>OX371023.1:4743750-6225625 GCA_947308005.1 Yponomeuta malinellus
GTTGCTTGAGTGCTTATTGTCAGAGTCCTCGTTGTTACTAGAGTGCTTCTTGGCAGAGTGCTCATTGTTGCTCGAGTGCTTCTTATCAGAGTCTTCGTTGTTGCTAGAGCGCTTCTTGGCAGAGTGCTCGTTGTTGCTCGAGTGCTTCTTATCAGAGTGCTCGTTTATGCCAGAATACTTCTTGTCGGAGTGCTTGTTGTTGCTAGAGTGCTTCTTGTTAGAGTGGTCACTGTTGCTAGAGTGCTTCTTGTCAGAGTGGTCACTGTTGCTAGAGTGCTCCTTGCCAGAGTCCTCGTTGCTAGAGTGCTTCTTGTCAGAGTGGTCGCTGTTGCTATGGTGCTTCTTGTCAGAGTCCTCGTTTATGCCAGAGTGTTTCTTGTTGGAGTGCTCGTTGCTGCTAAAGTACTTCTTGTCGGAGTGCTCGTTGTTGCTAGAGTGCTTCTTGTCAGAGTGGACACTGTTGCTAGAGTGCTTCTTGTCAGAGTCCTCGTTGTTGCTAGAGTGCTTCTTGTCAGAGTGCTCGTTGTTCCTAGAGTGGTTCTTGTCAGAGTGGTCACTGTTGCCAGAGTGCTTTTTGTCAGAGTCCTCGTTGTTGCTGGAGTGCTTCTTGGCAGAGTGCTCGTTGTTGCTCGAGTGCTTCTTATCAGAGTGATCGTTTATGCCAGAATACTTCTTGTCGGAGTGCTCGTTGTTGCTAGAGTGCTTCTTGTCAGAGTGGTCACTGTTGCTAGAGTGCTTCTTGTTAGAGTGGTCACTGTTGCTAGAGTGCTTCTTGCCAGAGTCCTCGTTGTTGCTAGAGTGCTTTTCGTCAGAGTGATCACCGTTGGCAGAATGCTTCATGTCAGAGTGGTCACTGTTGCTAGAGTGCTTCCTGTCAGAGTCCCCGTTGTTGCTAGAGTGCTTCTTGTCAGAGTGATTGTTGTTGCTAGAGTGCTTCTTATCAGAGTGGTCACTGTTGCTAGAGTGCTTTTTGTCAGAGTCCTCGTTGTTGCTAGAGTGCTTCTTGGCAGAGTGATCGTTGTTGCTCGAGTGTTTCTTATCAAAGTGCTCGTTTATGCCAGAATACTTCTTGTCGGAGTGCTCGTTGTTGCTAGAGTGCTTCTTGTCAGAGTCCTCGCTGTTGCTAGAGTACTTCTTGTCATAGTGCTCGTTATTGCTAGAGTGCTTCTTGTCAGAGTGGTCACTGTTGCTAGAGTGCTTCTTGTCAGAGTCCTCGTTGTTGCTAGAGTGCTTCTTGTCAGAGTGCTCGTTATTGCTAGAGTGCTTCTTGTCAGAGTCCTCGTTGTTGCTAGAGTGCTTCTTGGCAGAGTGATCGTTGTTGCTCGAGTGCTTCTTATCAGAGTGCTCGTTTATGCCAGAATACTTCTTGTCGGAGTGCTCGTTGTTGCTAGAGTGCTTCTCGTCAGAGTGGTCACTGTTGCTAGAGTGCTTCTTGTGAGAGTGGTCACTGTTGCTAGAGTGCTTCTTGTCAGAGTGGTCACTGTTGCTAGAGTGCTCCTTGCTAGAGTCCTCGTTGCTAGAGTGCTTCTTGTCAGAGTGGTCGCTGTTGCTAGAGTGCTTCTTGTCAGAGTCCTCGTTGTTGCTAGAGTGCTTCTTGTCAGAGTGCTCGTTGTTGCTAGAGTGCTTCTTGTCAGAGTGGTTACTGTTGCTAGAGTGCTTCTTGTCAGAGTCCTCGTTGTTGCTAGAGTGCTTCTTGTCAGAGTGCTCGTTGTTGCTAGAGTGCTTCTTATCAGTGTCGGAGTGCTCGTTGTTGCTAGAGTGCTTATTGTCAGAGTCCTCGTTGTTGCTAGAGTGCTTCTTGGCAGAGTGCTCGTTGTTGCTCGAGTGCTTCTTATCAGAGTCCTCGTTGTTGCTAGAGTGCTTCTTGTCAGAGTGGTCGTAGTTGCTCGAGTGCTTCTTATCAAAGTGCTCGTTTATGCCAGAATACTTCTTGTCGGAGTGCTCGTTGTTGCTAGAGTGCTTCTTGTCAGAGTGGTCACTGTTGCTAGAGTGCTTCTTGTCAGAGTCCTCGCTGTTGCTAGAGTGCTTCTTGTCAGAGTGCTCGTTGTTGCTAGAGTGCTTCTTGTCAGAGTGGTCACTGTTGCTAGAGTGCTTCTTGTCGGAGTCCTTGTTGTAGCTAGAGTGCTTCTTGTCAGAGTGGTCGCTGTTGCTAGAGCGCTTCTCATCAGAGTGATCGCCTTTACCAGAGTGTTTCCTGTCAGAGTGATCGCCGTTACTAGAGTGCTTCTTGGCAGAGTGCTCGTTGTTGCTCGAGTGCTTCTTGTCAGAGTGGTCGCTGTTGCTAGAGTGCTTCTTGTCAGAGTGATCACCGTTACTAGAGTGCTTCCTGTCAAAGTTCTCGTTGTTGCTAGAGTGCTTCTTGTTAGAGTCCTCGTTGTTGCTAGAGTGCTTCTTAGCAGAGTCCTCGTTGTTGCTAGAGTGCTTGTCAGAGTTGTCTCTGTTGCTAGAGTGCTTCTTGTCAGAGTCCTCGTTGTTGCTTGAGTGCTTCTTATCAGAATGCTCGTTTATGCCAGAAGACTTCTTGTCGGAGTGCTCGTTGTTGCTAGAGTGCTTCTTGTCAGAGTGGTCACTGTTGCTAGAGTGCTTCTTTTCAGAGTCGTCGTTGTTGCTAGAGTGCTTCTCATCAGAGTGGTCGCTATTGCTAGAGTGCTTCTTGTCAGAGTGATCACCGTTACTAGAGTGCTTCCTGTCAGAGTGATCGCCGTTACTAAAGTGCTTCTTGTCAGAGTTCTCGTTGTTGCTAGAGTGCTTCTTGTCAGAGTCCTCGTTGTTGCTAGAGTGCTTCTTGGCAGAGTGCTCGTTGTTGCTAGATTGCTTGTCAGAGTGGTCCCTGTTGCTAGAGTGCTTCTTGTCAGAGTCCTCGTTGTTGCTCGAGTGCTTCTTATCAGAGTGCTCTTTTATGCCAGAAGACTTCTTGTCGGAGTGCTGGTTGTTGCTAGAGAGCTTCTTGTCAGAGTGGTCACTGTTGCTAGAGTGCTTCTTGTCAGAGTGGTCACTGTTGCTGGAGTGCTTCTTGTCAGAGTCCTCGTTGTTGCTAGAGTGCTTCTTGTCAGAGTGGTCGCTGTTGCTAGAGTGCTTGTTGTCAGAGTGGTCACTGTTGCTAGAGTGCTTCTTGTCATATTCCTCGTTGTTACTAGAGTGCTTCTTGTCAGAATGGTCACTGTCGCTAGAGTGCTTTTCGTCAGAGTCCTCATTGTTGCTAGAGTGTTTTTTGTCAGTGTCCTCGTTGTTGCTAGAGTGCTTCTTGTCAGTTTGGTCGCTGTTGCTAGGGTGCTTCTTGTCAGAGTCCTCGTTTTTGCCAGAGTGTTTCTTGTTGGAGTGCTCTTTATTGCTAGACTGCTTCTTGTCAGACTCTTGGCTGCTGCTAGATTGCTTCTTGTCAGACTGCTGGCTGTTGCTAGATTTTTGTTTGTCAGACTGCTGGATACTACCAGATTTCTTCTTGTCAGACTCTTCGCCGCTGCTAGATTGCTGCTTGTCTGACTGCTGGCTGTTGCTAGATTTTTGTTTGTCTGAGTGCTGGCTACTACTAGTTTCCTTTTTGTCAGACTCCTGGCTGTTGCTAGATTGTTGTTTGTCTGACTGCTGGCTACTACTAGATTTCTTCTTGTCAGACTCCTGGCTGTTAATAGATTGCTTATTGTCAGACTGCTGGCTACTATTAGATTTCTTCTTGTCAGACTCTTGGCTGCTGCTAGATTTCTTGTTGTCGGATTGCTGGCTGTTGCTAGATTGCTTCTTGTCAGACTCCTGGCTGTTGCTAGACAGCTGCTTGTCTGATTCCTGGCTGTTGATAGATTTTTGTTTGTCTGACTGCTGGCTACTACTAGATTTCTTATTGTCAGACTCTTGGCTGCTGCTAGATTGCTTTTTGTCGGACTGCTGGCTGTTGCTAGATTGCTGCTTGTCTGACTGCTGGCTACTGCTAGATTTCTTCTCGTCAGACTCCTGGCTGTTGCTAGATTGCTTCTTGTCAGACTGCTGGCTACTATTAGATTTATTCTTTTCAGACTCTTGGCTGCTGCTAGATTGCTTTTTGTCAGACTGCTGGCTATTGCTAGATTGTTGTTTTTCTGACTGCTGACTACTACTGTATTTGTTCTTGTCAGACTCCTGGCTGTTGCTAGATTGTTTTTTGTCAGACTGCTGGCTACTATTAGATTTCTTCTTGTCAGACTCTTGGCCGCTGCTAGATTGCTTCTTGTCAGATTCCTGGCTGTTGATAGATTTTTGTTTGTCTGACTGCTGGCTACTACTAGATTTCTTTTTGTCAGACTCTTGACTGTTGCTAGATTGCTTCTTGTCAGACTCCTGGCTGTTGCTAGATAGCTTCTTGTCTGACTGCTGGCTACTACTAGATTTCTCCTTGTCAGACTCCTGGCTGTTGCTAGATTGATTCTTGTCGGACTGCTGGCTGTTGCTAGATTGCTTCTTGTCAGACTCCTGGCTGTTGCTAGATAGCTTCTTGTCTGACTGCTGGCTACTACTAGATTTCTCCTTGTCAGACTCCTGGCTGTTGCTAGATTGATTCTTGTCGGACTGCTGGCTGTTGCTAGATAACTTCTTGTCAGACTCCTGGCTGTTGCTAGATTGCTTCTTGTCTGACTGCTGGCTACTACTAGATTTCTCTTTGTCAGACTCCTGGCTGTTGCTAGATTGATTCTTGTCGGACTGCTGGCTGTTGCTAGATTGCTTTTTGTCAGACTCCTGGCTTTTGCTAGAGAGCTTCTTGTCAGAGTGGTCACTGTTGCTAGAGTGCTTCTTGTCAGAGTGGTCACTGTTGCTGGAGTGCTTCTTGTCAGAGTCCTCGTTGTTGCTAGAGTGCTTCTTGTCAGAGTGGTGGCTACTATTAGATTTCTTCTTGTCAGACTCTTGGCTGCTGCTAGATTTCTTGTTGTCGGACTGCTGGCTGTTGCTAGATTGCTTCTTGTCAGACTCCTGGCTGTTGCTAGATAGCTGCTTGTCGGACTGCTGGCTGTTGCTAGTTTTTTGTATGTCTGACTGCTGGCTACTGCTAGATTTCTTCTTGTCAGATTCCTGGCTGTTGATAGATTTTTGTTTGTCTGACTGCTGGCTGTTGCTAGTTTTTTGTATGTCTGACTGCTGGCTACTGCTAGATTTCTTCTTGTCAGATTCCTGGCTGTTGATAGATTTTTGTTTGTCTGACTGCTGGCTACTTCTAGATTTCTTTTTGTCAGACTCTTGACTGTTGCTAGATTGCTTTTTGTCTGACTGCTGGCTACTATTAGATTTCTTCTTGTCAGACTCTTGGCTGCTGCTAGATTGCTTTTTGTCAGACTGCTGGCTATTGCTAGATAGTTGTTTTTCTGACTGCTGACTACTACTGTATTTGTTCTTGTCAGACTCCTGGCTGTTGCTAGATTGTTTTTTGTCAGACTGCTGGCTACTATTAGATTTCTTCTTGTCAGACTCTTGGCCGCTGCTAGATTGCTTCTTGTCAGATTCCTGGCTGTTGATAGATTTTTGTTTGTCTGACTGCTGGCTACTACTAGATTTCTTTTTGTCAGACTCTTGACTGTTGCTAGATTGCTTCTTGTCAGACTCCTGGCTGTTGCTAGATAGCTTCTTGTCTGACTGCTGGCTACTACTAGATTTCTCCTTGTCAGACTCCTGGCTGTTGCTAGATTGATTCTTGTCGGACTGCTGGCTGTTGCTAGATTGCTTCTTGTCAGACTCCTGGCTGTTGCTAGATAGCTTCTTGTCTGACTGCTGGCTACTACTAGATTTCTCCTTGTCAGACTCCTGGCTGTTGCTAGATTGATTCTTGTCGGACTGCTGGCTGTTGCTAGATAACTTCTTGTTAGACTCCTGGCTGTTGCTAGATTGCTTCTTGTCTGACTGCTGGCTACTACTAGATTTCTCCTTGTCAGACTCCTGGCTGTTGCTAGATTGATTCTTGTCGGACTGCTGGCTGTTGCTAGATTGCTTCTTGTCAGACTCCTGGCTGTTGCTAGATAGCTTCTTGTCTGACTGCTGGCTACTACTAGATTTCTCCTTGTCAGACTCCTGGCTGTTGCTAGATTGATTCTTGTCGGACTGCTGGCTGTTGCTAGATTGCTTCTTGTCAGACTTCTGGCTGTTGCTAGATTGCTTCTTGTCTGACTGCTGGCTACTATTAGATTTCTTCTTGTCAGACTCTTGGCTGCTGCTAGATTGATTCTTGTCAGACTCTTGGCTGCTGCTAGATTGATTCTTGTCGGACTGCTGGCTGTTGCTAGATTGCTTCTTGTCAGACTCCTGGCTGTTGCTAGATAGCTTCTTTTCTGACTGCTGGCTACTACTAGATTTCTCCTTGTCAGACTCCTGGCTGTTGCTAGATTGATTCTTGTCGGACTGCTGGCTGTTGCTAGATTGCTTCTTGTCAGACTCCTGGCTGTTGCTAGATAGCTTCTTGTCTGACTGCTGGCTACTACTAGATTTCTTCTTGTCAGACTCCTGGCTGTTGCTAGATTGATTCTTGTCGGACTGCTGGCTGTTGCTAGATTGCTTCTTGTCAGACTCCTGGCTGTTGCTAGATTGCTTATTGTCAGACTGCTGGCTACTATTAGATTTCTTCTTGTCAGACTCTTGGCTGCTGCTAGATTGATTCTTGTCGGACTGCTGGCTGTTGCTAGATTGTTGTTTGTCTGACTGCTGGCTGTTGCTAGATTGTTGTTTGTCAGACTTCTGGCTGTTGCTAGATTGCTTCTTGTCTGACTGCTGGCTACTATTAGATTTCTTCTTGTCAGACTCTTGGCTGCTGCTAGATTGATTCTTGTCAGATTCTTGGCTGCTGCTAGATTGATTCTTGTCGGACTGCTGGCTGTTGCTAGATTGCTTCTTGTCAGACTCCTGGCTGTTGCTAGATAGCTTCTTTTCTGACTGCTGGCTACTACTAGATTTCTCCTTGTCAGACTCCTGGCTGTTGCTAGATTGATTCTTGTCGGACTGCTGGCTGTTGCTAGATTGCTTCTTGTCAGACTCCTGGCTGTTGCTAGATAGCTTCTTGTCTGACTGCTGGCTACTACTAGATTTCTTCTTGTCAGACTCCTGGCTGTTGCTAGATTGATTCTTGTCGGACTGCTGGCTGTTGCTAGATTGCTTCTTGTCAGACTCCTGGCTGTTGCTAGATTGCTTATTGTCAGACTGCTGGCTACTATTAGATTTCTTCTTGTCAGACTCTTGGCTGCTGCTAGATTGATTCTTGTCGGACTGCTGGCTGTTGCTAGATTGTTGTTTGTCTGACTGCTGGCTGTTGCTAGATTGTTGTTTGTCAGACTGCCGGCTGTTGCTAGATTGTTGTTTGTCAGATTGCTGGCTGTTGCTAGATTGCTTCTTGTCGGACTGCTGGCTGTTGCTTGAGTGTTGTTTGTCTGACTCTTGGCTGTTGCTAGATTGATGTTTGTCTGACTCCTGGTTGTTGGTAGATTGTTGTTTTTGTAACTGCTGGCTACTACTAGATTTCTTCTTGTCAGACTCCTGGCTGTTGCTAGATTGCTTTTTGTCAGACTGCTGGCTATTGCTAGATTGTTGTTTTTCTGACTGCTGACTACTACTGTATTTGTTCTTGTCAGACTCCTGGCTGTTGCTAGATTGTTTTTGGTCAGACTCTTGGCTGCTGCTAGATTGCTTCTTGTCGGACTGCTGGCTGTTGCTAGATTGCTGCTTGTCGGACTGCTGTCTATTGCTAGTTTTTTGTTTGTCTGACTGCTGGCTACTACTAGATTTCTTTTTGTCTGATTCCTGGTTGTTGATAGATTTTTGTTTGTCTGACTGCTGGCTACTACTAGATTTCTTTTTGTCAGATTCCTGACTGTTGCTAGATTGCTTTTTGTCAGACTGCTGGCTACTATTAGATTTCTTCTTGTCAGACTCTTGGCTGCTGCTAGATTGCTTCTTGTCAGACTGCTGGCTGTTGCTTGAGTGTTGTTTGTCTGACTCTTGGCCGTTGCTAGATTGATGTTTGTCTGACTCCTGGTTGTTGGTAGATTTTTGTTTTTCTAACTGCTGGCTACTACTGGATTCCTTCTTGTCAGACTCCTGGCTGTTGCCAGATTTCTTTTTGTCAGACTGCTGGCTACTATTAGATTTCTTATTTTCAGACTCTTGGCTGCTGCTAGATTGCTTCTTGTCAGACTGCTGGCTATTGCTAGATTGTTGTTTTTCTGACTGCTGACTACTACTGTATTTGTTCTTGTCAGACTCCTGGCTGTTGCTAGATTGTTTTTGGTCTGACTGCTGGCTACTACTAGATTTCTTCTTGTCATACTCCAGGCTGTTGCTAGATTGCTTTTTGTCAGACTCTTGGCTGCTGCTAGATTGATTCTTGTCAGACTCTTGGCTGCTGCTAGATTGATTCTTGTCGGACTGCTGGCTGTTGCTAGATTGCTTCTTGTCAGACTCCTGGCTGTTGCTAGATAGCTTCTTTTCTGACTGCTGGCTACTACTAGATTTCTCCTTGTCAGACTCCTGGCTGTTGCTAGATTGATTCTTGTCGGACTGCTGGCTGTTGCTAGATTGCTTCTTGTCAGACTCCTGGCTGTTGCTAGATAGCTTCTTGTCTGACTGCTGGCTACTACTAGATTTCTTCTTGTCAGACTCCTGGCTGTTGCTAGATTGATTCTTGTCGGACTGCTGGCTGTTGCTAGATTGCTTCTTGTCAGACTCCTGGCTGTTGCTAGATTGCTTATTGTCAGACTGCTGGCTACTATTAGATTTCTTCTTGTCAGACTCTTGGCTGCTGCTAGATTGATTCTTGTCGGACTGCTGGCTGTTGCTAGATTGTTGTTTGTCAGACTGCTGGCTACTACTAGATTGATGTTTGTCTGACTCCTGGTTGTTGGTAGATTTTTGTTTTTCTAACTGCTGGCTACTACTAGATTTCTTTTTGTCTGATTCCTGGTTGTTGATAGATTGTTGTTTGTCTGACTGCTGGCTACTACTAGATTTCTTTTTGTCAGACTCCTGACTGTTGCTAGATTGCTTCTTGTCAGACTGCTGGCTGTTGCTAGATTGTTGTTTGTCAGACTCCTGGCTGTTGCTAGATAGTTTCTTGTCTGACTGCTGGCTACTACTAGATTTCTTCTTGTCAGACTCCTGGCTGTTGCTAGATTGCTTCTTGTCGGACTGCTGGCTGTTGCTTGAGTGTTGTTTGTCTGACTCTTGGCTGTTGCTAGATTGATGTTTGTCTGACTCCTGGTTGTTGGTAGATTGTTGTTTTTCTAACTGCTGGCTACTACTGGATTCCTTCTTGTCAGACTCTTGGCTGCTGCTAGATTGCTTCTTTTCTGACTGCTGGCTGCTACTAGATTTCTTCTCGTCAGACTCGTGGCTGCTGCTATATTTCTTCTTGTCGAACTGCTGGCTCTTGCTAGATTGTTGACTGCTGTACTGGCTTTGGTCACTTCCGTAACGTTCACTACCTTCACTTAACTGATTTTGACTTTCGCCTTTGCCTCCGCGGTGATGTTTTCCGCTCCCGCTTATATGTTCGTATTTAATTCCGTTAGTTTCATGGTTGCCGTGATAGTCTTCGGCATTCTGGTGATGCTGTTTTCCGCCGAGCACTTGAGTGATGGCTGCACCAGATTTTCCAAGTATCCCTTGGTGACTTCCCTCGAAAATGTGGCCGAGTATCCCGGCTCGATGTTGTTCGCCTTCTAAAACATTCTCGAGTAGACCACCGGGATGTTTGTTGCCAAATAGTTGGTGTAGAGGCCCATTCAGGGCTTCGTCAAGGATCCCATCAGTTTGAGGGTTATCTGAGAAACTCACGACCGTTTTGACATGGCTCTTGTGTGGCGCCGAGTTCGCTAAGTTGTGAACGAAGCTTTGCTCGCTGTTTACTGTAACAAAATTTTTATCTCATCAATCTTTCTTCTCTTCATACATTATAAGGCGGTAGGAGCCAGATAGATAGATAGATAGATGAGATAATCTTTGCATCTGCGTAACGAGATGATTTATGCAGCGTCCAGTTGCACCTTCGCTTACACTAGATGGGTGAAGGGACCACTCAGGCGCTGCAATGCCTGGGACATTGTTTTTTAGATGGAGTAGGCTTGCCCAGCACCTATACCATCCTGACAGCTTAGTTGGCCTAACCCACAGGAAAGACAAGTCAACGTGCGCAGCCAACCAAGCGGGTTTCCTCACAACGTTTTCCTTCACGGTTCTACGGAATATTCTTTATTGTACACAGAAGTTACATTAACAGTAATTTAACAAATTAATATATAGTTACAATTATATTGTAGTAGTATACAATTGGCGGCCTTATTACTAAAAGCAATTTCTTAGAAAGGTGTGATGTCATAGTTTAAGCCCGATGTGTATGGCGCGTTTTCGTACCACGTGACTAGAATGACTTATCAACGGGTTATTATAATATTATGAAAAGTACTAGTCGTAGAGAAAAAAAATTACCACGACTTTTTATATTTAAAACGGCCTCACCCAAGAGCTTCTTTTGCGCAACATGTTTGCTTGTTTTTGAGAACATGTTTTTGTGCAAGTTCTCCATTGTGCGAGTCGGACTCGCCCACAGAGGGTTCCCTACAAATTTGTAGCTGCAAGGGACATGTAGACCTGAGTATATGGTTTTATTTTTAACTCGATACCTCCACGCGTTCCTGATATAAAAGGTCTTGAAGGACAGACGGACGGACGGACGGGCCGAAGGACGGACGGACAACAAAGTGATCGTACAAGGGTTCTGTTTTTCCTTTTGAGATACGGAACCCTAAAAAGGATAGATTTTATTATTCGAGTCAGAAAGTGGCTAAAATATTGTCTTACGTAATATTTTACGCCCTTGATTGAATCTAATTTACTTACCTCTATGACCTCCACTGAGGCCGTCGTGAAGGCCACCGCGGCCTTCATTGGATGAGCCTTCTCGGTCCTTCGAATACGGGCCTAGGTCGCCGCCTTGGCCGGAATCGCCGACTAAAGATTAAAAGGCAATAATTAATTATTCTAATATTCATCTCATAACACTGTTAATTAAAGGAAAGGAACGGATGACTATTTTCCATATTGCGTGAGCAAGCGGCAAATGGTTATTTCGCCCGTTTCTTAAACGAACAATGTATTTTGGGTGGTTTGAAAGCCATAGCAAAAGGAACGTGCTATCGAATACGATAGTTTGTTTTTTTTTTAAAGGGCACTTTCCAAAAATATCCCGACACAAACTCGAATCTATTAGAATCATTAGTAGCCAGCCAGAGCGGTGCGTGCGCGCCGCGGATGTACGGGTAGTTGTTCTAATAGACGGAGAGGAGAAACAAGATTTCTCAAATCGAAACAAGATTTCTCAACTCGAAATAAGATTTCCCGAGTTTTTATTTACGTCTATATTGAATTTAAAAGTAATAGTCTCATAAGCAGCCTATATACGTCCCACTGTAGGGCACAGGCTTTCTCTCAGAGAGAGAGTGTGGGCCTAATCACCACGCGTGCCCACCGCGGATTGGCGATTTCAAGCGCTGAGGTATATAGCTCAGACACTCGGGTTTCCTCACGATGTTTTCCTTCACAGTTAGCGAGTGGTATTGCTACTATAACTTAGCAAATGTACATATTTAACTTAGAAAACACAGTCGTAGGTACATGCCCGCACTGAGAATCGAACCTGGGTCTCCCGCTCCCGAGTCCAATGTTCTACCCACTAGGCTACCACCGCTTTTAATAGTAACAGTCTAAATAATAGTCTAAATTGCATTTTTTTACTAATTAAATAACCGCGGCTTCACACCACCCAGATTTCGGCGCGTATTTCTTGCTGCTAGGTAGGTATGTACTAAAAATGCGAATGTTTGGAAAAGGATGTGTGTCGCTCAGTCACGTCATCATCACACCATGAAGAAATTTGGCACCGAGATAGACTATAGTCTGGAGTAGCATAGGCTACCGTTTGTCTAGGAAAAATACACATGTTCTATCTATTAAAATTTCCACGCGAACGAAGTCGTGGGCATCGGCTAGTACCTACATTTACGCACTTGTGGCCAGTTTCTGAATTGAGAGTTTCGCGTAAATAGTTAACTGTAGTGCTGTCTCTTCGAACTTCTCAGAAAAGAGCGTGACAGAACGTTACGTTACTTAAGTATTTACTTAGTGAAATTCTCAATTCAGAAACCGGCCCTTAGCCTCATAGTTAGGCCATTGTACATAGCAAGCGCTGAGATATACTTATGTGAACACCTCAGATACTAGGTTTCCTCACGATGATTTCCTTCACCGTCAACGAGTGGCATTGCTACCATAACTCCACAAATGTACAACTTAGAGAACAAAGTCATTGGTACATGCCGGGATTCGAACCCACGACCTCCCGAATGAGAGTTCTACCGCTCCGCTACCGGCGCCTTTTAACGGCTAGTACACAACATACCGTCACTTGACCTGGTCCCAAACTTGGATACCCTGTGCTATGGTAACCGGGCAAGGGCATCACAAACGTAAGTGCATTCTTTCTAATATTATATAAGTATAACAATCTCGTGTCACAGTCTTTGTTATCGGACTCCGCTGAAACGGCTTCACCGATTTTTATGATTTTTTTTTTATTTGGTAGGTCTAAGAATGGGTCGTACGCCAATTAATATGGCAAAACAACGTTTGCCGGGTCAGCTAGTCATCATCATCATCAGCCTATGCTTGTCCACTGCTGGACATAGGCCTCTCCTATTGCACGCCACTGAGCACGGTCCTCGGCTATTCTCATCCAGCTCTTGCCAGCCGCCCTGCGAAGATCATCGCTCCACCGAGTCTGAGGACGTCCTACACTACGTTTACCGATCCGCGGTCTCCACTCAAGAACTCGTCTACCCCATCGGTTATCAGTTCTTCGGATGACATGGCCGGCACATTGCCACTTCAGCATGCTAATTCGGTGGGCTATGTCAGCTAGTAATAAAATAAAAAATAACCTCTACACAACATAATCACTCTCGTCCTGGTTCCCAACCAGGATACCCTGTGCTTTGGTAACCAGCCTGGGTAGTACCTGTGGTACTACGATGGCGCGAATCACGGTTTTGTGGCGCTTAAATGTGATGATTTGACAGATAGATAGATAGACAGATAAAACATTTATTTGCATCTGCGTACACACACATATACTTACAACAATTTAAATACAAGAAATAGTTGCACAAGAGAAAACAGAGCACAATTTTACAACATTGAGACAAACAGAGAGCACAATAATGCAAGCACAGGCAAAACAACAGAATACGAGAAAACGATTTGTGGGTGTGGCAAATGCAAAGGGGCTCTGACTCAGCATATGCTGAAGAGGCAGACCACTCCAGCGCTGGTCTTCCGTCAGTACCCAGTAATGCGCTGACGTGCAGCACTCGGAAACGAAACTAGGTTAATACCTAAATAAATAAATGAATCGGCAGCAATTGGATATTCAAATGTCAAGGTATTTGACGATTGATGTACTGGAAAGTCGCGACTTTAGATTTTGAAAAACGCACGACTCGCGCCATCGTGATGCCCATGCAACCACAAACATCACCATCATAGAAATACATCTAGACTACAAATGTACAAATGTACGGGCCCCAAGTTACGAGATCTGCGGTTAAAATTATAGGCGGTTCAGGTAAGATAGCTTTGATACTTACATGGCAACGTATTAACTGACGCCAGGGCCTGTAACAGGGAATAAGTTACTTACTTAACTTTCAATTGACTGTCATACAAAATGTACTGAAGCGATGGGACGTAGCCTACACAGACAAGACGGGGCGCGGATGCAAACTCTACACAACGCATCGCGTCCTTTCCGCGCCCTCGTCTCACGTCCTTCCTAAATGCCCCACGCCTTAGTCCTTGGTAAAATCATCGGCATTTAGTAAACCTTTCTGCGCGCAATTTTAAACAAATTCGTAATTCACATTGTTTTAAGACAGTGGCTATGGGAAACGCCTCGTGGGCGCCTTCTGTTAAGTACTTAAGGCCCGATACAAAGCTTACCGTAAAACGAGGCTACTTTGACTTCCAAGGTTACTTTGACAGATTTTGGGGCTACTTTGACAGAGCGCCAAAATCGGTTTTCATGTGTGCTCAGCAAGTGTGCGTGACCTCGAGTAATATTGCGAGTAATATTATTACTTAAGAGACTGATTAAGTGACATTAACAGTACCTTCGGTACAAATATTGTAATACTTTGCTTTAATAAAGAATAATTTAATTGTAAAAATATTTGTTTTCATTTAAATCCATGTAGTTTTCAATGAAATAATAGTTTTTTTGGTCAAAAATATATCAAAGTAACCCATGCTTTTACTATCTTTGACGTCACGAAAGAAACCCCACTTCTAAGGTTACTTTGACATTTAATAAATTAAAACAAGTAGCGAGTTAGGGGGGTGGTAGGTCTTAAATTTGCCATAGATCTGAAACCCAAAGGACACATTGTTCTGTTGGCGTAAAAAAAGTGAAATTCGAGCCGTAAAAAAAAAGTTACAAACCAAAAACCTCCAAAATCTGTTCAAAGTAGCCCCGTTTAACGGTACTGCAAGCAACTTCAAACAACTAATTCACATTGATTCCATTGACTAATCATTTAAATACAATTAGTATAGATAAAAGACTGTATTGGCGAGAAACCTAACTTTAAAAAAAACCTGCCAAGTGCGTGTCGGGCCACGCGCAGCGTACGGTTCCGTAGTTCAGAAAGAGGGGGCTTTATCTGCTTTACAGAACTAACAACTTCATGAACGTAATTTTCATAGGATTTTGTACGAAGTTTTCCTTTCATTAGAAGGTCACTTATTGCTCGTTAACTTGCAAAGCCTTCTTAGCCGTGATAGTTTTTCTATTGATTTAATTATATTATGTGCTACTACTCTGATTTTTTTCACGATTCCACAATCAACCGTTTAGCCAGGAGAGAGGGACGCCCTGCTCGGAATAAAAATTGACGAGTTACCGATAGGGTTCCGTACCTCAAAAGGGAAAAATGGAACCCTTATAGGATCACTTTGTCGTCCGTGCGTATGTCTGTCAAGACGCGTGAGAACGCGTGGAGGTGTCGAGTTGAAATTATCATATACTCATATAAATTACCATATAAACCTGCAGCAAATACTGAGCCTGATGATGTTTTACCGAAGCATGGACATAGCCCCTTTGTACGCAGCCCCTGTGTAAGGGACACTTGTAGTTGAATTTTTTTTCTAGTGTTTTTAATTCAATACAATATTTTTTATTTCGGAACAAGTCCATAGTGTTATTATTAATAATAATATTACAGATATTTCTTAATGTAGGTTTAGTTAATACATTTTATTATTTTATTTTATACGTTTCATTTTATTATTTTATTTTTGCCTTGTCTGTCTTTCCTTGTTTGCTATGCCTTATATAAAATGTCTGTGTGGCGATAAATAGTTGTATTTCCTCTTTTTCTACTTCTTATGTAGGTACCATATACTCAGGTCCACAGTCCCTTGAAGCTGTGAAAAAATCTCACTTCTAAGTTAACGTAAAAAAAAGTTACTGCCGCTTATGCAGCAAAAATCGTTTATTTCGACACTCAAGGGAATTAAAATTTATAGGGTTTTTTCCGTTGACCTACAACGCTGAAATTTGGCATGCAATACCGTCGTATACTACAAATATAGGGAAAAACCTGGAAACTATACATTGTAATTGAATGATAAAAAAATATAGTCTTTATTTTATTTATGCTATAACGTAAAAACGGTAATACATACAGGCATCAAACTTGGCGTGATTATGGAACTTATTATAAATTCTAACGACCAAGCGCGATTACGGAACCCGCAGTGCTGTAGTCCGACTCGCACTTGGCCGGGTAATAACCACGCGTGCCCTCCGAGGATTGGCAATTTCAAGCGCTTATCTGAGCACCTCGGACACTCAGGTTTCCTCACAATGTTTCCCTTCACAGTTAGCGAGTGGCATTGCTACCAAAGCCTCACAAATGTACATAACTTAGAAAACAAAGTCATTGGCACACGCGGGTTTCGAACCCACGACCTCCGGAATGAGAAGCCGGCGTTCTACCACTGCTTAAGTTAAAATAGCTCAAAATTAAAATTGAATCGATAAAATACTCACAACAACCACAACTAGACCTATGAGCGACCTCATGGTGTTTGATTTGGCCTAATACCAAATGACTAGCCTTTTATATGAAACCTTTACAAAGGGATTGAATTAGGGCTACGTCAATATGGTTCTTATTGTCGGTGAAATAAGAGCCAGTATCGGCCAATTTATTTTGATGATAGGTGACACCTCGGGATAGAAAATTGTGACAACTGTCCAAATAGTTTGTTGTAGCTCTACGGAAGTCCTACGGCAGAAATAGATAGTCTATTTCAGAAAATAGTTCCGTCTGTGTAAACAAACCGCTGACGGCCTCGTTGGTCTAGCGCTGACATGCTCGATTACCAACACTGAGGGCGTAGGTTCGACTCCCGCCGGCGGCTGTCGTAGGTACTTCCGTTTGTAGTAATGGCCTCAGTCTGGGTTTCTTCCATGTTTGTGTTTTTTTTTTTCAAAATATCATCATTAGCCCCTCTCTGCCCACTGCTGGGTATAGGCACGAATAAAAGAAACCGGCCAAGTGCGAGTCGGACTCGCGTACGAAGGGTTCCGTACGATTATCTATATAAAATTTTAATATTTAAAGCATATACCTGTTGCCGCTATTAATATCGAGCAAAAAATGGAAAAAAAATCACGTTTGTTGTATGGGAGCCCGCCTTAAATATTTATTTTAGTCTGTTTTTAGTTTTTGTTGTTATAGCGACAACAGAAATACATCATCTGTGAAAATTTCAACTGTCTAACCATCACGGTTCATGAGATACAGCCTGGTGACAGACGGACGGACGGATAGCGGAGTCTTAGTAATAGGGTCCCTTACACTTTGGATACGGAACCCTAAAAACCATAGAAGTATTTCTTCCTACAAAATTCACTCTCAAAAACGGCCACAGTCCTCTCGATTAGTCTGTAACAATGAAATGAGCGCAAGATGTGCTGTAGAGTAAATCACTCTGTGATTGGTTCATTCTGTGCGCAATGTGTGGCGACGTAAACGTTGATTGGGCGATAGGTTGTAGATGACAGCGTAACTTATGATTGGTTTTATACAAAAACGTCAAACTTCATGATGTACCTATAACCCGTCGGAATATCTTGGTACCTCGCAAGATGGCGGTCTGACGGTGGCAGGTGTATAGATATTTTTCCGGGTAATACAGGGACAGTTTTCGAGCGTGAATTTTGTTGGAAGAAAGTGAAAGTGAAAAAAAATTATTTCCATTGTAACAGAAATGACCATAACACAAAAAGAAAACAAATTTATGGAGATATACATTGTCCTGTAGCGGTGGTAGCATAGTGGGTAGAGCATCGGACTCGAAAGCGAGAGACCCAGGTTCGATCCCCAGTGCGGGCATGTACCTATGACTTGGTTTTCTAAGTTACGTACATTTGTGAAGCTATAGTAGCAATACCACTCGCTAACTGTGAAGGAAAACATTGTGAGGAAATCTGAGTGTCTGTGCTATTCACATAGCTCAGCGCTAGAAATCGCCAATCCGCGGTGGGCACGCGTGGTGATTAAGCCCATACTCTCTCCCTGTGAGAAGGCCTGTGCCCTACAGTGGGACGTACATAGGCTGCTTATGTAGGGAGATAAACGAGAACACAGAAAAAATACTTCTATGGCTTTTTTTATACGTAGCTAAATTTTTAGAAAAAACCTACAGCCTGGAATCCTGCCTAGTTATTTTCACAGCGGAGATTGATCATTGACCATATTTTTACAATAAATTAGTAGGTGCCTACCCATCGCTCTATTTATTTTCAATTAGAGGACTTATAATCTGGTATATAGTTTACTTGGTCACCTATTTGCTAAGTAAAGTAGCTAGGTATAATGATAATTCAATCAACAGAAGAAGTCACAAACAATCATTGTCTGGAATTGGCATTATTTTCACACAAACATACATATACCGTTAGCGAGTGGTATTGCTACTATAACTTCACAAATGTACATAACTTAGAAAACAAAGTCATTGGTACATGCCAGGATTTGAACCCACGTCCTCCCGATCTATTATCTAAATTAATTTAATTTAGCCAAATTAAATTAACGCAGGTAACAGCCCTATCACACCAGCGATTTGCGATTTGAAAGCGATGCGATTGCGAAGCGAGCTCGCCGCGATCGGGCGGCGAGCACGCCGCGATGACGCTGCACCGCCGCGGCAATGTCGCCGCGATTATCACCCTTGACGGCATTTTGTACAATCGCGTTCGACTGTCCACCCCGCCCCACTTGAGTCATATTCAAAGATATGTGTGTAAGCCAATTTCTGTCAACGACACTACCAGCGGTACTACTAGTGGTGTCGTTGCCAATCAACGACACTACCGCCCCCATTTTAGATCAAATTGTACAGCCAACACAAAAGTTTTGGATTTAAGTTTTGCTCAAAGTTCTAACTGATGATCAACCTCTTTACATTTCTTTTTTTATTTACGAAATCAAATGATATTGACAACATTTTTTTATTTATTTTGTTATAAATAAATAATGACAAGAATCGCTCGTAACCCCGGCTGCCTGAGTGATCTTAAACGATCACGAAGGTTAAGCAACACAGGGCGCGTTCAGTGCATGGATGGGTCGCCGTCTATGGCTAACGCTAGTGGCATTTTTCCGAGCGGTTCCGTGCTTCGCAAGGCACGTTAAGCTGTTGGTGCCGGCTGCCGTCGATAGATGGCAGTCGTTAAGCCAAGTCAGAGGCCTTAGGGCGGCTTGACAACTTCTGACAGTAGACGAGCCACTAGTCTACAAGCCTCCACCAATCCGGACTTGGCCCCCGTGGTGTAGTATGGCCTATACCTTCCTCAGGGAAGAGACCCGTGCCCCTCGGTGGGGACATAATGGGTTGATGATGAGAAATAATGACATTTCTTAAGATTACTGTTGCCTTTATTTCACGATTTACATAGGTAAATAAACAATAAAATTTCTGAACTTTGTAGTGCTGGCTGTACAATTCGATCTAAAATGGGCGCGGTAGTGTCGTTGATTGGCAACGACACTACTAGTGGTACCGCTGGTAGTGTCGTTGACAGAAAATGGTGTAAGAAAGAAAGAAGAAAGAAAGAGGATATTTATTTAAATTGTCACAGAAACACAAAGTATACAAAAGTACACAACGCACACAGTGAACGTAGCATCGCTTAGAGGTTCAATCGTCGTTGATATAATGGATACAAAGTTATTTATAGCTAAATTTCAAAATCGACCCGTTATACGGGATACATAGTAGTCGCTCTCTCCCAGTAGATTACTTTATAAGTCAATCCTCCCAGATTCGTCGTTGACTTCGTTTCCTGCGTCTTCGAAGTAACAAAGGCTGCAGTACTGTTTCCTCGTCAGATCAATCCACTTTGCGTCTGAGTGTCTAAAACGCAGTTCGCATGCTGCGAGCTCGCCGCGATGGCGCAGCGTCGTCGCGGCGTGCTCGCCGCGCAATCGCATCGCTTTCAAATCGCTCGCAGATCGCTAGTTTGATAGGGCTGTAACTTCCACACACCACGATTACTTCCCCGTATAGCCTGTGCTATGGTAACTAGGCCAGAACATCACAAACAAGGAAATACACCCAGACTGAGGCCATTTGTAACTGTACGGCGGCCCCCAATGAGTGGGAAACGAACCCACGACCTGCGGCGTGGTAGGCAATGAGGCGTGATAACAATAGAAAATCGAGGCAGTCAGATATCTAGCATAGGAGGGGATGTGAGTTTTGCGTCGTTTTGAATCTTAACAGGTAGGTACCTAATTAGTAATCAAATAAATAGGGTATTTTTCATGGCAAAAAAACTACTAAGTGGCTGACGCACTGTCTTGGTTAACATTTATAGAGTTGTTTAAATATTGAAACAACTGCTGTTTGGTGGTGTTGCCGAGAATCGGAGCTGCCATCCAGACGCTCTTGTGCAGCTAGCATAAGTGCTAAAATAGAACATCAAAAGAAGGACTTCACTGTTCGTATTGGATACGAATATTTATTTTGATACAGACGCCATTGAAAATTGTTAAATGGCGAATTGTGAGGTCGTCGCACAAATATTATTTGGAAATTCGCTCAGGGCCTACTTACTATCGTACAAATACTACAAGGTGTTGATAAGTAAGCACCAACGTCGGTATCCGGACGTTTACAACAGCATTTAGTATTGAATTTGACAGTTAGACGATTGGAATCGGTCAGGATTTGATGCATGCGCGTAATATAAGAAACTCCCTGTAATTCTGTCCGAATTGACGTTATTACCAAGCATGGCATTTGACAGGACGCGCACCAAATACTGAACGAGATTCCAATCGTCTAACTGCCAAATTCCAAAGGTAGGTACTTACCTACTAATTGCTATCGCTAACGTCAAGATACCGACAAGATTTGGTGGGCATAATTAGGCCTCTGATGTCTAAAGTGCCATCACTCTCCTACATCATCATCATCATCAGCCATTTGACGCCCACTGCAGGACATAGGCCTCATGGTTTTCCAAACTTCCCGGTCTTGTGCCGCCCGCATCCAGCGACTCCCCGCCACCGTAACCAGGTCGTCAGACCATCTGGTGGGGGGCCTGCCCACGCTGCGTGGTCCGGTCCGCGGTCGCCAGGTCAGAACTTTTTCAGCCCAACGGCTATCAGTTCTCCGAGCTATGTGCCCCGCCCACTGCCACTTCAACTGAGCAATTCTTCGAGCTACATCAGCAACTCGGGTTCTTCTGCGGATCTCCTCATTCCTGATTCGATCCCGCAGTAAAACTCCTAACATACTCGTAGCTTCTCCATTGCTCGTTGGGCGACCTTGAGCCTTCTTATGAGGCCCATATTCAGCGATCAGGTCTCACATCCATAAGTCATCACTCATCATTCATCAGTCATATTTTCAATATGTAAAAGTGATAATTTCGTTAAAATTCCTGTCTAAATCGTTCTAAAATGCGAGGACAAATAAACAATTCCTATTAACTATTAACTATATAAGGATTAGTAAGTTGAAGTGGCAGAGGGCGGGGCACGTAGCACGCAGAACTGATGGCCGATGGGGCCGAACAGTTCTCGAATGTAGACCACATATCGGCAAGCGCAGCGTAGGACGACCAGCCACAAGATGGACAGATGACTTCATCCAAGTGGCAGGAAGACGCTGAATGCAGGCCGCTTCCAACCGGTCTTTTTGGAAATCCATGGAGGAGGCCTATGTCCAGCAGTGGACTTTTTGTGGATGAATGATGATATAAGCACCTTGTTATTTCTTATGTAATGTCCTGTTAAATGTCTTGTGTGCAATAAAGTATAAGTGCACCTTTTATAGCAGGTTGTTTCATCATCAGCCATTTGACGCCCATAGGCCACCCTCATGGTTTTTCAAGCTTCCCGGTGTTTTGCCTCCCGCATCCAGCGACTACCCGCCACAGATTGCAGGTTGTATAATATACAATATGATTGTGTAAAGGTCATCACTGTGTATCAGATACTATTGGTATTTTTCACGGTAATCACGTCAGTGCAATGATAATTTATACCTACCTACCTATTTTTTATTGTTAAATATTCACTGAATTGACTAATTAGCCGGGAAGTACGTGGGTTGGTAAGCAAATACAGAAACAAACATAGCTGAAAGGTAGATATCGACGACACTGGGGGCAGATGTACTCGTATTTACTCAATCTCCGAGTTGAGCTTGAGCGCTTACAGAACTCAGACACTTATTATGGCCAAAAATACGTTTTTAGGGTTCAGTACCTCAAAAAGGAAAAAACGGAACCTTTATAGGATCACTTTGTTGTCCGTCCGTCCGTCTGTCCGTCCGTTTGTCTGTCTATCAAGAACCTTTATCTCGGGAACGCGTGGAGAAATTAAAACCAAATGCTCAGGTCTACAGCTTGACAGCAGCCCCTTGAAGCTGTGAAAAAATCGAACTTCTAGTTTATGCCGCAAAAAAAACGTATAGGTATTTCGACACTCAAGGGGATCAAAACATTAAAGGTTGATTAATTATAGGGTACTTTCCGCTGACGTAGAACTGTGAAGTTTGGCAATAAAATAAATAAATACCTACACATACATGAACGGTACATAAATATGAACATAACATAACATAAACTCACGCCTGTATCCCAGAGGGGTAGGCAGAGACCACTTGCTACGATCCTGACAAATCACTTGAGTTCTCTTGAAATTGCCAATCCGCAGCGGTGGGTACGCGTGGTAATTAAGCCCATACCCGCTCCCTGAGAGAAGGCCTTTGCCCTGCAGTGGGACGTATACAGGCTATAATAAATAGTTCGGGAATCGAGTCTCGCAGTTTTTTCCGAGCTTTTCCCGAACTTCAGACCATTTATTTTACGATTTAATTACAAATGTACCTATAGTTTTCAGATTTTCCCTATACTTGTAGACTACAAGTTGTAGTATAAGACGATATTACAAGTAATATCGTCGTAGGTACCTACTTATTGTTAAAAGTAAGTTTGTACAAATTTGTTTTTGTACTTCGTATCTACCGCCACAGAATTGGTTTACACGATTCTTGCACAACGTCGTCTAATTTTAAAACACGACGTAGTTGCGAATCTGTCCAGTTGCCCCGGAGGCGTTCGCTCGCACAACGCCATCTATTTTAAACTTTAAACAAAGTATTATCCCACGGGAACGCATTACTGGGATATCAAGTGTGCTACGTCTCAATTCAGGTTTTTGTCTATCCGTACGCCAAGTTTCATGTAAATCCGTTCAGCCGTTATTGCGTGATTGAGTAACAAACATCCAAACATCTTCACAAACTTTCACATTTACTTATAATAATAAGTAGGATAGAAATATCTTGCTTCGTATTTTTTAGTTGCACCGACTACCCGTCATTTAGCTGCTCAATTTTTTTATTCAATAAATGACTTTTAATAATAAGACCGCCAGTTGTACGGTACTATATTATTGTTTAATTATTCTCATATGTAATTCCTGGTGTACATACAATAATAATACATTATTGCAAAGGCAGCGAAATAGGCATTTGCAGGTCGAGTATGAGTTTTAAGGCCGAGCCGCAGGCTTTTCTTAAAAAAAATGCAAGGAATTAAAAAGGGGCCTTTTACATAATATATTTTTCTTTTGATTTTGCTAGAAGCAGATTTTCCATCGCTAATTTAGCTTCCGATCTTAAATCTGGTGGAGTGCAGTCGGAACTCATTTTAATTATTTTATTAACAAAATAACAACGAACTCCGCTTTATCGCCAATTTTCATTTTTATTTGACAGTTTGTGCCGAAAGGTAAACGCATCTGTGGCTATACAGCCACGAGAACGCAATGTGTACGATAGATGAAAGAGTTCTAAATTCAAACAGCACACCGTTTCATACAACATTGTCGGCGCGCTCTTCGTTCCAAATTCAAAGAACGCGCCGGGAAGTGATTTTGGTTTTTCAGTCTACGTACATATGATACCTACTTCGCGTGTTCTTTATTCAAAAGTAATGACAATATTTCCGCGCATGTTTAAGAAAAGAATATTAACCTTTAACACAGACTATTTAAACTGCATCTGAGGAGTGTTTTAAGTAATCGTGTCTTTATAAATAAGATTGCTTAGTAGTCAAGCCTTAGCAGTCAGATTGCTGGTTATTTCTTATTTCAGTTCGATAATCGACCTTATCCTCCTAAAGAAATGATGAAAAGGGACCTAATTATCACTCGCCGTAAATCCACTTTTAATGTCAAGCACCGCACGTAATAAAATGGATACATTCACTAACAAATAAAATGTATGTATAGACTCAGATGTTCAGACTCTTATTGAAATTTGAAAAATGTGCCCGGCCAAAAAGGTTTGTAATCTCTGACGTGTCAAAAAATGATAGCCGTCAGAAGTCTACGGAATTAAAAATCAGAGTATAGTATAGTTATGGGTGTTAAAAAGTAAAAATTAACGTCTGGAAGTAAGTATTTTATTGTATAAATGTCAGCTTATTAAGTTTATTACAATTTCAGCTTACAATGATCGCCTGCACCAGTCAGGGTGTATGTTAGGACATCATAATTATGAATTTCATTACATTTTATTCAGATGAGTTTAACAGATTCTTAGTGTACGGGAAACAGGGTTTAACGTAGCAGAAACCGAGGATACGTAGCACTACGGTTTTATTTATAAAAACACGATTCCTCTAAAACTCTCCTCAGAGGCAGTTAATACAATCTGTCGTTACGTATTTCCCTTTAACACGGACTATTTAAACTGCATCTGAGGAGTGTTTTAAGTAATCGTGTTTATCGGGTATATTAACTAGCTGTTAACCGTTTTTAGAGTAACGGTTAACGCAGATTCTTTAATTATCAACATTGACAGTTTAAGCCTTAAGGCATTTTATATTAAAACGTTTTTCGAAAAAAAAAAAACTATTTGTAATTTTATTATCTTATAACTAAATCATACCTCGTTCCAAATTAGAATCACATACAGTCTTATAGTGGTTTAGGATAATTCTTTTTCGGTACAAACATATTGCTGAAGAAACTGCCTAAGGCGTCAGAAAAAGACATCCTTTAGAATTATCTTATCTTATCTAATCTATTTTATCACCGACATCTTCTTAAGCACTTTACTATTTTTTTTTTATTTCCGTTCAAGGGATAAAGGCTCCCAATACCTCAGCCGAAACGTCGGTGAATTTAATCCGGTGGAAAATGTATGTAAATTATGTAAACCATTGTAAAATATTGTTAACTTAATGCCGGAATCACATACTTGAATTTCACTCACCACGATTAAGCTCTTCAAATGAGAGCGAAACCTGTTCGGACTCTTCAGGCAAAAATTCAAGTAAATGATTCCGGAATAGTAGAATCGATAAGCGTAATCTACGTAAGAAGTTTAAGTAACTTATGTTACTTATATATTGTATTTGTGATTTAGGCGGGAGGCTTCTTCACTTCACTAGTAGTTTTTAAGTTTTGAATTTTTTCCACTTAACGGAAGCTGTGAACATATGTAATTGGTGCACATACTAGTTGTAATACTACTGTAAGAATATTGTGAATGTTACGCATGTACACTGTTTATGTTCCTAATAAAGATAAAGATAGTTTGTTTTTTTATTTAGTTTCATACAGGCACAAGGTAAACTTAAATGTCTTAAGTTAATAATACGCAGTGCTTAGGGCACGTTCCCATACAACGTGATCGATTTTTCACAATTTTTAACACCCCCCACGCAGTATATGCCAATGGGCATTGTTCAGGGAGGCATCGACTGTCGTAAAGTGAAAACCATTTCGAGGAATAGGGATACTGATTACTATTAGAGGTTTAAATAAGTAAAATAAAGACGGATTACTAATATTTATCGCAAAAAATGTATAACCTTCATTTGTCTTTCAATTACGTCATCGTTGGCTCTAATGCCGTAGTTCCACTATCTTCAAACATAAAAAATTAATACATTCGTTCGTTCAACAACTGTCAAAAGTGTCAAATTCTTAGATACAGTGAAGACAACCTCAATTCTCAACAAATATTCAAGTACCTAATTTGAATAATTATTACGAAGGAGACGCTAGCTTGGTATTTACATGAAAAGATGAATTTAATACAATTCTTGGTTATTGGCAATATGATTAGAAAAGAAAATATCGGTAAGTAGTTGACACTGATTGACATTTGTTTGTCATTGTCAAACGTCAACGTATTTTTATTTTTAAAAAACATGAAAAACGGCAAAGGAACGCGCATTATGCCAGTGGTGACGTCATACTTACTAAGCTATTAGAAATTTTAAGTAATCAATAAAAAAATAATGGCAGCGAAAATTAAGAAAATATTCAAATTAGTTTTATTATATTAGGCTATATTTTCGATTTATAGAATAAACAAACATGGGTGAACAATGCCCATTGCCCCCCTCCGCTCCCCGTCTAGTTTTCACGCAGTCATTCGTGAATATGGTTTTAAATCTTTTTTTTTTTTTTGCACCACCATTGCCTCGAAAATCCGCGAGATTTCCCTGGAGGTTATTGACTACATGATGAACACCTTAGTCCCATTGTATTTGTAACCTTTAACATGATAATGAGATACTTATAATTAAAGGTAATGAATAGAATTTTCTTTTAAAGGTCAATAAATGTGGTGTTTCTTTGTTCTTTGTTTCTTTCTTATTCTGCACATAAACTATTAATTGTAAAACTAACAACTTTGACGTTCGTTAAGTAAACATTTTGTTTTTATAATGAATAAAAATATTTGAGTTAAATAACTTGTCCAAATGTAGTTGCAAAAAGAAATATGGATCTAAAAGCCAGTTTACATATACTTCAAAATATGCTATTTATCTAATCCAAATATAAAATTTTAATTCATAAATCTTATTTGGAACGAGTTACAATAATTCAATTTGTCCATTCGGCCACAG
Organism: Yponomeuta malinellus; assembly: GCA_947308005.1. Classification (NCBI taxonomy): domain Eukaryota; kingdom Metazoa; phylum Arthropoda; class Insecta; order Lepidoptera; family Yponomeutidae; genus Yponomeuta; species Yponomeuta malinellus. Next base: position 4,770,260 of record OX371023.1, read on the forward strand.
AGAAAGAAGGAACTCAGTAATTAGTAAACCACCACGCCAATAGACTCTCTAAAGCCTTGGGTTAAGGTAGAATATCACATTTTTTTATAAAAAAGGAACAACATTTTCCTGTGCTCGAACGTACAAATTACACACAAACAATTTTAGTTTAATTTAACCTTAACAAAATTTAACTTATACTTTTCATACAAAAAGGACAACATTTTCCTCTGATCGATGGTACAAACTACATGAGACAATTCTAACACTTCGACTCCTAATAGTTTAGTTTAATTTAACATTTAATTTATACCTTTCATAAAAAGAACAACATTTTTCACCGTTCGATGGTACAAACTAAACAAAGACGATTCCAATGTTTATTTTGAGTTTAGTTTGATTTAACCTTAACAACATTTTGTAACTCTTTTCATAAAGCGAACAATACATTCCTCTGCTCAATGGTAGACACAGAGACTGCACACAGACAATTCTGATATTAATTTCCACTTCTAACAGTTTAGGTTAATTTAATCTCAACAAAAACTTACTGTAAACGTTATCTTGCACTAAAACCGCACGCAACGAAAACATGTCGCCTTGACGAGGGCTGTAACTCTGTAACTAAAGAGCAGAGCAAAGGAGCCATCACTCAGATCCTCTTGATTCGCGCCGCTAGATGGCGCCAGTGCCGTGTGACACATTGCGCAGTTTGAGCTAAAAAATGACGCTTGCTTATAGACATTCCACGTTAAACCAAGGGCCGTGTAACTCGGCACAGCCCCGCCCGTTTTTTTTAGAGGACAGGAGGGAATTTAGAGCGTTGTTGTGACTCAACTCTCGCCCTTGACGGGTACGGCGTGATGGTGCGACATAGGAGAGCTGTTCGCGGATTCCATGCAGGACTCTGAAGCCTGCTGCGCCAGTTCCGTTGTTATCTGTGGACGGAGAGGCGCGGCTTAGAATACGGTATGTGACACGATGAACGATAATTTATTCCATATGCTCGATTAAAACGAAAATTACAAAATATCTCGGAAAATGTATCTCTTTTAGTCAATTACTAGTGTTCGAGACATATCCGAACATAGTTTAGCTACTAGCTAGTAATTTTATAGTGTTGGCATGACTGTTTTGAGATTGGGCTTCCGGGCTCCATATTGTTACCTGGCTGTGTCTATAACACGTCAAAATAAAAGCTGTGAATTTAATTAATTCCGGCCTTTTTACTTATGCTTTCCCCAACTCTGTGTGGAACAACTAGTTATTACAATTTTCAAACAGATTAAACATAAAAAGAGTGCTCTGAAATGTGACGTCATAAGCCAGAATTTTCATACAAAATTCCGTTTTAAAAGTAACTCATTTGACATTTTGTCACATACCCATTTGTGTGCCATTATTGTACTTTACTAGCTGACACGGCAAACTTTGTTTTGCCATATTAATCAGCCTACGATCTATTCTCAGACCTACCAAATATACACAAAAAAAATGATAAAAATCGGTGAAGCCGTTTCGGAGGAGTTCGATAGCAAACACTGTGACAAGAGATTTTTATATATTTAGATTGCACACGAAAATCATCATACAAGAAGGGTAACATGAGAGAATATATTTTATACTACACCTGCTTGGAAAGTACCTTGATACTTTATCAAATTTACGGTAGAAAGTACGTCATTGCATATCGAACAAATATGCGGGGAGAAAACGCATCTGAGCGGGAGAGAAAAGTGTATGAAAAACCATTTCTTACGTGGTTTTTCTTTTTTAATTTTGGGTAAGACTATGCGCCGGTAACCTAAATATCAAAAGCCAAAAAGTTTTTACAGTGAGTTTTTATCTCCAAGTTCGCAAAATGACACTGGCCACTAGCTGTGTGTTGGATGGTGTCGGGCTGGCAGTGCGACCCTGCGGCGGCAGGATAAACAATTTGAAAAAAGAACATGTGAAAATTGCAGACGCCATTGGCGCCATTTCCAATTTGTGTGTTGTTTGAGGATTCAGTTTTCGTAAAAAGTAAAATAAAACTATCAAGCAGGTGTAGTATAAAGCACTATGTATCACTCGAGAGAAACTGCGATTCCCGATCTCGGGTGTTTTAAAGCCCTCGCCTACGGCTCGGACTTCAAGCGACACCCTCGACGGTAATCGGTCACTTTCTCCTCTCGGTGAACAATCTACTATTACTCTCGAAGAGAGACAGAAGAGCCTTTCTCCTCTCTCTTCTACGAACCCTACGAAGGGTTTTGCCGCAATCGCCACGCTCGGCAGGCGGGTTGGCGATCGCAGTACGCGATTGGAATCTCAGGAAGACGCTGCCGCCCGTCTCCCGGTAATTGATTTCCTTAGTCGCCTTCTACGACATCCACGGAAGGGAATGGAGTGACGCTATTCTTAATCCGGCACCACACGGATGTTGTATAGGTAATTCGGGCGCGAGTCCGACCGGCACTTGGCGGACTTTTCGCGACCTAGTTCCGCGCAGCGCCCGCCAACCAGCACCAGCACCAGCACCAGCACCGACCTTGAGCTGCGCGTGCCAGGTGCAGTCGGGCGGCAGCCGCAGCGCCTGCAGCAGCGTCGCCAGCCGCGCCGGCGACTCGCCGCCGGCCAGCGCCGCCTGCAGCAGCCGGGCGCCCATCTCCGCGCGGGCGGCGGCGTGCCGCGCCGTGCTGCGAGGGAACGGAGGGCTTGCACTAAAAAATGTTTCAATATAGACATTGTGTCTACGCCGTCGTGGAGGTTCTCATCGACGGGAGGTTTCATTGTACATATATTGACATTCATTTTTCGTCTATGTTCTTTTTCTATTGTCATTATATTTCTCTCGCTGGTGAAACCCAAAAATTGAGCCTTCTATTTCATGCGCGGCTTAAACTAATAAACGGGACATGCTAAATAATACAGTCCACTCTAACACCGACGACGTAGACGTAGACGTCTAGACGGCCTAACCAAATTGCTTTTAGCAATAAGGCCGCCAATTGTACTGTATATTTTTCAAACAAATATATCGAGCTAATGTGGATGGAAGGGCCGGTAAGGGACGACCCAGACGGACATACTTCGACCAAATAGGGGATGTATTAACAAAGGGCAAGATAAAAAGTACCCGAAACCGGCGTGCGTGCCTGCAACGACTAATGAATGTTAAGGGAGCGAAAGTGATCTGTCAGGATCGTAGCAAGTGGCAGTCCCTGGTCTCTGCCTACCCCTCAGGGATACAGGCGTGAGGTTATGTTATGTTATATTTTTCAAATTTGTATGTCATCTGCTCTAGTGTACAATAAACAATAAAGAACATTCTTATCATATCTTATAATCGGAGAGGCCACGTTACAAGATATATGTAAACGTGGTTAATTTTATTCTCTGAGACTAATACTTTGTTATAATGTGACCTCTCAAAGAGTCAATATAAAAATAGCCGTGGTACAATAAAGCGCCACACAAATCGGGCTCAAACTATGACCTCGCAACTTGCACGTAACGCCTTATGTATAAAGCGTTAATCAATATTTAAGGCATCTACACCCTCATAAGAGAACGTTTACGATTCAATGAAAAACTATATAAAATTACTAATAATAGTAATAACTTCCACACAATACAATCACTTGACATGGTCCCAAACTAGGATACCCTGTGCTATGGTAACCAGGCAAGGACGTCACAAACACGAAAATACACCCAGACTTATTATTTTTGTTGCACTTATCCGTGCTGAGGGCAATTTTAAAAAACTATTTAGAGGCTAAAAATTCCACCCATGCCGGGACTTGAACCGGCGACCTCTGGCTAACCATGCCAGCGCTCTCCCAACTGTGCCAATGGGCAAGGGCATCTTGCCCATTCCCGGCACGGGTGGAATTTTTAGCCTCTAAATAGGTTTTTAAAACTATATCAGAGTAAATGAATTTTTTGCATATTTTGTGATCCCGAAACTCGCGAAAAATATATTGTTATGGTTTTATTTTGTAATTTTTCCAAAGTGTTTATACACGTCTTCGATGGTGTATAAGCAATGCCACTTCGATCTTAGTTTGACGCAAGTTCCCCGTTGAAAAAGTTGAAGGTCGCAGCAGACTACACCGGCACTGCAATGGCACGGCTCCGACCCACGGGTTCGAGCCGTTTGAACCCTGAGGCCGCTTCTGGTGCCCCGCTTAACGTCAGCTACTTAACAAAGGCTGCTGTTACGCGGAGGAAACTGTCTCGCTCGCACAATTTGTCATTTTTTCAATATTGTAACAATATAAGTGGACTTTTGATGAATGTGGTCTGAGGGTCTGATGGATTTTTCATATCCCGTATTAAGTTTTTTACTGAGAAAATTTGATTCAAAAATTCATAATTCTGTAAACAACTTTTCTATATTAAAAACAACGTGGATATATTCTTTTTGTTGCGCTGACAGGCAGGCAGCGACATCTGGCCGAAGCAATTTACATCACTTGCATATAATTATTTATTTACAATTATTTAGCACTGATGAAGTGAACTAGCTTTTGAGCTTTTTGAGGTTACTTTTTTGTTTTGAAATTTGTTATCTATGTACTTTATTTGACAGCTGTGGTGGATTCGCCATTTTATCAGTGTCGCAATAAAGCTAACTGAAAACGTTGAATCGCTAATCAACTATTGAAGATACAGAGAAATTGGTGCGTGGAAGTTGTTTTACAATTCGCAAAGACTATTTTTTTTCTTGAGGGCTGAATCGCAAACCATTAACATCTAAGTAACCATATTTTCTATATTTAAGATAAATATTAAGGAAGATGAGCGTTATTTTTGCCAAAAAACAATAACCTTTATTTGACCTTCTGATGACGTCACATTTTAAAATAAACATAACATATGGCAACACTACGTTACTTAAAAAAAGGACTTGCTGTCATAGCTGTCATATGCATATCATTTCCTTGTCTGTGAAAAAAACGTCTGTGACAGCAAATCACAGAAACAAAGTGTGACAGTTTGCGCGACCTTTCGGCGTGTGCACTCGAAAAATATGACGTCACCCTTTCAAATATTTTAAATAAATAATTTATAATAATAAACTTAACAAATCGCTGAAAAAATGAAATTAGTCTCTAGAAATTACTTCTGCTTTAAGAAAAAAATATAAAATAAGATCAAAATAAAAAATATACTGCCCGAATTCACGGAGTGTATCTAAATCAGTGGCTCACCGTCTTGGCCGGAGCTCCATACAATCATGAAACAACTCGTCTATTAGTACTATAAGACTCACGTCGCAGGCAAAGCCGCGAGCGCGCGACAAGCGGCGCGCAGTCGCGGTCGCAGCGCCTCCAGGCGGCCCGCGACGCCGGCGCGACTGCGACTTTCCGCTTCCGCCTCCGCCTCCGCCTCTGCGCCCGCTCCCGCTAGAGACACTAGCGAGCGAATCTGCAGCGAGTAAACCAAACTCTTAGCAAGGATCACCAGACTTCCAAGATACAGGTTGCCCGAGCTTAGGCGTCGGGGAAGTTTTTTTTTTTTTTATCTAGCCTATATACGTCCCACTGCAGGGCGCAGGCCTTCTCTCTGAGAGAGAGTACGGGCTTATTGACCGCGCGTGCCCACCGCGGATTAGCAATTTTTAGCGCTGAGGTGTGTAAACACCTATTTCTACTAAATTAAAGCTAAAGAGATCCTCTGTTATTGTATCATCCTTATAAATAAAATTACTTATCATTATCACTTCTTAGTACTGCAAGTGCTTTTAGTACTATTAGTACTGGTTGCGGTGGTAGTCTAGTGGGTAGAACATTGGCCTCGGAAGCGGGAGACCCAGGTTAGATTCCCAGTGCGGGCATGTACCTATGACTTTTCTTTCTAAGTTATGATGCACATTTGTGAAGTTATAGTAGCAGTACCACTCGCTAACGGTGAAGGAAACCATCGTGAGGAGACCTGAGTGTCTGAGCTATTCACATACCTCAGCGCTTGAAATCGCCAATCCGCGGTGGGCACGCGTGGTGATTAAGCCCATACTCTCTCCCTGAGAGAAGGCCTGTGCCCTACAGTGGGACGTGTAGCCTATATAAGTCCCACTGTAGGGCACAGGCCTTATGAATTCTGCAAGTAGCAATACCACTCGCTAACCGTGAAGGAAAACATCGCGAGGGAACCTGAGTGCCGTAGCTGTTCACACACCAAAGCGCTTGAAATAGCCAATCCGCGGAGAAGATTCCCTGAGAGAAGGCCTGTGCCCTACAGTGGGACGTATATAGGCTGCTTATGTATAGAAAACACTTCGTCACGTCTGAATGTGTTACCTCGGCGCAGACGTGCAGGTAATGGTGCAGCGCCTGCCCCCCGCTCTCCCAGCCGGCGACCTCGTGTCTCTGCGCGGCCTCGTTCAGTTGGTCCACCAGCGGTGCTATGCTCTCCAGGTCGTCTGTCGGACAAACGGTTTACTTGATCTGTGAGATAAGATAAGATGGAATCGTGAAAGAGGTCAATCGTCGAATCCAACTCGGCCGGGCAGCATTCGGGAAACTTAGAAAAGTCTTTTCGTCTAATATACCTCAATCGCTCGAGACAAAATTGTACAACCAGTGTGTGTCACCAGTGATGGCTTATGGCACTGAAACGTGGCCTCTCACTATGGGCCTGATAAGAAGGCTCAAGGTCACGCAACGAGCTATGGAAAGGGCTATGCTCGGAATTTCTCTACGAGATCGAATCAGAGATGACGAGATCCGTAGACGAACGTAAGTCGAAAGGAAGACGCTGGACGCAAGCCACATCCGACCGGTCTTTTTGGACATCCATGGAGGAGGCCTGTGTCCAGCAGTGGACTTCTTGTGGCTGAACGATGATGATGATGCAGCTGGTTAAAGTACGAAAGGGGGGGGGGCATCAATCCACTCGGTCACTTCCTCGTCAGCATCGTGTGTTTTCCGAATGCCTCCCTTTATGGACCACAACGGACAGTGGTCAGTAATGTGGCAGATAGTTTGCTCCTTTCCGCATCTGCAGATGGAGTCTGTACCGAACTTCCACCTAAGCATCAGGTCGGCGCATCTGCCCCGCGAGGTTAGGCATCTGCTGATTTGTGTCCAGTATCTGCGCGGTAGATTAAATACAGGAACACTTAAAACATAAACATAAACATTTACATACAGGCACATACGTTGCTTCTGGCCCCACACTAGGATACCCTGTGTCGTGGGAACCAGAAACAACGACATCACAAACATGTAAACATCCAAGACCTGGGGTTTTTTTTTTCTGTCCCCAGCCGGGATTCGAACCCGGGACCTCTCGCATGGTATGGATCAGTCACCAGATGCCTTTTGGGCTCCTCGGAGTTTATCCATCAGTAATGTGAAACCCCTTATGTTTATGAAAACCACGAAGGAGGCCTATGTCCTGCAGTGGGCGTCAAATGGCTGATGATGATGATGATTGCATTTAATAGACTAGACCTACGAATAAAAATAACCATAGAAGTATTTCTTCCTACAAAATTCATTCTCAAAAACGGCCAAAGTCCTCTCGATTAGTCATTACCAATGAAATGAGCGCAATATGTGGCGCAGAGTAAAACACTCTGTGATTGGTTCATTCTGTGCGCCATTGGGCGATAGTAAATGACAGCGTAACTTATGATTGATTTTATACAATAACGACAAACCATTGACTTCATGATGTATGACCTGTCGAAACATCTAGGTACCTCACAAGATGGCGTTCTGACGGTGGCAGGAGCATATATACTCGGTCCGATTGGTAACACAATACGGTATTTGACTTGATCAACAATAAATTATTTCATATGCTCGATTAAAACAAAAATGACAAAATATCTCGGAAAATGTATCTCTTTTAGTCAATTACTAGTTATTACGATATTTAAATAGATGGAACATAAAAAGAGTGCTCTGAAATGTGACGGCATAAGCAAGTATTTTCATAAAAATTCAGTTTAAAAAGTAACTCATTTGATATTTTGTCAACTACCCAATTGACAAGCCCCGCCCCGCCTTCCTACACGTGAACGTGGGGTCATTTTTAGCGCTGGTTAGACATCTGTGTTTTTAACTGTCACTGGACTAGTCCAATGCGGGGTCTAGACCTCGGGCTGTAAAGAACACTCACCAGCCAACACTGTGGTGGGCAGCAGTTCCTCAAGAAGAACCCGGTGGGCTGCGCTGTATTGACCCGATGCCAGAAGATGTTCCGCCTCTAGCCGGGGTTTGTGCTGTAGAGGGAATTACACGCTGTTATAGAAGAGACCCTCACAAGAGTGGTGGGGAAAACGTAATTCGGTGAAGGGGCAGTTTTGGCGATTCGCGGAAAACACTGATTCAGTGCTTCATTCAGTCAAGACCTTCAATTGAAACGTTATTTAGATGATGACTTGCGTATTCACTGGCTTTTAAGAAACAGGTTTCTCAGTTTAAGAGTCGGGGCTTTCTGTAACTCATTCTTTTAATGTTTACAATAAAGATTTTTGAGTTTGAGGTGAGCCCGTTGACGTGATTCGTTGATTCATTCCTTCACTAGTTCGGTCACTCGTTCACCTAATCCACAAATTTTTTTATTGTCTCGTTCACTCATTTACCCATTGCCTAATCTACTCATTCGTTCATTGCTTCGGTCGCTCATTAATTTGTTCAGATCCTCAGGCATTCTTTGGAAATAGAGACATTCTTCAGCCGCGATGGACGGCCTTAATTCTTGTCGTCAGCGTTGCATCTGACGTAATATTTATAGTGTCATGCGCAATACTTTGCTTGCGCGATGCAGAAATTTCGGCGTTTGACGTACTCGCGGCCTCTAGATGCCTCATCCTTAGGGCTCTTACACATAAACACGATACGACGTCTCTAATTTGGCTCAAATTAGTAATCGTAATCACAACCTCCAGTCAACTCCCGTCGGCCTTGCTCATTCATTCATTGCCTCATTCACTCATAACTTCTACCACTCGTTCGTTCATTATTTCATTCGTTCACACTTTCAGTGGTTCATTAATTGGTTTGGTTACTTATGTGTTTACTAGGTACTTAATCCACTCATCTTTAATTGTTTTATTTACTCACACATCTATTCCTCCATCTACCGATTCATTCATTCGCTGCTTCAGCCACTCATGATCAATCTTTCATTCACAACTCTAGGCATTTTCCAAAAATAACGTCAGTGGACAGACACTTAGAACACGTCTTTATTTGTTGTTTATTCTGAATTGGCTTCCATATTCACCTCATATTTAGTCCGAGCCGCTCGTGCGGCGCGTAGCCGGGCGGCCGGCACACCCAGCTGCTGTAGCAGCGCGGCTTCCAACTGAGCGCCGGAAGGCGGCGCGTGACCAGAGATTTCATTCTAGCTCATTCAATCGACGCTTCATTCACTCATTCGCTTATTCGCTTTTGTAACAAAAATAATCATTGCTGTATTCATTGTTTTGTTCACTCACACACGTAGCCATTGCATTTTAATTTAATCGTTCATTTATTGGTTCAGTCACTCATTTGTTGTTTCAATTCCTCACTCTTTCATATTCTCACCGATTCATCTACTGTTTCATCTTCTCACTCACTCATTCACTCCGCAGCGGCTAACATAGTAACATAGTACATTGACATTCAGCAAACAGAATGTAAATTCTTTACGTTGAAATAAATTATTCATTTCTGATTTCTTCGGCCGCTCATTCGCTCCTTCAATTCCTCTCTCGTCCATTTGACATTTCAGGCATCCTTTGGAAATAGAGTTTCATTCTTGTCTTTAGTGAGTTTAGTGGAGTGTCTCACCTCATATTTAGCCCGAGCCGCCTGCGCGGCGCGCAGCCAGGCGGGCGGCACCGCCAGCCGCTGCAGCAGCGCGGCCTCCGCCCGCGCGCCGGACGGCGGCGCGTGCCGCGACAAAACGCCGCGGATCAGGTGCTCGCGGCTGGAACGGACCAGTTCGGATCATGATCCGGAGACCTAGGACCGGTTTCTGAATTGGGAATTTCACTAAGTAAATACAGACCAGGGACTGCCATTTGCCACGACATTAATTAGCCGTCGCATGCACGCACGCCGATTTCGGGTACTTTTTTTCTTGCCCTTTGCTATTACTAGAGATGGGTAATGGCCCAGGTTATAAACCACTGGTGAGTTATAATCCAGTTTTGACCCAGTTATTCACCCGTTATAACCCATTATGGCGGTTCCTAATGATTTCGTTCAATAGCAATACGGAATACGTCGAATAATGTGCAAGGCGTTTTAGTTGTAAGCTGCATGTATCGTTATGAAATTATGCACGCAGAAATATACAGGAAATTCTCCATACAATACAATATTAGTTTGAGATTTTACTTCGATGTTTAGTTTTTATCTCTTGCGCTCGCACTGTACTAGGGGCCAGTGTCCTAAATAGAGTTTAAGCCTTCGGTTCAGCTTCAGTTCGTCCATGCATTATCTGTCAAATGCTCGACTTAAACTCTAGTTTGCGAGATCTGTGCAAGTGGCCCTAAGTACCTAAGTACATTTAAACCTAAGCATTGTAGGCAATGCTAGTAGTAAAGTATAAAAAGCAAGCCACACTTTTATGATCCTTTGCGCGGGAAATCCCCGGGCGTGAGCGAGTAGGACTACGACATCGTCGATCTCGCTCGCACTTGCACCGTGCACAATGCCTGACTGAACTTCCAACGCGATATTTCTATTTCTTCCGCTGAAACAATACCTACGTAGGTACTAACTTATTTCATCTTTTTATTTTACCATTTGTTTATGCACTTTTTCATTGTGTAAAGAAGTCAGTCACTCACTGCAGTTCTTGACGAAGTGATGACCCAAAGCATATTTGTTTAGTTGTAATTTGTTCTTGTTAAATCGTATCGCTCCTGTCTTTCATTTTGACCCACCAAAAAAGTAGTTAATGGGATAAAACTGGTCGATAACGTTATAACCCGGATTAAAACTGGTTTAAAACTACTGGGTTATAATCCACTACCCATCTCTAGCTATTACATCCCCTATTTGGTCGAAGTATGTCCGCCTGCTACGTCTCTCACCGGCCCTTCTTCGGAAGAAAGATTGCCGGAACAAATATATCTAGCGAATGTGTAACGTTCTGTCACGCTCTTTTCTGAGAAATTCAAAGAGACAGCGCTACAGTTAACTATTTACTTAGCGAAATTCTCAATTCAGAAACTGGCTCCCAGTCTATGTACAGTAATATGTCGTCGGACGTCGTTCGGCATCCAAAACGGCGAACGCGACTTTTATCAAATTTTAAAAGACATTAAAAACTTTACAAATCAAACCGTCGTCGTACACATACAAAAATTTCGAAATAATGGTGTTAAGTTAAGTTACACGGTTTAAGTTAGTCTACAAACTATTATTTCGTACTTAAGTCACGCTCGCGATTTGGGATGACGAACAACGATATTAGGCCAAACTGAAAGAGCACTTCCTTTTTTCACTATTGCAATAGGTTTATTTAGTTTATTTATTTACTCGGGTATTTATTTATTTATTTACGTATCCTAGTTATTTATCATCTTATAAGTAAGTTTATGTAACTTCTTAATTTATATATATATATGGTACATACGAATGATTGTATTGGGTTAACATATAGTACTTAATAATTATTGTACACTTTCCTCCCTTGTTTATAATGTTCGTATCACCACATCAAGGGTTGGCTGGAAGAGATTTCTGCTGAAATAAGCTCGCCATGTACACTTATAAAATTTTCTGTAAATGTTTTGTTTTATTCATGTCATTTTATGTATGCAATAAAGTATAAAAGTATAAAAAGCATATTAAACGGGCCTAACCATCCGAAAATCCGAAAATCTTCACAAACTTTCACATTTACAATTTTAGTAGGACTCTAACGAAAAATAATTAAAAAAAAAAAACGGCCAAGCGCGAGTACGGAACCCTCGGTGCGCGAGTCCAACTCGCACTTGACCGGTTTCTTTTTTCTCAACACAATGATATGGGCACGTCGTCTAGTCAAGAGAATGCTAGAAGATGTTTGATAGGTAGTGCTCAGTCAAAATATTGTAACGCTTTGGTGTATAACTAATTACTGTCATGTTGCAATATTTATGTAAATAAAATAAATATTTATGTAAATAAAATAAAAATAGTTGATCTTGATTCTCTACCTGATAGTCTACAAAACACAAGCCGTACAATGTCTTCGCGTTGGTATTCCCCCCTCTCCCCTCCACCCCTCCCCCTCCCCGCATGGAATATGTGGCGAGCACATGTCAACTCTGCGCGCGCACTATATACTCCAACATTCCTGCATCGCGCAAGCAAAATGTCTCACATGACATACTATAAATATAACGTCCGAAGAACATCAGTGGGATCGGCCGTTCCCAGGCATACGATCTGCCTGGCGGGAAATTTCCCTTGATAGCGGAAGAGCACGATCACCCGCTCGTCCCTATAAATATACTCACGCCTTAGCGTCGGGATGGTAGGCCAGCGCCGCGGCGGCCAGATGCCAAGCGCCGCACGCCTCCAACTGTTCAGCGGCGCCGCAAATACTCTCGACGGACGGCTCGCCGAGCCAAGCGCCCACCACGAAGCTGGAATGGATCAGATTAGATTAGATCGTTAACAGTGACGTTAACGAAACATAAGCTCGCCATGTACACTTTTTAATTCTGTAAATGTTTTGTTTTATTCATGTAATTTTATGTGTGCAATAAAGTATAAAGTTGTATAATAGTAGTTTATGTGACTGTCACATAATGAGGGTTATTAAAACACGAGCGAGATTTTAAAAAACGCGCCAAGGCTCGACAGACAGTCTGACAGACGGACAGTGGAGTCTTAGTAATAGGGTCACTCACCCTTTGGGTACGGAACCCTAAAAACAGTATTTCTCTCAAGTTACGTATCGCGGATTGGAATGTTTCAGCGTAACACGGTCCATTTTAGAATCCGCCCCTCGCGGGTTATAGTCCGCTTTCTCGGCTCTCTTAAATGACCCCCTCTCTTACAGCGAGAGGGTCATATAAGAGACTCCTAAGTCAATAAGAGTCCCTTACATAGAGCAAGTCCAAGTACATAGTGCTCGGGACTAAAAATCAAATCCATAATACGGTGCAAGCTCTCACTGACAATAATATAGCCATCATGGGCGTACCAGTGGAAAGGGTGGTAGAAGTCAAAAATCTTGGTGTGTTGATGGACGGTGAGCTCCGTTTTGAAAACCACATTAGAAATGTTGTTAGCAACTGCTTCTACCGCCTTAAGATTTTATATAATATTCGCGATTACCTCAGCACTGATTTGCGTGTCAGGCTGAGTGAATCGTTGATATTATCTAGATTAAACTATTGTGATTCTGTCTATGGTAGTTGTATACTTGGCCGGACAAAGATATTAATACAACGAGTGCAAAACGCATGCGCTCGGTTTTGTTTCAAAGTCCCACCTAGATCCCATGTCACTCCATACTTGAACGCTGCAAAGCTCCTAAACATGGAGGCTCGGCGACGACTTCACCTTGCCACACTGCTTTTTGGTGTAGTCAGTTCTAAATCACCGGACTATCTTTATAAAAAGCTCGAGTGGTCGTCCCGACAGAGATCCGTGCATAAAAATAAAATCTGTGTCCCCGCGCACCGAACTATGGCATTCCGTGGTAGCTTTAGGTATGCGGCGTCCAAGTGTTGGAATGATATTCCTCCTCCAGTCCGTGAAGCGCCTAGTGGATTTGCCTTTGGGCGCAAGCTCAGGGCATATTTGCTTGAGCAGCAGAGACTTTCCCATCCTGTCCCAACTTCTCGCCGCAAGTGACTGACAATGTGATCGGATCATAATCATTAACCTTGTAAGTCATTAACATTATTTGTATTTTATGTAATTTTATTAATTTTCTTATTTATTTAATCATCTATTCATTCATTTATTTAACTATGTTATTATTGTTATGTACTGCACCGCAACCTATTATATTTGTGAGACGGACAGGCACTGGCTGAAAATCAGCGCTTTGGGTGAATACCCTCAGCACAATGCTGAGCCAGCTGCCTTTTTCAGCAACAGGGACACACCGCAACTTACGTTAATATAAAGTGTTTTATTGTTTTCTTTCTTTTTCTACCTTTTATATTGTAATTAAATATTTTATCTTGTAACTTGTTAATGTATGTGTGTGTATCTGTTGTTGAAATAAATGTTCTTCTTCTTCTTCTTCTTCTTCCTTTACAGGAACTCTCTGAAGACTCACCAAAGGCCTTCTAGGAAAGGCCGTAATTCTTGGGATAGGAAGTGCATGCGGCGGGCTGTAATTTCAGACGAGATCCGCGAGTTCAGAGCGCGCTCGTTGACTTAAGACCGTTTTTATAGCTCTCTTACACCTCCTTAAAGCGCTATTATAGCACTAACTCTCTGAAGACTCACCAAAGTCTGTAGTTTCGACCACGGTCCGCGAATTAAGTATGCGCGCGTGAATCAACGACCGCCTGACGGCTATCTTTCAGCACCTTAAAGCACTATTATCTGGGGGCACGGCAGTGCCCCTGCCAAGTCGAGCAAAAAAGCGGCACGGCCGTACCATCCTTTTCTCGGATCAGTTGAGGCCATTTTCGACCCCATATAACTTCGTTGTGGATAGAACTAGAAGCCTGAATTGTCAGTCGAGCTGGCATTGTATAAACACGGTGTATTTCAAATTTCATTCAATTCGAACCAGTAGTTTACGAATTGTAACTAGTCAAACTTTCTTAATTTTGTCACTGGCTGACTGAATGACTGACTAACCGATCATCAAGTTTCTGAATTGAGAATTTCGCTAAGGAAATAGTTAACTGTATCACTGTCTCTTCGAATTTCTCAGAAAAGTGCGTGACAGAACGTTACTAAGTATTTACTTAGTGAAATTCTCCTTTCAGAGACCGGCCCTAAGGCACACAGCAGACATAGAAGCTTCCGATTTAGAATGCAATTAGTGTTTAGTGTATAAATCAAAGGAAAACTAAAATATTTTGCAATTTCTGTCCAGTTTTCTAGATACACCAACTAAATCTACAACTCTACACCGCACTAAACAATGTAATTTAATATAAAAATCAGCAATGTCACAAAACTTAAATTCTTGTTCCATAGCGAAAATACATAATAAACAAATATATATATTTTTTAATTCTATATAACCAACATAGCGACCCTAACAAAAGGCAAAATATACGTAAGCACATAATATTGAATATAATATTATATTTAATATAATATTTTGTATAATATTTAATATAATAATTATGTATTACTTGTCAGATACATTGTGTTTTCACGCGATGGCCAAGTCAATCCATTTATTTAAAACATAAAAGATTTTTAATATTGATATAGTCACTATAAGATGTCGTTAGGTTAGCTAATTACGTAATAACTTAAGACAGAAGGACCCCTAAGCAGGGATTGAATAAATTAACCGACTTGGTATTACATGGATCTCACAACTTCTTACGGCAGAAGAACTGAGTGGCGAGACTTGGTTTTGTTTACAAGATATGTTTTTGATGGCTAGAACTGCCGATAAACTGCTGCGCAGTTTGGCAAATCTGTCAACCTATGTGTTATTTTCTTTCATTAATAAAATCTTTAAATACAAACTGACCATCTGTGGACTCACCAAAGGCTGTAGTCCATGGGATCGGGCGTGTAAGAGGCGGGCTGCAGTTTGGGTCGCGAGTTGAGTGCGCGCGCGCGGATCAACTCGTAGCGCAGGTCCAGAATGCGACGCTTCCTGCCATTCTGTTTTGGGAGACAAAAAGGTAATATTAGCATTTTTTAGGGTTCCGGTAAATAGCTCAGACGCTCAGATTTCCTCACGATGTTTTCCTTCAGAGTTATTGGAGCGCCAATCTGCCGGAGATTCTTAGAGAGGCGCTTCGTGAAAGAGGTCAATCGTCGAATCCAACTCGGCTGGGCAGCATTCGGGAAACTTAGAAAAGTATTTTCGTCTAATATACCTCAATCGCTCAAGACAAAATTATACAACCAGTGATGACTTATGGCATTGAAACGTGGTCTCTCACTATGGACCTAATAAGGCTCAAGGTCACGCAACGAGCTCGGAATTTCTCTACGAGATCGAATCAAAAATGATGAGATCCGTAGACGAACGAAAGTCGTCGACATAGCCCAGCGGATTAGTAAGTTGAAGTGGCAGTGGGCGGGGCACATAGCACGCAGAACTGATGGCCGATGGGGCCGAAAAGTTCTCGAATGGAGACCACATATCGGCAAGCGCAGCGTAGGACGACCAGCCACAAGATGGACAGATGACCTCATCCAAGTGGCAGGAAGGCGCTGGATGCAGGCCGCTTCCAACCGGTCTTTTTGGAAATCCATGGAGGAGGTCTATGTCCAGCAGTGGACTTCTTGTGGCTAAATGATGACGATGATAGTGGAGCGCCTTGGGGAGGCATATTGTAAGGGCACATTTATTTTGCTATGGCTCTCAAACTAACCAAAATTTATGGTGCATAACAAAATAAGTAAGAATGAACTTACCGATTCGATACTCGCGTCATAATCCGCCTGGTACGGCGGCAACGGGTACTGCATATCGTTACCCTGGTCATCATCGGCCACCGTCAGGTCCACATCTTCAGGTTCCTTGCCGGAGGTCTTGAACAGACCTTCGTACCTCTGGATCACCTGCTCCAGGGTCGGCACTTGGGGGCAGAGGTATCTGTGCACAAGAACACAGGGAAGATTCAGCTAAGAACACTGGTATGACAATATTAAAAACCTATTTAAAATTCCACTTGAACCCGCGACCTCTGGCTAACCGTCTCAGCGCTCTTTCAACTGAATTAATGGGCAGGTGCAGGCATCGGCGAAATTTCGAGCCTCTTTACAAACTTCTCCGTCTATGGTTGCCTGGAAGAAATTGCTTGTAGTAATAAGGCCGCCAATTGTACTGCGATTTATTGAATTTCTGTTAATGTAATTTTTGTGTACAATAAAGAATATTCTATCTATCTATCTATCTACAGGCAGCGACATCTGGCCGAAGTAATTTACATCACTTGCAGCCCCGAGTAACCCACTTTGCAGTTAGTTTTTTACATCGGAATGATATCGTTGTACCTACATTTTTTTTTTGTTCTACTAACCCGTGCTGAGGACAATTTTAAAAACCTATTTAGAAGTTAAAAAGTCCACCAACGCCAGGACTTGAGCCCGCGACCTCCGGCTAACCGTGCCAGCGCTCTCCCAACTGAGCCAATGGGCAAGTGCAGGCATCGTACGTAGTACAGAGAAGTTTGTGAAGAGGTTCGAAATTTCGTCCTTCAGGTCCCGGCATGGGTGGAATTTTTAGCCTCTACATAGGTTTTTGATAGGATACTCATCGTGAGCTTAGCGTTAAACGTGAGTCAGCATTGAGCACACATCGCCAAACACAGAAAATAAATGCATGTGATGTTTACCGTACCATACAACATTACCATACATACAAACATACCAGAAGAGAGAGCGCGTCTCTCAGTGATACATTCACTGTCACCGTCTCTCTGGATCAGACACATTACCTCTCTCTCTCCCGCCAGGAGACAGAGTGCGTCTCTCCGCGACGCAGAAATCAGGGCGTCGGCGCCAGACTCCTGCTGGATTAGAAGACAGATTCTACCTCTCCAAGATTGAAAGCTACATGCTACCTCTCTCTCTTTCTCTGGAGCAGATAAACTACCATCTCTCTCTCTCTAACCTAATCTAACCTAGCAGTGGCATGCAGGCTGTGCCTCTCCCGCTAAGGGCGCTTATTCACGACGCGCGTCGACGGGTCGACGACTTGTGTCGACGTCAAAGGCAGTGGGCGTCAAAGGGCTGATGATGACTACATCTCTCTCTCCAGGAGAGAGATGTACTCTCACCTGGCAGTAGCATGCAGGCTGTGCAGCCAGTCGGCCCGGCTCAGCGCCGCCACGGGCGCCTCTCCCGCTAAGAGACAAAGGGCGTCTCTCCTTGAAGCAGAGATCAGAGCGTCGGCGCCAGACTCCCGCCAGATCGCCAGTTGGCGCGCGACTAAAGCGCGGAAGGCCGGGTCTCCTGAGGAGATGAGATCAGATGAGATAAAACTGCGAGAAAAAGAGACGGCAACGCGGCTCAAAAAATGTGTAAAGCACACTTTGTGCCAAAAGGGCAACTATAAATACTTTTAATTGTAATTCTAATTAAATAAATTTAATTTTAATGTGATCGAATCAGAAATGATGAGATCCGTAGACGAACGAAAGTCGTCGACATAGCCCAGCGGATTAGTAAGTTGAAGTGGCAGTGGGCGGGGCGCATAGCACGCAGAACTGATGGCCGATGGGGCCGAAAAGTTCTCGAATGGAGACCACATATCGGCAAGCGCAGCGTAGGACGACCAGCCACAAGATGGACAGATGACCTCATCCAAGTGGCAGAAAGGCGCTGGATGCAGGCCGCTTCCAACCGGTCCTTTTGGAAATCCATGGAGGAGGCCAATGACGATGATGAATTTTAATGTAATTCTTTTTTAATCTGTAGAGAATACTAAAGGACCCGATCGGACCACCATAAAAATTGTTTTTTAAATGTTCTTTTCAACTTCATAATCAAACAGGTTAAATACATTCTTGACATACATATAATACAATATAAATAATTCGACATGTAGTATTGTACCTATTTTCAAAACTGTGACTGTCTGTTGCCGAAATAGAAATAAATGAAACAAATTTCACCGGTTTTGAAAGAGGTACCGGTTTTAGGTGGTAGCCTTGTGGGTAGAACATTGGACTCGGAAGCCAAAGACCCTGGTCCGATTCCCATTACGGGTGTTGAAGACTCCTTGGAATCATATTTTATGATGTTTTTATATTTTTATGTAAAGAGCCATAAAGGGACTAGGTGATGCACCGAAAATGACAGAAGTCATCCTGTATTCCTTGATTGGTTCAGTAGATTTAGAATTGACGTCACGCCATAGAAAGCGTAATGCATCCCTATCTTGATCTCGGATGCGTATTTGTGGGAACATCTCTTTTATATCCGCTCTCATATGTTGAAGACTCCTTGGAATCATACTTTATGATGTTTTTATATTTTTCCTTTAATTGACTTTTCTCTGTCATGTCACTCATCTTTGTAATATTCTTGCTGTCACCATCTCATTGCCCACTTATTCTGATATTTTCCTATTATACTTCGTTTTACCCGTTTTCATCACTTTTCTTTCATTATGCAGTCCTTTCCTCAACAACGGGCATGTACCTGTGACTTTGTTTCCTAAGTTATGAACATTTATTTGTGAAGTTAAAGTTGCAATACCACTCGCTAACTGTGAACGAAAACATCGTGAGGAAACCTGAGTGTCTGAGCTGTTCACATACCTCAGCGCTTGAAATCGACAATCTGCGGTGGGCACGCGTGGTGATTAAGCCCATACTCTTTCTCTGAGAGAAGGCATATGCGGTGGGCACGCGTGGTGATTAAGCCCATACTCTCTCTCTGAGACTACAGTGGGACACAGATAGGCTATTAGTTATTTATTGTTTGTTACAATATTTTACCGTAGCTACGGCGACGGTGAAGTAAAGCACCGTGAGCAAGTATTCTCACCTGAAGCCTAAGCCAGCAGTGTTGCCATGTTTAACTCTATGGCCACTTTGCAAGCCTGCAGTATCCATATTTTATAAACAAAAATCTTGACTGCTAAGAAGTCTTAAGCAACGCCTATGTGCATTTGTTTTGATTTAAAACAAGATAATTTTTCATCATCATCATCATTCAGCCACAAGAAGTCCACTGCTGGACACAGGCCTCCTTCAAGGATTTCCAAAAAGACGGGTTAGAAGCGGCCTGCATCCAGCGTCTTCCTGCCTCTTGGATGAGGTCATCTGTCCATCTTGTGGCTGGTCGTCCTACGCTGCGCTTGCCGATATGTGGTCTCCATTCGAGAACTTTTCGGCCCCGTCGGCCATCAGTTCTGCGTGCTATGTGCCCCGCCCACTGCCACTTCAACTTACTAATCCGCTGGGCTATGTCGACGACTTTCGTTCGTCTATGGATCTCATCATTTCTGATTCGATCTCGTAGAGAAATTCCGAACATAGCTCGTTGCGTGACCTTGAGCTTTCTTATGAGACCTATAATGAGAGACCACGTTTCAGCGCCATAAGTCATCACTGGTAACACACACTGGTTGCATAATTTTGTCTTGAGCGATTGAGGTATATTAGACGAAAAGACTTTTCAAGTTTCCCGAATGCTGCCCGGCCGAGTTGGATTCGACGATTGACCTCTTTCACGAAGTTGGACCGGCCTAGTTGGACGGTTTGTCCTAAGTAGACGTATTCGTTTACAACTTCGAGAGTCGAGTTCCCCGGATTATTTTTTGGTTACTACATTGTCGTTACTAGTGCTACGGTTAATTTGATTTTGACAGCGGATGGATGAAAATGGCCGAGGACAGAGGGAAGTGACGTGCCTTGGGCCTATGTCCAGCAGTGGACGGGTGCGGGCTGATTGGTTCACTGCTACGATAACGGTGAGGAAAAACTTAAATTAAAAATTTAAATCGCTCGTAGCCCCGGCTGCCTGAGTGATCTTAAAAGATCACGAAGGTTAAGCAACACAGGGCGCGTTCAGTGCATGGATGGGTCGCCGTCTATGCCTAACGCTAGTGGCATTTTTCCGAGCGGTTCCGTGCTTCGCAAGGCACGTTAAGCTGTTGGTGCCGGCTGCCGTCGATAGATGGCAGTCGTTAAGCCAAGTCAGAGGCCTTAGGGCGGCTTGACAACTTCTGACAGTAGACAACTTCTGACAGTCTACAAGCCTCCACCAATCCGGACTTGGCCCCCGTGGTGGAGTATGGCCTATACCTTCCTCAGGGAAGAGACCCGTGCCCCTCGGTGGGGACATAATGGGTTGATGATGAAACATTTAAAAAACCCGACACAAAAAAACTAACTCTTAAAAACCGCATCAGCAAAATCAAAGCAACAAAATTTTTGGCGGCAATTTGTTTTCCACCTATTTTTCTTTTTTTTTTTCTTTGTCGCACTTAAATTTTCCCAGGGTGTACGTTGTTTTAGTCAAAGCCCCATCCCTACATCTCTTACCGTTTTTTGAGGCAGTTGACCGTGTCCATAAACGGCCGAGTGGATTTCCATCAAACATGGCTAAGGACCATCTCGATCAATTTAGCTTTCGAAAAAATAAACCGCATCAAAACCGCTTGATCCGGTTAGCCGCTACGAAGGAACGTACAGACACACAGACATAGGCTTCAAACTTATAACACCCCTCTTTGCGTTGCGTCGGGGGTTGAAAAGACCGTCGGCAGGTATTCTTACCCGAAGCCTGAGCCAGCAGTGTTGCCATGTGCAAGTCCCCGGCGTCCCTGGCAACTTTGCACGCCTCCATGATCCGCCCGCCCAGTAGGAGAGTCCATATTTGTGCGCTGTGACCATCTGCCTCTGTGAATATAATATAAAACTCATTTACTAATGATAGATAGAGATCACTTTATTGTACATAAAAATGACATTTCTAATTATGAAATATATCGAGCGAATGTAGGTGGAAGGGCCGGTAAGGGTCGCCTCAGACGGACTTACTTCAATCAATCAAACAATCAATCAATCAATCAATCAATCCATTATTTAATGTCAGCAAACAGAGGATGTATAAGCTAAGGGCAAGATAAAAAGTACCCGTAAAAAGGCCGTTATAAAGAACATGGCCACTGACTGAGAGAACATTTAGTTCAATTTCATACCGCTTCGCCGCTCATATTGCTTCGCAGGGCTGATACACTTGCTAAGTACTAACGTTTACACAAGACAACGATAGAGCTAAACTCACTGCCAAATAACTTGCTAAATACACTGGGTTCCTAGTTTCGAAGCGACTAACGTTTACACAAGATAACGATAGAGCTTAAAACACTGCTAAATACACTGGGTTCCTAGTTTCGAAGCGACTAACGTTTACACAAGACAACGATAGAGCTAAACACACTGCCAAATGGCTTGCTAAATATACTGGGTTCCTAGTTTTGACACGTCTGATCTTTACTCAAGACAACGATAGAGCTAAACACACTGCCAAATGGCTTGCTAAATATACTGGGTTCCTAGTTTTGACACGTCTGATCTTTACTCAAGACAACGATAGAGCTAAACACACTGCCAAATGGCTTGCTAAATACACTGGGTTCCTAGTTTTGACACGTCTGATCTTTACTCAAGACAACGATAGAGCTAAACACACTGCCAAATGGCTTGCTAAATACACTGGGTTCCTAGTTTTGACACGTCTGATCTTTACTCAAGACAACGATAGAGCTAAACACACTGCCAAATGGCTTGCTAAATATACTGGGTTCCTAGTTTTGACACGTCTGATCTTTACTCAAGACAACGATAGAGCGATGAGATACAGAACTGGGATTAATGTCGGCAAATTCTTGATTTTTGTAGCTTTTAAT
Source organism: Yponomeuta malinellus (assembly GCA_947308005.1). Lineage (NCBI taxonomy): Eukaryota > Metazoa > Arthropoda > Insecta > Lepidoptera > Yponomeutidae > Yponomeuta > Yponomeuta malinellus. The sequence continues at coordinate 4,792,703 of OX371023.1, forward strand.
ATGTATTCAAGAAAAAATAGAGCGATGAGCTAAATACACTGGAGTCCGAGTTTTGACTCGTCTTGACTTTTACTCAAGACAAAAATACAGCGAAAAATACAAAAGGAGCGGGAATGAGAATCAGAAGTGGGATTTTTGACGCAAATTCTTGATTTCATTTTTGTAGCATCTGACCTTTATTCAAGACAAGGACAGAGCGATGAGCTAGAAAAGAATCGTGAGCGCGAGAGTGACCTAAAAATTTTATCGGCGAATTTGGAATGTCATCTCTATAGTTAAAAACTGACCTAAATTCAAAACATAGATAGTAGCTAGGAGCTATAAAAGTAGCGCGAGCCATCAGAAGTGGGATAATTTCCGGCTGCACAAACACTTTTCCGGGGACAAAATTTTTCCCCGACTTCCGTCTTCTACACAAATCTCTTTCTCATATAAAGTGTTCCACACTGACCGTCCTCGTCCTCCCCGCCCCTCGGCCTGGCCAGCTCCGCGTCGGTGCCGTCAGCCCCGGCCGCGGCCAGCCAGCCCAGCAGCGCGCGATGCCGGCCGACGACGGAGACCTCGCCGGCGCCGGCGACCCCGCCCCGCGAGAGCTCCGCCGCCCATAGGGCTTCGCACAGCCGCCAGACCTCCAGCCGGTAGGCGCCTGTCACGCCGAACTGTGGACAAAGGGGCAAGGTTGTAAAGTAAATAAATAAAATAGAATTTATACTACACCTGCTTGGAAAGTACCTTGATACTTTATCAAATTTACGGTAGAAAGTACGTCATTGCATATCGAACAAATATGCGGGGAGAAAACGCATCTGAAGAAGTATGTCTGGCGTTACTTTGAACGACAGGATACGCAATAGTGTGATTAGAGAACGTTGTGAACTGAAAGAGAATGTAGTGACAAGAATTGAGAAAGAAATGTTGCGTTGGTTTGGACATGTGGAGAGGATGAAGGAAGAAAGATTGACAAAACTAATATATCGAGCGAATGTGGATGGAAGGGCCGGTAAGGGACGACCCAGGCGGACATACTTCGACCAAATAGGGGATGTATTAGCAAAGGGCAAGATAAAAAGTACCCGAAACCGGCGTGCGTGCATGCAACGACTAATGAATGTTGAGGAAGCGAAAGTGATCTGTCAGGATCGTAGCAAGTGGCAGTCCCTGGTCTCTGCCTACCCCTCTGGGATACAGGCGTGAGTTTATGTCATGTCATGTCATGTTGTACTTTATAAGATAGCTGGAGCTAGGCATAGCCTGTAACGTGGAGATCGCAGGACAATTTGCTACACGAAATTGTGCGGATTTTATTGTATGTACAGTGTCCAACTGGGTATTGGAGAAGTATAATAATTGTTGGAATTAAAATACAAGTACAATTTAAATTAACAAAACATCGCAAATTAATTTTTGTAACGGTGTAAACCGTTTCACACCATTTTTGTGCCCGAGTCCGACTCGCACTTGGCCGGTTTTTTTTTTTCGTTACTTCTTTTCATTCTGTTCTGGCACTTTTAAACAAAAAAATGTATTATACTTTTTTTGTTGAATTAACCCGTGCTGAGGGCAATTTTAAAAACCTACTTAGTGGCTAAAACCGTGCCAGGCACGGTTAGCCAGGGGTCGCGGGTTCGAGTCCCGGCATGGGTGGAATTTTTAGCCTCTGAATGGGTTTTTAAAACAAAATATTAACCAATAATATCGGCTGTCCCAAAAATAAAACACAATAAAGGAAATTTTTTTCAAAACCGCGGCAATACCATAATTGGTCACTAGTTTGGTGGTAATATCTCGTTTGTTTTTGGGACAGCCGAGTTTATCATTATAATCTAAAGTTTTTACAGAAACACAGTTTCTTTGGAAGTTGTATACATTTTTATTACTTTAACCTCAAGAACCCTTCAAAATCAATCAACCAGCCCGTTCACGTCCACTGCTGGACATAGGCCTCGCTCGCGGCACGCCACTTCCTTCTGTCCTCGAAGATAAGAATCGGAGACGCAACTAAGTCATCCCGCCTTAAACACCCGTCTTTCAGTTCGATAGTAGGGGGTCACTTGCTAAGACAGCACGCTACGTCGTGTGCAATTCATTTATATATCGTTTGGCAGAGCAATGTAGCCTTTACTCAGATCCTCTTGACGCGTGCCGCTAGATGGCGCCGGTTCCGCGTAACACATTGCGCAGTTTGAGCTAAAAATTAACGCTCAATTGGGACGCTCCGCGTTAAGACAACGGCCGTGTGACCCGACACAAGTCCCACGCACTGTTTCCACCATTACCTGCGTCCGCCGCCGCTGCGTCCTGCCCGCCTCCCGCAGATGTCTCTCCAGAAGCTCGCGCCGCGCCGCCGCCTCGCGCTTGACCACGAGGCGCGGGCAGCCGGACCCGGAGTCCTCGAGGGTCGAGAAGTCCAGCATCGCCTCCAGGTGGCCGGCCAGGGCGTCCTGGTGAAGTCGGGGAGGGGCGCATGAGGAAACATAGATCCATAGAGACGTAAACGCACAGATCCTAACCTTTCTCCGTCACCCTTTGGATCATCATCATCATCAGCCACCCGACGCCCACTGCAGGACACAGGTCTCCATCATGGTTTTTAACCATGAAGGGTTTTGCCGTAATCGCCACGCTCGGCAGGCGGGTTGGCGATCGCAGTGTGCGGTTGGAATCTCAGGAAGACGCTGCTGCCCGTCTCCTGGTAATAAATTTATTTCCTTCGTCGCCTTCTACGACAGCCACGGAAGGAAATGGAGTGACGCTATTCTTAATCCGTACGCCACACGGATAACGTTTAGTTTCGTTAGGGCTCCGCCCTTCGGGTACGGAGCCCTAACGAAACGAGACAAGACAGACCTGTACGTTCGGTGTATTTTCGCTGGCACTCAAAGTCAAACGCGCGACCACGGGCGCGCTCCAGTCCCGCTCGCCGCGACCCGACACGTAGGCGTTTAGAGACGAGAGAACGGCGACTGTGAAACGAAAGGTCCGCTTGTATAACACAATCTAATTACGACGATGACATGGTGACTAGTCCATGGAATCGGCACTTTTCACCTTACATGAGGTAATATTCTTTTCACTTCTCATGCTCTAAAAGTTCGTCTTTATGTCGTGCGTAGGCGACATAAAGTCGCTTTTTATGCTCTAGAGCATAAAGTAAAATCTTCGTCGAAGACCAAGGCAATCGCTGCAACAGCCACACGAACATCTTTAACTTCATACAACAACCTCTTTATTTTATTTCGTTTCGTTCGTATTCTAAGACCAAGGCAAAGATACCAACAGCCAAAGTACACAATAAAACTTCATGAAATAAACTTATAATTTGTATTTCGTCTCATTTATTATTTTTTATATTTGTTTATTTTTCAATTTAGTAGATCAGTATAGTATTTAAGCCATAACAACAACTTATCATAGTTATAAAAAGAAAATGTTTTTATAACTGAGCAGTATGTAACGACCTTAAGTCAGGTGTCACGTCCCTACAGAAAAAAAAAAGAAAAAAAAGTTAATTGGCGGGAACCATAATTATTTTTACATGTTGCTGTTTCATTTCCTCGCAATCGAAGTGAAAAGTAGAGTGTACAACTCGTCCATAAAACCCATTTTACACTCGACTTTATATCTATCCTCGCTCGCAAGCTCGCTCGGATGGATAAACGTCTCGAGTAAAATGGTGCGTTTTATGCACTTGTTGTACAATCTACTATTTTGTTGCACTAACCCGTGCTGAGGACAATCTTAAAAATTTGACAACCTCGTGGCGCAGCGGTAGTGCATCTGCATACCATGCGAGAGGTCCCGGGTTCGAATCCCGGCTGGGGACAAAAAAAAAACCCCCAGGTCTTGGATGTTTACATGTTTGTAATGTCGTTGTTTCTGGTTCCCACGACACAGGGTATCCCAGTGTGGGGCCAGAAGCAATGTATGTGCCTGTATGTAAATGTTTATGTTTTAAAAACCTATTTAGAGGCTAAAAATTCCACCCATGCCGGGACTTGAACCCGCGACCTCTGGCTAACCGTGCCAGCGCTCTCTCAACTGAGCTAATAGGCAAGTGCAGGCATCGATGAAATTTCGAGACTCTTTACAAACTTCTCTGTATTACGTACAGGCAGCGACATCCGGCTGAAGTAACTTTGAGCCCCGAGCAATCCACTTCGTGAAGTAAATGATATACGAAGTTTGTAAAGAGGCTCGAAATTTCACCGATGCCTGCACTTGCCCATTAGCTCAGTTGGGAGAGCGCTGGCACGGTTAGCCAGAGGTCGCGGGTTCAAGTCCGGGCATGAGTGGAATTTTTAGCCTCTAAATAGGTTTATCAAATGAGGTATGTAGTTCTGATATTTTTATATCTTGATAGTGATGACATGGTAATGACAAATCCAAGATTTCTACCTCGAAAGCCCTTCGGATCATTGATAAATTCTTAAAAATCCATTAAACTTGAGGACTCTTTACAGTTTTTGTCAATTTTTACCACTAAGGACCTACGTTACAGCAAAAGTCACTATGGACATTTATAAGTAGACTAAATTTGCAATTAAAAGAGTATAACTTGGCTTTGGTAGGCTAAATAGTTTTTAAGATACGGCTATTTAAACGTTTGCAAAATTAAAAAAAAGAGGAAGTAGCAGTTTGTTGTTTTTTTTTAGTTTTCCACCATTCTGACGCCTAAGGAGTGGGTTTATGGCAAAGGTTGGCAAAACAAAATGAGACCAATTATGTCAACTTACACCTGATAGTTCCTGAGATACAGCTGTTCAAAGTCGTTGAGATAAGTAAACAATTACGTACAAGAAGGGTTTGCAAAATGAAGTACGCCCTGTTAGTGGAAACGCGGATTTATTGTTGCAACCCCGTGTCTAGTGAGTTCTAGTGGTGTCCTCACCGGTCGGCAGGTGCGCAAGCGCATCTCGCGAGGTGACAAAGGCCAGCGCGTTCCCGGCCGCGAAGCCCGCGCGGGAGTGTCGCGCGCGAGATACCGACATGTCTGCCAGACACGCCGCGTCTAGGCGACCTGTCGGGAAGTAAAAAAAAAAAGTATAGTCCGCACAAATCTCTTTGGCGGTAACGTGAACATAGTCACAGATCGTTGGCACATCGCTTACTGTCGTTACAGTGTATGTGTGAGTAATTGACATAGTGTGATGCATAGTAAATAGTGATAAACTAGACCTTGTAGAAGAAACTGTATTTCTGGGTATCACAATTGATGCAAAGCTTCAATGGGGTCCTCATATAGGAAAATTGGCAAATAGGCTCAGTTCTGCAGCATACGCAGTTAAAAGAATCCGGGAACTAACTGATGTCGCAACTGCTAGGCTTGTTTATTTTAGTTACTTCCATAGTATTATGTCCTATGGTATACTACTGTGGGGTCGGGCAGCAGACATTGAGACCATCTTCGTCCTGCAGAAGAGAGCGATCAGATTCATATATAAGCTAGGCAATAGAGATTCGTTAAGAGATTTCTTTAAAGAAACTAACATCCTAACAGTTGCTAGTCAGTATATCTATGAAAATATTATGTATGTTAGGAAAAATATCAGTGACTTTAAAACTGTAGGTAGCCAACACAATGTAAATACTAGAAATAGACATAAACTTTCGTTCCCAAAATTTAGGCTGGCAAAGGTTAATACATCCTTTATGGGGCATTGTATACGTTTCTACAATAAGATCCCTGAGGATATAATAAGCTTGCCAGAAACGCGGTTCAAAAAATGTGTGAAGCGCACTTTGTGCCAAAAAAGCTACTATAACATTAAAGATTATTTAGATGACAATGATGTCTGGAATTAAAGCCAGTTTAATGCATGAGTTTTAGAACATTTATATAAATCCTGTAAATTAAGGACTTGAAAAGACTAAGTTTGGAGTTTTTTTGTCCATTTTTTCTCCAAATTGATCTAGAGTTTGAAATGGACACCTAGTTTAACTTGTAACGTTCATTAAGTCGCAGTTTCTGTGCTACTTTGAATAAAAAAAATTGATTTTGATTTTGATTTTGATTTTAGTCAATTACCAAAGTAGTCAATTACTCACACATACACTGTAAAGACAGACAGCGATGTGCAAACGATCTGTGACTATGTCCACGTTACCGCCAAAAAGATCTGTGCGGACTATAAATACTTTATTGATTGTAAAGCCCGCCATACACGACCATTCCATTTCCATCACTCGGCGCGATGTGGGTTACAGCCAAAAATTGAGCACACACACGACCACTCCATTCGCGTCGCTCCGCTTCATTCCAATTTTTATTCATTCTACGCCGCGACTTCTGACACGACACACGCGTACAATGTTCCCGAAAGCTGTCAACAGCAAATGGATTTCGCATCTGCCACACACGAGCTTGATTTAATAATTCAATACTTTAATACATTATTCATTTATTTGGTTCTTACTAAGTAAGTTACAGAGTGAGCCTAAAAATAACAGGTGATATAAAAGGATGTTCTTTGATTTAAAAACATTAGTGCCCTACTGAGTTCGACCCGTAACGGGCGTAACATAACATAAGCAGCCTATATACGTCCCACTGTAGGGCACAGGCCTTCACTCAGTGAGAGAGTATGGGCTTAATCACCACGCGTGCTCACCGCGGATCGGCGATTTCAAGCGCTGAGGTATCTGAATAGCTCAGACGCTCAGGTTTCCTCACGATGTTTTCCTTCACGGTTAGCGAGTGGTACACAAATGTACATAACTTAGATAAACAAGTCATAGGTGCATGCCCGTACCGGGGATCGAACCTGGGTCTCCCACTTCCGAGTCCGAGGTTCTACCCACTAGGCTACCACCGCCTAGCGGGCGTAAGTGTAAGTGTGACCCTGGTCTCCTCGCTTGGTTACCCTGTGTGGAGGAAACCAGTGGAAAGGTCGGAAGGTTGGAATTGAGGAAACCAGTTGATGGATTAGAAGGTTGGAGCGTTTTTCCTACTTTTGTAAGAAGTGTTATTTTGGCTTTACGAAGTTATTGGTGGCTATCACGGAATTATATCATACAGGCATTGAATGTAAATTCTTTACGTTGAAATAAACTATTGATTTCTGATTTCTGGAGCGATGGAATGTATTAGCAAAGGACAAGATAAGAAGTACCCGAAAACGACGTGCATGCAACGACCAATGAATGTTGAGGAAGCGAAAGTGATCTGTCAGGATCGTGGCAACTGGCAGCCCCTGGTCTCTGCCTACCCCTTCTGGAATACAGGCGTTTGTGTATGCATGTATGTAAAACTTATTACCTGCAATGGTTTCCTTGAAGGGCGGTACTTTTCTGTGGTATTGTAGAACGATGGTGTGCGGACGTACAAGCAGCGGCTTCATAGGCAACTCTGCGAAGAGAAAACATCCTTTTAGTTATGGAAATAAGGGGCAAACTGTAGCAGCAAACGTTACGTTGACAATTCTATGTGATTATGATTCACAGATTAACAAATGGGAGACTTTTCTGAAAGAGTGTTCAAATTTAACAAGAGATTAATGTAAGATTAACGACTAATGAATGTTGAGGAAGCGAAAGTGATCTGTCAGGATCGTAGCAAGTGGCAGTCCCTGGTCTCTGCCTACCCCTCTGGGATACAGGCGTCCCAGATACCAACTTAAACGGTGTCAACAATAGTTACGGAGTTAATCGTTACTACTACTTAACTTTTATTATGTCTTGTTTCTTGTGTGCAATAAATCATATATTCTTATCTTGTGGTTTGCGTATGTGTCTAAGTAAATAATTTTTTTCATGTATCTATCTATCACAATCCAGTTCATTTAGTTCATAATCTAGTTCACATTTAGTTCAACGCAATCACAATCTATATCACCTAGTTCCAAATCTAGTTCAACTTAATCACAATCTAGTTCACAAACTAGCTAGCTAGTTCACCTAAACTTACTTGAGTAACTTACCCTCAGTAACCAACGCCGGCGCTTCCTCAGTCTCTTCCATATCTTCGACGGGCGGCGGCGAGGCGAGGGGCGACACCGTGAGTAAACCCGACGGTTGCGGGACCAACTGGTCTCCGGTGGAGACGGACACGTCGTCTTCCATGTCTGAAAGGTACAATAGGAATCAGAAATAAAAAAAAAATTTCAAACAAAATAATCATACATTACTGTGTGTGTGTGTGTGTGTGTGTGTGTCTGTGTGTGTGTAGGGCCATTTATTATGACAATTGTATTGACATTTTATTTAACATAATTTTCATTGCATTATTAATTAAGTTTGTACGCCCAAAGGCAAAACATAGAGCAACTTCATTATTTTATGACATCTTGTATTATTAACCCAAGTTTACAAACAAATAAATTGATTGATTGATTGATACATTCTATTTCTTTTTTTATTTTTGTTTAATTTTTAATGCTTTTTTTTCTATAATAACTTGCTATAATTCATTAACGGATCTCATTTTAGTTTATAAGCCAGATAATAATTAGTTTTGTAAGTAACTGTCAGTCAAGAGTGTTGTTGCACGCCTTAAATTGTGTGTTAAGTTAGACTATAAGTTCTATAACGTGTCTGTAATATTTTTTTAACTTAACATCTCTTGGTTGTGTCTATTAAATAAATAAATATATTCTTGTTTTTTTTGTTGCACTAATCCGTGCCGAGGACAGAGGCAAACCCATAGCCTCTAAATAGGTTTTTAATGTACATTCTGTTCGTTGAATGTCAATCTACAAAACATTAAGCAACGGCTAACAAGCCGCTGCCTTTGGATCGAGTTTGTGGTAGAGAAAAATGCAGCGAAAACCTGGACTCCTTTTTTTAACCAACTTCAAAAGAGGAGAAAGTACTCAATTCGACGCGTATATTCCTTTTTTTTGCTATGTTCCTTCATAACTCTGTCAAATTCAAAAGATTATTATTCGAATAGATTTAACGTCCCATTAGGCCGATATTCAGAAACACAGCGTTGAGCTACACTTAACTTGCACTAAGCTGAGCATCGGTTGAGAATCGCTCGTAGCCTCGGCTGCCTGAGTGATCTTAAACGATCACGAAGGTTAAGCAACACTGGGCGCGTTCAGTGCATGGATGGGTCGCCGTCTACGCCTAACGCTAGTGGCATTTTTCCGAGCGGTTCCGTGCTTCGCAAGGCACGTTAAGCTGTTGGTGCCGGCTGCCGTCGATAGATGGCAGTCGTTAAGCCAAGTCAGAGGCCTTAGGGCGGCTTGACAACTTCTGACAGTAGACGAGCCACTAGTCTACAAGCCTCCACCAATCCGGACTTGGCCCCCGTGGTGGAGTATGGCCTATACCTTCCTCAGGGAAGAGACCCGTGCCCCTCGGTGGGGACATAATGGGTTGATGATGATGAGCATCGTTTGAGCAATCTCAACAAAGACTCAAGGATTTTGTATTCACAGTCAATATCTCGACTCGAACTCGGCTAAGCCACAGCTCAAGCTAAACTTACTCGAGCGTGTAATCTGTGGTACAGTTTTTGACTTTACCGGTTTATATTATCTGTTAACGCTACATGAAAGGCATATAATAATCCACAGGAGTGAATGAGATCGCAACAAATGTCGAAACTTTTTACGCGCGGTTACACTTTATTTTGACTTCTCACTACTCTAAACACACAATTTAACTTTTTGAAGGAAAATGAGCATGCAAAATGTCAAATTGTTAACAAAAAAGGTTACTTCACCACAGGTTAGTTAGATTTCTCGAATTGCCTACAGGTGTCGCTACTTTCTTCGTCATTGCCACCTTGAGTCTGAGCTAAGTCGCCGAAATCCACTACTCAGTCTCAGCTTAGCTTGCGCTCAATTTTTTGTTATCTCAAACTCAACTGTGAATACAAAATATCCCTGAGACTTTCATTTTGACAGTTGGAAGACCCGGACTCACATTGAGCTCACGCTCAAAATCGTTTCTGAATATCGGCCAGTCCCACTTTTGGTAAAGCAATTTGGTGAAGATCTGGTGAAGACTTTCAGAGATGGAGAACGGAACTCTTCAATGGACAGGAGTAAATAAGGCTTAGTGGGGCCCATTAGGCCTTATTTACTGCTGAGAGCGGTGGTAGCCTAGTGGGTAGAACATTACACTCGGAACCGAGAGACCCAGGTTCGAGTCGCAGTGCGGGCATGTACCTACGACTTTGTTTTCTAAGTTATGTACATTTGTGAAGTTTTAGTAGCAATACCACTCGCTAACGGTGAAGGAAAACATCGTGAGCAAACCTGAGTGTCGGGGCTATTCACATACCTCAGGGCTTGAAATGCAATTTCCGAGATGAAAAACTATCTGCATGCCGAGTTTCATCTAAATCCGTTCAGCCGTTATTGCGTGATTGTGTAACAAACATGCCCGTACGGCATCGTACACTTTTCTAGGTCGCCGTGTCGCTGACTGTGCACCGCGCACATTCTAAGGTGGTCCAAATATAAGAAGCCCGTTTTGACAGCTACCAAAACCATAGAATCTAACCTAGTCTGAGATCAAAAACATTAAAAATCTAAACTACGAGTAACTTTTGGGTCTATAAAGTCAGTTTTTTCTTTCGAGCGTTAAATAATATAACAGAGAAAAAAAAAATGACAGAGTATGTGTCTTTTTATGTATTTGTTCGAGTAAATCCAAAGTAAAATGCATTTTTGTGTAGCTGTCAAAACGGGCTTCTTACATTTTGACAACTACAACTCACGGGTTTCGTTGCCTACGCCAGACAGTTGGACTTTGCCTCTCATTAACAACATACATCTTCCAACATGTGACTGTGCACAGTTTCTAATAAACACCATGAAGACTTGAAACATCAGCATCTACTTTCTTCATCCACCACCGCCCTACAATTTCCAACATCTGCTGTGCGACAGATTTGAGTGGCACACGCTCTCCTCTGCTCGTACATTTTGGTCCTTCGAGCCGGATATGAACCAGCGACCTAGAAAAGTGTACGATGCCCGTACAAACATCTTTGCAAACTTTCACATTTATAATATTAGGAGGATTTATTGCGCCGACAAAACGGTAGAATTAAATCCGGAAAAAATGGTTGTTTTAGGGTACCTCCCCTTTTTTCTCAAACATGCTTCGAAATTTGAGCACTATTTGGACAACCTTCTTCGAAATAAATCGAAATAAGGCAAAAGTTGTATGAAAATCCATATCTGTCGTGTTTAAGCGGCCAAATAATAGTACATTGTTCACCGAGAGGAGAAAGTCACCGATTACCGTTGAGGGTGTCGTTTGCAGTTTCTCTCGAGTGATACATAGTGCTTTATACTACACCTGCTTGATAGTTTTATTTTACTTTCTACGAAAACTAAATCCTCAAACAACACACAAATTGGAAATGGCGCCAATGGCGTCTGCAATTTTCACATGTTCTTTTTTCAAATTGTTTATCCTGCCGCCGTAGGGTCGCACTGCCAGCCCGACACCATCCAACACACAGCTAGTGGCCAGTGTCATTTTGCGAACTTGGAGATAAAAACTCACTGTGAAAACTTTTTGGCTTTTGATATTTAGGTTACCGGCGCATAGTCTTACCCAAAATTAAAAAAGAAAAACCACGTAAGAAATGGATTTTCATACACTTTTCTCTCCCGCTCAGATGCGTTTTCTCCCCGCATATTTGTTCGATATGCAATGACGTACTTTCTACCGTAAATTTGATAAAGTATCAAGGTACTTGCCAAGCAGGTGTAGTATAAATTACATTGTAAACTCATATCTGTCGCGTAATTTAAAAATGGAACGATTTTAGGTGCTCTTCGTGATAGGTGCTCTTGAAAAAAAAAACGGGTGCTCTTCACTTACCCATGTCAGCGTAGAGAGAAGCCTTCATCAACTGAACGTTATGGCTGCGCCGGTGCTCCAACCTCGCCAGTTCGCTGGAGGGGCTCTTGACCTGGTACGCTCGGTGGGAGTCTTGCGGGTAGAGGGACGCGATGTCGGCGTTATCCTCAGTTGTGTCCATTTCGAAGGCTGTGGAGGAATATGTATTTATGTGTTTTGCAAATGTACTCAGATATAAACGCTGGTTTTCTTAGCCATGAGGGTTTTTGCCATAATCGCTACGCTTGGCACGCGGGTTGGCGGTTGCACCATGGAGGCCTGCATCCTGCAGTGGGCCTTAAGGGGCTGATGATGATGATGATACACGCTGATTTCTGGGTGATTTGAAAGCCGCGGTTATGTAATTAGTAATTTAAAGTGGCATCTATTTAGACTATTACTTTTAAGTATAGCAGTAAAATAAAAATTGAGTTGAGCCATCTTGTCAAAATCAAAATTTTTTTATTCAAAGTAGCACAGAAACTGCGACTTAATGAACGTTACAAGTTAAACTAGGTGTCCATTTCAAAATCTAAATCATTTTAGAGAAAAAATGGACAAAAAAACTCCAAACTTAGTCTTTTCAAGTCCTTAATTTACAGGATTTATATAAATGTTCTAAAACTCATGCATTGAACTGGCTTTAATTCCAGACATCATTGTCATCTAAATAATCTTTAATGTTATAGTAGCTTTTTTGGCACAAAGTGTGCTTGTTCCGATAAATTGCGCACAATTAGTATAGCCTCTTTGTTTATCAGAACAATGTCCCGCGGACCGTCATCGTCGTTAGCACGTCGTCGTAGTCGTAACAAAACTGACAGCACGCTGTCAATTTCTAATTTATTTATTTATTATTGCAAGAAAAATAATTACATTACAGTTAAAACTATTGCGTAATTAATTGCATTAAACATTATTTACATTATACATATTACATTTAAAAATTATAAAAAATTAGAACGTTAAAATTATATACATATTTTATGTACAATTTACTTTAGATTTAAATTCAAATTAAGATGAATTGAAAAACAAAATTTAAACTGCTATTCATGAAATGAGAAATGTCACTTAATAATTTTCCTCAACATTTAAAATTTAAACTACAATTCAGTCATATGTCAATACCATAGTATTACTAGAGATACACGTGGTAGGTTTTGATACTGCAAGCGTGCGAACCCGCGGCGCAATTGGTATATAGCAATTGGCATTGTCTTACAAAAAAACTTCTGTTTTTATAATCTTTTCCGAGAATATAGGTATTTGAGCAGTGGTAGCCGAGTGGGTAGAACGTTGGACTCGGAAGCGGGAGACCCAGGTTCGATCCCCAGTGCGGGCATGTACCTATGACTTTGTTTTCTAAGTTATGTACATTTGTGAAGTCATAGTAGCAATACGAGGAGGAAACCTGAATGTCTGACCCCCGGTTTCTGGTACACTAACAAGCTGTTAATCTACTGTTAACAGCTGTCAGTGGTGTTTTTTGTGTGCACTTTGGTCAATTGACAGCTGTTAACAGTAGATTAACAGTGTGTTAGTGTACGAGAAACTGGGGGTGAGCCATTCACATACCTCGGCGCTTGAAATCGCCAATCCGCGGTGGGCACGCGTGGTGATTAAGCCCGTACTCTCTCTCTCTCTGAGAGAGGGCCTTTGCCCTACAGTGGGACGTATATAGGCTGCTTATGCTGAGATATTAGAGAGCCCGATGACATGTAGTTATTTCATTAACGTGTTAAGTGTAATCATTTTTTCCAATGATGTTTTTTTAAATATAGCCGTTGATTTATATAGCTCACGTCTCCCGGCTCCGTTCAGCAAGTTGAGTGTGGACTGCTGCATCGCCAGAAGACTATCCTCGGGAGCCCCCAGCCCTCCCAGTCCCTGAGCCGGCTGGATCACCGACTGGCCCTTTTGTGCTGTAAACAAGGACACTTATGGAACGCAGCTAATGGCAGCTCGGCCATAATTTTATTTAACTTTACACACTACATATTTCTAAAAGCATATGTAACATACTTAGAACCACTCTTATCAACTAAAGTCCAGTAACAAAAGCTAGTGGTTATATAAACAACCGTTTAGCCAGGAGAGGGGTCCTACTCGGACAAAAATTTACGTAAGGGTCATTTTCGGTGGAAAAATTTGGAAATTAAAAAAACCTTACTGTGTCATACGAGTCTATCAAATTAAATGACTCGTTATGAGGATCTCAAATATATTGTTATTATTGTAAAATAAATAGTTTCGATTTTATTCCCGAAAGAAGATGAAAATTAACCATTCCCCCCCTGATCTCCGAGACTACTAAGCATAAAATACAAAATATACTTCATAGATTAGAGGATAGAGGAAAACCTGTAAGAATTCTATCAATTGAAAATAAAGTGGTGAACCCAATACAATACATTCACTTACGGAAAATAGTTCACTAAAACACTACTAGATAGCGCTAGTTGCAGTATTTAACTTTGGCATTGTACAGAATCCTCTCCACGCGAGTTCAACTCGCACTTGGCCGGTTTTTTTTTCATACATTATGTGGCGACAAACCTGGAGACGCATTCTTCTGGAGTGCCTGGTTGACGAGCTGCCGTTTCAGCACGTCGGGCGTTATGTCGTCCTCCTCATCCGAATCTGTCAAGCCGTACTTGCTGAAATGCTCCACCTGTGACAGAGAATAGTTATTTAAGATACACGTGCGGAAAGTAAGGTTTTATACGAATAAGTGCCAAATTGAATGTTTTCATTGGCACGCATTCGGATTAAAAACCTTTTACGCCCAAGTATCTTACTTAAAAAAATAAGTGTAATAAAGTAAATTTATTATAATTTATACCAAATTAATTGTTGAAATTGAGAGTATTTTTTTTATCCTTGCATCTTTGTATTTTTTTAAATTATGACTTGCACCATGCACCACAGAGTCAAAAACTTAAAAAAAATACTTTATTTCACGCGTGAAATAAGGGATTTCAGTACTGTTGTATTTCACGCGTGAAATAAAGAGTCGGTTTCCGCATAATTTTGTTACACAACAAAGAAAACTTTACGAGCAACTGCATTGAAAAAAACATTACAGTTATTTTACCCCGAAAATAAAGAGCACTTTATTGTACAAAAAAATGGAAATTACACAGACATTTCTTAACCTAAGAGTACAGATTGCGGCCTTAATGTCATCATCATCATCATCATCATCATCATTCAGCCACAAGAAGTCCACTGCTGGACATAGGCCTCTTCCATGGATTTCCAAAAAGACCTGTTGGAAGCGGCTTGCATCCAGCGCCTTCCTGCCACTTGCCGATATGTGGTCTCCGTTCGAGAACTTTTCGGCCCCATCGGCCATCAGTTAAAAAAATATTGTAAGAACATAAATTTTAATTATGCTAAAGCTCATTGTATTTGGTTTATTTTTTCTTTTTATTTCATGCCATTTGTGTTCTAATGTGCTATAATAGTAGTTTATGCAACTGTCATATAATGAAGGGTATTAAAACACGAGTGTGAGTTTATGAAACGAGCGCAGCGAGTTTCATAATAGTAACGAGTGTTTTAATACCCGTGTTATATGCAGTTGCATACACTGCTTTATCTTCACTAATGCAATTAAAAATTAAATTCAAAAAGTTAAAAAAGTTAATTTCTTGCACCTCCTGTGGTTGACTGGTAGAAAATGCTTATAGCATTAAGTCCGCCACATTGCCATTGTATTTTTTTTACTTATGTGCAATAAACGTATTAATAATAATAATAATAAATTCACGAGTACGTGTATAATCACAGTGATTTTGCCGCCATTAAAATTTAACCAATGAGAGCGCAGCTGCGCGCTTCAATAAAACGCGACCAACCTGATTGGCCCTGCAATCAAGTTGGTCGCGTTTTATTGATGTTATAATGAGATTTTACGATATCGATGTGAATATTATACCATCATGTGAAATTGCTTAAATTGAGTGTTTTGTTGTCTGCGCTATAACAGTAGTAATTATAAGTCAAGTATTGAAAACATACGTAGAATGTTACAACATTAGTGTAGATAAATAATATTATTTCATCTCATTTTATCTTATACAAGCTGATGCGGCAAACGTTGTCTCGCCATTAATTAGCCTACGACCTATTTCCAGACCCAGCAAATATACACAAAAAAAATTCATAAAAATCGGTGAAGCCATTTCGGAGGAGTTCTATAACAAACATTGTGACAAGAGATTTTTATATAGATAGATAGATCGAGAACACGTTATTGTACATAAAAAACCGGCCAAGTGCGAGTCAGACTCGCACACGAAGGGTTCCGTACCATTATCTATACAACATTAGACACAAAGATCGAGAAAAAACGGCAAAAAATCACGTTTGTTGTATGGGAGCCCCCTTAAATATTTATTTTAATTTAATTATTTATTTTTGAATCGAATATAGAACTAAATATTCTGTGAATATTTCAAGCGTCTAACTGTTGCCGTTATTAATATCCAGCAAAAAAACAGCAAAAATTTGCGTATGTAATTGGTAAAAAAAAAATGTATGGGAGCCGCCCTTAAATATTTATTTTATTCTGTTTTTAGTATTTGTTGTGATAGCGGCAACAGAAATACATCATCTGTGAAAATTTCAACTGCCTAATTATCACGGTTCATGAGATACAGCCTGGTGACAGACAGACAGACAGAAGGATGGACAGATAGACAGAGGGACAGTGATCTTAGCAATAGGGTTCCGTTTGGCACCCTTCGGGTACGGAACCCTAAAAATTTATAAAAATCGGTGAAGCCATTTCGGAGGAGTTCGATAACAAACAATGTGACACGAGATTTTTGTATAGATATAAAGAGAACACTTTATTGTACATAAAAAGGAAATAGCACAGATTATATTAGATTATCTTATCTTAGTCCGTGTGGCGCCGGATTAAGAATAGCGTCACTCCATTTCCTTCCGTGGACGTCGTAGAAGGCGACTAAGGAAATAAATTACCAGGAGACGGGCAGCAGCGTCTTCCTGAGATTCCAACCGCATACTGCGATCGCCAACCCGCCTGCCGAGCGTGGCGATTATGGCAAAACCCCTCGTGGTTATGAAAACCACGAAGGAGGCCTATGTCCTGCATCTTATCTTATCCACTCACCCGGAACACCCAGCTGCCGGTCTGCGGGCGGTACTCGATGAACTTGGTGTCGTGTTTGTCACAGACGCGCCTCAGTTTACCCTCGTAGTCCATTTTCATCAGCCTGCGGGTGAAAACGACTCTCAAACAAATATAGCACTGTCATCAGTGCAAGAAAGGGACCGGATAAATATTTAGTTATAGAAATCACAAATTTATTTCAACGTAGAGTATTTGCATTCCGTTCGCCGAATGTCAATGCAGAAGAAGAAGAAGAAGAAGATAGACATTTATTATACCAACGAGATCATCACAGAAACAAAATAAGCACATGAGTAACATAAGTACAATGTTAGCTGCCGCCTTCGAGCCGTTTGGTAGTGGAAAAAAAAACCACTCTGACCATCTTTTCTCATGGTTCATCATCATCAACCCATTATGTCCCCACCGAGGGGCACGGGTCTCTTCCCTGAGGAAGGTATAGGCCATACTCCACCACGGGGGCCAAGTCCGGATTGGTGGAGGCTTGTAGACTAGTGGCTCGTCTACTGTCAGAAGTTGTCAAGCCGCCCTAAGGCCTCTGACTTGGCTCAACGACTGCCATCTATCGACGGCAGCCGGCACCAACAGCTTAACGTGCCTTGCGAAGCACGGAACCGCTCGGAAAAATGCCCCTAGCGTTAGGCATAGACGGCGACCCATCCATGCACTGAACGCGCCCTGTGTTGCTTAACCTTCGGGATCGTTTAAGATCACTCAGGCAGCCGAGGCTACGAGCGGTTCTCATGGTTGAGTTAGGAAAACTTTCCGTTTCTTCCCCCATTGAACAAGAGCTCTTATTCAATGGGGAAGAAACTACCCAAATTAAAAACGATAAGCGAACGAGAAAGCCATACAAGCAATTTTATTTCGATTACAACATTGTCAAACAAAAATTCAATGTCAATACATTTATGAAAATATAATCTATGTTAGAAAAAACATCAGCAATTTCGAAAATGTTGGTAGCCATCACAATATTGATACTAGGAGTAAAGATAAATTGTCATTTCCACGTTTTAGACTTGCAAAAGTTAATACATCCTTTATGGGGCACATTAAACAACACAAGTAAACATTTTCTTTTTATAGTGAATAAAAATTTTTGACTTTGACTTTGAATTAAAAACGACACGCGTACGAGAAAGCCATAAGAACGATTTTATTCCGGTCACATTGTCAAACAATTTTCGGACCCTTCTATTGTTCTGCCCATTCATACAAACATTTTCCGTTCCATCCGCACTTTCCAGACTCGACCACCAACTTTCCGGACTCGTCCACTATATCCCGTTTCGCCCACTCACCTCTCCGGGTCGGTGACGGGCCGGCGCGCGGTCTTATCGCGCGGCCACACGCGGTCCAGTGTGACCACGGCGCGCCGGTTCAGACCCTCGCCCACTGGAGGCTTATCGCTGTCCTCCGGGTACACTATCACTTCCTTGTTCAGGAAATGGACTGCGGAACAAGGGATAGTGTAAATACCTTCCGTACAACACAATCGCTTGCCCTGGTCACGAACCAGGATAACCAGGGCCGAGTTTCATAAAACTACATGGTGCACCGCCCGTGTGGCGCCGGATTACGAATGGTGTCACTCCATTTCCTCCCGTGGATGTCGTAGAAGGCGACTAAGGAAATCAATTACCAGGAGACGGGCGGCAGCGTCTTCCTGAGATTCCAACCGCATACTGCGATCGCCAACCCGCCTGCCGAGCGTGGCGATTATGGCAAAACCTCTCATGGGAGGCCTGTGTCCTGCGGTGGGCGTCAAATGGCTGATGATGATGATGATGATATAATGGTGCTACACGCTTGTCCGTAATAATGTATTATGTAAAATCTACATGTACAGTGTTTGCTGACAAATAAAGACTTGAACTGTGACGTGTGATTCAATCAAGGACGACATCGTTGTAATCCTACATAATAGTTCCTATATGTAGTCGCCATCTACGACATCCACGGAAGGAAGTGGATCCGGAAGGATGTTAATCCGGCGCCACACGGAAACGGCACCATTATATGAAATACAAATATTATAATTAAAAATTAGAAAAGCTACATAATCTGACTAATAATCTGACATCACACGCGGTAGGAAAGCGTCTGTTTTTCGGTTCGGTGAGAGCATCGTAGAAAATCGGTCGTCCGAGAGCGGCTTCCATCCAGCGTCTCCTTTTCGACTTTCGTTCGTCAACGGATCTCATCATTTCCGATTCGATCTCGTAGAGAAATTTCCAGCATAGCCCTTTCCATAGCTCGCTGCGTGACCTTGAGCTTTCTTATGAGGCCCATAGTGAGAGGAGACGTATAAATGGTATGAGTAGTCCGCGATAATGTCTTTCCCTTTACCACAGACTATTGATACTGCGTTTATGGACTGTTTTAATTAATCGTGTTTTTATAAATGCCTACAAGGAAAGGCAAACAAAGGTCTTCACCAGACTTGTTACTCCAAATCCCACCATAAACCCAGGCCGATAAGGTCCCTAACTCACCAAGGCTGTCCAAATCCAGGCGCGTTACGTCACTTATTTTGACAGCAAAAAAAATTGAGCGCCATTTTCTTTAAATCTAGCGCCATATATCTCCAAATCATAGTTAGAGTGCCCCCTTAAAAAGCGGTGAAAGAATTCTAAGTCACCCCATAGACTTGTTATTCCAAATCCCACCATAAACACAGCGCGATAAGGTCCACAACTCACCAAGGGTGTCCAAATCGAGGCCCGCAACGTCAATCTCTCCGTCATAGAAGACATTCCCGTAGTTGTAACGGCCGATCGTCAGGTGCGGCACCACGCAGCGGCCGTCCGGGCGAATGTAGCCTGTGGGGCGAAGGGAATTGGGGTTAGTTTGGCTTTTGGGGTTAGTCACTGATCACATCGTCCAGCGAGGGTATGGTGTGGTAGCCGGGCCTAGTGAGCTTGATGCTGGCTGGCGCAACTGACTTAGAAGTAATGTGTTAACGATAACCCTCCGGCCGTTTACGTAACTGTGGTTCGCAATCAGGGGTCATCCATAAAGTACGTCACACGTAAAGGGGGGGGAGGGGGTCAACGAAGTGTGACATGGTGTGACAAGGGGTGGGCGGGGTCCTAAGTTATGTGACATCACATTTCTAATTTAATAAATTGAATCAAGAAATTTGAAATATTAATTAAAACTAAAAAATAATTTCTACTCTATCTATATTAACATACGGCTTGAAATGTTTTGTTTGTTGTTGACGCTCTAGTGACACGCCGCACGCGCCGACTATGAGCCCTTTTGACTAATGCCGCCAAACGCACCGCACGCGCGACCTCGCGTGATTTCATTGTTTCTATTTCATTCGACAATTGACTTTCTCCCAGTGAACGACGTCGTTTTTTCAGTTCTGCTATTTTGTCGATACAGTTACTTTTTTACAACTTATTTCAATTAAACGAGTTCAAAATGAACAAAAAGATAGATATAGGTAATCTTAACCGTAAACTGTATGAAACTTACAGTGCAACACTTACGTTGATAAAAAACAACAGCGTATACAAGAAGAAGTTAATTCCTTATGAAAAATTTTGAAAAGTAGTGAAAAGTGGAATCTAAAATCAAAGAGCTGCAGATACAAATGACGAAAAAATGCGACATTATTGAATTTTTTTTCGAAAATTCCTTCGTCGTCAACATCACGAATACAACTAGAGCCGGAGGAGGAGGGAAAAGTAAGTTCGAATTTTCACCTCAAAACGACACGATTTAATCATGATATTAATTGGAATTGCATTATATTATAATTTCTTTTTAATTTATTTATCATCATCAACCCATTATGTCCCCACCGAGGGGCACGGGTCTCTTCCCTGAGGAAGGTATAGGCCATACTCCACCACGGGGGCCAAGTACGGATTGGTGGAGGCTTGTAGACTAGCGGCTCGTCTACTGTCAGAAGTTGTCAAGCCGCCCTGAGGCCTCTGACTTGGCTTAATGACTGCCATCTATCGACGGCAGCCGGCACCAACAGCTCAACGTGCCTTGCGAAGCACGGAACCGCTCGGAAAAATGCCACTAGCGTTAGGCATAAACGGCGACCCATCCATGCACTGAACGCGCCCTGTGTTGCTTAACCTTCGTGATCATTTAAGATCACTCAGGCAATTTATATTTTATATAATTTATTTAATAAAAAAACATATAATAAAAGCGAAAGTACAAGTTACCATAGTCTTCTTCTTCTATCGTGTGAGCCGCTTAGTTTACCTATCAAGCGGACCATAGTATCAATGTTTTTTCATGAACCGCATTGTGTGAAATGTCCATATTCAAAACTTGTATTTTTAATTGCAGGGAAATACTAAAGAAGTCCAGAAACCACTATCAGAAGACACTAAAGATTTGGTTTTTATACAGTCAAGTAAAAGTCAGCTTCAAACAGTACCTAAACCAGCGCCTAGTCAGAGTGCTTCTAAGAATAAAATTTTAGTTCTAGAATCTGAGCTCAATAACTTGTTAGCACGCGATGCTGGTATAGCTTCAAATGAAGCAATAAAAAGAATAGCAACTTTGAAGAAAGATATTCAGCAGGAAAAAAATATATTGAAGCGAAAGATTAGACAGAAAAAAGTCGTAATTCTAAAAAACAAAAAATTATAGAACTTTGCGAAAAAAATACCGGTTTAGACGCAGCTCTAAAACTTCGAGATACTCTTGGTCGGCCTAGAGTAGAAGAAAACTAATCCGGTTTACTCGAAGTCATAAAAGACCTTGCAATTTTTGGTGGCGCAGCTGGTGATTGACATCGCACTGAAATTATAAGGTGCTGCAAAACATTGGACGACTTACAAGCTGAACTTTGTAAACAAGGATATAATATCAGTCGATCAGGGTTATACTTAAGACTTCTGCCCAGACGAGTCAATACAGAGGAAGGAAAAAGACACGTTGTAACTGTTCCTGTCAAACTATGCAAAACCGATTCTGCGCTACATTCGAAACATCAAGATGGCACATTTTGCCATATGGTTAGATGAAAAAGATGTAGACACCACAAATGTTCCTGACGTTAACAACCCCAAGGAGAACGAACGAGTTCTATGCCAATTATAAATAATTTAAAGGAATGGATTCAAAGTCCATGGACTGAAGACGACTAAATTCCTTTCTTTTTCTTTAATTAATAGTTTTTGTTATTTTTTCAAATATTTGATGTTGATTTCATAAAAAAAAAGTAATTTAAATGGAAATAAAACCAATTGTGGAACTGCTGTTTTAATTTTAAATTTTTAAGTGTAAAATTTCAAATTTGTGACGTCACACTAGGGAGGGGGGGTCTCACAAATGTGACCACCTGTGACAAGGAGGGGGTGGGGGTCTAAAAATCATGAAATTCGTGTGACGTACTTTATGGATGGCCCCTCAGTTGCAAATCAACAATTGTTATTCTTTGTTTGCAACCAGTTACGAATTTAAAGAAAAAATCTTTGTTCGCAACCAGTGGTGAATCAAAGGAACTTTTTCCTTAACCGCAACTCCGTTGCGAAGAAAGAATAAGAACTTCCCAAACTCACATACCTAGTTGCGATGGGGGAAAAGCGTTTCTTAATTCACAACTATAGTAGCTAAGACAATGAATAAAAAAATATGCAATTCAAACAAGAAAATCGCAATGTCAATCCACGTATTTTACTTAAGAAAAACATAAAAAGTCAACAATAAGAGACAAATAAAGTGTATTGCTTGTAGTGTATTAAATAACAAGTAATATTGTAAATAACTCGTTTGTCTATAGATATTATTGCAGTGGCCAGTATCCTCTCAAAAAGTTTGTATGCAAATTAACAAAATAGATTGTCAACAAACAAATTAAGGTTGCGAATAAGGAAAAAAAAACTTTTGTTGCAGCTGGTTGCGAAATTTACTCATCAGGATGCCTAGTTGCGGTTAAGGAAAAAGTTCCCTTGATTCGCAACTGGTTGCGAGCAAAGAATAAAAATTCTTAAATATGGTATGGAATCAGGCGTTACTTTACGGAAATCCATAATAGCATTAAAATGCGAAAATTACTTTGCTAAATTCCGCGGAAGTTGGCGGAATTTAGCAAAGTAATTTTCACATTTTAATGCAAAAATTCCTAATTCACAACTGGTTGCGAACCACAGTTACGAAAACGGCCGGAGAGGATAATAATAATATAAATAAACCATTTATTTCAGGTATGTAACTTGGCCCATACAATAAATACCTTTACCTAGTTATGAATATAAAGTTATCTCAAAACCTAGTTTGGTTCGGTAGTTTCGTTAACTGTCTCGCCTTCCTATAGCGACGGAACACAACCCAGCCAGAAGTCTGAGCTCAGGAAGACTGTCGCATCTGAAGCTCGCACCTGGAGCCTGCATGATAAAATCTTTAGATGGTTCGGACTCCAAGACTCCGGACTGCCTAATATATAAGAGTCTCACTGAGGACCTTACACCGTACTTGGACACGCAGCAGGATCTGAGTGTGCGTCATATCTTTCTCCAGGCGGACTAGGTACATATGTGTTGACTTAGAAGGTTGTGGTAATAGTAATAATAAAATAGAAACATTTATTTAAAGCATCTGTGGCTCAAAAGGTTAGTAACAAAGGTTCTCATAACTATACATAAGCAGCCTATATACGTCCCACTGTAGGGCACATGCCTCCTCTCAGGGAGAGAGTATGGGCTTAATCACCACGCGTGCCCACCGCGGATTGGCGATTTCAAGCGCTGATGTATATGAATAGCTCAGACACTCAGGTTTCCTCACGATGTTTTCCTTCACCGTTAGCGAGTGGTATTGCTACTATAACTTCACAAGTGTACATAACTTAGAAAACTAATGCGGTGGTAGCCTAGTGGGTAGAACATTGGAGTCGGAAGCGGGAGACCCAGGTTCGATTCCCAGTGCGGGCATGTACCTATGACCTATAAATATATTAGTAAGTATTTTAAAAACCTATTTACCCATTAGCCCATTACCCATTAAACCTTGCCCATTAGCTCAGTTGGGAGAGCGCTGGCACGGTGAGCCAGAGGTCGCGGGTTCAAGTCCCGGCACGGGTGGAATTTTTAGCCTCTAAATAGGTTTTTAAAATTGTCCTCAGCACGGGTTAGTGAAACAAAAAAAAAAGAATATAATTTTATTAGTAAGTGTGTGTTTATGTACAGTTTTTTCTTTTAACAATCACACTTCACGGCCTCAGTGGTCCCACGGTTGTGGAAACACTGATGATGACGACTCATTGATCATATATCATATCGTCGAGCGAGGGTACGGTGTAGAAGCCGGGCCTAGTGAGCTTGATGCCAGCTGGGCCGCTTGACTTAGAAGGATCGTGTTAATGATGATGAGGACTTACTGATCATATCGTCGAGCGATGGTATGGTTGATCGAGCTTGACGCCGGTTAGGACGGTTGGGGCGGTTGACTTAACAGGATTGTGTTAATGATGACGAGGACTTACTGATCATATCGTCCAGCGATGGTATGGTTGATCGAGCTTGATGCCGGTTAGGGCGGTTGGGGCGGTTGACTTAACAGGATTGTGTTAATGATGACGAGGACTTACTGATCATATCGCCGAGCGATGGTATGGTTGATCGAGCTTGACGCCGGTTAGGGCGGTTGGGGCGGTTGACTTAACAGGATTGTGTTGATGATGACGAGGACTTACTGATCATATCGTCCAGCGATGGTATGGTGTAGTAGCCGGGCCTAGTGAGCTTGATGCCGGCCGGGTGAGGCGGGGCGTCGGTTGGGGCGACGTTCTCTTCCTCCGACACTGTTGGGTAAGGAATTGTTATTGCAATGTATCTAAAAATACATATAAAAGCCGCTTACACACCATATTAATCATTATTTTTGCCAGCGCTCTTACAAGCTAAGTCTAAGCTGGAGCTCATGTTAAAATCAATAAGTTATTTGTCCATCGTAAATTTCTAATTAACTATACAATTATCTATCTACAGTATTAAAAATACCAGCTACTAAACGACACCAAAACTAAACCACATTTCTGTGTACAATTACGAACATTTCTTCCAAAAGGAAAATTCACTTTTTAACCGACTTCAAAAAAGGAGGAGGTTATCAATTCGACGCGTTTTTTTTGTGTCTATGTTCCTCCATAACTCCGTCAAATCTTAACCGATTTCTACAATTCTTTTTTATTCGAACAGGTATAACGTCCCATTGGTCCCATTTTAATTTGGCGAAGATCTGATGGAGACTTTCAGAGATGGAGAACGGAACTCTTCAATGGACAGCCTATTAGGGCCCATCCTTTAGTAATATCCGTATGTTTCATAAAATAGCGCAAATGTAGTCCCAAGTTAATTTGGTGATGTTCTGGTGAAGACTTTCGGAGATGGAAATTTAGAACCTCCAATTTTAAAGCAACGAATTAAGTAGGGCAAATTATAGTTATAAGGGACTTGTTTATTTTTCTCCCGCTCCCCCACAAAGTTTCAAGACCAGCACACATATTTTGGGCACCGGCTCCAAATTATACTTCTAAAATACCTACATGTATAAATACTTCTAATTATTTAAATTATTTCTAACTTTTTAGTGCTGTAGTGTTTCGAAGTCGGTTTTTAGTTTTTATTTATTTATATACCCATTTCCGTCATAGGGTTGTCTGGAAGAAATTGCTTTTAGCAATAAGGCCGCCAATTGTCCTGTATATTTTTTAAATGTTGATGTCATGCGCTTTAGTGTACAATAGAGCATATACTTATCTTATCTTACCCATTTTGGGTCCACTTCGAAAGTCCGACAGTTATTAATTAATTTTCAGACAGCAAGCAACGTAATGCAAATGTATCTTTGGCAAATTTCAGCTTTCTAGTAATTGCCGTCTCTATGCTAAGCCGCGGACGGACGGACGGACGGACGGACAGACGGACGGACAGACAAACGGACAGACAGACAGAATATTGCTGAGCGGAAAAATTCAATTAACTCTGCAGGCTAATATGTAAAACCATTGAAAGCAAATGTGTTGTGTTTGTCGGTATAAATGTAAAATAGATAAGCTATTATGCAATTTTTTTTAAAGTTACGTTCTAGGAAATTCCATCGGCATTCTTTCGGTGATAATATAATTTCCATCTATCTATCTAATCTCTACTGTATTCAGTTCTATTCTCTGACTATCTATCTAGTCTCTACTGTATATAGGGTGCAAAAAAGACCATATACTCCGCGGATCTGGTGCGCAATCTTCTCGCAGCGCGAACACTGTTCGGCGGCGACGCCCCAACGGTGCTGGCAGAACTGCAGACGCTCCCCGCCTAGTGGGGGCGGACTTTAGTGGGGACAGGCTTTAGTGGGGCGGTCTTTAGTGGGGGCGGACTTTAGTAGGGCAGTCTTTAGTGGGGGCAGACTTTAGCGGGGATGAACTAGGCTTAGAGTGTTAAGTTTAGTGAGGTTGAACTGGTGTGTTACGACGAAATCATGACGCAAAGGCATCCTGCTTGGTAGAGGGTACCACAGACAAACGAAGATCGCCGATTAACATGCGAGTGGTATAGACTGACACAGAAAATGAGATTATTTATCACAATATGTAATCTATACACCGCAGATCTGGTGCGCAATCTTCACACACCACGAACACTGTTCGGCGGCGACGCCCCAACGAAGCTGGCAGAACAGCAGATGCTCCCCGCCTAGTGGGGGGGCGGACTTCAGTTGGGGCAGACTTTCGTGGGGCAGACTTTAGTGGGGGCAGACTCTAGTGGGGCGGACTTTAGTGGGGCGGACTTTAGTTTGTGCGGACTTTAGTGGGGGCAGACTTTAGATGGGGTGGTCTAGTCTAGTGCGTTAAACTTCAGTTGGGAGAACTCAGTTAAGTCTAAACCCACTATAGTCACAGTGGGGTTGAGCTAGATTATCCTTGTGAACGCTGCGAGACTCAATGACACGCGGCTCAATGACCCCCGAGTCGAGACCCACTCCCATCGGAGTTCTGGCACGCTGCCAAGATCGACATTTGGACGATCTTCGTGCATGGGGACAACCAAATATTCGTTATCTATCTATATAAATTAAGGAGAGACTCACGCGACAGATGATCAATATTCTCCTTGTCGTGAACGGTGCGCGACTCAGTGACCCGCGACTCACTGAGCCGCGACTCAATGACCCGCGAGTCGGGACCCACTTCCGATCGGAGCTCCCGCACGCTGTCTTGGTGGACTGTCGATATTTGGACTGTCTTCTTTCGGAGCGGCTTGGTCGTCAACCTGGGAAGTTTAGGTATGTGAGACAAAAATATTTGTGGAACATTGTTTTAAAATTTTGTGGGGTTGGACTGGAGTGTTGAAGTTTAGGTGGGGTTGGACTGGAGTGTTGAAGTTTAGGTGGGGTTGGACTGGAGTGTTAAAGTTTAGGTGGGGTTGGACTGGAGTGTTGAAGTTTAGGTGGGGTTGGACTGGAGTGTAAAAGTTTGGGTGGGGTTAGACTGGAGTGTTAGAATTAAGATGGGGTTTTGAGGTGGGGTTGGACTGAAGTGTTTAAGTAGAGGTAGGGTTGGATTGGAGGGTTTAAAGTTTAGGTAGGGTTGAACTGGAGTGTTAAAGTTGAAGTGGGGTTGGACTTTTGAGAAATGGCCCACGCTGACACAATAACACTGGGGTATTTTAGACCTATTCTGGATGGAGTTTGTTAGTCCATTTTTTCCCGAAAATGATCTAGATTTTCCAATGCACATCTAGTTTAACTAGTAACGTTCATTAAGTCACAGTGTCTTGTGTTGTTTTGAATAAAAATACTTTGATTTTGATTATCCTTTGTGGCGTGAATCTTGTACACGCGCGTACATATAACTACGTCTACTCACAGCCGAGACGGCTCGGAAACTATTTATGTTAGGCTTTTTTGCTTGACATGCGACCCGCGCGCCCCCTCGCGGCGGCGGTCACTCTGCAAAGCTCGAATATTTTCTAGTTTTATTTGTAAAAATATTAATATAATTCTGTTAAACCTCAAAGAAGAACTGTTTATGTATGTCAGCATAGGCAAACCCCATAGACTGATAAGGGCTCAGTCACTTCGAGGTTCCTAAATATATCCAATGGGACGTGCTGTTTCTGTTCTTTCTGTCTAATTAAGTAGTTTTGCTGTAAGTGTCTATTCACTTCTCTTCATATATCTGTAGATATATCACCTTTTTGTTGTCCAGATCACACACTTGTTATAAGCCACTATTTATGTAAGTACGTGTAGTTATGTATAGTATTCAAGTATGATATATATAAGCTTATTATTATTATTACGTATATGTATGTCTATTAATATTCGCATTTGCACCGACCACCCGTGTCTATTTCTTCTTCGGCAAATATGAGGTTGCCTGGAAGAAATTGCTATTAGCAATAAGGCCGCCAATTGTATCTTTTCTTTTGACATTGCTGTTTCTGTAACATTTAATCCGATATACAATAAAGAAAATTCTTTTCTTATCTTATCTTATCAGCACATCAACCTTCACGTACGCTTGTCAGGTTTAAAATTTTCGTAATTTTATTACCTGACAAAGCCTTAGACCACATCTATCGAAAGTATACGATTTCTTTACAATCACAAAAAAATATATATTGGGCGAGCGAGACACCATGTCAAACGTTACAGCATCCTTAACATCTACATTTCCCAATCTAGATGTTTTGAATTCAACTTACCAACTGGATCGCCTTTCCGCGTTCTGCTCGGGTAGTTCTTTGTCTGTAATGAAAAAGGATATAAATTAAGTAAGTAACCTATGTTGTGGATACTAATTATGTAATAAATATAGAAAAAAAATTGTTACCAGCATACAAAGGTTAACCATAAGAACCAAACGCTGACGATAGTTTGATCACATAATTCTGAATAACTAGATAGCTATAAACATATATTTGCATACACATGCACGCACGCACGCGCACACACACACACACACACACACACACACACACACACACACACACAACAGTAAGTTGCGTAATTCCCGACGCAACACAATATATAGCTCACCCAACTCTGGATACAATTTTGGTGTAGACTGAATCTCAATCTGCTTTTCTTTGGAATCGTTCCACGAAAGTTTGGACGAGCCGAGCCAACTGCCGTGTCTTTCAGAGCTGTCTTCTAGGTCTGAAACAAAGGATTTTCTTAGGAACTGTGATATACACAAAACCATCCACCACAATACGTCCCCTACAACCAAATCAGGGATGCAATTTTTTTTTCGTCTACACTAAAGTGTGGATATTGTTGAATTGGTAGTTTGAAAATATTATGAGTAAGGGGAAACCATTTTTCGATTTAGCACGCAGAACTGATGGGCGATGGGGCCGAAAAGTTCTCGAACGGAGACCACATATCGGCAAGCGCAGCGTAGGACGACCAGCCACAAGATGGACAGATGACCTCATCCAAGTGGCAGGAAGACGCTGGATGCAGGCCGCTTCCAACCGGTCTTTTTGGAAATCCATGGAGGAGGCCTGTGTCCAGCAGTGGACTTCTTGTGGCTGAGTGATGATGATGTCAATAAACGAATTGAATATATTACTTAGGGGTGCAGGGCTCAAAAATATACCTGTATTAACACCCCTCGTGTTTTCGGCGAACTCGCCGCTGCGCCGGCGGCCGTCCACCGCTTCCACGTCCGGCGACTTATGGGTCATCAAGCCGTTGGTCGGCTCGTGGGTCGGCCGTGGGTCACCGCGGGCGGCCGGCGCGCGGCTCTCGGGCGACCTGGCGGCGATGGGACGGGTTTAGACTTCGTCCAGCGGAAAGTAGTGGGCGTTTTTCGTTTCATTCAGTTCTGGTCTGTGTGTAAACAATAACTTCGACTTCCACACAACACAATCACTTCCCTGGTCTCAAACAAGGATAAACTGTACTATGTTAACCAGGCAAGGATATTTGGCCATTTGTACAATGGCCTCAGTCTGGGTGTATATACATGTAAAAAAAGCCTTAATAGGCCTTAAGCCGGTAAAGTATGCTGAGTTGGAGCCCCTTTTTAGTTGTCACGGAAGCACCTGAGGCGTTTGGAGTCCGGGGTGGCCGGGTGCCATACATTACTGTGTGGTACCCGGCTGCCTTCGACTCTATATGCCTCACATGCTCTCTTCACGATTGTTTTGTCTTTATTTTTGTTTTGTTGACGTTTCCGTGTGGCGCCGGATTAAGAATAGCGTCACTGCATTTCCTTCCGTGGATGTCGTAGAAGGCGACTAAGGAAATCAATTACCAGGAGACGGGCGGCAGCGTCTTCCTGAGATTCCAACCGCATACTGCGATCGCCAACCCGCCTGCCGAGCGTGACGATTATGGCAAAACCTTTCATGGTTATGAAAACCATGAAGGAGGCCTATGTCCTGCAGTGGGCGTGAAATGGCTGATGATGATGAGGTGTATTTTGTTTGTGTATCTACAAGTTTACTTTGTGTTTTTGTGACAATTTAAATAAATATGTTCTTTGTTTCTTTGTTTCTATGCGACATAAAATTAATTACTGGTTTATTAATCACAACGTAAAAAGCAAAGCAAGATAAAAAGTATCCGAAATCGGCGTGCGTGCATGCGACCACTAATGAATGTTGAGGAAGCGAAAGTGATCTGTCAGGATCGTGGCAAGTGGCAGTCCCTGGTCACTGCCTACCCGTCTGGGATACAGGTGTAAGTTTATGTATGTATGTATATAATCACAATCCTACCGATTCCGACCGCCATCGCCGGTCGTCTCCTGGTTTTGTTGCGGTCGCAGCACGAGTCGCTTGCGACTGGGTCGCAGGCTCAGGCGGTCCTCCAGACTGGGGTCGGACTCTTCCAGACCGTCGAACAGGGATTTCTGTGGGGGGAGACTTGTGTTAGCAACGCTTCGGTGCCGGGTTGGACGATATAAATGCGTCGATATCTTCAACGCGCATTATGCTAAATTTAAGAGATGCTCATTCAAAATCCTGACTTCATCGAGTTGTATGGTTTTATAAAAAATACTTATCCCTAAAATTTACTTTATTCAGATACTCAAATTTACATGTGGCAATGTCGTGTGTGCATGCTTTAGACCACAACTTAGTACTCATGTCATATTATTAATTTTATATCGTGTAATGGTTGTGATCTGTTTTGTACACCAAATAAAATAAAATAAATAAACTCCGAAAGGAAAGAACATTTCTCTCGAACAGTACAAACACAGCTGCTCACTGCGACTAGATGGCGCTATACACTTTTATACTGTGAGAGAATGGGAAGGGGTAATTGACCTTTCACTGGTCTGACCAAATATTCCAACCTAATGGTTGGTCAGACCAGTGAAAGGTCAATGACCTGACTATCTCTCTCTCTCCCTCTCAACTGACTCACTCACTCACTCACCTTATCAGTTGGCGGCGTAAACGGGCCGCCTCAGGCGAGGCAACGCGGTAGTTGTTACCTGCCAACACTGTTTGTACCGCTGCCGGATTCTCATGGAGTCACTCACTCAATCAACTAATCACTCACTCATTCACCTTACCAGTAGCGCGGTGAGGCGCGCGCGGGGCGAGGCGCAAACGGGCTGCCTCGGGCGAGGCAACGCGGTAGTTGTTACCTGCCAAAACTGTTTGTACCGTTGCAGGATTCTCCTGGACTCAATCACTCAATCCCTCACCCACTCAGTTATTCACTCACTAACTTTTTCAGTATCGTGGTGAGGCGCGCGCGGCGCGAGGCGTAAACGAGTCACCTCAGGCGAAGCAACGCGGCAATTACTTCGTGCCAACGCGGTTTGTACCGCTGCCGGATTTTTCTGTGCTCACTCACTCACTCCTTCACTCACTCACCTTATCAGTGGCGTGGTGAGGCGCGCGCGGGGCGAGGCGCAAACGGGCCGCCTCGGGCGACGCGACGCGGTAGTTACTACCAGCCAACACGGCCTGCACCGCCGCCGGGTTGGTCGGCTTCAGAGCGTCCTCCCCCGTCATACCTGCTCGGAGAAGGCTCGCGTTAAAACCGGCTACCAAGGCGTTAAAACCGGCTACCAAGGTAACACCTTTTGCGCTAAAAAGTTATACAATTTAATGAGCTTCTCGCAAGGACTGCGGGCAAGCCAGGTCACGTATCATGCATGATTTGAGAAAAGATAGTCCTAGGTACGAGTATCATGATTTGAGAAAAGATAGTCCTAGGTACGAGTATCATGATTTGAGAAAAGATAGTCCTAGGTACGAGTATCATGATTTGAGAAAAGATAGTCCTAGGTACGAGTGTCATGATTTGAGAAAAGATAGTCCTAGGTACGTGTATCATGATTTGAGAAAAGATAGTCCTAGGTACGAGTATCATGATTTGAGAAAAGATAGTCCTAGGTACGAGTATCATGATTTGAGAAAAGATAGTCCTAGGTACGAGTATCATGATTTGAGAAAAGATAGTCCTAGGTACGTGTATCATGATTTGAGAAAAGATAGTCCTAGGTACGAGTATCATGATTTGAGAAAAGATAGTCCTAGGTACGAGTGTCATGATTTGAGAAAAGATAGTCCTAGGTACGAGTGTCATGATTTGAGAAAAGATAGTCCTAGGTACGAGTATCATGATTTGAGAAAAGATGGTGTCCAATCACGGTTTGAGAAGAGTGGAGTGTTTTTTTTTTTCGTCACCGTTTTCTCCGCTACAAATTGACCCGAAGGCGGCGGCTAACCTTGCGCATTGACATACAACAGAACGTAAATTCTTCACGTTGCAATACATTTTTAGGGTTCCGTAGTCGACAAGGAACAATGTCGGTCCGCTGCTTAACACAGAAACGGTAAGTACAAGAGAGCAGAAACTTGGCACAGATATCGCAATAAGGGTATAGGGAAGAGCGGGTGATCGTGCTCTTCCACTACGAAGGGAAATTTCCCGCCAGGCAGACCGTATGCCTGGGGACGGCCGGTCCGACTGATGTTCGTCGGACGTTATATTTATCGTATGTCATGTGAAACATTTTGCTTGCGCGATGCAGGAATTTCGGAGTTTACAGTGCGCGCGCAGAGTTGACATGTTCTCGCCACAAGGGGTCGCCCTATCACATGATGTTGTTTAGCAACTTTTTAAGCCCACCCTCCCTTCTGTCCCCCGGTGATAAATGGCGAGTGTTCAGACTATCGGACAATAGCGCGTTCAACATTGCGCGTGTACACACTCGCGATATCTCACTACAAACCCTGTGATATTTCGCAATTTCTTCAGAAATCAGAAATCGGAAATCAATAATTTATTTCAACGTAAAGAATTTACATTCTGTTTGCTGAATGTCAATGTACCATGTTACTATGTTAGCCGCTACATAGTAACATAGTACGCTGAACCTCCTCCCCCCGCTTTCGAGCCTCGCGCGGCCCTCCCTAAGACCCATTTAAAATTTTAACAACGTGTGAGCATCATGAGTCGTAAGCCCTTTAACGGGAACAGCTATTATCCGGTTCACATGTTGTTAGGATGCGACCTTTTGGAGTTGCGTTACGCGACAGTGATTACTTGTAGGGTGTGAAAAACCAGATGAATAATATTAATGAATGTTCCCGAATGATCGAGTGCGTAATAACAAAACTCTATTTGACCAGTCTAGAAACATCGGGAAGTAGGTAATGTTAGGGAAGGAAGTAATATTTTAAGTTGAAAACTCTGTTAATTAAGTTAAAACGTGTTAAATGTGGAGTTTCTTTGTTAGCTTCTTCTCCACATAATCCATTAATTGTGAAACTAACAACTTTGACGTTCATTAAGTAAACATTCTGTTTTTATAATGAATAAAAATATTTGAATTGAAGGTACCTAGAAACACTTCAAAAGTACTAAAAAACATTCCAGAATATCTCCGGGAAGTACCCAGAATCACATCGAAGATACTAGAAATAGGTCCCAGAAGACTATCGAACATTCCAGAACGTCTTTCTATCTCTGTCTAACAGATAGCTCTGTCTCTTTCTAGCACATTCATTATTCTGGAAGGTTCTATTGTCTCTGCAAACATAAATAGCTACCTATCACGTAATCTATCTGCACCTAGCATCTAGATTATTCTACACAGTACGGCTACACTGTATTCGTCGCTCACGTGCCACGCGCTTTTCCGACAGCGTTGCTAACGGCACTGACAGGCGTCAGTTGACGTCATATGCCGCTCCATTCCAAAAGGTCGTATCATAACAGCATTTGAAAAGGATAATAGCATTAATTTTTCATTGGTTTTGGACTTTATTTCAAAGTGATAACGTTCAATTTAAGTTGGGTGCTATTACCTGGCTACTGCCTGGTAAAGGGTCGAAACGCGAATTAAAAGATAAAATGTACTCACTGGAATCCGGGAGCAGGTTCTTAAACAGCGGCGAATCGCCGTAGGGCCGTGCGGCTAAGCACAGGATCTGTTCATGAACGTTTCCGGCCGGCGCGGCGCCGGACAAGTTGTTACTGCGATA
This sequence comes from Yponomeuta malinellus, assembly GCA_947308005.1. Taxonomy (NCBI): domain Eukaryota; kingdom Metazoa; phylum Arthropoda; class Insecta; order Lepidoptera; family Yponomeutidae; genus Yponomeuta; species Yponomeuta malinellus. The sequence continues at coordinate 4,827,122 of OX371023.1, forward strand.
GTGAAAAAAAAAACACTTTGACCTTTGCGTCTGCGTAATGAGATGATTTATACAGGTCCAAACAGCGCGCAAACAACGGTGGTAGCCTAGTGGGTAGAACCTCGGATTTGGAAGCGGGAGACCCAGGTTCGATCCCCGGTGCGGGCATGCACCTATGACTTGGTTTTCTAAGTTATGTACATGTGTGAAGTTATAGTAGCAATACCACTCGCTATAACTGTGAAGGAAAACATCGTGAGGAAACCTGAGTGTCTGAGCTATTTACATACCTCAGCGCTCGAAATCGCCTATCCGCGGTGGGCGCGCGTGGTGATTAAGCCCTTACTCTCTCCCTGAGAGAAGGCCTGTGCCCTACGGTGGGACGTATATAGGCTGCTTATGAATGAGATGATTTATACAGCGTCCAGTGGCATCTTCACTCACACTAGATAGGAGAAGGTACTACTCGGACGCTGCATTGCCTAGGACATAGTTTTTAGATGGAGTAGGCTTGTCTAGCACCTATACCATCCTGACAGCTTAGTCGGCCTAGCCCACAGTAAAGACAAGTCAATGCGTGCGGAGCCAACCAAGCCTATATACGTCCCACTACAGGGAAACACGAGGTTTCCTCCCGATGTTTCCCGACACAGTTAGCGAGTGTTATTGCTAAATGCCAATTCGCAAATGTACATAACTTAGAAAACAAAGTCATTGGTACATGCCGGGATTCGAGCCCACGACCGCCCGAATGAGAAGCCGGCGTTCCACCGCTCCGCTATTATTTGTGAATAAAAAAAAAACCACATAACATACATAAACTCAAGCCTCTATCCCAGCGGGGTAGGCAGAGACAAGGGACTGTCACTTGCCACGATCTTTACCATTCATTAATCGTTGCGTGCACGCACGCCGGTCTCGGGTACTGTTTATCTTGCCCTTTGCTAATACTAATAATTTCGCAGAAGCCTTGCATTTCAAAATTATGAACAAATGCAACAGAAAAACCAGTTTATACGCTTTGTTGAACTTATTATACAACCAATCACTGGTTATAAAAAATGGTATATAGTCTATCAGGTATCAACTGAAAATTCATCAGCCAAAAAATACGGAGCAACTGTATATGATCCTTGATCACGTGATTCAAAATGCACAAATGCAATTGGTCATAGGGACGGTTGGAAATTTTTTAGATATGAATTATTTTTTTTGTTGCATTGACCCGCGCTGAGGACAATTTTAAAAACCTATTTAGAGGCTAAAAATTCCTAATTCCCGGCCTTGAACCCGCGACCTCCGGCTAACCGTGCCAGCGCTCACCCAACTGAGCCAATGGGCAAGTGCAGGCATCGGCGAAATTTCGAGCCTCTTTACAAACTTCTCTGTATTGCGTACAGGCAGCGACATCTGGCCGAACCAATTTACATCACTTGCAGCCCCGAGTAACCCACTTTGCCTATCGGTTTCAAGTCCCGGCACGGGTGAAATTTTTAGCCTCTAAATAGGTTTCTAATTTTTTTTTAGAAATGTTAAGATAATTTAGTTATCATAATATGCTGATTTGAAAGAAGTTTAATTATTCATTTCAGTACCGATATAATATCGAGGATGATTTTTTTAAGGTACTAAAATAATAGTTTCAGATACACGTGCGGAAAGTAAGGTTTTATACGAATAAGTGCCAAATTGAAAACACGAGCGCAGCGAGTGTTTTCATTGGCACGCATTCGGATAAAAACCTTTTACGCTCAAACATTTTTCAATGCATTTTGCAAGGAAATACAACAAAAAAATAAGTATAATAAAGAAAATTTATTATAAATACCAAATTAATTGTTGAAATTGAAAGTAATTTTTTTTGGACAGCAAAACCTCCTTGGATCTTTGTAGTTTTTTTAATTTTATGACTTGCACCATGCACCACAGAGTCAAAAACTTAAAAAATTACTTTATTTCACGCGTGAAATAAAGGATTTCAGTACTGTTTTATTTCACGCGTGAAATGAAGAGTCGGTTTCCGCATAATTTTGTTACACAAAAAAGAAAACTTTACGAGCAACTGCATATAAAATTATTTTTATCAGCTTGTACTTCATCTTAGTAGAAATATTATGTGAAATTAAATAGTAGATTGTGTCTCAAGGGAGCAAAATGATATATTTACGGCGAGGGCGGTATATTGAATCTTGAGTGAAGCGAGGGATTCAAGTGTTTACGCCCAAGACGGAAATAATTTTGCTACCGAGTGACACATACTGCTTTTCACACCTGCTATAAGGAAAAAATATTTATGTGCCGTGGAAGACAATTATGATCGATTGCAACAAAATAAAAATCGAATTGGAATTACATTTTGTGAAAATCTGCACACGGATCATGCTGAGGGCTATAAAAAAAAACTAGAATATCAGGGAAGAGAAGTACAACTTTGATCCCTCATTTGAGGGAATCAAGGGATCTTTTCTGAATAGTCAAAATTAAGTCGTATATGTCAAAATTAGTGTCTAACTCGGCCGAAATGATCTCGGCAATGTAGTCATGTTACCGGTTGTAGACAAGTCTTAGTCGTCTCCATCTCGGTCGCGGTCACCATGCTAACGTCGAGACATCTCGGGCTCGACAGATAAATTGTCGGCTTATTGCAAGAAGTCATTAACTGCAAAAGCTCACTAACCGCTTTTTTTTAAAGGTATGGACATAGAGATGTATTGAACAATGATACAATAGTGGTGTTTTAGTATCAGGCATTATTTTAACGATGTTATAGGGAATAAGGAGGAGGAAACACAACCATTAACTAACAACGAACTAGAAAGTCCCTTTTCTCCCAATAGTGAATATGTCGGTTAATGAGTTCTTGCAATAAGCCGACGAAATTGTCATTTTTGCATAGAGAAGGGCGTTTCTCAGGGGCCAAAAAGAAGGTACTCACGCCTGCATCTGTTGCCCCATCCCGAGCGATCCGCCCAAGTTCAGTCCGCCGCCCAAGCCTCCGCCCAGAGTTGTGTTTCCTGTAAACACACACAATTTAGAACTTGCACTAAAAATGTTTCAATAGAATAGGAGAGTACACACGCTAAAAGATAAATAAACGTGGTATATATTGGTTTTGCTGCGACAAATACTTTTGATAACATAACCTTCGGAAACCTTTCCGTCACAAGGTTGTCTGGAAGAAATTGCTGTTAGCAATAAGGCCGCCCATTGTACTTTTTCATTGTAACTTTCATATTTTATGTCTCGCTTCTTGTGTGCAATAAAGAATATTCTTATCTCCTTATTCTTCTTATAACCAGTCGCAAGCTGTGCAGGAAAACATCGTGGGGAAACCTGAGTGTCTGAGCTATTTACATACCTCAGCGCTTGAAATCGCCAATCCGCGGTGGGCACGCGTGGTGATTAAGCCCATACTATCTCTCTGAGAGAAGGCCTGTGCCCTACAGCAGGACGTATATAGGCTGCTTATGATGAATTGTTCTTTATGTAAACTGGTAATAAGTACCTGTATTGAAGTTGAGCGTCGGGGCGGTCTGCCCGCCGCCAAATATGGAAGGTCCCGAGGTGGAGAGGGAAGGGAACCCGGTACCGCCGGGCTTGGCCTGGAACGAAGTGCCCAGCCCACCGCCTAGGCCACCACCTGTTGGAGACACAGTGAGGAATGAAGGAACCACGCTCAGCAACTTGATCGACGGTGTTGCGTTGGTATTGTTACGACGGTGGATAGGAGGTAAAACTTTAAACGCGTTTTTCCGTGCCTTGGAGACGTTTTCAGCAGACTGAAATACCGTTTCAGGCCGTTTCAGAGGGTGCTCTGTCACATACTGGTTTATCAAAATTTCACCCAAGTTACCATGGTTTTCAGGCGCCTGAAACATGTTTTCAGTCCGTTTCAGGCCACCCTCTATCAGATGACGCCATAACCTGAAAACCCGTTTTCAGGCATTTTCAGGACCCCTTATGGGCCCTTGAAGTACATTTCAGTATATGACGAAATTTTCAATAGGAGTGAAAGAGATAGCACTGTTAGAGAGGGATAGCTATAGTCCGAACATTCGGGAAAGGTGTGACAGAGACATCACGGTCGAGCGAGACGGCAGAACCTTCCACGACTTGATGGAGTTTTCGAGAGCATCTCAAACGGTATATAAGCGGGGATGACGCGTGCCGCGAGTCAGTTTTATTTTGGAAGCGGAAGTGAAAGGAAGTACAAGCGAAGGAAGAAGTACTACGACTATTATCGGATCAGTGCAGTGTGATTAAGTGTTTGTTTAGAGAAAAGTGTTGTGAACTTAAGAAATAGTGTGCTACTCTTATTCATCGGTGTATAAAGTGCTTTTTCACACCTGCTATTCAGAAAAGATCCCTTGATTCCCTCAAATGAGGGATCAAAGTTGTACTTTTCTTCCCTGATATTCTAGTTTTTTTTTTTTATTGCCCTCAGCATGATCCGTGTGCAGATTTTCACAAAATGTAATTCCAATTCGATTTTTATTTTGTTGCAATCGATCATAAACTTCTTTCGATATCTTAATTGTGTTTGATTTAAATTTTCCTTATAGCAGGTGTGAAAAGCAGTATGTGTCACTCGGTAGCAAAATTATTTCCGTCTTGGGCGTAAACACTTGAATCCCTCGCTACGCTCAAGATTCTACTTTAGAATCCCTCGCTACGCTCGGGATTCTATTGTAGAATCTTTCGCTTCACTCAGGATTCAATATACCGCCCTCGCCGTAAATATATCATTTTGCTCCCTTGAGACACAATCTACTATTCCGATCACGAACCCACCCCTAGAACGTAACAGTATATTCGCGATTTCTGTCAACGGTTTGTTTGCGTATAGAGTGAAGCCGAATGAATTTAAATATACGTTGTTTATGTATAAGAATAATATATAGGTATAATATAAGTAAATAATATATAGAGATAGAGGGCGTCGACAACAAAAAGCGGCGGAATTTTTTACTAATAATATTAATATGTTTAAGGTTTTTTATTTTGAATAAATATACGTGAAACAAAATGAAAATAAGAAATGCTGCACACGTGAGATCAGGGGGCGAATCTCCAGAATGCATAGTGATGGCCTAGAATCATACTTTCGTAGAATGCATAGATGCCCAAGAATCATACTTTCGTAGAATGCATAGTTCAGGGATCTTATTGTAGTAGTTCTCGATGTTTTCTGAGTGGAACATAAAAAATTATAACATCCACTTATTTGAATTGTTTTGTACACATTTTGCATAGTACATGGGGCACACTAAAAGTTCTTCACCAAAAAAATGTATGATTAGCAAGTGGACTGTATAAATGACAAATAAAATCGATGATAAAACACGAAAGAAGTGAGAAGGTGCTATGAAATGGGGCACCAACCTGGTTTCGGGCAGCGAAATAGCTGCGAGTAGACTTCGTCGGACCTCAGGAAATCTTTGAGCTGCAGACTTACCTCAGAAGACTTTTGGTTACCGTCTAGTCTACTTATTCAACTCCGTAATCAATGCTTCTTCCAACCACGATCTCACATGGACGCACGATGGCACTTTACTTAATTACGACAAATAATCTTATTCTCTCGTTCAAAATAGCTAATAAAAAACTAAAAGAACGCCTCAGTAGCACTTCTAGCTAATCGGAACTATTTTAATTTCGAATTTTATATTCTTTTAAACGACCTTCCTAGTAATAAAAAAAAATTGACGGGAAATCATTTGTCAATTGTTTTTTTTCACACATCAAAGTACGCAACGAAAATGGAATTAAGTAAAGAAGGATTTTGACCTATGATTTTTTATGATTTTAAACGTTCTCTCCCTCCGCAAGACTGTGCCGCTCGTCTTCAAAATGCTTTTGGGAGAGAAGCGCCGTGTTTGAGCACCGTGAGGCGATGGTTTGCTGAATTCGGGCAGTATATTTTTTATTTTGATCTTATTTTATATTTTTTTCTTATAGCAGAAGTAATTTCTAGAGACTAATTTCATTTTTTCAGCGATTTGTTAAGTTTATTATTATAAATTATTTATTTAAAATATTTGAAAGCGTGACGTTATATTTTTCGAGTGCACACGCCGAAACGTCGCGCAAACTGTCACACTTTGTTTCTGTGATTTGCTGTCACAGACGTTTTTTTCACAGACAAGGAAATGATATGCATATGACAGTTATGACAGCAAGTCTTTTTTTTAAGTAACGTAGTGTTGCCATATGTTATGTTTATTTTAAAATGTGACGTCATCAGAAGGTCAAATGAAGGTTATTGTTTTTTGGCAAAAATAACGCTCATCTTCCTTAATATTTATCTTAAATATAGAAAATATGGTTACTTAGATGTTAATCTTGAAATGGTTTTTGATTCAGCCCTCAAGAAAAAAAATAGTCTTTGCGAATTTGAGAGAGGTCTGGTTTCTTTACACGACGAATTTCGTGACGGGCGGCCTTCAACTGCCGTCAACGAAAATAATGTAGCTACTGTTAAGCGGCTAATTGAAGAAAACCCGCGGATTACCTATGAGACAATTCGAGGACTATTCTGGATTGGTACGAGCCAAATTCAGAAAATTTCACACGAAGAATTAAAAGATCGCAAACTTTGTTGACGTCGGATCCCTCGTGAACCGACAGCGGAGCAGAGGCGGGCTCGCGTGGAATGGTGCTCACAGATGCTACTGAAGTACGACCACGGACATTCTAATGCTGTTTATGACATTGTCACAGGGAGACGAAGCGTGGATTTATTGTTTTGAACCCGAAAAATAACAGCCATCTTGTGAATGGGTGTTTGAAAATGGGAACAGGCCAACAGGCGAGAAACGTTGGTAAAAAAATTATCAAGTTTTTTTTCTCAGCTACGGATCCCATCTGCACAATTCCACTTGAAGACCAAACGAGTGTCAATGCCGAGTGGTATTCTACCATTTGTTTACCCAGGGTGTTAGAAAAAGTTCGCGAAGGACGACCAAAAAGACGCGTTCTCCTACATCATGACAATGCTTCTTCACAGACGGCCAACAAAACAAAGTCATTTTTAGCTTCCAAAAAAGTACAACTCGTCACTCATCCTGCACATACTCGTAGCCCCGACCTAGCACCCTGTGATCTCTGTATTCTCCCAAAAATCAAAGATTTCATGAGAGGTTTCACTTTCACCAACTCCGAAGAGACAGTGACAGCGTTCAATCAGCACGTAGAAAACATGCCTTCAGATCTGTGGTCCTCCTGTTTTAAAAAAATGGTTTGATCGCATGAAAAAATGTTTAAAATGTAAAGGAGAGTATTTTGAAAAGCAATAAACATAATATTTTGGTTATAACGTGTTGTTTTTATATGTTACGCAAAACTTTTAGTGTGACCTACGTATTATTCCAGTAACAACCATTGAAAAACTTAACAAAGAGCTGCGGTATGGCTGATCTCACTCACCGAGCCCAGTAGTGGGGTGCGTGGCTCCAATCCCGGAGGTGGGCGCGGTGACCGGCTTGAAGCTGTTGTTGAATAAGGATCCCAAGAAACTGAGGATCAAAGGCAGCACGGCGGTAAATTTCACTCACCGAGCCCAGTGGTGGGCTGCGTCGCCCCAAACCCAAAGGTGGGCGCCGTGGCCGGCTTGAAGCTGTTGTTGAATAAGGAACCCGTGGTCGACGTGGTCGCGCCGAACCCTGTGGTTCCAGTGCCAAATGCTGTGGGCAATAAAACACATTGAAAAACGAATTAACTTTTATTTTACTATTGTACAAACACTGTGTTGTGATATATTTAAGCTCAATCTGAATGGATCACTGTGCCCCAAGATACAATTTAATTTAGTTTCGGGGTTCAGATTTACTTTATATATTGTTAAGTTTTTTAAAACCTATTTAGAGGCTTAAAATTCCACCCATGCCGGGACTGGAACCCGCGCCCTCTGGCTAACCGTGCCAGCGCTCTCTCAACTGAACTAATGGGCAAGTGCAGGCCAGTTAAGTTTTGTTCAGCTCAATAAACATTAGTATTTTTTTGTGACTCGCAATACTCATATATAGTAATATTAGGGGTTAAAGTATGAAATTGCCGTTTTATTGCAATAGGTTCTTTGAATTGACATAGAATCTTCATGGTTTGAGGTTTTCGAATGAAACTTTTTTCAAATGGTTTCTATGATGTTCTTTTTTTAAAAAATGTGAAATGTGAAAAAATATCTTTCACCTGGTTGTGCAATAAAGTGTTCTCTATCTATCTATCTAACATTTTAATATCGACTTTCAATTGTTTTTATTGTTCAATTTAGACAAGAAAGATGGATACTGCGAAAATTCGAGTGATTATGAGGCACCCATTTTTCGTATTTTTTTATTTTATTGATTTGACGCAAGTGAGTCAATATTGTGGGTAAGGTAACGTTAAACCATGCCGCTAATTCCTGGGTAGTTTGACTAGGGTCGGCTTCCACTATCTCTCTTAATTCATCGTTATTCACCTGTGTGGGCGGTCTTCCTCGTGGCTCGTTCTTTAAGTCGAAATTTCCATCACGAAAGCGTTTAAACCAAAATCGCACGGTGCGTTCATTAGTAGACCCCTCTCCAAACGCAGCATTGATATTGCGGGCTGTTTCTGCCGCGTTAGTTCCGCGTCGGAACTCTTATTCAAAAATCACTCGAATTTTCGCAGTATCCATCTTTCTTGTCTAAATTGAATAACAAAAACAATTGAAAGTCGATATTCAAATGTTTCACATTTTGTAAAAAAAGAACATCATAGAAACCATTTGAAAAAAGTTTCATTCGAAAACCTCAAACCATGAAGATTCTATGTCAATTCAAAGAACCTATTGCAATAAAACGGCAATTTCATACTTTAACCCCTATTATATTAAACGGGTCTAACCGCGTTTATTTACTTATGTACGGGTTTCCCCAAACATCAATAGATGATTTAATTGCTTGATTGATAGAAATTATAATCTGGATATTGAGAACACTGTACAGTTTATTTGATATTGATAACACACGATACATTAAGATAACGACACCTGGCAGATCTTATTTTGATACGCGCTTACGCTAACAAAGTAAACTGAAGTTAAGCCGACAAAGTAAACTAAAGGGCCCTCGCCCACGACGACTTTTTGCAGCGATGCAGTAGCGATGCTGTCGCGCGTTCGCATCGATACAGTCGCGATGCGATCGCTAGCTGTATGCCCTCGCCCACCGTAACCACGATTCAGTCGCGATGCAAATGCGATTCAGTGACGGCACAAAATGCCCGCGATCGCTACAGTCGCAAGATGGACTCCGTTGGAACGATGGGCAGCAGCACTGTCGATCTGTCTGTGTCGCACTACTCGCCACCCTTGCTCCGTTCTCCTCCCGTGTCGTCCGACACGGTCGCGCGTTTGCATCGATACAGTCGAGATACTGTAGCGCGTTGGCATCGCTTCTGTCGCGCGACAGCATCACTACAAAAAGTCGCCGTGGGCGAGGGGTCAAACATCGCGGGCGCGCAAACTGCTGCCGCCGTGTATTCGTGCTGTACAATTAAGAAGAAGAAGAAGAAGAAGAAGAGGAACATTTATTTCAACAACAGAAACACACACATACATTAACAAGTTACAACATAAAATATTAAATAACAATACAAAAGGTAAAAAAGAAAAAAAAAACAATAAAACACTTTATATTAACATGAGTTGCGGTGTGTCCCTGTTGCTGGAAAAGGCAGCTGGCTCAGCGTTGTGCCGAGCGTATTCACCCAAAGCGCTGATTTTCAGCCAGCGCCTGTCCGTCTCACAAATATACTTTATAATAAACACTTTTCATTTACATTTTTCACAGATAGTAAGTAGACAGACAGTTAAAGTCAAAGTCAAAAATTTTTATTCACTATAAAAACAAAATGTTTACTTAATGAACGTTGACGTCAAACTACCCAGGAATTAGCGGCATGGTTTAACGTTACCTTACCCACAATATTGACTCACTTGCGTCAAATCAATAAAATAAAAAAATACAAAAAATGGGTGCCTCATAATCACTCGAATTTTCGCAGTATCCATCTTTCTTGTCTAAATTGAATAACAAAAACAATTGAAAGTCGATATTCAAATGTTTCACATTTTTTTATAAAAGAACATCATAGAAACCATTTGAAAAAAGTTTCATTCGAAAACCTCAAACCATGAAGATTCTATGTCAATTCAAAGAACCTATTGCAATAAAACGGCAATTTCATACTTTAACCCCTAATATATCTTGAGGAATCTTATTGTAGAACCGTACACAGTGCCCCATAAAGGATGTATTAACTTTTGCAAGTCTTAAAACGTGGAAATGACAACTTATGTTTATTCCTAAAGTCGTCAAAATATAAGAAGCCCGTTTTGACAGCTACAAAAACCATAGAATCCAACCTAGTTTGAGATCAAAAACATAAAAAATCTAAACTACGAGTAACTTTTCGGGTTACAAAATCAGTTTTTTCTTTCGAGCGTTAAATAATATGTCCGAGAATGTGTCTTTTTATGTATTCGTTCGAGTAAATCCAAAGTGAAATGCATTTTATACTACACCTGCTTGGAAAGTACCTTGATACTTTATCAAATTTACGGTAGAAAGTACGTCATTGCATATCGAACAAATATGCGGGGAGAAAACGCATCTGAGCGGGAGAGAAAAGTGTATGAAAATCCATTTCTTACGTGGTTTTTCTTTTTTAATTTTGGGTAAGACTATGCGCCGGTAACCTAAATATCAAAAGCCAAAAAGTTTTTACAGTTAGTTTTTATCTCCAAGTTCGCAAAATGACACTGGCCACTAGCTGTGTGTTGGATGGTGTCGGGCTGGCAGTGCGACCCTGCGGCGGCAGGATAAACAATTTGAAAAAAGAACATGTGAAAATTGCAGACGCCATTGGCGCCATTTCCAATTTGTGTGTTGTTTGAGGATTCAGTTTTCATAGAAAGCAGGTGTAGTATAAAGCACTATGTATCATTGGAGAGAAACTGCGATTCCCGTAATCGGTCACTTTTTCCTCTCGGTGAACAATGTACTATTTTGTGTAGCTGTCAAAACGGGCTTCTTGCATTTCGATAACTATAGTATAAATATCGTGATGTGTACCCAGAGAGCACTCACCGGGTGCGGCTGAAGGGAAGGCGGGCGCGGAGCTCTGCTGCGGTCTCGGCGCGAACAAGCCGCCGCCGGACATGTTGCCGAAGGCCCCGCTCGTACCGCCGAAGCCGGGCGCGGCTGGCTTCGCGCCGAATAGCCCGGTCGACTGGCGGCGGGGGAGGGGACGGCGATCAATATAATTTTTCATTACTCATACTCTGAAAGGGGGTCATTGTTCATCCAGGCACCGTGCTGAAAGTGGTACATGCCTGCTCTAAAGCAGAAAAGTATAAAAAAATATATATGAATCGTAGTTTATATTGAACAACGCAATGGTAGTAACCTATGCAGCCATAAAACGATTAATTCTTCATTTATTAGTTTTGTTGACATTTAAATTCTTTTTAATGTTTATAATTAATATAATGTACTTTATGTATTTATTAGTCACTTTCAAGGCGAGATGTGATTTGCGAAATAAATTAAAATATTGTTTAAGACACAGATAAAACCACCAAATACGCAAATTCAAAATGGCCGTCTTTCGCGGTCGCGCGCCATCTTGCGAATTGTAATGTACGGCTAGCACAAGTTGGCGCGCGAGCTAGACCATCCGTCTGTTTCGGCGTGATTTCCTTAAGTTTTATATTTTAAACTTGTTTGATTTTAACTGGCTTGTGTTTACTTTCCTCGTATTCGTAATGAAAAGTAGTGTTTTACTCGGGTGATAGCACCCATTTCTGCCTCGAACTATTGGCGCTCTCACTTCGTTCGAGCGCCAAAACATCTCGTCAGGAATGGGCGCCTTTCAGCCCTCGGTTAACAATCTACTATTGCACTTCTCATTCTCTGAAAGCGCTTATCTGTGCAGGATATAGGCTGCACGAAATCGAATTTTGTGCACAAGCGCATTGACGTATCTACTCATAGATGTATCTGGATTGAGGCAAAGAAAATGAGCCGTACAGCCAAACACTACAGCGAGTTCCTAGATAGAATTGTTATTTTAAAATTTATTTGCCTTATGTGTTTTTTAAGATATTAAAATTTATCTAAATTTATAAAAGTTATTTAATTAATTTAAGAAAATTATCATTACAAAATGAATTTAATAGTAGGCTGTATATACGTCCCACTGCAGGGCACAGGCCTTCTCTCGGAGAGAGAAAGAGAGTATGGGCTTAATCACCATGCGTGCGAGTGGTATTGCTACTATAACTTCACAAATGTACACAACATAGAAAGAAAAGTCATAGGTACATGCCCGCACTGGGAATCGAACCTGGGCCTCTCGCTTCCGAGTCTAATGTTCTACCGACTAGGGTAAGAACTCAACTCAAGGAAAAATTATGTCCTTTCACTCTGCTCCGAAACATTGGAAGGGACAGTGACGTTAGGATTCAGTCTCAAACCTGATTCTGTGTGTTGGCGCCGAAGCCGAAGGCCGATGTGTTGGCGCCGAAGGCCGGCGCCTGCGCCTGCGTCGTGGTGGTGCCGAACAGGCTCGTCGTACCTGCGAATGAAAAGTTAAACATAGTCTCAATAATACAAGAATGTATTACAGGTATATACACCATGAATTTTGGGTGGTTTGAAAGCCGCACCAAAATGAACGTGCCCAACGATAGCTATCGAGTACGCTAGTTCTTTTTTTAAGCCGGTCAAGTGCAAGGCCACGCGCAATGTAGGGTTCTGTAGAAAGAGGGTTTTTTTATCTGCTTCACAGAACTAACGACTTCATCGAAGTCATTTTCAATGTATTTTGTACGAAGTTTTATTCGTTAACTAGTAAAGCCTACTTAGCCGTGATACTTTTCCTTTGAGATTCATTATATGTACTACCCTGACTTTTTTCACGTTTCTACAATCAACCGTTTAGACAGAAGAGGGGGGGGGGCGCCCTACTCGGTCAAAAATTTACGCTTTAAAGCTTAATATTTCGCAAATAATATTTTTTTTTTACTTTACTTTACTTTTACACGGCGAAACTATAAGGGTTCCTTGTCGGACTACGGCACTTCCCAAAATTGTCGCGACACACACTCGAATCTATCAGAACTATTAGTAGCGAGCCCGAGCGGTCCGTGCGCGCCGCGGGTTCGCGGGTCATCGTACCGATAGAGCCGGAGAGACGGTACTAATAACTAGTACAATTAAGTTCGCCCCGGCTGCCTGAGTGATCTTAAACGATCACGAAGGTTAAGCAACACAGGGCGCGTTCAGTGCATGGATGGGTCGCCGTCTATGCCTAACGCTAGTGGCATTTTTCCGAGCGGTTCCGTGCTTCGCAAGGCACGTTAAGCTGTTGGTGCCGGCTGCCGTCGATAGATGGCAGTCGTTAAGCTAAGTCAGAGGCCTTAGGGCGGCTTGACAACTTCTGACAGTAGACGAGCCACTAGTCTACAAGCCTCCACCAATCCGGACTTGGCCCCCGTGGTGGAGTATGGCCTATACCTTCCGCAAGGAAGAGACCCGTGCCCCTCGGTGGGGACATAATGGGTTGATGATGATATTTTCAAACAAGATTTCCCAACTCGAAACAAGATTTCTCGACAAATTTTTAGGTATTTCGTACCTCCAAAAGGCAAAAAACGGAACCCGTATAGGAGCACTTCGTTGTCCGTGCGTCCGTCGTCTCTAATAAATGTATCGAATTAAATATACAGATAAGTGACATTTTACTTTTGACATTCCAGCTATTTTTAATTATTTAATTTTTTATTTTAATGTATTTTACTTAATTTCATTAATTCAATGCAACTGACATTTCAATTACTGTATTTGACTTGGACATTGTATTGTATTAACATAGTAGATTTAGCACCTGACAGTAGATTGGACATTTGTAATTCATTAAATTTCATTATGGTATTTTGACATTTCAATTACATAAATAAACTACAATTAAATATTTGCATGTTAGAACATATCTGTTCTGTCTAACATGAGATACATATCTAGCAGAATGCGAGTTCATATATAATATCATGCCATCCTAATGTTGGTACATTAAGCAAATGGTTCTAAGCAAATAAAATTATTATTATTATTATTATTATTATTATTAATGACCTGGCGCAGAGGTGGCGCCGAAGGCCGGCTTGGCGGCGCCGAAGAGCGAGGGCGCGGCGGCCGGCGGCTGCGACTGGCCGAACGCGAAGGCGCCGCCGGAGCCGAAGGCCGAGCCGCCCGCGCCGAACACCGAGGGCGCCGTCGAGGCCGACGTGGCCGGCTGGCCGAACGCCGCTGCGGGTCGTGGCCAACTTTATATTATACACCTTCCATTTACTGCACAAATTGTTATTTGTACAATATGCGGGCTTAAAAAGCGGACAAATATTTACAACAAAATTGAGCTAAGGTTGCCACTGAGTGGTGGCCAAGAACGGGTCGACGGTCGGTGGCCAGACCGCCGATTCTCTTAAAACATTTTTTAGTGCAAATTCTCGAGACAGCATGCTTCACGTAAGATCAGTCTTAAAAACTCACAGCTGCCCCCAAACAGGGGCTTCGCCCCGCCGAAGACCCCGGCGCTGGCGGCTCCGCCCTTGCGGCCGGCCATGTAATCCTCCAAACGGAGCTCCTCCAGAGATTTGCCTTCGTACTCCTGCGGAATTTATGTAAGGCATTTTTATATAAGGCAGATTAGTCTTCCAAACTGAGCTCCTCCAGAGATTTGCCGAATTTATGTAAGGCATTTTTATATAAGGCAGATTAGTCTTCCAAACTGAGCTCCTACAGAGATTTGCCGAATTTATGTAAGGCATTTTTATATAAGGCAGATTAGACCTCCAAACTGAGCTCCTCCAGAGATTTGCCGAATTTATGTAAGGCATTTTTATATAAGGCAGATTAGACCTCCAAACGGAGCTCCTGCAGAGATTTGCTTACTTACTCCTGGGCAAATTATTTAATTTTATTTATATAAGGCCGATTAACAATGGTGTTTATTATTATTATTAAGTTCTTTCATCATCATCATCATTCAGCCACAAGAAGTCCACTGCTGGACATAGGCCTCCTCCATGGATTTCCAAAAAGATCGGTTGGAAGCGGCCTGCATCCAGCGTCTTCCCGCCACTTGGATGAGGTCATCTGTCCATCTTGTGGCTGGTCGTCCTACGCTGCGCTTGCTGATATGTGGTCTCCATTCGAGAACTTTTCGGCCCCATCGCCCATCAGTTCTGCGTGCTATGTGCCCCGTCCACTGCCACTTCAACTTACTAATCCGCTGGGCTATGTCGACGACTTTCGTTCGTCTACGGATCTCATCATTTCTGATTCGATCTCGTAGAGAAATTCCGAGCATAGCCCTTTCCATAGCTCGTTGTGGACCTTGAGCCTTCTTATGAGGCCCACAGTGAGAGACCACGTTTCAGTGCCATAAGTCATCACTGGTTGTATAATTTTGTCTTGAGCGATTGAAGTATATTAGACGAAAAGACTTCTAAGTGTCCCGAATACTGCCTAGCCGAGTTGGATTCGACGATTGACCTCTTTCACGAAGTTGGACCGGCCTAGTTGAACTGTTTGTCCTAAGTAGACGTATTGGTCTACAACTTCGAGAGTCGTGTTCCCCAATGTTATTGGGGTGGGCACAACACGGGCGTTCGACATGACCTTCGTTTTGGCCATGTTCATTTTAAGGCCCACACGTTGGGAAACTCGACTGAGGTCTTCGAGCATTATGCCGAGGTCTTCCATCGTTTCTGCCATGACTACTATATCATCGGCAAATCCAAGCTGCGTGATATACTCGCCATTGATATTGAAGCCGCGTCCCCGCCGTTCCAGAAGCTTGAAGTTGATCAAGTTCTTTATTGCATAAAAATCAATTTTCATACAAAGGCGTACTTAATGCTAAGTAAATAGCATCTATGTTCGCTGCTAAAAAACAAAAGAACGCTAGCAAGGCAGGAACGGACTTTCATTCAACATCTGCCCTGCAGGAATGAAATTCCATATAACTTTTCTCGCTGTTCATTTATAAGGGAGAAATGACGAACTTTGTAACCCGTTTATGAACGAGCAATGTGTCCGAGTGGGTGCGTTGTAAAGTTAATTCTTATTCTTATTTAGGATCAGCGACTAACCTTCATGCAAGTGATGCAGTGATGCTTAATGCTGATGTTCTGCGACTGGCCGGACTTGACCATCACATCGGTGCCCACCACCGGGTTGTACTTGACGTGGGCCGTGCCCGCCTGTTGCTGCTGCTGCCCGAAGCCCCCTGCGGTACAAATTGATCTTTTACATGCTTCCCATGGACAATTAACATGTTTCTTAGTGTTGAAGGGTGCCAAACGGGACCCTATTACTAAGACTTCACTGTCCATCTGTCTGTCTGTCTGTCCGTCTGTCACCAGGCTGTATCTCATGAACCGTGATAGCTAGGCAGTTGAAATTTTCACAGATGATGTATTTTTTGTTGCCACTATAGCAATAAATACTAAAAACAGAATAAAATAAATATTTAAGGGGGCCTCCGATACAACAAACGTTGTCTAAAGACAGCGCTCGCCATCTAGCGGCCATCTATGTAACCTTCACAGCGCCGATGTCATGTCGTTGAATTTTAATGTTGGTTTCTATAGATGGCACTGTTCTCAAATTCGATCGTTGTAATATTTTCTGGGTTGTTTTTTGTTTTGTTATTGTGGCGTGTGCACTGTTTTTATAATAAATGTTTTTTCTTCTTCTTCTTCTTGTCTATTGTATTGTAGATAATGGTACGGATCCCAGCGTGCGCGAGTCCGACTCGCACTTGGCGGGTCTTTATGGTAGACCGCACTATGACCTGACAGCCTCGAATATCATAATAATGACGGGCAAAGCTCGCAGAGTGATCAGATCACCAAGGAAGCAACACATAAATTCCACAAGGCATGCCACGGAACGTACGACAGGTCCAGACGGAGAGCACTCTACACCCGTTTCCGTCACAGCGGCTATGATCCTCAGCATTGAGGGACCGAGTGATTGCGTTGGATAGACAATCCTGTGAAGTGGATTATCTAAGCTACATCAATCAAGCTACATATAATCTTCCCCTGCCCGACGTAGGCCTTTCCAATGCACGCCACTTCTGCCCTGGGCCATCCTCATACAATCTCTGGCAGCAATTTGTAGCCCTGTAGTCCAACATTCAAGTGACTGACTCGTTTAGAGGGTCCTAGTGGAGCGCAACCGAAGAAAAAAAAATCATATCTTTTTTTACAGATCAGCAAAAAGTGTCAGTACAATCTCTCAATCATGTTAACAGTGAAAGAACAAGAAAGAACTTAGGAATACGGGACGAGATAGCATAATCAGCCTATATGCGTCTTACTGTAGGGCACAGACCTTCTCTCAGGAGTGTATGGGCTTAATCAACACGCGTGCCCACCGCGGATTGGCGATTTCAAGCGCCGAGGTATGTGAATAGCCCAGACACTCAGGTTTCCTCATTCCTCACTAGTGTTACTCCCTGGGGGGTCCAGGTTAACAACAAATTCCTTCAATTAGTGGGACGACGAACCTGTGGTGTTCCCGAACAGGCCTACGTCCCCCATGCTACAAATATAGCTCTTTGAAGTAATTCCTTTCATCTGTGGGAGGTCGGAGCTATCTCTCTCACTCTAGTGACATTCTAGCGCCGTATACCGACTGTTTGACATTAACTCCTTCAATTAATGGGACGACGAACCTGTGGTGTTCCCGAACAGGCCTCCGCCCCCCATGCTGGTGGTCTGCTGCTGCCCGAACAGGCCCGTGCCCGTGCTAGTCGCGCCGAACAGGCCGCCGCCCGTCGTGCCCGTGGTAGCCGTACTGCCGAAACCGAAGCCTGAGGGGGGAAGGGATAAATAAATAAAATTATAAGCTGTACGAATAAATAAATAAACGGCACTATTGATTAAATATATGAAGATCAAAAGAATTTTTCTAAATGGTAACAAGAATTATGATCACATAATGATACTGAAAAATTGTTGATGAATAGACGGGCTAACATGGAGACCACATATCGGCAAGCGCAGCGTAGGACGACCAGCCACAAGATGGACAGATGACCTCATCCAAGTGGCAGGAAGACGCTGGATGCAGGCCGCTTCCAACCGGTCTTTTTGGAAATCCATGGAGGAGGCCTGTGTCCAGCAGCGGACTTCTTGTGGCTGAATGATGATGATGATGAGACGGGCTAAATTGATGTTTTTCCTCACCAGCGGGCTTAGCGCCGAACGCCGAAGTGGTCTGCTGGGGCGTCGTGGACGCGCCGAAGAGGCCGCCTCCGGTGGAAGAGCCGCCGAAGAGACTCGAGCCCGCCGTGCTCGGCTGGCCGAAGGCGAAGCCACCGGCCGCGCCGCCGCCAAACGAGGGCGCCGCGGCCGGCGCGGCGGACGAGCCGAAGAGGCCGCCCGTCGTCGACGTGTTGCCGAAGAAACCTGGGGGGGGGGGGGTTTCGTTTCGGATTAAGGCACAATGTGACGATTCGCTCGATCGATCGTTCATAAAAATTTATGTAATAGAGCGTGAAGAAGAGCGCCAAGGCCTGTACGTCCCCATTAACAATGTTAACGATTAACAATTGACGACCACTCGTCTGCCGCGACACAGATCTGTGTCCAACTTAGTATGGGCCACCTATACGTTCCATTCCGCGAGGGCAGTTCAGGAGTTAAGGCAGAATGTGACGATTCGCTCGATCGATCGTTCATAAAATTGTATGTAATAGAGCGTGAAGAAGAGCGCCAAGGCCTGTACGTCCCCATTAAAAATGTTAACGATTGTGTTCAACACATTCATGCCTGTTTCTTTGTCTCGTAATACGCACGTATGCTACGTGTAATGTCAATGTGTACGTAAAACTAGTGCATTTAATAAGCCTATTCCGTGTAAGAAACAATGTCCCAGACAATGCGGCGTGCGAGTAGTCCAAGAACGAGTAGTCCCTTCACCCGTGAGTGAAGGTGCCACTAAACGCTCTATCAATCATCTATCTCATTACGTAGATGCAAAGGGCAAATTTTTTTTTTAAGAAAAACATTGTAGATTGTGAAAATAAAAATAAATATATTATTTATCTGCTTTTGTAGAACAATGGACTCGGAAGCGGGAGACCCAGGTTCGATTCCCAGTGCGGGCATGTACCTATGACTTTGTTTTCTAAGTTTTGTACATTTGTAAAGTTATAGTAGCAATACCACCTGCTAACGGTGAAGGAAAACATCGTGAGGAAACCTGAGTGTCAGAGCTATTCATATACTAAGCCTAGATTACACAGATTAAGCCCATAGTCTCTCCCTGAGAGAAGGCCTGTGCCCTACAGTGGGACGTATATAGGCTGCTTATAGAAATAGAAAAAGAAAATGTTTATTTGTCTTCAATATAGTAAGGCACAATAATCACTTATGCTATTTTGTTCGTTTTCCCTAGACCGCGTTTCATAAAATTTCAATTCGCTGAACATTACATAGGATAGACAAAACAAAATGGCGCCCACGATACGGAGTCTCCTAGTGTGGACGCCGTAGCATTTCCTATAGTCATTGAGAAAAACCGGCCAAGTGCGAGTCGGACTCGCGCACGAAGGGTTCCGTAACATTATCTATACAACATTAGACACAAAGATAAAAAAACAGCAAAAAAGTCACGTTTGTTGTATGGGCCCCCCTTAAATAATTATTTTATTTTGTTTTTAGTATTTTTTGCTATAGCGGCAACAGAAATACATAACCTGTGAAAATTTCAACTCTCTAGCTATCACGGTTCTTGAGATACAGCTTGGTGACAGACAGACGGACGGACAGACAGACAGCGAAGTCTTAGTTACAGGGTCCCGTTTTTACCCTTTGGGTACAGAACCCTAAAAACGACACTATCGTTTTTCGTTGCCCTTCGACTTCAACTGTCGGCGCCGTAAACTTCATGTTGCCTCCTAGGCTTGGCTAGAAACAGGGATCGCAAGGCGCACTCACTGCCACCGGCGGCGGGCTGCGGCGCGGCGGCGGCGCCGAAGGCCGGCGCTGCGCCAAACGCGCTGGTCACCGCCGCCGGCTTGAACCCGCCGAACGGGGACGACGTGGAGGCGCCAGCGTTGAACGAGCCTGTCGGGGGTAGCACCGTTGTGTTGTTTAATCACTCGCAATGCGCACATAGTTAATAAGTTAATGTGTATCACGTAAATCTTATGCATGTAACGGATCAATGTTTAAAAAACAATCGCAAATGGGTCAACTTAATAAACCTAAATTCTCGACGATTCGGCAACGTTGCAGGTGCAGTGGTCACGGGTGGGTTGCCATAGATTAATATCATCATCATCATCAGCCATTTGACGCCCACTGCAGGACATAGGCCTCCCTCATAGTTGTCCAAGCTTCGCGGTGTTGTGCCGCCCGCATCCAGCGAGTCCCCGCCACTGTAACCAGGTCGTCAGACCATCTGGTGGGGGGCCTTTAGATTAATATTAGAGGGTATTTACAAGAAGGTTGTGTTCAACACATTCATTAGTAATAATGCTTAATTTAAAAACTCTGGTAATTAAGTTAGAACGTGTTTTGAAAAGAATAAATGTGGAGTTTCTTCGTTAGAATCTTCACATAATCTATTAATTCTGAAAGTAACATATTTGACGTTCATTAAGTATGTGTATAAGTAAGTGTATGTATGTATGTATGTATGTATGTATGTATGTATGTATGTATGTGTATGTATGTATCTATGTATCTATGTATGTATGTATGAAAAATATTTGAATGAAACTGAACTGAATATAGAACGAACGGTAGTCGAAACATCAGGATTTTGAATCGAGAACGAGAATAACTCACCAAAGCCCGAGGTATTGCCGCCAAAAGTAGGTTTTTGAAACATCCTGCAGGGATTTTGGGAGAGACCTCTCACTCTTGAATGTCAAATGCTACAATTTGTTCACCTGCCTCTCAGACACGTCGGCTGGTGTCAAATCGTTTGCATTGTGTCTTCTGAAATGAGAAAAATGAGAAGTATTATTTACTAGCCGAAACCGGCGTGCGCGCATGCAACGACTAATGAATGTTGACGAAGCGAAAGTGATCTGTCTGGATCGTGGCAAGTGGCAGTCCCTGGTCTCTGCCCACCCCTCTGGGATACAGGCGTGAGTTTCTGTATGTATTTATTTACTAGCCTAACCCCCAGTTTCTCGTACACTAACACGCTGTTAATCTACTGTTAAAAGCTGTCAATTGACCAAAGTGCATACAAAAAAAAACCACTGACAGCTGTTGACAGTAGATTAACAGGTTGTTAGTGTACGAGAAACTGGGGGTCAGATTCACGGAAAACAAGAGGAAACCGGTTTGAGGTTTTCACAGAGCTCAGCGCTCGAAATCACAAATCAATATAGAGGGCATGCATGGTGATAAGCACATGCTTTCCTGAGAAAAGGCCTGTGCCCTGCAGTCGAATCGATAGTCTCGGCTGTGCATGCTATGCCTGAGATGAGTAAACAACCAAAAGGCATGTCATCTGCTAAAAAAACAGTACACAAGATTTTTTTTTTATGCTACAAACATTGGGTTGGTAGGAGCTGTGAAATAATAAAATAAATGATAAATGATTTGACAGAGAATGACTTTCGGATAAGGATGGGTGAGCTACTGATCAAATGCTTGTTACACGCCGTAGATCGGGTTTTGTTCGCATGGTCGGTCGAAGAACTGCAGACACAAGTAACAGTAATGGATGAGGCATCTAAAAGGAAAGGAATGAACATTATTATTATTATTATTTGTAGACGGGCAGGCAGTTGGAACAACTGATAATTGCCCGCATCCAGTTTCACTTGGTTATTTTTTTCTTTTGGTCAGTGATGTGTTTGTCCAGTAAGTTCTTGAATTTGTTGACGTTTGGTGCTGAAACCACTTCTTGTGGTAATTTGTTCCATCCATTCACTACTCTGTTAGAGAAAAAGTGTCTGTGAGGATTGTTGTTGGAGAAACAAGTTTGTAGTTTAAGGTGGTGTCCTCTCAAGCGGGTGTTGTTGTCTCTTCGAAGAATTTGTTTATCAAAATCCTGTAGGTCGTAGTGTCCATTTAGAATTTTGTAGGTTTCGATTAAATCACCACACTCTCTACGCTCCCGTAAAGAAGTAAGCCTCAGCACTTCCAGCCTTTCTTCGTATGATCGGTTTTTTAGCTGTCTTGGAATTTTAGTAATACATTAATGTGAGTAAAACGAAAGTAACGGTGTTCACAAAAGATGATGAAATGACTGAGTGCAAGATAAAGATTAGAGGTGAAAGGGTGGAACAAGTGAAAGAATTTGTCTATTTGGGGAGTCTCTTTACGAGCGACGGAAAGTGTGAAGGTGATATAGAAAGAAGAGTAAAAGTGTGTAAACGGTGCCTTGCACTCCTTAGTGAGCGGCCAAAATATCTCCAAAAGTGCTTGGCTATGCATAATGGAGTGCCGGTCCCAACACTTATGGATGGTAGCGAGACTTGGGTATGGCAAAAGACGCAGGAAAGTCGGATTAATGCAGTAGAAATGTTGTCCTTGAGAAGTATGTCTGGTGTTACGTTGAATGACAGGATACGTAATAGTTTGATTAGAGAATGTTATGTACTGAAAGAGTATGTAGTGACTAGAACTCTGCCATTCACCAGCTAAACTGCCGTTATCAACCTTCCAGTCGATTTTGACTTTTTGATGACATCTGAATCAGAAAAAAATCTCTATCAATCCCTCCAACCCAATTTTTCCAAACAAAAAAATGGAAAAATGCTGTTATATTAGTTTAATTACTTAACAATTAAATAATAATTGTGTTTAATAAAGTCAGTAATATATTTTTGTTAAGCTGAATACTAATTAAAGGTACTATTTTAAAGTACTCAAAAAGATCTATCTTTTGATACCTCAAGTCATATTCATAGTCATATTATGTATAATTCGTCTTCGATATTGCAAAATGTTACATGTCAAAAAACTATGATTTTCGTTTTTCATAGTAAGCAGCTTATATACGTCCCACTGTAGAGCACAGGCCTTCTCTCAGGGAGAGATTATGGGCTTAATCACCATGCGTGCCCACCGCGGATTGGCGATTTCAAGCGCTGAGGTATGTGAATAGCTCAGACACTCAGGTTTCCTCACGATGTTTTCCTTCACCGTTAGCGAGTGGTATAGCTACTATAACTTCACAAATGTACATAAATTAGAAAACCCAGTCATAGGTACATGCCCGCACCGGGGTTCGAACCTGGGTCTCCCACTTCCGAGTCCGAGGTTATACCCACTAGGCTACCACCGCTTGTTTATCAAAATTGTATAAATTTTTTGACATGTGACATTTTGCAATATTAACGACGATATGCTATATCAAGTAGCATATATTTTTATTATATCCCTGATTTTTGCACATAACTCGAAAGTAGATTTTTGGAGATAAGGGAGCTTCAGCTTGTGGACGGCAGAATTGAGAAAGAAATATTGCGTTGTTTTGGACACGTGGAGAGGAAGGAAGAAAGATTGATGAAACAAATATATCAAGCGAATGTGGGTGGAAGGGTGGTAAGGAACGTCCCAGGCGGACATACTTTGCCCACATAGGGGATGTATTAGCAAAGGACAAGCTAAAAAGTACCCGAAACCAGCATGCGCGCATGCAATGACTGATGAATATTGAGGAAGCGAAAGTGATCTGTCAAGATCGTGGCAAGTGGCAGTCAGTGGTCTCTGCCTATCCCTCTGGGATACAGGCCTGAGTTTGTTATTAGTCTATTAACCGCTTGTCAGCCGTGTCACAGATCCATGCCCAAGTTTGTATAGACCACCTATACATTCCATAAGCGAGGACAGTTGTAAGGTTAATTTGTGCAGGTACCATGCAGCCATACAATATGATTGGATTCTTACTATCTTTACATCAAGTTTACTGGATCTAGGTAAATAAATATGTGATACTACCCATCTTACTGTAGAGTCACATCACATAAATGACTAATAAGGCCCGGTTTCTGAATTGAGAATTACACTAAGTAAATACTTAAGTAACATTCTGTCACACTCTTTTCTGTGGAATTCTAATAGAAAACACTACAGTAGACTATATACTTAGTGAAATTCTCAATTCAGAAACATTTGGCCCTAACATTTGTAAATCAAGTTTTCTTTATCAAGGACATGGTAAGTGTGTCCTAATGATTGAGATTGAAGAGTTGATATCAAATTGGTGACCTGTCTTAGATGGTGACAATAAATATACACGTAGGTATCCTCTTGTTTTGATTGCATTGTATTTATAACTTAAGTGCAATATTAATTAAAATTACGCAATATTATTTGCCAATAGCCTTACCGAGGAGTTTAAGACCGTTCATAATTTTTTCGTACCATAAGTCTTTCTCAACGTTAACCGGTATCGAACCACAAGTTTTAGGGTTGTTACATTTTAATAACTTAACTAAATATTACACACATAAATTTTGTAACTAAAGAGTAAACTAAGTTTAAGATAATTTGAGGTTAGCAAATGAACAAATAATACAAAAAGAAACTGTAATTTAGCGAGACTATCTTGAGAGAACATTTAGGTTATCTTTAAATTAATGGAGGTACCTGCAAAAGAGTTTTTGTTTTCAATTGCCTTTACGAAGGAAGGTTACATACCTACCTATTCTGTGACGCTTTGCCATTTTTCAAGTTTGTCGGATACTGCAGAACGTTTTTGCGACTTAAAAGGTCCATAGGTAAATGAAACACTGAAACTTACCACGAAACGAATTTCCGAAATAGATACCACCAACAAAAAAAAATTCTTACTTTAAATTAGACTCCTACTATAGTAAAAAATCACTTATTCGCACCAAAACTGACCGGTACAAGCCCAATCATCACCACACGCTAACGCATGTTGACAGTTGTAGTGTTGTAGCTTTGTAACTTTTGAGATAATCAAACGATTGTGTTTCGGATTACTAACTACACATTGTCATTAAGCTTTTCTCTGGGTGTAAACATTTTATTACATACTATCAAATTAAAAGAATTGATAATAGTAGTTGAAATTTTACCGTTATTAATTGAGACTATTAAGAATAATTAAAAATTAATGAGTGATTTTGGACATTTTTGGATGATTTTTAATGACTTTCCAATATCTTCGCTAAAGTAAATGAATGAAATAAAATAAAAAAAATTGTGAAAATTTTATCCAGTGAATGAGAATATGGGCAAAAAGTGAGGAAAATAAGATAATATTAAAAAAAATTACCAAAATAAATGGGTGTTAGAAGTGCCCTCTTCGCATTGGAATAGGCGGAGGTGTTGGCGGGCCAAGAATCATTGTTTAGAGTTGTTTCTTGAAATGTTCCTGATGATTCTTGTAAGACGTTTTTACCCCTCGTACCATATCGGTATGATTAGTGCATTTACATTGCCATCAGTGTTGGGTTTTTTGCCTTTGAAATAGCTTTCGATTGAATTGTCTAAATAAAATTGAAAGCTATTACCTATTACTAAGACTCCATTATCAGTCCGTCCATCCGTCCGTCTGCCGCCAGGCTGTATCTCATGAACCGTGACAGCTGAAATTTTTACAGACGATGCATTTCTGTTGCCACTATAACAAATATTAAAAAAAACAGAATAAAATTAATATTTAAGGGGGGCTCCCATACATCAAAAGTGATTTTTTTTGCCGTTTTTTGCTCGATATTAATAACGGCAACAGGGAGACGCTTGAAATATTCAAATGTTGTATAGATAATGGTACGGATCCCTTTGTGCGTAAGTCCGACTCGCACTCAGCCGGCTAAAGCCGAATTCGGCTAAATTCACTAGATATCATTGTCATTTATTGTTAAGCTCTCCATGCTGTTTATTACTTTCATGTCGAGAGCAGAAACCAAAATGTGAAAGGACGTGAGTTTTATCAAAATTAACCAATTTTTCCAAGGTTTTCGAAGTTTCATTTTGTCATGAAAATGTAAGTAATAGAAGCAAATTTGTGATTTAGAGGCTACAATATTTAAAACCAAATTTTGATGGGCAGATCTTGTAGACATAGCACATTCGCTCTTGCATTAAATATAAATGAGAATCACCAAACTATATAACAGATCCTTGGCTACTCTCATCCAGCTCTTCCCAGCCGCCGTGCGGAGATCATCGCTCCACCGAGTTTGAGGACGTCCTACACTACCGATCCGCGGTTTTCACTCAAGAACTCGTCTACCCTATCGGTTATCAGTTCTTCAGACGATATGGCCGGCCCACTGCCACTTCAGCATGATAATTCGGTGGGCTATGTCGGACCGTGCTCAGTGGTGTGCAATAGGAAAGGCCTATTTCCAGCAGTGGACAAGCGCAGGCTGATGATGATGATGATGATGATGATGATGATGATAATGATGATATAACAGTTCCTTAGTTTTTACAGACTTCAAAAAAGGAGGATGTTATCAATTCGACATACGTACATACACATACATGAGCATTAAACTGCATTGTGTTTTCTTAAGCAGTCAAGCCACTTTAAGAGTAGGTGTGCTGCGAATTTTTTTTAGCACAACAAGGGTGCCACGGTGAAAATAGTTTGGGAAAACCTACTCTAGGGAATCAAAACTTATAGGGTACTTTCCGTTGACCTAGAACTATGTCAACGGAAAGTACCTACCCTTATAAATAAATAAATGTAATTTGGCAAATAATATCATCTTATACTACCTTATGAAAAAATCTGAAAACGATACATTTTTATATACACACATAAACTCAGGCCTGTATCCCAGAAAGTTAGGCAGAGACCAGGAACCGCCACTTACCACGATTCTGACAGATCACTTTCACTTCACCAACATTAATTAGTCGTTGAATGCACGCACGCCGGTTTCGGGTTACTTTTTATCTTGCCCTTTGCTAATACATCCCCTTTTTGGTCGAAGTATGCCCGCCTGGGACGTCCTTTACCGGCCCTTCCACCCATTCACTTGATATATTTGTTTCATTAATCTTTGTTCCTTCCTCTCCACGTGTCCAAATCAACGCAACATTCCTTTCTCAATTCTAGTCACTACATCCTCTTTTAGTCCACAAACGTTCTCTAATCAAACTATTGCGTATCCTGTCAATCAAAGCTACACCAGACATACTTCTCAAGGACCTCATTTCTACTGCATTAATCCTACATTCTTGCTTCTTTTGCCATACCCAAGTCTGGCTACTATACATAAGTGTTGGGACCAAATGTATTTACATACATTTGTAATTCAATCATTAAAAAAAATTGTCTTTGTAGTTCGGGAAAAGCTCAGAAAAACTGCAAGACTCGATTCCTGAACTATCTAATACCTTTAAATTATTTATATAGAATCTGAATCTCGAAAACGGCTACAATGATTTTTATGAAATTTAGTATGCGGAGGGTTTCGGGGACGATAAATCGATCTAGCTATGTTTCATTTTTAGAAAACGTCGTTTTATCCGTGTTTTCAGGCAATGAATACTGCTACAATATCATTAGAATACGAAAGTCAATTTTGCCACCATCTACAAGGTTGTAATAGCTGATGTGGGAAATCAGGCTGTCCAGGAGACCCCGGTTCGAGACAACAATGTCTCCAGTTCGTTTATATTTTTACTTCTTTTTTCATCGTATCTAAATGAAATTCCAAAAAACACGTTTAATTAACCAAACAAAAATACCGAGTGAAGCTCGGTCATCCAGGCACTTTATAATACTGTAAGTAAGTAATTACCTACAAATTTGTACGGAACCCTCGATGCGCGAGTCTAACTCGCACTTGGCCAGTTTTTTTTTTAAATAAGGCTGTGATCTTATTTATTTACTGTGATATTAATAGGAGCTATTGTATATAAGAGTTATTATATGTATATCGAATAAGAAATAATTAATTATCAAAAGAATTACATAGGTCAGTTAGTTTCTGCATGTAAAATAATAATTATGTTGCATAAGAATAAAAGCTCAGACGTGTTTTTTTAATATAGACAATAATAATTTATGAGTAAACGCTGTATGTACAATGAGTCATTGTAATTGTAATATAGATAATAGAGAACACTTTTTTGTACAACCAGAAAAAAAATAGTTACAATTATGATTTCTTAAATCTAAGTAGGTACAGCGTATTCACAAGAAGATAGATTGAGCTAGAAATACGACTGCGAATCATCCAGCGGCACCGAGTAGTTCCGGAACAGGTAGGTTAGGTCCATGGATTAATATATTAAGTTGTTTTTTGAATCGCCCTCGATCAGTTTCATTTGCTGCACTCACTGTATCTATCATATTCATCAGAAATGCACTGAGCTCAGGATTAGTGTCTTGCTTTTCACCTTTAAAGTAGCGTTTGATTGATGCCTCTAGATTATTCCATACTTTCCAGTTTTCGTCAGACCCGGTCAATAAGTCATCCATGGCGTCTAAAAATTCTTCGTAAGCTCTTAATCTTTCATTCAGATATGGTATGTATGGTTCTATCTTTAATCGCTTACCATGTTCAACATAAAGTTTAACCCCAGTGAGTTTCTTTCTAATTTCATTATAGTTGTCTGTCATTTGTAATTCTTTCATGTTGATTCGTAGCTGTAACTGCATTGATCGAGACAACAAGCCTTCAAAGTTGGTCTTCTTTATCACAGTCAACCAGTTGTGCCAAAGGATTTGTATTTTGAGTGGATCATGAACTGACAACAGAAAATTCGCGATTTTAAGGCTAAAGTATTTAAAACCGAATTTGGGAGGGCAAACATTGAATAATTGGCATGCTTTGTCTTGATTTGAGTCTCGCAACTTGTTTAAATCGTGTGATAGATGAAGACGTTCCACATTTTTAGTTACACTTTCGATTGACTCAAATGCTTGCCTTACCAGACCGTTCAATAGATGCGTAGAATTGTTAATTATGTTTGAAAAAAATTTGTACTTCGTACGCAAACTTTTCTTGTGTCGCAGAAATTCGTTGGAATTTAGTTTAAACTTCTGGTGGTATAACTTGGCTAGAGTTTGTAACTTTCTTCGAAATGCTATATTGTAGTGTTTTTTATGTACTAATGACTTTAAAAATACTATCGAATGGTTGTGTATATATTCAATTACATCAGCTACTGTTTCATCTGAAACCCCATTTTCATCAGTATCATCTTTTAAGACTTCAATGTTCAAATTGATAGCATTTAGTTCTTTATTATTTTCATAACCTTGGTTTTTTTGTAAATCTAATATTTTTTCAAAGATTCTCGTCATTGTTTGTTTTATATCTTGCCATTTAGTTCCAAACTGTCGTAGATAATTTATATCTAAACTAACACAGCTTGATAATGCATAACCTGGAATAAATCGAAGTTTATGAAAATATTAAAAGCTTCACTACATGTAATAATAATATAATATAGTCTTTTATTTCGCTCTTTACAACAAAAAATTGAAATATAGAAGTAGTTTGTTCTTTGAATGCACTTCAAAGATTAGGTATGTAATTAAATTGGAATTAAGTTATTGCAATAATCAAATTAACATTGCATTTTGATCAATGATCAGTTAATTATTATTCTTACTTAATTTCACATATTTAAGTCTTGATATTTATTTTCCATTTACGATTAAATTTAAAATAAAATTAACTTGGTTAACATTATGCAAATTAATCTTTGGGAACTCCGAAGTTAAATTTTATTTTATTTTTAAAGCATTCTCATCAGGCATAGGTCTCCTGCAGTGTCTAGATATACCTATGCAAAATTATAATACGAAAAATATTTCAATTGGTATTACTTGCATAAAAATATTGTGACTTCATAAGTCAACATGATTTTTTTTTTACTATATTTATGTCACAGTAAATGAGAATAACCCTTTTCTTTTTTCATTCTTTACAATTTGAAAGATCAAACAGTTTCTATTTGTTTAGTGTGTGATCATGATCAAAAACAAATAACTTGAAACACTAAGTAAATAGGCACTTTTTTCTTGAAGCAATGAGTACCCGGCTAATGCCTAATAAAATGGAATAAAGCTTTAGTGAATCCATAAATTTTACTAGCATAGGTAGGTACTTCATTATTCACTTTATTATGTTTTGTTGCAATTCAATTTACATCTCAAGATAACAGCCAGCAAAAAGTTATAGCACTCTATTAGCTATAATATAAGGCAACTTGTTTCTTGCAATAGAGAACTTGCGTTTAACTTAGATTGGAGTGACATAGGATCTGATCTCAGTTTTCGGGATCTCAAAAATTGTGAAAAATAATGTTACTCTAGTAATAAAACACCTTATTATATTTTATTTTTTCATTGAATTATAAACGGATTTTTCTATAAGGCTGTAGATGCATAAAAATATAATTTTACGAAATAACTGAAATATTAATAAACGCTTCATGCATTATGTCATAGTTTAAGGCCGATTTGTATGGCCCATTTTTGTACCACGTGACTTTTATAATGTAAGTGCCTACTTAAAAAATTGTACGGAACCCTCAGTGCACGAGTCTGACTCACACTTGGCCGTTTTTTTTTAATAACCTCGAATCGATCAATGGAATCGCATCATGGTTTATTGTTTAATATTCATGCGCTGTTTCAGGCATGTTGTAGTGTAGACGATATTGTAGACATAGGTATTGATTGGGAGCGTTTCAAGGCACGACTAATAGCATGGATTGGACCCACAGATATTATCGTTGTTGTAATTGTGTATTGCACTATACTCGTAGTTTTATTTTATTTCATTTATTACCGATTCCCAACCAGTTTAGAACTCGGTGCCAAGATCAGAAAAACAGTTCATTTATGTACAAGTTTTATTCACGCTGAATAAATGTTCACTGGCAAGATGAAAATTATAATATATACAGAAGGAGTTAGCACTGACTAACCGAAATAACTTAATTAAACTAAAACTGCAGCATCTGCTTGAAAAATAACAATTTAAACCAATATAATCGGAACCTATCAAATCACCGATGTTTTTTAGACTGTCAGGAAAAAACTATTTTTTAAATGTAACTTTTTTCCTTCCCGGCTACTCCACCATGTATAGCCTGCCGCTTGGGGTGTTCGCAGGTTCGAACAATGTGGATCGACCCTGCGCGCGCCGGACTGCGCCATCTGTGAATGTGGTGCACAGTCAACCCCACATCAATAGGGAATCGGTAATAATTGAAATAAAATTTAACTACGAGTAAAGTGCAACATACAATGACAACAACGATGACATATTCTTTGATAGGTATATGTTCATCAGCCATTTGACGCCCACTGCTGAACATAGGCCTCCCTTATGGTTTTCCAAGTTTCTCGGTCTTGTGCCGCCCGCATCCAACGACTCCCCGCCACCGTAACCAGGTCGTCAGATCATCTGGCCAGGTCAGAACTGCCGCCAGGTCAGAACGTTTTCACCCCAACGGCCATCAGTTCTCAGAGCTTTGTGCCCCGCCCACGGCCACTTCAACTGAGCAATTCTTCGAGCAATTACAGTAAGTCGGTTTCTGCAGATCTCCTCATTCCTGATTCTATCATGCAGTGAAACTCCTAACACAGCTTTCTCCATTACTCGTTGGGCGACCTTGAGCCTTCTTATGAGGCCCATAGTCAGCGACAAGGTCTCACATCCATAAATCATCACTGGCAAACGCACATTGCTTTTACCCATTTGTCTTGATCCACTAGGGTATTTTGGACGGGTAAATGTGTTTAAGTTTCCCGAACGCTGCCCATCCGAGTTGGATTCGACGAGTGACCTCATCCTCGAAGTTGGACTTACCTAACTAAGCTAACGAAACTGTTTGTCCCAGATATACATAGTGGTCGACAATTTCGAGGTCAGAGCCGCCAACGTTGATAGGAGTGGCTGCTACATGGGAGTTCGACATTATCTTAGTCTTGTCCATGTTCATTTAAAGACCCACTCTGTTAGGAGCTCTGTTCAGGTTATTGAGTATTGAACTCAAATCTTCCAAGGTCTCAGCAATAATCAATTTGTCATCGGCGAATCGAAGGTGAGTCATATAATTGCCATTTATGTTGATGCCAGATCCTTCCCAGTCCTAAAGTTTGAATATGTCTTCAATTATTTATTTTATTTATACAATAAGAACTTACAGTTAAAACCAAAATGCTCTTAATGTTACTTAAATATTGCACACAAAAATATTCAATTGCAGCTGTAAACAGTTTCGGAGATATTATACATACCTAACTGATACTAAATAAATAATAAATCCTATTAATATTATAAATGTGAAAGTTTGTAAAGATGTTTGGATATTTTTTGTTCAAACACGCAATAACTGCTGAATGGATTTACATGAAACTTGGCATACAGCTAGACAAAGACCTGAAAGTGGGATAATATTTCTTTTAAGTTTAAAATAGATGGCGTTGTGCGAGCGAACGTTGTGTTTTAACTGATTCTGTGGCGCTATAAAGTTTGCCGGAATAGAGTAATAAAATAAAGCGAAATAAAAGATTACAGTTCGTTTCTTCGATAACCATAATAATTTTATCGATTCAATTTATTTGATAAAGAAACCTTCCCGAAACAATGGCAAAATTATTATTAACAACATTTTTTCTTGTACTGTGTGAGTTTCATTAGGCAGACACCTAACAATTTTTGGAACTTTTTTAAAATTTTTACATCATTTTAGGTTGTACAATTTGCAACGGCCTGCAATTTATTTCCAATTTTGGATTAAATCTCACAAATTTAAAAGTTTTCGGTGATAATTTAGCCCATAATATTGTGAAGACCTATTTTGATGTGATGAAAAACGTACAACTTCGGAAAACAACCAAAGAACCAGACTTCCAGGTTTCCAAAACAAATAAAGCATATTTAGTTACCGATGAAAAGAACAATTCGGCAAATGCGGCCCAAGTTCTTGGAATATTCTGCAATAATTATTTACATTCTGAGACGAAATATAAAGAAGACCAAGAAAGCTTAAGAAAACAAAACGTTCCTTCTAAATTAGATGCTGATAAAAAAAGTTCAGTAATGGTCGATGAAAAACTAAGTCCGGTGCAGGCAGTTGAATTTCTTGGATCAATGTACAGTAATTTATATCAAAGAATTAAGGAAACGGGAGAACACAATTGTTCACAAGCTATTTCTTTAGAAAATTTTAATGCTGGAAATAAGTCATTCGTTAAAGGGAAAAACTGTTATAATGTCGTACAATTGCTCGGAGAAGTATACAACAGTACAATCAAGTTTTTAATATCGTTGTCTAAAAGCAACTACAATAATATATCGATCATCGCAAAAATTCCGAGGATTGTCAAAGCATATCATCGACGCTATGAAAATATTGTTGCTGGTGTGTTGAATAATTTCAATATTTATTCCGAATCAAAATCCACACAGGTGGTAAATGCATCATTTAGTATCCTGTCTGACTTATTTCATAGGGCTTTCGAAATGACGACTAAACGAAGAAAAACACCTGACAGTGAACAGATAATTTTGCGTCGAGCGTTGGCAAAAGCAATGTCTAAAGAACTCGGCCGAATTTGCAAAGAATATGGCACATGCCCACCTCGCTTTGGGTTTAAGGATTATTGCAAGAAAATACTAGTACTCATGTTAAAGAGTGATGATTTTAAACTGACAGAAATGTGGATCAAATGGCTAAGAAGCATCAAAATGTTAAGATACGGTGACTTGATGACAGGTCATACATTGCTACAATTTCGTGTGAATATGAGGTACCTAGAATTAACGGATTCACCTTCCATACTGAAAATAAAACTCACTGAGATGAAAAACTACATTGAAACGGGAAAATTACTGTTTCATCACCCAACGAGTGTTAAAACTAGACTCGGTTACAGTATTGAGCTAATAGAACTTGTGCATAAGTTACTGGTGCATGACACAGAAATGGTTGAGGCATGGGAACATTTGGAAAAGGCCCTGAAGAATTGGCTAAAGGATAACGCTTTTGATACTATAAAACCTTTAAAAAATTTAGTAGAGCAAATAGTGAAAAGGCTAACAGAATTGGAGCCTGACCAACTTCGTGAATTGAAGGCGAAGATACATACCGTCGCGGACCCACCTCCATTAACGAGTCTTGCATAAGCTGCATAGACGTCCCATGCAGGGCACAAGTGTTCTCCCAGAGTAGGAGAGATTGGTTCGATAGCCAATTTCAAACGCTAAGCAAATCTTACATTAAATTTTAACACAGAGTATTTATAAATCAAATTATTTAAATAAAGCAAAAATAGATAGATAGATAGATAACTATTTATTACATAAGCAGCCTATATACGTCCCACTGTAGGGCACAAGCCTCGTCTCAGGGAGAGAGTATGGGCTTAATCACCATGCGTGCCCACCGCGGATTGGCGATTTCAAGCGCTGAGGTATGTGAATAGCTCAGATAACAATTTATTGTACACCAGTAATTTACAGAGATAAGGTACAGGTACGCAGTGTGACTTAAAAGAATAGAAAATAAAGAGTAAAAAAAAGTAACATAGCATAAACTCACGTATCCCGGAGGGGTAAGGGAGACACCAGGATCTGCCACTTGTCACGATCCTGATAGATCTTTTTTTAGATAATAGGTAACCAAACCCGGCGCGCGTGTATGCAACGATAATATTTTTTTAAATTTATTTATGGACAAGAAAAGACATTAAAAAAACACAACCAAAACCACTGAAACCTGTGAGGTTTCAAAGTTCATGAAGCGAAAGAGTTTTATTTTGCTAATAAAATCCCCTATTTTCTTACATAACTGACCTGCATGTTATTTTTTATACTTATTACTTCATTAAGTTGTTAAATTTTTTTTTTCGAAGAGCGATGGTAATTTAATTTAAATTACATTTGCCTGTGGTGTGGTAAATAAATTGTCTGGTATGGTAATTAATCTGACGGATAACTTGAAAAAAATCCGCTAAGTTGGAATGAGTTGCGGTGCACACGTATGAGCGATTTTTTTTATTTTGTTAATTTGACTAAACTAATTTCCGACGAATTCTAAGTTAGGTTCCGTGTCAATGACACCCAAAATACGACTTTCTATGGTGGTATAGTCCGCAAAGATCTTTTTGGCGGTAACGTAAACATAGTCACAGATCGTTTGCACATCGCTTATTGTCTTTACAGTGTATGTATGAGTAATTGACGTAGTGTGATGCGTAGTACATTACTATTAGTCAAGTAGTCAATGACTCACACGTAAACTGTAGACAGTAAGCGATGTGCAAACGATCTCTGACTATGTTCACGCTACCACCAAAAAGATTTGTGCGGACTATACAACCCTTTGTGGGTCTTGGCCTCCTACACAATCTTCTTCCACGTATCTCGGGCCTAGACAGTTCATGTATTAGGGGTTAAAGTATGAAATTGCCGTTTTATTGCAATAGGTTCTTTGAATTGACATAGAATCTTCATGGTTTGAGGTTTTCGAATGAAACTTTTTTCAAATGGTTTCTATGTTCTTTTTTTTTAAAATGTGAAACATTTGAATATCGAATATTGAATATCAACAAGGCAACACAAGTTTCTACACGCGTTTCTTTCTGCAGATCAATCAAATCATGAGGCACCCATTTTTCGTATTTTTTTATTTTATTGATTTGACGCAAGTGAGTCATTATTGTGGGTAAGGTAACGTTAAACCATGCCGCTAATTCCTGGGTAGTTTGACTAGGGTCGGCTTCCACTATCTCTCTTAATTCATCGTTATTCACCTGTGTGGGCGGTCTTCCTCATGGCTCGTTCTTTAAGTCGAAATTTCCATCACGAAAGCGTTTAAACCAAAATCGCACGGTGCGTTCATTAGTAGACTCCTCTCCAAACGCAGCATTGATATTGCGGGCTGTTTCTGCCGCGTTAGTTCCGCGTCGGAACTCGTATTCAAAAATCACTCGAATTTTCGCAGTATCCATCTTTCTTGTCTAAATTGAATAACAAAAACAATTGAAAGTCGATATTCAAATGTTTCACATTTTTTAAAAAAAAAGAACATCATAGAAACCATTTGAAAAAAGTTTCATTCGAAAACCTCAAACCATGAAGATTCTATGTCAATTCAAAGAACCTATTGCAATAAAACGGCAATTTCATACTTTAACCCCTATTATTTGCCCATCTTTCTGAAGTCTTCTTGGGTCTACCTCTTGGTCTCTTTTTTTGTGACTTCCCTAAATAAGAAGTCAAATTGTTTTATATCTCCAGGATTTTTGAAAAAGAAGTCGGCTTTCGTAAGATGCACATAATATTCATCTTACGACAGGATAACGAAACGTTACAGCAATTTTTTTTTTTCACAACAATCTATCGATTGTCTTTTAGTAATTCCCAACACTATAGTTCCGCATTCGCAATATCGCATATTATTATCCAATCATCCAAGCCACTCACTTTACCTACATTATTGTTAATCTGTGCACTTTACATACTTACCAACCCCATTATCTGCTATGCTAAGCCACCTTTACGTTTGAAATTCATCTGTGATGTAGAAGCCAGTTAATTATTTTACTGATTGTGTTATTATTGCCCAACAAATAAGAAACTAGCTACCTACAATAAAAAATTAAGGGACATCACACAAAAAAAAAACGTTACTTTAAAATGCTTTAAGCTTGTTTGATAATATGGTCTATCGCGATAATACTGTATGTAGGTACAGGCAACTGTCAAACTAAGAGGGATTATAGAGCAGTCAGTCTCTGTAGTTTGTATGTAAATAATAACAAAATTAAATGATAAAATTTGCAAGTCCGGAGTCCGCCCAACCAATAATTTAATAATTTCAACAAGCTAAAGCTTCAAATAACTACTGAAATTAATTTTACGCTAAGAAGAGGAAGATTCTGTCCACAGACGTCAGAAATCTGTGATTGTATCAAAAAGAAGAAGACAGAGCTTTTGATTATTTTTATTGAACACTTTCAATAAAAATTTTAATGTTCAAATTTTTTCAGAGTTCACACTCCTTATTCAAAGAAACGGTTTGACGCGCCGTACATTTGTACAATCTAGGTGTATTTCCATGTTTGTGATGTCGTTGCGTTGTTATCATAGCACAGGGTATCCTAGTTTGGCTTTAGGACAAAAGATTGTATTGTGTGGAAGTTTTTTATTTATTTATT
This sequence comes from Yponomeuta malinellus, assembly GCA_947308005.1. Classification (NCBI taxonomy): domain Eukaryota; kingdom Metazoa; phylum Arthropoda; class Insecta; order Lepidoptera; family Yponomeutidae; genus Yponomeuta; species Yponomeuta malinellus. The sequence goes on from OX371023.1 coordinate 4,864,294, forward strand.
TTTTCATTATAATGTGGTGGGTGGGACGAAACCCTCTCGGTGCGCAAATACCACTCGCACTTTGCCGGTTTTTGTGTCTTGTGTAGCTAGTCTATGGTTTTGCTCCTGACAGAAGTGACAGATAAACGCAAAAAAGTTAGGTTAGCTCTGTATTTACTAAACGGAACCTTCACGATTGTTTGCTAAAATGTCCTCGAATCTCGCGGAAAAGTCCTCGTGCCTATTTTGCAACATCGTGAACAAACTCGAGGAGACCCAAATCCTCTATGAAGATGAGGAAATATGCATATTCAACGACATAAAGCCCGCTAGTCGGTTTCATATTTTAACAGTACCAAAACGGCACATTGAAGACGCCAGGACCCTAACGTCTGCCGATAAAGAGCTCGGTAAGTGTTTTCTTTGTATTTACTTACGTATTATCTCTATATGACCCCTTAGACAAAAATGGTAACGCACTGCGTGAGTTCAGTGTAGTGTTGTAAAGCAAGACTGGTCTTTCTTTATCTTGTCGATCCTATATTACGTGCACCAAATTCTAAGCGATTCCAATAACTGTCAAATTTCATGCTGATTGCTATCGCAAACTAGGATTCCGACAGGATGTTATATGTATATATAATAATTCATAAGCAGCCTATAGGTATACATTCCACTGTAGGGCACAGGCCTTCCCTTAGAGAGAGAGAGAGTGTGAGCTTAATCACCACGCGTGCCCACCGCGGATTGGCGATTTCAAGCGCTGAGGTATATGAATAGATAGATAGATAAAACATTTATTTGCATCTGCGTACACACACATATACTTACAACAATTTAAATACAAGAAATAGTTGCACAAGAGAAAACAGAGCACAATTCTATAACATTGAGACAAACAGAGAGCACAAAAATGCAAGCACAGGCAAAACAACAGAATACGAGAAAACGATTTGTGGGTGTGGCAAATGCAAAGGGGCTCTGACTCAGCATATGCTGAAGAGGCAGACCACTCCAGCGCTGGTCTTCTGTCAGTACCCAGTAATGCGCTGACGTGCAGCACTCGGAAACGAAACTAGGTTAATAAATAAATAAATGAATGAATCGGCAGCAATTGGATATTCAAATGTCAAAGTATAAATTATTAATGATAGCATTAACGGTATATTAAATTAAATAAGTACATATTGAATAGCTCTGACACTCAGATTTCCTCACGATGTTTTCCTTCACTCTTAGCGAGTGGTAGTGCTACTTTGCTACTATACTTATAACTTCACAAATGTAACTTAGAAAACAAAGTCATAGGTACATGCCCCCACTGGGAATCGAACCTGGGCCTCTCGCTTCCGAGTCCAATGTTCTACCCACTAGGCTACCACCCCCACAGAAGATTACTCCATTTGTAATAGTATTTCTGTGATAGCCCTTAGCAGGAAACGCACCTAAATCTCCATATTGTTAGTCAGAGGGACGTATATAGGCTGCTTACGTAATCTTCTGTGATGTTGTCTAACACCATATAATAGGGTTTTCTAATTTGGAAGCAGGACAATTGGGTATTTGACAAAATATCAAATGAGTTACTTTTAAAACGAAATTTTGTATGAAAATACTTGCTTATGACGTCACATTTCAGAGCACTCTTTTTATGTTTAATCTATTTAAAAATTGTAATAACTAGTAATTGACTAAAAGAGATATATTTTCCGAGATATTTTGTAATTTTTGTTTTAATCGAGCATATGAAATAATTTATTTTTGATCGTGTCAAATACCGGTATTGTGTTGTGTACGTATTATATTATATTACTGTTCCAGTAACGCGAATGCTGACTGTTGCCAAGGAGTACCTGCAGAAGCAAAACTTGAGTATTGAAGATGCTCGGTTTGGCTTTCATTGGCCGCCATTCCGCTCAATCCATCACCTGCATCTGCATGCGATAGCGCCGGAGTCTGAAATGGGAATGATAGGGAAGGCTGTCTTTATGAAGAACTCTTATTGGTTCGTTTCGGTAAGTTACAGTACAGACGCCTTTTTGCTCACCCTACAAATGCCATTTGTTAAGAATTAAAAAAAAAAGAATTGGGTATTTGACAAAATATCAAATGAGTTACTTTTAAAACGGAATTTTGTATGAAAATACTGGCTTATGACGTCACATTTATGTTTAATCTATTTAAAAATTGTAATCACTAGTAATTGACTAAAAGAGATACATTTTCCGAGATATTTTGTAATTTTTGTTTTAATCGAGCATATGAAATAATTTATTGTTGATAGTGTCAAATACCGAGTTGTTATAGGTTTTGTAACATAACAAGCAACGTTATAGCGAGGTATGCAATGATAGTTCGAAGGATTAAGTCACTATTCATCCCTCCTTACTAAACTGCTCAATCGGACAATCGGTGTATGTCGACCTTGAGCCGTGTTTTTTCGAAACATTACACAAAAACATTGAAATCTTGGGGCATGGCTATACACAACTGTGTAAGTATTCAAACATAATGTTTTTGTATTCCGAGGCCGACGGAAAACATTTCCCGCGCGGGGTCTTCCTCGTCAGAACTCAATGACGACGACACAAAATGTTTTGTTTTAGACAGAAATATTTTCCTATAGCAGTAGATGGTTTGTGCATGGAAACAAATGTTTGTTTCGTGTTCTCTGTGTAATGAATGTTTTGAAAAAACACGCGCAGTAGATACGCCTTTAGATATAAGCAACGTATGAGTTTGGGATTCCAACGTAACAAGAGCTACCAATAATTTCCAAAACATTCAATGTTATTATTTGAACTGAATTTTCTCTGTTACAGCCGGAATATGTGCTTTCAAGACTTTGAACCAAGAACGTTTTACCCAAACATCCTTGCTTTGAACAGAGTAACAGGACATAGAACCAAAGCACAATCATTCCCATCTGCAAGCAGGAATGATCAAATGATGTTTTTAATTGATTTGAGTGAGTCCAACATGAGGCCTAGGCTTGATAAACATAAAACAAAAAATTCCAGGCCGAGGCGAGATTGGAACCTGCAAATTGCCGGGTAAAATAACATTGCCCACCACCTTTAATGAACCCGTCTTGTCTTCAAAACTTAGGTTACTACCTGGATCACCTTTGTGCAAAACTTGTTTTTTTTATTATACTTTATTGCATACGAAACATTTAACAAGACCTTACATAGGAAATAACATGTACAAAGGCGAGCTTATCTCTGTAAGAGATTTCTACCAGTAAACCTCGGAGAACCTTGAACCTTTTTTATTCAAGTGAAGAATTTTAATTTGTGAATTTATAGGAGCAATACCACTCACTGACGGTGAAGGAAAACATCGTGAGGAAACCTGAGTGTCTGAGCTATTCTCATACCTCAGCGCTTGAAATCGCCAATCCGCGGTGTTCACGCTTGGTGATTAAGGGGCTACAGTGTGCTGGAACTGGCTAGCAAACGTTTTTGAATCGCTTGTGACATCCTCTAGGAACACGGCAGACCGTTGAAATTAATATATGATATAATTTAACTCCTTGATTCCCTATTGGATGTTTGACAACTGTCATAACCTTACGCCTTCTATGAGTAAATGTATTCCGTAAGAATGCTTAAAAAAAAGCTAAGAATTTATATACCATTTTAAATGCGCAGTGGATTACGTTTAAGCTTATACAGTCTTACGGGCAATATCAAAATCTTGTATGTTAATGTTTAAAACTAACAGGAACAATAGTTACTCATTCAGAAAAAACGTTTTCATCAATTTATCACATTACGCCTTACGAGGAACGCCCAGCCTACTCGTTGCCTGTTGTCTGAAACCAGGCGCTCTTCGCATTTCCATTAATTTCATTGTAACTTTTCATAAGCGATTTATCAATCATAAATCAACCTTCCAAAGTTCACCTCGAGCGCCATATAGTGAAATTAATTCAAAGTAGCAATTCTCATACAAAATTACCGATTGTAGGCCAAGGACGTGGGGCGAGGGACCGAAAAAGACGCCGCATCTTTCCAATTCACTTTCGTACAAAATGTACTGGGTCAAGTTTCATAAAACTATAATTTCGTAGTTTATTATGACAATTCGAAGTACACTGCGCAGCAGAGTCTATTTGTTAATCTGTGGGTTAATCGGCTTTGCAATGTACATCGAATTGTCATAGTCACAATGAATTGTAGTTCTATGAAACAGGCTCCTGAAGGGATGGGTCTTTTCCGCGCCCTCGCCCCACGTCCCATGTCCGAACAAAACAAAAAAATATTATATAGCTATTAGTCCAATCGGTGGAGACATTTTCGAGTGTTTGCAAGACCAACGCACGGCAACTGATTTTTGTAGTAGTGATCGAGCTTCAATCGTTAGAAAAACATACAATATAAAATCCCAATTCTTGTATTTTTTTATTTAAGTAAATAACTAAAAAAGAAAAGTAAAAAGGAAACCGATCATTTACTAGTATTCGAACCAAGAGCTCTCTGCCGTTCAAGGGACGCCTCTTCCCATCCGAGCTATTGTAACATTACCAATCTAAGCGAAACATCGTTTTACTATTTGTGCCTAAATCACGGTACCTATGTATTATAATCCATTTATTGTCGCGATTAGGTCGGCCGCACGCGGCCAGACTTGTTGCTCGAGCCTTGTAGTCTCTAATTACTAGCATTTAAGGTTCATTTTAGTTTGATTTAGTTTTGTTTCACTCCTTGCGCTCGCACTTCGCCTCCTCGTTAGATTGTAAATAATGTGTTGGTAAATAATAATTTCGATTGGGGCGTTACGAATAATACTTGATTCATAACCTTTGAGTGAACCAAGCCGAATTACAGTACTTAGTATTTCCGCACCGCTCACTTCCGTAGCGACAGAAGAAGATAGCGCTATCGAACTCGGCTCGGTCGTTCCCATCCGGATATATAGAAAAATATTTTACATAGTTATATGAATTGTGTCAATAATGTTGTTTAGAACCTTTTCTAAACATACAAAACGAATCTGTGTAGATTTCGTCTCTGAATTTTTTTTCTATCTGCCTGACATGTTTTTCTGTTTTAAATAAAATAAAACGCTGTATATTTTTATCACGCATTTTATTGTACATGCGGAAGTATTGTTAGAAGAATCAATGGCGTAATGCTAAAAATTTTGTAGGAATTATAATTTATATACGTGTGTAGGTACTTGTTTTTAGTTTTTTTATTTTCTCGAAATTCCGCTGTATTGGGATAAGTTATCTACACTGCAATAATTATGCTCTTTACCTTCCCTACATGTAATATAAATCACACTTCCATGACATGTATAAGTTGATCCTATTCAATTGTTTTTGCTAGGGTTGGCACAAAATCCGGGTTTTTTTTATTCAAGATTTATTCGGTGCTCATTTTTAGGTACAACGTAATTTAAATATATAATTTAACGCGCATAATATTTTTTGGATTCCGTAATTATAATGACAACAAAAGAAAGTAGGTAATTTTTTGTACACGTAACAAAAAAAAAACAACTGAAACCTTAACAAAAAGGAAAAGTGTAACAAAAAGTAACCAAATAGAAATAGAAGTACTGTATCACACAGTAGATTAAACAAAAATCTGAGTTCCTGGTTTACCGATATTACATATTTTTATTTAAGTGTCACAATGAATAGTGTAATGTATCTTGAAAATATTCGTCGGTGGGGAGTTCCAAAATTATAATAATAATAACGTCCACACAACGCAATCAAACTAGAATTCCCTGCACTATAGTATAGATAGTTTTTAACTATCAGCTTTAACGCCAAAAATCACCTAAATGCTGTATGTTTCCTGTGCTATTGGAATGAAATAATAGAAATGGTATGAATTACACTATTAATACGATTATCAACAGATTAATCTGTTATAATATACCAATATAAGTTAAGACGAGGAGGCACTGTTGATTAATAATTATATTTATCAGTCTTTGTGCTGAAACAAGGATGCAGGCCAAATAAGCACTCAAATCCATTTGTAGCTCTTTTACCAACATCCTTAGCAACGAAGTCTTTTTCCATTTTCATAATTTTTGTTTTATTTCTTTGGTCAATATCCATTTTGAAATGTTTTTTTTTTCTTCTGTAAAAAATTAATTATTTTGCTTTTGTTCTTATAATTTTTATAATTTTGTTTGTGTTATACCATAGAAAAAAAATTATCGAGTCAGATTTGCTCAATGGACTATTGGCCACACAGGCACGATAGCGATGACACATATTCACCCTTTTGAAACCGCTTTAGTGAATGCGCGTAGTGTAAAATAAAATAAAAAAATGCGTAAAGTCGATGATTTAAATTCAAAGATTTTGAGCCAAAATCTTAATCCAAGCTTCAAGTTCAAATTTCCACTATTTTAAAATGTTTATAAAAAGCTCTGTATTTTTACACTATATTTTAAGTTTTCAGCAGCTTTTGTAAAGAAACCTCTCGAGTCATGGAAATACAAGAAGTCCACTGCTGGATATAGGCCTCCTCCATGCATTTCCAAAAAGACCAGTTGGAAGCGGATTTCATCCAGCGTCTTCCTGGCACTTGGATGAGGTCATCTGTCGGCTGGTCGTCCTACGCAGCGCTTGCCGATATGTGGTCTCCATTCGAGAACTTTTCGGCCCCATCGGCCATTAGTTCTGCTTGCTATGTGCCCCGCCCACTGTCACTTCAACTTAGTAATCCGCTGGGCTAAGGTGACTTTCGTTCCTCTACGAATCTCATCATTTCTGATTCGATATCGTAGAGAAAGCATAGGCCTTTCCATAGCTATTTGCGTGACCTTGAGCTTTCTTAGGAGGCCCATAGTGAGAGGCCACGTTCCAGTGCCTTAAGTCATCACTGGTTGTATAATTTTGTCTTGAGTGATTGATGTATATTAGACGAAAGGACTTTTCTAAGTTTCCCAAATGCTGCCCAGCCAAGTTGGATTCGACCTCTTTCACAAAGTTGGACCGGCCTAGTTGGACTGTTTGTCCTGAGTAGACGTATTCGTCTACAACTTCGAGAGTCGAGTTCCCCAATGTTATTGGGGTGGGCACAAAACGAGCATTCGATATGACCTTCGTTTTGTCCATGTTCATTTCAAGGCCCACCCGTTGGGAAACTCGACTGAGGTCTTCGAGCATTATGCCGAGGTCTTCCATCGTTTCTGCCATGACTACTATATCGTCGGCAAATCGAAGGTGAGTGATGTACTCGCCATTGATATTGATGCCGCGTCCCTGACATTCCAGAAGCTTGAAGGTATCTTCCAGTCCGTTTGTGAACATTTTTGGAGAGATAACGTCTCCCTGTCTTACGCCCTTTTTCAATGGAATTGCGTCCGAATTCTGTTCCTGTACTCGGACCGACATAGTGGTTCTGTGGTCATAGTGGACTGTTGTACAAGCATTTCAGCACCTCGATATACCGATAGTCAATACGGCAACGCTGGAGAGACTCGAGCACTGTCCATAACTCGATCGAATCGAAGGCTTTCTCAAAGTCCACAAACGCAAAGCATAATGGCAAATTATACTCCTCAGTCTTCTGTATAATTTGCCGCAACGTGTGGATCTGGTCTAATGGTACTAAAGCCCTTTCGGAAACCGGCTTGTTCGGGAGGCTGGAAGTCATCAAACCTGCGTTCAATACATGGCGCAGAGTAGTCATCAGCGACCACAAAAACCTCCAATACTAATTTTCATAGAAAAACGGAGCCAGAGATAAAAATCAGAATTTTTAAATTTTTAGGAGCCAGCTTGAAATTTGACTTACGCCATTTTGTAAAAAGTAAGTTAACGTTGTCATCCAACCCAAGGTCTTATTCAACATTTGTTCGACAAGACTACCCCGTAATGTTACCGTTTTCTCAGGCTTTGACAAAAAAGCTGTAGAGACCGGATTTTCCAAGTCAGATTTTTCTTATCGGTTTGAGGGATCACCCTGTAAGGATGGAAAATTCCAAGTTTACACCATATGTGGAACTTGGAAATCTTTTAGCACCTGATAAGACCGAAATTAGAACAACCAAAAATTCAAGAATTTTCACACGTCTAGTTATTTTAGCATTCAAACGCTGTGTGACTATAAAGTTGATACCATATTAGTCCAGCCGCTAGACCAGCGGGGCCCGGTGGCAAAACCTGCATTAGGTGTTGGTTGAAAATTTAAGCAATTTTACTTTTCAATCGGCACTATTAAATTTGCCATAAAAATTAATTTACGTCACCGTCCTATCTAGGATTTATGCAACGAGTTTATGTTGTTTTAAAAGACCACACCTAAGTGTTACCATTATCCCAAGCCGTTGAAAAAAAAGAAACTCATGGAGACCAGCTTCTCCAAGTTTTCGATTTTCTCCGTCGGTTTTAGCAAAAAAACTAATCGTATAGAAAATTTCAAGTTAGTAATATCAAAATGGGACAACAATTTTATCTAGGTGTTTTTCGCTGATCAACTTTATGTACCTATATACATTCTTCACGTCACACCGTGTACATAAAGTTGTTATATGCGATGTATATCATGTTAATATTTTAATTAATATCAATAATAACGGCACCAGGTATTTACATATTTTTTTCAAAATCAAATCAGATCCGGATTATAAATTACTATCTGAGAGCGTGACAACCCTAACGACGTAAAATCCGGATAACAATTAAAATGGTCGTAATTTCTACTTTCCATGGAATTGGCATTAGAAATATATTTTTTATTTCATATGGGGAAGTCGCTTCCTACGTTCCAATTCTGCCACTGAGTCCCGAAATACATCCATGTGAAATCAAAGTCAAATTCACTTTATTGAAAAAAGATAAGATGATTTTTTTTCACTTTTTGACATAAAAACCTGTTGTTGTGCAAAAACATGTACTATTTCATAAGTAGGTAGGTAAATAAATACGCACTTACTAAACATGTGATTTTTGTTTGAAAGCTATTCTTTCTACAAAGCATAGATAAGTTTTGAAGAGATGTACCTACCTTTATCTTTTTTGTTTGTAATGACGCATGCTATACAAGAAGGCATTAGATTGAAGTCTATTCAATCTACGCGTACGCGGGCGGGCTGGCGAGCCGGCTAGAAAAGTAGAAATTCGGCTATATATGTGTGTTTGGCGGCGTGTGCTTACGCGAAGGGAATGAGACTGTGTGTGTGCGGCAGCGCGAGCGTCTTTCTATGGAGATTACTACTAGGAATTAATTCAGTCGTGTCATCTAGCGGCGAAATGTTGAAGTGCTGCACACCTGTGTCAAACGCTCAAGGTCATCGGCACAGGGAAAAATCTTAAGCCCATACTCTCTCTGAGAGGCCTGTTCGCTACAGTGGGACGTATATAGGCTGCTTATGTATAGAATTTTAATAATAATAATGACCCAGTTAAGATCGGAGAGAACCAGGAAATAACAAGATATTAACGATTTTTTTCCATAATGTTGACGGTTTTTGTCAAAATAATTCTAGTTTTCTAGTATCTAGCGCGGAGCAGATATACTTTCTTTGGCACCAATATATGGGTATTTTAGGGTTTTCTAATGGTTCAAGGGCTTATTTTGTAGATTACATCCTCAGAGGTTGCATAAATTATTTTTATTTATTTATTTAAAATGTATTTGATGTATTCCAGAGGTATATACAGGGTTTGTTTGCCATTTACTTTCATTTATTCGTACATTGTAGACACCCTTTATAATTGTTAGTAGGTAAAAGTTATATAAGTAGATAAATATTTGTTGAGCTTTGCTTGTAAGTTTCTGAATATAATTTAATTAGGTACTTAGTAATTTCCGATTCAATAAAATAGTAAGCATAATTAAATTATTTTTATTTTCTATTACGTAGGTACACTCACGGTTAGACATAATGTCTAAAGAAAATTATCTATTTGACACCGTACTTGATTAGTACACTCGTGTTTGTGATCTCCTTGCCTGGTTACCATAACGCATGGTGTCCAAAGTTATTTGAAACACAACGTCGATTATAAGGGGACTGCTGCATGCAACGTTGGAATCACACCATTCCGAGAAGATACGGCGCCATGTAATACAAATAAAACAGACGTAAAAATGTGAAGACGGTTTTTTATTATCATCTCAAAGGTAACACTGCCGTAATAATAATAGTTGCCAACCCAACCGTACTATAATAATTATAGGTAATAAATAGTTATTACTTAAATAATTCATGTTAACGCAAATTATTGTGCTTTCTGGGTAACAATGTGCAATCATTCCCTACGGGGTAGTTTTAAAAAAGCTAGTGAAATGGCGTATTCTGTTAAAGTTGCAGTATTTTTAAACAGTTTTGCAGTACCTAGTAGGTATGGAACTTACTTTTCCTGTCCCGAACCGTATAGCATAAGTTAGACGAGCGCGACCTATAGATTTTGATTCAAACTTCCTAATTTTTGCTCGTCAAACTTCATCCTTGTTTGCTTGCTTTAAAAGTTCGACAAGGGAACCTACTATTAACTTTGATTCAAACTGTATGCATGCTTTATAAGTTTGGCGAGCGGGTACTAAAGTTTGATTCAAACCTCCTAATTTCCGCGCATTAAAAGTCACGCCCTTGCTTGTATGCCACATAAGTTTGAAATTGCATGCATTTGCTTGCAATGTCTATTAATTTTGTCAATTGGAAAAGTTTCACATTGAAACTTCCTTATTTCCGCACGTCAAACTTCGTGCTATATTGGGTATTATTAATTTATAGTCTATCCGGAAAAACGACATAACAATGCTAAATGGTATTGATTTACTTGTATTTTATTGTAATATAGTTAAACATAAAAAATAAAACTGACACTCTTTCAATACAATTTAAATGGTATTTCCCTCTATGCCAGACTATTTTAACTGTATTTAAGGAGTGTATGTGGTTTCATAAATACGACTGCAAGGATAAAGGTAAAAAAAAATATAATAAAAAGATTTTTTTACCATGAATCCCTTGATTTCGAATAAAATATTCAATATTTCCATTTTATTTACATTTCACATTTAGGCCAATTAGAAAAGCGCAAGATAGTGTTGTCTAACTCCTGTTTAGCATCAATAACAAGTATTTTATCAATGGGTTATCTTTACAATGTCGTTTACTGATATGTCGCCTGAATAAAACCTTAGCTACAATTTTGCAATCACAGGAATGAAAATGGAATATAAACTCAGGTAAAGATAACAATGCTAAAGAGTAAAAATGCGTAGTTAATAATTTTACTAACACCAGAAACCAGAACCCCACGTACAGTCAACAGCATGAGTTTTTCTAAGTTTCTCATGGTATAAAAACAATGTGACACCAATCTATGTTTGAGGCAAGTTCCCCATTGCGGGCCACGTAACATCAGAGTTCGAAATTGTGGGATGACATTATTTGGTAATTTCGAAGCGTGGCTGAAAATTAAATACTCTTTAAAATATTTTTTTACATACGGTTGTGGATAGGTGCCTTTTTTATCCATCCTAATAACTAATATACATTTCAATTATAATATATTTTTAAATCTACAGTTTTAAAGCTGGTTAGTTTTTACTTGAAAGTCTAGTACATTATTAAATCATAAAGAAACAGCTCTTGTTAGTTGTTACATAATTTACACGTACCTATACATACAAAGGTTTTCATAGAAAATGCGCATGGAATTATTACATTATTTTCGGAGATCTCACAAATTCTCTCCAGGTTTCAATCACATTCTAGTCAGTTCCCTTATTTTTTTTACAATCAAGTTGTTTTTACATCACGGTTTTTGCTCTACTTAACTATACAAAATCAGAGTGTAATTAAAATCGCCTTATCTTCTCAAAAGGCTGGTGGGGCTGTGTCGGGTCACACGGCCGTTGTTTTAACGTGAAACGTCTGTAAGCGTTAATTTTTAGCTCATCATCAGCGACTCGACGCCCACCATCAGGGGTTTTGCCATAATCGCCACGCTTGGCAGGCGTGTTGGCGATCGCAGTATGCGGTTACAATCTCAGGAAGACGCTGCTGCCCGTTGATTTCCTTAGTCGCCTTCTACGACATCCACGGAAGGAGATGGAGTGACGCTATTCTTAATCCGGCGCCACACGGAGGAATTTTTAGCTCAAACAGGGCAAAGTGTTACGCGATACTGGCGCCATCTAGCGGCACGTGTCAAAAGGTTCTGAGTAATGTCTACCTACTTTGCTCTACTCTACCATACATAAATTAATTGCACACGATCCTCGCCGAGACATGTTTTCGTTGCGTGCGATTTTAGCAAGTGACCCCCTACAACCGAACTGAAAGACGTTTCACGTCAAGAAAAAGTTCTACTAGCTAATACCAGCAACTTTTACTTTTCAACTACTACTACTACAACGTTTCAAGATGAACACACACCATGTATAATTAAAATCTAAGTTCTATTTTCGAGGGCGCGGTAAGATGTATAGAGTCACAGATCACAGTCCTTGCTCTGCGGTCGCTTGGTCTGCGACTCTACATCTTACCGCGCCCTCGCCCCACGTCCCATCTGTGTAACGCGACTAAGGTGCTATTTTGCCAAGGTCAATCCTGGGGCCCGTTTCGTAGAACTACAATTCATAGTATTGACAATTCTATGTACATTGCAAAGTCGATCAACCCACAGATTATAACTACAAAGTAGCAAAGCTTAACTGATTTAAGGCCGACTAGCACCAATTTCTTAAATTTGGCTTAAACAGCATTTAACTAAAAATTGTATAAGGGACGACCCAGAGACGTCCCTCAGGATCGTAGCAAGTGGCAGTCCTTGGTATCTGCCTACCCCTCTGGGATAAAGGCGTGAGTTTATGTTATGTTATGCATAAAAGTCGATTTAAATGGGGACTTAAGTGACATTCAGAAGTGATGCAAGTCGACCTTAGTATACTTTCCTATTTTTAGCGTGAAATGCTAAATGCTACAAATTCTAACACAATCCACTAATTTCTATATTAGGAATGTCGCTAAGTTAATACTTAAAAAGGTACCTGACCCATTATTTTTGAAAAATCCAAAGAGACAGGATGAGAGATGTTCAGAAATCTAAAGAGAATTTTACTAAATACATAAGTAACAATGTTAGGCCGACTCGCACCGCTTCTTAAATGTCACTTAAGTCGCCATTTAAATCGACTTTTGTATGAAGAATTTTAGTTAAACGCTGTTTAAGCCACGTGTAAGAAAGTGGTGCGAGTCGGCCTTAAGTATTTACTTTGTAAAATTCTCAATTTTGAAAATTTCAATTGAAATCCAAGAACAAATTTTCCTTAGTCTACCACATTCCAAAACCATTAGCCATGTAAAGTAGATTATTTTAATTTCGTTAAGTAACGTGTCTGTCTCCAACTTTGTGAAGTGGGTCATCATCATCAGCGACAGGCCCTGGAGATCCCGGCTTTGCATTGACACATAAAATACTTGACATTTAAGACTTGTTCCTCTGTGCGGACTTGAGAAGCGACAATGAAATAAAAAGTGTTTACAGCTCCTGTGACGTCGACCATGCTGTCGCGCTCGCAAAATATAATATTTTTAGTGATTGTAACAAAATGAATACACTAGATAAATGTGGCCAGTGGCCTAATTACGCGCACCAAATCCTGAGCGATTCCAATCGTCTAACTGTCAAATTCCATACTAATTTGACAGTTAGACGATTGGAATCGCTCAGGATTTGGTGGGCGTAATATAGGGGCTGATATGATAGATAATTAAATTACAGATACATGTTAAATACATTTTTGTTTAGCTATAACTTGTTTTTAATGAACAAGTGAAGGTGGGTGAAGGTTAAGTCCGGTGTTAAGTTAATAATGTTTAGTGCTTACGAAAGTTTTAGTTCGAAAAATTAACAAGTGTTTTCCAAAACTCTTAATTTTGGAATAAAACTTTCTCAATCGAAAACGTAAGTTGAAGTGGCAGTGGGCGGGGCACATAGCACGCAGAACTGATGGCCGACGGGGCCGAAAAGTTCTCGAATGGAGACCACATATCGGCAAGCGCGGCGTAGGACGACCAGCCACAAGATGGACAGATGACCTCATCCAAGTGGCAGGAAGACGCTGGATGCAAGCCGCTTCCAACCGGTCTTTTTGGAAATCCATGGCGGAGGCCTATGTCCAGCAGTGGACTTCTTGTCGCTGAATGACGATGATGAATCGAAAACTTACTCAATCGAAAAATATATCTCTAGAATGTCCGTTTTATTTAATTATCCGTCCATTCTATTATCTACCAAACCTTCAGATAACATTTTTTAAAAGCAAGCATACTAATTTTTATTACAATTAAAAAAAACGACAGGTTGTGAGAGCTAGACTGCATGCCCGACGTAACAACAGCCTTAGAGGCAGGTCCGCATGCAAAAGTGAGGGTGCAATGCAAGCCCCTGAGAGTTGAGACCGATAAATTGCACGGGAGGCGCCCAGCATGGGTAGTGCGATGACACGAGTCACGCGTTTTATGGCGTTAAAATGTCAGAATTTGAAAATTAATGTACTGGAAAGGAATTTTGACATTTGAAACGCGCGACTAGCGTCGTCGTATTAAACATGCTGCATAGGTGCGAGGACGAGGACGAGTCGCGCGTTTTAAATGCCCAGAAGGGTCAAAGAATATTTTTAGGGTTCCGTACCCAAAGGGTAAGGGACCCTATTACTAAGACTGTATAATGTATCTCATGAACCGTGATAGTTAGACAGTTGAAATTTTTACAGATGATGTATTCTGTTGCCGCTATATCAACAAACACTAAAAACTAAATATGTAAGGGGGATTTTTTTTTGCTCGATATTAATCAGGACAGGTCGACGCTTGAAATATTCAAATGTTGTATAGATAATGGTACGGAACCCTTCGTGCGCGAGTCCGACTCGCACTTGGCCATAATTAGAATATAGCTCGAGAAACCGCGAGCTTTCTATAGAGGATATTGTGATATCACTACGTGACGAAGACCTAAGCCCCTCCCCTCCGTCCCTGTGACCAAGCGTGGTATTTTGAAGACCCCCCTACACCTCCTAAAGGAGTCACGCCGGCACCACACTTGGGCACTCGTATTGGCATAATTGGCAAATATTAACCATCCATTGCCGGGCATTCTTACGAATCTTTAGCACTGATTTTTGTCAAACCTGTAATGTAATCTGAATCGTCGGCGAATACGCGAATACAAATAGCCAAGTGTAGTGCCAGTTACGTAGTATGGGTACGTTCCCTTAAGGGGGTCCAGGGAGTAACACCAGCGACACCGAGGAAAAGACATCATATCTTTTCTTACAGATCTACTTTACGCTCCTACTTTATATAATAAACTGCCTTCAGCATGGAGGGAACTCTCCATAGACAAATTTAAATTGAAGAGTTTACTTTTAACGAAATCTTATTATACTGTCTTCGAATATTTAAATGAGAAATTTTGACATTGTTTACTTTTTTATTATGATTAATATTATTTTTCTAATTATAATCAATTAATACATATTATTGACTTGTAATTTTGCTAATATAATTGTTTCCTTAAAACATTTGTACGCCTTATTGGCTAAACATAGCGCACATTTGATTTATAAGACCATGCATGTATTGTATACCTATGTTTGACAAATAAAGTATCTGTATCTGATCAAATTTGCGAAAAGTGTCAGTACCTACAATCTCACAGTCATGTTAATAGTGATTTTTAGGACCCATGGCCCTGAACGTAAGGCAAAAAAACCTAGGACTAGACAGCATTAACGCCAGAAACGGCCATTTTTTGCGTAAATGCTATCTAGTCTCAGGTACGTGATCCTAAGTTCTTTGTCGTGGGTCCTAAAAATCACTGTTAACATGATTGAGAGATTGTAGGTACCGACACTTTTCGCAAATTTGATCTGTAAGAAAAGATATGATGTCTTTTCCTCTGTGGCGCTAGTGTTATTCCCTGGACCCCCTTAACAATGTGTTTAAAATTATTACATTGCTTAGTGCTACAGTTCGATGTCAAATAAGGTTCTACTTCCAAAGTCTAACATCTTATTTATAAAAACACGGTTCCTTAAAACACTCCTCAGATGCAGTTTAAATAGTTTGTGTTAAAGGGAAAGATGAAACCACAGATTATTTGAAGTGCCTCTGTGCAGTGTTTCAGAGGAATCGTGTTTCTATAAAAAAAGACCGTATGTAAACGGACCATTATATTTTGTGCTTGTCTTTTATAATTTTGGATTTTTTTAAAGTTATATAATAACAAATATCTACACAATAAAGGGCTTCTGCCTTATATACTTCTATAGCTACTCTTTTTTACCTCTAAGACCACAATGGTTATGGCAAGAAAATCCCAATGCCACTATAAATAAAGAGAAAAAAAATGGAATAATAAATAATCTTATAAAGCCAAATTCCTCAATTGACCCCTTATCTTACCTACCCTCTGTGTAAACCTACAATAAACTATGAACATCGATAAATTCAACAGGAAACATACAAACAGTACACCATACAAAACAGCTTCTGCATCGAAAGTGGTGCTTAGAACCACCAGGGTTAAAGGCTAGATTTGCTCACAGTACCTTTCTGACTCCGATGAGTTCTTGTATGTCAAATATCCAAGCAGTACAGCTATAGCCGTCAGCAACAATGTGATAGTTTGGTAAATTTTTAGCCATTTCACTTGCTTGTTCAGCAATTCATAATTCATCTGCAGACTATTCAACGAGTTATTCATCAAATCTGCTTTTTCTTGCCTAGAGTCGAGCACACTGCCGTTTCTTGTCTCTTTCTGCAGTTCCTTCTCAGGGAATTGGCATTTCAGTCTGTATTCGTCTACTTTGCTGCCCGAAGTCTTCTGCCACACTTCAGTGAGGTCCTTCTGCGATAGATCAGTCTTCGGTATCTGCACCGCTAGGACTAAAAATCTGTCTTTCATTACAGTGCGTAGATGGAAACCTGGCTGTACGACAATCATGACAGTCTGTGACGCTCCGCTGGACAGAGCGCCAGAGCTTGGTCTGACACGGAACTTTTCCGGAGACGTTGTTCTTATTTTGTACGAGATAGCACTGTCATCCATGTTGGTTAAAGTGAATTGGCCAGATATCTCATCGTTTTCACTCTTGAAAATTATGGTATCATTCGGGATGAGTCGTAGCATCTCTCCTGGAGAATGCTGGTTGTCGCCTTGCTCCGCAAACGTGACCTTCTTTGGTGTGTGCTCTTGATTAGACCTGTTCTCTGGTACAAACTCGAAAACATAGTCGTCCTTGCCTCCCCAGCACGTCAAAGCCTGCTCAGGAGCGACCACCTCTTTCAAAGTGTCTTTTGACATGAATTTCATTTTTTCAACTGCTTTCGCTGGCAACAGCTGCTTTATTACTTTAAACGCAGCGGAGAGGACCCATGGCATTTGGTAAATGATGATGTAGTGAAGGAAGTATGGGTAATAGAGCTTCAGCAAAGTGATTATGTACTTGATGAACTCCATATCCATGTTCCCGAGGCCGCACCCTTCCATGTCAAAGAATAAAGTGATCGGATTGCCATTTTCCTCTCTCTCTATACGATCAAAGTAATAAATAATACATCTCTTCAGTTCCTCGAAGTCTTTCGCGCCTTTCACGTGAGTTTTCGACTTGAAAATCAGCAGAAGGCTGCCGTCAACGTCCCTGCCGTGAGGGAAAAAGCCTCCATCGCGGATATAGTCCAGTCGGATGTTGGATTCGTTGATATCGCTCGCTCCGACTGTTTTCCGCCACACCATAATGTCCCAGAGCATGTCGGCCGCCTGCTTGGCATCGTTATCGGAGTGGCGAAGCACCCTTTTGATGTATTTGTCGTCTTTTACCCTCTCCAAGTCCGCAGGATGAAACTCTCCAGGCGGGTTAGGTATGCCGTCGTTCAGTCGTGCCTCGAATAAAGCACGGACGTCGGATGCGGTAGCCATCGTCGCAAACTTGGAAGATTATTTCATTAACCAACGAACTGGTAAGTTTTCCGACACTAACACCACAGATTTTCCGTAGAAATTAATGTTTTTCACGCGATTCGGTGAAGCGGTTTATATAAAATCCTTGACTCAACTCAAGTGTCATTTTTTTATTGTCTAAAATTCTAGAACATAATTACTTTGTAATCTGTGGTCTAAATGTCAAGTCCGAAGTCCGGTCCGTCGAGAACGGAACGGAACGGTGCAAGTTAACTTGTTCTAAGGACCTCTATGATTTAAGCTAACAGTGAAATACTGTGATTGGAGGAAATAAACAAGTGTAGCAGTTTATCAATAAGTTTTCGATAACAACAATTCAACAATCAACGTTGTAACACTTGAAATGCGTTTCGTTATCGTTTCGCCGACAAGGGTTTGCTTCTCAAAAGAAAACAACGCTCGTGTGCTACAAAATGTACCTGTGTAATTAGTTCAGGGAAAGTCCAATAGATGACTTCCCTCGATCAAAACTAAGTGCCAAGATAGCGGTTGTAGCAGAAAATAATGAGCCGTTTTCAGCACAAATTCACGAAGCAATGGCGCTAGGCGTGGCCGTGGCCATAGAAAAACCGGAATACGGCTGTGAAAATTAATCTGCGCTAAGCAAAATTTGACAGGCGTGTCCCTGTTCTTGTATGTGCACGCCTATAAGCGCCATCTATGAAGTGCTTTGTGAATTTGTGCTGAAAACGGCTCACGGCTCATTAGCATTTTTATTTCCACGAATTGCTCGAGAAAAATTAAAAAATACGAAAAGTATGTAGGTAGGTACCTAAGGCAGTTTTTTTATTTATTTTGCTGTCATATATTTTTTTGTTACGTTTTATTTATTACCTAGGTTTTCTTGTAACGTTCAATAAGTCACAGTTTCTGTGTTACTTTGCATAATTTTTTTTTTTAACTTTTGACTTTGACTTTCTTTTGCTCTCTCGTAAAAACGGTAATACTACAAGTCAGTCACCTTAGCAGTAGAATTATCGAAATAAAAATTATGTAGTGGACGTTAAATAGCTACCTACTTATTATACAGTCGACAGCAAATCAACCTTTACGTACATGCACTTTATTTAGTTAGTTATACGTTACGGGCTACTTTGCAACTAAAATGTAACGGCTTGTGTGCCTTGCGCCGATTGTGCCTATCCAATACCTACCTACAATGGAGCTTACGAAGTCAAATGTTAAAAAAACAAAGATTATATTAGAAGATAAAACGGTATGTATAAGCTTATTTTAATAATTTTAATTTAGCTTTTCTTTAGATGTAGGTAAACAACCGTTGATAAGTAAAGCAATAATGTGAATCAAGTTGTTTCATCGTTTTAGTTGAGATCCAAATAGTGAGAATACTTTATTTAGGCTAAAACAATCAAGGCTCCATATACTAAATAAAAAGACCAAGTGCGAGTCGGACTCGCGCACGAACAGTTCCGTACCATTATCATTGAATTTTAAGTTTAGACAAAGATCGAATTTGAGAACAGCGCCATCTATAGAAACCAACAAAAAGCGTTTAACATTGATATTTAACGACATGACATCGGCGCTGTCAAGGTTACACAGATGGCCGCTAGATGCCGAGCGCTGTCTTTAGACAACGTTTTTCACGTTTCTACAATCAACCGTTTAGCCAGGACGCCCGCCCTACTCGGACAAAAAATTTTCACTTTAAAACTTAATATTTTGCAAACGGAACCCTAAATCAAAAAATGGTCTCCCTAGACACACAATATTTTTTAACGGCCAATCCAAGAATGCCCCACATGATGGGATTTTTTTCCAACATTTTATTCTTTATCTTTGTTGGCGTGATAAATATGTAGGTACATACCAAATTACAGCTTTCTAGTTCCAGCGGTCTGCGCTAGGCCGCGGACGGACAGACAAACAGATGGGCATGGCGAAACTATAAGGGTTCCTTGTCGGACTACGGAACCCCAAAATTATTTGCTTACACTCAAAGAAAAGGTGGAGCGATGCGGTGTGCGTGTGTGGGGTACGTATGGGAGCAATAAATGCCATAGGTTCTCAAACTGTAGTAAAGGTACAGGCGGTCGAAAACCGTTTGCACAGATTAGGATTCATTTTAGTTTGGTTTGTTTCTTTTTGTAGGATCTCAGTTGATGATAACGTACTGCCGGTTTCGCAACCCAAGTTAAAATATACGGCCAGTCTCAAAGGTATTTTCTCGAAAAAAAAAAAAAAAAACGTTTTAAATAAGAGGTGGAGATAAATAATTCCAGCACTTTGTGGCCTGAAACCAGAAACTCCCACGAAAGACGGCAGTTCGGTGATGCAGCACATAAAGTGGGTTTGAAGAGATCCTAACGCAACCTCCCATTGCTCTTCTCCAAAGTAGCAAGCTGGTTTTCGCGTCTTTATCACACCAAATAACAAAACTGCCATGTAAAGCTTCAGTTTATTCTCCATTTTTAGATTTCCGTACCTCAAAAGGAAAAACGGAATCCTTCTAGGATCACTCTGTTGTCCGTCCGCCCGTCTGTCTGTCAACACCCTTTATCTCGGGAACGTCATCTTTGTTAGAGTACCTCCCCCACACCTGAATTAGAGATGCAATGTTTTCTTTCGCCCATACCATAGCGAAGTCAACGATACCTCGTTTGGTCGTTTAAAAATAATGTGAGTGTGGAAAAACGTCTACATACGTGGAACATCCTAAAAGAGAAGGTGCCTTGGGGTCTGCTGTTCTTACTGTGTAATTCCCCTTGTTGATCGTGGTACACCTCGTCAGTTCACTTATGTGTACCATGATCATTTTTCTTTACAAAGCCGTGCGCTTGGAGAACCCAGCCTTCACTTTACATAGTCTCTGTTCAACGTAACCTAACCCAACCCGTCATCCATTCCCAGGCGGTGGCTTCGCTCTAGCAGAGGGCAGCAAGTAGACTAAACTGTCGGAGATGATCGGGGAGTCCCTCAAGGGGCTCGCGGGGCTCCTCCACTGGCTCGTGCTACTGGTCGTAGTGCTGGTTACGCTGTTCATAGCAGAGTTCACCTCCAACGTTGCCATCGCCAACCTGATACTGCCTGTGTTGGCTAATATGGTGAGATATACTTTGACTGTACGCTTGACCAGCTCTCAAGAGTATCAAGTCTTAAACGTGAGAATGCTATTATAAGTGGCTTAGACGCAGACTGTCCTACTCGGAATGTGTCCCTTTGTTTGCAACATTTTGTCTAAATTTTTAAATGTCCTATTATTAAAATGCCATATTCCCAAAATGTTCTAGTCTCAAAATGTCCTATTCTCAAAATGTCCTAGTCTCAAAATGTCCTGGTCTCAAAATTACCTAATATCAAAATTTCAGAGCATTGAAATAGTAATACTTTTGTTTACTATATGTGCTTTTGAGTTAAATGAATGCAAAATTTTGAGATAAGGATATTCGAAAAGGACTGCAACAAAATTAAATTTTGCAAATATGACAACCTAAACCTAAAACCCACGTTATATCCCACAAGCGCGGACCCTACATAATTATGGACCTTCGTCACCTGATGATCCCGGCCACGCTCGCCTGCTCCATGGCCTTCCACATGCCGGTGGGCACTCCACCCAACGCCATCGTGGCCGGCGTCGCTCACATGCCCACTTCAAAGATGGTAAGTTGCTCTCATACTAACTTACAAGATGGTAAGTACGCTAATACCCACTTCTAAGACGGTAAGTCGCATACACCCATTTCCAAGATGGTAAGTCGCTCACATACTCACTTCTAAGTTAGTAAACTGATGACCCTTTTGTCATGATATTGTTATTTAATTATTTATCAGACACGCCAATTTATTGCATCAATAATGAACATGGGAATTTTAATTTTACCTCAATCCTTGGTCATTAAAATAGGAAAGAAAAATACATTCCTTCCATAGAGTGCAATATTTCATTGTCTGTCGCTTCTCAATGTGTCGAAATACCAGTATAACATATACGTCCCACTGCAGGGCACAGGCCTTCTCTCAGAGAGAGAGTATGGGCTTAATCACCACGCGTGCCCACCGCGGATTGGCGATTTCAAGCGCTGAGGTATGTAAATAGCTCAGACACTCAGGTTTCCTTACGATGTTTTCCTTCACCGTTAGCGAGTGGTATTGCTACTATAACTTTTCCACGTACATAAATTATATTAAAAATAAAAGCGCAAAATTTTTGTTAAAGTAAGACGTTCCCCCTCTCCGGGCCAAACAGTTCATTGGAGAAACGTGAAAGAATTCAGGCAATAGCATATAATATGTAGTAATATTATCGATTCCCAGTGCGGGGATGTACCTATGACTTTTTTTCTAAGTTATGTACATTTGTGAAGTTATAGTAGCAATACCACTCGCTAACGGTGAAGGAAAATATAGTTAGGAAACCTGGGTGTCTGATCTATTCACATACCTCAGCACTTAAAATCGCCAATCCGCGGTGGGCACGCGTGGTGATTAAGCCCATACTCTCTCTCTCTGAGAGAAGGCCTGTGCCCTCCAGTGGGACGTATTAGGCTGCTTGTGAAAAGGAAAACTGTTACGGCTATGTAGGCTTTACAAGTTAACGAGTAATAGGCGACCAACTAAAAATAAAACTTCGTACAAATACTATTGAAATTTACTTTGATGAAGTTGTTCGTTCTGTAAAGCTGGTGAAAACGCCTCTTTTTAAGTACCCTTCATTGCGAGTGGCCCAACACGCACTTGGCCGATTTTTAAATGACTAATTACATGACCACGGCTCTCTAACCATCCAGATTTCAGCGTGTTTAATTCTTCTACTTTTAACCGATTTCAAAACGGAGGAGGTTATCAATCCGTCGCGTATATATACATATATACCAATTTCATGACCAGGACATATATTTCGGCACCGACTACAAATTATACTTCTACAATACTACATTGTATTTGTACTTCTAATTTAAGGGCATTCTTTTAAATTATTTCTAACTTTTTAGTGCTGTAGTGTTTTGAATTCGGTTTATATATTTCATTTAAAAATTTTATGAGTTGTGCCACAAATCACGATCCAGTATGTCACAAAACCGTTTTGTTGAGGGAATGGCTTAAGGATATCTGCAACACGCTCAACTTTGAGAACCGCTGATTATTTACAACGCTTATCAATACGAAAACCCTGAACTAGCATCTCTTTATGACGCTCCATTCAGTCCCCGACTCCCCGACACGCTCCGTCCGCCATTGCGCGTGTTAAGCAAGTGTTTCGTAATTAGTTTGTTGTTTAAAGTAGTTACAATTTACGATACATAACCATGGCTAGTTTCAATCCGACTGGTACGTACCTATGTTGTCAATAAAACTTTCATTCTGTGAACAGTTGTTTGGTAGCTCATAAGCGAGTCTATATAGTGTTTCTTGAATCAATATTATTAGGTATATTTTATTGATTGCGTAAAGGTCAAGTTCGGTTTGGCATTGGGTGGCAACCAGGCCTGCGAATTGTAATGTCAGGAAAATAAGTTGAACAAATGACCTTAGGTATTTCAGGTATTCTTCAGAATTTAGTTTAGACAAATGTACCTACAAAAATTAAAAAAAAAAAAGAAACAGCCCAGCCCGACTCCGCGGATTTTTGGCCAAGTTATCTGCCGGGTATTGTATAGTTTTTCAATATGAGGATGTTAAGAGACCTTTTTTGTGCACCTTAGATGATGATGTTTTCATCTGAGTTGTGCACTGTCTTTGTGCAATAAAGAATTAATAATAATAATAACAACAATCACTATTGAAAAAATCGTATCTTAGTTTCTGTTCCTTTTTTTTACAAAAACGTGATGGACAATCAAATAGACAGTTACGGAATAGGAGTGCTGGTCCCAAACTAGGATACCCTGTGCTATAGCAACCTGGTAAGGACATCACAAACATAGAAATACACCCAGAATGAGGCCATTTGTACAAATAAAGTACGGCTGCCCCCAATAGGAACTCGACATCAGGGGGCCAGCCCTTAAGCCCCTGGCCACACAGAAGGGACGTGGGGCGGGGGCGTGGAAAAGACGCGACGCATTGCATAGAAATGGCGTCCTTGCCCCGTCTCTTCTGTGCGGGCTTCGTCCCAGCGTCCTTTCAGTTTGTCATCAACATCATCGTCATCAAATATACAAATATTTTTTATTTGTGAATTATGGGTAGGTACAAACATAATGATACGTACAGGCGTAGAAAAAAAGTGACAAGCGCTCCACATTTTACCTTGTGGCGTACAAATACTTATCATCAAAGATTAATCATCAGCCATTTTACGCACACTGCAGGACATATCATGGACACTCATGGATTTCCCTAACCATGAAGGGTTTTGCCATAATCGCCACGCTTGGCAGGGCGGGTTGGCGATCGCAGTATGCGGTTGGAATCTCAGGAAGACGCTGCCGCGCGTCTCCTGGTAATTTATTTCCTCAGTAGCTTTCTACGTCATCCACGGAATGAAATGGAGTGACTCTATTCTCAATCCGGCACGACACTGATACATTTTGTATGAAAGTGAAAGTGAACTTGGATTAACGACGCGTTTTTTCCGCGCCCTCGCTCCACGTCCCTTCCGTGTGGCCAGGGGCTTACGTAACTGTCCACTGTAGATAGATAGATAGAGAACACTTTATTGTACATAAAGAAGGAAATTGCACAGTTTTCTATCCATTTTCACGTTTCCGAAGTGTGAAGATAATAATATATATTTGACATTTCGGAGTACGTCAAATCGGAGGATTCCACACAGTAAGTTATTATTATTATTATCCAAAATCCTATTTAGAGGCTAAATATTCCATCCATGCCGGGACTTGAATCCGCGACCTCCGGCTAACCGTGCCAGCGCTCTCCCAACGAGCTAATGGGCAAGTGCAGGCATTGGCGAAATATCGAACCTCTTTACAAACTTACCTGTATCACGTACAGAGAAGCGCTGGCACGGTTAGCCAGAGGTCGCGGGTTCAAGTCCCGGCATGGGTGGAATTTTTAGCCTCTAATTAGGGTTTTAAAATTGTCCTCAGCACGGATTAGTACTACAACAAGAATATAATTATTATCTACCGAAAATTTCGCATTTATATTTATTTATTTAATATGTAGGAAAACTAGTGACTAAAAAAATATTAGATAATATTACAAAGCCGAGATAAAAATAGACAGTCATTAAAAGTTTCCACAGATAACTACAAGAAGAAGAAGAAGAAGAAAGACATTTATAATACCAACAAGATACATCACAGAAACAAAATAAGCAGATAAGTAACATAATATGCACAAAAACAGAAAGAAAACTAAATACACAACAGACAAAACGAATAAATAAAACAGGACCATAGATGTAGCCTGTGGTGTATCTAAGTTGCCACAAAAGGCAGCTGACTCAGCGTTGTGCTGAGGAAGTGATCCCTCAGCGCTGATTTTCAGTCAGTGCCTACGGTAACCCATAATTGTACTACGGAGTGCGTGCCGTGGTGCAGTTAAAAGAATGAACGAGCAATCTTACATTGGTATAACTAAAGCAGTTATTTTACAGACAATTAATTTTAAGGATTGAAAAAAATATTTTGATAGGAGACCTCTCATCGCAGTTATTCCATCACGGAATAAGTCAACATCGAATTCCTTCGCCAAAGAGTTAAGAAACCTTCTGAGAAACCCTGGTTACCCTTAGAACACCAGCACGTCCGCTACAACCCTTTGAAGGACGAGTGGGTGCTGGTCTCGCCGCACCGCTGCCTGCGACCCTGGTCCGGTCAAACTGAGGAAGCCGCTGACGAGGAGCAGCTTCTGGACAACCCTCTGAAGCCTGGAGCCACTAGAGCCTCGGGCCAGGTGGGTAGCAGGACGAAGCTTCGGTCTAAGGATTACAGGGATGCCACAGAAGTTTAGCGGGAAGTCGTAAGGATCTGATTGATGTTGTATCGAAACTTAGTTTTCCCTTATGTATGAGTTATGGTTGAAGTGAGAAACATACATGTATAAACTCAAGCTTGTGTTAAGGAGGGGTACCCAGATACCATGCTCACTTGCCACGATCCTTCCAAACCTCTTTCCTTTCGCCAAACCTTCAATAAACATAAATTAGTATTTTTTATCATCATCATCAGCCTTTTGACGCCCACTGCAGGACATAGACTTCCCTCGTGGTTTTCATAACCATGAGGGGTTTTGCCATAATCGCCACGCTTGGCAGGCGGGTTGGCGATCGCAGTATGCGGTTGGATTCTCAGAAAGACGCTGCTGCCCGTCTCCTGGTAATTTATTTCCTTAGTCACCTTCTACGACATCCACGGAAGGAAATGGAGTGACGCTATTCTTAATCCGGTGCCACCGGCGCCGCCGCCAGTTCTTTTGGCCTTCACTAATCGATTACCTGTTTGAACGACATAATAGTATCTCCACCTAGGGCGTCCATTACCGGCTATTCTACCGACATTCGCTGTATACATTTCTTTTGCCAATCGTTCTGGTGGCTATCGGACATCATCATCATCTCAGGAAGACGCTGCTGCCCGTCGCCTGGTAATTGATTTCCTTAGTCGCCTTCTACGACATCCACGGAAGGAAACGGAGTGACGCTATTCATAATCCGGCGCCACACGGACTGGCTATCGGACAATTAGGTACTAACTTAGTACTTATGTGGTGATTCAGTACATACGTGGCGAGCATATTACAAGTCTGCGCGCATACTATAATATATATATTACTTGGCCATTCAGGCATCGCGCACGCAAAGTGTTTCGAATGAGATCACAAAATGTCCGACGAATTCCTTTGGATCGGCCATAACCAAGTACGATCTACCTGGCGGAAAGTTTCCCTTTACAGGGGAAGAGCACGATGACCCGATAACGCCCTGATCTACTGATCCTCTAGACTGATCACTCCCTTTACATGATCGCCTCCAGAAAAAACCCTATTTCCAGTTGGGCCTACCATCCCAAGGCATCCTACGATCTGCTTGGTGGGAAGTTTCCCTCAATAGGGAAAATCACGATCACCCGATCACGGAGTGATCTACTGATCCTCTCGACGGATCACCCCCTTTACATATTCGCTTCCAGAAAAACCCCCACTACACGTCCACCTACGTGTTCCCCAACGACTTCCCGGCGCTTCTGGAGCGCGTACCGGAGCCCCCGGGGGCGGAGCACCCCCTCTTCCAGGCTGCCCAGGCTAAAGGCACCTGCAGGTAAGTCACTAGCTATATAAGGTACACATTGTGTACGGGTGTACGGGCTAGCACCGTACACCTTTCTTGGTCGCCGTATTGCTGCCTGTGTACGCACAGTCGAGCTCACGTTTCTTGCTGCCTGCGCCCAGATAGTTGGCTTTGGCCTCTCATTAATAACATACGCCTTCAAACATGTAACTGTGCATCAAATAAACACTATGAAGACCTGAACATCAACATCTACAATCTACATTCTTCCCCTCTGGTACAATCGGTCTACTTTCCCGATCGGAAAACTTTCACAAATGGGCTGTTTTCTCATTTAGTAAATGTGCGTTTCCCTGTCGGTCTACTTTTACAAATTCGTCCACCACCGTCCTACAGCCTGCCACGTCTGCTGTGCGACAGAGTGAGAGTTGCGCAGGGAACGGCTTAAAGTATAACTGACACAGCTTACAAGAAAGAAGTGGCGGTTCTCTATGGGGTGCAAAGGTTTTCGAGTGGAGACCAAGATGGCAAATACGGCGTGGTGCTAACGGTACCTTCTCTTTATCGCGGCATTGTTGTGTCCACAATGCCGCGAAGATTTGCTCTATTTGCCTTTGCAAATAGAATAGAACAGAAATTTAAAAGTTTGATAATTTTCTAACGGACCCATCTTGTTGAAAAAATCTTGAGGGAAATGTTTTTCTTAAGCTAATTTTAAGCAAAGGGTAACTCACCTCATAGATAAGCATGTACAGGTTTGAGTGAGGGTCTGCTGTATTAAACTTATTATTATTAAATTATGTACTTTGTGAAGTTTCTGGAATAAATAACTATAAAAAAAGATCTTGACCGAATTTATATGGGACCACCTCTGAGAAATTACCTTTTAAAGAAGAAAAAAATATCAATGAAGTCAGACGAATTTATCGTTTCTTATATCGGCTAAACATTCAAGGAACTCATATACTTCATCTAGGACAATTATAGACTCATCTAGGTCTAAGATTTCACGTCTTTCAGTTCAGCGGTCACTAGCTAGACCGCATGCAACGAAAACAATTCGCCTCGGCGAGAGCTGTAACTCTGTAACTACGTGTTGTATGCAATTCATTTATACATCATTGAGTAGAGCAAAGTAGCCATTATACAGATCCTCTTGACTCGTGCCGCTAGATGGCGCCAGGGCCGCGTAACACATTGCGCAGTTTGAACGAAAAATTAACGCTTACTTACAGACGTTTCATTAAACCAACGGCCGTGTAACCCGACACAGTCCCATTCGCTTTTTTAATCCCAGTTATCTCTTCTCTTTATCATTGGAGGCAGTCAGATCCTACTTACTTATGCACCTTACATCTTGTGACAAGTGTCCCTTTCTCATTTCAGAGTGATGTGTTTCCATCCCGACTCCAGTATCACACTGCCGCTGATGACAATTGACGAGATCTTGGCTGTGGTCAATGAGTGAGTTAAACTATCCTCCAACGTGTTCGTCCATAGAGGTTTCTCGACCAGTTGGATCTGATCGGTGTGTCGGGAGACCCAAGAGCTTATGCCAACTTTGGGCAGAGACTGAGCCTCGTTATTCAGCGGCCAGCCAGAGTCCTAATTATGCGCACCAAAACCTGCTGGGAACCTGACGTTTGCGATAGCAACTAGTAGGTATGGGATTCGACAGTTTGACTATTGGGATCTTTCAGATATTGATGTGCATAAAATAGTAGGTGGTCACGATTTTCTTACTTTTCTCACTTACTCCGCTGGCTCAGCGATCAGAAGTGTGTCAAGAAGTCACCACTTGTATCTCTCCTGCGCGGCCTCCTGCCAGTCGCCTGCCTAGAGCTCACGCAGGTCCTCGGCCACCTCGTCCTTCCAGTGGTACTTGAGGCGGCTAACCGACTGGCAATGTTCTATCTAAATTAAATGCCGAGTATCCATACTTGGCAATGAAACTTCGGCAGATGTGACATGTGGCAGTTCTCACATCTACCGAAGAACCGATGGCCGATGGTACAAAGGTTATCGAGTGGATACCATAAAATGGCAAACGCAGCATCGGACGCCCACCAGCTCGCTGCTGGCAGCACTCGATGAGGATGGCTGAGTAGGTACATTAAGATTTGACGTGCCTTGCGGAAGGCCTATGTCCTGAAGTGGACTAATACGTGATTGATAATTGATTGATATTTAGTAGTAGTCTTGAACCTATAGTCATCCAATGACGAGTGGAGGTCTCTTCCAATGCACACGCCATTCACTTCGGTCTTGGGCTTTTCTCATCCAGTCTTTTCCTGCCATTTTGTCCTGGTCGTCAGACCATCTCGCTGGTTGTCTGCCTATTCTTCAGCGCCCATCTCTACCTGTATACGCCATCTTTCGACATTTCGTCTTAACAATGACTTGAGAATTAAAGTACCTAAAATCGGCGTGGGTGCATGTTGCCACAAATAATTGTTGACGATTTAAATATTTCCAGGTGGACCAACCAGCTCAAGGAGCTGGGCCGCAAGTACACGTGGGTGCAGATCTTCGAGAACAAGGGTGCGGTGATGGGGTGCTCCAACCCGCACCCTCACTGCCAGATCTGGGCCTCCAGCTTCCTGCCCAACGAACCCAGGGTCAAGGACAGGTGACGAGCGTCTTAGTTGATATCATACCATGAATAGATTGAATTGAATTGAATTGCAATAATTTATTCACTTAAATTATACGCAACGAGCTATGGAAAGGGCTATGCTCGGAATTTCTCTACGAGATCGAATCAGAAATGATGAGATCCGTAGACGAACGAAAGTCGTCGACATAGCCCAGCGGATTAGTAAGTTGAAGTGGCAGTGGGCGGGGCACATAGCACGCAGAACTGATGGCCGATGGGGCCGAAAAGTTCTCGAATGGAGACCACATATCGGCAAGCGCAGCGTAGGACGACCAGCCACAAGATGGACAGATGACCTCATCCAAGTGGCATGAAGACGCTGGATGCAGGCCGCTTCCAACCGGTCTTTTTGGAAATCCATGGAGGAGGCCTATGTCCAGCAGTGGACTTCTTGTGGCTGAATGATGATGATGATGATTCACTTAAAACACACAATGACAGAATACTCATATGAAGTATACAATTTGAAATTTGAAATTAAAAAGAAACATGCAAGGAATGCCAGTGCACTGCGTTTGTGAAAGGATCCGACTCAGCATTTGTCACAAAAGGGGTACCTTCTGTAACGCTGGTATTCTGTCGGTACCTAATATGTAAAATAAATGAAAACAAAAGACACACACAATAGATATTAAGAAAAATAAAATAATTAAATAATCACGCCGGAGGTCATGAGTTCGATCACCACTGGGAGCCGCCGAACGTTTGTAAAAATGGCCTTAGTCTCGGTGTATTTCTATGTTTGTGACTCATTGACAATGTGTTCATCATCATCATCAGCCATTTAACGGACACTGCAGGACATAGGCCTCCTTCGTGGTTTTTATAACCATGACGGGTTTTGCCATAATCGCCACGCTCGGCAGGCGGGTTGGCGATCGCAGTATGCGGTTGGAATCTCAGAAAGACGCTGCTACCCGTCTCCAGGTAATTGATTTCCTTAGCCACCTTCTACGACATCCACGGAAGCAAATGGAGTGACGCTATTCTTAATGCGGTGCCACACGGATGACTATGTGTTGCTGCTCTGTTATCAATTCTGCTGACCAAAGTAATTGTTGCCTTCTTTGCTGATTTTTGTTGCTAATCAAATATTTATTTTGTTGAGCATTTTATTGGTTCCCCTGGGTTATACTCGCCTCCGAAACTCAAAAGACTATCAACATGATTGTTTAAAGGCTTATGCAGGTAATCGTGAATTAATAGAACTTCGGTTCTCATTTATATCAATAGATGGCACTCTGTTATTTTTCTAAATCGCGGTACCATTGTGTCCTAGTAATATGTATCGATTAACCGTTGCTTGCTGTATTCTTTCAGTGGTAAATTATATCTCATAGTGTATCTGACGTTGTGTTTCAATCAGTTTTTAAGTGAGTGGATAAACAATGATGTCAATCATGTTAAAAAAAAGTAACAAATGATTAGTACTCTGAAATCAGTGATGGTTTTTAGGGTTTCGTACCCGAAGGATGCCAAACGGGACCCTGTTACATGCTCTGTGCTGTTACTAAGACTTCACTATCGGTTTGTCACCAAGCGGTATCTTACGAACGGTGATAGCTAGGTTGTTGACATTTTCACAGATGATGTATTTCTGTTGCCGCTGTAACAATTAACAAATACTAAAAACAGAAAAAAAATATATTTAAGGGGGGGCTCCCATACAACAAACGTTGTCTAAAGACAGCGCTCGCCATCTAGCGGCTATCTATGTAACCTTCACAGCGCCGATGTTATGTCGTTAAATGTCACATTCTTTTTGGTTTCTATAGATGGCGCTGTTCTCAAATTCGATCTTTGTCTAATGTTGTGTAGATAAAATGGTACGGAACCCTTCGTGCGCGAGTCCGACTCGCACTTGGCCGGTTCGTTTCGTACTTGAAACGATCGAAAACACCTATCGACGTAGGTAGCTATCTCATTCGATCCACCAAAAAGAGACTTTACGTCCCACTTACCTGTTTCACCAGGTGCCAAAAAGAGTTCTACACGAGAAACAAGAAAGCGATGTTGGTGGAATACATGGAGAAGGAGCTGCAAAATAAGGTATACTTGAGGACAACTTAAGCAACATTAGCAAGTTGAAGCAACAGTGGGCTGGTCACATTATGCCGAAGAACCGATGGTCGATGGGGTGCAAAGGTTAGCGAGTGGACACCACGAACTGGCCCACACAGCGTAGGACGCCCACCAGCTCGCTGGACCGACGATCTGAGGCAGATTGCTGGCAGCGGCTGGACGAGGATGGCTGAGGACAGAAATAAGTAGCGTGCCTTGTGCAGGCCTATGTCCAGCAGTGGAAGAATGCGGGCTATGGACAATTGTATAAGATTAAATTACTACTCTCTCTCTCTGAGAGAAGGAACGTGCCTATCCGGTATATGAACTG
Source organism: Yponomeuta malinellus (assembly GCA_947308005.1). Classification (NCBI taxonomy): domain Eukaryota; kingdom Metazoa; phylum Arthropoda; class Insecta; order Lepidoptera; family Yponomeutidae; genus Yponomeuta; species Yponomeuta malinellus. The sequence continues at coordinate 4,896,440 of OX371023.1, forward strand.
CTTGTTATGTTTGTACATACAATGCAGTCTATAACGTCCTACTGCATGCACAGGTCTTCTCCCAGAGAGAGAGAGAGAGAGCGCAATTTATCACTCGTGCCTTCCGTGAATTGGCAATTTGAGCCGCTAAGGTTTGCGACAATCTTAGACATTCAAGTTTCCTCACTATATGTTCCGTTACAGGTAGCGAGTAGTAACCTACCTCAAATCATAAGATTAGAATCAAAAAATTATGTTCCACTGTGCTACTGGTTCCTTGACCCCATATTTAGAGTAATCGGCCAAGTCGTTTAGCCTCAGTGATGTCATAAATGAGCATCCATATAAACAGACAAACGCCTGGACCCCTTTCCAGTACTACCAAAAATTTAAAATTGTATCCTGCTTACTAATAGATGGCGCTAGCAGTGTTCATAAACGACGAAATATTTCTGTCTATTTCCTAACGCTTGGAACTTGTTAATATTTATAAGTTTATCAACACACAATTTTCTCCTCTTTCATTCGATATACCACTCAAAACGATGGAAAAAAAAATCTGGGCCCCCTACTCTGAATAACATTCAGTCTGTTGATCACCCGGACCATAAATAACGAAGCGATTGACACCTCATTCGCCAAAATCGGATGACAAAAATACAAAAATAAAAATACAAAATGGAACGTCCGTAAATACAAACTTGCATACATAGCCTGCTAAAATCATAACCCCTGTGTACATACAATAAAGAATATTCTATCTATCTATCTTTTAGCTCCGCCGTATTCGGGTAAAAAGGGCGAGCCCCTGTCACACATTCCCTTTTTCAAATTCCAGGAGCGTATAGTCCTAGAGAACTCCGAGTGGGTGGCCCTCGTCCCATATTGGGCCCAGTGGCCATTCGAGACGATGGTGCTGCCCAAAAATAGCCAGCCCCAGCGTCTGACCGACTTAAACGACGACCAAAGACTTAGCCTAGCCGAGATGATGAAGCAACTCAACACGAAATATGACAATTTGTTCAAGTGCAGCTTCCCGTATAGTATGGGCTGGCATGGTGAGAATACGTCTAAACTCATGTTTATATATGTTTTTTAAATAACAATAAAACCGACTTCAAAATACTACATCACTAAAAACAGAGAAATACCTAATTTAAACGAATATGACCTTTACATTCGATGTAGGTATTGTAGAAGTACAGTTTAGAGCCGGTGCCAAGTTACAAGACCCCGATCCCACTTCTGCTAGGTTTGGTTTGACCACGAGAGCGGATCTCCAGCAAGCCTTACCAAGTTCATATGCAACCCTCAGGCGCCCCAACCGGCCCGTCGAAGACCGCCGGGGATTCCCCCCACTGGCTGCTCCACGCGCTCTGGCTACCCCCCCTGCTGCGGTCGGCCAGCGTGAAGAAGTTCATGGTGGGCTACGAGATGCTGTGCCAGCCGCAGAGGGACCTCACTCCGGAGCAGGCCGCCGCTAGACTGAGGGAGTGCGACCATGCAACGCATTATAAGTTGGCGGGAAAATGAAGGAAGGGATAGGAATTTTATTTTGAAGGAAGTCTGTAAATATACTGGTTTTTGTTAGCGCTGAATACATTGTTTTATTGAAATGAATCTTCACCAATATTTTTAGAGGATTCAAATCAAGTTTTGAACGAATGAATAAATGAATGAGATAATAAAAAAAATAAACTGTTTATTTTATAAAGATGAACAATAACATGCCAGTCTTAACTGCTAATCTTAAACTAGAAAGATTAATGATAAATGAATGGAATGTTTGAATACATTAACGAATGTAAATGTATGAACGAACGAACGAATTAATGAATGAAAGCATGAATGAATGAATAAGTGAATGAATTAGGTGACATCAACTTTATTTATTTGTCACGCACACATTTTACAAACAGCTAAGTTGGTAGTAAAAGGTGTAACGAGGGCCTGTGGCCACTGGAGGCTCTCGTAATTAGGTTCGGTGATGGAATTACAATGAAAAGAAGGGATTTAATTGGATCGCAAATTATATTGCATTTTCACAACAACAAATATTTTCAGACAGATGACAGATCAAACTTCAAAATGTAAACAAACCCATCACAGAGTAACAAGATAAAAAAACTCACAGAGTACGTAGAGCTGTGTAGAGCAAAGAGACTAACACACTCTCTACTTAGAGCTAATAAACGTCTATTCTATTCTATTCTATTCTACATCCTCCCCCCGTTGCCAAACAGTTGGCAACTATTGTCTTTGGACTTCAGAGATCCAATCGCCTAGGTACCTTCAAAATTCTCCCGCTCCTTGTGACTCGAGACGGAGGTGGGGGGTCTGGTTGGTCTTCGGCAGATACCGGCTCCACTTCCGGTACATCTCGCGGAGTCTCCCTTTCAGAGTCTTCATCCTTGACGACTTCTAATGGATAGAGGCGTTGTACTGGCCTTGTACGGTATCCGTCTGCCATTTTAATCTTTGCCACTCTGCATTGGCCGTCTTTCCCTGGGAAAATTTCTTCTACAAGTCCTAATGGCCAATTGACACGTTTTGTCTCTGTTTCTATGATGACAACGTCACCCTTCTGAATCGGTCTATTGGTCTTTTGGTTTCGACTCACTAGCAGAGATAGGTACTCGTCTCTAAAACGCCTCCTTAGTCCTTCTCTCAGATTTTGTAGGTGTCGTTGTCTAGCATTCAAGTTTTCGGCATCAACGGTGTCTAAATCAGGGACTTCTGTGCCTTGTAGTGGATGTAAGAATGCCTCTGGTGTCAGAGGTCGAAGGGTTTCACTTTCAGCGATATATGTGAGCGGCCTCGAGTTGATCACGCTTTCTATGTCACACAGTATGGTTTGTAACTCGATGAACGACAGGGACGCTCTTCCAAGGTTCCGCCGGAGTAATTCCTTCAGTATTCTAATGATTCGTTCCCACCAGCCTCCCCACCACGGGGCCGCTGGCGGATTGAATATCCACTTGATCTTATGGATCGTTGAGTATTCTTCAACCTTTTTCCAATCAACATTTGAGAGGAGATTCTCCGCACCAACGAAGTTGGTACCATTGTCCGAGTACATAACTTGGACTCTGCCCCTCCGCGCGATAAATCGACGTAGTGCCATAAGGAAGCACTCAGTCGACATAGCCATCACTAGCTCTATGTGTACAGCTCGGTAGACCCCGCAGGTGAAAAGAATGATCCAGGTTTTCTCACCTGTATTAAGTATCAGCGGCCCTGCCGCGTCTACTCCAGTCACCTGAAACACTCCAGTGTTTCTTACTCGATTATCAGGTAATGGTGCGGTTGGCGTCTTATAATGATCACCTTTAAATCTCTTACATATTACACACCTCGATATAATCTTTCTTGCCAGCTTCTTGCCTCCCAATATCCAAAATTCATTGCGAATTGTGGAAAATAGAATGTTTAGACCCGCGTGGAGATGCTGTAGGTGTCTTTGCTCTACCAACCGTTCGACAATGTAGTGTTTTCCATCGAGGAGGATTGGTGCCTTAAAACTTTCACTTTCTTCATCCAAAGTTAGTCTTGTTCTGACCCTTTTCAACCCATCTCCATCTACATAAACCTCTAGGTCTTTCGTCACATTCCCTTTCTCTTTCTTCTCGAATGATTCTTGTTGGACTACGCGTAATAGAGTTTTTTCCGCTTGTACTACTTCTTCAAATTTTAACTCTCCGTTCGCCTTATTGGCTGACTTGCAGTTTCTATAGAATCTTAATATCCAGCCTATTGTGCGAACAATCTTTGAGTACTTACTCATGTTCTCAAGACGTGTAGTGAATCGTTCTGGGACGATATCTAAATTGTTCATTACTTGCTTCGTTTTCTTCAATTCTTTGTTGGCCTCCTCCTCCCTCACGGCTATCTCTGAAGTAGGCCACTTATCTTCGCTTTCCTTTAACCATGCTGGTCCCTCCCACCATCTTGACTCGACTAATTTCTTGGGCGTGCACCCTCTGGATGGGAGATCAGCTGGGTTGGCAGCACCACTAATATGTCTCCAATCCTCTTGTCGCGTGTTCTCTGTGATCTCGCGTACTCTATTTCTGACGAACACGCTCCATTCTTTGTTCGTGACTATCCAGGTAATGGTAACGGAACTGTCAGACCAGAAATAAGCCTTGTGGTCTTCAAGTCGTAAAGCCTCGCACACTTGTGCGTAGAGCCTTGTCGACATTACTGCCGCTATGAGTTCCAACCTCGGTATGGTAATTTCCTTTACTGGTGTTACTCTCGTTTTTGCTAGCACCAATTGAACACTGACCTCTTTCTTGTCGGTCTCTGAACGTAAGAATATGCAGGCGGAATAAGCCTGCTTGCTCGCGTCACTGAATGCATGTAGTGAGATCTTACCTTCTCGAATGGGTATCTCAGTCAAGCGTCTGGGAATCCTACACTCGTTCAACCAGTGGACCTCTTCAAGCCATGACTTAAATTCTTTATTTATTTCGTCTGGCAACCCCCCGTCCCAGCCGACATTTAGTGACCACGTTTTCTGCAAAAGGAGCTTAGGGATGAGCGTAGTTGGGCAAGTGAACCCAATCGGATCAAACACTCTGTTGCATATTGATAAAAGTTCTCTTTTAGTGATTGGCTCCTTGAATTTTTTTACTGCGTTAATATTACAACGGAGCTCATCGTTCACTGTGTCCCAATTCATACCGAGCACTGATATTGTCGCCTCTATATCTGTACCTTTACATTGAACTGGTGCGGTCACCCACCCACGCAGTTCAAACTTCCCTTCGTACATCATCTTCTTTGCATCGTCTATAAACTTCTCTGCTTCTTGTTGACTATCCAAACTCGCCACACAGTTGTCAACATAGAAGGAATCTTTAAGAAGTTCTGCGGAATGTTTATATTGTGATAGTGAGTATGTCTCCAAGTGGTGTATCAGGGTTGCAGCCAGTAAGAAAGGACTACAAGTCAAGCCGAAAACGACGCGGCAATGCCTATATGTAATCATTTCCTTGTCTTCTGTCCACCATAAAAAGCGGAGATACTTACGATCATGCTCAGCAATCGCGATTTGAAGAAACGCCTTTTTTATATCTGCCGTTACCCCAACCATATGCATTCGGAACCTCGTTAACAATATAGGGATAATTTCTAAAAAATTTTGACCCTTCTCCAAACATGCATTGATTGAGTTCCCATTAAAATCTCGTGCGGACGCGTCGAATACAGGCCGCACTCGTGTAGTAAGGCTGGACTCCTTAATCACAGCGTGGTGTGATAAGTAGTGACCTGGACTGGTGGTGTCTGGGTCGACTTCAATGATTCCCAGCTCCAACCACTCTTTAAAAACTTTACCATAGTTTTCCAGCTCATTCAGGGATTCCAACCGCTTTGTCGTGGACATCAACCGCTTTTCTGCTAGTCCTTTATTATCCAGCAGTTCCGGTCGGTCCATCTTCCATGGTAGTGTTACCTCGTAGCGCCCTTCATGATTTACGGAAACACTATCTCTGAAGGTTTCTAAGGCTTCCTCCTGAGTTCTATTCTTTAGGAGCTTATCTTTGGGGTCTTCGATCCCCAAAACCTCCAGATCCCATAGCTTGCTTATATCGCTATCGCATAGGTCTACTGTTGCAATGATTGAATTGTTTTCTCGCGTCACTATCCCTTGCAACGTCCATCCAAGCGTAGTCTCAATAGCATGGAGATCTTCATTCAAATGTATGACTTTGCCTGTCATGATTTTGCCTGCGTAATCTGCACCTATCAGAAGCCCAACCTCGGGAGTATCCTGGCCCACATCTGTTAGGGTCAGCTTATGTGTTTTTAGCTTCTGATTTATGGCTCCGTCCCTGATTCACCACTTGGAGACATACTCACTATCACAATATAAACATTCCGCAGAACTTCTTAAAGATTCCTTCTATGTTGACAACTGTGTGGCGAGTGTCACGGTCGCCAAAATAAAAGGTGTAACGAGGGCCTGTGGCCACTGGAGGCTCTCGTAATTAGGTTCGGTGATGGAATTACAATGAAAAGAAGGGATTTAATTGGATCGCAAATTATATTGCATTTTCACAACAACAAATATTTTCAGACAGATGACAGATCAAACTTCAAAATGTAAACAAACCCATCATAGAGTAACAAGATAAAAAAACTCACAGAGTACGTAGAGCTGTGTAGAGCAAAGAGACTAACACACTCTCTACATCTAGGTTAAACTAAATCGTAAACTAAACTAATCAAATATACCGCCCCGGGACACGCCCGATGCAAAAGTTCCCACGACGCTAGCAGCGTTCCGCCGCTGCACGGCCAGGGAAATCCTTTGCATCAGGTATGCCCCGGAACGATGGTCATATCCAAGTGAGATTAATGTTAAGTAGCATTAAAGAAGTTCATGGTGGGCCACGAGACCAGCCGCAGAGGGGCCTTATTCCGGAGGACAACACTAATTATGCGCAACAAATCCTGTCGTTTGCGATGCCAAAATAAATATTGAGACTAAACTATGTACGTTTGTATGGCCATCACCTGGTTTTCGTAAGATAATTAACGCCATCTTATTAATTATTCTTGAACTTCTACGAAGCACTTTTTGGCAAGGCTGTTCGCCTTGAAAACGAAATGTAGTCGCGCCATCTCTTGACAATTTCTTGAACTAGCTTCTCTGAGATTTGACGTTCACTCTGCAGTGAGTGACCATAGGTACATCTTTTGTCGACAAGTTAGAACTAAAGACGATTGACATTAAAATGGCAGTGGGCTGCTCACATCGACCGACATTACCCTCCTTTTGGGGTTCGCCGCAGTCGGCTAAAACGCCGTCCAATTGTAGTCAATTTCCCGCCAAGGGACCCGAACTGAATGAAATAAAAAAATTTTTTGCTAAAATCTAAGAGAAACTAAGGTTGTCTGGAAGAGATAACTTTTTAGTGATAAGGCCGCCGTCTGTCCATCCATCTCTGTGTATAATAAGTCTCTGAGCTATCTATCAAATATAGGGTGTCACGCCATCTTTCGCGGTCTCTTGCCATACGCATCCTCGGGCCCTCTATACACTCTTATCAATGCCTCTGACGACATGGTCATGTCGTAGCCATATCGTAGATTGTGCCATATCATGATGTGGTTAGCCATATCACGAAATGTGTCCTTTTCATGAAAAGGCCAAGTCAAACTGGCCGTATCGTTTAAGCATCAACGTTTGACGATATGGCAATCTACGTTTTGCCATATCATAATGTAGGGTACCCATGACTTTTCCATGCACCAACCTGATTTATGTTTGGCATATTTACTGCATTGAGCTGAAAAATAGATTGAAGATGCCTAACGTATTTAGTGTTTTTGTGCATTTGAACCTTATAGGTTGAAATACCAATAAAAGAAGCAACAGTTTATATTTTATCACTTTACAACAAAATGAGATTGCTGCCGTACTTTCCTCATTTTGCACAGTATTTACGGGAATTTTTCCGTCACTAGAAATATTTTCTGTCGCCTCCATGGTAGAAATACACAACAAACTAACATCAGCGCCTCTAACGGTGGATAATGGACGTAGGTATTTTACGATATGGCCGCTAACGTTTGGCCGCATCATGAAATAGTCATGCATTTCGCTATCCAAATCGTCAAACGTCGGTCGCTCATTGATCTGGCTAAGCCATTTCATGATACGGCCAGTTTAACTTGGCCTTTTCATGAAAAGGACACATTTCGTGATATGGCTAACCACATCATGATATGGTCAATTCTATGATATGGCTACGACAGTCACATCACATCGTCCGACCATCGGGCTGTTGGTCTAGCCACTGACCGCCGCCATCTTCCCGCCTCGCCAGGTGTCCCGTCCAAAGCTACTTCCGACTCGACATTCGGTCAACAATATGGTCGACCTTCGTTGAAGGTCAACGTGACCTATGAAACAAAAATTGTAAGATTCGTCAGGTTTCAGGCGACACTTGAAATCGTAAAAAGTCGTAGCGCGAAAATGTTCCAATGAGACACGATCATCATCAGCCATTTGACGCCCCACTGCAGGACATATGCCTCCCTCGTGGTTTTCCTAACCCTTAAGGGGTTTTGCCATAATGAGACACGATCATTTTAATTAATTAATTAAAAAGAGACTTGTCTTTTTTTCTTTCTAATCTGTGAATTAGCCTGCAAAAAATGTGGGGGGATATTTTGAAATTAGAACCTACCTATTTTACTTATAACTCAAAATTGATTATAGCTGGCCAGTCTCTCATAAATAATAGTATATTTCATTACGAGTGCGGAAAGCCTGTCATTGCAAAGAGTTCCGACAAATGTCTACCCGAGCCGAGGCGCAGCCGAAGGTGAGGGTGGACAGTCGGAACAAGCTGCAATGACGGTTCCGCACGTGTACTGAAATGAAGTAATTTAATAAAATAATTTGTGCAACAAACAATTAAAATCACAAAGAAAATGATTGGAAAATTGCGCCAACCGTAAAAGAATATAAGCAGAGATTTTTTTTCTACAACCATTCTGGGTAGGCAAAGGGAACTATGGCCATATAGCCAAGTCTTCAGTAGATTTTTTTTATTGATATGATATGAAATGAAATGAAACTTAACCTAACTCATTAAATCTGATATTGAAACAAATTAGTAACTTCGTTTTGGAAATATTTGCATGAATCGTTAAAACTTCTACCAATTTTTTTTAGTAACAACTTCGTGGTTGGTTCTTTCTTTTTAATAGACATTATTTTCACAGTTGGGAAAGAGAACGCACGAGTTCGGAAAAGGTAAAGCTCTAGTATGTATAGCCCACATCCCGAACGCTATACGTCCCTGCAATACGCCACTTTTTGAGCAACTGTATTAAAAAATCTTTTTTCGCAATACTTTCTGTGTCTGGTAGGATCCTAAGGCTAAGAAGCTGGGGCGACATAATATCAACGCAAACAAAACCGGCCAAGTGCGAGTCGGACTCGCGCACGAAGGGTTTCGTACCATTAGCTATACAACATTTGAATATTTCAAGCGTCTACCTATTGCCGTTATTATAATCCAGCAAAAACGGCCAAAAAATTACGTTTATTGAATGGGAGCCCCCATCCATATAGCGGCAACAGAAATACATCCTTTGAAAATGTCAACTCTCTAACTATTACGGTTCATGAGATACAGCTTGGTGACAGACGGACGGACAGCGGAGTTTTAGTAATAAGGTCTCGTACCTTTTGGGCACGGAACCCTAAAAACGGCCTATCTAGTCCCAGATCCATATCCTAGGTCCTCGGTCGTGGGTCCTGCAAATCACTATTTATATTAGAGAACTGAAAGACACTTTGCAAAAACGATGTGTGAAGGAAGATATTATTTTTTCCGTTTTTTTCGCTAACTTTGAAGGAAAATATCGCGAGGATACCTATGTGTCTGAGGTGTTCACATCCTCAGTGCTTCAAATTGCCAATCAATCCGGGGTGGGCACGCGTGGTAATTAAGCACATACTCTCTCTCTCTCTCTCTTTGAGAGAAGGCCTGTGCCCTGGGACGTATACCGGCTACATAAAAAACAAAAAAAACCATTACGTTGTGGTTCCCTCGGCGCGCAAGTCCGACTCGAACTTGGCCGGTATATTAATTGAACGAAGCCGCGCGGTCCGTTGACACAGTTCCAGCGGGCTGAGCGGTCGGTATTGATTTTTGCATTTTTAGCCTTGGGCGCCGGTGAATTAGGTCGCTTTTCGGAGTTCCGCAGTGGACACGTGACCGCATTTGAAAATTGAAGTAGAAGTCCTTTTTTCCGGTTCCGTGCTGCTAAAGTTATAGGAATACTTTTTTCTCAGGAGCGAGACGCGCAATGAAGTTGAAACTAATATAATAATTATGATATTTTTTTACTTAATTTATGTAGCTGGCCCCGTGAACTTCGTGCGGTCTCAATATCAAGAATTATTATTTGATTTTAAATTGAATTTGACCCATGTTTCATATTCAGCCAAAATCCTGACTTCATCGAGTTGTATGGTACTCAAATTTACATGTGGCAATGTTGTGTGTGCGTGCTTTAGAACACAACTTAGTACTCATGTCATATTATTACTTTTATATCGTGTAGTGGTTGTGATCTGTTTTGTACACCAAATAAAATAAAATAAAATTTGGTTCTTGGGTTGTAACAATCACTGTGACACGAGATTTTTATATCATCATCATCAGCCATTTGACACCCAATGCAAGACATAGGCCTCCCTCATGGTTTTCCAAGCTCTTCGGTCTTGTGCCGCATGCCGCCCGCATCCAGCGACTCCCCGCCCTTCGTAACCAGATTTTTACATATAAAACAAGCCTGTTTCTTTAAGCTGGTATCTCTGCTTAAATGCTTCGTATAAAATTGAATTTAAATGGTGACGTAGAAGTGGTGCAAGTAATAAAAGTAGATTTTACAACAAGTTTACAAAACGAACCATTTTTATCCGAGACTCTTAGCAGCGCGAGCCGAAGGCGAGGCCTGATAGTTATGTCGAGGATAAAATGTTTTTGTGGACGAGTTATAAAGTCTGCTTTTCCCTTCGATTGCGAGGAAATAAAACAGTTGTATAATTTAGCAAATTGAAGGAATTAATAAGCGCACGAAAAAACAAGAGCCGTATCCCGCCGCTTTATTTTTTTTTAATCTTGGGACATTGATATTAGGCTTGGGCTGCAGACCTATACAGCCTACTAAGAAATTAATTTTGTAATAATAATAGAATCGCTCGTAGCCCCGGCTGCCTGAGTGATCTTAAACGATCACGAAGGTTAAGCAACACAGGGCGCGTTCAGTGCATGGATGGGTCGCCGTCTATGCCTAACGCTAGTGGCATTTTTCCGAGCGATTCCGTGCTTCGCAAGGCACGTTAAGCTGTTGGTGCCGGCTGCCGTCGATAGATGGCAGTCGTTAAGCCAAGTCAGAGGCCTTAAGGCGGCTTGAAAACTTCTGACAGTAGACGAGCCACTAGTCTACAAGCCTCCACCAATCCGGACTTGGCCCCCGTGGTGGAGTATGGCCTATACCTTCCTCAGGGAAGAGACCCGTGCCCCTCGGTGGGGACATAATGGGTTGATGATGAGATGTCTTAAAAAAAACATTAAGGCAAATAAATTAAAGTAAATATTATAAAATAACAATTCTATCTATGAAGTTGCTATTGTGTTTGGCTGTATGGCTCATTTTCTTTGCCTCAATACAGATACATTTATGAGTAGATACGTTAATGCACTTGTGCATTTATCCTGCACAAATAAGCACTTTCAGAGCATGAGAAGTGAAAAAATAATAAGTTCCACACTACACAATCACTTGTTCAGCCCCCGCATTACGAGGCGCTGAACAACCGGTTGGTTTGGGACCAGGTGGCCTAGTTACGCGCACCAAATCCTGAGCCATTCCAATCGTCTAACTGTCAAATTTCATACTAATTTGATTAAAAAAATCATATTCTACGAACCCGCTACATAACCAGGCAGACGTCACAAGAATGGAAATACACCCAGACTGAGGCCATTTGCACCAATAAAGTCAGCTTAAAGCTTATTAAGATCCTAATATAATTACAGTTATAGATTACCCAACAATATTACGCCATCACGGACGGATTTCTAACGATTTGGGTAGTTTTCATTTTGAAAAATGAAAAGTCCCAACCATGAGTAATCCTTATTTCATTAAAATTTTATGATTCCCCTTGAGTTAAATAGTTGTTACTGGTTACTAATCATTAAGCGTGCAAACACCTAAGGTCGTAAATATTGGTGTCCAAAATGTCCTCCACGGTTGCGACTCTTCATTTTTCAAAATGAGAATTACCCATTTCCATGAGATAACGCGAAATACCAAAAACGACTCTCGTAGTAACATTTCGTAGGGAGTGCTACGCCGTAGCCGGGTCCCGTAGCAATGCGAGATTGCGTAGCGAGACGACGTTCTGCTACGAGGAATTTGCTATGGGGGGACTAAGATCGACGCGTTAGTTGATTTATAATAGTCGATTCGATTTTTAACCGTCTTCAAAATGGAGGAGGCTCTCAATTCGTCGAAACGTTTTTTAAATTTTTTATGTATGTTCCCCATTACTCGTAGACACCTTTACCGATTTATAAAATATCTTTTTTGTTTAAAAGGGTGGACTTCTCAAGGGGTGGTTATCAAGCCGGGATGTGATGATTGCACAAATGACCTCAGTCTGGGTTCATGTTTGTGGTGGCCTCAGTCTGGGTTCATGTTTATGATGGCCTCAGTCTGAGTTCATGTTTGTGATGGCCTCAGTCTGGGTTCATGTTTGTGATGGCCTCAGTCTGGGTTCATGTTTGTGATGGCCTTAGTCTGGTGACCATAGCACAAAGCATCGAACTTTGAGCCTAGTCCCCCTATTATGTAACTCTCCACTGTTTTGGGTTACGCGTCTTTTATCATCATTCAGCCACAAGAAGTCCACTGCTGGACATAGGCTTCCTCCATGGATTTCTAAAAAGACCGGTTGGAAGCGGCTCGTCCTACGCTGCGCTTGCCGATATGTGGTCTCCATTTGAGAACTTTTCGGCCCCATCGGCCATCAGTTCTACGTGCTATGTGCCCCGCCCACTGCCACTTCAACTTACTAATCCGCTGGGCTATATAGACGACTTTCGTTCGTCTACGGATCTCATCATTTCTGATTCGATCTCATAGAGAAATTCCGAGCATAGCTCATTGCGTGACCTTGAGCTTTCTTATGAGGCCCATAGTGAGAGACCACGTTTCAATGCTATAAGTCATGTCTGGTAACTCTTTTTCTATATCTATCAAATATAAATATCAAATATAATTTAATTAGAAAAAGGCAAATATACACATACATTTAATAATGAATGAATGTTGAGGAAGCGAAAGTGATAACAAATAATCGCCGTTAGACCCGTTACCACTGCCTTAGTGATAAGGTCACTGTAAAATGTTCCTTGAATAAATTATCTTATGTTATCTTATCTGATCTTATCTTATCTTATCTTATCTTATCTTATCTTATCTTATCTTATCTTATCTTATCTTATCTTATCTTATCTTATCTTATCTTATCTTATCTTATCTTATCTTATCTTATCTTATCTTATCTTATCTTATCTTATCTTATCTTATCTTATCTTATCTTATCTTATCTTATCTTATCTTATCTTATCTTATCTTATCTTATCTTATCTTATCTTATCTTAGTACTATGTATGAGCATCGCAAGTCATTTAAAAATACTGAAGCAAAAGTGATCTATCAATTCAATTAAATTCAAATATTTTTATTCATTATAAAAACAGAATGTTTACTTAATGAACGTCAAAGTTAACAAAGAATACGTGTTAATTAACAGAGTTTTCAACTTCCTGTCAGGATCAGGAACACAATATAAATACTAGATATTATAGACATAAACTTTCGTTCCCAAAGGCTGGCCAAGGTTAATACATCCCTTATAGGGTATTGTATACGTTTCTACAATAAAATCCCTGAGAATAATAATAAGCTTGCCAGAAACGCCATTTTTTCCATTTTTTCTCCAAAATGATCTAGATTTTAAAATGGATAACTAGGTAACGTTCAATAAGTCGCAGTTTCTGTGCTACTTTGAATAAAGTAATTTTGATTTGAATTGATTAATCGTGGCAAGTAGCAGTCCCTGGTCTCTACCTACCCCTCTGGGATACAGTCGTGAGTTTATGTAAGTATGTATGAATACACTTACGATCTAATCGTACCTCAGTACGATGATGTTACATAATATAAAGATTTGATACAGTACATTTAAGAAGGAAGTCGAGCTGACAACCTTGCTAGATTTATATTAATCTGTGTTAAGGAGTGTCAGGCCCAAAACCCGTTATCGTTTATGTTTAACCCGGTATGTTTTCGTTGCATGCGACTTTAGCAAGTGACCCTCTACTACCGAACTAAAGTCCTTTCACGTCAGGTAAGCCACGTCACTCAACCCAGTGGATATTTACACAATACAGGCGCAGGATGAGTGATCGTGTTGCGTGGAAGTTGTTATGTAACCGAATCTCAGTGCGGCAGGGTGCGCTAAGGAGGCGTAATGCACCAAATGGGTTCAAGGTTAGCTGCAGTGCATTGCGGAGCGGATGGCATCGGCAGCCAAATTGTGGTCACACGTGAATAGAGGTGGAAGCTGGCACATTCATGGAATCATACATTTCTATGAAAGTTAAAAACTGGCTTTTGGAAATTTCGTACGATGCCACTCAGGAACTAGTCGGGGCTACAGTGAATAACCAAATAAATTATTGTCACTCACACACGAAACACACACACACACACACATACACACACACACACACACACACACACACACACACACACACACACACACACACACACACACACACACACACACACACACACACATACACACACACATACACACACACACACACACATTAGTTTAGTTTCATTTTTAACCGACTTCAAAAAAGGAGGAGGTTATCAATTCGACGCGTACATTTTTTTGGCTATGTTTTCGCATAACACCGTCAAATCTCAACCAATTTTGACAATACTTTTTTTGTTAGAATAGATATAACGTCCCATTGGTCTCATTTTAATTTGGTGAAGATCTGATGAAGACTTGCAGAGATGGAGAACGGAACTCTTCTGGACATTAGTAGGCCTAATGGGGCCGATCCTTTAGTAATATCCGTATGTTTCATAAAGTCCCAAGTCAATTTGGTGATGTTCTGGTGAAGACTTTCGGAGATGGAAATTGAGAACATCAAGTTTTAAAGCAACTAATGAAGTAGGGTAAATTATGGTTATAAGGGACTTGTTTACTTTTCTTCCGCTCCCCCACTAAAAATTTAAAAATATTTTTTTTTTTAAATAAAGACTGACTTCGAGACACTACAGCACTACAAAGTTAGAAATAATTTAAATAATTAGAAGTATGTATGTAGGTAGGTAATGTAGAAGTATAATTTGGAGCCGGTGCCCAGCTTCATGACTAGCACATATATTTTGGGCACCGACTCCAAATTATACTTCTACAATACCTGCATGTACATCTAATTATTTTAACTATTTCTAACTTTTTAGTGCTGTAGTGTCTCGAAGTCGGTATTTATTTTTTTATTTAATTTTTTTTTGTCTATATTTTATCTACCTAAATGCATATGTTCTCTCCATAAATCTATCCTGCCATGCGAACACTTATGCTTACCTCTACTATGGTGGCACCCATGATACAGGCTTGCCTAGTGTGGGACCACAGTGAAAATTTGTGTCGCTAAATATTGTTTACCTACTATTTTAAAATTATAAATATTTTATTATTTATTAATGATACAATAATCTATCTACAGGTGACTACGAATTCCTTTTACCGTTTCTAGCCATGATTTTCAAATATTAATAAATCTAGTATTGAAAAACAAAGGAGGCGTCATTTGGGTTCCGAACCTCAAAAGGAAAGACGGAACCCTTATAGGATTACTTTGGTGCCCATCCGTGCGTCCCTCCGTCGTATGTCTGTCAAGACCTTTTATCTCGGAAAAAAAAATTATAAACGGGAAGCATTTATTGACATATTAAGACAAAGGGTCGAGGCTCAGCATTATGCAACCAAGTCAACGCAGTGATCTTGGCAGCGCTGATGTTCAGCCACTACCCAAAAAAAAAGCTAAAAATTAAACTTACATGTAAGTTAAAACATATAATTTAAAAGCGTGGAGGTTAAATTAAAACCACGCAGGTACTCAGGTCTACAGTCCGTTGAAGCTGTGATAAAACAACTTCTAAGTTGACGTAAAAAAAAAAACAGCCAAGTGCGAGTCGAACTGCCGCACGAAGGGGTCCGTGCCATTATCTACACAACATTAGACAAAGATCAAATCTGACAACAGCGCCATCTATAGAAACCAACAAGAAGCGTTTAACATTGACATTTAACGACATGACATCGGCGCTTTGAAGGTAACACAGATGGCCGCTAGATGGCGAGCGCTGTCTTTAGTCAACGTTTATTGTATGTGTATTTATTGTAAAAATATTGATTTTTAGTATTTGTTGTTTTAGCGGCAACAGAAATACATCATCTGTGAAAATTTCAACTGCCTAGCTATCACAGTTCATGAGATACAGCCTGTTGACAGACAGACAGACAGACAGACGGACAGATAGTGGAGTCTTAGCAATAGGGTCCCGTTCAGGCAAGGAACGTATATTTCGACACTCCAGGGAATCCAAATATATAGGGTCCTTTCCGTTGACCTAGAACTATGTAGTAATATTGTCCTATGTTACAAGTACAGGGAAAAATCTAAAAACTGTACATTTGTAATTAAATCATAAAAAAAAAATTACTTTGAAGTTTGCGAATAGCTCGGAAAAAACTGCGAGACTCGATTCTGGAACTATTTATAATATGTAAGTACCTACAAATTTGTACGGAACCCTCGGTGGACAAGTCCGACTCGCACTTGTCCGGTTTCTTTTTTTCGGTTTTCGACCCAAAATTACTTCACACAACAACGGTGAAGGAAAACATCGTGAAGAAACCTGCGTGTCCGAGGTGTTCACATACCTCAGCGCTGGAAATAGCCAATCCGCGGTGAGCCCCCGTACTCTCTCTTTCTGAGAGAAGGCCTGTGCCCTGTAGTGAGACGTTTATAGGATAGGTACATAAAAAAGAGACTAACTCTTTTACGCAGTGGAATTATGTAATTAGCTTCATTATTTTTATGAAAAACAATAATTGTAAAATAGTGTAAGCCCACCTGGTGAACTCCTTTATAATCTTACACGTGCCTTAGGTCCTTTTTCACACCAAAACGCCGCAATATATAACCAAATAACACTCTACTGGTGACCATTACTTCTCTACAAATTCTTCTACGCTTGAGTTCACTATAGAATCTTCCATATCTAATAACACCGCGACATACGACAAAATTCTACGTTATTGGTAACCTTAGTTCTTAAACAAACTTCTATCATATTTCAGGCCACTGAAAAGCATATCACCAAAAAGCCGCAGCGTACTTGTGACCCTCTCTCTTCTGCAACAATTTCTACGCCTCAGATCACCATAAAAATCTGTATGAAAGCAACGCTGCGTCTAAACCACTTTTCATTGGTGATGACAACTTTCCTAGAAACTCTTCAATGATTCGGACCACCAAAAAAATTCGCACTGAAACACCACAGCATACAACCCAACCAATTTTCACTGGTGACCCTCTCTCCTTTAAAACCTCTTCGACACTTCAGCCCATCACACGAGTCCGCGTCAAAACAACGCTGCGTATAACCAAAGCACGCTTTACTGGCGCCCTCAATTTCTCAAGAAACTCCTACGCTATCAAGACCACTACAAAATCTCGCATGAAAACACCGCGGCATATAACCCACCCACTCTTTTCTGGTGATCCTCTCTCCATCACAACCTCTCTAACGGCATAGCTCACCGTTCCGAACGTCTCCCGCGGCATGCAACTCACCCACTCTTTTCTGGTGACTCCCTCTCCGTCGCAACTCTCCAAAAGCGTAGCTCACCGCACCGAAAGTCTCTCGATCCAACCTGCGCGCGCAGCGGCGACCAATCGTTATCGTGCCTTATCTGCCAGTCGGCAGCAAACCGCCTCCGCCGGCGGTCGCGATGAGCGAGCTGCAGTATCAAGGAAATGGTCCAGAGGAGGATAGGGGGTACCGTGCGCCCTTCCGTAGGCCTCCACAGTACAGGTGGCCCGCACCGCAGCCTCAACCGAGTGCATTTGCTCCCTGGAGGCGCGCCCCCGCGCCCCCACGCCCTCCTGACTACCGACGCAGTGCCAGCTACCCAGGAAAGCCTGAAGAACCTTTCCAGGTATGTTTTCACAGTGGCGGAATATACCAGAGGGGTGAAGCTCGATGGTTTTACTGTGTCTCGTTTTGGGGATGAGTTTGTGGTGTCTTATATGCGGGTTCGACGAGAATGGTTAGGTTTTACAGTGGCTGGACTGAAATAGGTTTTTTTCAGGTATGTTTTGAGCTGTGTTCGGTTTGCGGCCACGTAAAACGTACACGTTTTGACACGACTTAGTTTACAGCTAAGGTTGTTTGTCTGAAATACCTACGGTTTTCAGGACTACTAGATGTTACGGTGAGTTTTTAGATATGCAGCCACGTTAAATATGTATGCCTACTTGTGTTTGTCCTTGTTACACCGGTTCGATAACGATATTTACCATAGTGATGTATAGTTAACTAACACACCACTTGCACATATCCAAGCTCTAAAGACGGTCTTGTTTATAAAAACCAGATCCCTCTAAAACACTGCTAAGAGTCACTTTATTTAATCTGTGGTTACGACTTTTCCTTGTTAAATCCCCACTGCAGACTATTTTGCTCGGCGTCTTAAGGGATCGTGTTTTTTTATAAATAAGACCGTAACGATCCTTCTAAAACACTCTTCAGAGGCAGTTTAAAAAATCTGTGGTTACGTGTTGCCCTCTTCCACGGACTATTTAAAGTGCCTCTGGGGAGTGCTTTTAGGGAATTCTGCTTTTATAAATACGAAGCTAACTCAGCCCACACTTGCTTAGAGACTTACCGCCGGTTTCATCACCATTAGCCTACGCTTGTCCACTGCTGGACATAGGCCTCTCCTATTGCACGCCGCTGAGCACGGTCCTCGGCTACTCTCATCCAGCACTTGCCAGCCGCCCTGCGGAGATCATCGCTCCGCTCGAGTCTCAACACGAAAGTTTTCAATCAGTGCATCCTACCCGTCATGACATACGGTGCCGAAACGTGGACACTGACGATGGGGCTGGTCCACAAATTTAAAGTCACTCAGCGTGCTATGGAGAGGGCTACACTCCCGTAGGCACAACGTAGGCAGCTGAAATTATATGGATGAAAATTGGCACACAAACCTATTGCCTATAAATTTTTATTCACGTCGTCGCATACAAAGCACTGCTAGTTTATAACCATGCAATTTTCAAATAGAGGTTTTCACCGCCAATTCAACATAAATTGTTTTATTGACCAATTATATTACAAGGATCTACAAGTTAGAATAAATACATGAGTTGACTTAAATATAATCGATTAGCCTTTGTTGCCGAGCGGCATAAAGCCTGTTTTACCGAATCCAGCGCCAAATCCCTACGGATGGCAAGGTCAAGTATTCTAAGCAATATATAATGTTTAACAAAGAAACAGTGTACAAGAAATTGAAATAATTCAACAATCGCGCTAACTGTGCCATTGTCAAAACAAAAAAAAGGTTTTTAACTTTAAAACTGTTGTTGTTTTTAGGGTTCCATACCTCAAAAGGAAAGAAACGGTACCGTCGTTCCGTCTGTCTGTCAAGACCCTTTATCTCGAGAACGCGTAGAGGTATCGAGTTGAAATTAAAAGCATATAGGTATTCAAGTCTACAATCCCTTGAAGCTGTGAAAAAAAAAAACTTCCGTTGTCCTAGAACTATGAAATTTGGCAAGTAATATCGTCGTATACTACAAGTACATGTAAAAATTTGAAACTATATACATCTGCAATTAATCTTAAAAAAATTGTCTTTGAAGTT
This sequence comes from Yponomeuta malinellus, assembly GCA_947308005.1. Classification (NCBI taxonomy): domain Eukaryota; kingdom Metazoa; phylum Arthropoda; class Insecta; order Lepidoptera; family Yponomeutidae; genus Yponomeuta; species Yponomeuta malinellus. Next base: position 4,915,989 of record OX371023.1, read on the forward strand.
CGGTAAAAGCTCTGAAAAAACTGCGAGACTCGATTAATGAACTATTTATAATATGTAAGAACCTACAAATTTGTACGGGACCCTCGGTGGGCGAGTCCGAGTCGCACTTTCCCGGTTGTTATAAATAAGGCCGTAAGTTTCTATGAGGTTTAGTTTCATAAGCCTTAGGTACTCTAACTACCGTATTTGACCTACATGCATGCTAAACAACAAATAATCGATAGAGGCAAGCAAGCGGTATGTTTTTCTGCTCTATAAAGCTATGCTTTTATATTATTAGAATAACATAACATAACATAAACTCACGCCTGTATCCCAGAGGGGTAGGCAGAGACCAGGGACTGCCACTTGCTACGATCCTGACAGATCACTTTCGCTTCTAATAAAAACTATGTAAGTCCTACTGTAGGACACTGGCCTTGCCTCAGAAAGAGAGATATATAGAGAACACTTTATCCTTACGAATATTATAAACGCGAAAGTTTGTGTGTATGGATGGATGTTTGTTACTCCTTCACGCAAAAACGGCTGTACGGTTCCGGATGAAATTTTGCACTTTTGATAGATTATAGTCTGGATTAGCACATAGGCTATTTTGTATCCCGGAAAAATACACATCAAAATTACCACGCGAACGAAACCGCGGCCAACAGCTAGTTGTACATAAAAATGGAAATTACACAGATATTTCTTAACCTAAGAGTACAGATGGCGGCCTTATCACTGAAAGTGATCTCTTCCAGACAACGTTTGGATACACTGGACAATACATTGGAGAACGAAGTAGATGTACAAACATATAAAATGATAGTTTCAGTGCTACATGGATTATGCATGCCTAAATAACCGAGTACTTATATTAAATTATCAACAGATACATACGAATCATTTACACAAATAAAAATAAAATTAATATCATATATAAAAATACATAAATTATAAGAGAGGGAAGGCTTAAGGGGATCCAGAGAGTAACACTAGTGGCACTAAGGAAAAAAAAATCATGTCTTACAAACCGAATTTGCAAAAAGTGTCAGTACAATCTCTCAATCATGTTAAATAGTGGTTTTTGGGACCCGCGGCCGTGAACCTTAGGCGAAATGGTGGCGTGGTGGCCGGGTCACCTATCTCCCTCTAAAATGGTTGAGACTGGTGATGGCTGACCCCTGCGTTATGCTCGTGAACGCGTGCTGTTCGTGTGTCTGGCCGCAGCATTACTGTTTTTCCAACTTTTGTAAGAAGTGTTATTTTGGCTTTTAAAGTTATTAGTGGCTATCACGGAATCGTATCATATAGGCTTTGATGTATAAGTTTTTAGATGATTTGAGTGAATGGTCAGAGTGGAGTTTTTTTTCCCGCTGCCTTTTTCTCCACTACAAATACGGCCCGAAGGCAGCGGCTAACATAGTAACATAGTACATTGACATTCAGCAAACAGAATGTAAATTCTTTACGTTGAAATAAATTATTGATTTCTGATTTCTGATTTCTGAAAAACGTAGGACAAGATATTAACGCATATACCTACTGGATGTCCCAAGAAATAGTGTCAAGCGGAAGTCCAGAGATAGAGCACCTCTCGGTGCTCGGGGTACATACCCGAATCATCCCCATGTGTGTGTTATTTTTTGTAGCATCGAGTTATAATTTTTTTTCGTTTGTTATTTCTTGTCATGACATTATTGGCCACAGAGCCGTGAATTACTAAGACACATGCTTTATTTTTTTTTCCAAAATAGGTGAATAGTGTGCCTTGCAGGCACAAACTCAATTGTGGCTCAATCTGATACAATAACGCCGTAAATAAATGAAGAATCGCAAAGTTAGTTAAAATATTTAGTGAAAACTCGAAAAGTACAAACAATCGCGAAACGCACAAGGGGGTGATACGGGTACCCGTAGAGGTGCTCTTGACACTATTTTTTGGGACACCCTGTATACTGTCTATCTAGTCCCAGGTCGGTGATCCTTGATTAAAATCACTGTTAACATGATTGTACAGACACTTATGGCAAATACGATCTGTAAGAGAAGATATGATTTTTTTGTCATTGTTGGGGCTAGCCCCCTGGATCCCCATAATCATTACGCGTGCCATTGGATTGGCAATTTCAAGCGCTGAGGTATGTGAACAACAAAGACACTCAGGTTTCCTCACGATGTTTTCCTTTACAGTTGGAGTGTATTGCTACTAGAAATTCACAATGGGTGTCTGGGTGTTGTTCCCTGATTGTAACCTCCTTGTCTGGGTATCCTAGACACGGGGTATCCTAGTCTGGGATCGGCACAAGTGATTTTGTTGCGGGCGTTATTTATTTACTTAGTTACAATATGCGTCACGTAGAAACCGGGATTTGAACCTATGACCTCACGCTTGTGTGACAGGTGTCCTACAGATAATGCGCTGCCACTGCTATATATTAGGCAGCCAACTGTACTGCATCATTGTAAATATTTTAAGTTTGTGTTTTTCCCAGTAAATCTTGTCTTATATTCTATTAGATTAGATTTCACATATAGCAAAACATATGGAGTAGATAGTGTTTAATTAATTTTTTTTTTTATGGATACTTTTATTGCAATTAAAAAACGTACAACGCGACGGACTAAATGCCATAAGCTTTTTCTACCAGTCAACTGCAGGAGGTAAGGGAAAGAGTTGGTAGGCGTGCAAAAGAAAAAAAGAAAAAGTTAATATAAATTAAAAAAATTACTTTTATAAAGTGTAATTTTTTTTTTGAGAGTTAATGAGATTTGTTTGTTATATATACGACATGATGTGATATCATAATATAAATAATAAAAAACTAAGAAATGAAAAAGAAAATAACTAATAATTTAAATAGAAAATCGAACCAAATCGCTGCCGTCAGCCGGTAAGGTCGCTAGAATCTCGCTGAATAACGAGACTCGCTCGCTGCCCGAAATAGGCACTAGCCCTCGGGTCGCTGAAGTGTAATTAAATAAACTTACAAATTAATATAGACTTAATAACATAACATTAACTCACGCCTGTATCCCAGAGGGGTAGGCAGAGACCAGGGACTCCCACTTGCTACGATCCTGACAGATCACTTTCGCTTCCTCAACATTAATTAGTCGTTGCATGCACGCACGCCGGTTTCGGGTACTTTTTATCTTGCCCTTTGCTAATACACTTACAGATATACCGATATATAATACTATATTTATTAATATGCAATAAGCCTATATACCACTAGAAAAATACATATTATATCTACACACTATAAGAGCGCTGTAAGAGCGCTCTAAGCCTACAATGTCTCTCTCTGAGAGAGAGAGAGTTGTAAGCTAAAGTACTAGGTTGTGAATGTAACACAATCGCATGACTTTCAAGGTGGCCATGTTATGAGTTCCTCCATTTGTGCGCTAACAGACGACAACAGAACTTTAAACATTGCATTCTTTTCAGCTTTCCGGTAGGCTTGGAAACAATGCGCGTTTGGTTATATAACTACCCGTGTTGGTTTACTTTTTAGGGTTCCACAGCCGACAGGTGCATTAAAAGAAAAGCACTTTGTAAACGTTACTTTTATTTCATCATCATCATTATCATCAGCCTCCGCTTGTCCACTGCTGGACATAGGCCTCTCCTATAGCACGCCACTGAGCACGGTCCTCGGCTACTCTCATCCAGCTCTTGCCAGCCGCCCTGCGGAGATCATCGCTCTACCGAGTCTGAGGACGTCCCACACTACGTTTACCGATCCGCGGTCTCCACTCAAGAACTCGTCTTCCCCATCGGTTATCAGTTCTTCGGATGATATGGCCGGCCCACTGCCAATTCAGCATGCTAATTCGGTGGGCTATGTCGGTCTACTAATTTTATTTAATTTTTATTTATTGAAAGAAAACAAACAATTGTACAATATAGTTACAGGACAGAAAAATCTTACATGAATATTATATATGTCATTGTACAGCCAGTGGCGTTTTAAATAGATTTACAAAGACATAGAAATGAATAGAAAAACTCACAGTTGTGCTAAGAACAACAGCCAAAGAGGAAAATAGTTACATTTGCAATCTATTCTCTTACGTAAGCAGTGATTTTGCAACAGAAACGTAAGGGCTAATCTACTGTCAACTGAATTCCGTTCATAAACTCACGCCTGTATCCTGGCGGGGTAGGCAGTTGCCACTCGCCACTATCCTAGAGACCTTCGCTTTATAAATATCTATTGGGCGGCATTCAACGGCGAAGTAGAGTACCTACTTCTTGTAAAAAAAAAACCGGCCAAGTGCTAGTCGAACTCGCCCATCGAGGGTTCCGTACAAATTTGTAGGTACACACTTACATATTATACGTAGTTCAGGAATCGAGTCTCGCAGTGTTTCCGAGCTTTTCCCGAACTTCAGAGATTTTTCCCTGTAATTGTAGTATAAGACGATATTACGTACAACGGAAAAACACCTTATAAATTTTGACTCCCTTGAGTGTCGAAATACACGCTTTTTGCGGCATAAACGGCCGTATCTTTTTTTACGTTAACTTGGAAGTTTTATTTTCACAGCTCCAAGGGACTGTAGACCTGAGTACCTATACGGTTTTAATTTCAAGTCGACACCTCCGCGTTCCCGAGATAAAGAGTCTCGACAGACAGACGGACGGACGCACGGACTAACTGAGTAAAGTGCACGCATGTAAAGGTTCATGAATGTGTTGTCGGGTCTACCTAAATCGATGAGAGAAGGCAGAATCTTCAAGTACCAAAACTGCCTAAATATTTTCGCGATAACATATAGGCTTGCCGTTCTATCTGACATCTCCGAAGATAGCTTTGCTTATCACATCTGTTTGTGACCTAAAATACGTTCCATTTTGTTTTGAAATCCGCTTCGCTGAAGTTAAATTATTTTTGTTGATCTCATTTTTTTTTCCAAATAATTCCGAACAACATTGGTTTGTTTAATCGACACTAAAATTATTTTTTTCACTTCATGGACTTCGAGGTCGTCGACTCGTCGTACATTCTGACTTAAAAGAGGCAAACCGGTGTGGAACAATTTTTTTACATGAAATTCTAAAAGTAAACTTACAATAACTTCCACACAACACTATCACTTACAACTTCCACACAAAACAATTACTTGGCCTAGTTCTAAATTGGGATAGCCCGTGCTACGGTACCCAGGCAAGGACAACACAAACTCAGAAGTACACCCAGACTGATGCCACAGTACAAATGTACGGCGGCCCGCAGGGGAATTGAACCCACCACCTCTGGCATGGTGACGGTAGACCAACTGGGCAGTCGAACCTGGGGCCTAATGTCTATCTTTTGAATCTATCGCGATCTCTTTCAATCGCTTTCAAGGTGCTGACCAAATTCAGACTGACTATATTTATTTGACCTCCACCAATCCGGACTTGGCCCCCCTGGTGGAGTATGGCCTATACCTTCCTCAGGGAAGAGACCCGTGCCCCTCGGTGGGGACATAATGGGTTGATGATGATATTTATTTGACACAAGCTGTCATTGAAAGTCATAGGGATAGATTAAATGCAGTCGAAGTTCGTCAGCACCTTTCAAACGTCAAATTGAAAGGGATCGCGATAGATTCAAAAGATAGGCAATTAGGCCTCTAGTCAATGAGCCGTTTTCAGCACAAATTCACAAAGCACTTCATAGATGGCGCTTATAGGCGTGCACATACAAGAACAGGGATACGTCTGTCAAATTTTGCTTAGCGCAGATTAATTTTGACAGCCGCATTCCGGTTCTTCTATGGCCACGCCTGTAAGCGCCATCTATGAATTGCTTTGTGAATTTGTACTGAAAGCGGCTCATTGCATTGTACTTATTTACCTAAATTATTTTATACTCGCAACTATTTTGTTAATTACCTATATTAAAACTCGTTATTGTTCACTCCAGAGAAAAAAAAACATCAAAAGCCTTACACACCTAAGTAATGTTAGTGTACCAACATTATTTATCACGCCGGGCAACACTGGGCGTCGCAGTGCGGGGGCGGCGGGGCGAGGGGGTTGCGGAAGTAGGTCACCGGGCTGCGGCCCGCACAGCCTCCTATATAGGGCGCCGCCCCCGCCGAAGCCTTTGGAGGCAGGCTGGTTTAACGTGAAGTAGTTCCAGGTAGCGGAGCGGTAGAGCGCTGGCCTCTCATTGAGGAGGCCGTGGGTTCGAATTCAAATTCAAATTCGAATTGAAAAAATGTTTAATTCGAAATAGCACAGAAACTGCGACTTAACGAACGTTGCAAGTTATACGAGGTGGCGATTTCAAAAATGTGGACAAAAAACTCCAAACTTCACCTGCGACTTCACTCTTCGAATCCCGGCATGTACCAATGACTTGGTTTTCTAAGTTATGTTGTGAAGTTGTAGTAGCAATACACTCGCTAACTGTAAGGAAAACATCTTGAGTCGGACCCTAATCAGCCAGTATGAAAATTCGAGGGTCGGCGGAATAACCCCCAGTTTCTCGTACACACACGCTGTTAATCTACCGTTAACAGCTGTCAATTGACCAAAGTGCATCAAAAAAACCACTGACAGCTGTTAACAGTAGATTAACAGCTTGTTAGTGTACGAGAAACCGGGGGTAAATCACATAAGTAAAACTGTCATTAAATTATTGTTTTATACAACATACGTAATTAAAATAGCAGTTTGCTTAATTTTTGTTAAAAAACCGGCCAATTGCGAGTCGGACTCGGGCACGAAGGGTTCCGTACCATTATATATACAACATTAGACACAAAGATCGAGAAAAAACGGCAAAAAACCACGTTTGTTGTATGGGAGCCCCCCAAAAATATCTATTCTATTGAATTAATTATTTTTTGAAGCGAATATAGAAATAAATATTCTGTAAATATTTCAAGTGTCTATTAATGTTATTAATATCGAACAAAAACGGCAAAAAAATTACGTTTGTTTTATGGGAGCCCCCCTTAAATATTTATTTTATTCTGGTTTTAGTATTTGTTGTTATAGCGGCAACAGAAATACATCATCTGTGAAAATTTCAACTGCCTAGCCTGGTGACAGACAGACAGACAGACAGCCAGACAGACGGACCGACAGACAAGTAATATTAATAGGGTAACGTTTGGCACCCATCGGGTACGGAACCCTAAAAAATGGTTTCAAAAATTTATTCATTGTATCGTGACATTTCTCCGTTAATGTAATAAAGATAATAAAATTTTTATAGAGTACCTAATTTTATTACAGTTTTTAAAATTTGCGTTGTGGACTCGTGTACTTCCGTCGACCACAGAATTGCTATATTTGTGTTAGGAGTCAGTCGACCACAACTAGGATACCCTGTGCTGTGGTAACTAGGCAAGGGCATTACAAACATGGAACTACACCCAGACTGAGGTATGTGGGTGTATTTCCACCCGTATACCTTATATGGTGGTAATGAAGTTAATCTGGGAAGCTTGGAAAACCATGAGGGACGCCTGTCCTGCAGTGGGTGATGATGATGATGATAACGATGAAGGTTATCCGTAGAATTCTAAATGGTCCGTTCGGACGAACATAAAGATAGAGAGTACTTCTCTAAAGAGAGATAACAAACATGAGTTTTGAAAAAGATGGTAGGTACATAGTCGAATATTTGTCCTGAATGCTTTGCCATAGACATACAAATTTTGTTGTGAGAGAGCGCAAGTTGTCTTAGGTTTTATAATAACAATTAATTTGGTCAATAAATAATTGATGCATTAAGACGAAATATTTAAATGTCATAAGTTTTATGCACAATTACATAAAAATTTAAAGTGTCAGAGAAAATTTAAATACCAATAAAAATAAAAATAACAAAAGTCAGTAACACAATAGATATCTTCTTTCTTTCTTTTCCTTTCTTTTCCTTTATTTTCCTTTGTTTTCCTGTCTTTTCCTTTGTTTTCCTTTGTTTTCGTTTGTTTTCCTTTCTTTTCCTTTCTTTTCCTTTCTTTTCCTTTCCTTCTAATTATGCCCAACGTACGTCTACGCCATTATCTTTCGGTCAAGAATTCCGTTACATTGCAACAGGTAACATTTGTCCAATAACATATGTTTTAATTTATATTTTAACATGTTTGTGTCAAGTTCATAACAATGGTGTTTAATTGTTCTTTTCAAGGTCATAATAAAACAGGTTAAAATAAAACTATCACGGCTCAGAAGGCTTTGCAAGTTACCGACTAATAGTGGAGAATCTCATAAAAGGAAAACTTCGTAGAAATTTCATTGAAAACAACTTTGATGAGGTTCTTGAGAAGATGTCTGGTGTTACTTTGAATGACAGGCCACGCAATGGTTTGATTAGAGAACGTTGTGGACTGAAAGACGATGTAGTGACTAGAATTGAGAAAGGAATGTTGCGTTGGTTTGGACATGTGAAGAGTATGAAGGAAGAAGGGCCGGTGAGGGACGTCCCAGGCGGACATACTTCGACCAAATATTATTAGCAAAGGGCAAGACAAAAAGTACCCGAAACCGGCGTGCGTGCATGCAACGACTAATTAATGTTGAGGAAGCGAAAGTGATCTGTCAGCATCGTGGCAAATGCCCGTCCCTGGTTTCTGGCTACCCCTCTGGGTACAGGCGTTAGTTTATATAATGTAATGTATAATTGAAATTGTCAATGAAATACCAACGTGATGGATGGGTAGATGTCCTTTAAATGTTCTTTGTATGTCCTTACTTTACTTTTCATTTTTTAGGGTTCCGTAGTCCGACAAGTTTCGCTATATCCGTCTGTGTGTCTGTCCATCGGCGGCCTAGCGCAAAGACCGGTGGTACTAGAAAGGTGTAATTTGATGTGTGTACATATTTTATCAAAGAATAAAATGTTAGATTTTTTTTTACTGTACCTCCCCTGACATGTAAAGTGAAGACGATTTTTTTTTTCTCGTCTACCCCATCATGTGGGGCATCGTTGGATTGGTCGTTAAAAAATATTGTGAGTGTACCATTTTTAATTTAGGGCTCCGTTGGCGAAATATTAAGACTTAAAACGCATTTTTGTCTGGGTAGGACGTCCCCCCCTCTCATGGCAAAGCGATAGATTGTAGAAACGTGAAAAAATTCAGGGTAGTAGCACATATAATGGACTTAAAAGGAAAAGTATCAGGGCTAAGTTGGCTTTACTAGTTAACGAGTAATAGGCAACCAACTTGTAAAAGTAAAATTTCATACAAAATCCATTGAAAATTACTTCGTTGAAGTTGTTAGTTCTGTAAAGCAGATAAAAAACCCTCTTTCTACGGTACCCTACATTGCGCGTGGCCCGACACGCACTTTGTCGGTTTTTTTTAATTTTATTCGTAGATGTGAGTTATATTCCTCTACCTGTCACCTCAGATAAGGTCACGTTATCGATGTAAAAAAAATATTATCTGAGTCAATACACAAGGGTAAATAGAATTGTAAATAAATTGTATTTACCTTTGTGTTTTATATCATGATAAAAATGACCTACTTCGTAAAAATCGTAGAGATCCGATAAGGGGTCATTACACTTTAATTTAAAATACTTATCATTTCGCTATCGTGAACCTCGAAACTAAGTAGCGTCATCATGACAAAATTGCATTTCCGGCCAAAACCGTTGAATTTGCCAAAACGCCCGTTTTCGACAGAATTTAATTAATATTGTAAGTTTAGGCAAACCTGGTAGCAATTTCATAGCGGTGTGAACACCTCAAGCACTCAGGTTTCCTCACGATGGTTCCCTTCATAGTTAACGAGTGGTTTTAGTACTGACAAATAACGAATGTACTTAACATAGAAAAAAAAAGCCATTGGCAAGCCTTACACCAACCACGTGACCATCGCGTATTAGTAACATCATGATTATCACTGAAAACGGAAAATAACGAAATACGTCCAAAAGAAAGGAAAATCTGTAAGTACCTACTCAGTTACAAATACACACAATAACATATTATGATCGCCTAACAACGTAGGCACAGATTACAGTTTTATAAATTGGTGACTTCAGATTTAACACTTTTATCAATACAGGAGAGGTAACCAGAAAATAACCCACCTCAGCTACGTACAAACACTAACAGCACTTATTTCTATGGAAATAACAATGAAAGTCCCATGGACCTGCAATCTCACATACCGTACCAAGTTCTTATCAGCGCATGTTTTCAAGGTTTTCAGGCACTATGAAAGGTTTTATCAGCTCTCTGATTGGTCAGTTTTGGCCACCCCTCCCCCGCGCTTGTGTGGCCCCCCTCTTTGGCCCGAGAGTGCGGTTTTCGGTGTTTTCTAAGATTGATCGCAATACTTTGCCGACAACACATTGGGGGGGGGGGGGGGGGGCATGGCTATGCCACATGGAGGGAAAGTACTTTGAATATTGTAGATGGAACATTTTACTGAATGAAGACATTATTTTAATTTAAAAAACAACTTAAACTGCATTCATAGATTTTTAAATAATTACATGGTTGAACCGGGAATCGAACCCGCTACGCGAGAAAAAAAAATCCCCTTTAGCTTTATCATACCGATCGAAAGGCTTCATCATAGGGATTACTTTTTGCTGAACAACATAGTGTCAGCAATTCATAAAGATTATTTTTTGCTAAATAACGTAGTGTCAGAAATACCATGATCATTTTAGACCTTGAATTTATTTTTTTTTCCATTCAAAATTAATCAATTATGCTCAAAATGAGTCCCATTGTGTTGAATGCAAAGTCGCACTCTTTTGATTATTTCGCTCCGTGTCGTTTTTTTGATCGTGTTGTGGTGGATATCCATGAGTAATAGGTAGGTACTTGAAAATGATAATGTCAGTTGTATGTCAGCTTCTCATTTTTCTGAACAAAATTTCACATCAAATGTTAAAATTCATGGTCTTTCTTTTATTTCTGATGCTATGCTATTTAGCAAAAAATAATCCTTATGATGAAGCCTTTCGATCGGTATGATAAAGCTACAGGGTATTTTTTTTTCTCGTGTAGCGGGTTTGATTCCCAGTTCAACCTTGTAATTATTTAAAAATCTATGAATGCGGTTTAAACTGTTTTTTTAAATTAAAATGTTGTCTTCTTTCAGTAGAATGTTCCATCTGCAATATTCAAGGTGCTTTCCCTCCATGTGGCACAGCCGTGGGACGCCCTGTATACCTGGGTCGCCTCAATCTGGGTGTATTTCCATGTATGTGCGGTCCTTGCCTGATTACCATAGCACAGGGTATCCATGGGATTGTGTCGTGTGGAAGCTATTATCGTCCAAACTTGTTTCGTAATGTAATACGAGTTTAAAATTCTATTTTAATTTGTTTTCTTACACACGACACATCTTGGAATGATTCGCGTATTTTAGACGATACAAGTTTATTCAGCCTGGTAGCGATCCATTAACCTTATAAGTCATTAACTTTATTTGTATTTTATGTAGTTTTATTTATTTACTTATTTATTTAATCATCTATTCATTCATTTATTTAACCATGTTATCCCTACCGCACCCTAGCATATTTGTGAGACGGACAGGCACTGGCTGAAAATCAGCGCTTTGGGTGAATACCCTCAGCACGACGCTGAGCCAGCTGCCTTTTCCAGGATCAGGGACACACCGCAACTTATGTAAATATGTATAAAGTGTTTTATTGTTTTTTTCTTTTTTATCTTATGTATTGTGATTTAATATTTTATGTTGTAACTTGTTAATGTATGTGTGTGTTTTTGTTCATGAAATAAATGGTTTTCTTCTTCTTCTTCTAAACTGAATACTCGCTCTGGAGCCTTCCGGGCGATTGTCACGGCCCTATCGGCGACGTGGGACACTTTGTTACTTTGGTGAAAATTCAAACGCAAGAGGAGTTGCGCCGTATGAGTATTTTCGTGGTTTATATTCAATAATACAAAGCTGAAGACGTTAAATGTGCCAACGAGTTTCATTGAAGTATAATTGTGGTAAGGACTGACGCAGAGCAGCGAGCCCAAGCGCCGAGACCGGTGCGTTAACAGGCCTATACAGATTCTCTTTAACAAATCTCGTAGGTGTTTCACAAAAACCGTAAACGAGCGAAACTTGTTCCCGGGTACTTTTATTTAACACAAAATTTAATATAACTACCTACCCGTCCGCTGGGGAAATGGCAACGTAACGGCGAAGCGTAATTTTAGCGGCGCAACAACGTAACGACTAAACCGTTATTCCGTTACTCGTTAGTTTTAATTCGGCTTTTGTGCTCCGGATTTTCAGGGCTACGACGGTTGGTGTACCTACCCTCGTTTCTTGTTGTGTAATATTTTTGCCGCGATCCTGACAGTAGTATAACTCGCGTAAATTAAATAGGCAATTCTAGCAAAAACTTTAACTTTTACTTGAAAACTCTATTACTTAAGTTAAGACGTGTTTCGAAAAGAAAAAAATGTGGAGTTTCTTTGTTAGCTTCTTCTTAACATAATCTGTTAATTAAATTCTGAAACTAACTGCTTTGATATAACATTTTGTTTTTATAGTGAATAAAATTTTTGAGTTTTTTTAAGAACATCGAATCGCGCCACTTACGTTTGCACGGGTAATACCATTGGAATGCGATTGGTTAGTAGACTACCAAAAGTGTCAATTAAACTATCATTACCCTACTATCATCACTTTATTGAAAAACTATGCTTTTACAAGACTCGCCCCTCGAAGCATCTGTTCCAACCCGCTATCTCTAGCAAAAGTCGAAAAACACTGCCATCATGTGACATTAAAATATAACTCCGTTTATTTATTCTAATCGTAGCTCTTTTATGCGTGGCATAAGCTCTATAGTCGAATAAAAGAGAACCACCAGGTCACTCCAACTGGATGAAAAACAGTGCCGTCTCTTATCGTTCGTTGAACCGTCCAAATGCAAATCGAGGCAGATCATGTTGCATGCAGCGAACGAAAAAAATCATTGTTAGTGTTTTGTTAACACATTGTTAATAATATTTGATTAGCATACCCCTATTTACGTCTCACTGCAAGGCCTTCTCTCGGAGAGAGAAATACGCCCGCAGGGCCGGATTTAGGGGAGGACAGGCGGGGTTACTGCCCTGGGGCCTCCACAAGAGAGAGGGCCCCACAATAGAGCAATACCCCCAATACACCAATATTTTATAAGAATACTAACTTCGTCGTCGTCAAATTTTTTTTTTTTTATGTATCGTATTTTTTATTTAGAAAAAAAATCAAAAATCAAAATCAATTTTTTTTATTCAAAGTAGCACAGAAACTGCGACTTGACGAACGTTACAAGTTAAACTAGGTGTCCATTTCAAAATCTCGACCATTTTGGAATAGATCACAATTAGAGACCTCCACTTCTTTGTTGCCCCAAGGCCTCCGGACCTCCAAATCCGACCCTGTACGCCAGCAAAGGTAGTGCGATGGCACGAGTCAGTCGATTTGTTGCGCTAAAATGTCAGAATTTGACAATTAAGGTACTGGAAAGTCGCGACTTTTGACATTTGAAACGCGCGACCAGCGTCGTCGTACTGCCCACGTAGATATTATGATCTACGGTGCCGAAACGTGGACACTGACGGCAGGATTAGTCAAACTATTCAAAGTCGCTATGCTTCGGGCTATAAGTACTCGGGAAATCTTCACTGGATCGCATTAGAAATGAGACATCATCATCACTATCAATAAAAAAATAATAAAAAAAATCATCAATCAGCCACAAGAGGTCCACTGCTGGACATAGGCCTCCGCCATGGATTTCCAAAAAGACCGGTTGGAAGCGGCTTGCATCCAGCGTCTTCCTGCCACTTGGATGAGGTCATCTGTCCATCTTGTGGCTGGTCTCCATTCGCGAACTTTTCGGCCCCATCGGCCATCGGGGGTTCAATAAGTAGTTAGAATGAATAATATGCTAAGTGTATACACCTTTTGTTTGTTTACACTTAGCATATCTTTTTTCTAAACCTAACATTTCTTTCTTAAAAAAAAAATATCTTGACTCTCTAAAAGACCTAGTATACTTCGGCGATCACTGCGTCATCATCGTCGAATTTCTGGCCTCTTAGATATTCTTTCAGTCTCGGAAATAGATAAAAGTCACTAGTAGCAAGGTCTGGAGAATATGGAGGATGGTCTACGAATTCGAAGCCAGCATCATTGATGGCAGCCATCGCAACTTTGGACTTGTGCGCTGGGGCGTTACCTTGATGAAACAAAACAACTTTAGCGAGTTTGCCACGCCGTTTTTCGCATATATTGTCACGCAACTTTTTGATTTGTTCTGCGTACATAAGTATTCCCCGTAATAGTGGCTCCATGACTGAGGTATTCAATCATCACCACCCCTTGGCTGTCCCAAAAAAGAGAACCGGCCTTGAATTTCTTAGGGGTCGGTGATGATGGCCCCCCTTAGAGCCTCCTTAAATCTTTATTTTATTCTGTTTTTAGTATGTGTTATTATAGCGTTAACAGAAATACATCTTCTGTGAAAATTTCAACTGTCTAGCTGTCACGGTCCATGAGATACAGCCTGGTGACAGACGGACCGACGGACGAACGGACAGCGGAGTCTTTGTAATAGGGTACCCACCCTTTGGGTACGGAACCCTAAAAATACACGAACGAATTGTGAACCGGTTGTTGCAAGTGAGCTCCTAATACCGACCTGAAAGACGTTTCACGTCAAAATGTAAAAGGTGGCGCAAGCGTAGTGGCGCTCCTACCGAAACTTTATCTTATCAATCATTTCGATATCTCCGATCTTGACAGCCTCTTAGAACACTGGTTATCTTGAGTTGCGCGTAGGCATATTCTATCCCACGTGTAAGTTTCGTAAATGTAAATAAACAGAGCTATTTTTTAATAAGTACCTAGATATACATGAACCATAGATAAAAATTGTTACGGGGCGCCGTCAAAAATAGTACGGACCTTTTTGACACATTTTTTAATCATATTTATTTGTTATTTAATTTTAAGAAGTACTTAGCATTTGACCTACATAATTATGTTCGTAAGTTTTTATGCCAGTTGTCTTTATTCTTTATGGAAAGAGTAATCGAGAAATGTCGAAGTTGGCTGAAGTTTTATTTTCTATACCGCGATACAGAATACCATCAGCGCCATCTAGTGTTACAATTAGCGAACTATAGTTTCTGTTCTGTTTATTTTGAAGGCGATTTTTTTGTCTTTATCGACTTGCTTTATTCATTTATTAATTTCATACTGTTAATGATGTGAACAACCCGTTTGTTTTCATGGAGGCAACTTTTATCTTGCACAGAGTACTTATAATAAGATTAGTAGTTATCTGTATCACAGTCTATATAAAATTCTTCACAGATAAGAACTTGTTAGAACTATTACCCCACGTAAAAACAAGGATACGGAAAACTTTGGCTAAACAATAAAATATCAAACTACTTATATAAAAACCGGCCAAATTACAGTTTTCTAGTACCACCGGTCTTTGCGCTAGGCCGCGGACGGATAGACAGACAGACAGACAGACAGACGGACACGGCGAAATCCTGTGTCCGGCATCCGGCGGAATCCGTAACCCTAAAAAAGCTATTGGAGGACACGACGTAGATAACAACATAGTAAAATAGTTTTTTTTTAAATATAAAACTTAAGCAGAGGCTTAGCTTAAATAACATAATGAATAAATTAATATGGATATGTATGCTCTCCACGCTCGAATGACTGATGAACAGACACACTACCCGACACAGATACTATCGAAGTTACTAGCTGATTACTCGCTGTCTGTCCCAGTGGTCCCAGCTATATTCTGTTCAATGTCCTTTGTAAGGGCGCAGTTGTTTTTCAATGAGCGGGCTTCTACGCGAGAGTTGGTACAGTACACCAGTAACTACTAATACTAAGTACTTGTAAGAAAATAAAGTTTTTTGTATTATATTGCATACCAGAATCGCAAAGTGAGCATAATGATATTCGAGTATGAGCAGCCGGCAGCCTGGGCGATTCGGGGAAAACGGATTAAAATTCTTGACACTCAGAAACAAAATTCTTAATGACAAATGATAGTACATACATATTGTTCGACATTTTTTCTCTTAATTACACTTATGGCCATGTCGCGATCTTCATCATCATCATCATCAGCCATTTCACGCCCACTGCAGGACATAAGCCTCCTTCGTGGTTTTCATAACCATGAGGGGTTTTGCCGTAATCGCCACGCTTGGCAGGCGGGTTGGCGATCGCAGTATGCGGTTGGCATCTCAGGAAGACGCTGCTGCCCGTCTCCTAGTCACCTTCTACGATATCCAGGGAAGGAAATGGAGTGACGCTATTCTTAATCCGGCGCCGACGGAACGATCTTAAGCTATTTCAAATCACGGGCTAACGATATTTTTATATATGTACACGCGCGTACATGTAACTACGTCTACTCACAGCCAAGACGGCCGGCATGAAAACTATTTATGTCAATCATCAATCAATTCAATTAATCAATCAATATAATTTATTACGGAACAAGTCCATAGTGTTAGTAATAATATTAATATTAAAGAGATTTCTTAAAGTAGTTTTAGTTAGCACATTATTATTTTATTTTTATATTAGCCTTTTTTTATTTCATATTAGCCTCTATTTAGCCTTTTTGTTTGAAATACGACCCGCGCGCCCCCTCGCGGCGGGCACTCTGCAAATGTCGCTCGCGAACAACGCACGCTCGAATATTTTCCTTTAACTTTTATTTGTACAATTATTAATACATTTCTGTTAAACCCTGAAGAAGAACTCAACATTTATGTCAGCGCACAGATATTTTTTTCCTGGGATATTGAGGTTCACAGTCGCACTTTTTATTTGCATATTTGTTTAGTATCGCAAATCTTTTTTTTTTACGTCGACGGTCGCCGTCGACACAGTCATGTTGGCGTCGACGAGTTCGACGCCTGCGGTAGGCACACGTGCCGCCCGTCTATAAGCGCCTTAAGACATCGGGATCTTAAAGAGGCGTAGGGTGAGCACGATCCCCTCAGCATGAGTCGTTATGCCCACGCGCGGGATGTAGAGATGTAGACAAAAAATCGCCCCATCCTGCTCTGACGTATTGGATGTGAGCGGAATGGGGACGACCGAGGGGCTTTAGTAAGGTATGTATGCCCGATAAATAACGTGAGGACTTGGAGCACCGAAAGTGACTTAGGATTCCTCGTAAATTTAGCTTTAGTCAACAATGCAATCAATAAATCAGCCCGTACTCGTCTGCATATAGGCCTCTCCCAAAGCACGCCACTTCCTTCCATCCTCGGCCACCCTCATTCAACCGCTGCCAGCAATCTGTCTCAAATCGTCGGTCCAGCGAGCTGGTGGGCGTCCTACGCCGCATTTGTCGCCAATTAACAACTATTTAATGGAAACATGTTGGTCTTACGTGTCTCGTGCCGACTGCGCAGATTTTTAAAAGTGGAAGTGAAAATGTTCAAATGTTGTAAAATACAATGTTTAATATGTTAAATAACAATATTGACTTCTCCACACTTTTAGAAAAAATATCACTTAGAGTACCTCGCATTTCGTCACGTTCTGGGCGATTATTTTATACTCATGTAGTTCGCACTCAACACGCTCTGCTTTTCAGACGCAGCCCTAAATGTTTTAATGACTTTTTGCAAGATATTGATATTTTTACAGTTACATAAAATGAATTTAAAAAAGGGGCGGGTAGCCTATTGCTCAAATACAATTAAGTTAAAATGGCTCATACTTTTATTTTACTATAACCAATACTAAGTCTCAGAGACTAAAAATCAAAACTGGTTAAGATCGCATGCCTATAATATTATAATTTTGTTTACTTAAGGGACCTCCAGGTCTATTTTTGTTTACATATACTTTTTATTTTTTCCTGTTTGACTGTTTGTGACCTAAATAAAAAAAAAATAAAAAAAATGTTCAAAATATTAAAGTTACCGTCGCGGCCAAGTTTGTCCCAACAATGTGGCGCACTCCCCCAAAACTCTGTGAAACTCCTGTACTCAATTGAGTGCGTGCTAGGCGTGCATTTCAAAATAACCTATGACATTTTACTCCTCTTCCCGTATCGCTCCAGCGCGTATATTTAACTTTCCTACACACTGTGCGGACGGTCTAAGTTCGTAAATGAAAAGGTCACACTTAACAATTTACACTCAATTCGTCTCATCGACCAAACGCGGGATGCGTTTTGTTAAGACAAAAAGTAAAACAAATTTTATTTTTAAATTATAAAAACGTCCTAAAAACACGAGCTAAAAATAAAAGAGCGATGATTATTTCAAGAATGTCATCAACAGATCCTGATCAATTTTTTAATGGACCACCCTTCGCTGTTTAGTTGGATTTTCATTAAAATAGTAGTTTATGTGACTGTCACATAATTAGGGTTATTAAAACACGAGCGAGATTTTAAAAAACGAGCCTTTTAATACCAAGTTATGTGCAGTCTCATACACTACTTTATCTACACTCATAATGAAATTTTTGAAACAAAATGGCACAATTTCGACAAAAGTATCTTGACATTCAATCGTCTGCACTCAGTTTTGCGCGCGCAATTTTAGGTATTTTTAGTTGCACTTTTGGTACCACGAAAATGAAATTAGGTTTTTTATAGAGTCAACTTGTGACATTAAAAAAAAACTTGAGTTTTGTTCCGTGATCACAGCAACACTTTAATAGTACATTACGATACTAGTGCGAAAAGTAGGAAATTCGCAACGAGTGGCGATAAATTAAAACACGACCGAAGGGAGTGTTTTATATCGACACGAGTTGCGGATTACCTATTCGCACGTGTATCGTACAACGTTTTATAGTACATATGGCCCTTTGAAGTTTCGACATAGGCACGTAAAGTGCTCATTATCGCACTAGTGCGGTAATGTAGCACCATATGTACTATAAAAAAAATAACTGAACATAAAGTGAAAAATCTGACCTTTAATGTAACTTTATATTACACTTTTTTTTTAATTTTCTTTAAAGTTATGTATTGTTTAAAGCCTGTCAATATGTGTTTACCTTTGAATTCTTAATTTGAAGATTATGATATGAGTGTAGATAAAAATATTTATGTACCTACATTTCAAGAATTATTATATATTAAAATCAGAAGTTCTTCCAAATAACACGCTTGTAACTTTTTTACTCACAGGTGGCAGCACATGCGCCGGGACGTCAGCTTATTTACAACTCTGAAAGTTTTTATTTAAAAAAAAATCTAGAAAATGTAGTGAGCCAATTTTTTTGACTTTCTATTTGCAAAAACACTTTTATAACCCATTAACCACATTTTTTAAAAGTACCCAAAACCGGCGTGCGCGCATGCAACGACTTATGAATGTTGAGGAAGCAAAAGTGATCTGGCAGGATCGTGGAAAGTGGCAGTCCCTACCACTCATGTATGTTTATGTATGAATTACTACGTGAAAAGTAGAGGGGGAGGGGGGTCAAAGCATACACTACTCAGGGGGGTAAAAATAGTAAAAAATTGATCACGTAGAATGGCTACGTTCCCTAATCCTCATATGTAACGCTTTGATGTCAGTAAGTTAGTGATTCATCCCTTTCAAAATAGACACGACTCCCCGCTACACAAAGGAGTATCCCAAATCGATTTCTGATGATTTTCCTGTACCCGTGTCACGATGCGAACGTTACGACAACGACTAGCAGCGACGGATAAATTTTGATGAAGCGAAAGAGGTGTGTCAGGATCCTAGCACGTGGCGAGCCCTAGTATCTGCCTACCCCTTCGGGATACAGGCGCGAGTTTATATAATGTAATGTTTAGTTGAAATTATCAATGAAAATCTCACGCCAACTTGTACGAATGAATGAATGATTAACCATTTACATTTATAAACATAGACATAAACATTTACATACAGGCACATACATTGCTTCTGGCCCCACACTAGGATACCCTGTGTTGTGGGAACCAGAAACAACGACATCACAAACATGTAAACATCCAAGACCTCGGGTTTTTTTTTTGTCCCCAGCCGGGATTCGAACCCGGGACCTCTCGCACGGTATGCAGGTGCACTACCGCTGCGCCACGAGGTCGTCGAATTATTGCCAATAAGACAGATATGTGTTACACTTAACTTACAGACTAATTAGAAACTTAATTGCTTATGTTTTATTTTAAACAAGTTCTGAAGTAGAAAAAACTTGGCAATCGGACAGACGCTCAGCCTGTGCTGCGGGATGCAGGGCATCCTACACCGCTGATTTCCAGCGCAGCCCGAGACTTAAAGTAATAAGTAACTTCGTAATTCAGAGGAATACCTGCATCACAGACCTGCATGATATTCCTGCGGGCAATTTTACGTTTCGTCTTTTTGTTTAAGTAAAAACGAATAGCCAAATCGACACACGGTGAGGTTTATATCTGAGCCCTATAAGTATGCACGCACCATATCCTGTCGGAAACTCGGAATATTGATGTTTGTGTTAGCAATTAGTGTGGAATTTGACAGTTAGACGATTGGAATCAGTCAGGATTTAGTGAGCGCAATATTATAGGAGCCCCACCCCCAGTTTCTCGTACACTAACACGCCGTTAATCTACTGTTAACAGCTGTCAATTGACCAAAGTGCATACAAAAAAAAATCACTGACAGCTGTTAACAGTAGATTAACAGCTTGTTAGTGTACGAGAAACCGGGGGTAAGAGATGTCTAGAGGAATAATTCTGAATTCTGTATTCTACTACAAGTAAAATTTTGTATGATTTTCTTACAGTTATAATTGTTACTGGCTCCCCACTAGGATTTACGCTTTATTCTCTTTAAGTCTCTTTTGTGGTGAGTTTTTTTTTGGTTTGTACATAATACTGCAGGACACATCCTTCGTGGTTTTCATAACCATGAGGGGTTTTGCCATAATCGCCACGCTTGGCAGGCGGCTTGGCGATCGCAGTATGCGGTTCTCGGAATCTCAGGAAGACGCTGCTGCCCGTCTCCTGGTACTTGGTTTCCTTAGTCACCTTCTACGACATCCACGGAAGGAAATCGTAACTTTTATCTAGTACCAACATCCTTGTAACTTGTGATAGGGGTTGTCTATCAGAAATTCTCTGCTAACACGAACAGTGCCGTGTGTCGACCTTTTTCAGCCATTGACAAAATGACGGATCCATCCTTTCACGTTCCGAAATGTTCAATCCGTTGTAAACTATTCAGTGACTGTTTTGGAAGGCACGCCGTCGTTATTGGAAGACTTTTTTCCTGTCGGACCGGATATTCAACAAATTTTGAATAGTTTAGATACTAGGTATCACGCCGCATTGCCAATACAAATTGTAAAACAAACCACTGTTGGTAGCGCAATCATTCGATTGAAATCGAATATGCAATCGAGTCAAGTTCGATTATACTCTAATCTTCCTGGAAAATGTATTACGTACATTTACACCGCTAATTTTCTTCTTTTTAGGGTTCCGTAGTCGACAAGGAACCCTTATAGTTTCGCCATGTCCGTCCGTCTGTCTGCCGGTCTGTCTGTCCGCGGCCTAGCTCAGAGACGATAAGAGGAAGCTGAAATTTGGCATAGACATACACATTAATCGTGCCGACAAACCGTTAAATTATTTTTAGGCTCCTACATTAAGGATGCAATTTTTTTCTCACTTACACCATAGTTTGGGGTATCGTTAGAAAATATTGGACGTTTAAAGTGGCTGTAGGAAGACCACTTTTAGATTTAGGGTTCCGTTTGTGAAATATTAAGCTTTAACGCGCAATGTTATGTCAGAGTCCCCCACCCTCTCCCGGCTAAACGGTTGACTGTAAAAACGTGAAAAAAATCAGGGCAGTAGCTCATATAATGAACTTAAAAGAAAACCTATCACGGCCTAGTAGGCTTTACAAGTTAGCGAGTAATAGGCGACCAACTTATAAAAGGAAAACTAAAATCCATTGAAAATTACGGTGATGAAGTTGTTAGTCCTGCAAGGCAGATAAAACCCCCTCTTTCTCCAGGACCCTACACTGCGCGTGGCCCGACACGCACTTGGCTGGTCTTTTCATTTCCCTGAAATTGCTTTGCCTGCCAGTGAATTTTAGTCTAAACACTCTTTGAAGATCATCTTACGAAATCTTGTAAACAAAATTGTCTATCCGCCATGTAGAACTGAATTTTGCCAAAGAAGCTTCTTTGTCAAAACTACTTAGTAAATTTTGCTTATTATAAATTTTTATAAGCATGCGGTAGCAGCTGCTGCCACATGCTTATAAAAAATTATAATAAGTTTCCAGAGTCACTAAACGTTTGTCACCGTCTCGCTTTAAATCTTGTTTGCACAAGTGGCTATTAGATGTATAGGTATGTTTCAACACTGTAGGCGAGTTTCTTACCTTTAAAAATATTAATTATCATCATCATCATCATTCATCATTCAGCCGCAAGAAGTCTACTGCTGGACATTTGCCTCCTCCATGGATTTCCAAAAAGACCGAACATATTAATATTCAAATATAATAAAAAATAATAATGTAAATAGTGTTTGGTTGTATATATATTTACCTACCTTATTTGCAAATATGATTTAATTTAAGTAATTTTGACATGTTGAAATCTGACATTATAATATTTACAATGTTAGAGTAGGTATTTAATTTGCATGCTTATAAAGGTGAAGTGTGTAGAGCCAAATACTTGTTCGACCACCAAATATATTTCATTTCATTTCATGCACATAAACTAATTTCAAGAAGATATACATTTACTTTGGATGTTCATAAGATTTGTTTAATGAGATTTCTTAAAGTTTTCTTTGCATTTAATTTACCAAGTAATTAAAACTTCGTTTAATTTGACCGCGTCGTATTTAGATCGATAGGATAGATAGAAACGTTGATTTGGTACCATTAAAAAAAATTAAACTTATCTAAATGTTTCATAATTGCATGAAACATTTTAAAAATATATTCCTGAGTTTACACTTTTGCTTAAGGGGCTCCAGGGAGTGACACTAGCGCCACCGGGGAAAAACAATCATATCTTTTTTTACAGATCAAATTTGCAAAAAGTGTCAGTATAATCTCTCAATCATGATAATAGTGATTTTTAGGACCCACGACAAAGAACCTAGGGTCACGAACCTGGGACTGGATAGCATTTATGCCAAAAGACGGCCGTTTCTGGCGTCTATGCTATCTAGTCCTATATAGGTTTTTTGCCTCAGGTTCAGGGCGTGGGTTCTAAAAATCACTATTAACGTGATTGAGAGATTGTACTGACACTTTTTGCAAATTCGATCTGTAAAAAAAGATATGATTGTTTTTCCCCGGTGGCGCTAGTGGCACTCCCTGGAGCCCCTTAAGTATATAAGAAGTGATCAATACTGGAAAAAGTATTGATACCGAAGAAACGTATTTAAGAGCAACTTGGCAACTGCACCATTTTTTAAATGATGAAACAATAATGTGTGTATATGAAATTATTGAAATGTAGACAGCAGCAGGTTTTGTTTCAACTTTATCTGCCCTCCTCCGCTCTCTTCTTTTAACATTAAAAAAAATCTACGTTGGCTGAAAGAAATGTGTGTTAAAACAAGTCCGCCTTTCCACGTAATTTTATCACAAGCCCTTTTTTATTTAAGTTTATTTTTCCTTAATGTTTTTAACATTTTTTTTTGTTTTGCGGCGGTAACGGAGCGGTAGAGCACCGGCCTCACATTCGGGAGGTCGTGGGTTCGAGTCCCGGCATGAACTAATGACGTTGTTGTCTAAGTTACGTCCATTTAATTTTGTGAAGTTACAACTTCAAGCAATACAACTTGCTAACTCTGGAGGAAAACACCGTGAGGAAATCTCAGTGTTTGAGGTGTTCACAAACCTCAGCGCTTCAAATCGCTAATCCGCGGTGGGCACGCGTGGTATTTAAGCTCATACTCAAAGCAAAGCCTGTGCCCTGCAGTGGGACGAATATAGGCGAAATTAAAAAATATTGTGTAATAAATAAATGTAGACGCTGTCGTGTCGTAACGGTTCTCGTCAAATGTGAACTCATCCAATGGATTAAGTATTCCAATTATCGTCACTTATGCTAACGTGTAATTCGCAAAGCCCCCAGCTCCTCTTTTGCGCCAGTGACCTAGATTTCAGGGTGTACGCAGTGTGACGTCATGACGGCATTGCGCCGTTATGGCGTTATGCTATAATCGGCCTTAAGCTCTGCGTTTTAAGTGCGAGAGTCCCGCGGGAGGCGGTTAGTGCTGTAGGATCTCTATTCAAGGTCCTTCTCTTTGTGTTTTGGTAGTTTGGTCGGTACACCAGTCACTTTAGTATTGTCAGACAGATTATATCGTCCTGATTCGGCTGGAGAATTTTTAGATGACTTTACAGCACTTGAAGATAAAAGAACAAAAAAACTCTAATTTTTTCTCTAACCACTGTCGTGCTGACTCTACTCTCAGCGCTCATTTAGCCAACTTGCGTGACAATTGAGCACATTTATTTGATAGTTTGGCTAAATTATGTTTTTCGTTTCCCATGCGCTCATTTCTACATTTCTACCGTTCCGTGATCAGCACATATGTATAATATTAGGGGTTAAAGTATGAAATTGCCGTTTTATTGCAATAGGTTCTTTGAATTGACATAGAATCTTCATGGTTTGAGGTTTTCGAATGAAACTTTTTTCAAATGGTTTCTATGATGTTCTTTTTTTAAAAAATGTTTTACATTTGAATATTGACTTTCAATTGTTTTTGTTATTCAATTTAGACAAGAAAGATGGATACTGCGAAAATTCGAGTGATTATTTATGAGGCACCCATTTTTCGTATTTTTTTATTTTATTGATTTGACGCAAGTGAATCAATATTGTGGGTAAGGTAACGTTAAACCATGCCGCTAATTCCTGGGTAGTTTGACTAGGGTCGGCTTCCACTATCTCTCTTAATTCATCGTTATTCACCTGTGTGGGCGGTCTTCCTAGTGGCTCGTTCTTTAAGTCGAAATTTCCATCACGAAAGCGTTTAAACCAAAATCGCACGGTGCGTTCATTAGTAGACCCCTCTCCAAACGCAGCATTGATATTGCGGGCTGTTTCTGCCGCGTTAGTTCCGCGTCGGAACTCGTATTCAAAAATCACTCGAATTTTCGCAGTATCCATCTTTCTTGTCTAAATTGGATAACAAAAACAATTGAAAGTCGATATTCAAATGTTTCACATTTTTAAAAAAAAGAACATCATAGAAACCAATTGAAAAAAGTTTCATTCGAAAACCTCAAACCATGAAGATTCTATGTCAATTCAAAGAACCTATTGCAATAAAACGGCAATTTCATACTTTAACCCCTATTACTTTGGGCACCGACTCCCAAATTATACTTCTACAATACCTACATGTATATGTACTTCTAATTTAATGGTATACTTTCAAATAATTTCTAACTTTTTAGTGTTTTGAAGTCGGTTTTTATTTTTTATTTAATTCTTTTTTAAAACCCTATTTAGAGGCTAAAAATTCCACCCATGCCCGGACTTGAACCCGCGACCTCTGGCTAACCGTGCCCGCGCTCTCCCAACTGAGCCAATGGGCAAGTGCAAGCATTTAAATAAGAAAAAACTGCTGAACTATTTACAATATGTAGGTAGGCACCTACAATTTTGTACGGAACCCTCGGCGCGCGAGTCCGACTTGCACTTGTCCGGTTTTTTTTATGTAGCCTATTTGCGTACTGCTGCGGCGCACAGGCCTTCTCTCAGAGAGAGAGAGAGAGAGTACGGGTTTAATTACCACGCGTGCCCACCGCGAAATGGCAATTTCAAGCGCTGCGGTATGTGAACACCTCAGACACTGGCGGAAAAAAATTTCGATTTAGGGTTCCGTCGTTTGCGAAATATCAAAATATTAACCACCCTCCTCTTCCGGCTAAACAGTTGAGGTGAGAAACTATTCAGCACATCCATTTCGACTGGTGATTTCCGCACTTAGCTTCATAGTTGGGCCATTGTACGTAGCAAGTGCTGAGGTACGTAAATACGTCACACACTAGGGTTTCCTCACGATGTTTTCCTTCACAGTATAAGCGCACTCGCTATTTCGTATTGCTACTGTACTACAACTTCACAAATGGTAGGTAGCGTACGCGGTGGTAGCGTAGTGTTAAAACGCCGGCCTCTCATTCGGGAGGTCGTGGATTTGAATCCCAGCATATACCCAGCATGACATTGTTTTCTAAATTACCTACGTAGATTTGTGAAGTAATAATTTGATCGAAATTTTCCGAGTAACGTCAAGATATAAACAGGGATGACTACATACCTAATCACTGCTGTGCTGGCAGACATACAAAGTAAATGTAGCTTTCCTCACGGAGTTTTTCCTCTTTGTCGCAGGAACGTACGGGGCTGGACAACATGCGATCTCTAGAGCACTATCTGACAGACATCATGCGAGCGGACACTTCGGAACACATGAAAGGTAAGTGTCTCTAAATGAAATGAAGTGAATCAGAAATAAAAAAAATATTTCAACGTAAAGAATTTACATTCTGGGGTCGGTTCCATATAACTGCAATTCGTAGTTTAGTATGACAACTCGTTGTACATCGCACAGTCGCTTAACCCACAGATTAACAAGTAGACTCTGCTACGCAATGTACATCAAATTGTCATATTAAACTACGAATTGTAATTTTATGAAACTCGGCCTGGTTGTTGAATATCGCTGCCCTCGGGTCGAATTTGTAGTGTGAAGAAGGCCACTCTAACCATCTTTTCTCAAATCGTCTTATCATCAGCCTACATGATAAGATTCCATGATTGCCATCAATAACTTGAAATGCCAAAAGTTACGGTACTTTTCTTACAAAAGTAGAAAAAATATTGACGCTGCGACCACACCGCCAGACACACGAACAGCACCCGTAAAAGTGAAAGTCAAAAATTTTATTCACTATTAAAACAAAATGTTTACTTAATGAACGTCAAAGCTGTTAGTTTCACAATTAATAGATTATGCGGAGAAGAAGCTAACAAAGAAACTCCACATTGATTCTTTTCAAAACAGGTTTCCTTAATTAACAAAGTTACACTACGCTACATACAATCGTCCCCGTTAACATTATGTATTAGTTCACGAGCATAACGCAGGGGTCAGCGATCACCAGTCACAGCCGTGAAAAGAAACCTGAGAAAAACGTCATTGTAAAACATATTTCCTCCGGAAAAAAGTGGGACGTGTGCTATTCCATACTTCTCTGTGCCAAAGTTCATCCGGATCCTTTCAGGCGTTCTGGTGTGATTGAACAACAAATATCCACGTATCCAAACTGTCGGATGTATAATATGTATTAGTAAGATTTATCTCACTACTCCGTTACGAGCAGGGATTGAGGGTTTCGCCACAGTGTCGTGTGACGCGAGGCGCTAAACCAACGCTCGCTACTTCCTACTTAGCGCTTGAATTAGTACCGTCAGCAGAACAAACGGGGCTTCCGAAGGATGGTAGATTACTATTAGTCAAATGTGCTCGCTACCTGTGAAGGAGAACATCGTGGGGAAACCTGAGTGTCCGAGGTGGTCACATACCACAGCGCTTGAGACGGGCGCGCGTGGTGATGAAGCCCATACTATCTCTCTCTGAGCGAAGGCCTTTGCCCTACAGTTTATATAGGCAACATAAAAATAAATCAATGTTCACTCTTGTTTACCGTAGGCGAGGTATTGAAAATACATGGTAGGTCAGCAAAAAACTGGAAAATTGGCAATTTGGGGATTTTAAGTAAAAGATTCCGTGTGGCACCGAGTTAAGAATAGCGTCACTCCATTTCCTTCCGTGGATGTCGTAGAAGGCGACTAAGGAAATCAATTACCAGGAGACGGGCAGCAGCGTCTTCCTGAGATTCCAACCGCATATGTACTGCGATCGCCAACCCGCCTGCAAAACCCCTCATGGTTATGAAAGCCACGAGGAAGGCCTATGTCCTGCAATGGGCGTCAAATGGCTGATGATGATGATGATGATGAAGTAAAAGATCTTCCAGGGGGCCGTGGTAGCGTAGCGTTATGTTTTCCGAGCTGTTTTATTCAATCTACCACACACTGTATGATAGATACCAAAAAGGAGACATGGATTTTGGTCGTAACACGTCTTACAGTGCGTTAGTAGGGGGTGACTTGCTAAAACCGCGTGCAACGAAAATATGTCGCCTCGTGGAGGGCTGTTACTCTGTAACTACGTGTCGTGTTTATATATCGATGAGTAGAGCAAAGTAGCCAAAATAGTCTCTGGACTCGTGATGCTAGATGGCGCCAGTGCCACGTAATGCCTACTTTGCGCAGTGTCACATAAAAGTAAACGCTTACTTGTAGAGGGTTTACGTTAATCTAACGGTCGTGTAATCCGACACAACCCCACCCGCTTCTTAAATGTCACAAGGTTGTGTGGAAGAAATTGCTGTTAGCAATCGGCCGGCCCGTTGTACTTTTTCATTGCAACTTTTATTTATGTCTCTTGTTTCTTGTGTGCAATAAAGAATATTGTTATGTTATCTCATCTTAAATGCGGTTATCAGTTTTGCTTTTGAATTTAATGAATATCGATGCAGCGAAAGGCGTTTGTCAGGATCGTGGCAGAGTGGCAAACCCTACCCCTCCGGGATAAAGGCGTGAGTTTATGTAAACTAATTAAGTAAATCAAAATATCATTACACCGTTTGGCACTACCCCGCCCTTTCCACGGTACCTCCTGCTTGGCTAGAATAGAATACTATTTAGTATTAAGCCCGCCAATTGTACATTTTTTTCTGGTATAATAAATAATTTTTCAATGCAATTGCTCGTAAAGCCTTCTTTTTGTGTAAACACATTGTGCGGAAAGGGACCCTTTAGAGTACGCGTTAAATAAAACACTACTGAAATTCTTTTTTTACTACCAGGAAGTACGTCATAATAACAGTAACCTAAGCCAAACTATCAAATTAGCGGACAAGACCTGCAATTTACACAATTGCTCAAATATTTACTAAGTAATAAGTTACCTACATCAAATAAATGGGTTTGTAACGGATGGACTGCCTTTCAGCAATAAAAGCATCAGACGAGGTTTTCATGTGACAGGCAGACGACGGTGTGGCGATGGATTTTGCACAATAAAAAATATAAAATTAATTAGTTGGAACAAAACTGAAAAAATATGGCCGCGGAGAGGGTCGCAGATTTCACTTTTTTTATATAATCGATAATACGCATGTGCAAAGGTCCTGCTGCACCGACGTGCGTGAGGTCAGGCTTTATTAAGCTTAAACAATTGGCCAACAGATGGCGTTACACGTAGGAAAGATTTTAACTAAGTAGTAATTAAAAATATGAATTACACAAAACAATACTTTATCGTCTACAGGGTTATTTGTATTTATATTTTTATTTTATTTCCTCGTAAAATACATTGAAAAATCTTGTATGACACGTGAGCGTAAAAGGTTATTCCGAACGTACATAACGAACGTACGGTGTTTTGACTCTGAGGCACTTATTCGTAATAACCTACTTTCCGCACGTGTATCATAAATAACTATATAATAATAATAATGTATGTATGTATACATGTATGAAGGTAAATCCTGACTACTTATATATACTCAATAGCAGCATACTCAATACTGCTTCTTGTCAAATTGAATGTGGTAAATGTGAAACACTCCATTGAGTGAGATTCTCGCATGCTGACGCTACACGCGAGCCGTGACGCTGCGAGCACAAAACGTGGCAACTGGCAAGTGTGCGCCTGCGCAACTTTGTTTGCATTTGCTGCCTTTGTCGTCCGGCCTTGGCGCAGCGAGGCCTGGAAATTAGGCCTAATGTGGATCTCATTATTTAACGTGATCTCTTACATGTTACGAGGTAATAAAATAACAAAAACGTAACAAAACCTGATAACTGCTTCTCGTATGTAACAAAACCTGATAACTGCTTCTTCAACGTCTATAATTACTTTCAATAAGCAAACGCTCAAAAGACTCTTTTTAAGGTTCTGTAGTCAACAAGGAACCCTTATAGACTCGCTATGTCTTTCCGTCTGCTTGTCCGTCTGTCTATCCGCGGCTTGGCATAGTACTTATGTACTAGAAAGCTGGGCATCTTCTTTTTGTGTTCTGAGCATAGATATACATTTTATTTACACCGACTAAATGCTGGGATACAATAATAAAAAAAAAAAATTACACCGAAATTTGGAATGCAATTTTTTTTCTCGACTACAACATTTTTCGATTTAGAGATCCGTCGTTTGCGAAATATTCAAATTTTAACCACCCTCCTCTTCTGGCTAAACAGTTGATTTTAGAATCAACTGTTTGAAACAATCAACAAGTATGAAGTAAAATCCTGACTACTTATAGATACTCAATAGCAGCATACTCAATACTGCTTCTTGTCTTGTTTAGCCTCTAAAGGTGAAAAAGTATTCCGCACATCCAGTTCGACTGGTGATTTCCGCACTTAGCCTCATAGTTGGGCCACTGTACGTAGCAAGTGCTGAGGTACATAAATACATCAGACACTAGGGTTTCCTCACGATGTTTTGCTTCATCGTTGACGAGTGGTATTGCTACTATAACTTCAGAAATGTACGTAACTTAGAAAACAAAATCATTGGTACATACCGGGATTCGAACCCACGACCTCCCGAATGAGAAGCCGGCGTTCTACCGCTCCGCTACCATCGCGTTTTTATTCAGCACATTTTATGTAACTTTAAGGGAAAACTGTCACGGCTACGTAGTCTCTACAAGATAATGAGAAATATGCGACCAGCTTATAAATGGAAAACCACTGAAAATTACTTTGATGAAGTTGTTATTTCTGAAAAGCAGGTAAAATCTCTTTCAATTGTAAGAAAAAAGTTTTCTTGGAAGTCACAGATTTGAAAAATCTGTGTTGTAAGTGTGTAAAGTGACACAAACAATGTATTTATTATTACCTGAACTAAAAACATAATTTTACGATATGACTCTAATATTGATAAATGTTGTTACGGCCGATTCCTAGTTGTTAAAAAATCCTAAAATTAATTTACGACACATTAAGGCACACACTTACCATAAATAGATAGCTAGGTACTTCAAAAACTCAATAATACATTTCTAGAAACAAACAAATAATACACGTTATGTGTGTAGAATTTTAATTATTTGTAATTCATTATAAGTACGTCATGTTTAATGAGTATCTACTACGCTTCAGATATGTTTGCAGGTATTTTCAGGAAATGAATTTCCTAGTTTTCCTAAAATGTCAAGCCTATTCCTGAAAGCTCTCCCACAAAAACAAACAGAGTCACATGAATCAATGCAAAAAGACGTCTTGTCTCCTGACATTTGAGTTTGGCTCGGTTGCTAGACTGAAGTATTTTTAACCCCAACACATAGACAAAATTGCTCCAAACATACCTCGTGACATAACCCGGACGAATTCAAACGACCTAATTTAAAAGGAAATCCCTAATAAGCAGACATCGTTTTAAGCTAGCCGTTCTTTCTAGCTGAAAGTTACGCGGCTAGTTTGAATAGGCAGCCTGAGTGGTTATTTTAGAAGGGGCGAAGTGCGAATTTAAATGTGTCGAGTAATCAATAACAACAGAGTTTAAACTAGACGCTATTTACGTTAGTTGCTGAAGCGCGCGCGGGCAGAGCGCATGCGTGAATTCGGTGTTCGAAATTCAAATTTTGACGTCTCGGAGTGTTTTTTCTTTTTCTGATTCGCCGGCAAGTGGCCTAGGGTTTATTTTTACGGTTTTCGTGGGCTGGAGTGCAGTGACCTTTTCTAGTTCGTGATTTATTTTTGTTATGAATTAGTACCTAGTTTGAAGTGTCGTTTTTCGTTTTCGGTTTGCAAGGGAAAAGTGGAAAATTGTGTGACCTTTTTAGGGGTCTGTTGTCCAATTAGAAACCCCTGATACTTTGTACCGATAAGTTTAGGTAAGATTTTGTAGGTATGTAGTGAAAAAATCCACATTTTGAAAATTATCTTAAGTAAAGTTTAAAAAGAGTTCCTAATGTGATGGATTTGCCAAATTAACTAATACCATAATCAAGAGAGAGAATTAGCCGAAAAGACGACATTAAATTTTAAAAGTAATACACTCTGCTAAAGTCGAGTTTTTTCTTGCCTGAGTGGACGCCTAAACAATCACATTGTGTTATAAAAAATATACGATCACTGTTAAATATTTATTAAGCATTATAAAAACGTATAGCGTGGCAAAAATTTCGCTAAGAAAGTTTCTTATTTTCTTGTTGAGTTGTAAAAATCTGGAGTCATTTAATTTAATAAAAAATAAAAAAAAATAAAGTAGAATAAAATAATAGGATTGTACAGAAACCAATTCAATTGGCTGAATTTTCGGTAAAATTGTTAAGTTAAACTTCCGACTCCTACAATATTACGCCTGTATCCGGGAGGTATAAAAACTCTAAAATAAAACAATAAATATGTATGTATGTATGTAAGTATGTCCGATTCTGTGTTACCTCGTATTTCCTTAACAATTGGACAGATTTTTAACAATATTATTAATTAGTGTTTGCGCGAGTATCATAGGCTACAATGAATTCAGCATAAAGCCAACAAAAATAAAAAAATACTTAAAAAACAAAAGTAAAAAACTGACATAAAAAATAACCAACAACCCGAATGCTGGGCATTAACTACTAAGCAGGCGCGACCCAAATTGCTAGTGTAACTTATTGCGAGGAACCTAAGTTATTCCCGCCTGCTTAGTAGTGCAGTCTGGTTGTTGGTTATTTTTGTATTTCAATTTTTTGCAAAATACTGAGAATATCTCTGGGTATATTTTTAATATTTATCCAGAGATAAGATCCGGCAGATGCACCGATCACATTTAGCCTCCTCAGTCCTGACCTTGAAAATAACAATGGTTTTCAATTGTTATTTTCAAGGTTAGCCCCTATATTACGCTCACCAAATCCTGAGCGATTCCAATCGTCTAACTGTCAAATTAGTATGGAATTTGACAGTTAGACGATTGGAATCGCTCAGGATTTGGTGCGCGTAATTAGGCCATAGGTCTGAGGAGGTTAGAGTAAACGGCATAAAAGGCCTCTGTGCTGATGGCTTCGGCCCCACGCATTCTTCAAAATACCGGGTCCCTATGGACCCGCGGATCTTAAGATTGGATGAGGTCATCTGTCCATCTTGTGGCTGGTCGTCCTACGCTGCGCTTGCCGATATGTGGTCTCCATTCGAGAACTTTTCGGCCCCATCGGCCATCAGTTCTGCGTGCTATGCGCCCCGCCCACTGCCACTTCTACTTACTAATCGGCTGGGCTATGTCGACGACTCTCGTTCGTCTACGGATCTCATCATTTCTGATTCGATCTCGTAGAGAAATTCCGAGCATAGCCCTTTCCATAGCTCGTTGCGTGACCTCGAGCTTTCTTATAAGGCCCATAGTGAGAGACCACGTTTCAGTGCCATAAGTCATCACTGGTAACACATACTGGTTGTATAATTTTGCCTTGAGCGATTGAGGTATATTAGACGAAAAGACTTTCTTCGAAATCTTAAGATGCGCCAACATAATAATAATAAGTAATATTGTGCAGTGTGCGTCCAATGTGAAACCATGCACTAGATCACGGCCCACAATATTTTGTCGATCGTGACGTAGTGTCAAGGCAATGCTCAGACAATTCGTGTCGTGCAATTGCTCAATAGGACGGGCGACGGGTGACAATGGAGTGTTGAGCTGGGGCCTCATTCTGGTACGAGTTTATTTATTATCATAAATCAGTAGCAATCGCCAACCCGCCTGCCAAGCGTGGCGATTACGGCAAATCTCCTCATGGTTATAAAAACCATGAGGGAGGCCTATGTTCTGCAGTGGGCGTCAAATGGCTGATGATGATGATGAAATCAGCAGCGAAAGCACATAATTTGATCACAATGATAAAGATCAGTTCACAAGGCCAATGACAGACATCCACAAATAGACAGTTTATACTTACTAAAAATATACCACGATAACGCTTAGCAATGTACATGTACATGATTTTTAGGGTCCCGTACCCGAAAGGTGTTAAACGGGACCCTAAGACTTCACTGTCCGTCTGTCTGTCTGTCTGTCTGTCTGTCACCAGGCTGTATCTCACCGTGATAGCTAGGCAGTTGAAATTTTCACAGACGATGTATTACTGTTGTCGCTATAACAAGAAATACATATGAACAACCAATAAATATTTAAGGGGGGCTCCCATACAACAAGCGTTGTCTAAAGACAGCGCTCGACATCTAGCGGTCATCTATATAACCTTCACAGTGCCGATGTGATGTCGTTAACCTTGTTGGTTTTTATAGATGGCGCTGTTCGCAAATTCGATCTTTGTCTAATGTTGTATAGATGATGGTACGGAACCCTTCGTGCGCGAATCCCACTCGCAATTGGCCGGTTTTAGTACATTTTTTTTAAATATTAAAGTAAATATGTCTTATTATAACTTAAACTAAGCAAGATTTTTCCACCTTTGTGTGTGTGTGTGTGTGTGATAATTGAGTGGGAATGGGGGAGGGGGGTTTCTCCAATAAGTTACGATAGAACTGTTCAAAACACTGTCAGTAGAGCTGTGGTTGCGCGGCGGTAGAACGCCGGCCTCACATTCGCGATTATTGTATAATAATCGCGAAATGACTTTGTTCATTAGTAATGACTTTGTTTTCTATGTTACGTACATTTGTGAAGTTGTAGTAGCAATACCACTCGCAAACTGTGAAGAAAAACATCGTGAGGAAACCCTAGTGTCTGAGGCATTTAGCGCTTGCTACGTACAATGGCCCAACAATGAGGCTAATCGCGGAAATCTCAGGTCTGATTCGGTATTTAATGTGCGGTCGACAGCAGGTCAACTTTTACTGTAGGCGCGTGCAAAGATTGATGTGCTGTTGACTGTGCTATTGACAATTAATGACGATTAGTATATGTCGGATAATCTAGTATTATTTAGTTCGAGCGCAGTCTCTTTGATTATATTTTATTAATTATCAGTGTGCACAGTGGCACGGACGATGACCCCCATAATGGCGGGAAATCGTACTACTGATTCATAGAGTATAGGCACAGATGTGAGCTGTCTGAGCCATCACAGATTAGCACTGGTCAGGCGTTTACACACAAAGGATTACTCATCCCCCGACATATATTAAAATTAATGTACTGTCTATGACAGATGACAGAACGTTTAGCACGAAAATATAAAATTTTGGAAATGAAATCTGTTCAGTCGGCAATAAATGCATTTTATACACCAACTAGTTAGAGGCAGAAAATACAAAACTGAACAGCAACATAGCAAAATTACAAATTGGACAACAGAAAATGCAAAATTGTTCTGCACAAAATACCAAATTAGTCAGTACTAAAGTGGAATATTGCAAATTGATCAGCAGAAAGATACAAATTAAACAGCAGAGAAATACAAATTGACTACTAGCACACAATTACAAATTACTCAGCACAAAATTCCAAATTTATCAACTGAAAAATCCAAATTTATCAGCACTAAATTCCTAATGCAGAAAATTCGAAATTGATCAGCAGAAAATTACAAATTAATCAGCACTAAATTCCTAATTGATCAGCAGAACATTCCAAATCGAACGGCAGAAAATTCTAAAGTTATCAGCAGAAAATCACAAATTTAAGTGCAGAAAATGCTGTTAAACAGCTTACGAAATGTTGCACAAAATAGATTCCGACGAATTGTCCTCCTTTTTTAAAGTCAGTTAAAAATTATGTATAAAATTAATCTGACCAACATAATTTTTGGCAAATTTTTGTTGCGAAGTATGTGGCAGGAAGGCGCTGGATGGAGGCCGCTTCCAGCCGGTCCTTTTGGAAATCCATGGAGGAGGCCTATGTCCAGCAGTGGACTTCTTGTGGCTGAATGATGATGATGAAGAGTATGTGACAAATAATAACAAATTATTTTATTAAAGAATATATAATAATATGCCTGAAACCTCAGTACAATAAAAGTATCAAAAACAAAAAAAGTTTTACTTAAAACTTAACGCTTCACAGAGGGCAAGATAAAAAGTACCCGAAACCGGCGTGCGTGCATGCAACGACTAATGAGTGTTGAGGAAGCGAAAGTGATCTGTCAGGATCGTAGCAAGTGGCAGTCCCTGGTCTCTGCCTACCCCTCTGGGATACAGGCGTGAGTTTATGTTATGTTATGTTATGCTTCACAGAATGGTCGTCGTTTTGACAAATGGTTTGGTATTGTGGGGTATGTGAGGAGGTTAGGTGTCTAGTGTCAAGGAACGTGGAAACTCTACATTCTTACTGTATGGTTTGGGTACTCTACTAGCTAAGTTGAATACAAATCTCTTATTTATTTTGGACAACAAAATATTCACAGAAGAAAAGAACACACATAACACAGTAATTGCTCACCCACTCACGCATATAATAAGACTTCATCATCATCATCATCATCGGCCCACACTTGTCCACTGCCTACATAGGCCTCTCCTATTGCACGCCACTGAGCACGGTCCTCGGCTACTCTCATCCAGCTCTTGCCAGCCGCCCGATCATCGCTCCACCGAGTCTGAGGATGTCCTACACTACGTTTACCGAACCGCGGTCTCCACTCAAGAACTCGTCTACCCCATCGGTTATCTGTTCTTCGGATGATATGGCCGGCCCACTGCCACTTTAGCATGCTAATTCGGTGGGCTATGTGACTTTGGTTCTCTGTCGGATCACCTCGTTTCGAATTAGATCTTTCAGAGAAACCCCGAGCATAGCCCTTTCCATAGCACGCTGAGCGACTTAACAAAACTGTAATACACGTAAAGATAATAAATTATAGTTAAATAGAGAAAGAAACTATTTAAATAAACAAGACAAATTAGACAGAAGGACCACACTTTATTGCTCAACTAGTAGAAAGAATTACAAATGATTTCTTATGTCTAAGTCATCACATCATCATCATCATCAGCCATTTGACGCCCACTACATAGGCCTCCCTCAAGGTTTTCATAACAATGAGGGGTTTTGCCACAATCGCCACGCTTGGCAGGCGGGTTGGCGATCGCAGTATGCGGTTGGAATCTCAAGAAGACACTGCTGCCCGTCTCGTGGTAATTTGTTTGCTTAGTCGCCTTCTACGCCTATCCACGGGAGGAAATGGAGTGACGCTATTCTTAATCCGGCGCCACACGGAATGGTACCTATACAATTGGCGGTCGTACCGCGTAGAGCTCTTCCAGATAACCGTTGGATGGAGAGGATTGCTGGAAGACTATAGTCGGGAGGTGGATGTACATGAATACGTCATACTATGACTTTGACTTTGTAATATTAGTATTTAATGGCATTTTTACGGCCGAATACAAAGGTATCAACTTATCTTGACAACGGCAACAGGGGAACTAACAAGTGTCTCATTATAATTGAAACAAAATATTTTCCACTCACGGCTCGTTAAATCAGGCAAAAACCTATAATGCTATATGAAGGTACTTAGATATTTATTCATTTGAATTGACCTAAACGACAACAAATGAATAGGCGTATCGCACCCGTTGACATCACTCGCGCTACCACTCGCGCTACTACTCGCGCTGTCCCTCGCGCTGCCACTCGAGCTGTATGCTGCTTCTGCACTTCCCTTAAACTGACGTATGTTACGTCCAACCAAGTTAGTGTTAATTACTTAACTATTTGAAGATATGTCCGGTACTACAAAATTTACTAATTTTCGTAAGGCTTTACTTTTCATTATCCCTTAAGTTAAGTTAACTTCGTGAGTAATTCCATCGATAGATTTAAATCACCAATAATGTTTAGATCGTTTGACGTGTTCTTTCGAACGCACAAATGCATCGAATCTAACCGTCAATATTATAATATCATTAATACGATTAAATCTCCACTCTCCGTGTAAAGGGGTCTGATAATTATTATAATCTAATCATAATTTTAACCACTTTCTGACCCCTCTCTTGCCCCTCTCTTACCCTACGTAAGGCAAAATACGCTTTATTGCTACCCTGTTTAAGATAAAGTAATGTTTATACGTACTCCCTACCCTCCCTTATTCGTATTAAGTAAATACAAGAACAGCCCAAAAGGTCAAAGTGATCTCGTGTGAACACACTTCACATACTTGCCAAACACTTGCAGTGGGCGTGGAGGCGCGGACGCGAGGTGGCATAGCAAATGAATGAGCGACCGTGGAGTGGACATCGCGTTGCGCAA
This sequence comes from Yponomeuta malinellus, assembly GCA_947308005.1. Classification (NCBI taxonomy): domain Eukaryota; kingdom Metazoa; phylum Arthropoda; class Insecta; order Lepidoptera; family Yponomeutidae; genus Yponomeuta; species Yponomeuta malinellus. The sequence goes on from OX371023.1 coordinate 4,954,202, forward strand.
CCGAAACGTCACTGTGTTACTGCATCGTTTCAAGGTCCCGCCTTTTTGCTGGCCGATTGTTCTTCTTTTTGCTTAGCGGCCAGTGTGGAAACGTATCTGGGCTGTTTATGAAGTTATTGTGGCCAGCGCTTGTGAAAAAAAATGTTTTATTGTTTTTTTTTTCTGTTGCCAGGCCCAGATATCAACAATTCAGCCTCGGAGAAATAGTTTTAGAATTCAGATACGTAAAGAGGTTTTAGCTGATTTTTAGGGATTGATTTCGACCGCACAACATTGTTGCTCGTACGTACGTTTGTCAAGGCCCTTCTCTAGAAACGGGTAAAGCGATCAAGTCAAAATTAATGTTAAATTCTAAGGTCCCTTGTAGGTGTAAAATATTCAACAAAAGATATAAGTAACCATAATATATAAAAGACATAAAGTAAAATCCCGTTTACCTAAAAACATTAAGTATGGCAAGAAGTAAGAGTCTTTACTCGTAAAAGTAACGAAAAAAACCCAAAAAACTAGCGAAGTGCGTGTCGGGCCACGCGCAGTGTAGGGTTCCATAGAAAAAGGGGGTTTTATCTGCTGTATATAACTAACAACTTCATCAATGTAATTTTCAATTTATTTTGTACGAACGTTTTCTTTTACAAGGTAGTCACCTATTACACGTTAACTTGTAAAGCCTGCTTAGCCGTGATAGTTTCGGACAAAAATTTACGCTGTAAACCTTAATATTTCGTCCCCTTTGGCTCCCTTCGGGAGTTTGGGGTAAATAAGATTTTTTTCTCAAATTCTTATTAAAGACTCTAATTGACATATTTCAGGTACCTAATGCATATTTTTTAGATATTATTGTAGTATCTTACCTGTAGATATTATTCATGAGTTAATCGTAAGAATTGTACGGGTTGTATTGCGATAATATATTGGAAAAACATACTAAACTCCTAATTTTATAGAATTTTTGGCAACGTTGAAGTCATACATAACGGCGGGCGTTTTAACCCGTTTTATCCAGAGAATTTGCATTTTCGCGTCAGGCTACTAATGAAGAATATGTACATATGATGCTAAAACGAGTTGTTCATGCAATGGACACAGTAAACATCGTTTTTTTTTCCCACATTTTGGGTTTTTCCCAGGGATATTGCCATTTCCGGATAATTCCCCGGAATATTTCCTTTTCAATTTTTCCGCGACCCATTTCTACGTAAGATCGATACTAAGACAGAAATTCATAGTTACGCAACTAGAATTGTTCCACGGCCGGCGATGAGTTGATAGAATTATTAATTAGCATCGATCGCTTAATGGTGGGTCAAGGGTAACGGAGTGATAAGAATGCGCTTTATTAACACGGGTTGTGGGCAGTTATTTTGCTGATGCGTAGGCTTTGTGGCACGGTTTATTTTAAGAAAGGGATTGAATAAGTGCGGCAATATTGTATGAGCGAGACCGCGAAGGATAGCGTGATGGGAAAAAGGCCTATACCCAACAGTAGGCAGAGGTGGGCTGATGGCGATGATGATGGAGGACAACTAGTAGTCCAGTCGCTTTCTTTAATTAACAATGCTACAGAGGAAGCCCTCGGTCGGAGTGTAAGACTAGTTAACAAGCTAAGAAAAAAATCTATCCAATTTTGGTACATACGTACTGGACAAAAAATCTCTATTGGTACATAAGCTCGCCTTTGTACATGTAATTTCTTATGTAATGTCCTGTTAAAAGTCTTGTGTGCAATAAATATATATATATATATATATATAAGTATATAAGTTCATTCGACTTATTGACTCAGTGCAAAGAGGTTTGCTTGACAATCTGACAAACAAGTCAGTTTTTGACAAGTAAGTCTTGTCGACTTGTTTGTCAGATTGTCAATTACATGCTACGAAGCCCTGTGCTCGTAGCGACTTCGTTTGTCACGCGTTTTATCGTGCGCATCTGGCAAAATGAGCAAAATGCGATATTTCTCGTAACGCGTTATATACACGAGACAAAAAGAAAGTTGCGCTAAGTATATCGTGCTACTAGCAATGCTTGGGCTTTGATCTATTTACGCCAGTGTCGAAGCAAGATTGCGTCGTCAAGAAAAACGCCTCAAAAGAGCGGATGCCTTTTAGGCGGCCTATTAAAAAAAAAACAAAGTCAAGAAAATCGCTTCAAAATAGGCGACGCTCGATAGACCTGCCATTTCCGAGAAAAAAAACACCGTTGCCTGCCAATAAGGATGTCTTGAGCCTAAAATCAAGGTGAAATCGAATTAATCGAGACAATTTTAATTCTAACTGAAATAGTAAAAAACCGGCCAAGTGCGAGTCGGACTCAAGCACGAGGTTCCATGCCATTATCTATACAACATTAGACACAAAGATCGAGAAAAAGCGGCAAAAAATCACTTTTATTGCACCCCTTAAATATTCATTTTATTTTAATTTAATTATTTATTTTTGAGTCGGACATAAAGCTAAATATTCTGTGAATATTTCAAGCGTCTACCTGTTGCCGTTATCAATATCGAGCAAATAACGGCAAAAAAATTACGTTTGCGTTATCGGAGCCTCCCTTAAATATCGATTTTATTCTATTTTTGGTATTTGTTGTTATAGCGGCAATAGAAATAAATCATCTGTGTAAATTTTAACTGCCTAGCTATCACGGTTCATGAGATACAGCCTGGTGACACACAGACAGACAGACGAACAGTGAAGTCTTAGTAACAGGGTCCCGTTTGGCACCCTTTGGGTACGGAACCCTAAGAATATCAAAAAAATCGATTAGCACGCATTGCGGCTGGATAACTTTTACCCTCTTTCTCGGATTGCTTAGGGTTAGGTGATAAGCTTTGATTATAATTCAGTAAAATTAAAATTGTTGGTTATGTATGTCACACACATAAATCACGCCTGAATTCCGGTAGGGGGGGCAGAGACCAGGGTATGTCACTTGCCACTATTCTCACAATCCTCTTTCGCCTTAACAACGTTCGTTACTCGCTGCATGCCCGCTAATATAGGTGGTTATACCTAGTATCTATGCTAAACAGTATTTTCTTTCAATTGGATAAATGGATAGGTAAGTAGCACATGCGGACTCAAGGTTGACAATTGTGGAATTGCGGTTTTTCACACGGTATTTTCCTTGCCTTGTTTGTGCTTACCTTCATAGGGAGGTAAGCAGCATAATTCTCATGCTGCACCCAACAAGATGGACAGATGACCTCGTCCAAGTGGTAGGAAGACGCTGGATGCAGGCCACTTCCAACCGGTCTTTTTGGAAATCCATGGAGGAGGCCTATGTCCAGCAGCGGACTTCTTGTGGCTGATTGATGATGATGAAGCAGCATAATAAAATAAGCCTATTAAATTAGTACTAACTCAGCGTATTTGCTTTGTAATTCAGTTTGTTTTAAATGAGTAATCCACTTGGTTCTTATTAAGTGATCGTAAAATTAATTTCTGGGTGGCAACACTGATCAACTGAGAGGTTTTTTTATGACGCACAACATTATAATTAATGTTTTATTTACCTGCAAACCGATATGCAGACAGATTTATCAATCTATGCGTATTTACGATATTGTATGGAAGAACTGTCAACTTAGGCGATGGGTGAATTGTTTATAGGATACAGCCACCAGTGTAATTATTGTAATATTTCGTTGGGGCAACAAGAGGAATTACTTGAATATATTAAATACCAGGTGATAACGACATAGAAGACCGAAAAGCTTGAATCAATTCACATTTATTCACTTCTTAGTATAATTATTTTTCAATATTATTTACAAAGCCCACTAGGCTCCCACCGCAGGTGTAATCCACTGAAACTCGTACCTACCTACATGTAGGCAGTGACACTGTTTTACGTCATGACGTCAGTTGCACCTGGCGCTCTGTAATAGCGTAATGCTGAGGCCAGAACCAATGTTGCCAGCCGGGTCTTGTCGAAAGTTCCCTGACAGAGACAAAAAAGTAACCTTCTGGTGTAAAAAGTAATATTTCCAATAAAAAGTTACTATTACTTAATAAATACATAATGCTTGAAATAACTCACACAAAAATGCAAAGTTCTGTAGTGTTTTCCGATATAAGTTTTATTTTAAACTCTTTCTATTATTAATATGAAAATAAGGACATAAAATTTTGCTTCAGGTAGGTATGAATTGGTGCTAGAGAGTAAGACGTATCTTTGGGAGTTGCGCTCACAACATGTATGAACGAAACGAAAACTATGCTGAGTTGACAGTATTGCAAAATAAAAGAGCGTTGCGTTTCTTCTCACATTTTTGGTTTCAAGTGAAAACAAAATAAAAAGAAAATCCTATAGATTGCTAAAAATCACCCAAAGTAACCTTTTGAGTCGTGTAACCTAGATGGAAAGTGGCTTACCTAAAAATCACCTAAAATTTTACAAAAATAATCTTCTGGCAACGCTGGCCAGAACAGAGCATTGTTTACAACGGACTCGTGTTCTGGCTACTGGACAATAGATATACCTATAGACCGACCGATGGACGGACGACAACATATAAACCCCTGGGCCCCATTTTTTAGAAATACAATTCTTGGTCTGTTATGACAATTCGATGTACACGCTTAGCCGATTCACATGTTGTTGAATATGCTGAAAATCAGTGTTGTGGGTTATTTATAACCTGCGAATAACAAATGCTGAGCTTGAGGCCTTTTTAGCGCTGCGTAGACGTAGGTAATGTAACGATTCCTCTTTATACTTAGTAGCTGGCTGGCAGAGCCTTCCCGTCTTATTTTGAATATTTTGAAGGGAATCGTTACGTTTTGTTCGAGATGTCAGTCGATCCCCAGCTAGGCTAGGGAATCGATGAAAAAGACTAGAATAATAGTACATTATGATACAAGTGTGGTATGTTGGTCATTACACTCGAGTCGGTTTTTAAGCCTGAGCCGAAGGCGAAGGCTTAATGGAGACGAGAAGTGTAATGACCAATGCTCACGTGTTTCATACGACGTTTTTCAACACACTTGCGAGGAAAAGTAAATAAAAAAACAACACTAACGAAATGCAATACTGTGAATAAACTTAACAAACAGAAACCCATTTAAAAGATTTTATTTTTTCGCGCGCTCAGCGCTGCATTCGCGCGCAAGTCTGAGATAACGGCACCGGCAAAGTAGCTAATCAGCCACATATTTATAAATTTTGAAATTGGGTATTTATAGGTAAAAATACACCGTTAAAATATAAATACCAACAAGCTAACAAGCAGTTTCATGAAATTCTTTATATAACACCTGCTCGTCAATGGCATATTATGTGTCATGCAAACTCAACTTAAAGCAAGTCATTTGTGTCCTATGGTCTAGCCGGGTCATTATAAATGTACTGAATTTCATAATCCCCTAGGGAATTATGACATTTGAATTTGGAATGCAATCAACATTGAATATACGAGCTCCTTGCAATCCATGACCAAACGTCAAAATTAGAATATAAACTTTTCATAGAGCCTTACACCAAGAAGAATTTATTCAAAATTAGAATGAAAACTTTTCATAGAGCCCTAAATCAAGGAGAATGTATTCAAAATCAGAATGAAAATTTTCATAGAAACCTGCATGAAGAAGAATTTGCCACTACAAAAAAAAAACAAATAGAACGAAAAGGCGCTAAACTGCAAATCTTTGTGTTATTTTGTAACAAAATAGCGTATTTTAACAAAAATTTCAACTGACAGTGACGAAAGTGATGTGATACCTTTTAATTTTCTATATTTGTCTTCTTTCATTATTGTAAAATTAATAAACTAAGTACTTTCTTTTTAATTGTATTATGTTTTATTGCCTCGCAGTGTTTATATGAAGTAGAGTATGCATTTTGGGGATAAAGCAGTGTATTTGTCTCGGGCGTTTTTGAACCCCTCGGCCTCGGGATTCTAGCTTTAATTCTTTAATTCTAGGGATTCTAGATTCTAGCTTCGCTCGTGAGTTAACCCTAGGATCCCTCGTCCTTGGGGTTCAAAATATCGCCCGAGATATAATACACTGCTTTATCCCCTTAATGCATAATCTACTATTAATTATTTATCACATTTTGAATTGAATTTTATATTTACGCAAATAACTACTTAGCTGTTTTCGAAACATTAATACTTCTTGCTAATATTTAAAAAGATATGTACTTAATGAAAAGGCACTAGTGCGATAATGTAATGTAAAAGGCACGGCATGGGTAATATTCTGCATTATCAGTGTAAATACGCTGTAATAAGACCTACTTTACGAGCAGGTGTGTTGAAAAATATATTTGCCCGTAATCCGCGTATTAATAAAGTAGCGTGTTACATATTGATGCAGGCGCATAAACATGCACAAATATACCCAGGTATGTCTACTATAGAAAAGTAGGTATTTAAGTGTAGCAGCGGGGTTAGCCACTAGGGTAGAACATCGGACTCGGAAGCGAGAGACCCAGGTTCGATCCCCAGTGCGGGCATGTACCTGGTCTATGACTTTGTTTTCTATGCTCTCTACATTTGTGAAACTTCACAATAGTAGCAATACCACTCGCTAACGGTGAAGGAAAACGTCGTGAGGAAACCTGAGTGTCTGAGCTATTCATATACCTCAGCGCTTGAAATCGCCAATCCGCGGTGGGCACGCGTGGTGATTAAGCCCATACTCTCTCCCTGAGAGAAGGCCTGTGCCCTAAAGTAGGACGTATATAGGCTGCTTATGCTTATGGTGTAAAAACCCTGTATCATCATTCAGCCACAAGAAGTTCACTGCACCCTGTATATTGCACGCTAATTTAACAAAGTCATCACAAACTATGGAATTATCATCACCGCTACTCTCACTGTTGATAATTAATCTATGATTCAATGGGTTAACTTTGAACCCGGTAATTAACCAAAGTTCAGCCGGTTCCGGGCGACATTATGCGACCTCTAGTGGATCAAATCTGGGAACAAAATAAGGGTAGTTACAGAAATCTGTTGCCTTTGAGAGTGTTATTCAATTGACGTTTTATGGATTAGCCTATTATCAAATTGAGCTATTTGCCTCAAAGTTGGATTGGAGTGACATTGTTTTTAGGGTTCCGTGCGTAAAAAGAAAAAACGCAACCCTTATAGGATCACTTTGTTGTCCGTCCATCTGACATTAAAACCATATACTCAGTTCTACCGTCTCTTGAAGCTGTGAAAAAATCAAACTTCAAAGTTAACGTAAAAAAAGTTACAGTTTATGCCGCGAAAAACGAATATTTCGACACTCTCAAGAGAATCAAAATTTATAGTCCGTTGACCTAGAACTATGAAATTTGGCAAGGAATACCGTCTTATACCACAAGTATAGAGAAAAATATGGAAACTATACCCATACATTTGTAATTAAATCATAAAAAAATACGTACTTATAGTCTTTATTTTGTTTATGCTCTATCGTAAAAACGATGATACATATGATACAGGCATCAAACTTTGCGAGATTTTGTGACTTATTATATTATATATTCTAATGACAAATAATAAAAAAGGGCCAAGCGCGAACACGGAACCCTCGGTGCGCGAGTTAGACTCGCACTTGTCCGGTTTTTTTTTAATATTTATACCATAGTAAAAATAAAACCAAAAAAATATTTTTTAATCTTCTAATTAACAAAAATTGGATGACAAAGTCATTGTTACATGAGATTCAAACCCACATCCTCTAGAATACTAGGCGGTAGAGTACGACCGGCCGTGAGACTTCACAGCCTACTTTGAATTATTTGGTATTAGCCAAAAGCTCCCAAAACCGACCTCTGAGACCCATTTTGTCTCTAAATGGGTATAAATTCCGTCCTCCCTTCCTATATTGCAGTGAGATTTGGGGTCTAATCCAATTTTAAACTATGTAAGGGATTCTGAATTGTAGTGTAGATATTGTCCGCCAAGTTTAGTTTTCACTTGTAGTTTGGGGATGACACTTTGGAGTTTAGTTGTTCCAGCATCGAGGGCTAGACATGAGAAGCCTCCAGAGATCTCGATTATGCCAGAACTTGTCATCTGTAATTAGTTCGGAATGAAATATTTCATTAGCGTTTATGTGTTTCTTGTAACATTTATGATTTTTGATAGTTTTTGTTCCCAATATCCAATCCCAATATTTTGTTCCCAATAGTGATATTAGAAAGAGTTTTTTGTTAATTTATGGTGGACACGCGTGGTGTTTAAGCCCAATTCTCTTTCCTAGAAAGTTCTTATATATATTCGTTCGTAGTTATTTCTTGCTAAGTTACGTACATCTTTGAAGTTATAATAGCAATACCACTCACTAACTGTGAAGGAAAACCTCGTGAGGAAACCTGAGTGTTTGAGGTGTTCACATACCTCAGCGCTTGAAATTTAAAATCTGCGGTGGGCACATGTCTCTCTCTGAGAGACGGCGTGCCTTCATAGAAAATAAAATAATAATTTGTTACATTTTGTAAATAAATTAAACAAGCCGTAATATAATAATGCAATTTATGTAATTGCCAATTAAAAAAAATACATACATAAGTTTTGGTAAAGTTTCAATTAAACATTTCGATAAAATTTGTTAAATAAAATAAGCGAAAAATTTTTTTATATCTTCATAGATCACACGGCTGGTGTCAGGCCAAGTTCGAAACAAAAACGACGGGCTTTCAGTCACGAACTTGGCTAGACACACTACCGTGTGTCTAGATCTCTTGCAGTTGCAACTCTACCACTCCTTATCTCCGAAGCGCTTAATCGGAAATGATCATTCTTATCGGTGAAAGTGAAAACTAATCTTTGTACAATTTCCGTGCCTTATCTCCAATTATCACAAAGCACGTAGCACTAAATTACAACGTTATTCGCTCGCTGTTTGATACTCAACGATAGAAAACAATCGTGTTTTTTTTATTATTCGTTTACCGTATTACTTGACAGGAGCTCTGGTAGCCTAGAGGACTCGGAAGCGAGACATGTACCTACCTATGACTTTGTTTACTAAGTTATGTACATTTGTGAAGTTATAGTAGCAACACCACTCGCTAACGGTAAACTAAAACATCGTGAGGAAACCGGAGTGTCTGAGCTATTCGTATACCTCAGCGCTTGAAATCGCCAATCTGCGGTGGGCACGCGTAGTGATTAAGCCACTCTCTCGCCTGTGCCCTACAGTGGGACTTATATAGGCTGCTTATAAATTAATGAATTACTTGACAATACGTCAAACTTACGAGTGCACTCTATTCAGTTTCGTTTTGCAACAAAAATGTAAAGATTGATGTTCTGTCCATAAAACTTTTAATGAAAAACTGAAATAGAAAATAACCAGCAAGCCGACTGCTGAGCATTAACTACTAAGCAGGCGGGACCAACCTAGGTACCTCGAAATTTTGAATTTGGGTCCCAACGTCTTAATAATTAATGCTCGGAGTTGTTGGTTATTTTTTTTTCATCTTTTTAGTACAGGTGCGTGATATCGGGTGTAAGACCACGGTTGACAACTAATGCACACCGAGCGCAAGTGGGTGGAAGAGTCGTTAAGGACCGCCCCGAACGGACACACGAGTAGGTGTCTCGACCAACCGGGATGTATTAAATTAGCGAAGGGCCCGAAACCGGCGAGGGTACGAATATAATGAATATATATAATTAGAAATTAAAGAGGGTACTATTACTTTTAAGTCCGGGAGACCTGCGTGTGTCTTATGTAAATAAATGATATTATGTCTATCTGAAATTAAAAAAAGTCGAGTTGAGAAATCTCGTTTTGAGCAACTCTCCGTCGTCGGTTGCCTGGAGGAAATGGTAATAAGCATTAAGGCCGCCAATTGTACTGTATTTCTGCAAATATTTCATGTGTTTTTCCTAGTACAATAAAAAGTATTCTTACCTTGTCTTATCTTGTTTCGAAAAAATCGCGAATTAGTACTTCCTCTCCGCCTATCAGAACGATGGCCCACGGACCCGCGGCGCCCACGCACGTCTCGAGTTGGCTACTAATGGTTCCCACCGATTCGAGTCTGTGTAGAGATTATATTTGGTTTCCGTACCCGATAAGTAGTAGGGTAGTAGCACATATTCATTATACATTTTTTTTCTCGCCTATACCATATTGTGTGGTATCATTGGATTGGTCGTTTTAAAATATTGTGGGTGTCGCAAGGTCAAATTGACCATTGATTTAGGGTTCCGTTTGCAAAATATTATAATATATAAATACGAGATCGAATCAGAAATGATGAGATCCGTAGACGAACGAAAGTCGTCGACATAGCCGCTGATTAGTAAGTTGAAGTGGCAGTGGGCGGGGCACATAGCACGCAGAACTGATGGCCGATGGGGCCGACAAGTTCTCGAATGGAGACCACATATCGGCAAGCGCAGCGTAGGACGACCAGCCACAAGATGGACAGATGACCTCATCCAAGTGGCAGGAAGGCGCTGGATGCAGGCCGCTTCCAACCGGTCTTTTTGGAAATCCATGGAGGAGGCCTATGTCCAGCAGTGGACTTCTTGTGGCTGAATGATGATGATGATTGCGAAATATTGAGCGTTAAAGCGCAAATGTTTGTCCGAGTAGGGCATCCCCTCCACTCCAGTCCAGTTGATTTTAGAAACGTAAAAACCCTAAACAAATATTTTTACACGATTTTACTGTACCGTTCCGCAGGCGTAATTGATATGTATGTCTACGCCAAATTTCTCCTTTTTTCGCCTCCGAGCTAGGGTGCGGACAGACCTCAGAGTGGGACAGACAGACGGAGAGACGAACGGACGGACACAGCGAAACTATAAGGGTTCCTTGTCGCCTACGGAACCCTGAAAACGGACAAGCTATTCGAATTCAGTCTGTAGAATACTGGTCATTTTTTCCGGGCAATTAAAAAAAAAAACTCTATCTCAATTTTCCACTTTTCTACAAATAAGTAGTATTTCTTTCGTCAGGAAAAGGTGTTAAGTGACAATGCAGTGTTAAGTGTTTCTAAGTTATTGTTTGGTTTTTGTATTGTTCAACACGACGAACATTGTTGGGAAAATGATAAATGAACACATGGTCAGCAGTATGGCCTATTATGGTAAGTTTTTAGCAGATTTTATTTGTGATTTTTTTATTTTATTTATTGCAGCCACAGCGGCAGTGGCGGAGGGGTTGAACCGGCCCTAGGGCTCAATGACTTTGCTTTCTAACACCCAGTTTCCCGTACACTAACACGCTGTTAATCTACTGTCAACAGCTGTCAATTGAACAAAGCGCATACAAAAAAAACCTGAGATTAACAGCTTGTTAGTGTACGAGAAACCGGGCGTAAGTTACGTACATTTGTGAAGTAGTAGTAGCAATACCACTCGCTAGCAGTGAATGAAAATGTCGTGAGTAAGACTGAGTGTCTGAGGTGTCCACATACCTCAGCGCTTGGAATTGCCAATCCGCGGTGGGCACGCGTGGTAATTAAGCCCACACTCTCGCTCTGAGCAAAGGCCTGTGCCCTGCAGTGAGACGTATAGATGTATTAAGGCTGTATTATTATTTTTCACCTCTCATGCTCGTAAAGTTCGACTTTAAGTCGTGCGTGGACGACATAAAATCGCTTTTTATCGTGACTTTTTCTTCTAAAACTAAAATAATCAGGCTCAACAGAGTCAAAATATATTGCAGAATTTAATTGAGCAGTATGTTGTTTTATTTTATTCTTGCTATAATTATTTTAATTCCGTACGTTTTCTATAATTAACTTAGTGAAATCAGACAAAAAAGGAGTTGATTATTGTTTAAAAATGCGCCGAAATGTTTTTACGACTTGGCAGAAAACAAGTATCTAAGTCTAAATTCACATAGTAAAAATTAAAAAAAAAAAAAACAAAAAAAAAATTATTGGCGGGAATTGGTTATTTTTTATGATCTTTCACTGTACGACGATTTTGTTGCCCGAAATTTCCTTGCAATCGAAGTAAAAAGCAGAGTGTAACTCCGGCCTGAATGTCCATTTTTATCCTCGACCAATTGGTCCTCGCGGCGTTCGGACCAATAAATCGCCTCGGATAAATCGCCTCGGGTGGATCGCTTTAAGCCCTTGTTGGACAATCTACTATTTCACTTCTCATGCTCTAAAAGTTCGTCTTTATGTCGTGCGTAGGCGACATAAAGTCGCTTTTTATGCTCTAGAGCATAAAGTAAAATCTTCGTCGAAGACCAAGGCAATCGCTGCAACAGCCACACGCATCACAAATACAATCTAATACAACATTAAATATGCCAGGAAAAACGATTACTTTAAATATTTCTCATTGCTCTAATGTAACTTTCAATTTTAATTAAATTAGCATTTACTATATTTACATGTTGCTGTTTCATTTCCTCGCAATCGAAGTGAAAAGTAGAGTGTACAACTCGTCCATAAAACCCATTTTACACTTGACTTTATATCTATCCTCGCTCGCAAGCTCGCTCGGATGGATAAACGTCTCGAGTAAAATGGTGCGTTTTATGCACTTGTTGTACAATCTACTATTTCATTACTCATACTCGGAAAGTAGGTCTGAAGTTTCCTGAGGAGCGGGTTGAAATTAGTACTTTTCAGCCCTGGGGAGAATCGTTTTCAACTGAGAACTGTCAAATAATGAAAAAAAAAACTAGTTCTATTTTTACATTTCTGTTGAACCATCTCCCAACTTTCTATACAGCCACTCAAATACAGCGCGATTGAAAATTGAAATAACATAAAGTTAAGTATTGATAGAGGAATATATTTTTTTAAATGCCTTTATTATAATTTCCTTTTAACTATGTCTTTAAAATAACATAGATTTGGGCAAAGTATTTACCATTTCTTCAATGATAAATATTAAAAATAATGGCTAAATAGCTGGCCGGCCAAATAAAAAAAATTGACGGGAAAGTTTAAGAATGCGTTCACCAAAGTTGTTGAATTACGTAAAATAAAATTCACTCATTTTTTTTTGTAACCGAGGTGGTTACAGAGTGGTGGCCGAGGACTGGCCGTCGTCGTTCGGTGGGTAGGTCCCTTCCCGATTGGGTTGACCAGGAGGCCAATAGACAAGTTGTGACGGGGAAGAGGCCTATACCCAACAGTGGGCGTCTTTTAGGGGCTGTATAGATAGAGATAGGTAAAATATTAGTGCAGACAAAGTAAGCTTCAAATTCCCAGGAACTTTGCTGCCAAAAACCAAGTAATCTGGGCCGCCGCGTGTCATGAAGTTTTAAAAATTCATAGTTTTTCATGACCAATCAATGTACGGGTATCATCATCATCATCATCATTCAGCCACAAGAAGTCCACTGCTGGACATAGGCCTCCTCCATGGATTTCCAAAAAGACCGGTTGGAAGCGGCCTGCATCCAGCGCCTTCCTGCCACTTGGATGAGGTCATGTACGGGTATGCAATACCCGAATAGAACAATTACTTCTTACATACATGCATACATAAACTCACGCCTGTATCCCAGGGGGGTAGGCAGAGACCAGGGACTGCCACTTGCCACGATCCTGACAGATCACTTTCGCTTCCTCAACATTCATTAGTCGTTGCACGCACGCACGCCGTTTTCGGGTACTTTTTACCTTGCCCTTTGCTAATACATCCCCTATTTGGTCGAAGTATGTCCGCCTGGGTGATCCCTTACCGGCTCTTCCACCCACAATCGCTCGATATATTTGTTTCGTCAATCTTTCTTCCTTTATCCTCTCCACATGTCCAAACCAACGCACCATTCCTTTCTCAATTCTAGTCACTACATCCTCTTTCAGTTCACGACGTTCTCTAATCAAACTATTGCGTATCCTGTCATTCAAAATAACACCAGCCATACTTCTCAAGGAACTCATTTCTACTGCATTAATCCTACTTTCTTGCTTCTTTTGCCATACCCAAGTCTCGCTACCATACATACTAGTTATGTATTACTTAGGTTAATCGGCTATGTAATACATATCGAATTGTTATAGTAAACCATGAATTGTAGGTGGATTATATACCTGAGGTCATCTAGGCTACGTAGTGCGTGGCCTACATTTGGGTTGCCATGGCAACCGGCCGCCATTTTGCGTTGCCATGGAGTCGCGCATGCGCGCCCTACCTCACCATGATAAGGCGGGGACTGATAACTTGATAAGGGATGGAAATTGGATGCGTCCGTGTGCAGAGAAGTACTTAAGTTAGCTTTGAACTTTAAGTTAAGATACTATTAATAAAAATTATTAGGGGTACTTACAGGTTTTCTCAATTGCAACTACTGAACTTGGCTGACATTAGTACTAAAATCTGAAAATAGAAGTAAGATTTTTGTAAGAAAAAAAAACGTAAGAAATAAGGAAACATGATGCCCTTGGATCCGTTTTAATGGACTTAAAATCGTTAATAAATGTTCTAATAGAACAGAACATAAAAAAAACCGGCCGTGTGCGACTCGGACTCATGCACGAAGGGTTCCGTACCCATTATCTATAGAACATTTGAATATTTCAATTATCTACCTGTTGCCGTTATTAATATCGAGCACAAAACATAATTACATAAACATAATTTATAAACAAACACATAACTAGGGCTAAATCACGGCTATTCAAATTTTTACTAATATAATGACGTCACGACCAAGGTGATAGGACCGAATTCGGCGAAGCAAACAGTGTTATTTATGACACCGGGAGATTTTTTTTTATCACCAACTGAGAGGAAATAACGGAAAAAAAAATTTTTCGACATTTTATTCTACCGTTTTATCGGCGTATTATAAATGTGTAGGTATATCTTTGCCAAATTTCAGCTCTCTAGTGCTAATCGTCTCTGTGCTGAGCCGCGAACAGACAGACAGACGGACGGACAGTGGACATGGCGAAACTATAAGGGTTCCTTAATATAATAAACTACCTAGCGACTTAAGAGAACTTGACATAAACTTGTTTAAATATAAATTGAAAACTATGTTATTGGACAAATGCTATTACAGTGTAACGGATTTCTTGACCGAAAGATAATGGCATAGACATAAGTCTGGCATAATTACTGACTTTTATTAATTTATTTCTTTATTGTATTTTTCTTGACATTTAAAATTTTCATGTAATTGTGTATAATAAGTACTTATGACATTTAAATATTTCGTTCTCATGTAAAAATTATGTATTGACAAAATTAATTTCGCTTCTAATAAAACTAAGACAATTTTAAGGCGCTCTCTCACAACGAAATTTGTACGTCTACAATGGCAAAGCATGCAGAACAAATATCCGACTGTATACCATCGTCTTGAAAACTCATGTTTAACAAATAAATATCTTTATCTTTATCTTTATCCTTGTTGGGTTCCCTGCCGCACCCTTAAAAGACAATTCCACAAAAATACTCTTATGACAAGCGCCCTCTTACAAACCGGCTTTAACTTCGTGTTTGGAGCGTTTTCGTGGAATCGACTTTTTATAATTGTGTAAGACTATTAATTTCTGCAACCGTCTACTACTTTTATGTATTCAAATCAATATTATAATATTTAGGTTCGTTAGACAAACATCTTTTCAATCAATTTTATGTGGGTCAACTAGTGTACTACAGCGTGTTGCCCTTAAATGGCCACTTACGCTGTTTTGCTCTAGAGCTGTAGGTAATCGATTTGGTAGGGTTGGTCAATAAAGTAGAGCTGTATCCGGGAAAAAGTAGAGTCAGTATAATAATAAAATTTTCCACACAAAACAATCACTAGTCCTGGTCCCAAACTAGGATATCCTGTGCTGTGGTAACCAGGCAAATACGCCCAGACTGAGGCCATTTGTGAAGTTATAGTAGCAATACCACTCGCTAACCGCGAAGGAAAACGTCGTGAGGAAACCTGAGTGTCCGAGCTATTCACATACCTCAGCGCTTGAAATCGCCAATCCGCTGTTTGCACGCGCGGTGATTAAGCCCATACTCTCTCCCTGAGAGAAGACCTGTGCCCTACTCTGTGGGACGTAGGTATATAGGCTGCTTATGCTGTACAAGCCCCCAGTGGGAATGAAACCCACGGCAAGGTAATCAGACGTGATACCGCTAGACCAACGAGGCACTATAAGCAAGGATGAAGGAAGAGACATTGACAAAAAACATAAAGAACAAATATGTTTGAAAGGGCCAGTAAGGGACGTCCCGGGCAACGAAGGGCAACATAAAAAGTATCCGAAACCCGCGTGGGTGCGTGTTGACGAAGCGAAAGAGGTTTGCCAGGATCGTGGCAAGTGGCAAACCGTCTCTGCCTACCCCTCCGGGATACAGGCGTGTAGTTTTGACCTCATTTCGAGGACAGATTGGTCGGTGCCGTGACTTTGTTTGCGTTGGATTGCAATGAAAGAAAATTTCAAGTTGCCTTCATGAACATCTTATTAGAATAAAGAGCAGAGTGAGAGCTCTACAGTTTTGAGAGCAAGTTTGCACATAAACAGGATCGTGTCTTGGCTATTTTATATTGCTTCTAGCTGACTCAGCAAACGTTGTTTTTGCCATATTAATTAGCTTACGACCTATTCTCAGACTTACCAAAAATACACAAAAATTTTCGTAAAAATCGGTGAAGACGAGATTTTTATTCATATATTAGATAACATAGGAATACTTACAGTCTTATGAACAAAAAGTCGATTCCACTAAAACACAGCTGGCTTATGACAGGAATTCCTGTAGGTGTGAGAATAGGTCGCAGGCTAATTAATATGGCAAAACAACGTTTGCTGAGTCAGCTGGTACTAATATGATTGTTATAGAGCAAACTTGCTCTTAAAACTGTACGGCTTTTATTCGTATATAGGATGTGAATTTTTGCAGTTTTACCCGTAAAAGAGTTTTCTAACCCGATTTTTCCGACGTAATGACTGGACTATCTGTAAAAAGAAGAAACACCACTGCCGTCCAAACTTGGACATTTTACGTTCAAAAAAATAATCCAGAAACTAGCGACAATAGAGTTCCAAAACCATCAATAGCGAAACTCATTGGAGCATCCGAAAAAGTGGCGGTTAGAAAGTGTAGCGCTTTACGATTGATCGATTTTTTAAATCGCTTTTCATTTATTAAGTACTTAGTTGATCCGTTTTACCAATACAGGGACAGTCGACAGCAGGCCAACCTTTAATAGTTATTTCTTATACAAAAGTGCAAAGTTGCTTTTTAACCACGTGCTCAATTTTGACGAACGGGCAAGCGAAGGATTCTAGAATCCTGAGCGTTAGCAAGGGAATTAAAACAGCACGAGGTGAAAAATCTTTGCACTCGAGTGCAACACGTAACTTTTCATCCCACCTCAGCGAGGAAATGACTAAATGCAGAAAAACACAAAGGAGGTTCCCAGTCTGAGATTTTAACAAATTGAAAATTGTTGTATGATAAATTCGGCACCATGGAGGTAGAAGTAAACAGGTTTAATGATGTTTTGAATTTACAATTCACCGTGCACACGATGTCCTACTTTATCCTCTAGCGGATAAAAACGGCTTTTGCACTCCGATACCGAAGAGCAAAAATACTCTTTCCGAGATGGGGGGATGAACAATCATTGTTCACAAAACAATCATTTGTCCTGCCCTTCTGTCACGTAACTGTCCACTCTATCGGATTAACCATTTTGACGACCTCAAAAGTGTCAAAATATGTATGTACTTGACTGTTCGGAGAAACAATACCGTCAGCGCCACCCAGTGTTAAAATTAGCGGACCATCATTTCTATTTACTGCGTATAAGGCGCTTCTTTTCTCAGTATCGACTTGTTACACAAAAACTGTAAGTTAAGGGTCTCCAGGGAGTAGGTAACACTAGAAAATCACCCAGCCAGCTGTCAAAAATCAACCAGCAAGGTTGTCTGGAAGAGATCGCTCTAAGCGATAGGACCGCCAATGTTATACCACTACTTAGATATAAGAAACCATTTGTAATATCTTTCACCCGGTTGTGCAATAAAGTGTAATCTATCTATCTATCAGCATACCATGACCATAGGTCAGCAAGCATATCAAACGAACTGAATAGCAGCCTCTTAATCACTATACGATGAGCCTATTGTAATAGGTATGTACTTAAGGGGATCCAGAGGGCTTACTACCGCCACAAATGAAAAAAATCGTATCTTCTTTTACAGACTGAACTTGCAAAGTGTCTGTAGAATCTCTCAATCATGTTATTGAGGACCAATGGCCGCGAATCTAAGGCAAAAGACCTTGCACTAGATAGTATTGATTAACGCCAAAAACGGCCGTGTTTGGCATAAATGCTATCTAGTCCCAGGTTCGTGGTCCTAGGTTATTATTATTAATTCTTTATTGCACAAAGGTGGACTTAATGCTAATGGCATTTTCTACCAATCAACCTGCAGGAGGTACAGGAGAGGCAAAAATTTAGGTAGGCGTGCAAAAAGAAAGTGATAAAGGTATTTACCTATAAGAATAACTATTTTAGCAATGATGTAATACAATACACACTAATACTTGCTATTGATTAATGCATACTAATAATTACGGTGATATTTACCGTATAATAAGATAGGGTATATTAATATATATGTATATTATATATTATACATATTTATAACAAACAATACATTTTTAAAGATAGACAAAATAAAATTGATGTTAGATTCTTTACATAGTTTCTTTGTCGTGGGTCCTAAAATCCTGCTACCACGATTGAGAGATTGTACAGACACTTTTTAGGGTTCCGTAGTGGACAAGGAAACCTTATAGTTTCGCCATGTCCGTCCGTCTGTCTGTCTGACTGTCCGTCCGCGGCTTAGCACGGAGACGGTAAGTACTAGAGAGCTGAAATAGGGCTTAGAACGCCGGCAAAACGGTAGAATAAAACTTCGAAAAAGAACTTTTTTTAGTGTACCTCGCCTACACCTAAATTAGAGATGCATTTTTTTCTCGCATAGGCCATAGTGTGGGATATCGTTGGATTGGTCGTTGAAAAATATTGTGGGTGTAGAAAGACTATTTTTTGATTTAGTGTTCCGTTTGCGAAATATTAAGCTTTAAAACGCAAATCCCCCCCCCCCCCCGTCTCT
Organism: Yponomeuta malinellus; assembly: GCA_947308005.1. Classification (NCBI taxonomy): domain Eukaryota; kingdom Metazoa; phylum Arthropoda; class Insecta; order Lepidoptera; family Yponomeutidae; genus Yponomeuta; species Yponomeuta malinellus. The sequence continues at coordinate 4,973,216 of OX371023.1, forward strand.
CTCCTGGCTAAACGGTTGATTGTAGAAACGTGAAAAATTTCAGGGTAGTAACACAATAATAATATGTACTATGAACTTAAAAGGAAAGCTATCACGGCTAAGTAGGCTTTACTAGTTAACGAGCAATAGCGTTTGAGGTCCGAGGTGGCTGGGTGCCATACATTACTGTATGGTACCCGGCTGCCTTTGACTCTATATGCCTCACATGTTCTCTTCACGATTGTTTTGTTTTATCTCTGTTTTGTTGACGTTCGTGTCTTTTGTTTGTGTACCTTTATGTTTACTTTGTGTTTCTGTGACCATTTAAATAAATATCCTCTTTCTTTCTTTCAATAGGCAACCAACTTATAAAAGTAAAATTTCGTACAAAACCCACTGAAAATGACTTCGATGAGGTTGTTAAAAAAACCCTCCTTCTACGGAACCCTACGATCTGTAAAAGAAGATATGACATTTTTTTGGTGGCGCTAGTTAGCCCACTGGATCGCCTTAAGTACCTACCTACTACAATGGGGTCATCGTATAGTGGTTAAGAGATGCTATTCACAGCCACGTAAGTGTCTCCATTATAGTTCGTTTGATGTGCTCGCTGACCTATATCCCAGCTGGCTGGTAACCAGGTCAGACCTGCAGCCTTTATGTGTAATACTGCCTTGGCGATGGCGTTCAGTTCTGATCAGGGTTTAATCCTTTTGTTTACGAATGTAAAGTTTTAGTATGTCACACTGTTTCACGCTATCCAGAACTTGACAAAAACGAATATCTTTTTCATAGAAATAAATTCTAAAGTAGAGTAAATAACTTTTAAACGAAGAAGAAGGAGGTTCTCAATTCGACGCCTATGTTTATTATCTGACCGACTTAAATAAAACCCGGCCAAGTGTGAGTCGGACTCGTGCACGAAGGGTTCCGTACTATTATCTATACAACATTAGACAAAGACCGAGACAAGACAGATTAGGTACATTGAGAACAGCGCCATCTATAGAAACCAACAAGAAGCGTTTAACGAGCCCCCCATAAATATTTATTTTATTCTGGTTTTAGTATTTGTTTTTACAGCGGCAACAGAAATAACTCAAACTGTAGCTATCACGGTTCATGAGATACAGCCTGGTGACAGACAGCCAGGCAGACAGACAGACGGACAGTGAATTCTTAGTAATAGAGTCCCTTACTCCTTTGCGTAGGGAACCCTAAAAAAGTAGGAGGTTCTCTCATATCTTTGTCAAATCTTAACCGATTTCAATAATTCTTTTTTTGTTTGAATAGTTATAACGTCCGATACGTCCCATTTTAACTTTGTTGAGATCTGATGAAGACTTTCGGTGATGGAGAACGGAACTCTCCAATGTACAGCAGCTAATGAAGCCTGATGGGAGCAATCCTTTAGTAATTGTTGTATGTTTCATAAAATATGGCATCAAAGTAGTCTTCACAAAAAAAAAATCGTGAATTTTTTTTTAATAAAAAACCGGCCACGAACGAGTTGGACTCGCGCACGAAGGGTTCCGTACCATTATCTGTCCAACATTAGACAAAGATCGAATTTGAGAACAGCGCCATCTATAGAAACAAGAAGCGTTCAACATTGACATTTAACGACATGACGTCGGCGCTGTGAAGGTTACATAGATGGCCGCTAGATGGCGAGCGCTTTCTTAAGACAACGTTTGTTGTATGGGAGCCCCTATTAAATATTTATGATATTGTGTTTTTAGTATTTGTTGTTATAGAGGCAACAGAAATACATCATCTGTGAAAATTTCAACTGCCTAGCTGTCACGGTTCATGAGATACAGCCTGGTGACAGACAGACATACGGACAGACCGACGGATTGTGAAGTCTTAGTAATAGGGTACCGTTTGGCATCCTTCGGGTAGGTACGGAACCCTAAAAATTAAAACCGACTTTAGAATACAATAACGTTGGACACGGTGCCGAGCTGCATGACCAGCACATACATTTTGGGCACCGACTCCAAAGTATTTGTATTCTCGGATTGTATTTTTATTAAACTAAAAGACAGACCTGTGCGACAGACAATGCTTATAAGCAGCCTATGTAAGTAACACTGTAGGGCACAGGCCTTCTCTCAGGGAGATAGTATGGGCTTAGTCACCACGCGTGCCCACCGCGGATTGGCGATTTCAAGCGCTGAGTTGTGTGAATAGTTCAGACACTCAGGTTTCCTCACGATGTTTTCCTTCTCCGTCAGCGAGTGGTATTGCTACTGTAACTTCACAAATGTACATGACTAAGAAAACAAAGTCATAGGCAACTACATGCCCGCACTGGGAATCGAACCTGGGTCTCTCGCTTCCGAGTCCAATGCTCTACCCACTAGGCTACCACCGCCATTGCTGGTTATTGTTTGTTACGGGTGCTTGGACAAGTTTACGAGCTAAGATTTGCTTCTCATGGAAGATTGTCATAACGGGTAGTAAAAGGGTTTGCTTCAAAGTCTAAGTCAAAAAAAATATTCACTATGAAAACAAGGTGTTTACTTAATGAACGTCAAAGCTCAAAGCCGTTAGTTTCACAATTAATAGATTATGCGGAGAAGAAGCTAACAAAGAAACTCTACATTTATTCTTTTCAAAACAGGTTTGCTTAATTAACAGAGTTTTCAACTTAAAGTTACACTACACTAGATACAATCGTTCCTGTTAACATTATTTAAATACCAGACATCCTTGTCTTCCAAATAATCCTTTATGTTATAATAGGCTTTTTTGCACAGAGTATGCTTAATACATTTTTTAAACCGCGTCGGTGGTAACTCTAATATATCTTGAGGATATTCTGCCTGTTTCACTATTTAAATTTAACATAGTTCGGTCGCCGGTTACTGCTGTTAAGCAATATTGCCACAGAGGAAAATATTGCTAATGTTATTGTTACTCGCAGAAGCGGTGGTAGCCCAGTGGATAGAACAATGAACCCGGAAGCGAGACACCCAGGTACGATTCCCAATGCGGGCTTGTACCTATGACTGTTTATTTTCGAAGTTACGTACATCTGCGAATTTGTACTAGCAATAAAACACGCTAGCTGTGAAGGAAAGCCTGTGGGCCAGGCCGACGAAGCTGTCAGGATGGTATAGGTGCTGGGCAGGCCTACTCCGTCTAAAAGACCATGTCCCAGGCACTGCAGCGTCCGAGTGGTCCGTTCACCCATATAGTGTGAGTGAAGGTGCCACTGCTGTATAAATCATCTCATTACGTAGATGCAAAGGCTAAAGGTTATTCTTACTTATATTTTAGACATTATCAATGAAACCGACCCACTACAAAGCAGAAAAACCGTCAAATAACTTTTTTTATGTAGCCTGTAGTACACGTCCCACTGTAGGGCACAGGGGCCTAATTACGCGCACCAAATCCTGAGCGATTCCAATCGTCTAACTGTCAAATTCCATACTAATTTGACAGTTAGACGATTGGAATCGCTCAGGATTTGGTGCGCGTAATATAGGGGCAGATCTTCTCTCAGGCATAATTACCAACCGTGGCCACCCCACCATGTAAGCCCCTCAGACACTCAGCTTTCCTCACGATGTTTTCCTTTATTGCTAGCGAGTGGCATTGCTTTTAAAAATTCACAAATGTACGTAATTTAGAAGACATAGTCGTTGGTACATGCGCCGGGGCTCGAACCCACGACCTCCCGAATGTGAGGCGGACGTTCCACCGCTCCGCTACCACAAATATCAAAAGTTCTAGGACAAAAATTTTGTTACAAAGGCAAACTCTTTTTATTAATGAGTCGCTGGAATTGCGCCTTTTCCAAATAATCCTGTATACTAAAACTAAAACGTTCACTTCGTGACTGCTGAAAAAAATTCGTAAACTACTGGTCAAAGCGGACCGCCATCATTTTCACGACAAACTTAACTCCTTCTCTCAACAAACGAAACTGACCTCTATTACCTACCACCTACGATACCTTCCAACCGCAAAATTAAACTTGTCTTCACGAAATCTCTCCAATGAGATTGTTAGAGCCAAGCGAAATTTCACCTAACATCTTAGTGTAAAGGTTTTTTCGAGACGCCAACATAATTACGTAATGAGATAATAACCGCAGTCGGCCTGTGCTTTTGCGCTTCGCAGCACGTAGTGTACGTGAGCAGGTTTGGAATGCGAAGACTTCTTTGAAGGGTTCGTCGCTATCAGTCTCAGAGTTCCTGACCCTGCCTAGACAGGAGGTCTACACTGCCAGTAGAAAACACTTCGGAATGACTCGGTGTTGGTCAAGGGATGGAGTGGTGGTGGTGTTATGTCCCGACAAGAGCCGCAGGAAACTTATCTCCATGGCGGAGTTGCAGCCTCTCATTCAAAAGTTTCCTTTATCATCCGTCGCTGAGACGCAGAAGAAGTATAAACCCGCCCCTAAAGAAAAGCCCGCTCCAAGAACAAGAAAAGCGGCTGCCGCCGCAGCGAAATCTTAAACTGTGGCTTGTTGTTGTTTTTTTTTGGATGGACTCACTGCAGCGGTACTCGTAATTTATTTTTATTTGTTTTTTTTCTCCTACTTGGTTATGTTCGCAGTTGACAGCTACAAAAAATGTTGCACGCACATCTGACATTTAGCACAGAACATTTCATAAGTTGCGTTCGTAAACCAATATTTTTTTAAGGCCATAGAGGTATTAAGGCTCTCGGAATAAATTATTGGTTTTTTTTTTTTTTTGTTTGTGTGTCAGCTGCATATCCTAACTTTTGCCCTTTAAAATGGAACTGATGTTAATTTGTCTACCATGTATAAAATGATGTCAGCCGGCCAGCCGTTGGTTAGATAGGTACTTGTTTTCTTTATAAGCCTGTGTTTGTAAAGAGGGCAGTTGTTTTTTGTTGATTAAGTTGTTTATTTGTCTTTATAATTTTACTATATATACCTAGTTACATACCTATATATTATTACCTATATATTATACCCCTATATTTTATTATATCATAAACATACAATGTCTGATAATATTCCTCTTGGTCACGACTTTTTCTCATGCTCTTCTTCCGATGGCTTTGAAAGCGCAGTCAGTGATGATGACTCTGTCCTGATCGATGACAGCCCGCTCCACTCTAGGCTTAAGTCTGTGTTCTCAACTAAATCCCCCAACCTCAATTTAGTACACATCAATGCTCAGAGCATTCATGCTCATTACACGGATTTCCTTACTGCGTTTAGCAATCAGGAGATAGATGGAATTCTTGTGTCAGAAATTTGGCTCTCTCCCTCGCTTCCCTCCACACTCTATCCACTTCATGGTTTCAGAGTATACCGCAACGATAGAACTGGTACGTCTGGTGGTGGGGTATGTCTCTATCTTCGCAGCAACATTCCCTGTGAGGTTGTTAGTCAGAGTGACAGCCCCGTACCTTATAAAAGCTCTTTCGAATACATTTTCTTTAAAATTACGTTGCATCACAACAAAATTCTTCTTGGCGTCAGCTACAGCCCCTCTTGCAATGTTAACTTTTTCCCTACTTTTGAATCCGAATTAAATAACCTCAGGCCAGATTACGACCACATTATTATAATGGGAGACTTTAATACGAATCTGTTAGCTGGTGACTCTCGGAGTAAGGCCTTTCAATCTCTTTTATTTTCCCTCGATCTTCACATTCTTCCTCTCTCGGCTACGCACCATCCTCCCAATAGTTCTCCTACTTTGTTAGATTTTATCATTGTCTCCAAGCCCCAGGCCGTCTGTTCTCATGGGCAACTCACAGCTCCTTTCTCGTACCATGATCTAGTTTACCTTGCCTACAAATGTCGTCCCCCTAAGCGACGGAGCAAAGTCATCCTGCAGCGAAACTTTAAGGATATGGACGTTGATCGCCTTAAGCAGGACCTAAAGGAACTGGACTGGTCTATTATTTTTGATTCTGAGACTGTTGATGAGAAGGTTGAGCTTTTTGTGGTTTCTCTTACTAACATATATGACATTCACGCTCCCTTCAGACAGATCAGAGTTAAACATTTTCCGGCTCCATGGCTTACTGCGCAGATTAGGAACCTTATGGCTAGGCGCGATCGGGCTAAGCTGAAACTCAAAAAGTATCGTACTTCTGACAACATGGTTTTGTACAAAACTCTTCGGAACCGCTGCAACAAACTTTGTAGAGATGCAAAGCGGCGACATATTCATTCGTCCATTGATCAACTCTCTCCCCCGCAGGTGTGGAAGTTTCTGCGATCGCTGGGTGTTGGGAAGTGTCCTGAACCTCTACAAAATACTCTCGACCTTAATGACTTGAACACTCACTTTTCCACTCCGCCAATCTTACTTGACTTCTTGACCAAGTCTTCCTCTCTCAACAAATTGGCACAAAAGGAACTTCCCGACTGTGACTCCTTTGTGTTCCACAACATCACTGAGGGTTGTGTTAAAAAAAGGATATTGTCCATTACTACAAAAGCTGTGGGTAGCGATGGTCTCAGCCGTGACATGCTTCTCCCAATTATTGATGAATTAGTACCGGTGATCACGCACATCTGTAACTTTTCTCTCAGCACCAATGTCTTTCCCTCTGCCTGGAAAAAGGCACAGGTTATACCCCTACCCAAAATCTCCAACCCCACATCTTTTTCTCAATTCCGTCCCATCTCGATCCTACCTATCCTTTCTAAAATTATTGAACATGAGGTGCAAACTCAATTATATTCCTTTCTTTTTAAAAACAATCTCCTTAGTCCATTTCAATCAGGTTTCCGGCCCTTTCACAGTACAGTCAGCGCTCTTCTTAAGGTCACCGACGACATCCGACTTGCTATGGACAAAAAAAAACTTACGTTAGCAGTCTTACTTGACTTTAGCAGTGCGTTTAACTCCGTTGACTTCGACATTCTTCTCGGCATCCTCCGATCTTGTAACATCTCCGCATCTGCGGTTGAGTGGTTCGCTTCATACCTCGGTGGACGTGTGCAGAGTGTGTGTATCGATGAAGCGTCGTCGACCTGGTGTGAGTTAAAAGCGGGTGTTCCTCAAGGAGGAGTGCTTTCTCCTCTACTTTTCTCCATTTTTATAAATGAGATCACCCGTGCGCTTTCATCGAACTACCACCTCTATGCCGACGACCTTCAGATATACACACACTTTGATGCTGGCTCCGTCCCAAACGATCAGTCTGCTAGGCTCACAAATGCAGCTGCAGCATTTGCCTCCATTAATGGAGACCTGCTGGCTATTCGAGGATGGGCACGTGAATTTGGTCTGCTCGTGAATCCCTTGAAATCGCAGGCTATTATTTTTGGGAGCAGACCTCTGAGAGATAGCCTGTCTCTTGAACACCTTCCGCCCATCTGTTACGACAATGTCCCCATTGCTTTTTCTGATAGGGTTAAGAACCTTGGCCTTATCATGGACTGCAACTTGTCGTGGCATGCTCATGTGAACGACGTCAGTAGGCGAATGCATTTTTCTTTTCAGTCACTCAGAAGACTTCAAAATTTTCTGCCATTCAAAACTAAGGTTCTCTTGGCACAGACACTGCTGTTGCCGCTCCTGGACTATGCTGACGTCTGCTTTATGGATGCGACTGAGGCTCTTGTAAATAAGCTTGAGCGCCTCCAAAATCTCGCGATCAGATTTATATTCGGATTAAAAAAATATGATCATGTATCCGAATTCAGACGGCAGCTAAAGTGGCTCCCTATACGCATGCGGCGCAATGTTCACATGCTTTCCCTCTTATATAATTTGCTGAGAAATCCCAGTGCCCCACAGTACTTGCGGGAAAGATTCTCGCTGCTGCCTCCACGTGCCAGGCCACAGAGGACTTGTGATGTTAGGACCTTACAAGTTCCTTCCTGCAACTCACAGTTTTACTTTAAATCATTTTCTGTGCGTGCTGCTCGTATGTGGAACGGTCTACCTAAATCTATCAGGGAGAGTCCATCTGTTGCTGTCTTCAAGGCCAAACTGAAAGAGCACTTCCTTTTTTCACTATCGCAATAGGTTTATTTAGTTTATTTATTTAGTTTGTTTATTTACTTAGGTATTTATTTATTTACGTATTCTAGTTATTTATCATCTTATAAGTAAGTTTATGTAACTTTTTAATTCTATAGCCATATATATATATATATATATATATATAAATAAATATATATTACATATGTATGATTGTACTGGGTTGTAATATAGTACGTAATAATTATTGTACACTTTCCTCACTTGTTTATAATGTTCGTATCACCACATCAAGGGTTGGCTGGAAGAGATTTCTGCTGAAATAAGCTCGCCATGTACACCTTTTAATTCTGTAAATGTTTTGTTTTATTCGTGTAATTTTATGTGTGCAATAAAGTATAAAGTAAAGTAATAATCTTGAGGACACCGAAGGACGACCAAAGCGGTATTATAAAGTTAGAGAAGGCGTTAAATAGTACATTACTTCAGAGGGAAGAAAGTGACAGTTCCATACCGAGATTATGGCATTTGCGCCACGAGCTCGCGAGGGGCGCAAACCATTTGAGGTATGGAACTGTACTTTATCCTGAGGTATGTATAGTACTTTTTATTACACCTACGAGGAAAATTATAGACATAAATGCATAGAAATGTTTATATTTAGTTAAAAGTACAATTATCCGTCTCTAATAGTTCTGGCGGTGTGTTAGGGATAACATCATCACTGTCGCTCGAAGTATCCATATTTTACAAAAAACACAAAGATAAATGCTAAATCAATCGAAGTTTTTGCGAAAATGCGCGGGCTTTTCCTTTTTTATTCGCCCTTTTCTGGAGTAGGCTAAGATCATAAGGTCATGCAGCCACTTCTTCCGTGATTCCGCGCGTTTTATATACAAAAATAATTTCGTTTTTAATTTTCTGTATGCACCAAGGAGGTTGGTAACTGGTAAAAAAAAACTGTATGTGGCCAGTAACAATTTACTTGAAATTTAATTTGTAGACAGTTAAAGTCTCTTTGCAGTATGACTGCTGACAAATTAAAAAAAAAAAAAACCGGGTATGTAATGGAATTTCATACATACTTCCCACCCTTGGGTCGGAAGGATTTTCATACAAACTTCCATACCTTGGGATGAAAGGATTTGAAGGGCGGGATAAAGGCGTTTCTTCCCTCTAATTGGTATAATTAGTATGTATTTTCAGAGCAGGTGTGATAAAAACAACATTTTATATCGGAAAATCAAGATTTTGCCGTGAAACGTCTTACAGTGCAGTAGTAGTGGGTCACTTGCTAAAACCGCACGCAACGAAAACACGTCGCCTCGGCGCGGGCTGTTACTCTGTAACTAGTGTCGTGTGCAATTCATTTATATATCGTTGAGTAGAACAAAGTAGCCATCACTCAGATATTCTTGACTCGTGCCGCTAGATGGCGCCAGTGCCACGTGACACATTGCGCAGGTTGAGCTAAAAATTGACGCTTGCGTAGACGTTTCAAGTTAAACCAACGTGAAACGTACGACGCAGCCCCGTGGCGGAAAATCAAGGTTTAGCAGTTTTTTTTTTGTGGCAAAATTAAGTACCCGATCTCGGTGAAAAGGCCGGTAACGGAAGTCCCAGGCGGACATACTTCAGTCAAGTAGGGGGATGTAAAGCGACGGGCAACATAAAAGTCCCCGAAACCGGCGTGCGCGCGTGCATGCAGGTAAATAAATAATTATGTTGATGGAGCGAAAGAGGTTTTCAGAATCGTGGCAAGCAGAATACTTTGGTCTCTGCCTAACCCTCCGGGGTAGAGGCTTGAGTTTAGGCAATATAATGTTACCGATGAAAACCTGATTGGATCAACAAGTTTTTTAAAGTAGATTCTACCTCAAGTTTTTGGAAAGCAATATTTTTTTATCAACTTTAGCCATGTGTTGCAGTAGCACAGAACATTGATATACATTGCGGGGTTTTGTCTCTCAGTATCAAGATACGTCTCGTAAAACTAGCAGTGGTTATAACCGAGTATCCTCTGATCATAGGTGATATCCATTACGGCTTTTATTCAATCTCGTAAAACCAGCAAAAGACATTCGCCTAGTGTAATTTGCCTAATTAAAAAAACAGGCCAAGTGCGAGTTGGACTCACGCACGGAGAGTTCCGTACCATTATCTATATACAACATTAGACAAAGATCGAATTTTGAGAACAGCGCCATCTATAGAAACCAACAAGAAGATAACGTTTGTTGTATGGGAGACCCCCTTAAATATTTATTTTATTCTGTTTTTAGTATTTGTTGTTACAGCGGAAACATAAATACATCATCTGTGAAAATTTGAACTGCCTAGCTATCACGGTTCATGAGATACAGCCTGGTGACTGACAGACAGACGGACAGTGAAGTCTTAGTAATAGGTTCCCGTTTAGCACCCTTCGGGTACGGAACACTAAAAAACATCCACACAATACGATTACTTGTTCTGGTCCCAAACTAGGATACCGCGTACTATGGTAACCAGGCCATGACAAACCTGGACTGGACACCCAGACTGAGGTAATTTATTGTACGAATCAGGTACGGCGGCCCCCAATGGGATCGAACCCACGACCTCTGTTTTGGTAGTCAAGCGTGTTAACCGCTAGACCAACGAAGCAGTCATAATAATTATGCCAGTGTAATGTATAATGGTAAACCTTCAGAAGTTGCGGTCAAATTGACAGCAACTCTTGCGACAAAAAATCTTTGAGATGATTTCTGTAGCCCGTAGAAAATACCTCACTGAGGACGTCTCTTCTACGCATGCGCGTTATTTTAGAACCACGTGCCGGGTCGTTGACCCTTTTACGTTTTTCCTACGTTTTCGACGTTTACAAACATAAGTCGTGATTCTTAGGAGCTCGGCGTAAGAGTTATTTTCGAGTGGAAAGTTTTAGGCTCGACGTAACGTCCATTTTCAGGGCCTATTTTGCAGCTGAATTTTGTTTGGCCGTGTTCTGTGGGCGTGGCTGATACGGTATGAACTAAACGGTTTTTTCTATCTATGTTGATTTTGTACCTATGCTTACGCATACATACGCTTAGGATATAATTCAATTCAATTCTGCGTTATTGACACACTGCACTGATTGTCCAGCACAACTTCGCCAATGTGTTAAAAATTAAAGTAAAAAGCAAGTTAATTTATAAATATTACAATGTCATTTGTACAAATCCTGTGATACAAATCCCGCTTAGGATATATCAACATTCATAAATATTTTTTCTCGAACAAAAAAATAAATCGAAATTAAAAGTTCGTGCTACATCACTAGACTTTTTTATAGGAAGGAAAAGGAATATTTATTTATTTATTTATTTTAATTCTTTATTGCACTAATTAAATTGTAAGTGTACAAGGGCGTGCTTAATGCAAGAAGCATTCTCTTCCAGCAAACCTTTGGTATTGAAGAGACTGGCGACGGGTAGTGCAAGAAGAAGATTAAATACAATAATAAACTTACGTAAACCTAGGGAAATACATTAACTTAGACTTAGTGGAGAGGGGGGGGGATAATAGAAATTATTATAAACCTTCATAAATGATAGTACATAAATAAAAATAAATTTATAAATAACAACAAATACACCAACCTCTGAAAGCATTTTCCTGTGTTTTAGTAATTTTGTGCCAGGTTTGCCTAACTAAGGAGGCCTTTTCTTTCCAAGGAGGCGAAATCATTTTCAAAACTACGTGCTGCAAATATTATCGACTCCTTGATATAACAGACAGATGGTGCGGGCACGTTATTCAGTTTCGTTACGGGCGACTTTGCAACTAAAATGTAAAGTTCGAGCTGCTGTTGACTGTACATACAATGAGGATCGAAATTATTCGCAGTCATAGCGTATTTTGCATAATCTCCAACAACAGCACAGATATAAAAAACGTACAGCGCAAAATTGTAAAAATATGCAAAGCAGTGAGTAATCTAAGAGAAAAACATTAGGTCTGGGATCTCGGTAGTCGTTGTGGCGCCTTTTTTTTTCGGTGAAAGATAATAAGGATTTTCTATAGTCTAAGAGCGTTTCCACATTATCCGATCCGATATCGTTTTCGGACACCGATCCGATATCGGGGTAAGTATCGTGTTTTTATAAATAAGGCCGTTAGGCTCCTATTTATAGAAAGGCGAACCCAATAAAATACTCTTAAGACGGCTTATGAGAGGAATTCCAGTAGGCTTTAACAGCGTTTTAAGAGTGTTTTACCGGGATCGACGTTTTATAAATAAGATGATCGCATCGCGGGTCGACTCCGCACGCATCAACCACTGCTGTAGGCTTTTAAGTCGCACGTAACAGGACTTGATGTGTGTAAATAATTGTCATTGTCCTAGCTATAGATGCTACTAACATAAATATAAGTTTTGAAATTTACTAACCAAATATGAATCTTGTTGTTCGAGGCAAATAAATTATTATTGTTAGGTGAGTTATTCATACATTCGATCCGAGTCTAAAAAACAATCAAATCGAAATGTTTTTATTCAAATAGCACACAACCTATACAGGTTTGAGTGAGGGTTTTTTTTGTATTGAAATTTTACTTTGAAAAAGTTCGTGAATAAATAATTTAAAAAAAAAACTACGACTTACGTAATGAACGTTACAAGTTAAATAAACCGCCTAGGTGGCACGCAGGCGCGAGTCACGCGTTTTGTGGCGCTAAAGTATCAGAATTTGACAATTAACGTACTGGAAAGACGCTACTTTTGACATTAAAACATGCTGGTGTCTATAATCCAGATCGTTTTGGAAAAAAATGGACAAAAATACTCCAAACCTTTGTAGGCGCCATTCCTTTTAAAGTGATTTCCAAGTTGAGTGCCTTCCAGTGGCTCCCCATGTTATTTCACCATATTATATCCCTGACTCCCTGGTCAACCTATATCCAATTTTTAATTTCTGATATTACAAAATAGAGCTCGAGATTTGGGAACTTCGCCTAAACTTTCCTTTTGATAATTCTCTGGGTAAGCTGGCTGACATTACCAACCGTAGCTCAAGACATGATAATTTATTCTTTGGCAAAGGCAACCCGTTTCGACTTTTATTACCTAAACGTGGCCTGTGTTAAGGTGTTGTCTTTGTTAACTATCAAGACGTGTCAGGCATCTGTTTTCAATACATCTATATACGGCTAATATTAACATACCATAAGCAGCCTATATAGGTCCCAGTGAAGGGCAGAAACTGGCCCTAACTTTATTCATTGACCTTTCCTAAACTAAACGTTTCCTAATAAGGGTGTAGAGTTTGTCAACGAAACATTTCAACCAAAATAGGTGATCGACGTTGTTTACTATGTAACTTAGATATTTAAGATTTTTCATGTACTTTTATCATCATCATCAGCCATTTGACGCCCACTGCAGGACACAGGCCGCCTTCGTGGTTTTCATAACCATGAGGGGTTTTGCCATAATCGCCACGCTTGGAAGGCGGGTTGGCGATCGCAGTATGCGGTTGGAATCTCAGGAAGACGCTGCTGCCCGTCTCCTGGTAATTGATTTCCGTAGTCGCCTTATACAACATCCACGGAAGGAAATGCAATAAATAAATGAAATTAAATGAAATGGAGTGACGCTGTCCTTAATCCGGCGCCACACGGAGATGTACTTTTATAATGTATGTAAAATAAAGAGTACTAATTTAATTGGAATAATCTTCCACGGTGGTAGTGCGGTCGGTAGAAGGCTTGCTTCTCATTCGAGAGGTCGTGGATTGGAATCAATGACTGTGTTCTAAGGCCGACTTTCACCACTTCTTAAATGTCAGTTAAGTCGCCATTTAAATCGACTTTTGTATGAAGAATTTTAGTTAAATGCTGTTTAAGCCACATTTAAGAAACTAAAGTAAAGTGAAGTAAAGTAAAGTAAAGGTAAAGTTTATTTCTCACCATAAAAGAAACAAACAGACAGCGTATTATAAGCCTCAAGGGCTTTACAAAAACACTTGAAGGCTATTGGTACAGTATCAATTCGGCTAACTGCCAAGCTAGGTGGTCCTGTATTTTGGCAATTAGAGTTATTGTGTACTTAACGTACAGATCTAATACAAATATTGATGATGCAAATATTGTGCGTCTCAAAGTTTACGGATATTGGTGAGTATGTTTATTTGAGCGGTGCAAGTCGGCCTGAGTGAGGCGAATCTGTCGTAGCAACCGCGAAGGAAAACGTCGTGAGGAAACCTGATTGTCTGAGGTGTTCACTTACCTCAACGCTTGAAATCGCCAGTCCGCGGTGGGCAGGCGTGGTGATTAAGGCCACACTCTCTCTCTGGGAGAAGGGCCGTGCCCTACATTGGGACGTATTAGGGCTTGTTTTAGGTCACCGCTGGCGGGCCATCGGCCATCCGGCCGGTAGGGCCACAACGGCCGTTTCTAGGTCACCGAGTGGCCCGGAAAATCAATAGGCGGTTACTGACGCTGACAACCTTATCTTGCCCCGGTCGCCTTCTATTCTATCGTAGAAGGGGTTTGTACCATCGATGGCACTATACCTGTGAACGCTCTAAAGGTTATAATAATGACAACTTTTTTAACGAAATATAAAACCGACTTCAAGAAAAAAATGCGCTGAAAAGAAGAGTTCGATGACTTTCCGATCAACAGATCCCCTAACAAAAAAATAATAATGAATTAAATCAGATATCAGGTGGTGAAGAATTATCATCAACATCAGCCATTTGACGCCCACTGCAGGACATAGGCCTCCCTCATGGTTTTCCAAGCTTCCCGGTCTTTTGCCGTCCGCATCCAGCGACTCCCCGCCACCGTAATCAGGTCGTCAGACCATCTGGTGGGGGGCCTGCTCACCCTGCGTCGTCCGGTCCGCGGTCGCCAGGTCAGAACTTTTTCGCCCCAACGGCCATGAGTTCTCCGAGCTACATAGCTCGTCGGGCACATGCCCCGCCCACTGCCACTTAAACTGAGCATTTCTTCGAGCTACATTAGTTACTCGGGCACTCGCGGTTGGCTGAAAGAAATACTCACTCTCTCTGTGAGACAGTAGGCTTGTGCCTTCTGGTAAGAATATAGGCTGCTATTTAAGCAAACCGGGATCAGGAGGTATCTCCTTGATAGCTTAATCCGGGCTTTGCTAAACCCTTATAAACCGAATAATCCTGGATCGAACTGGTTTACCGAAACTACATAGCTACATTAGTTACTCGGGCTCTTCTCCTCATTCCTCATTCGATTACCGATATAAAAATATATACGGAGGAACTGAAAACCTCCTTTTTTGGAAGTCGGTTAAAAGTACGTACGTGTTTTTTGCACGCACTTTTGCTGAAAGCTGTCAACAGTAGATGAGACTGTTGGTGCCCGAGAAACTGGGGCTATCTGCCGTACCTACTCAGAGTCGACAATTAAGATTTAATGTCAAATAAGTATCATGTCATCTCTTTCATTTCAATGACATATGAAAGGGATAGCACGACACTTAATGAACATTAAGTTTAATTGACGACTGTGAGTACGGCAGTAAGCCTCTGAGCGCTCTAAAGTAAAACCGGCCAAGTGCGTGTCAGGCCATACGCAGTTTAGGGTTCTATATGAAGAGGGTTTTTTTTATCTGCTTTACTGAACTAACAACTTCATCAAAGTAATTTTCAATGGATTTTGTATTAAGTTTTACTTTTATAAGTTGGTCGCCTATTACTCGTTAAATTGTAAAGCCTACTTAGCTGTGATAGTTTTCCTTTTAAGTGCATTATATATACTACTTCTATGAATTTTTTCACGTTTCTACCGTTTAGCCAGGAGAGTCGTGAAATATATTTTTTTCAATAAAAAATAAAAACTGACTTCAAAACACTACAGCAATAAAAACACAGAATTAATTTAAAAGAATATGACCTTTAAATTCGATGTAACGAATGTAAAAACGAATGGTAATGTAGAAATATACGAGAAAAAGAATAGAAACGTTTAACTGTCTAACTATCACGGTTCATGATATCTGGTGCCAGACGGACCGACGGACGGACAGTGGATTCATAGTAACCCTTTGGGTACGGAACCCTAAAAAATAGGGTTCCTAGGGTTCCGTATCCCGATGAATTGAGAACCTTCTCCTTTTTTGTAGTCGGTTAAAAAGTAACTAACTGTAAAACCCGATTACTGAACACTCGCGGTTGGCTGAAAGAAATACTCACTCTCTCTGTGAGACAGTAGGCTTGTGCCTTCTGGTAAGAATATAGGCTGCTATTTAAGCAAACCGGGATCAGGAGGTATCTCCTTGATAGCTTAATCCGGGCTTTGCTAAACCCTTATAAACCGAATAATCCTGGATCGAACTGGTTTACCGAAACAATAATGACGGTAACTTCCACACAACACAATCCTGTCCAAGTCCTGGTCCCAAACTAGGATACCGTGAGTATTAACTTAACACCGGATACATTTACTTGGTTTTTTCTCGGAAGAGTCCGAGTTTCGCTCTGATTCGCAGAGCTTAATCATGGCGAGTAGAGACGTAGCTCGCTAGGAGGATACCGTGTGCTACACAAACACGTGAATTAACAAATATGCACTTCTATACATACATACATAAAGTCACGCCTGTATTCCAGAGGGGCAGGCAGAGACCAGGGACTGCCACTTGCCACGATCCTGACAGATCACTTTCGCTTCCTCAACATTCACTACAAATATGCAATTTTCTATATTTATTCATTTAGTAATATTATATTATATTTATTTTCCACTCGCTTTTCCAACGAGGCTGCATGTACCTAATAATTATAATTATTTATTTTTTCCACTTTTAGTCTTGGTTTAAGCTTAGCTTAGCTATTTTCTTGGCAATATCCTGCCTGTCTCAGCATGAATAAATCAGTACACTAGCCCTGTTTGGGAGCTGGGTTCTGGCAGGTAGCATTAAATAATTGAGCGACTCTAAATAAAAAGTAAAGTTAAAATTAAAACACATGTAAAGATAAGTCTCATTTTAGTTGAAATAAATGTAAACCTCAGTTACTGCAAAGGTGAAAAAACCGGACAAGTGCGAGTCGGACTTGCCCACCGAGGATTCCGTACAAGTATGTAGGTACATACTGTCATATTATAAATAGTTGAGGGATCGCAGTTTTTTTTCCGAGCTTCTCCCGAAATTCTGACTTTTTAATGATTTCATTACAAATATATAGTTTTCAGATTTTTTCCTGTACTTGTAGTATGAGACAATTTTACTTGCCAAATTTGATAGTTTTAGGTCAACCGAAAGTATCCCATAAATTTTGACTCCATTGAGTATCCAAATATAGGGTTTTTTGCAGCATAAACTTAGAAGTTTGATTTATTCACAGCTTGAAAGGACTGTATTTGAGTATATATTTTTAATTTTATGTCGATAGATGCACGCGTTCCCGAGATAAACGGTCTTGGCAGACAGACGGATGGACGGGCAACAAAGTTGTACTATAAGGGCTCCGTTTTTAG
Organism: Yponomeuta malinellus; assembly: GCA_947308005.1. NCBI lineage: Eukaryota > Metazoa > Arthropoda > Insecta > Lepidoptera > Yponomeutidae > Yponomeuta > Yponomeuta malinellus. The sequence goes on from OX371023.1 coordinate 4,990,615, forward strand.
GGTTCCGTACCCTAAGAATAAGGGAACTATTACTAAGATTCCGCTGTCCATCCATCCGTCCGTCCGTGCGTCTGTCCGTCCATCCGTCCGTCCGTGCGTTTGTCCGTCCATCTGTCACCAGGCTGTATCTCATGAACCGTGATAATCCAACTGTTGAAATTTTTACAGACGATGTATTTTTGTTGCCGCTATAACAAAAAATACTAAAAACAGAATAAAATAAGTATCTAAGGGGGGCTCCCATACAACAAACGTAATTTATTTGTCGTTTTTTGCTCGATATTTATAACGGCAACAGGTAGACGCTTGAAATATTCACAGAATATTTAGTTCTATATTCGCTCCAAAAATAAATAGTTAAATTAAAATAAAACAAATATTTAAGGGGGGCTCCCATACAACAAACGTGATTTTTTGCGGTTTCTGGGGCCGCATTTCATAAAATTACAATTCGTAGTTTATTGTACCGATTCGTAGCCGATTAGTACCTACAATGAGTCTTCCTATTGGTTCATCTGTGGGATAGTCGGCTTCCTTCATCAAATTGTTATAGCCTAAGGTTGTCTGGAAGCGATCGCTTTCAGCGATAAGACCTCCTATTAAAAACTAGAAATGGAATGCCTTATATCTCTGTGGTTTATTTTGTGCACATATATAGACCCGTTTTTCTACTGCTTCTCCTATTCCTATGCCCTAAGGTTTGCTGGAAAAAATCTCTTACAAAGATAAGCTAGCTCGCCTTTGTACATGTTATTTCTTATGTGTCCTTTTAAATGTGCAATAAAGTGTAAATTAAATTAAATTACTGGTGTGCAATTAAGTGTTATCTATCTATTCTATTTTGTGAAACGCGGCACTGGGGGGTTTTAGGATTCCATACCTCAAAAGGAAAAATGGAACCCTTATAGGATCACTTTGTTGTCCGTCCGTTCGTCTGTCTGTCAAGACCCTTCATCTCGGAAACCCGTGGAGGTATCGAGTTGAAATTTTAAATCCATATACTCAGGTCTACAGTCTCTTGATGCTGTAAAAAAAATGAAACTTCTAAGTCAAGTAAAAAAAAGTTATGGCCGTTTATGCCGCACAAATAAGTATATTTCGACACTCGAGGCAATCAAAATTTATGGGGTACTTTCCGTTGACCTAGAACTGTAAAAATTGGCAAGTAATATCGTCTTCGATTCCTGAACTATTTATAATATTATGTATGTACCTACCTACAACTTTGTACTGAACCCTCGGTGCGCGAGTTTTTATTCGCTATTCCGAAGTTTTCTCCTTAGTAGAAAGAAATTGATAAGTAAACTCAAAAATTGAAGCGTTTGCATAGCCTCTCAAAAATGTCACAAAATGCGCTTGCAAAACGCGTGTACGAAATTCGTCGTGGGCGATGACTCTAAAAGTTCGAACCGTGGCATTGTCTTTGTGAATTTATAGTAACAATACCACTCGTGTGAATGGAGACGTTGTTGCGGCGAAAAAGTTCTGACCTGGCGACCTCAGACCGGAAGACGCAGTGTGGGAAGGCCCCCCACCAGATGGTCTGACGACCTGGTTATGGTGGCGGGGAGTCGCTGGATGCGGGCGGCACAAGACCGGGAAGCTTGGAAAACCATGACGGAGGCCTATGACCTTCAGTGCGCGTCAAATGGCTGATGATGATGATGAAGAGAGGCATCGAGAGGAAACCTGAGTGCCTTAGGTGGGCTGAGGTGTGCAAATATCTCAGAGCTGAAATTGCCAATCCGCAGTGAATCAGCCGTTGTTTTTACTTCGGACTTGACCTGAATACTAGAGGCGTTGTCGGTAAGCCTTTAACGATATTGTAGAGAAACTGTAATCCATTTTACAGCGTAAGATGTTGGAGTAATCCAATTTGGTTATTAGGTTAACTGCCTAGGTGTAGAAAAGGGCTAAGCAATAGAAAAAATATCAAAGACTTCGAAAACGTTGGTGGCCATCACGATTTAGACTTGCAAAAGTTAATACATCCTCTCTCGAAGTTCAATATGACACTCATGGGGCACTGTATAAGGTTCTGCGACAAGATACCTCAAGATATATTAGAGTTACCTCCAACGCGGTTTAAAAAATGTGTTAAGCAAAAAATCTTACTATAGCAACAAAGCTTACTTACCAGCAAGGATTATTTAGAAGACAAAGATGTTTGGTATTAAACAGTAGATTAATATTAATAACAGGACGATTGTTACTAGTATTCAACACATTCATGACTAATATTTTAAGTTGAAAACTCTGATAATTAAGTTAAAACGGGGTTTTCAAAAGAATAAATGTGGAGTTTCTTTGTTAGCTTCTTCTCCGCATAATCTGTCCATTGCGAAACTAACAACTTTGACGTTCATTAAGTAAACATTCTGTTTTTATAATGAATAAAAATATTTGAATTAAATTGAATTGAAAAATATAGCCCGTCAGGCCTGGGGTTAAATAATATCACCATTCAGTTAATGGACAGTTTCAGGCAACTGTATCGCCGAACAACGTCTGTATTGCTTTAATCAATACGAGTAACTATTTTGTAATCGAATTAGTTAAAATAAATAGAGAAATGTTAGTGGTAACTTTCTATTACAAAAAAAAGCAGTTAATTCTATTTATTCCTGAAATACACGCACTAATCAGCGACGCTCCATATTTGGTATTCTAAACACAAGCAGACGACTAAGGAAATAAATCACAGACGGGCAGCAACGTCTTCCTGAGATTCCAACCGCATGCTGCGATCGCCAACCCGCCTGCTAAGCGTGGCTATTACTGCAAAACCCCTCGCGAGGCCTGCAGTGGGCGTCAAATGGCTGATGATGATTATGATGAAACACAAGCAGTAACAAACCTTGTTACTACCCGTTACAACAATCTTCCCTGAGAAGCAAATCTTAAATCGTAAACTTGTCCAAGCACCCGTAACAAACAGCTATATTACAGTAACAAACAGTAAGCGAGCAGCGTAATCGGTTACAGCCTTGGCCATGATTATTGTCTCTCGTTTAGTCACGACTCGCCCCACACTACTTGAAGTAGTGCCTCAGTTTCTAAACTCAGTCAGTCAGTCAGCCCGTATTCGTCTAATGCTGTACATATACCTCCCCCGAGGCACGCCATGTCTTTCTGCCAGCAATCTGCCTCAGATCGTCGGTCCAGCGAGCCGGTGGGCGTCCTACACTGCGTTTGCCAGTTCGTGGTGTCCACTCGAGAACCTTTGCACCCCATCGACCATCGGTTCTTCGGCATAATGTGACCAGCCCACTGCCACTTCAACTTGCTAATCTTATAGGCTATGTCAGTCCTTAGTTCTTTGGCGAAGTATCTCATTTGTGATGACACGTAATCCATTAAAGAGACGGCGACCATAGCCCGTTCCATAGCACGCTGAGTAACGTGACTTTAAATCGGTGTGTCGTCGTCAGTGTCCACGTTTCGCCTCCGCAGGTCAAAACTGGCGGGACGCACTGATTGAAGGCTACATTTTGTCTCTTATCTTTAGGCTGAGTTTGATTATGTACGTTTTAGGTCAATGCCTGATTTCTAAAAGCCACTCTATCCAGCTCTACAGCTATACACAAAACAATGTATTGTCCGTACGTCCATCGGTACAGTAGGCAGCAGATTGACCTTGACATTTTTGTTGGAAAGTCGTCCTTAACGTAACTAACTATAAAATAAGAAAGAAGAAAGAAAGAACGACATTTATTATACCAACAAACAAGACACATCACAGAAACAAAATCAAAAATGAAAATAGCTAACATTAACTTCCACACAACACAATCACTTGTCCTGGTCCTAAACTAGGATACTCTTTGCTATGCTAATAAGGCAAGGACATCACAAATGTGGAAATACACCCAGACCGAGGCCATTTTCACAAATGTGCGGCGGCTCCTAGCGGGAATCTGACGCTGATGCTGAGAATCTTGTCTTTATGCTTTAGCTCGTTGGCCTAGCGGTATCACGTCTGATTACTATGCCGGAGGTCGTGGGTTCGATTTTTACGGGGGGCCGCCGTTCATTCGGGCAAATGGCCTCAGTCTGAAGAAGAAGAAGAAATACATTTATTTGCAACAACAGTCACACACACAAAGCCACAAAGAAATAAACGTAAACTTAACAAAAAAAAAGAAAAGAAATTATGCAGACAGTGGTGACAAGAAATTACAAACGCAAAGACATTAATACAAATTAATTAATTTCAAAGTAAATAGAAAACAAAGCGGTCGCGGTGTGTCTGCTGCAGCAAAAAGCAGGTAACTCAGCGGTGTGCTAAGGGTACAGAACAGGTGGCTAAGAGTTTAATAAGCCCTTAGCGCTGGTTTTCAGATAGCGCCAGATGTCAGTCTGGGTGTATTTCCATGTTTGTGACGCCCTTGCCTGGTTACCATAGCACAGGATATCCTAGTTTTGGACCAGGACGAGTGATTGTGTTGTGTGGAAGTCATTGTATTATTCTAACCTGCTTATTATTCTACTCTAACCAGCTCTACAGCAATACAAGAAACAAAATTTCGTCCGTACGTCCGTTTACTAACTGTGTCGGGACCGGAAACATTTCATTACATCTGACCTCAGCCGCTTCCAGTGATTACACCGTGTGCAAATGCTACGCCACTGGTATACAGGGTGTTTGGGGTCATATTATCACAAACTCACGCCTGTAATCCATAAGGGAAGGCAGAGACCAGGGTCCACCACTTGCCACGAGCGACAGATCTCTTTCGCTTCATCAACATTCATTAGTCGTTGCATGCACGCAATGCGGTCTCGGTTACTTTTTAGGGTTCCGTACACAAAGGGTAAAAATATATATACGCCTCCACTGTCCGTCTGTCTGTCACCCGTCTGTATCTCATGAATCGTGATAGTTAGACAGTTGAAATTTTCACAGGTGATGTATTTCTGTTGCCGCTATAACAACAAATGCTAAAAACAGAATAAAATAAAAATTTAAGTGGGGCTCCCCTACAACAAACGTGATTTTTTTGCTCGATATTAATAACGGCAACAGGTAGACGCTTAAAATATTCACAGAATATTATAATATTATATTACTAGTATATTCACTTTAAAAATTAATAAATTATTTAAAATTAAGGGAGGCTCACATACACCAAACGTGATGTTTTTGTCGCTTTTTCTCGATGTTTGTGTCTAATTTTCTAATAATGGTACGGAACCCTTCGTGCGCGAGTCCGACTCGCACTTGGCCGGTTTTGTATTTATTTCAGTTTTTTTGTAAGAATAGTAATAAACGTTTTAGAATTGCAAGTTGTTGACTGCACTCAAGGGATCTGGTTGGTAGGTACTTGTACCAACTTACATCACTTGCAGTCCCGAGTAAATCACTTCGGTCAGATGTCGCTGCCTGTACGTAATACAGAGAAGTTTGTAAAGAGGCTCGAACTTACATCGATGCTTGCACATGCCCATTAGCTCAGTTGGGAGAGCGCTGGCACGGTGAGCCACAGGTCGCGGGTTCAAGTCGCGGCATGGGTGAAATTTTTAGCCTCTAAATAGGTTTTTAAAATTGTCCTCAGCACGGGTTTGTGCAACAAAAAGAATATAAACACATTAAAATTACCACGCAAACGATGTCGCGGGCAACAGCTAGTGTACAATAAAGTGTTATATTTCTATCTATGGCAAAATAACGTTGGCGAGGCAGCTAGTATTATATGAGGCTGGGGCGTTTTATTAACTTAGTGACGTCATGACAAGGTGAATAGAGTAAACATTTGTCTATTTCGACATGATAATTTATTAATTTTGGGAAGCTTTTACGTATTTTGGTGTGAATCAGATTTAATTTGGACCTTACTGAGCCAAATAAACTCACAATCATAAGGTCGAAAAAATTGCTGAGTGCTTAAATTTTATAATGCAGTAGGTATGTAGCCTATTATCATACATACCGGTTTCCCCATGACATTTTCCTTCACATTATGTAGTATGTTATAACTCATCAGAAAAATGTTTTATATTTTTTGTCACCCTGTATAGCTCTATTTACTAGTCGTATGCACCTAGCCTGCAACACATTGGAAATACCCATCGTATAGTAATATATATAATATAACAGTCTTTTCGAAGTGACGTTCGGTAGCAGTTTTTATTTTATTAAATACCAGATAATGCCCGCCAATTCGCTTTTATTTTAGACAAATGATAGCCTATGTTCGTTCCTCTGGACTTTCTCTGGATGCAATGTACTTTTTTGCCAAATTTTTAGAGTTATTTGACGAAATATGATTTAAAATGACTCTTCCGTCATGGAAATCTTATCCTACTAATATTATAGATGTGAAAGTTTGTGAAGATGTTTGGATGTTTGGAGGTTTTGATGTTTGTTACTCAAAGACGCAATAACGGCTGAACGGATCTATATGAAACTTGACGTACAGATAAACAAAGACCTGAATTGAGACATAGGATACTTCATATCCCGGTAATGCGTTCCCGTGGGATAATATTCATTTTAAGTTTAAAATAGATGGCGTTGTGCGAGCGAACGTTATGTTTTAAAAATGGATGGCGTTGTGCAAGAATCGTATAAACGGATTCTGTGGCGGTACGAAGTTCGCCGGGATAGTTAGTACATCTATATACTTAATAATAAAATAAAACAGTCATAATCAACTCACGCCAGTCGCCCGGAGGGGTAGGCAGAGACCATGGTCTACCACTTGCCACGATCCTCGCGAACTTCTAGGTCAACGGAAAGTAGGTACCCTATAAATTTTGATTCGCTTGAGTGTCGAAATTATACGTCTTTTGCGCCATAAACGGCCGTATCTTTCTTTTATGTTAACTTAGAAGTTTGATTTTTTTTTTCGTTAACTTAGAAGTTTGATTTTCACAGCTTCAAGGGAAGAGTCCTGAGAGAGTCTGGTCTAGAGAGACCTGAGTATACGGTTTTAATTTCAACTCGATACCTCCACGCGTTCCCGAGATAAAGGGTCTTGACCGACAGACGGACGGACGGACTGACGGACAATAAACTGATCCTATAAGGAAACCGTTCCTTCCTGTTGTAGTACGGGACCCTAAAAACTACTTGCGCTTAAAGAATTATATAGAGAGAAAGAGAAAGAGATAGAGCCATTTTTAGAGAGTCTCTTAAGAAAGAGAGAGGGAAGAGTTCTCTTGAATATAGAGTGCCTTGTACATCTAAAAAGCGCTTGAAAGAGAATTATCTATCTCTGACACAACTTTGAGGTATTATTTATGTATTACTAGCTGTTGCCCGCGACTTCTTTCGCGTGGTAATTTTGATGTGCTTTGATGTGATTGAAAAATAGCCTGCGTGCGAATCCAGACTATAATCATATATAATCGAATATAATCAAGCAGGGTTCACGCTCTATGTCTATCACTCTAATTTATTAAATAGTCCAATTATTATTGTTTTCCTGCATGTAGGTATGTCTTTTCTTTTGTCCTCTGGTAGAACTTTATTGTAACTTATGTAACTTTATGTATGTTTATAATTGTTATACCTATAGTATGTAAAGGTATAAGTAAGTATATTATTATTATGTATAAGTATGTAAATGAATATTCATATTTGCGCCTACTACCCGTCTCACTTTTCCTTCAACAACTCTCCATCGTCGGTTGCCTGGAAGAAATTGCTATAAGCAATAAGGCCGCCAATTGTACTGCATTTTAGTAAACATTTCATGTTTGTGTTTTTCCTAGTACAATAAAGAACATTCTTATCTCTTATCTTATAATCTATCTCTGTGCAAAATTTCATCCGGATCCGTTCAGCCCTTTTTGCGTGAAAGAGTAACATATATCCATCCATACATACAAACTTTCGCGTTTATTATATTAGTAAGGATTAACTATATCTATATAGTCATGTATTTACTTTTTCAGGTATTTAGCATATTATGCAGTTGATTTGTTTTTGCTGTACGTATGTTATTTAGGATTTTGTAGTTCTCCGACTGTCCAAGGTTTGCTCTAAGAAATCTCTTACAGAGATAAGCTCGCCTTTGTACATGTTATTTCTTATGTAATGTCTTGTTAAATGTTTCTTGCGCAATAAAGTATAATAAGAGCCGAAATAGCCTCTACAATTAACTGATAATAATAACTTTCACGCAACACAATACTTTCGGTCCAAAACTAGTTATAGTAACCAGGCCAGTACGATGCACGATGGCCCCCAGCGAACCCACGACCTCTGTGCTGAAAGTCTAACGTTTTTCCCCTAGTCCAACGAGGCAGTCTCACTAAAACAGAAACTACTGCAGCAGAGGTCACGGCATTGCGTCACGATTTGGCGCAACACCACGAGTGTTGCAGTGACTTTGGCACTGTGTCGGTGGATATTGAACCTTACGGCAACAGAGATAGCGGTCAAGGCTGCCTTGGTTAGCCAGCTGCTAATTTGTAGGCTCGGGCCACGCTTGCACCAAGTTTTCAAAGACGCGTTTCAGAACCTATTTGGAGGATAGACGAAGAAGGTGGGAATAAAAAAAACGAAGGCGGAAACTTTTTGCTTCGGTTTTGTAGGAACTTTTTTTCGAAAAAGGTTTCTTTAAATAATCGAGTCTTTAATCGATTTGTTGGGGTCGAATTTTAGATTTAAGCTTCGAATATACTGATATTTTACTGTGCGCTCTGTACTTTTGTACTATTTTAGCTCAAACAAGACCTAACTCTATCAACAATGTGTTTTAGAAAGGTTCTGTAGAACTTAAAGCTGAACGGTTATTCTACTTATCTACAAACTACTTTTTATATGGAATCAAATCAGAAATCGCGAAAACATATCAGCTGTTCCATAGGTAATTTAAATTCCTGTATGAAAAAGCTGATGATATAGATATAATAATTACATTCAGATCAATAACTACTTACAATTGATATTAAATAGTAATAATTGAATTATACAGACAATAAAATCAGTAAAATTTATGTCAATAATACAAAATAGCAAATAAAATTACTATAATAATTACAGTATTTGTAGTATTTATTGGTTATGTCATTGTGGCGTGTGTAACTGTTTTTAATAGAAAGTAAATGTTTCTCTTCTTCTCTTTCAATATTGGTAAAGAATGTCAAACAAATTATGATCAGAGTAACCCTTATTACCTTTCTAAAATACGTTGTAGAGTTGAAAATTTTCCCCTGAAAGTAGAGCAACCTGAAAGAAAAGTTCCAACTGCTACGAAAATCAATAAGACCAAGGCAAAAAAATATGATTGACTGGCGCGAATCACCTTGGCGGGAAACTTGACAGCTGCAAGACAGAAACGGCCAAGAGCGAGTCGAACATTTCATCAGGCGGTTCAATAGCTAGGTATAATTTTGTAAAAGGAGACAACGATATGTTCGGTAACATATATGTTAGAACAGTGGCCGAGGGTAAATACCTACTAGTAAAAAAATATAAAAGAGATAAAAGTCCTATGAGCGAAATAAATTATTTGATTTTTTATTTTAATATTTTCGCTATTTCTAAGTTTTTTCAATACGAAAATTTATTTCTATTGGCGATTAGAACCCTCCATGTATGATACAGCCTGTATTACTTCCAAATCTAGACGAATTTGCTCTTTTCGAAATCCCAAAAAGAGCGAAGACTAATAACTTACTCAGCCAACTTGAATACGCCGTGAAATGTCGTCCAATGACAACCCGACCCTAGTCCATTGTATATGTATATATATATATCGATCTATATCGTGTATATGTAGATGTATATCGATCTCATAACGTTCATGGCTACCCTGACTCGTGACAAATAGTGGACATAAATAAAAACTGACGTAAACAAAACACCAGTTGTTCAGATTTTAAATAGACCAGTTTTATTTCCATTCCAACGTATTCAAGAACAGAAAGCGAAGTCGCGCTGAAAAATATTTACACTAAACCATTAATAGCTTCGATTAAAATCGCATTCGAATCGATTACGTATCGATTGGAATTTTAAACACTGGCAGTGTAAGTCACAGAAATTAAATAAAAAAACAAAATTGAATTTTGAATAAATTTCGGTTCGTCACTTTTTTCATTCGCGAGAACCGTCATTGCGGAGGTTGCTCTTGCTTTCTTTCCTAAGAAATAAACGCTAAATTTAAGATTTCCAATAAGTTTAGTGTATTATGTCGGTGCACACTATTCCCCTGATTACACCATTCATTCGAGGCCCGAGATTTCCCTATCGAAAGAGTAAGTAACGTTTTTTCATTATTATTGTTCATTAGTTGTAGCCAATTGACCTAGTAACCATTCTAATCTCGTATTTCACTGTATATTTTTAATTAATTTTGCTAGATTTTCGTGTACCTATACCATTAGTGTAAGAAAGGGACTGCATAACTATTTGCATCTTGCTCACACAAAAGAAGCGCAATATCGTATGAGAGAGAGGCAAATCACTTTGTCAGTGTTTTGGCTAATTTTCATTTATAAAAAGTTGGTAGCCATGGCAACCGTATCTGATGTAGCAATCAGCCTTCATTTGCCTTATCTCTGTATTCTGAACAGTATTCCTATTACGATTGTTTTTTTTTTACCCTAAATAGCCCGATCGGAACCATAACTAAGGTTTTTAATTCTTTTTTTCAAGGTCATAATCTAACAGGTTAACGTGATTTTTTCTTCGTAAAATCAGTGACATGGTAAAACAAGGTCGTCGAACTTATTAAATACCTAATAATAAATCGCATCGGTCATGCGTTAAGGCCACAATATTAGGTAAAGCTTAACTAAGTTAGAACTCTACCAACAATTTTGTCAAGCAATGTCGCCTTTTATTCGTTACATTGTTTCTCGTTCCGCAAGGGAGGGGTACTTTTGGTTGATGATTAATTTCCATTTATATGTACAATAAAGTGTTCTCTATCTATCTATATTACGGGGTTTTTTGGGTTGTATTAGATCTATCTCTCAGAGAGAGTGTGGGCTTAACGCGTGGAGACACGCGTGCCCACCGCGCACTGGTAATTTCAAAGGCGGTGTGGCTATGGCTGTACTATGGTAATCTATCTCAAATTCACATGAAATAGTCTTGCGTTACAAATAGTGAAATCCTAAATCCCGGTACCCCTCCGGTGCGGAACGACGCTTAGGACACACGAGATTGCCAAATGGGAAATGGGGAGAAAAAAAAATGGATTCCCAAGTCACAAATGGTTCATTGACTCTTGACCTCATAGATTTACGGGTCATAGGTCACGCAAGGTCGAAACGGGGTAAAATTTGGAATCGGAGGAAAGCTATTCCTAGTCTTTTAAAAATAGACTAATGTTTATTATTGCATTTTGTTGGTTGCACTCTGGGATCTTGTCAGGTAGGTACTTGTACAAACTAATGTATTATTAAACTAGCAAGCTGTTGCCCGCGACTTCGTTCGCGTGGTAATTTTGATGTGTATTTTCCGGGATAAAAAATAGCCTATGTGCTAATCCAGACTATAATCTGTCTCTGTGCAAAATTTCATCCGGATACGTTCAGCCGTTTTTGCGTGAAAGAGTAACAAACATCCATCCATACATACAAACTTTCGCGTTTATAATATTAGTAGTAAGGATTAATCAAGGGCACATCGATCGACATTTTAGTTGCGAAGTCCCCCTATAACGTAATGGACTCCAATCGTAATGCCACTTCAATCTATGTTTGACACAAGTTCCACATTGAATAGAGTCACGGATTCGAGGGTTCATGTGGAATTTTCCGATGGCCATTTTGGAATTTTCAGTTGAACAATTTGACTGATCAATTTGAAGAAAAAAAGAGCAGGTTCACTTAGAAGGCTTGATTACCTACCTACATATAATGTACCTAAATATAACAATACCTACGGAAAAAGAACAGACTTTATGCTACCGAATATACTCAACCAACTGCCGAAAAATTTGGTGGGTAATCTTGTTTCTCTGAAACCCAATCAAATTAAAGTCCTGGTAAAGAAATATTTTATTGAATAGTATTATTATTGATAACTAGATGACCCCGTGAACTTCGTATCACCGACGTCAACCATTTTTTTTCTTCTCACCGTTTAAACCTTCCGGACTTCCACAAATATATAAAAACAACAATTGGCCAAATCGGCCCAGCCGTTCTCGAGTTTTAGTGAGACTAACGAACAGCAATTCATTTTTATTTATAAGAGATAATAATGTTGTTATCAATAATTATATTATTGTATTGCATCGTGTATACGTAACTTAGTATTGTGTGTTAAAAAAGTGAGCAAAAATGTTTATAAAAGCGGCTCAGGCTTCACGCAAAAACCTAATAAGGTTTAAGTGAAGCCTTTTGAAATGTAAATATAATTGTGTATTATCAATAGATTCTTTAAACAAACAGACATACAACTGAAAATCAGCGCTGAGGGATCACTTCCTCAGCACAACGCTGAGTCAGCTGCCTTTTGTGGCAACTTAGACACACCACAGGCTACAATCTATCGTCCTGTTTTATTTATTCGTTTTGTCTGTTGTGTAAGTATTTTCTTTCTGTTGTTATGCATATTATGTTAATTATCTGCTTATTTTGTTTCTGTGATGTATCTATCTTGTTGGTGTAATAAATGTATTTCTTCTTCTTCTTAAATTTTCTAGGAATATTGTAAGAATAGTCATAAATATTTCAACGATAGTTAGTTAGACTAGGGCCCCATTTCGTAAAATTACAATTGTCATAAAATGTTTTACTATGAAAATTCGACGTGCATTGCATAGCCCATTTTTATGAATCTCTGCACTGAGTGTGCACCACAACACTAGGGTTTCCTCACGATGTTTCCCTTTATGGTTAGCGAGTGGTGGGTGGGTTATTGCTGCTACATATTCGCGAATATGCATAATTTAATGAATGAATGATTTATTGCCAGAAACAATCATGCTTACATACAATAATTAAAAAATAAAGGAGTGTGCGTGTGACAATGATACTATTTCAGCGTTTGCTGTTTCTATTTTTTAAACAGCGCTGGTTTTCAAATAGCACCTTCATGCCAAACGAAGAAAACGTGTCATGCAGGTAGGGCTTACCGCTAAAAAAACTTAACACTACTAATTAAAAATTAATAAATATATACATTTGTGCCAATTAAGAAAATTATACAGATTCGAATATAAATAACGTTTATGTCAATTTAGGACAATATTTTTATACTTATCAGTTGCAAAAGTAGGTAAAAAAAAAATTTCATGCATGAATAAAAAATCTAATACTTATAAAAATGACAGAATTACTTCATATTATTCTGTTGTTTATGAATAAGAATGCGGCGAAATATGTGCTTAAAAGAGATTGGAGTCATAGGCATAACATAGGCGTGGGCCCACACAGAAAGGACGTGGGGCGAGGGCGCGGAAAAGACGCGTCGAAATGTATAGAGTCACAACCACAGACTGTGACTCTATGCAACTCGTCGCGTCTTTTTCGCACCCTCGCCTCACGTCCTTTCTGTGTGGCCCACGTCTTAGACAACGTCCTGCAGTTACGGTCATCCTCCAATGAGACACCGGCCATTTTCTGTCCTTATCCTTCCCACTGTCTTTCTCTCTCTTTTACCGAGGGATAAGCCCTCGGGCCGTGTTCGTCGTGATTTCGGTGCGTTTTGGTTCTGCTGGGCACTGTGCCAAAAGTTCGAATCTGTGTCCACTATATCGCAGAGTCGATGACTCGAGTTTTGTAATTACAGCCATTCCGCGCTGAAATGATAACGGGTATAGATTTTTTTGTTAGTGAAAATGTCGCCTTTTGTAGGTAGTTTGGTACAGTGACCTTATATTAAAATCAAAAAGAGTGTGATGTAACTTTCGAAATAATTATGTTACCTGTTAATTTTTTTAGATATTAAAGGACCCAAAAAAGCGCCTGGGTCACACGGCCGTTGGTTTAACGTGAAACGTCTATAAGTAAGCGTTAATTTTTAGCTCAAACTGCGCAATGTGTTTAGCGGCACTGTCTCCATCTAGCGGCCGGAGCTGAGAGGATAGGAGTAATGGCTACTTTGTTGTACTAAAAGATGTATAAATGCATTGCTAACGACAGGTAGTTACAGAGTTACAGGCGACATGTTTTCGTTGCAAGCGGTTTCAGCAAGTGACCCCCTACTATCGAAAGATCTTTCACGTCAAAAGCTATGTATTTAAAATTCTTTCTCTGTTGTCCACAGGCAAGTCGCCTTTTTTCCCCGGTGTGGAGGAAGCGGCGGCGGGGGCCGGGGGGGCGGGGTCCCCCTCCGTGCCCACCGAGCAGGCGGCCGATGTGGTATCGCGACTCAGCGCCGCTGGTGAGTAACATCTTTATACTACGACACAGGACACAGGCAGCGCCATCTAGTGTTCAACCCCTTGAGATATCGTTCCGGTGTTGAGGAGGCGAGCGGCAAGGAGAGGCGGGATTTGGAGCGAGGTGGCTGACGTGGTCTCGAAATTTTCTCTTTCACAGAGTAGTTGAATTGAAACAATTGTCTTTAATGTGGCTCGCTAAAGAGTACAAGCAACGCCATCTATTAGTCGAAAGCGCCATGTATTTTTAGGCGTGAAGACGACTGACGTCTTGGGACTCAGCGTCGCTGGTGAGTTTTTTTCTTATACTGTGATAGTACACGGGCCGCTCCATCTTAAGCCCGAAAGTTTGGACCTCGGTTTGGACTGACATTGGTATGAAGGGGATCACTACCTTCGACGTGGTGTCTCATTCTTATACTGCAATAGAGACTACATCCGGCGCCATCTAGTGTCTGAACGCTTGGGCTGTCTTTTCGCATGAAGAAGACTTGGTGTCACGTCTCAGCGCAGCTGATGACTGTCATTTAGGTATTCCACCGCGACATGAAAAAACAATCTCGGGTTCGAATCTCATCCCAGTCAAAAACATTCGTAAATATATAATCGATCGACTTCTAAAGAGTCATACGACTAACAGTGGACAAACAAATGATAAATAAGAAAAATAAAATAATATATATTTTTTTATTAACCTTTAAGGCTCTGTCCCAAAGAGTCTTTGTGTACAATAGAGAATATTCTATCTATCTATCTATCTATCTATCCTTTTACTATGGTTACGCAACCATCTGTGCGTCCGCCTGTCTGCGCTACCTTTAAAAGGCTCTATCACAACACTATCTACTACACTATAAAAGTGGTGACAGACCTGAGCATTCACATGTAACAGAACATCGAGCATTCGCCGTTTCTAAATTTGTCGAACTCAACAACGAACAGAGCCGAGTATAGAGCCAAACATCGCTACGAACATTTTCACGTCATGATAGTCATACTCATAATGTACTCGTATTAAGATGTCAGACGGCGGAACAATGACAAAATTGCTCGCTAGAACGCTCGCCAAAACGCTCCCGTTTATTTTGTAAGCTTTTACATGCAATGAACATTCGCTAGGTACAGTGAATGCTCTAGTATATCATCAGCTTAATGCAGAGCCCAAAAAAAAGAGTTCGATTTGCATTTAGCCGTTTTTTTTTCTCTATCTGACGTGCCCCTCTCCACGTTGCAGGTCTATCGATGTGCGTCTCGGCGCTGGGCTCGCCGGCGCGCTCGTCGCCCGTCTCTGCGGGCTCTGAGCACGGCGAGCGCTTTAGCCGGAAGGTGTTCGTCGGCGGGTTGCCGCCGGACATCGATGAGGGTGAGTCTGGGTTCACTTCCCTGCTGCCATTAAGTCATCACATTAGGTCGTTAGATCACAAAAAGCATCCAAATGTCATGATACAGTTGAGGGTCTTCGAAAATCTTTAGAACCTTCTTCAGATAATACCAAGATGCTTTCCCTAGAGATGCGGAATGGAAATAGATCAAAAAGCAGTCAAGAGGCAATTGCATCTGCACCGTACGGTGTGTCCGGAATTCAAGCCCACTGGAAACATTGCTACAATAACAATGTGTGAGACTTCCCCAGTCATTAGGTCGTCAGAACAAAAAAAGCGTTCAAATTATATGAAACAGTCGAGATGCTTTAAAAATCATCAGCTCAGTCGTCAGCCTGAAGCCTTCTCTGTAAAGGTGCCGTAGAAGACAATTACAGACCAAGAATCAATAGGGATAATTTTGAAGAATAATCAATAGTCAATAGGATGAAACCAGGCACTCCATGGACGTATTCTATAGGTTGAACTTGCGCCCCGCCGTTTGCATTGAATTTAGACTCGGTCAATTTAATTTAATTTCACTGGAGAGACATTTACCTTTTAACTAGCTATAAATTCCTCACCACCCAGGACAACCTCAGTCCTCATGTACATGTTGATATTGTAGGAAAAATTATAAAGCCCGGGAAGTGAGATGGGATCAGCAGGTGATTAAATCAATATCGCAATTTAATAATCACATCCTTACAATTCGTGACGCTCCCTGCAGCGTCATCGGCGCTGAAAAGGGACAATGCGACCTCTGTTTGCGCCCCCCGTTGCCTGGCAACCGGATGGGTACAATGGCTGTTCACTGGCATTGAAATTTAATGCATTGCTAGCCTTTTAAGTTGCGCTCAGACATCGATGGTCTTCTCAATCGCGGGCGAAGGAAAACACGACGCGCTGCGTCTCACGCTCGCGAGGACGCTTTTCGCATCATCATCAGCCATTTGCCACTCACTGCAGGGCATAGGCCTCTTCGTGGTTTTCATAACCATGAGGGGTTTTGCCATCATCATTGACGTCAACATCAGAATGACGATTGTTCTCTGTGCTTTCAGATGAGATAACGACATCATTCCGGCGGTTCGGACCCCTCGTGGTGGACTGGCCCCACAAGGCCGAGAGCAAGAGCTACTTTCCACCCAAGGGCTACGCGTTTCTACTCTTTCAAGTAAGTTTCTCCAATTATATGTCACTTTCCTGTACGGAGTTGGATCTGAATTTCTGGAACATCTCACGTTAGCGTGTGTTATTTGGGGCATTCCACGTCAAGCGGGCAGGTAAAAAATGTAGATATTTGGTTATGTTATACCTGTGTTCTCAATTCAGATACAAAATATTTTTACAGTACAAAGCACTGTGTTCTGTGGTACAAAGTGTGGTTAACGAGCAAGAGAATTAAAAAAAAAATGAGTAGGTGTCAGTGTCAGGTATATCTTAAATCTCATTATTCAGTTTTTAAATACAATAAAATATTGAAAGCAGTCGAACAGCAGATTAACAGATTCACAGTTTTAAGAGAAACAGAAACATACATTTGTGAAGTTATAGTAGCAATACCACTCGCTAACGGTGAAGGAAAACATCGTGAGGAAACATGAGTGTATGAGCTATTCACATACCTCAGCGCTTGATATTACCAATCCGCGGTGGGCACGCGTGGTGATTAAGCCCATGCTCTCTCCCTGAGAGAAGGCCTATGCCCTACAGTGGGACGTATATAGGCTGCTTATGTTACAGAAACAGAAGGGCAGTAGTCGTGGCAGGAAGAAACAGTAGTCGTGGCATCGATTCCCGCTGGAAGTTTGGCTCAGCGTTTGTCATGTGCCGGGCAAGCACCGTATCGCAGGGTACCTTAGTTTGGGTCAAGTACGAGTGATTGTTTTGTGGACGTTGCGTATTTTATCTGTTTGACTGCCTCATAGGCCTAGCGGTATCACGTCTGGTTAGCCCACTGGCAAACGCCGTACAAATGGCCTCGGTCGGCGTGTATTTCCATGTTTGTGACGCCCTTGCCTGGTTACCATAGCACAGGGTATCCTAGTTTGGGACCAGGGCAAGTGATTGTGTTGCGCGAAAGTGTTACTGAAATAACGCCAAACCCAAAAACATTTGTTTAGTATTGCTACTTTAACGTCCAATATCTAAAAGTTTAAACATCTCAATTTTGTTTTAGTTATTATTTTACAATTTTGATACTTGTCTATCGAGGCAAGTATCAAAATGGAGAATTTTACTTTCCGTACAAATTTATCTTTGTATACAACTTAAAAATAAAATTCTCCTTTTGCTTATTCGATACACACAAACATAAACTCACGCCAGTATCCCAGAGGGGTACCCAGAGACCAGGGTCCGCCATTTGCCACGATCCTGATAGATCGTTGCATGCGCGCATGCCGGTTTCGGTTACGTCGATAATGAAGAAACATTTTTCAGATTTTGCACTGTTTTTTTTTTTTATCAAGTTTCGTATCTTTAAGTATTCCCGTGTGGCGCCGGATCAAGAATAGCGTCACTCCATTTCCTTCCGTGGATGTCGTAGAAGGCGACTAAGGAAATCAATTACCAGGAGACGGGCAGCAGCGTCTTCCTGAAATTCCAACCGCGTACTGCGATCGCCAACCCGCCTGCCGAGCGTGGCGATTATGGCAAAACCCCT
Source organism: Yponomeuta malinellus (assembly GCA_947308005.1). Classification (NCBI taxonomy): domain Eukaryota; kingdom Metazoa; phylum Arthropoda; class Insecta; order Lepidoptera; family Yponomeutidae; genus Yponomeuta; species Yponomeuta malinellus. The sequence continues at coordinate 5,008,935 of OX371023.1, forward strand.
CATGGTTATGAAAACCACGAAGGAGGCCTATGTCCCCCAGTGGGCGTCAAGTGGCTGATCGTGGTATCTCTCTGTAAAATCGCGTTTGACCCCCCTCTCCGCTCCGCCAGGACGAGAGCTCGGTGGCGGCGCTGATGGAGGCCTGCATCACTGACGACGACAAGCTGTACCTGTGCGTGTCGTCGCCGACGATCCGCGACAAGCCGGTGCAGATTCGGCCGTGGCGGCTCGCCGACGCCGACTTCGTGCTGGACGCCAGCATGCCGCTCGACCCGCGGAAGACTGTGTTTGTGGGCGGCGTGCCGCGCCCGCTCAAAGCTGGTGAGTTTTGATCTTTAGGGTTCCGTAGTCCGACAAGGAACCCTTATAGTTTCGCCATGTCCGGCTGTCTGTCTGTCTGTCTGTTCGTCCGCGGCCTAGGGCAAAGACCGGTGGTACTAGAAAGCTGTAATTTGGTGTGTATACATGTTGGAAATTTTTTTTTTTTTACTGTACCTCCCCTAACATGAAAAAGGGGATGATTTTTTTTCTCGTCTTCCCCATCATGTGGGGTATCGTTGGATTGAACGTTGAAAAATATTGTGGACGTAGTAAGACCATTTTTCAATGTAGGGTTCCGTTTGCGAAATATTAAGCTTTAAAGCGCAAATTTTTGTCCGAGTAGGGTGTCCTCCCCTTTACTGGCTAAACGGATTGTAGAAACGTGCAAAAATTCAGGGTAGTAGCACATATTATAAACATGAAAGGAAAATTATCACGGCTAAGTAGGCTTTACTAGTTTATGAGTAATAAACAACCAACTTATAAAAGTAAAATTTCGTACAAAATCCATTGAAAATGGCCGATGAAGTTGTTAGTTCTGTAAAGCAAAAAAAAAAACCCTCTTTCTACGGAACCCTACATTGCGCTTGGCCCGACACGCACTTGGCCGGTTTTTACACCCATGAAATAGGTGCAAAAATCACGTGATTAATGTCGAACCTCTTGGTGCAGCAGGGAATCACAGAATCTGCTGTAAGATAGGCTCTGACTCCTCCGAAAAATGAGTAAGTAGATGAGGCCAAAACTGTTGATGCTGCGTTAAGTCAAAGAAACTTCTACAAGTCCGGGTTAGAATTGTGTCAAAATCTATGAGAGTTGAGTCAACACTCCATCCACAGGATTACGCCAAAGAATTCGCTCCAAACATCGCCAGTAACTTTGCTCCAAAGTCTGGGGAATTGCACCCAAAAAGCTGGTTCAAAGATGGCAGAAGTTGGCTTCCAATCTAAAGTATGAAAGTTTAGAAGCCATCACAGTCTAGAACAAGATGGTGGGAGACGGTAAACTCTTAAACCGCATTAAACCTCAAAACTCCAAGACCACTATCATCTAAAGTCTGTTCACAGCTTAAATAACAGCAGAAGTGAATTCCAATAATTGCAGCCCTATTCAGCCATATTGTTATCAGCTATTCCTGTCCACTTTGCCAACAAACAGCCGTATTCTTCTAACGCTCTTTCCTTTCTCTTCCGCAGTGGAGCTGGCGATGATTATGGACCGGCTGTACGGCGGCGTCTGTTACGCCGGCATCGACACCGATCCCGAGTTGAAGTATCCCAAGGTATGTGGCTTTTCTTGGAGCCCAAATGTCCTAATGTTCCTCAGCACAACGCTGAGTCAGCTGCCTTTTGTGGCAACTTAGATACATCACAGGCTACATCTATGGTCCTGTTTTATTTATTCGTTTTGTCTGTTGTGTATTTAGTTTTCTTTCTGTTTTTGTGCATATTATGTTACTTATCTGCTTATTTTGTTTCTGTGATGTATCTTGTTGGTACAATAAATGTCTTTCTTCTTCTTCTTCTAATTTGGTCCCTTTCCTATATTGTTCGTCCCGTTGATTCTTTCATTGAAACTTATTTTATTACTGTAGAAACACTGTTTTGATACAGGTAAAATTCACCCTGACAGTGATCCACTGTGCCCCAAGATACATTTTAATTTAGTTGGGGTTCAGAGTTACTTTATATATTGTTAAGGCTGACGTTTCCCTGTAAACACTTTTTGGATGCCTTCGCGGATGATACGTTATTTTGTTCTTATTCCGTGTGGCGCCGGATTAAGAACACTCAATTTCCTTCCGTGGATGTCGTAGAAGGCGACTAAGGAAATTAGTTACCAGGAGACGGGCAGCAGCGTCTTCCTGAGATTCCAACCGCACACTGCGATCGCCAACCCGCCTGCCGAGCGTGGCGATTATGGCAAAACCCCTCATGGTTATGAAAAGCATGAAGGAGGCCTATGTCCTGCAGTGGGCTTCAAACGGCTGATGATGATGACTGCATATCCCACTTTAGTTTTCATTTTGATTTTCGCTCTATGCTTACAATATTATCTTTCTATGTTTAAATATCTATCTAGGACAGCCCATGTCTAATAAGTAGGTACGTATATTTTTGTAGTAGAACAAAATTTTGTATTAGGTACAGTTGAGTGACAAAGACAGTACCTATACGATTAATAATAATGTTGAATCATATATAAAAACTGGTGACCAAGACCAGAGGGCTTATTCTGTTAGGTCAAAAGTTTACATGTGGAAAACGACACTTTTTCAGATGTCTTCAACACATTAACGCCACAGTATTGATGCATCTTACAAATACGAACGTCTATCAAAGTCACTGGCTTGAAAACTGGTATAGGTACCTAAACTTTTGAATACAGAACTGCATGGACTCGTCCGATTGAACCTAGTGAACTGTCTATTACACACACATATTTTGGCACTCCGGAAACGCCACAATGGATAACCCAATACCCCTGTATTGCCAATCACTAAATCGTCAGCTTATTGCAAGAACTCACTAACCGACATATTCACTATTGGGAGAAAAAGTACTTTTTAGTTGGTGTCATTTAATGGTTGTATTTCCTACTCCTTATTATATTCCCTACAACATCGTTACAATAATGCCTGATACTAAAACACCACTATTGCATCATTGTTTATTTAATACATCTATATGTACGTCCTTTAAAAAAGCGATTAGTGAGCTGTTGCAGTTAATGACTTCTTGCAATAAGCCGACGAAATACGAATGCAGGCAGAAGACTCCGCAGTTACAAGGCCTAGCTAAAAACCTTTTGGTCTCTTCGCATTACAGGGCGCGGGCCGCGTCGCCTTCTCCAATCAGCAGTCTTACATCGCGGCCATCTCGGCGCGCTTCGTCCAACTGCAGCACGGCGATATTGATAAACGCGTTGAGGTATTGTCACAGAACACAATTGAATCGTGTGATTTTAAAACGACACATGTCCTTTCATTACAACTTTGCAGGAAATAGAAAAAACTGTTTTATTCAAATACTAATAACTACAACAGCAATATTTTAGCATATTATATTGATTTCTGTATGAATAAACTACAATTTTTTTTTCTAATGTAAATCAATAGGTAGGTGTAAATAATTTAATAAAAAAAAAATGGGCAAGTGTTATTTTAAAAACACATGTGACTTGTGTTGTTTTAAAATCACACGATTCAATTACTGGTATATGGTGCTTCGTTCCCAATTAGGGTTGCCAACTTTTTTTCTAACAAATATAGTATTTTCGAAGCTATTAGGTACCTCTAAAAATATAGTAGATGGCAAAATAATGTTGAAAAAAATTGTGAAAAATAGCGGCAGTCGCGCCGCGCGATTCACGGACTTAGACTTGAAGAGCGAGCTTTAGAAAAAGATTAAGCTCGGGTTCCGCTTTAAGCAAAATATCGTATTTTCGCCTGCTATATATTTTTAAAAGAAATATAGTGTTTGAGCCCCAAATATAGTAGGATACTATGTTATATAGAAGGGTCCGTGTGGCGCCGGATTAAGGTCCGTGTGGCGTACTGCGATCGCCAACCCGCCTGCCAAGCGTGGCGATTATGGCAAAACCCCTCATCGTTATGAAAACCACGAGGGAGGCCTTTGCCCTGCAGTGAGCGTCAAGTGGCTGATGATGATGATAGAAGGGTTGGCAACCCTATTCACAAGCGCGGATCCACCGTTGTGGGCACGGTGGGCATGCCCACAACCCTAATAGAAAACTACCGATCCGAACAAGATCGGATAAGACTTGAAGTTGTAAAAAATCATCAGAATACCGATTTTGATGACTGGACCGCCAGTAGCTTGAGTCAGAATGTGACACATTTACCCCCAGTTTCTCGTACACTAACTCGCTGTTGATCTACTGTTAACAGCAGTCAATTGACCAAAGTGCATACAAAAAAACCCACTGACAGCTGTAACAGTAGATTAACAGCTTGTTAGTGTATGAGAAACCGGGGGTAACTTTTGTATTTTTTGTGAGCGAACTAACATTTAACAGGTTAATAATTTACTACTGTTTGCCCACGTGGAAACTTGTACAAAAACTTGGTCAGGGTGTTATACATTTTGTAAAAATCTCCTTTGCATAAATGGGGGGGGGGCTGGGTAGGCTGAACCCACTCCAAGATATTGAGTAACAGCATTATAAGCAGATATTAAAGTCTCCGTCCAAGATGACGGTACGTGGTTGTTTACGACTCGTCTGCGCTTGGGGACATCGATAATATGCGTCGAGGGTTGGTGCTTCCTTCCTTTCTTCCTTCCTACTACTAGTAAGCTGTAACTGCAGGGCTTGGGCCAGCAGATTCATTCATTATCAAAATGGATCATTTTCTCCGCAACCTTCCTGCCTTCCTATCTCCTCTCGGCACTTTAGGTCTAATTACCGGAATGTCCAGTCGGTTCTTAAGTCTACTTCCCCGAACGTCCACTTCCTTGATAGTCCACTTCCCTGTGAGTCCATTATGCTAAAGGTCCACTTCCCTGAACGTCCATTCCCCATGAGCCCACTTCCCTGTGAGTCCATCGTCCCTGTACTGTTACACGGCTTTTTTTGTGAAATCTCATGACAAATTTGTATTCCAGGTGAAGCCGTACGTGTTGGACGACCAGATGTGCGACGAGTGCGCCGGCGCACGGTGCGGCAGCAAGTTTGCGCCCTTCTTCTGCGCCAACGTCACTTGCCTCCAGGTGAGACGGTGTACCTACCTACCTTAACTTGAGGCTTACCCCCAGTTTCTCGCACGCTAAACGCCTGTTAGTCAACAGTTTTTTTATGTAGCCTATATACGTCCCAATTCAGGGCACAGGCCTTCTCTCAGAGAGAGAGAGAGAGAGAGAGAGGTAGAGAGAGAGAGTACGGGCTTTTGGCAATTTCAAGCGCTAATTAACAAAAGCGTTAGTTAACAAATTCAAATTAAAAAAATTAATCGTTATAATTATTGTACACAAACGGTCTTATTTAAAAAAAACACGATTCCTCTTAAGGAGGGACGATTCCCATACAAATTATTATTTCCAAATTTGTTAAAAAAAATACATAATTATACACTGGAATTATATCTGTCTGCATTTACTAAGATCTTTATTTACGCCAATAAATATTTCCTTGAAAAGATAATGTTTGTACTAACTAAATTGTCGAACTCATTTAAGCTATAAAACCAATGTTTTTTTGAGAAACTGTATATTGGCGCAAATGAAAATCTTAATTAATGCTCACAGACATAATTCCACTGCATAATTGTAACAAATTTGGAATTAATAATTTGTATGGGAATCCTTCCACCTCAAACAATCTTCAGAGGGCGTCTAAATAATCTGTGGTTACGTCTTTCCGTTTAGCACGGACTATTTAAACCGCCTCTGAGGAGTGTTTTAAGGATTTGCGTTTCTATAAATAAGACTGTAATTAATGTTGACTAACGCTAGCGCCACCGAGGAAAGAAATCATATCTTTTTTACAGATCGAATTATCAAAAAGTTTCTTTGCAATCTCTCAATCATGTTAATTTGGATTTTTAGGACCCATGGCCTAACCTACGGTAAGAAACCTGGGGTAAAAAGCGGTCGTTTTTGGCGTAAAATGCTATCTAGTCTCAGGTACGCATCATAAGCGGCCGTTTTTGGCACAAATCTAGTTCCAGGTTTGCGCCAAAAACGGCCTTTTTTGCCTTCGTTTTTGGCATAAATACGCTACCTGGTCCCAAGTTCGTGATCCTAGGTTCTTTGTCGTGGGTCCTAAAAAACACTATTCATATGATTGATAGATCGTACAGACACTTTTTGCAAATACGATCTGTAAAGGAAGATAAGATTTTTCGTTCTTTGGTAGCGCTATTGAGCCCACTGCATCCCCTTAATGTACGTCAATGTTGTTAATTTCCAAATTAATAGATTATGTGCAGAAGAAGGTAACAGAACAGAAAGTTGTTTTTTTTTTTGTTCCGAATCCAAAGGGTAGGGGAACCTATTACTAAGACTCTGCTGTCCATCCACAGAGTACATTATGTGTCCATCCATCCGTCCGTCTGTCACCAGGCTGTATCTCATGAACCGTGTTACCTAGTTAGACAAAAAAAAATCACCATAGATGTATTTCTGTTGCCACAAATACTAAAATGAAAATAAAATAAATATTGAAGAGGGGCTCCCATACAACAAACGTTGTCTAAAGACAGCGCTCGCCATCTAGCGGCCATCTATGTAACCTTCACAGCGCCGATGTCATGTCGTTAAATGTCAATGTTAAACGCTTCTATAGGTGTCGCTGTTCTTCAATTTGATCTTTGTCTTAGTTGTATAGATAATGGTAGGATAATGGAACCCCTTGTGCGCGCGTCCGACTCGCTTATGACCCGTTTTTTTATGATTAGTGGCTGAAAAAATCAGCGCTGCCAAGATCAAGCGTAATGCTAAGCCCCGACCTTGTTTTAACATGTAAATAAAATACCTACATGCTTTCTATTTTTATTTTTCGCTTGCGTTAATCCCTTTTAGTATAACATTTTCTCATTAAAAAAATAGAGTATAGAAGAGTTAAAATCGCTTGTCACAGTGTTTGTTATCGAACTCCTCCGAAGCGTCTTCGCCGATTTTCGCGATTTTTTTTGTGTATATTTGGCAGGTCTGCGAATAGATCAAATATTTTCACTTTCACTTTCAGTACTACTGCGAGCACTGCTGGGCGACGATCCACTCGCGGCCGGGCCGCGAGTTCCACAAGCCGCTTGTGAAGGAGGGCGCCGACCGGCCGCGCGCCGTGCCCTTCCGCTGGTGTTAGTGACGCGCGGCGGGCGGCGGCCGGTCACCTGGCACCTCGGGGGCACATGTGATGCCGCCACGTGACCTGGGACGCGAGAGACACAATTGACGTCGTCCGACGGCGCTGAAGACCCGAGCGACGCTGCTAGAGCCGCTGGTACCCGGAAGTCGTTAAGTCAAAGCGTGCCCTTCCGCTGGTGACTAACAAGTGACGCGCGGCGGGCGGGGCGGCCGGTCACCTGGCACCTCGAGGACACAAGTGACGCCGCCACGTGGCCTTTGACCTGAGACACATTTGACGTCGTCCGATGGCGCTGATGACGAGAGCGCCGTTGCTAGAGCCGCTGGTACCCGGAAGCCGTTAAGCGACGTCGGAAAAGAACAGGCGACGTTGCCTCGACCCTGGGACCCGAGGGACGCCACGTGACGTCATCGCAGGCGCTCGTAAGCCGGAAGCCGTTTAGCGACGCCGTGACCCTTCGCTGGTGTAGTGACGTAACCACGGACGCTGGGTAACCTGAGCGGCGTTGCTAGAGCCGCTGGTACCCAGAAGCCGTGGCCTTCCGCTGGTATTAGTGACACGCGTCGGTGACCAGAGGAGGCCGGATGACTATCCCACAACCACAGTCGCTCGAGTCCTGACGACTAAGACACTGGTAAGCTAAGGGACGCCGGGCGGCTTTCCCCTTGTTGCTGGTAGCCTGAGCGACATTGCTTCAGCGGTCGGTAACCAGAGGAACGCCATCTGACGTGGCCACGGCCGAGTTACGTGACGCCAAACGGAGTTGCTACAGCCACGAGTAACCTGGACGATATCGAGCTGTATATTGCCACACCAGCCTTAGCATGCGTGGCAAATGTTGGGGCTTGGAATGCTCTCCAATGTCACATTTGTAGACAATCTGACATTTGAGAGTATACAAGGTAAGGTCTTGGCTCGCGTCATTGGTCGACGGGAGTTAGGCTTTGGCAAGACGGTGTCTCAGTTACGCGTAATCTTTGTAGCGATCAGGGATTGCATTGTTTTTCTTCACGTAGAGCAGTGCTCTTGTCGCTATATCGAACTCTATGCGTAATGAGGCTCATTACGTTGACTTTTGGGTCACCGCACTCGCGCCTAAGGTCAGTCTGTCGTTGCTAAACGTCGTCGCAAGCAATCGCTACAGTTCAAAGGGTGGACACCGCGATTTGGACTGAGCTGAGGACTGCCCATGTAGAGTTTCACGACTTAGGGCGCTAATACACGGGCGGCGCGTTGCGAACGAGTGCCAACTGCAGCCGTCGGTCGATACTCGGCGACGGCAGGCGTCCACGCGTCGGCGGCAAGTCAGCGTCAAATATGCCGTCGTTCTTAGCGCCGATTTTTATGACTTAATGAAGGTTTGACGCATGGCATGACGACTTGTCGCCAAGGCTTTACGACTTGTCGCCAAGGCTTGACTTGTCGCCAGGGCTTGACGACTTGTCGCCAGGGCTTGACGACTTGTCGCCAAGGCTTGACGACTTGTCGCCAGGGCTTGATGACTTGTCGCCAAGGTTTGACGACTTGTCGCCAAAGGCTTGACGACTTGTCGCCAAGGCTTGACGCTTTGTTGCCAAGGCTTGACGCTTTGTAGCCAGGGTTTACGTCTTGGAGCCAGGGTTTGACAACTTGCAGCCCATATTTGTGTCGCCTAAACATCATGTTTTGACCAACAACTTTGTCAAAACATGATGTTTCTTAGTTTGACGACTCGTCGTCACAGTTCGGCGCTTGGACTTGGTGACGTCGATGTCGTCTGCTTTGTTGCCACCTTTACCCCAACCGCCGCACTTCGGAAACGGGACGAAAAACAAAGGATCGTTCACTTAGAGAAAGCTAAGTACCTACTCCACAGCCATGGGCAGTACCAAAAGTTTCTCTCAATAGTTTAAAAGAAACCGTTTTTGAAATGACTCTTCAATTTGCGCCTACTAATTCGTTAGGTTGTGAAAAAAAAAGTCCACATTCGTAACTGGTTACGAAAATTTGGTTACGAACGTGGCTGAAGGGAAAATATCAATGGAACTCGCAGGTGACTGGTTTCTGGTTGACGAAAGAAAAGTTAAACTGCAACACTTACCTACCTAGATACCCACTACTACCTACCACTACTTTTTACACTCAAGTTCACTCAACGTAATAGGCACCGAACATTTGATAGGCTAAACAGTTTGCGCTAAGAAAACCAACATTATTCAAAATAATTATTGTAATAAAATTTGTATAGGAGGAGTACAATACATTTAAAATGTAATAGATAATACTTGTATTCTCCGGTTTTATTTTGCACGAATGACGCGCGCGCGCGCGCTTCAGAAAAAAAACTCTGTGTTAGGAACTTAGTGCTGCCAGTTTATAAGAAAGGGTAGAAATGGTCGTTTGTGCAAAATGGGCCCGAGAAGTTTAAATTCGATATTAAGTAAAGATGTGTATCCAAAAGTAAAAACTTAGCCGTATGTATGTCCGTTTGCCATTTGAGATTTAGGCTCGGTCTTTTACTCCAAAGGACGTGGCGTTCTTGCATCATGTAGACTCTGGCACTATTCAAATTATGCTACGGCGATTACAGGTAGAGTCGATAGCATGTCAAACTGTACATTTTTGATTCGTGACTCGTGGTCCCACTGTCTTTGTCCCGCTATTGCTCGTGGTCCCACTAATCCTGAAATCATTGACACGTGGTCCCACTGCTAGGTGAAAAGAAATAGAAGATTGGTACTGGCCACTTATGATAACAATATATTTTATCCTCGTCAATTTTAATGACAAGATCGGTTTGTCAATGTCATCTTAATTTTTACAATTTTTTTTGCTGGTGGCTTAGTGGGACCACGACTCATGAATCACATTTTTGTTGCAAAGTTACCCTTGTGATTAGGGTGCAAGTATGTAAAGGTTGATATGCTAGTGTACCAATCTACAACGTCGAATTAAAGTGCTCGAGAACATCTATAGGTCACAGAGTGTTTTTGAGCTTTGAAATAATTTTCCCATATAACGCGAGCACTAAATCGTTAAGATAAAAATATTGTAAGAGTTAAGTGGAAGGATCGGTTATCTTTGAATAATGTACCTGTTAGCTAGAACGAATTCTTTAAAAATATCAAAACATTTTTTCTAATCGAATAACTTGGATGTTGTTGCAGATTACCTGAAAATCTGTTTCAAGAAATTATTTAGTCTAATTGGGATTGTTTGTTTCATAATCGTCGGCCAGAAGGTTTTTGTCTGTTGCTTTGGTTACGTTTTTGAATTTACTGGGAGGCGGTAGGGATTGGTTGTAGTACAAAATGTAAAAAAAATGTTACCAATTTTGGCTGTAGGCTGCTAGTGAGAGCGGAATAATTTTTCAACTATTTTTTTAGTAATAATAATTAGAAAGATTTTTTTTATAGCTAATCGCCGGGATAGTGCAATAGTGTTGGTAGATTAGCAACTATGAAAAGTATATACCTAATAATCAAAATTGCTAGTGTAAATATAATAATAAATTCACGTTTTTACCTTTTTGCTTCGTCACTAGCTGTTTTTTTTTTTGTTGTACGATATTGTAGTTAATATTGTTGGCGTCTGAATATTTTCGATTTTTTAAATATGTGAAGTTGTACTTAATGGAAAATCTAGATATTAGGTGAGGATATACTGAACGGAGAGGGCTCCTGTATCCTGAATTGATCACGGATGAATGTAGCAACAGACTGTAGTAAAAGTCTATGCGCGAATTTTTTTACGCTTTTTTTTTTTTCATTTAGACACCGTTTTTTCGTGTGGTAACTTTCAAATTTGAAATTTGAGGCCCAAAGTGCCTTCGTTTTAGTTATGCTCTTCGGGGCGAGTGGAGTATGCTCAGCATACCAAGTTTCATATATTACTGCTGTCCTACCCCCAAATTTCGAATGGCTAGGGATCATAGTTTGCCACTAATCTAACCACTTTTTTACAATTCAACGTCTTATTTCTAAGATTTATACTAGATTGAGTTTGTTTTTCTACTAAATCTGTGGCCGTCGTCGGACGACAAATTGTGTGAAGACGGGAGTATAGTACCGTTTGATAAAAGTAACCTAAAATTAAATAGCAAATCGATTTTTCTAAAGATAAGTAGGTACAATTTGTATTATTAGAGCATTTTAGTAAAAAAAATTGGCATAATCCTGATTGCACTGTTAGACTTTACGCATTTCCAAAATGCTGTGGCAGCACTAAGTTGGTTGTGGAAAGTTTTGCAGTGCAGGCCCGTACCGTACCGTACCGTACCGAATAAGTTACTGCAGGTGCGCGGGAACGTTAAAAATATAATAAACTAGTAAAATACTGTTTGGAGCAACATTCAAAAGTGGTTGCCGATTATGACTAGTTGCGATTTCGTCTTCAAGGTAAATATAGATATTTTAGAGCAGTCGTTTTGAAAAAAAAGTCACGCCTTCTAAACATGCCCTGAAACACTATGAATCCACTATCACTCTCCACTAAGCACCTCTTTTATATTCCGATCATCGAAAAGTTTAGCCGCGAAACAAAAATATAAATGTTACAACAAATACTAAGGCTAAGCTGTGGCTGTTGTTTTTTCACACAATTTATTTTCTAATTGCATTTTAATCGGGATCTTTGGTAATTCGTCTTTTCGTTACCGTTTTTTCGCTGTCTATATTCTGTTTCGATTGTGTTTGTTCAAATCTTTATTTCTAATTATTTATGCCAGCCTACCTTGGTCGGAAATGTTGCGAGATGGAAATTTCAGTTTGTATTAGGTTTATTTTTTAAAAGACTAAGTTTTGTTTTCGAAAATTGTTTTTGTATAATAAGAAGCTCTTGAGCGCGTGGTTGTTTATGCATTTCCATATTATGTGGTTTTTTAGATGAAATTGCTCAATGATTGAATCTTTTCTAGTGCCCCCTCCCCTCCTAGTTGAAAACGAGTAGGCGGGACGCGTGAGTGTTTAAGTAGTATGTATGGTCGCACTGTCCCATTTTGTATTTTTATATTTTTATAAAAAACTAAATTGTGAATTCGGATGTAATTCTTACTTTGACGCGCGATATCTTAGCTAATACGCTTTGAACGTTGCCGTTTAGACATTTAGAAAGTCTCCCTAAAAAATTAACCTTCAAGAAGATGTGTTCACAAAACAAGTACTTACCTTTGATTACCTTGAAGGTTTGCTTGGAGACCCATCCACGTTTTTATAACAAAAATAAAACAATTGGTGTTAGATTTGTGCTTAATTTATTTTAAACTGAGGTGTGTTTGGGATAGGCGGTCGACTGCGTGCGGTGGGTTAGGTGTTATTTGCACTATTTCTGTCTAGTTGCTTATCTTCGTCCCTTTTTGTCAAGAAATCGTTTCAGAAGCTTCTTGCTTGAGGTTCGGATGGTTTTCTTTCCTTTCTTCGCAGGAGGAAGTTTCGTTTCCCCTTTATTTTGTCTTGAGTTTCTTTTAAGATTGTATCGCAAATGGAGCATCATCATCAACCCATTATGTCCCCACCGAGGGGCACGGGTCTCTTCCCTGAGGAAGGTATAGGCCATACTCCACCACGGGGGCCAAGTCCGGATTGGTGGAGCATCGGTGGCAGCTAACGTGAAACTTCTAGTTCGTTCTAGACTTTCACTCCGCGGTATTTAGTTTTGATTGTTTTTAATTTTGGAGTAAGTGTTCAGTGGACTTTGTTTTCCTAGCATGCAATTGCTATTTTGTTAGACACATTTTGAGGTAGTCTTTAGTTTGTCTTACGCTGCGGGGTGACGATGTTTTAATTGATTTTCCCTTGAAGGGCTATTTTAATTTTTAGTTTGTTAGTTTGTAGGTACTTTCTTGTTTATGCGGGCTTGTGGAAGCCTGTCATTGTTGTTTGTACGTTGTCTGTTTTCTCCTTGATAATACGGGTGTTTGATGCCATACTCATCGGACATGTTATTTGTAGACAGTATTATCATGACTCGCATGACACTGCGAGAGGTTACATCGAACGGGGGGCATGGGCGCCATTCGATACGTTGAGTGCATTTTTGACGTGAATATTTGTACTTTTTTAAAAATTGTAGCTACGATTATATTTAAATGTATTGACGAAATTGTTAAAAATACTGAAATTGATGTTTTTGTCCCTCGTCGTTTTGATCTCTGAGTGAAGAAAACTTTTTTCAGCGCACTTTTTCACTTGCATGTGTAAATAATGAATCGAAATCGTACGTTGGATTCTTAGTAAAAAATGCAAAAAAAAAAATCCGCAAAAAAGGTTTTTTATGACTTTTATCGGTGGCGGACCGAAATTTAGAGGAAATTTTCGTCTTAGCGTTTTCCCGGTGCTGCCACAGTACTTATGTAATTCTAGTTAGTCGGGTACTTATTCACACACTTGAGTTCTGTAAGTACTGCGGTGCTTCCGTGTCGCTCCCGAGTCTTGTAAATTCTCGTGCTAGGGATTTTAGCGAAATTATTAATAGCAAGAGTAGCGCAATTCATTATAATTATACCTACCTAGTGGAGTATATATTGTATAATGACATAGTACCTAAATACCTTGTAATGTTGCTAGACAATATTAAGTTTGTATAAATTGTTTTCCTTGCACCGTCATTTTCTGGGAGTGTTACTATTTTTCACGGTGTTTAAAGTTTTGGGATTCTACAAAAGATACAAGTTGGTGTAGCTGATGGTGCATTGAAATTATCTATTATTCTTATAGACTCAATACTTACAATACAAAATTTCTAAACGAGCATCTCTTTTAGCATAAAAAATGAACCCTATGACCAACTGCGATCGCAATAAGTTGGTTTAATTTTAATTGTGCAAAAGAGCTGACTCGTTTATTTAATTAATTTGAAATATTTATAGTATATATTTTTATAGGCGGTTATTTCAGCAACTTGTTAAATAGAATCAATTTTGTTGACAATGAATTAAAACTTCACTTAATTTAAATTTTATTGTTTTTGCTACATTTTCTGTCTCCAAAACTTGAATATTCATTTAGTTTAACATCGACATTGTAAGAAGAAGTTATTTTAAACGCTAGCGACAGAATTAGTGAGAAGTAATTATTTTTTTAAGTTTTGTTTAGAATTAAGAACTGTCTCCTTTAGGTGAAGCATTACATTACATAGTAAATTCGATGGTTGTTAAGGCGTCTGATTTTATTAAATGCGTATATCTGCTGGAATTTTACAGCAACAACCAAAATCATCGTTTTTACATTTCTTTCAATAAAACCAAGTGAATATTCAATTTTGTTATTTTGGTGTAATTTTTCTCATTCATAATGCATTTTGTTTTCTATTCGAAATTGATTATTTACACCGACAACTAATGCAACGGTTATTAGCTTTTTTAAATATGTAGGCCACTTTGTTTGAATTTGATGAATTATTTTTAAATATTGTGAGGATTATTAAAATGAATTTGAAACTTTCCTCCTGTGTTTCTTATTGTAGTTAGTTTGTAGATTTTTGTTTGTTTTTAGATTGTTCAGGGATAGTGCAATCAATTTGTTTCTCGAATTCTACTTTACATCACGCAAAATGTATTTTTATGCCATCAGTGTTTCTGTTCAAAGGTGTGTCCACTACACACCGTGCACACATCTTGTCTGATTCGTCTGACGAAATGTGTACACACACGCACGCTTTGTCATTATGACAGCTCTTTCTTTTATAATTTTTGTAATCTTTTTCTTTGTTTTCTCTTTGTTTGTGTTGACCAAAGACGGAATGCGGAAGACGAGACTAGGTACCAAAAAAGACATGAGTAATGAAGCGGCCATCGCCGTTTTAGAAATTCCTATTAATACTTAATTTTAAAGAAGTATGGCTTTTTAATTATGTATCCCGCTTTTTGTATGATTTTTTTTTTACAATTACAATAACTAGCCGCTTGTTTTGATATACTTTTTAAATTATACCTAGCTATTTATTTTTCAAGTTTTATACCTTTTGTATATGTTTTTTTAGAAATAACATTTTAAATTATTTACTTATCGACTACCTATTTAGAGATTTTGTAAAGTTTGTAGATTAGTGTTGTTTTTATTCATAGTTTTTTAATTATCGTTTCAGTATTTTTCATAAATCTTTATTTTATCAATGACGTGTATTTTTAAGCTTTTTAGCAATTTTACAAGGAGCGTATTGGCCATAAGAAAATTTGGAAATTATTATACTTACTATGATTGTGTATAATAATTAATTGATATTACATCATAGTCTCAACTTATCAAAGCTTTATTGGAATAATAATGTAATTAGGTTTTTTTTAAACCTTAAATAAATTATTAAATTTCATATAATTTATTGAATATCACAGATAGTAATATATTTATACACACCTTATTTTTTTTTATTGTAGATACATTTTGTGGTCCTATTTGAACCGGGTTTCTTTATCATAATTAGTAAGATAAAATTTTAATATTTTTGTTGTTTGGATTATAGTATTAAATTAGTAATTTACCTAATGTTTGACTTGTATGGGACTAAGCTATTACCAAGTAATGTCACCAAACGAGTTTTAGTATTGTTTAAATAAGAACTTAAATTTTTATATGAATTTTATTATAACTATAATATGGTATTTTACTAAATATTAGTCAATATTAAATCTTCACTAATTTGTTTTATTTAATTACCTGCATCTTTAGTTTTTGTCGATATTTCTATTTTAAGTATTAGTTTTTTATTACTTAATGTGCACAAAAAAAAAGTAATCAAGTTATTAATAAACCTAACTATCGTACTTTTCATATTGAATAGTATTGGAATTAAGTGTATTTGTTACACAATAATAAAAAATCGAGTTGAATTAATTGTGAAGGTTGCGCAATAGAATTTTCCTAAAGAATTTTCACATAATGTATATTTAACTGCCGAAAAGTTCTCGAATGGAGACCAAGCCGGCAAGCGCAGCGTAGGACGACCAGCCACAAGATGGACATATGACCTCATCCATGTAGCAGGAAGACGCTGGATGCAGGCCGCTTCCAACTGGTCTTTTTGGAAATCCATGGAGGAGGCCTATGTCCAGCAGTGGACCTCTTGTGCCAAATGAGTGTACAGAACTCTTCTGGATACTATTGATTTCCTATTATTCAATTAATATTATTCAGTTTCGTTGCTGCTGTCAAGTTGAACTGTTAGAACTTGTCAGAGGATCGACCTCTGTAGACGTTATTATAAAAATTTATTCCAGTCTAATTTATAAAAATCGATTCCATTAGTGGAATCCTGAATACTCCTGAACGGTCTTCAAAACAGGATGTCACAAAAACGAAATTTGTAGACTAACTAAATATGTAATAAAGAATAGTCTATCTATTTCTCTAAAATGCTTCTCAAAGGCATTTTAAATAATCTGTGGTCTATAGGAAGCGTTTTAGAGGAATTGTGTTTTTATAATAATAAGGCCGTTAGACCTTTACCCCATTGTGGTCTTAATGCGAGCCAAACCGGTTTTTTCTCAAAAACTTAAAAAAAAGTTAAATATTGACCCCAGAGCATAGGTACTACCCAGAGCGTACCGTACTCCCTTCATTTCGATACTACCAACGACATCTGTTGTCAAACGTTTGGAACTTGTGTAACCTCAAAGTTTACTTTGGAGCCAAAGAGTAGTATAAATTACCAAAGGAGCGAAATATGCCTTACTTGAAAAATAAAATAGTTTTACTGCGTTTCATTAGAAATATTGTAGTTGATCGTCAGAGCAACTGGAGCACTGTTGTAGTGTAAGTGATAGCTTTGTGACGCACGCCAACTGATTGCACATTAAACTGTGGCACAATTTGAGATCTTCATTTGGTTTTATGATATGCGTTTTAGACGTCAGGTTTAACCTAAGCGTAGATAAAAATGTTTCTTACAGAGACATGAAAATTACGCTTATTCAACCTGCTCATATTATTACGCGCACCAAATACTGAACGATTCCAATCGCCTGTCAAATTAGTATGGAATTTGACAGATAGACGATTGCTATCACGCAGAATTTACAACTTATGTCGTGTCGTCATGGCTGCACAGACGAAATTCCTTTGCCTATTCCGCTATTAGCAGAATAAGAAGATGAAAAAAAATGAAAATGTGTCGTCACATCCGATAGAATGTTTAAACCACCACAAAAATTTATTGGTAGCCTAAAAAAAATTTTCACTTCACACAACAAACTTAAAATGGTCTACTTTATTAGGAAAAGCCAAAAAACATGTTTAAATAGGAGCTTTTCTTTTTTATTATTAAGATAAAAAAGTAGTTCCCAAGAACTCTGTAGATGGCGCTTAACTGGCTACGTTACTAGCCGTGCGTTCCGATTTGCGACCGTGAGCGATCCTGGGCAAATCCGAATGCACTACGGATTGCTCGTCTATGATAGCCGTTCCAAAATGGACGTCATTGGATATTACGATAACGTGAATGGATAAATTCAGAACGATAATTATTTATTTTTGATGTGATAATGACATAATATTATGTAAGATTTACACGCACAATGTTTTTGGTAGAATTTATTTTTATTTCACTGGTATTCATTTGGCTGTCATGTCATTCATCATTGGTCAGTTTCGAACATAGATAAGAATTCTCTGATAGCATAATAATAGCATACTTACTGTATAGTCTGTGATATTGAGTCAAAAAAGCCATCGATTTTTTAGTTTCAGTACCTATCTCTCTAGAAAAGGCCTTTACGATGGTTGAACACATAAAGGTAGAAGCAATCTACTCGGAGTACCTAGAAGACGAACCGGACGAACCGTCCGATTTAAACTACAAGAATCTAATGAAAACCAAACCTCTAGCGAACAACACAAAACCTGCAAAAAAATCACAAGGAAAGACAAATTTAATATATTGTGGTCTCTGCCCCTCGACCTTCGGGCGTCAAGACCATCTGAAGCGGCACATCGAGTGCCTCCACTCTAGTTTCACCTTCTGCAAGTGCCCCGTCTGCGGTAAACAATTCACGAACGAATCCGCGGTAAAAAGACACGCAAAGTCGTCTCACAGCAAGAACGCGACCTATAAGTGTCGGGTATGTGCTAAAGTCTTCACTAGCTTCACGAAACTGTTCAAACACGGGACCTCTCACCAAGGAGGTGGCCACAAATGCACGCATTGCGAGACTATTTTCAAACGGCGAGACCACATGCTGAGACACATCAAATCGCAGCATTTGAACCAACATAAAGTCTGCCAGCACTGTGGCGCGACTCTGCGGCGGAGAGACCATTTGACTAAGCATTTGAGGGAAAAACATGCTTTTGTTGAACAGGGACTTCACGGGGATAATCCATAGGAAATCTGACGAGCCCAGATGGAAAACGTTGATAAAATATATAGATGGACAGTGTTGTCAGGAAGCCAGATCGGATGGATGAAACCGTTCACTGCAAGATGGGGTTCAGAAGATTACCGTTAAGGTAAAAATGTTGGGTATTGGAGTAACAGCACAGGGAGAAAAGTGTGGAAGTGCGAGCTAACACTCCAGTTAGTCAGTTATGAAGTTATAGTAGCAATACCACTCACTAACTGTGAAGGCAAACATCGTGAGGAAACCCTACTGTCTGAGGTATTCACATACCTTAGCGCTTGCTACGTACAATGGCCCAACTAAGTGTGGAAATCTCACTAGAACTAGAACCGGCATAACTTGCGATAGGGTTTGACATTGTCGATAAAATCTTTCGATGTTTTAATTAACTTCTGAACATGACGTAGAAATCATTATCTTACTTAATATCCATAAAATATTCGTTCGGTGTTTTATTTAAAACGTTTTATAGATTAGCAGTTGATCAAGCAATCAAGAAAAGTAAAAAAATAGTTGGTATCAGTTCATAAGGAACATTAATTTCAAACCGAATATTTACAAAACGCCAAAATCAGTGCAGGCCGGGTTCGAATCCCGGCTGGGGACAAAAAAAAAACCCCCAGGTCGTTGTTGTTTCTGGTTCCCACGACACAGGGTATCCTAGTGTGGGGCCAGAAGCAATGTATGTGCCTGTATGTAAAAGTTTATGCTATGTATAAAAATGAATTGCCGTTCGTTAGTCGTGCTAAAACTTGAGAACGGCTGGACGGATGTAGCAATTTTTTTTATTGGTGTAAGTCAAGGTGAGAACAAAAAAAGTGATACGCGTCACTAGTGCGTCATAAAAAAAGTAGGTAAAAAAAAATCAAGCCGTAGAGCAAATGTTTTTTTTAAATGACAAACTATTATTGACGTATATCGGGCATTCATTTTATTGACAATAACTCTTCTTTTCCAATACAGCATTTGCTGCATTCGGATTTAATGTACTGTTATGCACCCCTGGAAGTACACGGACCAAAAATACCATAATAAGACTATCATATTTTAATATTTCAGTCGCATTTCATAAGTGGCATTGAATTCAAATTACAAAGGAAGAGACAGACATTATGTGGTGTGTAAAAAAAATCTTCAAAATCAGTTCTTTAGTTTCGTCGGATACAGCCTGTGAAAAAAATTCGTAACCTGATAACTATTTCTTCAGTAGGTAGGTATCGGTAATAAACCATACATTCCTACAATCTTTAGGTGAGAACGGTCATTTTTTTAAGGTTTTGCTTATTTGAAGTAGTTCAATTATTTATTTTATACCAAAGAAACGTTTTTATTTATCTAGGTTATCCATACAATTTTCCAGTTTTCAGTAAAAAAAATAAGTTCAGGGATTCCATGAAATTTACTAAGTTCTCGGTGACCAGTTTTAAAAACAACTAATAAAATGATTGCGAGAATAAGAAGAAACATTTGGCAAAAACTATCTTTAAAAAAAATATTATTTTTTCGTAACATTTGCAACATTAACCTCCTCAGTCCTAACATTGAAATAACAATTAAAAACCATTGATATTTTCAAGGTCAGAACTGAGGATTGATTGATTGATTTTTTTTTACCTACTTTTTTTATGTATGTGTTGTCTAGTGTGTGTGTGTGTGCGCGCGCTTTAGACCACAATTTAGTTTTTGTGTCATAGTCATACTTATTATTATATAATATGTCATAGTTACGAGGTGATTTGTAAACCAAATAAATAAACTAAATTAGCTAGAAAACTCAACTCTTCTTTAGATTCGCAGTCCGGTTAACGGACTGGCAAATTACTGACAAATGGCCCGCAAAGATTAATTAAATAAAATGGAAATAATGGAAAGCAAACTGTTTTAGAGAAATAAATACATATATAAATAACTACTTTTTTATATTTGTTATTGCCTTCAAACTACTTATTAGGTACTTAAAATGTATTAAATAAAATTATCAAATTTCCGTTTCCCTCATTCATGCATTTCGTTCAATCATCATCACTTATCGATAATATTTTTATCGACTTTTGCAAGCTCTTAAGTCATAATTTGACATTGACAGCTACCTCCTCAGAACACAAAAAGAAGGAGAAGTGCCATATGGGCGTGGCACTGTCGACCAACGTTAGCCCGGTTGGGCTAACCTCGGCGAAACTTTTAAATATGGCCGTCAATCGCCTCGCGCCCGCTATCGCCGTAACATATGTGAAAAATGCCTGATTACCTACAGAAATCGCAGTGATACATGCTATTCAAATAACAGTGCAGTGTCTTTTCACCGGTAAGCCTATTTTACTCACTATATCCATCTTTAAACTACGAAAAATCATAATTATAATAATTTTCCTGTGCAATATGCATTCCAGTACTAAGAACATAAATGAGACGTATTTATATCGTCGGGTTTACTCCACTGCTGTTTTTATGTAGAATTTTCGTGGAGGTTTTCTAACATGGAAAAGCAAGCCCGCAATGGACCGTCTCGCGAAACTGACTATTGTTCTATGCGATGAATTGCGATGTTTCGTGGTACGGCCGCATGTATTTGCCGTGAACTGTCAAAGTCACCAGTAGGTGTCAGCGGGAGTCATAGTGATGGGGTAGTTGCTTTCTTTCCAGACTGATTAAGTATCGATACTTCGTCGCATTTACACTCGTTCGTCCAGACTTCCAAAATTACTAGAACCAATTATATTGTACGACTAGGTAGCTATTGTCCGCGACTCCGTCCACGTGGACCTCAGTTGCTAAGGAAGCTTCTACTTTAGTGGCAGATTTTGTCGTAATATAAACAGGCTTACTTTTCACCACGTATTTCAAAAAGTTTTTAATAAAGATTTAATTTCAGGTTTCCCAAAGACTCTAATAGGAAAGATAAATGAATTGAAACTACAGGGAGATTGCTTAACTGGCTTCCTCTCAAATCAAATACCGGTTGCTCCATCCATTTTACGGAGAAATGTTTCCAGATGCTGCAGAGTGGAAAAAATATTAACGTGGGCAGGTCCTGCTTTGAAAATACCAGTAATAAGGAGTTCCATAAATGTTGAGGTACCAATATATCTAAAATTACGGCATAATTATATTTTACATGGTGTGGAATATTCGATTGTTACTTTATTCTGATTCTCTATTTCAGGTGACAATGGACGCAACGACGCATAACTCTGCAAAAGAAAGAAAGAAACAATTCAGGTGATGTGGTTATGGTGCTAAATAATATTCTTATAATTTTTTATGAGCCTAATCTTATAAATGAAATTCGATTAATTTAAAATAAAGTAAATGAAGTGTTTTCAATAATTTAATAATTTATTTACTATTTTAGATCCGTATTAGAAAGTTTCGGATATTGTTACTGTTGAAACATGCGTTCCTGAAGAAATAACAGGTGACCAGGTAATGTTTTTAATATTTTCATAATTTATTTAATATTTTAGATCCTCTTGGAAGTAAGGGATATTTTTTTGTCGAAAAATGCTGCGAATGTCAAAGCCGCCTGTAAATAATTGTCAGACATAGAGGAATGTCCATTCGATTGAACACATAATTTATCGGTCATATAGCGCCGCCACAGACTAGAAAATCGAAAAATCATATGAACAAAGTTGAAAATATAACATCGAGTTTTCAAAAGTCGTAAAAAAAAGTTGTTGTAAATGACTTACTTTAATTGACGTGTTTCAGGAATTGTGTTAACTTAAAAATGGCCCTGTATAAATAAAAAAATATTAGATTTTTTACAAATGCATACTTTTTGTATTTTAGATACAGCAACGAGTTGCCGAAGGCCCAGAAACTGGTAGATTTATGTCGATTGAACAAAAAACCTCGAAAAAAAAATCACGCAAAACATTGAACAATGTCAACAAGTGCTAAATAAATATTTACCTTTTAAGGGAACAGTAAAATATTCTCTGCAGGATCTCAGTCAGATGATGATGTTATCTTTTTAATGTAAATGTGTTTCGAAAGTTTCTTTAAGTTTATGTTTCACAAGTTTCTTTTGGCCAGTTTCTGAATTGAGAATTTCGCTAAGTAAATGGTTAACTGTAGTGCTGCCTCTTCGATTTTTTCACAAAAGAGCGTGACAGAACGTTACTTATGTTTTTACTTAGTGAAATTCTCAATTCAGAAACCGGCCCTTTGAGTTCTTACTACCTAATGTATTTTTCACAAGTTAATAAAAATATTATTTATGTGATATTATTGAGAATGTTTTTTATGTACCCATCACAGTTGTCACCCACCAAGGCAATGAAAATTTTAATCCAAGCTCAGAAACATCTACAGTCACTGCTAATTAATTCACGAGTTAAAATAAGTAGTTCTAGATTTTTTAAGGTGTGCGCTATACAAAAACGCGCATAAGGTGAAGGCAAGGCGCAGGCATCTTGCCGCTTCAAACAAAAATTACGCAGGCGATATGTTTTGAATTATATTCAAGCGGCGCGGCACAGCCAACGTCGTTTCGTCGCCTATGTAGGTTTTCATACCTACATTTTGTAGGTAAATCAGCAAATGTTCTCTAAACTTTGTCATTTAGAATATTTGTATGATTAGAATTTACGATGAAACGGAATTCACGAATTATACGATAGGTAGGTATGAACAAAACTGACATATTTAGGAATTAACACATTGGTAGGCAAAGCCTGTAAAAATAAAAGCTTAGGCAGCCTTTTGCAAAGGATTACTACAACGAAATAAAGTAGTTACAGACTACGCGACGTAGAGAAATAATTAGTTACTATTTAGGTATAGATGGCAAGAAAAAAATCGACATAATGTACAAAAAAGTTTTTGTACGATGTACGATTTTTTTTTAAGTATAATCGATAATGTACTTTTTTGTCCCCATCACTAATGTTGTGCTGCTCTTCTCATTGGCTGTTTCATTTGTGTAAACAGCGAATAGTGAGCCGGTTGTTTATGTTGTAATCAAATAGAGATTATGAGGACAATGTAGCTGTGTGAGTAAGTGGCGACATCGGTTTTCTAGCAAACGGGCCATTAAAACACTTCTCCTTCTTTTTGTGTTCTGAGGCTACCTCCCACCCCCCAAAAAGTGGTCGTCTGTGTTTTCCTACAAAGTTTCGGTCATGTCATATCCTTTGGCTAAAACATCCTTGAGTAGCACTTAAGATTTGTTGTAAGGTATTTGTGCGGTGAGTTTGAATAGAAATCTTTCAAGCGATCTTTTCTTGTTTGATTCCGACCTGAAACAGGTGGACCCCATTTCTTAGAGCTACAATTCATGGTTCACTATGACAATTCAATGATTAAGGCCGGGTTTTGACGGTCTTAGTACGCTAAGACCGTGAGAGAAGTTTGTAAAGAGGCTTGAAATTTCAGTGATGCCTGCACTTGCCCATTAGCTCAGTTGGGAGAGCGCTGGCACGGTTAGCCAGAGGTCGCAGGTTCAAGTCCCAGTATGTCTATGCAAAATTTCAGCTTTCTTGTACTAATCGTCTCTGAGCTAGGCCGTGGACAGACAGACGGACGGACAAGGCGAAACTATAAGGGTTCCTTGTCGACCACAGAAGCCTAAAAATCGTAATTATCAAGCGGTTTAGACGAATAAATATGTTTCGAGGACTAAGATCTTTCCAGAAATAATTTCAAGTAAGCCTTAAACTGGCTTAGTTTATTATGGTAAAAAAAATATAGGTAGGTGTACCTACCATATGTAGTGAAAAAAAAACATACCTACAATCGACAGCAACCTTTACATTTTTATTGCAAAGTCGCCCGTAAGTCGTAACGCAACTGAATAGAGTGCACGCGTTTGAAGGTTGATGTGCTGGCGACTGTAGGTACCTGTATTTTTTTACCATAATAAACTAAGTCAGTTAAAGGCTTACTTGACAATACTTTCTGAAAAGATCTTAGTCGGCGAAACAAACCGCTTGATAATTATTATTTTTAGGGTTCTGTGGTCGACAAGGAACCCTTATAGTTTCGCCTTGATCGTCCGTCTGTCTATCCGCAGCCTTTCTCAGAGACGATTAGTAAAAGAAAGCTGAAATTTGGCATAGACATACACATTAACCTCGCCGACAAAGCCGTTCCGGACGACAAAGCGGTAGAGTAAAATAATAGAAAAAAAAAATGTCCTAAATTAGGATGCATTTTCTTTTTCTCGCCTACACCATCGTGTGGGATATCATCGGATTGTTCGTTTAAAAATATTGTGGGTGTAGGAAGATCGTTTTATTATTTAGGGTTGCGTTTACCAAATATTAAGCTTTAAAGAGCAAAGTGGCCGAGTAGAGCGTTGTTAGGAACGTTTCCCCTTGCTCCTACTCAGTTCTCCTACTGGTAGGAGCACGAGGACCAATATGTCCTTATGCTCCTATCGTGACCTTTAGTTCTGTAAAGCAGATAAAACCACGTCTTTCTACGGAACCGGTGGCCGGTTTTTCTTCATTAGCGGAGCCCCGTAAATTCAATCGGATCTTTCAGGCGCGCTACATGTAGGTAACTTCTCTAATGTATGGAATCGTCCGACAAGTACCTATACAGGTACATATTATTTTGACACTTCGAAAATGTGAAAATGGATAACTGAATACAGTGGATAGGTTATGTGATAGGATGGTAGGTAAGGGTAAGGAGTATGTGTAACGAGAATCTTGAATAAAAAGAATACGAGAGTCAGGTTTTAAAAATTGCGACCTTTTATTGGAAATAAAATCAACATCTTAACTAGGTATAAAGAATGATTCACGGTACCCCATGTCGCGACCGGGCCAAACATCCTATGCCGGCGCACAGCCCGGCCGTGTCAAGCATGAATCACTTCATACAAAAAGTATACTACAGATGTTTGACCGGGGCCCGGCCCGGTCGCGACAGGGTGTACCGTGAATCACCATTATAGGCAGGTACATAACAGTTATATTCACGTTGTTGGTAAGTAATTATAACGGATAAAATGTACCAGAAACAGGTAAGTGGTAAGATTATTTCATCACAAAGGCTGAGAAGCGTCAGCGTCGGGGTGGTAATTTGAGAAGGGGCCCATTTATAGGCACTTTAAGAATAACGGAAATCACTATTAAAATAATGGCCCCAACATAAATAATTCCAGTACATACTCAGAGTAGGTACTCAGTTTTTTTTTTAATAATACAGTTAGCAAGAAAAGCGCCAAATTACCACCCTCAAACAGTCATCGTAATAGTACCTACAACCCGACCGAATTAACATGACACGTCGCGTGAGTTTGTCCCTTTGAGATTCCATACATACGTCACTCGAGTCAGGTGCCATGTAACTTCACACGGATAGTATGAAGGCAGGTATTATTTTCGCACATTCTAAAATAAAAGATATCTCACACAATATGAACGTACTAGCTATGTGGTACAAAAATACTGCTTCGCATATTTCGAATAAATTGAGAAAAAACTAAATCAAGTAGGTATTCAGTATAGATACAGTATAAAATATATAATGCGGAGAACCTTCAAGCTTTACACATACCAGGTGTATGTATCTAGGAGGGACCCGCCCGCCAATTCACTTACGGATTTGACCATAGTGGTCTATGGGCAATTAACATTTCACTTGCTTCCCTACGGCAGACTCGAGAGAACCTCACTCTTGCACTGGCTACCAAGTTAAAATTTCAAGAGTCACTCTGGCCAAGGGAAAAATCATATTTTTTGGGGCTCCGTACCCGAAGTGTGCCAAACGGAACCCTATTACTAAGACTTCACTGTCTGTCTGTCTGTCACCATGCTGTATCTCATGAACCGTGATAGCTAAGTCCTCGATCGTGGGTCCTAAAAATAATTGTCCACATGATTGAGAGATTGTACAGACCCTTTTTGCAAATACGATCTGCAAAAGAACCGACCAAGTGCGAGTCGGACTCGCGCACGAAGGGTTTCGTACCATTATCTCATTAGACACAAAGATCGAGAAAAAACGGCAAAAAATCACGTTTGTTGTAATGGAGCCCCCCCTTAAATATTAATTTTATTTTAATTTAATTATTTATTTCTGAAGCGAATATAGAACTTAATATTCTGAGAATATTTCAAGGAACTACCTGTTGCCGTTATTAATATCGAGCAAAACATTACGTCTCTTGTATGGGAGCCCCCCTTAAATATTTATTTTATTGTTTTTAGTATTCGTTGTTATAGCGGCAATAGAAATACATCATCAAAATTTCAACTGTCTAGCTATCATGGTTCCTGAGATACAGCCTGGTGACAGACAGTCAGCCAGACAGACAAACAGACGGACAGTAGAGTCTTAGTAATAGGGTCCCGTTTGGCACCCTTCGGGTACGGACCCCTAAAAAACCAAACTACGTGTGTATGGAAATTACTGTCTGAGGAACCCCCTTAAGACAACAGTTTTAGAAGACCAGTGGAAAACCAGATTTTGACTGCTGACTGTTTGTAAAGGGTTTCCCAAAAGACATTTTTTTTTACGAATCTGTGGCTCAAAAGGTTTGCTACAATGATTCCTATAGCTCTGATGCTAAGAGTGTGTACAATTTTTTAACAATTTCAATTTGTAGGCCTCAGTATTACCGAGGCCAGGATGTACATATCTACAGTTCAGTCTGTCTGCAATCATGCTCCGATGCTGGCCTGAGCCAGTTTAAAGCAGTTCAAATGTAAACTTCCATTTGGGACACCCTATATCGAATTGACGCCTCAGTCTCTTCGGTTGAATCGAACTTGAAGCAATTTAACAATAAGTTTATTTACTAATGAGTTTGTTCGTTGAAATTAAATAATCCATTATATAATTAATTTTCATAGAACTAGTAATTAAGTAACCGAATTTCAAAAAGGAGGAGATTATCAATTCGACGCGTATATGTCTTTAATTTTTTTTTTGCTATCATAACCCCGTCAAATGTTAACCAATTTCAAATTATCAACAATTATTTTTTTGTTCGAACAGATACAACGTCCCATTGGTCCCACTTTAATTTGGTGAAGATCTGATGAAGACTTTCAGAGATGCAGAACGGAACTCTTCAATGGACAATAGTAGATAAGACCTAATGGGGCCCATCCTTTAGTAATATGTTTATACATGTAGGTATTGTAGAAGTATATTGTGGAAGCCAATTGTACTGCGATTTATTGAATTTCTGTTAATGTAATCTCTGTGTACAATAAAGAATATTCTATCTATAATTTGTAGTCAGTGCCCAGTTTCATGACCAGCACATATATTTTGGTCACCGACTCCAAATTATACTTCTACAATATACCTACATGTATACTTTTAAATTATTTCTAACTTTTTAGTGTTGTAGTGTTTTGAAGTCGGTCTTTGCGGGAGGCCCAGCAGTGGGACAAAAAACGAGGCTACGTAAAAAAAAAATTGAATTCATATTATAAAGACTGTAGAACTTAAAAATCTCATTCGCAATTTGTAACAAAATAAGAAATAAATTAGAGCTTAACTACAAACTACAATTAAATAGAGTCTGCAACTATTTAAGTAAACTAACAAATCAACCAAATTCATATTTAATATTTTAGATCAAGAGAATGCAGCAGAACAAAATGCTCTACTAAAAACAATACATACAATCTTAGCATTTTACTGTTGCTCTATGTACAGTGCTCTCATTTCGTCATTTACTTGGGATACCAATAATCTAGTAAAGGATCAAGGCAGGACACACCAACACGGTGGCAGTGGTGGTGGCGGTCCATACATAAATCATTTGCTCATTTCATTTAAATCATAGTGTTTTGTATGGACCTGTGTTTTATCCTGAACTGCATCTTTTAATTGTCTATAAACAGAATAGTTCTAACTGGGAATAGAATGATATTCATGGCATCTTGTTAAATTGCAAGAGTAATTAGTGAATGGGTAGTTCTCATTTTCAAAAACAATAAGTCACTTTAGGACATTTTTAAACGAAAATGTCAATGAAACAGCAGATACCGTACTAATGTGACTCTATCGAACAATGCATTTTAGAGACTCTTCTCCCAGAGAAGCTCTATTTCACAGTGAGTCAGGACATATGGCAAAGCATTTTCCTGTTTAAATAAATCTCATGAAAACTACTGACTAAAGGACAATGCACATTACAACGGCCCATTGCTGTGTAGGCGCAACAATACAAACTAAAATAAACCTTAAATGCAATACAGTTTAGAGACTACCATGCTACCACAAAGCCCAGCCCAGTGCCGCCAATGGGAAATGTCACAGAAATGGGCTTTTTGCACTTTAATTGTAGTCTCAAACTTTGTAAGTATTTAAGGATTATTTTACATCAAAATCGTCATCCATACCAAAATCGCCATAGCGATGCAAAAATGGGTGCTTCTGGTTGCATGGATGCTGCTCATCCAAATGAAACTTTTACTATGAGGAAAACTGCAAAATGGCAGAAAAAAAATACGCTGTACCATACTAAAGTTAACACCTGTGGTATTAGAATGGATAGGAAAGCTGATATTTTTTTTATGATTTCAAAGTTTTTCTATAGTAAAAGTAGTTCAAACTAACTAATGAATAGAACCTCCTATTATAATCAGTTGTACATGGAGATTTCGCCACACCTTGTATGTAATTGAAATTGTCACTTCACCCAGATAGGAATTCACAATAAATCTTCCAGCATAGATACAATTACTTTAAGTACCTAGTAAACCTGAACACATTATTCCCACTCTTTTACTGTCGGTTGGAGTACCCACAATATTGCATATTGCAAGTAAATTAAATCTAGTTGTAAGAAACAAGTATGAGTAGCCAATTGTTTAATCGGCATAGCTGCTCCAAGACCCTATCTATCATGAGTGGAACCATCCATGCTCATGGAATTACAATCACATTTTATGTGTGTATTTTATTCATAGAAAAACTTCCTTCCTTCTAAAACACGGCCTATGAAAGCCATGCTAACAATAAATTCTATTTACTATTTTTCTTTTAATGATATTGATTTCTGTGAGAATTTCAATATCAGGCTTCAATTCTGCTTGCCAAATCATACTAAGGTGCGAGACACACAGTTGGGACGTGGGGCGAGGGTGCGGTAAAATGTATAGAATCACAGACCACAGTCCTTGCTCTGCAGACGCTCTTGGTCTGTGACTCTGTACATCTTACCGCACCCTCTCCCCAGGTCCCATCTGTGTCTCTCGCCTAAATAGGGCATGGAATCCTAAAAAATTGTGTAGAAATAAATCATAACTTTTTGTGAACACGGTTGAGGTGAATCAACAGAGACTCCTTAGCCTTGTAGTTGAGAGAGCAGAAATCACATTGAAACGTCACATTTTTGTGCATATGCTTATTCCTTATGTGCTTGGATAGGCCTTCCTTGCTCGGGAACTGTTTTTGACAGTTTTTGCAAGCATTCTCGAGCATCACCTGTTTTAGTTTGAGGTGTCGTCGCAGGCAGTAGCGCGACTTGAATGTGACAGAACAACTATCGCATCGGGACTTACTTTTCATCTGATGGTGTGTCTGGAAGTGCAGATCTAAGTTGGATTTCTTCGTGAATATTATCTGGCAGTTATTGCACTCGTAAGTCGCCTGGCGCTGCTGGGTCTCGTGATTCGCCGACATGTGGCGGAAGTAGTTGCTGTTCTGTGTGAATTTGACGCGGCAGTACTGGCAAGTGTAGATATACTTGTGCTCGTCGGATGGCTTCGTGTTTAAGAGGCTTGGATCGTCGGTCTTCCTAGGTCGCAGCAGAGGCTTTGTCACCCGGATTCTAGGGCCCGCCCGCGCGAGTTTCTTGTTCATAACTGAGCCTGGGAGCACGGTAGTCTCAATGACGCTCAGACTACCATGTTATGGTGACGGGGGACGCTGGGAATCGAGGAAATTTCACTTTACTTTTTATCAACACGTAAGCAAAATATTGATGCTTCCTTCTCGGGTGTTCAGGCTCTGTAGTTTCTCGAGAAATCGTGTTTTGGTGACACGATCGGTTCTTTTGCAGCGTTGGGAAGCAATTAACACAAACGGGAAGAAGTTTTGTGATGAACGAAAGGAGGATCTTGTATTTTCTAGGATCGCTCAAAAGAAAACTTATGATGTCAAAAAAAAACGCAGTTGGTTGGGGATGTCCGTTCTGCAATAGGTTTTTTTCTAGTTCCAAGCTTTAGTCATCTTGAAGAGAAAGTAGGTACTTTTTACGCAGAAATTCAACTGTAATTTTTTTTTATTAAAACCTTGATTAAATTATTTTTTAAATATTCTTCAAAACCTATGTATACATTTTGTTAAAGATTGGTTATAATTCTGTGCTAATTTTCATGTAGACGCATAATGACGCATTTCGAACGTATCTTTCTTGCGCGTTTTGGTTTTGCTTCCATTGTCACGATTTCATAACAGTGAAGAATTTCGAAAATTAAACGCAAGTTTCTAAAAATGTCTCTTTTCTGTCTCACTAGATGGCAAAAGCTGCAAAAATATAGAGGGAAAAACTCACATCATGAAGTTATTACAAAATAGTTACATAAAAAACATTACACAAGTGATCTAACATCGATAATAATCTGTAAAATCGTCCGATAATCACGTACCTGCCCATTGAGAAAATATATCGATAAAAAACAGTTTCCATTGAATCATCACGTCTTTATTGACAATAAAAGAGCTCAAAAACTTTGTTCAAACTATAGTTTTTAATCACCTACCGAAAGAAATGGTCACTTTAGGCCTGATACTTTTATTTTTCACCGCGAATTTCAATGGGATTTTCGCTGAAGAAAACACCCACATAGTTTCAACTAAACAGGGAAAAATAGAGGGCTCTCTGAGCGCTAACGGTCTCTATTACGAGTTCTTGGCTCTGAGATATGGCGTGGTGGAAGAGAAATTCTGTGTAAGTACTAAGTGACTGGAAGAGACTAATCTTAGAGATAAGACCGCCCATCGATGATGTGAAAATATCTTGTACCAAAAATAGTTATTTTAGTGTTAATTTATAGGTAGGTAAGAGCGGTGGTAGCCTAGTGGGTAGAACAATGGACTCGGAAGCGAGAGACCCAGGTTCGATTCCCAGTGCGGGCATGTACCTATGAATTTGTTTTCGTAAGTTATGTAGGTACCTGCATTTGTGAAGTTATACTATCAATACCACTCGCTACAGGTGAAGGAAAACATCGCGAGGAAACCTGAGTGTCTGAGCTATTCGCATACCCCAGTGCTTGAAATCGCCAATCCGCGGTGGGCACGCGTGGTGATTAAGCCCATAATCTCTCCCTGAGAGAAGGCCTGTGCCCTGCAGTGGGACGTAGGTATATAGGCTGCTTTATGTATTATGCAGGTATGTATGTAAAGTTTGATGTCCTGTGGACTGTGCCTAAGTACAGCAAAGTTACTGGTAAAGACAACATCAGATCAACCTTTACATTTTGAACATAGAGTTGTATCTAGATTAACAATGTTGAGGTGGATGTACTGGCCTGGCGAAATTACAAGTATTACAACGTGTCGCAGAATTAAATAAAAAATAAAAACCGACTTCGAAACACTACAGCACTAGAAAGAGTTTAATTTGTAGTCGGTGCCCAGTTTCAAGACCAGCACATATGTTTTGGGCACCGGCTCCAAATTATACTTCTACAATACCTACATGTATAAATACTTCTACTTCTAATTATTTAAATGATTTCTAACTTTTTAGTGCTGTAGTGTTGAAGTCGGTTTTTATTTTTTATTTAATTTTTTTTATTTTTCAATTTTTTGTGTAGGAGCGGGAGAAAAATATACGAGTCCCTTATAACCATAATTTACCCTACCTACTTAATTCGTTGCTTTAAATTTGAAGTTCTCAATTTCCATCCCCGAAAGTCTTCACCAGAACATCACCAAATTACCGTTGTGTATGAAATGTAACAACAGTGTAAGTTTTACAAAAGTTTAAGAAATTCTAATCATCATCATCATCATTCAGCCACAAGAAGTCCACTGCTGGATTTCCAAAAAGACCGGTTGGAAGCGGCCTGCATCCAGCGCCTTCCTGCCACTTGGATGAGGTCATCTGTCCTAATGAAATTCTAATAGTTCGTTGTATTTACTACAACAATTGCAGCATCTGTATTTAAAAAATTACCTAGCGTGGAGTTAAAACAATACCTGCAGCCACCTCTATTTGTCATCGCACCGTTCAACTCGCGATCGACCCTCTCGCCCTATGGCTTCGCTACAGCGCCTAATAAAATAAACTTTAACGATTTCCAGGCGCCGGTCGAGGCCCCCGCCCACTCCGGAGTCTACAAAGCCAACGTCAGGACTGTCATTTGCCCCCAGTTCCCGACAAGTGACCCCTTAGCAGCGCCAAGCGATACAGAAGACTGTCTGGTCCTGAACATCTTCACTCCGACCAGTTTCCTCTCTAACATGACCTTCCCAGTCATGGTTTACTTACACGGCGGTGATTTCGGGACCGGCTCTGGATCACCAAGCTTCTACGGGCCACAGTACTTGGTTAGTCACGGGGTTGTCGTGGTCACGGTGAATTACAGATTGAACGCTTATGGATTCCTCAATTTAGGCATCAAAGAAGCGCCGGGAAATGCGGGCTTGAAGGATATTAGGTTGGCGTTGAGATGGATTAAGGAGAACATAAGGAACTTCGGTGGTGACGTCGATAACATCACTGTTTTCGGACAAGGCTCCGGTGGAACCGCAGCTATTTACCTGACCCTATCGGCTTCTACTAAGGGGCTGTTCCACAAAATCATAAGTCAGAGCGGCACCATGTTCTCGCCGCAGTCTTTTGACGGTGACGCCTTACACACAGCCAGTCAGGTGGCCAAGGCTCTTGGCGTAAGCAGTAGCAAACCAAAGGAATTACTTAAACTCTACAAAGAAACATCTATAGTCAAAGTTGAAGAAGCCATTGCCAAACAAATGAACGCGAAATCCGTATTCTTGCCTTCTGTAGAAACCGCACTGGACGACGATCCTTTCCTCATAGACACTCCGCACAATATTTTGGCTGCCGGCAAGGATCATAGTGCTTTCCACCCAGTGCCAGTCATCATCGGCCTTACAACGGTCGAAGGAGTGACTTCAACTCTAGACTACAACACTATCACAAGCCAAATTGACAGAATTAAGAACGAAGATTTCTCAGCGCTCGATCAAAGATCGCTGAACGTTCCATCCGAGGAAAAACCCGAGGTTCGCAAGCTTCTGCAAGAAACCTACTTTGGCAATGGAACCAGTTCTGACGAGATCGTCGTGGGAGGCCTCATCAACTTGAATTCAGACTTCTCTTACGTGGGACCAATGTCCCTATTCTCCGATATGTATCATAACAGCTCTGGCCTACCAGTTTACGAGTACATCTTCGACTATATTGGCAATAGGAACCTAGGAAGACTGTTGACCAACAGCAGTCTTCCAGCTACAACGAATTTGGACGAGTTGTTCTATATCTTCGAGCTGGAAAGACTGCCATTGCCAATGGACGAGAATGACGCGAGGATTGTAACGTTCATGACGATGATGTGGACCAACTTCGCTAAATATGGGTAAGTTAACCCTGAATAAAAACTTTCACAATAGTAACTTTAGTCTCGCAATGCCTCTATTTAATTCTGCAACGCACTGATTGCAACTTATTGCGTACCTAGTTTAGTCTGTAAAACCTTATTGTCAGGATTTGCTAAGCGTAGTTAACATCAGAATAACCTCCGAATACCTGCAACAACAACAAAATCACTTATCCATGTGCCAAATTATACCACAGTATATATAGCATGCAAGCAAGCCTAGGTAGGTACGTGGTCTCGAGTGGACAACACGCCCACCAGCTCGCTAGATCAATGATCCGAGGCGGATTGCTGGCAGCGGCTGGAGAAGGAATGCCGAGACCAGAAAGAAGTGACTTGCCTTAGGCGAAGCCAATGTCCAGCAGTGGACGAGTACCTACGGGTTGATTGATTGATTAATTAAAGTCCAGGTACCACACAAGGAAAAAATCCCTGTCCAAACTGAACTAGACAACACAGTTTAATGACTCACTTTAAAGTCATAAGATATCACTCTCACTCATATTCTACCTTAATTTTCAGCACTCCAACGCCTGACCCGGCCAACGGAGAATGGCTGCCCTGCCCCCACCACTTAGCCATCCTTCTGGAGCCGCAGTACGTGACGCCTCTGACACCGGAACGGGCGTACTTCTGGCGGTCCTTCTACTACAAGTATGGCGTTGGTGTCGCCAAACACATGGGACAATGAGTTGGGAATCGATTCAGCGTATCGCTGAAGGCTGGTTGATGTTTTTATAGTTGCCATAATAAAGTAATAAAAAAAATAATAAAAATGTTTCTCTTCATCGCATAGTCGACACCACATAAACTATTGCATTTTAGTTGCAAAGTCTACAATTAGTAGAATGCCCGGATATCAAGGTTGATCATCATCATCATCAGCATCAGCCATTTGACGCCCACTGCAGGACATAAACCTCCCTCATAGATTTCCAAGCTTTCCGGTCTTGTGCCGCCCGCATCCAGCGACTCCCCGTCACCGTAACCAGGTCGTCAGACCATCTGATGGGGGGCCTTCCCACACTGCGTCGCCCGGTCCGCGGTCGCCAGGTCAGAACTTTTTCGCCCCAACGGCCATAAATTCTTCGAGCTATGTGCCCCGCCCTCTGGCACTTCAACTGAGCAATTCTTCAAGGTTTATGTCGATTGTCATATCGCGAAAAAAATGTATTGTCAGCGGTATGTTTGTTCAGTCTCAAAGTAGAACTTTCAAAGTCAAACTTTTTCAAATATTGTAAATGAATGTAGGTAGGTACTTTATTAAAAGAATTTTAATGGACTTTGTTGGTTATTTCTCATCGCATGTCTTTTGAACGTAAATATTTTTTTTATATATCTATGCCTTTAAACACGCAATTCTTGTATAATCTGAATCTCGGAAACGGCTCCAACGATTTTTATGAAATGTTGTATACAGGGGGTTTCGTGTGCGATAAATCGATCTAGCCAAGTTTAATTTTTAGAAAACGTCGTTTTATCTATGCTTTCATGCAATGAAAAACTGCTAAAATATCATTAGTATACGAAGGTAAATTTCGTCACTAGGGATCTACAAGGTCATATTAGCTCAGGTGGGAAATCGGGAGGTCCCGGAACCATAAAACGCCAGTTCAAGTCCAGACCTGCCCCTATATTACGCTCACCAAATCCTGAGTGATTCCAATCGGCGTTGCCAGATGTACGATTTAAATCGTATTCAAGCGATTTTTTACATTTATTTTGCATGTCCGATCCAAGGGCAGAAATCGTACGTAAACATACGACTTTTTTAGATTTAATTCAAGCAAAGTACTAATACCAACATAGCACGTCACTATTTATTCTGTTACTTACTAAGTACCAACCCTTCACATCACTAGTTAGTAAGATTTGTCTATGGTTAGGTAAATCTAACTAATGTTACACGTTACCGGTTACTCGGATCGGAAGTATTTCATTCTATACTTAGTTGTTTGAAGTTATACTGTGAATTTTGAAAGTTTTTAATCATGGAGGATGAAGATTCAACATCTAATCCAGGCCCAAGTCGCCCTTGTCCTGTAACTCCAAAAAAGCTTTTTGAAGATTTTAACAATATTTCAAAATTTGCTCTGGATTTACTATGCCTTCTTCACTCTAACACAGATTGTGAACGCTGCTTCAGTTCAGTCAATCTTATTAAAACAAAGATCCGAAATATGCTGAGTAATGAAACTTTAAACGGCACACTTTTGGCAAAACAACATATTAAGCGCTATAGGTGTTGTGTGGATTTTTCTCCAACAAGAGAAATGTTAAATAATATGAACAGTAAAACCCTTTACGGGGATAAATAAAAACCTAAAAAATGTGTGTTAAATCAATGGTTTATGTACTTTAAACAAATGTTTTGAAAACGTACTATTTTTTTAGCAGCCTTCTTAGGGAATACGATTTTTTATTTACCCATCGTACGATCGTTCATTCAAAACGTCTGGCAATACTGATTCGAATCGTGTAACTGTCAAATTAGTATGGATTTTGACAGTTATACGATTGGAATCGCTCAGGATTTGGTGCGCATAACCACAGCCACAGATGTCTCAGATTGTTTTCACCGTATTTAAATGTAATTTCCAAAAAACACCATTACCAAAAAATAAATACCGAGCAAAGCTCGGTCATCCAGGTCCTTTTTTTAGAATCAAACATTTTATTATCATTGAAAAATATTTACAATAATTATATCGAAAACGTTACTTTACATTTAGTATGCAAACAGATATATTGTAGCATCTAATCAACACTTTATCGATTATCTACAGTAATATGCGTGCATTGAACCCTAAGGTTACGGTACAAGGTAATAAATACGACTTTCACAAAAATCTGGAATAAGTCTTTGAAAAGACTAAGGCCCCTTGAAATATCATCAACTTTTCATAACAATACAACTACAAGGCACTGAAGCTAAGCTTATAAACTTCTACAAAATCTACAAGTTCGACTTGTACATCCGAAACGATCATTCGAATCACTTTCATCAGAATACTCTCGAAAACATTACGTCAACGTGTGAAACGTCAAACTTTCCCGCCGAAAACAGCGTAAAAAATGGCGGCACCTTGACGCGCCCAAAATGAAATGAACCGTCCAACTTCATGCATTATTTCTTTCAACTCGAATCGCTTTCCGTGTCACTCTCGGTGGATTGTCGTTTATTTTTGTGCTTCCTTTTTTCCTTGTGCTTTTCTTCGAGTTTTTCCCTGTGCTTGTGCCGCGGGCTCCGTTTTGGACTCTCCCGACGGACCCGATGCTGTCAAATGCCCGAGTCGTCTGTCGTGTGCTGAATGTTGTTCAACGACTCCTCAGAGGACTCGGACTTTTGCCGCTTTTTCTTTCTGGAATTATAAATAGGTCTGTAACTCTCAAAATACGGAGATAGAGTAGAAGAAAAATATTTTACGTAAAAAAAATTCAAAAAGAATTTATCGCCATAAATGATTCACAAAGTTTACACAAATGACTCCCGCATTATATAGAGCCTGTGTCGAGGGGATGAGAATGGATCTAACAGGTTAGGTATATGGTTGTGGACAGTGACTGTTAATATTAATACGAAATGATGTAGAACTTAAATTGCTCGGCATAACATTTGTGGTCATTAAGTGGCGGGAACTATTACCACCTATTACCAAACTCTGTAAAATTCTAGAACGTGCATGACGATCTGACTATGCACTAATTATGTTCGTTGAGAAATTTTACAGCTCATGAACAAACAAAATGCAATTCTGTCAAACTAGTGGGTTTGCAAAAGGAACAGAAACTCACCCTTTCTTTCTCTCATGTTCGATAGTAACTTGCTCTCTGAAAAGTTTCGACATGTCCAATTCTTTAATCTCATCCGAATTCGTTAGAATTATCGCTCTAGAACAAAAAGCCGGGTTAAAATTACTTCATTAAAGGTAAATATGTGGATATTTCTTAGAAACATGTAGATAGGTACCCAGTACCTAACATGTAAGTATTAACTATTAAGAACCCAATATTATTATAAATTAAATTAAAAATGTCAAAAGACATTAAGACACACCATAGATTCAGGTGCGATTCCAGTAAAGATCAGCCCCTCTACTCTCGACGCTACTGTGTTTAAATTGCGTCACAATTAAATGCAATAAGTGAGTAAATAACGACTTAGTAAACGTTTTAGTTGCAAGAAGTAGCATTCAATTTATTGAAACTTCAAAGCGCATCAGAAACTGAAAGCATATTTTGGCTAAATTTATAAATAATATATGCACTCAATTGTAACGAAGTTGGCTAAATTAGTGCCGAGATTAGAGGGACAGACAACGTATTTGTACTTCCGTGCCCCTCTATGAGAGTAGCGTATTTGTTCTCCTTTGATTCATCATTTTTCCTGGTGAAACTGTAAACATTCCCTAAAGACTTCATTGAAGACTACACATCAGTCAATCAACGCCAAACACGCTATAGGAAGGAACTAACAACACACAAATACCCAAATTACACAATTACCAGCCGGTAGTATAGCTTGACTTAGGGTAAATCCGTTTTAAACGTACAAACAAAAAAAAATGAACTTAGTAAAAATAAAATCGATCAAACTCAAAAAAACATGACTGAGAACGAAAACGGATCTCAAACTTAATCAAATCGAAGCATATTACAGAGGTTATGAAAAGCCACATGACGCGAAGTCACCATTCAAAACTATAGCGAATAATGCAATTTCTTATTTGAAAGCTTAATTTCTTAACAAGGTACAAAAACTATCTGCAGTTCACCCTAAGCCGTACGATACATAACCGAATGACGTGCAAAAAGTCGACGCATTCCGCGAAATGACCGCCATCGATTAGTTTGTATTGAGCTAACCCGCAAACGTAACATCATCCCTAACCAGAGTCCCTTTCGACCTTATTTAATATGCCCTAGAGGCTATTATGGAGCTGCAAGGGACCTGGGGAGGTCAAGTCGGACGGTCACCTTGACATCACAACGGGTTGTCTTTTGGGCTGGGACTGAGCGTGATTTATCGAAGACTGGAATAGATCTAGAACTTAGGTCGAGCTCTATTAGATTAGAAATAACAGTTAGTGCAAAGTGATTCGGAACTTATTTGTATTTTTTAAGTTGGCTGAACTCGTGGTTTTTTCAAGATTGGCTGTTTGATTAAGAATAATTTTTAATGACCGTAATCAGTAGTTTTGCAAAGTGACTAGTTTCCCATTTGCCGAATTAATCAAAGTAACATATTATTTTCCCTATTTATAACTATTTTGTTTATTTTACTTCTATGTTAAAATTGAGCCAATTATCTATAGATTCAATCAGCCAGAGCCCAATTTGCCACGTTTTTTTCAGCTTTTTGAGCCGAACAATATCAAAGTGTTTGCATAGACTACGCTAAAGTGGCATCGCATCGCCCGAAGCTGGGGCGCGGTCAACAAATGACTGCTATGCTCGCTCAATATAAGGATGACCCTGTCGTAATGCTGTTGTGTACAATCAGAGACAAGATTCTCGACAAAAAGAACTATAGGATTATCAATTTAGTGTTGCAACAAGTTTTGTCCTAAGTACATACCTAGACGTTTTTTCTCAGATTTATATTTTTCCAAAATTAAATGTCATAATTTTATTTTTTAGTTCGCACTTATGCGCTCTGCTATTGTACTATTTATTGGTATTTTTAAGTTGGCTTCACTCGATATTTTTTCAAGCTTGGCTGTATGAGTTTTAGGTTGTATCTCAGGTTGTAGGGAAGGTTAGGAAGATTGTATCTTAAATAGGGCTAAGAATCTTAGCCCTATTTAAGATACGACCTTTGGTAATCATTAGCCTAGAATAGAAGAATATCCATTCTATGTAAAAATATTTATAATGCCTGACAAATAACTTGAACAAATGACTTTCAGTTCGCATGGGCGTATTTAGGAATTTAGTCAAATTAACAAAAAAAAATAACAAAAACAATTACTGTTACGTGTCCATCATAAACTCACTCCGACTACGCGGATTTTTGGTTAAGTTATCTGTCGGGTAAGCCGAAAACTCGTAAAAATCAACAATAAAAAGGTAAAATTAATAAATAAACACTCACCTGATTCGGCCACCGTCAACACAATCGTGCTTCCTCGGGTCGCTTATCACTGATATTGAGGTCTCCACCACATCCTGTCTCTTGGCGTGCTTCTTTGACTTGCTGTGTTTCCTGAAATTTATTTAAATTTTTTTTTCAACTTTACTGAGTATTATTTCAATATTTATTTTAGTATTTTCTGAGGAACACGAGCACTAGACATAGTAAAACTTAATTTGAACGGATATTTACTCGTTTACTTTTCCATTTTACAATTTTCCGACGCTTCGTTACTTTTGCAAGTTACGTGGTCTCGGTAGAATGAGAATCTAAAATTCCAAATTTCAATAGAGTTCGTGGTTACGTGCATGTGAACCAGTGCTTAAGTGCATGTGATCCCCTTGGTAGAAGTGTGACTTTTTAATTGCAATTTTAATTTCAATAACTAATAATCAGTAAAATGGAAAAGTAAACGATTAAGTATCTGTTCAAATTCAGTTTTATTAACTCCTGAACTGCCCTCGCGGAACGCAACGTATAGGTGGCCCATACTAAGTTGGACACAGATCTGTGTCGCGGCAGACGAGTGGTTAACATATATTTTTCTGATCATTTAAATAGCGCCCTTTTGGTTTCATATTCGCCCCTAACGTAACCGAGAACACGTATGTAACGAACGATTTCTAAGAGCCATCGCCCACGACGAATTTTGTAGGCGCTTCAGAAGCGAGTTTTATGACCTTTTTGAGAAGCGATACAAATGCGCTCAGGCGATGCACACGTGCGCGTGAATAGCGTTTGAATCGCGTTACAAAGGCACCGTAGGCAATGGCTCTAACTCTATGTCTCAACTTGATCGACTCTACAGCAAACAAACGAAAAGGGTTACGTATCTGTCGCACTAAAATACTCTTATCCACAATTCTTCGAACAGCTAAACACTCACTTATTCTTTCTCTCCTTCTCTTTCCTATCGCTGGACTTGTGTTTGGGTCTTTTTCTGTACACGGACCCGCCACCCTCGTCCACCGTTTCCAAATGCAGAACGTACAAACGGTATATTTGTAGCAATATCACCTGAGAAAGGAACGAGTGCCTTTTACAATTTTTCCGAATTCCACACGAACGAAATAGCGGGCACAGCTCGTTCAATCAAATAACTTCTTATCAGGCTGTTGGAAAACTAGTCATTGCGTAAAAATACTGTTTAAAAAGCTCCACGAGCTTACTAGCGCCAACAATGAAAATAAAATGTAAAATTAATTTTTTTTTTTCACAAAGCCGCTTAAAAATCTTTCAATTATGTAAAAAGACCTGATAGCATTTATGCCAAAAACGTCCGTTTTAGCAGATGTTTAAATCCTTAGATTCTCGGTTGTGGGTCGAAAAATTACTATTTGCAGGGTAGCAGGATTTGTAAGCCACTTTTTGCAAAAGGCATCTGAAAAACAAATCGCATCGAAAAACGAAAAACAATCGATTTGTATTTCCCTGGTGACGCTCATGTAGCCGCATGGGAACGAAGTAGCACTTAAAAGTTTGTTGTTCAAAACACTCACCAGCGTATTCTTACAAGTGAAGAACATATTCATGTAGTTGATGATCTTGTAGTGGCAGATGATGAGGAGGCGAAATGCGAGAAAGGGCGCGTCCTGTAGAGCTATGTTCATCATGATGGCGCACACTTCTATGGAGCAGCAGCAGGCGCGGCTGGTGTTCCTGCCAGGCGGTGGGCTCGGGTTACAGCAGCTTTCATAAAGTGACCGATAGCACCCCTTACAGGCACCTGAAGGTTTTGAGGGGGGCAGTAGAAGGCTCACCTTTAATATCAATGTCGCAGCCTCTGGAGAATTATTAACTACGTAGAAGGATGTCCATTTTATTTATTTAAACTTATGGTTTCAGGAAACATCTATCAAATGACTAGCTACAAAGCACAAAAACCGTAAAATTACTTTAACTTAAAAGTAACAGTCCTAAAAGTCGTTGTAAACGACAAACTCTAACCGACATATTTCAGGAGTTAAGCCTTTTCAAAATAATAGTGTAAAACGAAATCTTGTTTATTTTGTTGATTGTCATACGATTCATGCTCTTAAACGACTGATTCAGATCAAATGGCACACAATTATACCTTTTATCAGAATCTCGCATAAACTGAGTCGCGCTCACAACAATATTTGTACAGCGGTATGTTTATATGACAGCCCATTTTGTCTTACGATATACATTGCACTATATGCTTTTGCGACAGTTTAGGGTAAATGTTGTTTGATATCGTGTGCACACAATACAATAATTAATCCCAATTAAGAGTGTAAATAGTAGTCTGCCGTAGAAGCGACAATCAACATTTACACAGCATGCGACTAAAGAGTAATTTTGTGAAGTGACTAAAAAAACTTAGTGACTACAACAAAGGCGATTCATGCCAAAATATGAAAGCTTTACGAAGTGCTATTTAAATAACGCGAAACCTGGAAATAGTTTCTTAAGTATTATAGATATTATTTAACTACATTCAACAAATTTTATTTTTATTTTTCATACAAATGGACTGCGCCATGTTTCATCATTATAAACGATGAATTTTGGGTCGTTTCAGAACCATATCAAAATAAGCGTGCCT
Organism: Yponomeuta malinellus; assembly: GCA_947308005.1. NCBI lineage: Eukaryota > Metazoa > Arthropoda > Insecta > Lepidoptera > Yponomeutidae > Yponomeuta > Yponomeuta malinellus. The sequence goes on from OX371023.1 coordinate 5,051,642, forward strand.
TAACAATAACTATAGAGTACGCTAGTTTATTTGGGTCACTTTCATAAAAATTCTCGACACAATCTCGAATCTATGAGAACAATATTAGTAGCGAGCCAGAGCGGTGCAAGCACACGGCGGGTCCGCGGTTCATTTTTTTGATTTTTTTATTACATTCTTTTTGTTGCACTAACCCATGCTGCGGACAATTTTAAAAACCTATTTAGAGGCTAAAAATTCCACCCATGCCGGGACTTGAACCCGCGACCTCTGTCTAACCGTGCCAGCGCTCTCCCAACTGAGCTAATGGGCAAGTGCAGGCATCGGCGAAATTTCGAGCCTCTTTACAAACTTCTCTGTATTACGTACAGGCAGCGACATCTGGCCGAAGTAATCTACATCACTTGCAGCAACTACGGTTAGCCAGAGGTCGCGGGTTCAAGTCCCGGCATGGTTGGAATTTTTAGCCTCTAAATAGGTTTTTATAAATCGTCTACACTTAAAAATGTTAGTTTAAGGCCGACTTGCAACACTTTCTTAAATGTGGCTTAAACAGCATTTAACTAAAATTCCTCATACAAAAGTCAATTTAAATGGCGACTTAAGTGACGTTTAAGAAGTGGTGCAAGTTGGCCTAAATAGATGACATTTTTAATTACTAATTACAGCTGGTATAAAATGAGCACATAGCACGCAGAACTGATGGCCGATGGGGCCAAAAAGTTCTCGAATGGAGACCACATATCGGCAAGCGCAGCGTAAGACAACCAGCCACAAGATGGACAGATGACCTCATCCAAGTGGCAGGAAGGCGCTGGATGCAGGCCGCTTCCAACCGGTCTTTTTGGAAATCCATGGAGGAGGCCTATGTCCAGCAGTGGACTCCTTGTGGCTGAATGATGATGATGATGATGATGATAAAATGAGTTGTGAATTCTAAACTTGTATGGACTTCAGATTTCGCGCCATTCCATTAACACATTGTGTAATAGGCCAAATGCTGTGGAAAAAAATGCTGGTGCCAGGGAAGCCTTAAAGCAAAAATGACTGAAAACAAAGAAATTAGGACGATATAGGTGACAGGACCCGTCACCCGCGGTGAGTCTGGACGTAAGGGGCGAGTCTACTAAAATCATAGTTCTCCAATAGCGTAGCATTAGTACGTCACAGGTCGCTTCATTGACACTAGTGAGTGTCTGCTAAACAATCGCATTCCAGTAGTATAACCCGTGCAACTTAACTCGGCGCTTCGTTCGATTCGATCTTCCCGAGTGATGCTTATTTAATTTGCACTGGTTATACCACAGGAATAGGGTTGCCAACCCTACTATGTAATATAGTATCCTACTATATTAGGGGCTCAAATACTATATTTCTAAAAAATATATATAGTAGGCGAAACTACTATATTTTGCGTAAAGCGGAACCCAGCCTTAATCTTTTTCTAAATCTCGCTCTTCAAGTCTAAGTCCGTGAATCGCGCGGCACGACTACCGCTATTTTTTACTATTTTTTTGCCATTATTTTGCCATAATCATCTCTTAGAGGTAATAGCGTCTAAAATACTATATTTGTTAGAGAACAAGTTGGCAACCCTACACAGGAATGACATTGTACTGATATTGTTTAGCAGACTACGAAATAGAGGCAAATAACAGCTATTGTCGTGCTATTGAACCACTATGTGTTTATTGAACTTTAAGCCCTGCAGTAGGATAAATAGCTAACAACACCGAAGCCCGCAAAATAAAAACCCCCGAAAGCAGCCGAACAGTGCCCAAGAGTGCCTTATGAAGCGCGCAGTGCGTACAATACGTACATGTCAGACCTATGAGCGGTGCCACGGGACTTGCGCGACTTGGTGGCCGTGAGGACCACCGTGAACTGGATGAGGGACCACGACCAGATGGCCAGGGTCAGCAGCACCAGCACCTTCTCCGTGGCCATCTCCGTGTCTTTGAACGACTCGAAGAACTCGATGATGTCTGCCGCAGTGCCTGTCCGGGGAGAGGCAGTTTTGGTGGCGAGTTCAACTTTGACGAGTTTGAATTTGGATTGAATTTTATTTCGAGGGGCCGGGAAGGGCTTTTTTATTAGGGTTCCGTACCCGAAGGGTGCCAAACAGGATCCTATTACTAAGACTTCACTGTCCGTCTGTCTGTCTGTCACCAGGCTGTATCTTATGAACCGTGATAGCTAGACAGTTGCAATTTTCATAGATGATGTATTTCTGTCGCCGCTATAAAACAGAATAAAATAAAGATTTAAGGGGGACTTCCATACAACAAACGTTGTCTAAAGACAGCGCTCGCCATCTAGCGGCCATCTATGTAACCTTCACAGCGGCGATGTCATGTCGTTAAATGTCAATGTTAAACGCTTCTGGTTTCTGTAGACGGCGCTGTTCTCAAATTCGATCTTTGTCTAAGACTGTATAGATAATTAATAAGGAACCCCTACGTGCGCGAGTCCGACTCGAACTTGGCCGGTTTTTAGGGTTACCTAATCAAGAAGGAACCGTTGAATATAGTTTGGCCATGTCCGTCCGTCCGTCTGTCTGTCTGTCCTTCTGCCTGTCCGTCCGTCCGTCCGTCATCCTATCCGCGGCTTAGCAATCTACAATCTTAAATCAAAATTCACGCTATCGGGGCAATACAATGACAATTATGAAGCTACTGACCGATGTAAACCAGCAGAAGTTGGCTGAGCTGGTCGCGTGTAAGCTCGCCCTTGGGTAGTAGCCAGCGGCCCACGATCAGGGTCAGCATCAGGAACTGTTCAATCAGCGTCACCCACATGTCCATCGGGATCTTCGTGGCACCCAAGATCTGCGTCTGGTTTGGGGAAGGACAGTCCCATGATCACAAAAATACATAAACTCACACCTGTATCTCAGAGGGGTTGGCACAGCCGTTTGCCATGATCGTGTCATCTATCAAGGTTCCTAAGTTAAACTTAGTATAACTTACACCTTAAAATTATTTCTTTGTCAGCCGATTTTTGTGTTTACAAAATCCCTGTTATTTGTTCATATAATTTCGTTCCCGGTAAAAAAACCATGGGCTGTCATCAAAGTTAATGGGATGATAAGACCTTTTAAACGACAGCGACATTTTGACATTCTAATATGATTTCGCTGACAGTACAAGACCTTCCAGGTTTACGACAAATTGGTCTTATCTTGGCAACGTATGACTTCTCTTACCTCTGTGACCGTAAGATTGGACTTCATCTCCAGCCTCAGGTCGACCTTGTGTAGTTCTAGCAGCCATATCGCGGGCACGACTAGCCCGAGGTAGATAAATACGGACGGGCAAAACCTGTGGGGAGGTCGAAGGGGTTAGGTTGTTAGGGGTTAGGTTAACTGTCCCAAAACAGATGGGGCGTGGGGCGAGGGCGCGGCAAAATGTATGAGTACCAAGAGCGACCGCAGAGCAAGGACTGTGGTCTGTGTGTTTCGCGCCTTATAAGCAACGCCCGTACTATCGACGCTAAATTGGGCAACTTGCATCCAGCCGCTGCCGGCAATTTGCCTCAGATCGCCGCTTCAGCGAGCTAGTGGACGTCCCACTATGTGGTCTCCAAAGACCTTTGTACCTCTTTGACGATCGGTTCTTCACTTTAGCTTACTACTCTTATAGGGTATATCACCTTAGTTATTAGGCAAATTGTCACATTTTCGATGTAATCGGATTAGCTATTGACCGTGTGTGCACAGTGACGATTTGAAATACTTATAAAGCCATTTTGCACCACTATTTAAATGTCACAGGTTAAGTAAGAGTGTAATTTAAATGATCAGCAAAAAAATACTGTTTTAATCATCAATAAAGTCTTTTGAGCACCAACTAGTAGTCAGAAAATACAAAAGAATGTTTGCTGACCATATTTGATTTATCTGCTGACCGCGTCTTGCTGCTTAATAATTTTATCTGCTAACCAAAATAAGTGTTGGCTGATCGAATGACATTTTTGCAGATTTGCAAATCAATTTAATGTTGTCGTTAAGAAATCATTTACCTAAATTAAATTTTGTGCGAAGTTTAACAAAATCGTGCAAGACAGCCAAACCCCTTCTCGTACATTAACAATCTGTTAACGAGAAACTGGGGGTTAGTCTATACAAATGGAACGTCCAAAGTCAAAAAATTTGGTCAGCCGCTATGCGCGCTCTGAGGTCACGTCGAAAACAAGTCACAAAGCAAATAGAGCCACCCCAATTTTGCGCAGATAATTGAGGGGCGACAGACAGACAGACAAGCGAGCCGGATGTTTCATTAGTGGAGGCTTTCACTAATGGGCAGGTGGCAGGACGAAATAGGCTTAATAAACGTGTTTATTTCGGTCAGACTGAAAAAACGTTATTTGAAAAACCTTAAGATTTCTTCGTAACAACACTGATGAAAAATTTCTAATGAAAAATTGAAAGAGAAAGAAAGAAAAAACATTCGTTGTAACAACAAGATACATCACAGAAAAAATAAACCGGTTCGTGACATCACTGACTCAATGTGAAAACAACAGAAAGAAAACGTATACCTACCCTAGATTGAAGCGAACGACTAAAGGTAAACACAGCATCTCACAAACTTTATTTACTCGACATAGCTCATGCACGCAGCTTTGCTTGGATCGTGTACGTACTGTTAAGGAAAAGTTATAAATTTCTGCAAAAAAACCAGTTATTTCTTTATCAATTAGAGCCTACATATACATCAATACAGCTCTCGAGGCAAAGGCGCATCTTTGCATTTGCGTGAGTGCAAACAAAAGTCATCTTTGCTAATTGCGAACATATTTGCCAGCGGTGGGATCGCTTTTATTTGAGGACCGCTGAAATTTTAGGCATTTTTTGGGGCACTCTTAAGCAAATGGTATTTTCATGATAAAATAAAATATTTACTTTAAATAAACTGCAAGTGCGGGAAAAATCAGGTAGGTAATAACAGTGTTATCGTGTTTATTGCTTAACGGTATTTATTAGGCATATCGTTCTGTATAACTTTGCTAAATAATAGGGGTTAAAGAATGAAATTGCCGTTTTATTGCAATAGGTTCTTTGAATTGACATAGAATCTTCATGATTTGAGGTTGAATGAAACTTTTTTCAAATGGTTTCTATGATGATCTTTTTTTAAAAAATGTGAAACATTTGAATATCGACTTTCAATTGTTTTTGTTATTCAATTTAGACAAGAAAGATGGATACTGCGAAAATTCGAGTGATTTTTGAATACGAGTTCCGACGCGGAACTAACGCGGCAGAAACAGCCCGCAATATCAATGCTGCGTTTGGAGAGGGGTCTACTAATGAACGCACCGTGCAATTTTGGTTTAAACGCTTTCGTGATGGAAATTTCGACTTAAAGAACGAGCCACGAGGAAGAAGATAGTGGAAGCCGACCCTAGTCAAACTACCCAGGAATTAGCGGCATGGTTTAACGTTACCTTACCCACAATATTGACTCACTTGCGTCAAATCAATAAAATAAAAAAATACGAAAAATGGGTGCCTCATATTCACTCGAATTTTCGCAGTATCCATCTTTCTTGTCTAAATTGAATAACAAAAACAATTGAAAGTCGATATTCAAATGTTTCATATTTAAAAAAAAAATAACATCATAGAAACCATTTGAAAAAAATTTCATTCGAAAACCTCAAACCATGAAGATTCTATGTCAATTCAAAGAACCTATTGCAATAGAACGGCAATTTCATACTTTAACCCCTAATATTATGCAGTGTCATAATGCACAGACTATATGTCATAATGTGGCATATTGAAAAACCAAATTTTTGACATGTGTCAACTTAGTCGTCCGCTTCAGTAAATACACCACAAACAAAGCAAAAATAAAAAATAACAAAAATGGGTGTAGCCTGTGGTGTATCTAAATTGCCACAAAAGGCAACTGATTCGGCGTTGTGCTGAGGGGAGCGAGCGCTCAGGCAACGGCGCCGATTTTCAGTCAGTGCCTAAGGTAGGTAACTCAATTCAATTCAATTCAATTCAATTCAAATATTTTTATTCATTGTAAAAACAGAATGTTTACTTAATGAACGTCAAAGTTGTTAGTTTCACAATTAATGGATTATGTGGAGAAGAAGCTAACAAAGAAACTCCACATTTATTCTTTTCAAAACACGTTTTAACTTAATTAACAGAGTTTTCAACTTAAAATATTAGTCATGAATGTGTTGAACACTAGTCACAATCGTCCTTTAAATAATATTAATCTACTGTTTAATGCCAAACATCTTTGTCTTCTAAATAATCCTTGATGTTATAGTAAGCCTTTTTGCACAGAATGTGCTTAACACATTTTTTAAATCGCGTTGGAGGTAACTCTAATATATCTTGAGGAATTTTGTTGTAGAACCTTATACAGTGCCCCATAAAGGATGTGTTAACTTTTGCAAGTCTAAATAGTGGAAATGACAATTTATGTTTATTTCTAGTATTAACATTATGGTGGCCACCAACATTTTCGAAGTCTTTGATATTTTTTCTAACTTACATAATATTTTCATAAATGTATTGACATGCAACTGTTAAGATGTTGGTTTCTTTGAAGAAATCTCTTAGCGAATCCCTACTACCTAACTTGTAAATAAATCGGATGGCTCTCTTCTGTAAGATGAAAATCGTCTCAATGTCTGCTGCCCGACCCCACAGTAGTATGCCGTAGGACATAATACTATGGAAGTAACTAAAATAAACAAGCCTAGCAGTTGCAACGTCAGTGAGCTCTCTAATTCTTTTGACTGCATATGCTGCAGAACTAAGCCTGTGTGCTAGTTTTACAATATGAGGACCCCATTGCAATTTTGAATCGATTGTGATGCCTAGAAAAACGGTCTCTTCTACAAATTCTAGTTTTTCTTTTCCGAGTACAATGTTGTTTTCAACTAATCTTACGTTTGGTAAGGTAAACTTTATACATTTTGTCTTTTTGGAATTTAGAAGCAGATTATTTGCCGTGAACCAATCCAACACACGCGAGAGAGCATCATTTGCATCGTCAAGATTATTTTCTTGTCTCTTAATTTTAAAAATAAGTGACGTGTCATCTGCAAATAATACTATCTCGGACATGTTTTGTACCATAAACGGCAAATCATTTACGTATACAAGGAAAAGGAACGGCCCCGAAATTGATCCCTGTGGTACTCCCATTTTTATTTGTGAACCTGTGGATTTTATACCATTTATGTCCGCTTTTTGAACCCTTCCTTTTAGATAAGATCTCATCAGTTCTAAACCTTTCCCCTTTACTCCGTAATGCTCTAGTTTTAGCAAAAGTGTCTCGTGGTCCACGCAATCAAATGCCTTTGACAAGTCACAAAAAACACCTATAGCATCCCTACGATCCTCCCATGCACTATAAATATGTTTAACTAGCAAGACACCAGCGTCCGTCGTCGACCGTCCCTTCGTGAAGCCGAACTGCTGGTTATGGAGAAGTTGATAATTATTAAAGTGCGTAAGTAGTTGAACTAAAATAATCTTTTCGAATATTTTGCTCAATACGGGTAGGATCGAGACTGGTCTGAAATTTGTGGGATCATGCCTATCGCCACTTTTAAACAACGGAACGAGCCTACTGTATTTCATTAGGTCAGGGAATGTAGGTACCCTCACCTACACATTTGTTAAAAATTTTTGCTAAATGAGAAGCGAGGACATCTATTACTGAACTAACTATGATTACTGACATTCCCCACAAATCTTCCGTTTTTTTAAGATTTAATAGTTTAAACGCTTTAATTACGCTATGGGGATTAATGAAGTCAAACGAAAACTCGTAATCGCACGAGGGGACATTGTCTTTTAATAAACTTGCAGCAAGATCAGGAGACGAATCTAAAGGAGCCGTAGTTTCAATTGGAACATTTGTAAAGAATTGTTCAAAGGCCGCAGCAATGTCCTCATTTGATGTTATTACTTTATCATCTATCTTTAGAGAAAATTCGCGATCTCCTGATTTGGCTTTACCAGTTTCCCTATTTATAATAGTCCAGATTGTTTTAGATTTATTTGAAGACTGGAGGATTTGTTTCTTTATATGTTCGCATTTAGCTTTGTGGCAGACGGCCCTGAATAATTTAGAATATAGTTTAACATACTCTATAAAACTGTGGTCATATGTGTATGTTTTTTTCTCATACAATGCATACAGTGTGTTTCTCATAAATGAACTACAAAGTGGTGCATTAGAAATTAATTAAAATAAATACTTACAATAATTTACATATTATGTAATTCACACATTAACAATGCATTTTCCGCTGACAGCGCTTACACGCGCGACCTTAATAATTTTACCTAAACCATTCCAAACTCTGTACATTCATCATCATCATCAATTTGACGCCCACTGCAGGACATAGGCCTCCCTCATGGTTTTCATAACCATGAGGGGTTTTGCCGTAATCGCCACGCTTGGCAGGCGGGTTGGCGATCGCAGTATGCGGTTGGCATCTCAGGAAGACGCTGCTGCCCGTCTCCTGGTAATTGATTTCCTTAGTCGCCTTCTACGACATCCACGGAAGGAAATGGAGTGACGCTATTCTTAATACGGCGCCACACGGAATCACCCACTCTGTACATTACATATTTTAATTAGTGGATTAAAGAAGTTTACTTTAAAATTAATATTTTAATGTAAACTACATGATTGTTGGAGAGGCCACAATAAACTAAATCCAATGGGTAAATATAAATGAAATAAATAAGGAAAATAGAAATGGCAATAGATGGCAACAACAACACGCAAAACGCGTGTCGTACAATACGCAACGGTTGCTTATGATTAAATTTGTGCATACTGGGTAGAATATTAGACTCGGAAGTGAGAGACCAAGGTTCAATTCCCAGTGCGGTTATGTACCTATGACTTTGTTCTCTAAGTTATGTACATTTGTGAAGTTATAGTAGCAATACCACTCGCTAACTGTGAAGGAAAACATCGTGAGGAAGCCTGCTTGTCCGCGGTGGGCACGAGTGGTGATTAAGCCCTTATGGACCTTTTAGACGAGGCCAATAGGCGAGACAATCCAATAAGCGAGTCTAGTAAGCCAATCCAGTGAAAAACGCAAAATTTTCTTCATGTCGTTCACACACAAGCCAGTCGATACCGATATAAATAAGTAAAGTAAATAAAATTAATTTCTATTAACGATGGACAGACGTAAAATTGCTTTAAGAGCTACGTTCAAAAATGTTATTAAGCTAATGCATGAAGAGATTTTGGATATGCAAAATCTCTTCAATAAAACAACACGTACGACATGACATGTATTGGACTGGCTTACTCGCCCGGGACGGAAACACGTTTCACATGAAGCCAATACACAAGCCAATCCAATGGGAAAGTAGTGGGGGAAGCACTAGCGCCAGCAAATTCGAAATCGTTCTAATTCACTCGACTGGCATAAGCTATTAGCTTGGGACAATCCAATGCATTCGCCTGGTTCCATTCACACGAAGCCAATATTCGCCTGGCTTACTCGATTGTCTCGTCTATTGGCCTCGTCTAAAAGGTCCACTCTGTATCTCTGAGAGAAGGCCTTCCAGTGGGACGTATATAATAGGCCGCTTATGATAACTGATGAGATTACATTGTCAGTAATTTCAGTAAAAAGTAAAAGTCAGAAGTGGCGAATTGAAAGTTAACCTACTTCGAAGGAACGAAAAGAATGCCTACAAAAAAAGAGAAAAAATGCCTTCAAAAGAAATTAGACATTTGAAAAATTCACTGGTTTTAAACTAGTCATTTCAAGAAATTACTGATTTATGTCAATGCAAGTCACTTAAAAAAAACGATTGATGAAAAAAAATTACTATGTCGCAATACCTGAAGCCACGCGCATTATAGGGTTCCGTAGAAGGAGGACGGATTTTCGTTTTTCGGGTTTATAAACTAACGGAGACAAAATTCTTTATACTGCACCTGCTTGGAAAGTACCTTGATACTTTATCAAATTTACTGTAGAAAGTACGTCATTGCATATCGAACAAATATGCGGGGAGAAAACGCATCTGAGCGGGAGAGAAAAGTGTATGAAAATCCATTTCTTACGTGGTTTTTCTTTTTTAATTTTGGGTAAGACTATGCGCCGGTAACCTAAATATCAAAAGCCAAAAAGTTTTTACAGTGAGTTTTTATCTCCAAGTTCGCAAAATGACTCTGGCCACTAGCTGTGAGTTGGATGGTGTCGGGCTGGCAGTGCGACCCTGCGGCGGCAGGATAAACAATTTGAAAAAAGAACATGTGAAAATTGCAGACGCCATTGGCGCCATTTCCAATTTGTGTGTTGTTTGAGGATTCAGTTTTCGTAGAAAGTAAAATAAAAGCAGGTGTAGTGCCTTGCCTACGGCTCGGGCTTCAAACGACACCCTCGACGGTAATCGGTCACTTTCTCCTCTCGGTGAACAATGTACTATTTTTTGTCTTTTTTATTTGCACCTCTACTGGATAACTAGCAAAGGCCAAATTCACGCCTTAGCTCCCTAAGTTCAGGCTAATCATAGTTTCGAAGCAGAAGGGGTGCAGTAACAGTCGACGACACGTCAATATTAACGCGCGCACTCTATTCACTTACATTAGGGGCGATTTTGCGACGAAAATGTAAACCTCCGTGCCAAGTCAAGTTCATGTTGTGACATTTATGACGCTTTGTTAGCGAGTGCCGAACCTGAACAGCTAGGGTTATTCTGGCAGCGTTTCTCAAAGTATGGATCGAGCCTAGGGCATGCGCGGAACAAGAATTCCGTAAGAATTACGTCGGACCAAGTAGCAAAGTACTCAACTCGTTCACTTTTAAAACTAAGGACAATAGTTATGCAAGAACCTTTTACGACACAATTATTAAAGTTATTAAAAGGGACGGACTGAAAACCAGCGCCGAGACTACGCATCCAGTCACGGCAATAAAGCTCAGCCCATTCCTTTTTACCACAAACATTTGTGAATGAAACAATAATTATTATTTATTATTTTTGTGTAGTAAATAAAATATTTTCACTTTCACAATACTCAAAAACATAAAATCATACAACAAAACACATTTAACAGAAAACGCAAAAATGTGGGTAACAGTAAAGTAGGTATACAGCTAAAAACAAACAACAATAAAAAAGGAAGGAAAACTTAAAGACAAATCGGTAAAAAAGGTGCCAGAAGTGTTGGAAGGTTTTGAGTACTTTACTTCATACACAAAGAAATAAATAATTACACAAGACCTAAGCGTAACATGAACGAGTACATAGGCGAGCTTATTTCTATAGAAATTTCTTCTAGCCAACCAGAAGTGTAACATAAAAGAGTACCTACATAAAAAGTATTGAGCCCACAAAATGGGTCCAATTCAGCATAATGTTGCAATTTAATGAACTTGGCATCCATTTATATCGGCGAAGCCACTAATGGACGGATTGTTGGATTAGTATTCATACGACGCACAAGACTGGCTCCGTGTGGCGCCGGACTAAGAATAGCGTCACTCCATTTCCTTCCGTGGATGTCGTAGAAGGCGACTAAGGAAATACATTATCAGGAGACGGGCAGGACGGACGGGACTTCCTGAGATTCCAACCGCATACTGCGATCGCCAACCCGCCTGCCAAGCGTGGCTACTATGGCAAACATGAGGCCTTTGTTCGGCAGTGGACGTGAAATGGATGATTATGATGATAACAAGACTGGTAAAATCACCTAAAATATAGCCATACATAAGCAGCCTATATACGTCCCACTGTAGGGCACAGGCCCTTTCTCAGGGAGAGTATGGGTCATAAGTAATCATCACGCGTGCCCACCGCGGATAGGCGATTTCAAGCGCTGAGGTATGTGAATAGCTACAATGCTGAATGCTGAATACACTCAGGTTTGGTCGCGATGTTTTCCTTGGTTAGCGAGTGGTATTGCTACTATCACTTCACAAATGTATGTACATAACATAGCATAATAAATAAATAAATAAAAAAAAAAAAAAAAATAGCCATAAATCAAATTATTTTTTTAGCCGTAATATTGGGCCGCTAAGGAAGGTGCGCTAAGGGTTTGAGAAACACTGAGCTAGCCTTAAATCAATTTAATTCCTATCTACGACGGTGCGTGCAATTCGTGCCAACGACAGCTGACCAACATTTTTACCGATCGATCTTATCAGAATAACAGAGTTGGATTTAGATAGGGGCAACGAAATATAAAATAATGGCTTACGCATCAACAAAATCTAAAGGGTGAAACTGAATTCCCATATGAAAATGTAAATAGGCATCTGAAATTGGAGTAGGTATTTACTTCGAACAGGAAAAAAAATATCGGCTGTTCCTACATTTCAATACAGGTGGTGCTGATTTTCTTTTCGCGACTTCAAAGTTTTCCCCACAGTAAAAGTCGTTCGTTTGAACGAATAAAAGAAGCGTAGACACCCTGTATAATATACTCACCACTTCCATTCCTGGTTGTCCTTGATGGTCAGAGTGAACACGCCTTCGAAAAGCAGCAGTAGGATCGGAGTGGCCAAGTACCAGTATTCATTTCCCTTGAAGTAAGTCACTTGCCAAATGGCGATAATTCCGTGACAGGCGAATACTAGACGAGTGATGACTGCCTTTATAGTGGCCAGTACCTTACCGACGTTCGCCATTTTGTTTTTTTGCTTCTGTTCGGTTTATTTTTCTTTTTTCTTTGCGGGTATTTTAATGGCTGTTTAGGGCTGGCATTGACTCATCTTTTTTTCATTTTTTTTTTTACTGGATAAAGTTAAATGCGTACACCTACATGTGCAAACTTCGTGTTATTATTTTTTTTCTGAGAGTAAACAAACATTTTTTAAATACTATTATAGTCAAGAAAATAATTTCTGAATTATTCAGACGAATGAATGACCTAGGACGAACAATCAATGTTATCGACATTATTGCTTTCCTTATTTTAACGATTTGTATCAGAGACTTTGTACATCTTAACAAAAGCTGAATGAAATGAAATATTTGTTATATCGTTATGTTGGAAAAATATCGAACCAGTTTTGTTTTTTAAGGTTCCGTACTCATTTTCTCTGTTCTGTGCCGAAGGGTGCCAAACGGGATAATATAACTAAGACTTCACTGTCCGTCTGTCTGTCTGTCACCAGGTTGTTTCACATGAACCGTGATAGCTAGGATGATGTATTTCTGTCGCTATAACAACAAATACTAAAAAGAGAATAAAATAAATATTTAACGCATCTACGCATTTTATTTTAACTGCTAAAGACGATTCCTCTAAAACAATCCTCAGAGACAGTTTAAATAATTTGTGATCACGTCTTTCCCTTTACCGCAGCCTATTTATATTATAAGCAGCCTATATACGTGCCACTGTAGGGCACAGGCCTTCTCTCAGGGAGAGAGTATGGGCTTACGCGTGCCCTCCGCGGATTGGCGATTTCAAGCGCTGAGGTATGTGAATATCTCCGACACTCAGGTTTCCTCACGATGTTTTCCTTCACGGTTAGCGAGTGGAATTGCTACTATAACTTCACAAATGTACATAACTTAGAAAACAAAGTCATAGGTACATGCCCGCACTGGGAATCGAACCTGGGTCTCTCGCTTGCGAGCCCAATTTCTACCCACTAGGCTACCACCGCACTATAAAAACAGGATTCCTCTAAAAACCAATCTAAGACCCTCTTTGTTTAATATGTGGCTGCATCTTTTCCTTATAAAATCTCCACCACAGACTATTTTAATCGACGTTTTCTACGTGTTTTAAAGAAATCTAGTTTTTATAAATAAGACCGCAATAATTAAAGTAGGTACCTTCTTGAAAAGAAATGTTAGTTTTGTTCCACACTGTTACTTTATAAAGTACATTACTTTTTATTAAAGAATCTTCATTCGGATTATTTTAAATCCATAGCTTTTATCCAGTTTTTTTTTTTAAAGCACCGGTAAGGAAAAAACTTTCCGGCTTCTTTTTCCACAATAAAGGCAGCTGCAATGCACTTATAGTCAACACCGCACGAAAGGAAAAACAAACGCTAAATAAGATTTCGCCACAACGACCCAGTCCCACGGGAGAGCTTTGCACAATGAAAATCAGTTCACTACAGTTCTCGACCATAAGTAGGTACAGAAGTATGTCCTATTTGCGTCTCTTTCGCTCTTAGGCAATTCATGATATTTGGGTAGTTTTGAAGTAGACGACAGGTAAAGTAAGAAAGAAGACATTTATTTCCACAGAAACACAGTAAGGAAGTAAACAAAATACACGAAAAACAACAACAAATGTGAAGACTACATGTGAGGCACTATACATATTCACTTTATGTTCCTGAAAATTGGGGAATAAACCAAAAACTCGTTAGGGACTGCTTAAAAAATATCAGCTGTTTGCTGTTTTATATTCTTATCTTATCTGTTTCATACATTCGCTGTAGCAATATCAGAATGCATTTTTTTTCGAAAAGGGGTTTCCCGAAGGTCAAATAGTATACATACATAAACTCACGCCTGTATCCCAGAGGGGTAGGCAGAGACCAGGGACTGCCACTTGCTACGATCCTGCAATCACTTTCCCTTCCTCAACATTCATTAGTCGTTGCATGCACGCACGCCGGTTTCGGGTACTTTTTATCTTGCCCTTTGCTAATACATCCCCTATTTGGTCGAAGAGTAAAGTGAAGAGTAAAATATTAAAATTTTTTGTAACACCTAGCATTTACAATTCAAAAGTCGAAGTTATGTCTTTTATTATTAGTTATGTTTATTTATTAAGGAGCACCAACAATCTAATACCAACCTAACTACCCAAAACTGTAACGAAAACCGACTAAAACTCCTCGATCGCCATACGTCGCTGCCTCAAAGAGCGTTCGACGATTCCTGAGGAACGAACGGTTCAATGTATAGAGAAAGCTTCAAATAGGTCAGGTTTAGCCACTTTGCGCGCGCATTTTCGCTAAATGGCCAATGAGGGGTGGTTTTGGCCATAAAAAGGGGTTGACCTGGGACGGCTAGTATGCTCATATTATATCCCGAGTTCAAACCGCGTTATTTCCTTGATGATTTAGTGCCCGACAGATAATTTGAACAAAAATTCGCGCTGTCGGGATAAGTTTGCACATGAACACGAAAACACGCTTTTATAAGGCTTCACCTGTATGAAGGCTACGTATCATACGTAGGCCGGATTTAGGGGTCGGCAGGCGGGGCTACTGCCCTGGGGCCTCCACAAGGAAAGGGCCCCCACAAAAGGCTAATATCGTCGGCTTATTACAAGAAGTCATTAACTGCAAAAACTCACTAACCGCTTTTTTTTAAAGGTATGGACATAGAGATGTATTGAACAATGATACAATAGTGGTGTTTTAGTATCAGGCATTATTTTAACGATGTTATAGGGAATAAGGAGGAGGAAACACAACCATTAACTAACAACGAACTAGAAAGTCCCTTTTCTCCCAATAGTGAATATGTCGGTTAATGAGTTCTTGCAATAAGCCGACGATATGTACTATCATTAAACGCTAATCTTTTATGAGTACTTACAACGTCTGTTTGATTCATTGTAGTTTTTGTTTCGTATTTATTATTTGGGAATAATTAGGGGCCTCCGCTCCTTCGTTGTATGTACCTATGTATTTTTTATATTTATTTTCTATGTATATTTTTTGTAACTTTATTTTTAACCCCTTTATAACGTCAAATTACTTAATCCAAAACTTTTGCACACTCATCAAGGACCGATATACCGACAATAAAAAATATGTCCTGTTGTCCTGATCAGTGTCATCAGGAATAGGGATTTAAACAAAAAATAAAAATTTATTAGTTTAATAAAAATTTAAAGCACGTTTTTATGGTAAACCGAACTGAAAAGTAAAAAATATCTACATTTAAAAATGAATGGCAAATAGTTTAATGGTTTTTTGTATGGGAGCCCCCCCCCCCCCGTAAATATTTATTTTATTTTAATTTAATTATTTATTTTTAAAGTGAATAGGTATACTTACAACTAAATATTCTGTGAATATTGCAAGTTTCAATTCTTAGTTTTTTATTATTTATATTGTGATCTGATAACACATCATCACGGAATCATATCATATAGACTTTGATATAAGTTTAAGATGATTCGAGAAAAGATGGTCAGAGTGGAGTTTTTTTCTCCCGCTGCCTTTTTCTCCACTACAAATTTGGCCCGAAGGCAGCGGCTAACATAGTAGGTACTTTGACATTCAGCAAACAGAATGTAGATAAATTCTTTACGTTGAAATAAATTATTGGTTTCTGATTTCTGAACAGTCCCTCGTTCTATGATATTAAAGCGCGTAGTACCATGAATTGGATGACTATGTATGGACAGTAGATATAACTCTATGACAAAGGTGTCTTCACTGCGACGCGGTAAAAAGCTCGCAAGTATCTATTGAAACGCTCATCGGGATGGATTTGTTTACCACATATTGACTCGCCTTTCCTGTTGGCTAGGCCGACTAAGCCGTCAGGATGGTACAGTTGCTGGGTGCTCTATCTAAAAAACCACAAGTGCGAGTCTGACTCGTCCACCGAGGGATCCGTACAAATTTGTACGTACTTACATATTATAAATAGTTCAGGAATCGAGTCTCGCAGTTTTTCCGAGCTTTTCCCGAACTTCGAAGAGTATTTTTTTGTGATTATTTATTCTGATTTTTGCCTGTACTGACAGTATATGGCGATATTACTTGCCAATTAAAATTTCTTAGTTCTAGGTCAACGGAAATTTTAAATTTACCCCATAAATTTTGATTTCCTTGAGACTGTCGAAATATACGTTTTTTGCGGCATAAACTTTCTTCTTTCAAAGCTTCAAGGGACTGAAGACCCGAATATATGCTTGTAATTCCAACTCGATACCTGCATGCGCGTCCGAGATAAAAGGTCTTGACTGACGGACGGACGGATAATAAAGTGAACCCTTGTAGGGTTCCGTTTTTCCTTTGGAGATGCGGAAGCTTAAAAAAAATGTCCCAGGCACTGCAGCGTCCGAGTGGTCCCTTTCACCCATCTGGGTGAAAGGGACCACTCGGACGGGAGTGTAGGTGCCACTGGACAGGCAAAAGTTTTAGACTTAGTCGACAGCACATCAACCTTAACATTTGACACTATTTGATTACGTTATGGATGACTTTGCAACATGAGCAGGTTGACCTGCTGGGTTAGCTAAAACGTAAGCAAATTTTTAATAAGAGACAGTAACAATTTGTGATTACAACATTTTTTTCTAAAACTTGAAATGTTTTTGCAAAATTTTCGGTTTCGACAACAAAAATATACGTTGATTTACGGTTTTCATGCTTTGCAACAGTGCCGTTTGATAAATAAAACCATAATGTTTTTTGACATAACCCTGAATTTGTGATATCATAATAAACCATACAAAAATTGATCAGCGATAAAATCTAAATGGATGCCTGTTATTGGCCTTGTGAACTGTATTTTTGTTATTGTGATCAAATTATTTGTTTTCGATGTTGATGTCCTTAATAAAATACATAATGATACAGAGAATTCGTTTTATTCAGGAAGATCGCCTGTAAATAATAAAAAAACTGACAGATTTTTTTTAAGATTTTATTTCTGTGCTTAGTAAATTGGAAATTCTTCGTCCACATCCTTGGCCCAGGCGTGCAGGCCGCCAGTCAAGTCTTTGACTGTAACAGTCCCTTGCGTAACAGTCCCCGAAGTAACAGTCCCAGTGCCGTCAGCAGTTAGTTTAGCCTCGACGCTGCCCGTGCCTTGTGTAGCAGTCCCCACGCTATCAGCTGACAGTGCGCTTAGTACCTGCCTTGCAACCAACTGCGAGTCGTTGCCGCGTCGACAGAGGAACGTAACTGTTGAAAAAATATTTGAGTAAAAAAAATATAGAAATAATTTAGGAGGATAAATATAGGTCGTGAGTTCGATTCACACTAGGGGCCGCCGTCCATCTGTACAAATGGCTCCAGTCTGGGTTTATTTCCATGTTTGTGATGTCCTTGACTGGTTAACATAGCACAGGGTATCGTAGTTTGGGACACAAGTGATTGTGTTTTGTGGAAGTTATTATTATTATAGTATTTTCTAAGGTTAACACGAGCACTAGACATAATAAAAACTGAATTTGCACGGATATGTACTTGTTTATTTTTTCCATTCACATTTTTTTCCACGTTTCGGTACTTTTGGAATTCGCGAGGGTAGCAAACTAACAGTTAATGAAAGCATTAACTGCTAGTTTACTACCCTCGGCAGAAATTACAAAAAAATATTAAGTTACGTTCCAAACAATATTTTAGTATTTTTTTAAGTTTAAATTGGCACAAACAGTAAGTTTCGCAATTAAGTTTATATAAAATAGTTGTTTTGCCAACTTAAAAAAAATTGCCAAAATATTTATTATTACTAATTTATGAATTAAGAAAAAATAAATAAATAAATGAAATCAGATTACATTTGCACTAAATAAAATATAGATACATAAAAATTAAATTGAATGATATTTATTTCTTTCGTATACAATTTACTTTAAGAGCCCTCATAAGCTATGTTATTACATGATCGGAACCCTAAAAACATCACATTTAGTTTTTTCTGGAATGAGGAATATTCTAATCTTATCTAATAAGAATGAGTTAAACTTACCGTCGCCTTCAGACACCCTCACTAACCCCATCAGCCGCTCAAACTCCTCATTTCTATCCAAATTCTCCACCGGCCAGTTCACAGCACCCTCTATACGGCACATTTGGAACTCGGGCGCGGTTCTGACGTCGACCAACAGATGGCGCTGTTTTGAATTTTGTGGGCGTCTGAGTTTTTCTGCTAATTCTTTGGCAGTTATTCGGTTTTCTGGGCCCAGTATCTTCAGGTCTAGGTCCTGTAAATAAAAGGAATTATGAGGATTTCTACAGGCCAGTTCACAGCGCCCTCTATGCATCACATTTGGAACTTCAGTGCGGTTCTGACGTTAACCAAGAGATGGCGCTTAATTTGTGTTAGCTTACAAATCTCTCAATCATGTAAATTATGATTTTGACGAGAAACCTCTTTCTGTTCGGTAGTAAGGGGTTGGCTGTGATTCGTAACTATGTGTCGTATGCAAATCATTTATACATTGTTGAGTTGAGCAAAGTAGCCATTCCCCAGATGCTCTACACTTGTGCCGCTAGATGGCTTACCTACTCATAGACGTTTCACTTTATACCAACGGCCGTGTAACCCGACACAGCCTCACCCGTTTTTTTTAGGGTTCCGTGGTCGACAAGGAACCCTTATAGTTTCGCCATGTCCGTCCGTCCGTCCGCCCGAAGCAGAAGCCCGGAAGCCCGCCCCGTCCCGAACGCCCGCCCGCCCGTCCGTCCGTCCGTCCGTCCGTCCGTCCGTCCGTCCGAGCGGGCTAGAGACGATTAGTAGTAGAAAGCTGAAATTTTGCACCGCCGACCAAACGGTAGAAGTAGGGATGCAATTTTTTTTCGTTGGATTGGTCGTTTAAAAATATTGTGGGTGTTCGATTTAGGGTTCCGTTTGCGAAAAATTAAGCTTTAAAGGACTCGGACATAAATTGAATTTTTGTCCGAGTAGGTCGCCCCCCCTCTCTCCCGGCTAAACGTAAAAAAATTCAGGGCAGTAGCACATTATAATGAACTTAAAAGGAAAACCATCACGGCTAAGTAAGCTTTACATGTCAAAGAGGAAGTAATAGGTGACCAACTCACAAAAAGAAAAATTCGCACAAAATCCATTAGTTCTGTAAAGCAGATAAAACCCCCTTTTTCTTGGGGCTTCGTGGCGTAAGTGAATCTCATGGAGCCAAATCAAATTATACTTTTCTTCCTACCCGGTTAGTCTACCGGTGACACGTTTGATCATCATACAGAGGTCGAGATTTCGATTCCCACTGGGGGCCGCCATCCTTTAGTTTGTACATTAGAACAGAACAGAACAGAACAGAACAGAACGGAACGGAACGGAACGGAACGGAACGGAACGGAACGGAACGGAACGGAACGGAACGGAACGGAACGGAACGGAACGGAACGGAACGGAACGGAACGGAACGGAACGGAACGGAACGGAACGGAACGGAACGGAACGGAACGGAACAGAACGGAACAGAACAGAACAGAACAGAATAGAATAGAAAAAGTTTTATTCACAAAATTAATTTAACACAGTACAATGATACTTAAAGCTAGAATACAATGGTAATCTCGATCATTTTACACAGTTAAAGTAACATGCCGTGCCAATGTACTGCGTTTGTGAAAAGGACCCAGCTCAGCATGTGGTACAGAAAGAGAACTTTCTGTAACGCTGGTATTCTGCTGGTACCTAACAAATAAAAGACATTTACAAATATCTAGAAACTAAAATAAAATAATATGATAGTGATAAAATAATAATTATATGATATAATATAATATAAAAAAATCGCTCGTAGCCCCGGCTGCCTGAGTGATCTTAAACGATCACGAAGGTTAAGCAACACAGGGCGCGTTCAGTGCATGGATGGGTCGCCGTCTATGGCTAACGCTAGTGGCATTTTTCCGAGCGGTTCCGTGCTTCGCAAGGCACGTTAAGCTGTTGGTGCCGGCTGCCGTCGATAGATGGCAGTCGTTAAGCCAAGTCAGAGGCCTTAGGGCGGCTTGACAACTTCTGACAGTAGACGAGCCACTAGTCTACAAGTCTCCACCAATCCGGACTTAGCCCCCGTGGTGGAGTATGGCCTATACCTTCCTCAGGGAAGAGACCCGTGCCCCTCGGTGGGGACATAATGGGTTGATGATGATGATAATATAAAATAATATAAACCTGTACCTTTATGTACATTGATGTCCTGGTCCAGCTACCATAGCAGCTCATAGCAAGTTAGAGATTAAGAGATATTGATTTCTCCATTTATCCATTCATTCCTTCGTTCATTCAATCATTCGTTTGCCTCATTAACTCTTTTCATTGAATTAAATGTCGTCGTTCATATTGCAAAAGGTCACCTGTCAAAAAAATACGAGTTCTGTTTTTTCATCTAAATAGTATGAAAATTTGTAAATTAGAAGAAAATTAAGTCGTAGTAGTATAAACAGCTAATCGGACCGAGGATTACGATGTCTTGCACGTGTGACAGAACAATTTTTTATACAATTTCGATGAAAAAACAAAACTCGTATTTTTTTGACATGTGACATTTTGCAATATGAATGACGATGTGATTTTTTGTAAATTTTATCTTCACATTTTAAAGTGTAGGTAAAACAAAACAATGTGTTAAATAATACTTGTTTATTGCTATAATTATAAATTGAGTCAGTATAAATAATTATATGGCAGTTTTAAAGCTAGACATTTCACACAGTTCAATAAACTTAGACCAAATCTAAGAGCGAATTAAATAAAACTTTGAACCACACTAATCCAATCTCCATGATTATTGAATTTGTTCTTGCTTTGGTAGACCAAATTCAATTGATAACTACTCTTTACACTATACGTGTGTTTCAGAAAGGTCCGGTATTCTTGAATCCATGATATGAATTAACTATATTTTTAGTGACTCGCGATGCTCACAAGCGGTGGTGCTGGTAGCCTAGTGGGTAGAACCTCGGACTCGGAAGTGGGAGACCCAGGTTCGATCCCCGGTGCGGGCATGTACCTATGACTTGGTTTTCTAAGTTATGTACATTTGTGAAGTTATAGTAGCAATACCACTCGCTAACGGTGAAGGAAAACATCGTGAGGAAACCTGAGTGTCTGAGCTATTCATTCGAAATCGCCAATCCGCGGTGGGCACGCGTGGTGATTAAGCCCATACTCTCTCTCTGAGAGAAGGCCTGTGCCCTACAGTGGGACGTATATATTTCCAATAACACAACATAAAAAAAATTGATGGAATTTTAAGAATGTTTTTACGTTTACCGGCCGGTTTACCAAACTAGGCCTGTATCTTGGGATCTATTAGTGTGCGCCATTTCTGTTTATTTAATTCTTGACAAATTCTTAAACGCAACAGCCTATATAGAAAAAAAAACGCGGGTCAAGAGTATCTGAGTAGGTAATGTCTACTTTGCTCTACTCAACGATTTAAAAATGAATTGCATTGCACACGACATGTAGTTTCAGCCCTCGCCCAGGAACATGTGCTCGTTGCATGCGGTTCTAGCAAGTGACCACGTAATATCGAACTGGTGAGAAGACGTTTCACGTCAATAACTCCGCCTTATTTAAAGTTTTTTTATTTTTATTTTTGTGCAATAAAGCGTAACAAACAAACAAGCATTACCGTGTGTATCGTTCATCTATCGTAGAATAGTCTTTGCTGTCGTAGTATGTCTCGCTTCTTGTGTGCAATAAAGAATATTCTTATCTTATCTTATCTTAGTAATATTAGTCTTCGCTACAAGTCATAAAAGTCGTTTGCGTTGACGAGCAGAATAACTCACTAACTTTCACCGGACCTTTCTGCAACACGCTGCACAAAAACATAAAGTAACCCTCAAACACCACCAATCGGCATCTCACCACTGCGCGTCACTATAACCAATATTCGCCATTATGTCAAAACTCTGCAGATTCACGTCCAGATGCTGCAAATCGTCCAGCTGAGGCAGAGCATTGTGTTGTGAAACCAAATCACAGACGTCCGTTTCATTCTTCGGCTTAAAAATACCCAAGTCTTGGCCGCTAAACACTTTGCAGAACGTTTTCCTCGAGGCCGGCTCGACGCCCGCCGCCTTCATGTCCTTGACGTATTTATTATACAGCTGGTACGGATTTTTGACCCCTTCACATTCTATGTACATCCTTGTGGACATGTTTCTGCACACGTTGCATTTGGGCTGGGATTTCGGCAGCTCTTCTATGTAGGTGTGAACGCTTAAAGCTTTGACCGGTGTCTTCTTTCTTAATCTGAAATTGAAAAACGTTTATTTAAGCTAATCTTAAAAAGTAACAATAAAAACAAACAAAATCGTAATTTTCTACCGCACTGGATGAGAAATAATTTAATATTTATCTTTTGCTTGAGACGAGATTGCAATGATTTGCAATGAGATGATTTATACAGGCCCCTGTGGCAACTTCACTCACATTAGATGGGTGAAGAGACCACTCGGACGCTGCAGTGCCTGGGACATTGTTTTTTTAGACGGATTAGGCTTGCCCAGCGCCTATACCATCCTGACAGCTCAGTCGGCCTCGCCCACTTGAAAGACAAGTCAACACGTGCGGAACCAACCACGCCGCGGGTTTCCTCACGGTGTTTTCCTTCACGGTTAGCGTGTGGTATTGCTACTGAAAATTATCAGATGTACGTAAGTTTATCACTCTCATACAATTAAAACATTTAAGTACATAATCCTCTACCAAACGCTGCCACCAATCTGCCTCAGGTCGTCGGTCTAGCGAGCTGGTGGGTGTCCTACGCTGCGTTTGCCAGTCCGTGGTCACCACACGAGAGTCTTATCGGTTCTTCGACAGATGTGACCAGCCCACTGCCACTTCGGCTCGCCAATCTTATAGGCCAGGGATGGCAAACCAGTGCCACGCGTGCCGTTGGCGGCACGCGACGAAATAACTCGGGCACGCTCGGGCACAATTATATTAAAATGTCAAAACTTTGGTTACTCTTACAGAAACTGAAGAGATTGAACGGCAGCTTATTGATTGGATTAACGATGTATTGTTAATTTAACATCACAGGCCTATTTTTTTTTTTAATTCCACATACTGCAATAAAGGTTATGTCCCTGTTATAGACTGTCGTTCACCTTAGAAACGCATAAAGAAGTGGCGTGCCTCGGGGGAGGCCTATGTTCCATTCGGCTTACAATGTTCATCATCATCATCAGCCATTTGACGCCCACTGCAGGACATAGGCCTCCTTCGTGCTTTTCATAACCATGAGGGGTTTTGCCATAATCGCCACGCTCGGCAGGCGGGTTGGCGATCGCAGTATGCGGTTGGAATCTCAGGAAGACGCTGCCGCCCGTCTCCTGGTAATTGATTTCCTTAGTCGCCTTCTACGACGTCCACGGAAGGAAATGGAGTGACGCTATTCTTAATCCGGCGCCACATGGAATCCGGCGCCACACGGAATCCGATGACTGATGACTGACTGATTGATTGATTGAAATTATTACTAACCTCGGTGGTTCGTCTTGACCGCTCAGCAGCCAGCATCTGACCATAGCCTCTTTAATTCCCAGCGTGTTCAAAAACATGACACGGCAAACTGGCACTCTTTCCTCGTCGAAATAGAGGTGATATTTCTTCGAGTCGCCCTTCCTCGACACCTCGCCTTTGTGCTTAACGCGTCTGCGTTTCGGCGGTATGGAGTCCACGAGTGAGCGTACGAAGCTCTTTTTGCTGAGCCAGTTGAGGTCGTTCCAGAAGTGCAGGAAGATTTTCTGTCTTATTTCCGGGCTGAATAAGGTGCAGTTTCGGGTGAGGCCTTTGGCGCAATACTCGGACTTGCACGGCGGTCCGATTTTGCGTTCGGATTTGGGCACGTCCTGGATCCATTTCTCCTTGACTTCGTTCTGTGTTTTCGTCTTACGGAAGCCGAAGTAGCTTTGGCCGGTCATGCGTTTCGCCTTCTCCTCTCTGCGCCGTTCCGACTTCAGTTTCGCCTCTTGTTTCTTCTGCAACGGAGAGAGGACAATTATATTGTTATTTCTAGTCAGAAGTAAAAGGTCCTGGTGTATTTTTAAAGCTCTCTTGGATTTAGGTAAAATTAAAATTAATGTAGATCAGAAAAAATATCAGTATCTTTAAAACTGTAGGTAACCAACACGACGTAAATACTGGGAACAAACGTAAACATAAACATTTACATACAGGCACATACATTGCTTCTGGCCCCACACTAGGATACCCTGTGTCGTGGGAACCAGAAACAACGACATCACAAACATGTAAACATCCAAGACCAGGGGTTTTTTTTTGTCCCCAGCCGGGATTCGAACCCAGGACCTCTCGCATGGTATGCAGATGCACATAAACTTTCGTTCCCAAGATTTAGGCTGGCAAAGGTTAATGCATACTTTGGGGCACTGAATACGTTTCTACAATAAGATCCCTAAGGATGTAATAAGCTTGCCAGAAACGCGGTTCAAAAAATGTGTAAAGCGCACTTTGTGCCATAAGGGCTAATATTTAGATGACATAGATGTCTGGAATTAAAGTCAGTTTGAATGAACCCAATAATACTAGGGCGGACCATTCTATTACACCTCGTATTCAATGAATTAAAACGGCGAATGTCACAGTCTTTTTTGGTGGCAGAATCAAAGCAAAACAAATATACATAAGCTTTTTGGGCCCCTCATTCGTTTGTCAATACCAACACCCGGTTTCTCGTACTCTAACGATCTGTTAATATACTGTTGACAGCTGTCAGTTGGCCAAGCTGCATACAAAAAAAAAAACAACAAAAAAAATTTAGTGTACGAGAAACCGGGGGTAAGAGTGTATACGACATGTTCTTATGTTCTCTTACAAATCGTTTTAGCGAAAAGTGTCAGATCAATCTCTCAATCAGGTCCTCCGACGGTGTCTTAAAAATGAGTAATAAAAAGTTTGAGTTATTGATTTAACACTTTTCGCAAAAATGATCTGTCAAAGAAGATAATGTTTTTTTTTTACATTGGTGTTACTGCATGTCAGTCTTAAGGCTGCTCTTACCTGGAGCATGTTGTCTCGCTCGCACAATTTTACATTTTGAATTAATGTAATAAATTTAGAGAACTTTTGACAAATGTGGTCCGAGGGTTTGATGCGCAATAAAATTACGGACATTTTAATCACATTTTAGTTTTCCTGTACATAGTGTTTAACAAAGAAAAGTTGATCACAAAATTATTAATTTTCGAATCAAATTATCTCAATCAAAAACATAGTATGGTGTAAGAAAAAATATGCCTTAAATATTAGCAATTTAATTATCCATCGACCACTCAGACCACATTTATCAAAAGTTCACTTATTTTGTTACAATCACAAAAAAAATTAAACTGTGTTAGCGAGACAGCATACTCTCACGTAAGAGCAGCCTTAAGGGGCGACTGCTGTCACGTCTAACATTTCGACCCGCTCGCGCATTGTAACATTTTTAAGTATCGCAAAAACTGGTACACTTTTCACAAAATTGGTCTAATGTGGTGTGTGTCTTAAAATTACGGATATTTAAGACATATTTTTGTTATCCTGTATCTGCTTTTTAATTGAGATGATTCGATACTGCATATATGATTGTGGAAACCACTTTTCTTCGTCAAAAACTAAGTATAGAAAAACAAAATGTATTTTAATTATTACCCTAATTGGCTACCCATAGCACAGGGAATCCTAGTTTGGGAGCCAGTAACCACTTTTTTAACCTCTTTCTAAATAAAGTTTTTTTTCATTTTCATTTTCATTATCTACGAAAGCTTCAGACCACATTTTTCAAAAGTATACATATTTTTGTGCAATCATAAAAATAATTTAGATTGCGCCAGCGAGACATCATGCCAAACGTAACAGCAGCCATAAAACATTTACAAGATGACCAAGGGTAAGTAAGCTTTTGGTTTTGAGAAAGCATTAAGCGGTGGTAGCCTAGCGGGTACAACATAGGACTCGCCAGCGAGAGACCCTTCCCAGTGCGGGCATGTACCTATGACTTTGTTTTCTAAGTCTTAAATGTCTTTCTTCTTCTTCTTCTTCTTATGTACATTTAAGAAGTTATAGTAGCAATAACACTCGCTAACGGTGAAGGAAAACATCGCGAGGAAACCAGAGTGTCTGCGCTATTCACATACCTCAGCGCTCGAAATCGCCAATCCGCGGTGGGCACGCGTGGCGATTAAGCCCATACTTTCTCCCTGAGAGGAGGCCTGTGCCCTACAATGGGACGTACATAGGGGACGTATTGAAGCCAAAATAATATTGTAAATTGCGGACTTACCCTGCAACATTCGCAGTTTTAATACAATATGCGCACACACACAACACTCACTTAATTCACTATGCACACACACAACACTCACTTAGCAACTAGTATGATTTAATTACTCGCGATCCTCACACATAGTTATAATATACACCATGAATTTTGGGTGGTTTGAGAGCCATAGCAAAATTAACGTGCCTCAATAGGTCAATAGCCGCGCCGGTTTGTTTTTTAAAAAAGGCACTTTCCAAAAATATCTCGACCCAAACTCGAATCTAAGTCGAAGTGATGTAAATTACTTCAGCCAGATGTCGCTGCCTGTACGTAATACAGAGAAGTTTGTAAAGAGGTTCGAAAATTCGCCGATGCCTGCACTTCCCCATTAGCTCAGTTGGGAGAGCGCTGGCACGGTTAGCACAAGGCCCGGCACGGGTGGAATTGGTGGAATTAGCCCAAGGCCCGGCAAGGTCCATTCAAGGCCCGGCATGGGTGGAATTTTTAGCCTCTAAATAGGTTGTTAAACTTGAGTTTATTAGAACCATTCGTAGCCGCCCAGAGTGGCACGTGCGTGCCGCGGGTCTGCAGGTCATTTTACTCAAGTGGCAATACCAGTAATCGTATTTTCTAAGGTTAACACGAGCACTAGACTAGTAATACGGTATTTGACACGATCAACTGAAATTATTAAAATTAAATTATTTCATATGCTCGACTAAGTCAAAAATTACAAAATATCTCGGAAAATGTATCTCTTTTAGTCAATTACTAGTTATTACAATTTTTAAATAGATTAAACATAAAAAGAGTGCTCTGTAATGTGAAGTCATAAGCCAATATTTTCATACAGAATTCCGTTTTAAAAGTAACTCATTTGATATTTTGTCATTTTTTTGTTCGCGCATTTTTCAACGAAGATTTCTCAACTCGAAACGAGATTTCTCAACATTTTTTTTAATTAGGTCGATATTTAAAAGTCGTAGTCTAATTAGACGCCATTTTTAATTACCAATCACATAACCGTGGCTTTCAAATCACCCAGATTTCAGCCAGTATATCCGTGAACACGGTAGCTGCAACTTTGCCGATACGTCGGGAGTTAAAGTAATAAAATTTTACCCAATAAATAATCGCGATTAGACTCGTTTAATCGTTCCCGTAACTCGTTCCCTGAGAGAAGGCCTGTGCCCTTCAGTGGGACGTATATAGGCTGCTTATGCTAATGTGTAACCAGTTAGAAACTAAACTTATACCTGTGGGCTACCTACCTATATCTATCACACTTACCAATATATTTTTTAATATTCATCATCATCATCATCAGCCATTTACCATACACTGCAGGACATAGGCCTCCCTCGTGGTTTTCCTAACCATGAGGGGTTTTGCAATAATCGTCACGCTCGGCAGGCGGAGTGGCGATCGCAGTATGCGGTAGGAATCTCAGGAAGACGCTGCTGCCCGTCTCGTGGTAATGTATTTCTTTAGTCGCCTTCTACGACATCCACGGAAGGAAACGGAGTGACGCTTTTCTTAAACCGGCGCCACACGGATTTTTAATATTATTTGTTTATAATATTTCGTCAGTCTAAATCAATGCAATTTGTCCAACATCTACATGATATCTATTAGTTTATTTATTACGTTTTTGTACCCACGCCTCTGCTCATCGCATCGAGCGCAGGCGCCGGCCGCGCGGCCTGCCTGCCGCGCGAGACCGGTTCCCATTGTTCTTCCGCGCTGATCACCACTCCCGCGCAGGCAGCCGGCCGGACGCCCGTTGTTAGTGTAAGAGAAACCGAGGGTAAGACTTGTAATCAATTTGGCACTAACGCTCCCAGCGGCGCAAGTGACGTACAGAAAGTGAGATGTCATCGTGGAATCATCATCATCAACCCATTATGTCCCCACCGAGGGGCACGGGTCTCTTCCCTGAGGAAGGTATAGGCCATACTCCACCACGGGGGCCGAGTCCGGATTGGTGGAGGCTTGTAGACTAGTGGCTCGTCTACTGTCAGAAGTTGTCAAGCCGCCCTGAGGCCTCTGACTTGGCTTAACGACTGATATCTATCGACGGCAGCCGGCACCAACAGCTTAACGTGCCTTGCGAAGCACGGAACCGCTCGGAAAAATGCCACTAGCGTTAGGCATAGACGGCGACCCACCCATGCACTGAACGCGCCCTGTGTTGCTTAACCTTCGTGATCGTTTAAGATCACTCAGGCAGCCGGGGCTACGAGCGATTCAGTCCGGGTGCATTTCCATGTTCACGATGTCCTCGCCTGGTTACCATAGCGCAGGGTATCCCAGTTTGGGGCCGGGTCAAGTGATTGTGTCGTGTGGAAGTTATTATTACCGGCAGCCTTCTCGAGACGGCCGAACTGTATCATGGCCGAAACTACACCATAATCTGTTCTTCCGCGGCTAAACCGAATCGGATCTCACCTTCTCCTTAGCTTTGGTCCGGCAGAATGTCTCGTAATCCAGCAGCGCAGTTATGGTCGGGTTCTGGGAACAGGCCGCGCAGTTCGGGTTCTTTGGTCGCAGTTTCACTGGGGACACAATAAGGTTGGCGTTAACATACATACATAAACTCACGCCTGTATCCCAGAGGGGTAGGCGGAGACCAGGGACTACCACTTGCCACGATCCTAACAGGTCACTTTCGCTTCCTCAACATTCATTGGTCGTTGCATGCACGCACGCCGG
The DNA here is from genome assembly GCA_947308005.1 of Yponomeuta malinellus. Classification (NCBI taxonomy): domain Eukaryota; kingdom Metazoa; phylum Arthropoda; class Insecta; order Lepidoptera; family Yponomeutidae; genus Yponomeuta; species Yponomeuta malinellus. The sequence continues at coordinate 5,081,278 of OX371023.1, forward strand.
TTTCGGGTACTTTTTATCTTGCCCTTCACTAATAAATCCCCTATTTGGTCGAAGTATGTCCGCCTGAATCGTCCCCTACCGGCCCTTACACCCACATTCGCTCGATATATTTGTTTCGTAAATGTTTCTTCTTTTATCCTCTCCACATGTCCACAGATTAAAAAGAAAAAAAAAAACAAATCCTCACAATGTCCAAACCAACGCAACATTCCTTTCTCAATTCTAGTCACTACATCCTCTTTCAGTCCACAACGTTCTCAAATCAAACTATTGCGTATCCTGTCATTCAAAGTAACACCAGACATACTTCTCGAGGACCTCATTTCTACTGTTGGCGTTTAGTTTCGTTTAAGAACTCGCACAAAAAAGGTTTAAGGTTAAAACACACCAACGCGGTCGCGTTGGCGTTGACATTCCATACAAAATACTACTGCAAAGTATCCTTGACTACTGCCGTAAATGACGTATTTGTCGTAAATCCGTGCGGCGCCGGATTAAGAATAGCGTCACTCCATTTCCTTCCGTGGATGTCGTAGAAGGCGACTAAGGAAATAAATTACCAGGAGACGGGCAGCAGCGTCTTCCTGAGATTCCAACCGCATACTGCGATCGCCAACGCCAACCTGCCAAGCGTGGTGATTATAGCAAAACCCCTCATGGTTATGAAAACAACGAAGGAGGCCTCATGATGATGATGATGACGATCCTGACACACCCCTTTCGCTTCGTCAACATTAATTTGTCGCTGCATCCACGCACGCCGGCTCCGGGTACTTTTTATCTCGCCTACGCCTAGGCCTGAGTTTATGTATGTGTAAAGTACTGTCAAATAGCAGACGCCAAAAATGGCCCCAAATAGAGGGAGGCGGGGTTAATGACCAATCTTTTATCATTTACCAAGGGGAGGGCAATTTTTTTGAAAAAAAATCAGGGGAAAGGCCTTTATTAAAGAGGTGGGGCGTCGTCTGAGGAACCGTGGCTTGGACTATCGCTCTGGTGCGTATCTGATGCAGAGGACCTCCCTGGCTGTGCAGCGCGGTAATGCTGCCTACCTTTGGGTCGGATATGCCCCGGGGCGGTTTAATTGACTGATTTTATATTGTTTGTGTTGAAAGTGAAAGTGAAAGTGAAAATATTTATTTACCATAAAATCAATTTACATCATAAAAATCAGTGAGTATTTTTATTTTTATGGCAAAAGGGAAGGGGCTCAGCTTATTGCTGTGTGTGTTATGTCGTTTTTTTTGTACAATCTACAGTTTTTATTCGCGGTGGTAGCGTAGTGGGTAGAACATTGTACTCGGAAGCGAGAGACCCAGGTTCGATTCCCAGTGCGGGCATGTACCTATGACATTGTTTTCTAAGTTATGTGCATTTGTGAAGTTATAGTAGCAATACCACTCGCTAATGGTGAAGGAAAACATCGTGAGGAAACGTGTCTGAGCTACTCACATACCTCAGCGCTTCAAATCGCCAATCCGCGGTGGGCACGCGTGGTGATTAAGCCCATACTCTCTCCCTGTGAGAAGGCCTGTGCCCTACGATGGGACGTATATAGGCTGCTTATGTATGATAGTTTTAGTATTTGACAAAATATTTGTGGCTGTGATATTTGGCTGGTTGTAAAGTGTGACATTATTAAATAGACAATTTACTAGTACTATTTATTACCTGTCTAGGAACGTAATAAATAAAATTATACTTAGGAGCAGACATTAATTACATGACAATTTCTCTTTTTTTTTCAAAAAAAATGCCTTCCCCAATGGTAAATGATAAAAGATTGGTCATTAACCCCGCCTCTCTCTATTTGGTGCCATTTTTGCCGTCTGCCATTTGACAGTACTATACACATACATAAACTCACGCCTGTATCCCGGAAGGGTAGGCGAGATAAAAGGTACCCGGAACCGGCGTGCGTGGATGCAGCGACAAATTGATGTCGACGAAGCGAAAGAAGTATGTCCAGATCGTTGCAAGTGGCAAGCCCTGGTCTCCGCCCACCCCTCCGGGTTGCAGGCGTGAGTCCATAAGTATGTATGTATGTATACTAACCCACTCTGAATGTCATGTCTTCTCCGTCGAATATCAACATCCGTCCAACGAGGAGTTTGGCGTGCGATAATCCCACTATGAGCTTAATGGCCTCCAGAGCTTGCAGGCACCCTGTAATAAAATTATATAGACCGAATAATCTTTATTGTACTCCAGGAATTAAAATTAGCAATTACTACATCAAAGCATAAATTTGAATAAACTCCTAAAAAGTCTTAAACGAGGCCAGTCTCAAAGAATTGTTAAGTAAAAGGTATTGACCACGCCAGTGGTTATATGACGTCACGAAAAATAAAATGGCGGATGTTCGCTGTACGTTATTAGTGAATTGTTTCCGCTGAGAAGTTTCAAACAAAAAAAAACTTACAAAGCAAACAAAAAATTAAAACAGACTTCGAAACATTACAGCACTAAAAAGTTAGAAAAACATAATTTGAAGTATGTATACATGTCGGTATTGTAAAATATATGTGCTGGTCAGTCGGTTTTTATTTTTTATAATTTTTTTTTATTTTTCAATTTTTAGTGGGGTACCTGGAGACAAATAAACAAGTCCCTTATAACCACAGTTTCATGACCAGGACATATATTTTGGCACAGACTACAAATTACACTTGCACAACCTACATGTACACGTACTTCTAATTTAATAGCAGATTTTACGACAAGTTCCAAGGCTTCCTTTAAGCATAGTATTTTAACTATACTCAATGATAATACGTAATTTATTGGAGAAACCCCCCCTTTGCACTCATTCATCACACACACACACACACACACACGCACGCACGCACGCACGCACGCACGCACGCACGCACGCACGCACGCACGCACGCACGCACGCACGCACGCACGCACGCACGCACGCACGCACGCACGCACGCACACACACACACACATAATGGGCAAATCTTGAATCTTGATTAGCCTTGTGAACTGTTTATTTATTATTGTAATCACATTATTTGTTTTCGCTGTTGATATCCTTAATAAAATAAAATAAAATAAAAATAAATAAGTGCACAAAACTATTTTTACCGAGAATTTTAGCAGCCCCGGACCGAGGGCGAGGGCTGATAGTAATGTCGAGGATAAAATGGTTTTGTGGACGAGTTATAAACTCTGCTTTTCACTTCGATTGCGGGGAAATAAAACAGTTGTATAATTTAGCGAATTGAAGAAATTAATTCAATTCTTAATTACGGCTACCCTAAGATAAACGCATGAAAAAACAAGAGCTGTTTCCCGCCGCGTTATTTTTTTTTTAATCCTACGACATTGACATTAGGCTTGGGCTGCAGACCTATACAGCCTTCATACAGATACATCTATGAGTAGATACGTTAATGCACTTGTGCACTAAATTCGATTTTGTGCAGCCTATATCCTGCACAAGTAAGCGCTTTCATGAGAAGTGAAAAGGTATTCTTTTGAATTATTTCTAACTGCAGTGTTTTGAAGTCAGTTTTTATTTAAAATTTATAATTTTTGCTAGTCAACCGTATTAACAGCTAGACGAACGTATAACTCACCGATGACCCCAGGGACGGGCCCGCAGACCCCGTCGGCGGAGCAACTGCCAACGGTCTCGGGCGGTGGCGGCGTCTCGAACAGACAGCGGTAGCACGGACCGGCGTAATCCTGTCGACAACACGAGATATGAACGAAAATGAATGAAACATTACTTCCACACAGTACAATCACTCGACCTGGTCCCAAACTAGGATATACTGTGCAAGGACGTAACAAACATGAAGGTACACCCAGACTGTTTTAAAAAACTATTTAGAGGCTACAAATTCCACCCATGCCGCGACCTCTGGCTAACCGTGGCAGCGCTCTCCCAACTGAGCTAATGGGCAAGTGCAAGCATCGGCGAAATTTCGAGCCTCTTTACAAACTTCTCTGTATCACGTACAGGTAGTGACATCTGGCCGAAGCAATTTACATCACTTGCAACCCCGAGTAACCCGCTTTGCAGTTAGGTTTTCGCAACGGAATGATATCGCTGTACCTACATGATTATATTCATTTTGTAAAGATGCTTTTGTAAGAAGACTCCCAGACTGTACAAATGTACGGCGGCATCCAATGGGAATCGAACCCACGACCTCTGTTTTGGTAGCTAAGCGCCTTAACGGCTAGACCGACGAGGCAGTCATTGCACTAAAACAGCTTTGCATAAAAGCGTGCAGTGGTAGCCTAGTCGGTAGAACATTGGACACGGAAGCGAGAGACCCAGGTTCGATTCCCAGTGCGGGCATGTACCTATGACTTTGTTTTCTAAGCTATTTCATTTTATTTATTTACGACATCCAACAGGCAATACAACAAAATATTCATAGAAGAAAAGAACACACATAACATAGTAATTGTTCACCCACGTACAGGATGTCTCATCATGCATATAAGACTTAACAAATACACGTAAATATATTAAATATATAGTTCAATAGATAAAGAAACTATTTAAATAAACAAGCTTTCTTTTGAATTTAAGTAATGTATCATTAAAATATCCAAAGTATGTATTTTTGCTGAAGAATTATTATAGAGTCGCGCCTCTGCATCGACATACGATGCAGAGGCGCGTACCTTCCTAAATTAGTCCTACAGAGTGGAATGTTTAGCAACGGACACGAATATCAACGTAACCTACGTGGAACATTCAATGAGAGGTTCTCAAGAAGCACAGAACAGTCAAGTTTACCGTTGATGATCTGATCTCATGTTATGTACATTTGTGAAGTTATAGTAGCAATACCACTCGCTAACGGTGAAGGAAACATCGTGAGGAAACCTGAGTGTCTGAGCTATTCACATAACTCAGCGCTTGAAATTGCCAATCCGCGGTGGGCACGCGTGGTAATCAAGCCCATAATCTCTCTGAGAGAAGGCCTGTGCCCTGCAATAGGACGTATATATAGGGTGCATTATCTTTTCTTTAATAAACAAATCTGGTTACCTTTTCATCGCCGTTCCTACGTAGCTTGTAGTTGTATATAGTCAGTTGCCCCTCCATTTTTAGAGCGCTCCCCGATATTAGAGGAACCTGGAACATATTCAAAGTGTAAAGAAAAATATTCTTTAGCCTAGTCTAAACAAATATCGACAAATACTTGAACAAATGACAGTGACTTAGCATTCTTCAGATAAGAAGCGAAAAAAGTTCGTCAGGGCCTGGTACAGGCGTTAGTTCACGTATGTCTGTGTATGACAAGAGCACACAAGGACAACATCGTGAGGAAACCTGAGTATCTAAGCTATTCACATACCTCAGCGCTTGAAATCGCAAATGCGCGGTGGGCACGCGTGGTGATTAAGCCCATACTCTCTCTCTCTCTCTCTGAGAGAAGGCTTGTGCCCTACAGTGGGACGTATATAGGCTGTTTATGTACGAGTACATACAAGAATGGGCATTGTCCTAAATATTGACAATAGTCACAAACGATACGGCATTTTGAAGGTATGAAGGTCAGTATTTACACTGGCCTGCAAAACTAAGTATCACACTTTTAAAATTGCAATAACTTTTTATGTACACAAGATATAATTTAGAAATAAAAAGGACTGGAAAAAAAGTTTTATTTTGCAGTATAGTTTAAAAGAAAGCTGATAAAATTTGTTGATAAACGTTTTTTTATTTTAAATCTTTAACTTCTATAGTTTAGAAAAAAATATAAAATGAAAAGTGTGATACTTACTTTTGCAGGTAAGTATATAATGCTACAATCATAAATTAATTTTAACTGATTTCTCGCATTTTTGTATGACTTGCATACGACTTTCTACGTTCGCTTCACACGTGAATGAAAGAAGGTTTAAACAGACGACCTCGTGGCGCAGCGGTAGTGCATTTGCATACCATGCGAGAGGTCCCGGGTTCGAATCCCGGCTGGGGACAAAAAAAAACAGGTCTTGGATGTTTACATGTTTGTGATCTCGTTGTTTCTGGTTCCCACGACACAGGGTATCCTAGTGTGGGGCCAGAAGCAATGTATGTGCCTGTAGGTAAATTTTTATGCTTATGTTTATTTTTATTTTTTTTCTAAGACAATTTCCATTGCTCGTTTAATTAAACCGTACCCACCTGCATAAGCTGACAGGCGTCGTTGAGCAAATACCGTCCGGGCACGTTGTCAGTACAATCCAGCACCAACTGGTACTTCGATATGATCTGGAGAGCGTTACTGCTGTCCAGCTGGAGATTGTACGGTGTCACTGTTACGTGCGAGTTTATCCTGCAATAAATAATCAATTAAATAATTGGGTATTTGACAAAATATCAAATGAGTTACTTTTAAAACGGACATTTGTATGAAAATACTGGCTTATGACGTCACATTTCAACACACTCTTTTTATGTTTAATCTATTTAAAAATTGTAATAACTAGTAATTGACGAAAAGAGATACATTTTCCGAGATATTTTGTAATTTTTGTTTTAATCGAGCATATGAAATGATTTATTGTTGATCGTGTCAAATACCGTATTGCACACAGCATTGTCAGTTAGATAGATCTGAGATTTCCGCACTAAGCCTCATAGTTGGACCACTGTACATAGCAAGCGCTAAGGTATGTAAATACCTCGGACACTAGGGTTTACTCACGATCATTTCCTTCACCGTTAGCGAGTGGAATTGCTACTATAACTTCACAAATATACATAACTTAGAAAACAAAGTCACAGGTACATGTCCGCATTGGGAATCGAACCTGGGTCTCCCGCTTGCGATTCCAATGTTCTACCCACCAGGCCACTCCACCAAAAGTGAATTAGGACATCCCTTTCACAAAACCACCGCCTGTATTCACCAGTCTAGGACATTTTGCATCGGAGGTACATTTTGGTAATACGACATTCTGCGTCTTAAATACTAAACTAAACTACTTTACCTGCGCAGCGCGTTGGCGGCCGACTCCACCTTGTTCATATGCTGGTCCGGCTCTCCGTGCAGCAACTGACGGTGTATGTTGGTCAGGTCCACCGTGTCATAGTCCACCAAGCCGATCTCGCCTGCGCATTCAAAACCGCTGGTAATATAAATACAAAGGAAAAACTAGTCACATAAATACAAGATAGGACAAGGCAAAGTCAGAGCGTCAGAGTGCATCCTGTGGTGCGTCAAAGTTGCCACAAAGGCCATCTGACTCAGCATTGAGTCAGATGTTTGGGCTCCGAGGTGGCTGGGTGCCATACATAACTTTGGCCTTTGCATCTCCGTAATGAGATGATGAGGTCACGCAACGAGCTATGGAAAGGGCTATGCTCGGAATTTCCCTGCGAGATCGAATCAGAAATGATGAGATCCGTAGACGAACGAAAGTCGTCGACATAGCCCAGCGGATTAGTCAGTTGAAGTGGCAGTGGGCGGGGCACATAGCACGTAAAACTGATGGCCGATGAGGCCGAAAAGTTCTCGAATGGAGACCACATATCGGCAAGCGCAGCGTAGGACGACCAGCCACAAGATGGACAGATGACCTCATCCAAGTGGCAGGAAGACGCTGGATGCAGGCCGCTTCCAACCGGTCTATTTGGAAATCCATGGAGGAGGCCTATGTCCAGCAGTGGACTTCTTGTGGCTGAATGATGATGATGAATGAGATGATTTATGCAGCGTCCAGTGGCATCATCACGAAGGGTGAAGGGACCACTCGGACGCTGCCGTGCCTGGGACATTGTTTTTTAGATGGAGTAGGCTTGCCCAGCACGGGGCCAGCACCTATACCATCCTGACAGCTTAGTCGGCCTAGCCCACAGGAGACAAGTCAATACGCGCGGAGCCCACCAAGCCCCGGGTTTCCTCACGATGTTTTCCTTCACGGTTAGCGTGTGGTATTGCTGCTACAAATTCGCAGATCTTTGACAATAAACAAAGTCGTAGTCATGCTTATATATGGTAAAATAATAAACGGGTCTAATAACCACGATAATATTAGGTACCTTACATTCCAGACGTTTCGGCAACGTTGCAGCTGCGGTGGTCACGGGTAGACCAAAATTCGGGAATCTAAGGTAATGAAATTTTACCTAATCATCATCATCAGCCATTTGACGCCCACTGCAGGACATAGGCCTCCCTCATGGTTTTCATAACCATGAGGGGTTTTGCCATAATCGCCACGCTCGGCAGGCGGGTTGGCGATCGCAGTATGCGGTTGGAATCTCAGGACGACGCTGCTGCCCGTCTCCTGGTAATTTATTTCCTTAGTCGCCGTCTACGACATCCACGGGAGGAAACGGAGTGACGCTATTCTTAATCCGGCGCCACAGGGACGCGGTTAGAACCGTTTAATATACAACTTGCCTACACCCGCCCCGGCTAGGTACGAAGCCACGGGACATCCCAGCCCGCCAGCCCCCACCACCAGCACTCGAGCGGCGCAGATCTTCACCTGACCAGCGACCCCAATATCCGGCAGAAGGATCTGTCGGCTGAACCTGCAAATAAATTAACAAAAAATCATTGTTTACAATAGTACGATAATACGAACAAATCTCTAAGAGGGCACTCGCTGAAATTGGCCGAGCCACCACGGACCGGCAATCCCGGAAATATGTGGAATAAACTACCAGAGACAGTATTTAGTGGTCCTTCAGTGAACTTGTTTAAAAACAGACTTGATAAACATTTTACAAGTGCACGAAAATGATATACACGTATCAGCGTAAAGCTGCTTGTGCATTCATGAATAATAATAACCATACCAAATACAAAATAGACAATACGACGGGTCGACGACGTGCGGCCACTACAATATTAGAATAAACCTTTGGAAGTTATAAAATAATAAATAGTAAAAATAGCCTTTATTTAGATGACATACATACATAATTATTAATAATTATAATGAAATAAATTATAGCTTTGTTTTTGAATTTGAATTAGACATAACACGCATTTTAGTGGTTATCCTTATTTGAATTTATATAGCCTATTGTACGTCTATCTAGAGGTCAGAGGTATTTTTCATAAACGGTTTTTCTGTGACCGTTCGGCGTCAAAACCGGTTTTCCGGTTTTATCGGTGATTTCGATTTTATCATGATTTTATTTATTATTAAGTTACTGGACCGCCCGGTGGTAAAGACACTGGTTTTGTGCCAGATAAGAACAACATAAATATAATAGAACTAAAATTGTAGCAAATAAAACGTAAGTTCGTATCAATTTTTCGATTACAATCTACTTCATCCAGCCGCTTCTGACAGTCGGCCATGGACCGACAATCTACCAGGCGATCCTTTCAAAGTCAAAATGGATTTGTATTCAAAGTAGCACAGAAACTGTAACTTAATGAACGTTACGTTGCGACATCAAACACAATGAGAAACTTAATTTGCTACCGAAACGCTAAGAAAGACTTTCGGAAACTCTGACATTAAATTGTTCTCAGCTGAAGATTTCACATACTGGACATTTCACCAGCTGACCAAATGCAGTTGTGTACGGGTCCGGAATATCTTCAGCTACCTTTTGGCTTTGCCTATAATTTCGTAAGCGTGAATGATGATTTCTTCTTATTATAAACATCACCTAATATCTTTCACCTGGTTGTGCAATAAAGTGTTCTCTATCTATCTATCACCATGCAAATTTCAAAAGCTTTGCCGGAGTATTCCGAAGGCAACCCAACCCAGTTGGATCCTTCTCGCGACCTCTGTCTCCACTGCCTCTGCACAGTTGGATAGTCTGTCCTAAGTAGATATATTCTTGGACATATTCACCGGCGAAGACCGGCTCTGGCATGATTATATCGTTGAACGTGACCCTTATTCTTGTCCAGGTTCATAATGTGGTCTTACCACACATCGGGAGGCAGTATTACGGTTGCAGAGTATCCCACTAAGTTCATTCATCGATTGCGCCATTATAACTGTATCGTCGGCATAGCGCAAGTGCGAGATGTATTCGCCGTTAATATTAATGACTCGTCCACTCCAATCCACTGTTTTGAAGTTTTGCAAATATAACATGTCCTTATTATAGTCACATCTCATTATAGTTGATATATATTCATCATCATCATCAGCCACTCGACGCCCACTGCAGGACACAGGCCTCCTTCATGGTTTTCCTAACCATGGAGGGTTTTTCCATAATCACCACGCTCGGCAGGCGGGTTGGCAATCGCAGTATGCTGTTGAAATTTCAGGAAGACGCTGCTGCCCGTCTCCTGGTAATGTATTTCCTTAGTCACCTTCTACGCCATCCACGGAAGGAAATGGAGTGACGCAATTCTTAATCCGGCGCCACACGGAAAGTGTATATATTATCGTTACAGTAATTCCAGATCAGCCCAGGTCTCAACCGAGTCGAAAGGTTTTTCGTAGTCCACAAATGCCAAAAAAAAAAAAAACTGGCGATTGTACTTCCCGGTTTTCTGTATTATCTGCCGCACTGTGTGTATGTGGTCTATGGTACTGTAACCTTTTCGAAACCTGGCATACTCTGGGTGCTGGAAATAATCGATTTTTTTTTTGCAAGTCTCAAATACCTAGGCAATAAACTTTCCGATAAAGCTCCTTACATTGGTCTGATATTGTTCAAATCGACACAGTGATCCCTATAAATGACAGGTTATAGGGATCACTGTGTCGATTCTGAATTAAATGTATCGGTGTAACGATTAATAAGTACTTTTATACAGCAATATCGCGAATAACATAATGTTTTGGCAAATAATGTATGATGGAACAAAAGTGAAAAAATCGAAAACCGGTTTTGAAAACAGGCGTCAAAACCATGTAAGCCGGTCTTTTCGGTTTCGGCGAAACCCGTTTTGTGACTTCTATATACGTCCCACTCCAGGGCACAGGCTTTCTCTCAGATAGATAGTATGGGCTTAATTACCACACGCGCCCACTGCGGATTGGCATACTCAAGCACTGAGATACGTGAACAAATCAGACACTCAGGTTTCCTCACAATGTTTTTTTTTTTCACCAATAGCAAGTGGTATGCTACTATAACGTCAAAAATTCACAAACTTAAAAAACAAAGTCATGCCGGGATTCGAATCCATAAACTCTCGAATGTGAAATCAGAAATCAGGAATCAATAATTTATTTCAACGTAAAGAATTTACATTCTGTTTGCTGAATGTCAATGTACCATGTTACTATGTTAGCCGCTGCCTTCGGGCCGTATTTGTAGTGGAGAAAAAGGCAGCGGGAAAAAAAACTCCACTCTGACCATCTTTTCTCAAATCATCTTAAACTTATACATCAAAGCCTATAAGATATGATTCCGTGATAGCCACCAATAACTTTAAAAGCCAAAATAATACTTCTTACAAAAGTAGGAAAAACATTAATGCTGCGGCCAGACACACGAACAGCACCCGTTCACGAGCATAACGCAGGGGTCAGCCATCACCAGTCTCAACCATTTTAGAGGGAGATAGGTGACCCGGCCACCACGCCACCATTCGAATGACCTTTAGCAAACCTGCAGATTGAGAGCTTGTCAGCTATAAAATGTGTGCTATAGTTATTAATGTACAATCACGTCGTCAGTACACGTTTTTTAATATTAATAATTAAATAACAATGAAATCGCAGTGGAATTGGCTTACTACCAAGGGCTTATATCGTTCATATACTCGTCTATTCTATAATAGGCTTTTTTACATAGCGATTTTTTAATGAATGTTTTAAATTTATTGTCAGACAAGGATAGAACATGTTCTGGAATTCTGTTGTAAAAACGAACGCAATAGCCTACGAACGATGTATTTACCTTGGCTAAACGAAATTTAGAATAAGCAAGCTTATTTCTATTTCTAGTGTTTACGTTATGAACGTCCCTATTTAATTTGAACATTGTTATATTTTTACGGACATACATTATATTATCGAATATATATTGGCAAGCCAGTGTAAGAATTCCTATTTCTTTGAAACGCTCCCTTAGCGATTCCCTACTGCTTAAGTTGCAAATTGCTCTTACTGCTCTTTTTTGTAAAATAAATATTGTTTCTATATCTGCTGCCCGTCCCCATAATAACAGCCCATATGACATGATACTGTGAAAATAACTAAAATAGACCAGCTGCGAGGCGATATGTCTGTAAGTGGCCTAATTTTTCTAACTGCAAATGCAGCTGAACTCAACCTACCCGATAGTTTTTCAATATGCGGACCCCATTGCAGTTTTGAGTCTATTGTTATGCCTAAAAATAGTGTGGACTCTACCAGCTCTAATTTCTCACCAGATATTTTTAGACACGTGTCAACATTTTTAACATTGGGCAAGGAGAACTTGACGCATTTTGTCTTTTTCGCATTTAACATCAAATTGTTCACCGTGAACCAGTTTAGAACTGTAGATAGAGCATTGTTTACATCTTCAACATTACCTAATCCTCTCTTTACTTTAAAATCATCATCAATCAAAAAACAATCATCAGCAAACAATACTATCTGCGATAGTTTTTCTACTAGGTAGGGCAAATCATTTACGTAAACCAAAAAAAGGAACGGTCCTAGTATAGAACTTGAGGAACTCCTACTTTTACATTAGATCCTGAGGATTTAACTCTATTAATATCAACTTTTAGGGTTCTGTCTGTTAAGTAAGTGAGGCTGACGTTCTACCGCTTAGCTACCACTGTCGCAATAATACATAAACTCACTCCTAAATCAGAGAGGGGTAGGCAGAGACCAGGGAGTGCCACTTTTCACAATCCTGACAGATCACTTTCACTTCATCAACAATCATTAGTGGTTGCATGCACTCACGCCGGTTTCGGGTACTTTTTATCTTGCCCTTTGCTAATACATCCCCTATTTCGTCGAAGTACGTCCCTTACATCAATACATAGCAGAATAAACCTTATCCTGTATAAGTTAGATAATAATTGTTTATATGAAGTCTGCAATTCCTGAGGCAACCCAATTAGAGTTTGTGTTTTATTTTTGATATATCAGAGTTGATACATTAATTTGATTAAATTCGCACTTCAGACAGACTATGAATGCCGTATATAGAAAAATTTTCATCCCATTTACCACATAATGCTTATTATGACTATAATCATTATCTTTAAAGATATTAGCATTAAAATCCAATGATATTAGGTTAATTAAATTAAATAACTTCCACAAAACACAATCACTTGTCCTGGTCCCAAACTAGGATACCCTGCGCTATGGTAAACAAGCAGACATTACAAACATGGAAATACACCCAGACTGAGGCCACTTGTACAAATGTACGGCAGCCCCAAGTGGGAATCGAACCCACAACATCTGGCATGGTAATAAGACATGATAAGTCTAGCTAGACCAACGACAGTGACTGTCTACTTTGTACCTTTCAATGGCCCATCTAGGAAGTTTGTCTCCGACATCCGCCTTTGGATAGTCGTTGCTGATGCCGTATTGCTGCGCGTTTTCCTTGGCTTGATACAATTGGAGCTGCGATGGATTTGGCTGCTAAGAACGCAAATGGAATGTGAATTACCAAACTTTAGAAAATAACACTGCTAATAAATTGCATGAAAGTTTCTCTGGCACGGCAGTCAAATATGTTACCGCTAGACCAAAGTGGAATGAGACAGTAAGGTTCCTTCGCTGGTAGCGAGTGGCATGTATAATAATAATTAAAGCCCTTATTTCTTGACAGAATTTTATACATTTTTACTTATATGCGATAAACTACACACATACTACATATTTTTAGTGTTCATATTTTATATCACCTGACACAAGCACTAAAACTCGTCAAGTTGTCTTTCAACATAAGCCGCCTACATGTTCTTCAACGTCACCCAATCCAATGCTACTCTTCTAAAGTTCTGTGGCAGATCATCCTCCCATCGTTTTTAGGATTCCATACCCAAAGGGTGCAAAACGGGACCCTATTACTAAGACTTCACTGTTCTTCAGTCCGTCTGTCTGTCCTTCTGTCTATCTGTCACCAGGCTGTATCTCATGAACCGTGATAGCTAGGCAGTTGAAATTTTCACAGATGATGTATTTTTGTTTCCGCTATAACAACAAGTACTAAAAACAGAATAAAATAAATAGTTAAGGGGGGCTCCCATACAACAAATTTTGTCTAAATACAGCGCTCACCATCTAGTGGCTATCTATCCTTCACAGCGCCGATGTCATGTCGTTAAAAGTCAATGTTAAAAGCTTCTTGTTGGTTTCTAGAGAAGGCTCTGTTCTCCAATTCGATCTATGTCTAATGTTGTAATAGATAATGGTACGGAACCCTTCGTGCGCGAGTCCAACTCGGACTTGGCCGGTATTTATTTTTGTGGTCTTCCTCTCCCCCTTTTCCCGTCTCGTGGACTATCCTATAGCGAGTGGTATTACTCCTACCAATTCACATTGTGAAAACAAAGACACGAACTCTCAAATGTGAGGCCAGCGTTCTACTAATTCTTCTACCACTTGAAGCTGTTGAAAACATCTGGCATAAACGCAAAGGTATAAGATATGACGATAATAACTTAAATCAGAGATAGGTATACATTGAGAAACCAATTACAAACTCACAGAAAGCCATTTCTTTTTTAACTCGTAAAGTTCGTTCTCTTTCTCGTTCAGATTCTTCCGTATATCAGCGATTTCACACTCCAAACGGTTTATACGATCCATTTCAATTCAAATTCAACTCGAAAATTGCGATTATATTATGCGATGATGATATTCGCGATTACTATTTACTAGGTATACTGCATCACAGAACACTGCAACAATACTGCATAGATTAAAAGATTATGTAGGTAGGTACCTATAGGTACTGTGTCGAACAACTTGTCAAAAAAATTATACCCAACGCATAGATGACCCAACGGTTTAGCAACGTTTTTCCAGTTGCATGAAACTTGGTAATGGTTGTCAAACATTATGCCTACGACAGATATCCGTTTGACATTAGAAGGGGATCACATGCACCAAATCACCGAATGAAATAAAAAATAATACATAGAAAATAATTCAATGGGCATTGACCCAAATATAAACAATAGCTACCAATGATAGGTACTTAACGAGTAGAAACGAGGATGTTTATGAGGATTTTGCTAAACCCTGCAGAATGAAAGTGAAGCATAAGGGTCAATAAATGGGTAACCGTAAAGAATCTTTATTTCTATATTACAAATATTAAAAATTCAATACATAAAATAAAAAATGAGGAGTTTAACTAAACAATACATTTTCCATTTACAAATTTTTGAGTAAATCTTAGCAACCATTTTATCTAACTACTTACAAATAAAATTAAAGTAGATACCATACATTTTACTTCCCTTTAACAAACTCGCTGAATAATTTTCTCTTTTCTAGAGCTTCCAATCTTACCTTCCGACTATCTTCCATCAAAATAACGGGACTGACATTAACTTTTTTGGTCATTTCCATCCATTCGGGTAGAGGAGAGCTTGCAAATCCATCCTTCTCACTTATGTGTCGCTTCTTTCTATTTTTTCCCTTATCTTTAGATTTCGTCTGCAACATTTGCACTTGATTATAATCAACGTTACCAGCGTCCAAAAGCAGTTTCTTCTTTAAATTGCTGTTTTCCGTTTTCATTCTATTACTTTCTGCAATAGGTACGTGCTAACATTTGTGGTAGAACGATTGACTTCTCATAAATACTTGCTCCTTTCATTTTAACATTATGTTTCGGCGAAGGTTTTTTTGTATTCACCTCTTTGGATGGGTCTTCGGGTGTTTTAATTTTTCTGCTTGCCTTAATGTATTTTGATTCATAGGATGAACTCTGCGGATCAAACACATTTTTTTCGTAAAATTCGGCATTGGCTAGCAGAGAACTTGCACCATTACTTGATTTATCACAATTTGAAGCACATGGTAAATCATCAATTCCTGCAGTAGCTTTCAGCTTTGGATATTCAATATTTATTGTAGATATTCCTAAAGATTTCAAGTTAAAAATGTCGTTTATTAGATCATCAATGTCCACACTTGACGTCTCAGTTTCAGGATCATCGCAGAACTTTAATTTGGGTAAAAAATCCAAGTCTCTTAAATCATTCTCATTATCGATACAAGATTTACTCGAGCCACTGGAAGAAACTTTATTTGAGCCTCGATTAGCATATGCTGCATAAATTTTCTGGTTGGTACAATTTTGACTACTAGTAGCTGCTTGTAGGTTGTGATTATTTTCTTGAAGAAATTGGGCCTCACGAGATTTCAGACTTAAAATTTCATCAATAATATCATCAATATCTTCGTGTGATGTGTCAACCTGCTCTGCGTAGTTATGGAATTCAGAGTTAGGGCTACTGTTTTGCTCCTGTCCATGATTGCTTTTAACTTGATTAAAATCACCTGTTATAATTAACATTTGGCCTGGTTTACTTGCAGCTGAAGTTAATGTTGAATGTGATGAAGGATTAGTTTTGAAATCTGTGAAAATAGGTGTTTCACTTGAATTTTGTACGATGGTATCTCCTCTTGCACTTTGATCAGACCGATTACAATTACAGTTATTTGCTTTGATCTCAGTATTCATATTAAGTAAATCATCTAATGAACAGGGTATTGTATCTTTCAGTGTGTTTTCAATCGTTTCGTTTTCAGTGTTGTTTGATGTATACCTAAAATTTGTTTTAGTTGTTGAGTTTGATTTTGGGATGTCATTTTTAAGGATTGCCTGTGGTGTTGCAAGTATATTTTCATACAAATCAATAAGATCGTAATCTTGGTTCATAGCACCACAGAAGTCTCTCACCCCACTTCCATACTGTGCGTTTTTTTCGCTTTTATTTTTACTATCATCATCACTTAAGTCTATTAATAATTCCTCGTTTTTATTGCAATTATTTACGGACTTATAGGACCGCGGTGTCAAAACCTCATAAGAATCAAAGTTTGAAAAAACATTGTTTCTGATGTCCGATCGTGAGCTGGGCATTAGAGGAACCAATATATTATTATGCATGATTTTATCATTACTTTCGTTGATATTCATTGCAGACGTATTAATGGGCATGAAGGACATGACGATTCCTCTGAGGATCTGAAAAAAGAAAACAAATTTATATTAGCGAATTTATATTAATTTATATTGGCCATTTCCCCATGAATCCATCCCATAAATATTAAGGAATCAAAAATTTCTTACACTTATCAAAGTGAATCTACTGTTGAGAGCTGCTGTCAGATATTTTGGGGTTCTGTTCTCAAAGGGTGCCAAATGGGACCCTATTACTCTGCCTCCGCTGCCTGTCTGTCCGTCTGACATTTAAAGGGCTCTATCTTTGAAACCGTAATGTCTTGGCCACATTAAGGAAACGCTTAATGATCATAAACGCGCTAATTACGGTGGAAAATTAGCGCGTCAAAAAACGCGATAATTCTGTTGGCTGCACTGGTGTTCAATGTTCAATAAACGGCAATAAATATGTCGTTAAATTAAAAAAATTCTAATCTGTGACTTCTGTGAATTTAACATGGACGTCGTATGAAATAATTTCAAGCAATTTATTTGGACTGGAAAGCAAAAAGGGACGGCGAAGCTGCTGCTTTGTTGTATTTTATGAGCTACGCCAATGTTGTATTATATGTACTGCATTAAAAAAAAGACAACAGCGTCGTAAACGAAGATAAGAGAAAACAACAAACTCCACACCACAGATAAAAACAAAATCAAATCAACTATACACGTCCTCGAATGACAGATGACAAACCCCAGTGTAGCCACATCAACGCAGCAAGAAACGCGTTAATCCCTTTGATGTGTCGCAAGAGACCGCCACCCTAGCTATCGCCAAACGTTTAACGTCATTGACAACGGCGTTTATAAAATTACGGCGTTAAGCCAGCCACACTAACGTTTGACGCCCAACAACGTGATCATTAATGCCATTTCCCGTTAATGTAGCTAAGGCATAATAGGCAGCCATTCGAAATGTTCACATAATATGTGTTATTACAGCGGTAATACAAACAGACATCAAACTTGGCGTGATTGTGGGACTTATTATATATTCTAACAAATAATAAAAAACGGCCGAGCACGAGTACGGAACCCTCGGTGCGCGAGTCTGACTCGCACTTGGCGGGTGTTTTGCTGTATGCACTGTAGCGGTAGCCAAGCCAACTGATAGTACATTATAACATATGATAGCGTACGAACAGCCACGATTATTTATCATTAACAAGGCCTCTCCGATGAGATCAAAACATTACCTACCTATTTTTTGCACGTTAAGTACTAAACTTACTATGAGACTTTAAATTCAATCTAAAGGTAGTTTAGAAGCTGCTGGTGCAATGTAGCCCTGTGATATCGCCCAAGACACAAATATCTCTTTAATTTTTAATTGGTCGGAAAATAAGTGGTACCTAATTACTCACTCGGTTCAGGATATTTACGCAACCTTAAGTTTGAAGTCACACATCCAGTCGAAAATATAAAACACTCTTAACTATTTCTAAAAAATATAATATATGGCACACAGTCGATCTTGCGGTAAAGTCCTGAAAAAGATAAACAAAGTCAGGCAAGTGTCTGCTGTGACCAAAGACAAGTTAGAAAATGATTTGTTTGTTCATGTTCAACAGGATTAGGCTCAGATAATCTGAGGGATTAGGTATCGCATAGAGTAACTTATAATAGGTACCAAAGAGTATATAATCACTACGTATGATACCATCTGCTAATAATCTACAACGTTTGTCAACACAAATATCAAACGTTTTGTTTGACGTTTCCCTTATTATCTAGACAGGACCGATTCGAGTTGCCATTAAAAAAAAATCACTGAAATCTTATCAGAAGTGTCTAAATAGCCACTAATATAGCCATAATATAATATAACAAATAGCCACTCCAGAAATATGGCTAAACGGCTCAAGCTGACTTGCACTTAACATAGGTACTATTTTGTCAGACAGAACAAAAAGGTAATTTGCGCAGATTTTTTTTACCAACACTTAAAATAAAAAATTGATTT
This sequence comes from Yponomeuta malinellus, assembly GCA_947308005.1. Classification (NCBI taxonomy): domain Eukaryota; kingdom Metazoa; phylum Arthropoda; class Insecta; order Lepidoptera; family Yponomeutidae; genus Yponomeuta; species Yponomeuta malinellus. The sequence continues at coordinate 5,100,285 of OX371023.1, forward strand.
ACTTTATTCGACGTGCATTTTAGTAAAAATAATAATATGCGAAATTTTATTGATTTCAAACTGATAAATGACTACCGACAATGCGTTGCTTGCTTCTTTCTTCGAAGAGCAAAGAAGGAGTTTTCGCGCTAATCGAGGTTGATGTGACTTTCATACTCGCCAAGCGGCGAGTAATCACATGTAGGAGTGTCTGAATATTCATGATGAATTAATTACATAGGTAGGTTTAAGGACTTTAAGTTTTTTTAGGACTTTAAGTCATTTTCTGTGCGTGCTGCTCGTATGTGGAACGGTCTACCTAAGTCTATCAGGGAGAGTCCATCTGTTGCTGTCTTCAAGGCCAAACTGAAAGAGCACTTCCTTTTTTCACTATCGCAATAGGTTTATTTATTTACTTAGGTATTTATTTATTTATTTATTTACGTATTCTAGTTATTTATCATGTTATAAGTAAGTTTATGTAACTTTGTAATGTTCCAAGTACAGCTCGTTAATGAGTAGCTACTTCTTTGTGCCTCTAGCTATTGGGACTACTGGGGTATGGGGAGTCCAGGGAAGAGCCTTTATAAAGGAGTTAGGGCGTCGCCTGAGGAACCGCGGCATGGACTACCGCTCTGGGGCATACTTGATGCAGAGGATCTCTCTCGCTGTGCAGCGGGGTAACGCTGCCGGCGTTATGGGAACCTTTGGCTCGAGTATGTCTCGGGGCGGTTTGTTTGACAGTTAATTCATTCGTCATCTTGATTTATTACTTTGGACGAAACAATTGTGGATGTATTATTATTATTATTTTATTTAATTTTTTTTTTACTTATAATTATTAATTTATGATAAAAGATAAAATATATAAATTGTTTAACTTATCATTTCAGTTGGGTTCTTTCGCACTTGGGTATACGATGTAACTTTTTAATTTTATAGCCATATATATATATATATTTATATATAAATAAATAAATATATATTACATGTATGATTGTACTGGGTTGTAATATAGTACGTAATAATTATTGTACACTTTCCTCCCTTGTTTATAATGTTCGTATCACCACATCAAGGGTTGGCTGGAAGAGATTTCTGCTGAAATAAGCTCGCCATGTACACTTTTTAATTCTGTAAATGTTTTGTTTTATTCGTGTAATTTTATGTGTGCAATAAAGTATAAAGTAGGTACTTGAACGATATAATATCATCGAAATAAGCTTTATGCTTTCGACAGGATAAATACCTTGTTTTGCTGCGTAAGGGCGTGGACACATGTGTACGGTGCGGCGCCGGCCGCCGTGCCACAGCGCGGAGCCGGCACCGGGAGAATTCACGGCGCCTTACATGGCGCGCCGTGGCGGCACACGGTAGTAACGATCGTTCCAAAACATACTTGACTATGGACCGCGAAACACGTATTGTGCTCTTGCTATTGTTGAGACGACGAATGAAGAAAAAACAAAAACAAACAAGATATTGGGTGAATTCATACCTTTCTATAATGACCCACGATGGAAGTCATTTTAAGAAGAAATATGAAGTTGAAAATGTGTGGTGATGACATTATATTCCTCCTTCGTCTTGTCCCAGAGAACGGGACGTGCTTCCACTAGAGAAATTAAAGAGTCGATATCTATTTTTTCAGCCATTTTTTGGTAACGTAGGTGGGTACGTGAGCGCTATGCAATAGCAAAACACAAACTACCAATCAGCGGTGCACCGTGTATCGCCGCGGCGCGCCGTACACGGCGCCGTACCGTGTTGCGGCGCCGCGACTACTCCCGGCGGCGGTGCCGTGCCGTAACACGGTGGTGGCGCCGCGCCGGTAGTGATGGGGACGAGCCCTACCGCATACCGCTTTGATATTGAAAATTGTACTCTAACTGTTTACGTAATCCATAATCTGGAATAATAATTTTTTCATAATGTTTCAATGTAATTATGTGACCATACTTGTAATTTTGCACTCTGTGAACACAATATTTTTTTATCTATTGTATGGTTTTTAAATAAATAGGTACTTTTTACTTTACTTTTTGAATTCATTCCAACTGGTTGTTTTATTGGCTAAACAATCGCTAGTGGCTATCTAGACACTTCCTACCTATTTTATTTTCTTTTTCAGTACACACATTACAGTGATTGATTTGATTACCTACAAACTTTTCACTATCTGTGGTCCCTCAGTCAGTCCGTCAACAACATAACCTCATGGACAAACAATACAATACTACATTTTAAGGAAAAGGCTTTTAGACAACTTTGTTGAAACATAATTTTATCTGTACTATTTTTATCACAAGAAATAAGCTGCTCACAATACGAAACTTACACGTCCTAAAATTCAAGTGTAAGCACCATGGAAGAGCTGGATTCTTCCGAACTGGGAACTCGCACCTACTGGAAGGAGGCGTACAAAAAAGAAATTGCTAACTTTGACGACAACGGTGACCCAGGAGACGTTTGGTTCGGCGAGGACAGCGCTTTCAGAGTCATCAAATGGATCTGCCAGTGCGGTGTGGCGAAAGACACTCCTATTGTTGACTTAGGTAGGTACTGGACGAAAGGTCTCTGGATCCTATCTTCTTCAACTATCCAAAAATGTCTCCTCCTTCCACCAGACTTTCCTCTCCCAACTAAATTCCGATCTGTGTTGCCTGTTGTATTTTCATCTTTTATTAAAGTTTTATGCTATGGTAGCCTAGTAGGTAGAACATTGGACTCAGAAGCGAGAGACTCAGGTTCGATTCCCACTGCGGGCATGTACCTATCACTTTGTTTTCTAAGTTACGTACATTTGTGAAATTGTAGTAGCAATACCACTCGCTGACGGTGAAGGAAAACATCGTGAGGAAACCTGAGTGTCTGAGCTATTGACATACCTCAGCGCTTGAAATCGCCAATCCGCGGTGGGTACGCGTGGTGATTAAGCCCATACTCTCTCTGAGAGAAGGCCAGTGCCCTACAGTGGGATGTAAATAGGCTGTTTATGTTATGCGATTTTATCAAATGTAACAATACAAAGTTTTAGATTTATAGCAGTCTCTAAAGAATATTTAAGTGCGTACTAAACTGAGGCTATGCATTAATCTATGCTTACGTTGCATAGATTATTTTAACTGCCGCTGTGGGGTGCCGGCTTTAGAATAGTACCCCCCCCCCCATCTCCTCCCGCGAGTGCCGTAAAAACCGGCTAAGGGACACATTACCAGAAGGTGGGCAGCAGCGCCTTCTGCGGAAATGCGATATACTGCGCTCGCCAACCCGCATGCCAAGCGTGGCGAGTAAGGCAAATACCCTCATGGCAGTAAACCAAAAAACCACGCCCCCAGTCCCCGGCAGCTCCGCTATTCCTGGCTACGGTAGCGGCCACGGTAACGGCGGAGCAAGGAGTGCTAAGAATCTCCGGCAGAGATCCGGCTACCGCCCCCAAAAACGAAAACGACTGGCCCTGGTAACACACAACTGTGGCGAGCACATGTCAACTCTGCGCGCGCACTATTAACTCCAACATTCCTGCATCGCGCAAGCAAAATGTTTCACATGACATACCATAAATATAACGTCTGGCGAACATCAGTAGGACCGGCCGTCCCCAGGCATACGATCTGCCTGGCGGGAAATTTCCCTTTATAGTGGAAGAGCACGATCACCCGCTCTTCCCTATAGTGGTGACCCCCGACAGAACATTGTCAACCTTCCTTCGCTCTCGCAGCACCCCACATACAATCAGTCTCAAAGCAAGGCCAGCATCCTCTTCCTTCTCACTTCATCAGTTCCACTACAGTCAACGCACCGACTACTGGTACTGATGGTGATCTCCCCCAACCCCTCGGCACGGCAGCCACACAGCAACAGCGCACGTTGCCAGTGGTACAGCAGCCTTCACCGGTTCCTACCACATGCGCGGACCCCATGGTACTGTCGCCGGTGAAGTGACTGTTAGCCGCCGAACACCCTCAACCGCTAGTCGACTCACTGACTCAGCGACTCCTGGCACTTGTAGGCTTTAGAGCACAGACTTCGATTCCTATCAGACCTAGCTATGCGTAGCTACGGTCTTGAAGGGGAGTGATGTGGCGAGCACATGTCAACTCTGCGCGCGCACTATTAACTCCAACATTCCTGCATCGCGCAAGCAAAATGTTTCACATGACATACCATAAATATAACGTCTGGCGAACATCAGTAGGACCGGCCGTCCCCAGGCATACGATCTGCCTGGCGGGAAATTTCCCTCTATAGTGGAAGAGCACGATCACCCGCTCTTCCCTATACAACATTCGCACATTGAGGACAGACGAAAAGTTAATTGAGCTGGAAGAGGAAATGGGTAGGTTACACTGGGATGTCCTAGGGTTATATGAAGTCCGTCGAGAGGGGGAGGACACGAAAACCCTGAAATCCGGTAACCTGCTCTACTACCGGGAGGGCGAGCAACAGTCCCAGGGTGGTGTGGTTTCTCGTCCACAAGTCCCTCATAAATAACATTTTGGCCATCAACAGTGTATCGAGCAGGGTGGTGTACCTAATACTCAGAATATCTAAGAGATATTCGCTGAAGGTCATTCAGGTATACGCACCGACCTCGTCACACTCCGATGAGGAGGTAGAGGCGATGTGTGAGGACATTAGTAGGGCCATACATACGCCGGAGACCTATTTTAATGTGGTTATGGGGGACTTCAATGCGACGCTGGGCACAAGAAGCGAGGATGAGATGAGAGTGGGGCAAGGTTGGCAGAATTCCTGGAGAAAGAGGGACTCTTACTAACTCTTAACTCATAACTCTTTCTTTCAGAAGCCACCTCACAGGAAATGGACCTGGTTGAGTCCCGATGGTTTCACGAGAAACGAGATAGACTTCATCCTGACCTCCAAGAGACAAATATTCAATGACGTCTCTGTGATCAACATGGTGAAAACCGGAAGCGATCACCGAATAGTAAGAGTCCACGCTCCGACCTACTCGTGCCCATATCCAGAACCCCGAGAACTTTCAACTCGAATTGTCAAATCGCTTTGAGTGCCTGGAGAGGTTTAATAACAGGAATAACAGGTTTGTAGAAACTGTTCGTACAGTGGGCTCGAGGTTCTATAGACCCAACCGTAGACCACAAAAGCTCTCAAACTATACTCTCGACCTCATGGCTAAACGTCGCGCGTTGCAACTGCAGTCCTCCGAGGATGCTAAGTCATATAGGAAGCTCAATAGACACATCTCAAAGTCTATGCGGCACGATATTCGGTCCTTTAATACCGAACGTATTAAAGAGACTATAGAGCGGAACAAGGGCTCCGAAGTGTTCGCAAAATACTTGTCTATTGGGCAAAGCCAGCTGACGAAGGTGAAGAGAGAGGACGGCAGTATACCGTCGACCAAATCAGAGGTGCTGAGGGAGATTGAGAGTTTCTACGGACAGCTACACCTCAGTCGCAAAACCTGTTAGCAGTTTGAACAAAGATCCGAGAGCCAAACTGACCTGACATTATACCGAAGATATCCCGGACATCAGCCTGTATGAGATTAGGATGACCCTGAAACAGCTCAAGAATCACATCAGAGCTCCTGAAAGCGGGTGGAACACCAGTACTTAAAGTCATTCAGAAGCTCTTCAAACCCGTCGTGCTTAAAGGAAAAACGCCAGAAGCATGGAACAGAAGCGTGGTGACGCTGTTCTTCAAGAAAGGGGATAACTCTCTATTGAAGAACGACCGACCCATCTCGCTTCTGATCCATGTTTATAAGCTGCTTTCGAGGGTGCTCACAAATCGTCTCGAACGCAGGGTTTGATGACTTCCAGCCAGCCTTCCGAACAAGCCGGTTTCCGAAAGGGCTTTAGTACACACAGTACATCCACACGCTGCGGCAAATTATACAGAAGACTGAGGAGTATAATTTGCCATTCTGCTTAGCGTTTGTGGACTATGAGAAAGCCTTCGATTCGATCGAGACATGGGCAGTGCTCGAGTCTCTCCAGCGCTGCCGTATTGACTATCGGTATATCGAGGTGCTGAAGTGCTTGTACAACAGCGCCACCATGTCGATCTGAGTACAGGAGCAGAATTCGGAGGCAATTCCATTGAGAAGAAGCGTGAGACAGGGAGACGTTATCTCTCCGATACTGTTCACGAACGCACTGGAATTGGAAGCTTCTGGAATGGCAGGGGCGCGGCATCAATATCAATGGCGAGTACATCACGCACCTTCGATTTGCCGACGATATAGTAGTTATGGCAGAAACGATGGAAGACCTCGGCATAATACTCGAAGACCTCAGTCGAGTTTCCCAACGTGTGGGCCTTAAAATGAACATGGACATGTCTAACGCCCGTGTTGTGCCCACCCCAATAACATTGGGGAACTCGACTCTCGAAGTCGTAGACGAATACGTCTACTTAGGACAAACAGTCCAACTAAGCCGGTCCAACTTCGTGAAAGAGGTCAATCGTCAATTCCAACTCGGCTGGGCAGCATTCAGGAAACTTAGAAAAGTCTTTCCGCCTATATACCTCAATCGCTCAAGACAAAATTATACAACCAGTGATGACTTATGGCACTGAAACGTGGTCTCTCACTATGGGCCTCATAAGAAGGCTCAAGGTCCGCAACGAGCTATGGAAAGGGCTATGCTCGGAATTTCTCTACGAGATCGAATCAGAAATGATGAGATCCGTAGACGAACGAAAGTCGTCGACATAGCCCAGCGGATTAGTAAGTTGAAGTGGCAGTGGGCGGGGCACATAGCACGCAGAACTGATGGCCGATGGGGCCGAAAAGTTCTCGAATGGAGAACACATATCGGCAAGCGCAGCGAGGACGACCAGCCACAAAATGGACAGATGACCTCATCCAAGTGGCAGGAAGGCGCTGGATGCAGGCCGCTTCTGACCGGTCTTTTTGGAAATCCATGGAGGAGGCCTATGTCCAGCAGTGGACTTCTTGTGGCTGAATGATGGTGATGATGATGCTTACGTCTGCCTTTACCACAGACTATTTAAACTGCCTCTGAGGTGTGTTTTAGAGGAATCGTGTTTCTATAAATAGGACCATACTTGTTCCTGTCTGTAAAATTATAGAGTAAACTTATAGGTACTTAGCAAGTTATACTTAGAGCGGATGTTTCTATAGTCAGATAAAACTTTACTGGAGAATAAAACTGTATTGTCCGTGTTTTCAGGCAATAAAAAACTGCTACAAAATTGGAATACGAAGGTAAATTTCGCCACCATCTACAAGGTTGTAATAGCTCAGGTGCGAAATCGGGCTATCCCGAAACCAGAAGACCCCGGTTCGAGTCCAGATGTCTCCAGCTTGATTATTTTTCCCCTTTTTTAATTTGTCATCATATCTAAATATAATTAAAAAAAAAATACCGAGCAACGCTCAGTCATTCCGTACTGTTTAAATATACCACATCATTTTGATAACCAGGCTGCGGAAATGGCTACACACTGATTGAGCTTGCGAGGGAAGGCTTCACCAACCTGGTGGGGATTGACTACTGCGAAGAGGCTATTACGTTAGCCGAGAAGGTGTCTAAGAAAGAGTTTCCTATCATTAAATATGCGGTAAGTGCTACTCTCTCTCTCAATGTGTGTGATGCATAACACACATACATAAGCAGCCTATATACGTCCCACTGTACGGCACAGGCCTTCTCTTTGGGAGAGAGTGTGGGCTTAATCACCACGCGTGCCCACTGCGAATTGGCGATTTCAAGCGCTGAGGTATGTTAATAGCTCAGACAGTCAGGTTTCCTCACGATGTTTTCCCTCACCGCTAGCGAGTGGTATTGCTACTATAACTTCACAAATGTACATAACTTAGAAAACTAAGTCATAGGTACATGCCCGCACTGGGAATCGAACCTGGGTCTCCCGCTTCCGAGTCCAATGTTCTACCCACTAGGCTACCGATCACCGATTTTTATATAAGTACAGATGGCATACTGTGTGTCTTGAAATAAACTAAGTATGGTCTTATTTTGATTTCATTGCACTTTATAAACAGTTGTATTGGAAAACCGTATCCAGAATGTTTAACTAACGAGGGAAATTAAATAAAATGTAAAATTTATTTGCACAAATATGTTTACGCGAATGGTGTTACAACTTAAGGTGTTACAACTTTTTCCAAAAAAATATTGTCATTAATTGCCTGCGCTAGGGCCACCCTTTATTGTAGACAGCCAAATCTCTCCTAAAAATGGACCAAACATTGTATTTGAGTCTCACGATTCGAATTGTTTTTATCCTGTTCGTTGGAAATTGCCAATCCACTGGGCACGCGAGGTGATTAAGCCCGTTGTCTCCCTTTCTGAAAAAAGGCCTCTGCCCTACAGTTGGTGCCCAGTTTCACGACCAGCACATATATTTTGGGCACCGACTCCAAATTATACTTCTACAATACCTACATTTATACATACTTCTAATTATTTAAATTATTTCCGACTTTTTAGTGCTGTAGTGTTTCGAAGTCGGTTTTTATTTTTTATTATTTTTATTTTATTTATGTACAATAAAGTGTTCTCTATTCTAAATGGTTACTATTAGGTAACGTTAAGAAATTAATTAATAATAGGTGTTGATATTTCTTGAATTAATGAGATGTATGAATGACCTATTGAGGAATCATCATCAGCCCACCGCTGCCCACTGCTGAATATAGGCCTTTTCCCCCAAATGCAATCTTTCTTAGTCCCCTCTAAATTTCAAATCTCTCTTAAATCAATTCAATTCAATTCAATTTATTTACTTGAACACAACTCACATACATTTTATCAGTGTCCCCACACTAGGCACAGCCTGTATCGTGGGCGACGGTTTCACTAAGTCTAGATTCTGCCAATGTCGACCATATATCTGTCATTGGTATATAATACTAGGAGGCCATCCAGGCCTGTAAGGAATAAACGAAAGTGTTTTTGTATAATCTGTTTCTTATTCGCCCAGGTATTCGACATAACAAAAGACGACCCACAAACGCTAGGCCAATTCGGTCTCATACATGACAAGGGTACCTACGATGCGATCAGCTTGAACCCGGACGATGCTAAGAAGCACAGAGAAAAATACATACAACAGGTGTTCCAGATGTTAGACAAGGATGGTATGATTTGATTTTTGTTATAAATGTAATTTTATTTATTTACCACTCGTCCGCCGCGACACAGATCTGTGTCCAACTTAGTATGGGCCACCTGTGTTGTAACCCCTTCGGCCGCCTACGAAACCAACGCTACGTAACCAGTTACGTGACAAGAATTGTTTTTCTTGTTACGAAACCAGTTACGTACAAAGATTTTTTCTTTTCTACGAATCTAGGTACGTATAACCGCCTACGAAACCAACTCTGCGTAACCAGTTACGTACAAAGATTTTTTCTACGAATCTATTTACGTATGACCGCTTACGAAACCAGTTACGAAACCAACGCTACGTAGCCAGTTACGTGAGAAGAATAAATTCTTGCCACGAAACCAGTTTCTGGCATATCTTTGCATTAGTGGGAAAGGGACAAAACACACATTACAATTACGATGTATATTAATTCCGACGGAAATCTATTTACGTGGGGATCATCTTCAATAGTTGCCTGATTTAATCGCCTCAGCTAGCGGAGGTGAGTCGGAAAATATTCGCTTCAGCGGCCTCTCTGCGAAGGTTACGGAACTTTCTGCCAACTGCGACCAAAATTGCACTTGCACAGTCTCTGTTGCAACCTATCCTCGACTACGCAGCTATCTTGATTTGACCGAAGAACAACTTCATAAACTTCGCTATAAGGTTCATATTTGGCTTACGTAAATATGACCACGTCTCTGAATTCCGCGCTAAGATCAAGTGGCTTCCTGCCCGTTTTCGTAGGAATGCTCACATCCTCTCTCTTCTCTACTCAATGCTGTTCAATCTCACAGCCGGGCATTGCGGTCTGATCAGAACCTGTCGCTGAAGACCCCGACTCACTCGCCGAGGTTCTTCAGCGACTCATTTACTGTAACGGCCGCTCGGCTGTGGAATGATCTGCCGGTTTTAATAAGACGCTCTCCCTCCCTAGCTGTCTTTAAAAACAAAGTAAAGGAGTTGCATCTCTCTCTAAGAGTATAATATTTGTGCATTTATCTATTTTGTGTTTCTTTTTTCTCCTTCATGTAGGTATAATATATTATTTATTTCCTCCTCGTGTAGATTTTATTTTATTATAACTTATTTATATATGTTTATCATAACTACATATGTAATGGTTTATGAAGATATATTGTTATTTATATAGGATAAGATAAGATAAGAATATTCTTTATACTACACCTGCTTGGAAAGTACCTTGATACTTTATCAAATTTACGGTAGAAAGTACGTCATTGCATATCGAACAAATATGCGGGGAGAAAACGCATCTGAGCGGGAGAGAAAAGTGTATGAAAATCCATTTCTTACGTGGTTTTTCTTTTTTAATTTTGGGTAAGACTATGCGCCGGTAACCTAAATATCAAAAGCCAAAAAGTTTTTACAGTGAGTTTTTATCTCCAAGTTCGCAAAATGACACTGGCCACTAGCTGTGTGTTGGATGGTGTCGGGCTGGCAGTGCGACCCTGCGGCGGCAGGATAAACAATTTGAAAAAAGAACATGTGAAAATTGCAGACGCCATTGGCGCCATTTCCAATTTGTGTGTTCTTTGAGGATTCAGTTTTCGTAGAAAGTAAAATAAAACTATCAAGCAGGTGTAGTATAAAGCACTATGTATCACTCGAGAGAAACTGCGATTCCCGATCTCGGGTGTTTTAAAGCCCTCGCGGTCGGTCACTTTCTCCTCTCGGTGAACAATGTACTATTAATGTACCAGGAAAAACACAAACATGAAATGTTTACAAAAATGCAGTATGTATATTTTTATATTCATAATTGCACCGACTACCCGTTTCTCTTTCCTTCAGAATTCTTCCTTCATATTAGCAATAAGGCCGCCGTGTGGCGTGTGGTGTGTGTCCACGGTGTGTGTCCGTGTGTCGCTCCATTTCCTCCCATGGATGTCGTAGAATGCGACTAAGGAAATAAATTACCGGGAGACGGGCAGCAGCGTCTTCCTGAGATTCCAACCGCATACTGCGATCGCCAACCCGCCTGCCAAGCGTGGCGATTATGGCAAAACCCCTCATGGTTAAAGGGAGGCCTATGTCTTGCAGTGGGCGTCAAATGGCTGATGATGATGAATAAGGCCGAGAATTGTACTGTATCTTTATAAATATTTTATACAATCCTTCTTCTTCCTGGTACAATAAAGAATATTCTTATCTTATCTTATTTGCTGCGCATATATAATTTTTGCACTAATTCGTAAAGAGGTTCGATCGCCGATGCCTGCACTTGCCCATTAGCTCAGTTGGGACCGCTGGCACGATTAGCCAGAGGTCGCGGGTTCAAGTCCCGGCATGGGTGGAATTTTTTCCCTCTAAATAGGTATTTATTGCGTGTGAATGTAATAATAGTTATTTAAGATACACGTGCGGAAAGTAAGGTTTTATACGAATAAGTGCCAAATTGAAAACACGAGCGCAGCGAGTGTTTTCTTTGGCACGCATTCGGATAAAAACCTTTTACGCTCAAGTATCTTACAACATTTTTCAATGCATTTTGCGAGGATATTTCCTAAAAAAATAAGTATAATAAAGAAAATTTATTATAAATACCAAATTAATTGTTGAAATTGAAAGTAATTTTTTTTGGACAGCAAAACCTCCTTGGATCTTTGTAGTTTTTTTAATTTTATGACGCACCATGCACCACAGAGTCAAAAACGTAAAAAATTACTTTATTTCACGCGTGAAATAAAGGATTTCAGTACTGTTTTATTTCACGCGTGAAATGAAGAGTCGGTTTCCGCATAATTTTGTTACACAAAAAAGAAAACTTTACGAGCAACTGCATTGAAAATCTATTTTATCATTTCAAGTTGACACTACAATAGGCACATAAGTGTCAGATAAATTATGGTTTTATAAAAGATCTTATTATCAGCTAGTCATGTTAGACAAGAGTATTTAACAACAGATCTTGACGAAATTTTGGTATATGTACTGTGGTAGCTGTAGGCCTAGGAAAAGACAGAGACTACCTTTATCTCGCTATTCAAATGGCAGTGCGATTTAAATTGCATACCCGATTGAGTAGGAAGACTAATTGTACTAATCGGCTGCGCAACCTACATCGAATTGTCACAATAATCACTGCATTGCAGTTATATGAAACGCCGCTCTGGGCCCCGAGTGTAGTAAACGCATTGATTGTTGCTCAATAGAGTGAAATTAGCACGACCATTGGCCAGTTTCTGAATTGAGAATCTCGCTAAGTAAATGGTTAACCGTAGTGCTGTCTCTTCGAATTTCTCAGAAAAAGAGTGTGAAAGAACGTTACTTAAGTATTTACCTAGTGAAATTCTCAATTCCCCATGTCTGTTATTTGGCGCTATTTCGTCGTCTACTAAACAATGGCACTACAGTGTCATTCCAATGGTATAACATAACCATAACGTAACTATACAGTTACGCCACTGCGTGTGACGTACTTTGTGGATGGTCCACCCAGCGGTGGGCAGCGGTAGGCTATGACGATGATGATGACAAGCGTTCTCTCTTGCAGGTCTCTTCGTGATAACGTCATGCAACTGGACAGAGGAGGAACTAGCGGGTCAGTTTTCAGAGAGACTGAGGCTGAAATGTATAATACCAACGCCACAGTTCAAGTTTGGCGGGAAAGTCGGCAATATGGTGTCTTCGGTCGTGTTTGTGAAATAAATTGTTTAAAAAAAAATGAAAAATATTTATTTCTAAAACAAAATTTTTACAAAAATGTTTTACTAGGCTGAGACCTCCTTTTAAGTGTAGTGTTAAAAAAAATTAGTGTATTTCATTCATTCTACCTGACCACACAGCGGTGGTAGCCTAGTGGGTAGAACATCGGACTCGGAAGCGGGAGACCCAGGTTCGATTCCCAGTGCGGGCATGTATCTACCTTTGACTTTGTTTTCTAAGTTATGTACATTTGTGAAGTTATAGTAGCAATACCACTCGCTAACGGTGAAGGAAAACATCATAAGGAAACCTGAGTGCGTGAGCTATTCACATATCTCAGCGCTTGCAATCGCCAATCCGCCGTGGGCACGCGTGGTGATTAAGCCCATACTTTTTCCCTGAGAGACGCCCCGTGCCCTACAGTGGGACGTACCTATATAGGCAGCTTATGTATTCTACCTGACCATCCGCCCATCAATCTACAATTTATAGTACGGCAATTCAATGTACATTGCGTAGCTGATAAGTACAATGTATCAGTCTCCCTACTTGTTAAGCTTTAAAGAAATATTATACATAGATTAGAAATGTTTCTATCTGGGGCCCTATTCCAGTCGTCCAACTGTCAAATTCCATATTAATTTGACAGTTACACGATTGGAATCGCTCAGGATTTGGTGCGCCTAATATAGGGGCTGTTGTTGAAATGACAACCACCCGGTGAAGATAAATTCTGCTAAAGTAAGTAATTTGTTTATTTCCTTCTCACAGAGGTATCAGAACATATAGGTAGTAGGTACAATTTGAGTAATCACGGTACTTATTCCTGTGTGAGATGCTGGAGTCCATACTAGGAAAGATCCTGACGAAACGGGCAACAATTCTGAAACAATGTAGAAACAACAATGATAAGGTCATCATCAGCCATTTGACGCCCACTGCTGGACATAGGCCTCCTTCGTGGTTTGCATAACCATGAGGGGTTTGCCATAATCGCAGTATGCGGTTGGAATCTCAGGAAGACGCTGCTGCCCGTCTCCTGGTAATTGATTTCCTTAGTCGTCTTCTACGATATCCACGGATGGAAATGGAGCGACGCTATTCTTAATCCGGCGCCACACGGTTGGTACAAGGCTGGCTGGTACACGGTTGGCACACAATTTATACAAGGTGTTGATTTGTAAAGTAGGTAACGCCCGACTCAGGGTGCTTTCTACTCATCCATACAAACCCCTTTTACTATGGGACCAACTCTGAAACCTTTAAAATCCGGCCAAGTGCGTGTCGGGCCACGCGCAATGTAGGGTTCCGTAGAAAGAGGGTTTTTTTGTCTGCTTTACAGAACTAACACTTCATCGAAGTAATTTTCATTGGATTTTGTACGAACTTTTTCTTTTATAAATTGGTCGCCTATTACTCGTTAACTAGTAAAGCCTTTTTATTTTAGCCGTAATAGTTTTCCTTTTAAGTTCATTAGATGTGCTACTGGCCTGAATTCTTTCACGTTTCCACAATCAAGTGGCCCGTTTCCGTAACCTGGAAAGGGGGGGGGGGGGACACACCCCCTACTCTGACAAAAATTTGCACTTAATATTTTGCAAACGGAACCCTACATCGAAGAATGGTCCTCCTACACACACAATATTTTTTTCACACCTGCTCGACAATGCCTTATTACGTACCGTCAAATATCATCGTAAAGCATGGCCTTGTCTCTCGAGGGCAATAATAATGAAGAATTTCCCTAGGGAATAAAGTGATTTGAATTTAGAATGTCAAAATTCGCATGAAAACTATGGAGAAGCCCCGCATTGCAATTCGAAATTCGAATTGTTGTTCGAAACTCACCTCTTTTTTTTCTTTTTTTTCTGAAATACTGTGTCCTGTGACCGCGCGAAACACCAATAAAAAAAAGAAAAAAAGGCGCGAATTGCAAATACGAATTTAAAAGTTATATTCAATTTAAGTTGCTAAGCCGTAAAAGAGTGTGGACTTTATATTTAATTTCAGGTTTTAATACATATTTTCAACTTATGCAGCCCTGTCTTTTTATTGTCTCCCAGATGGTGTGAAAAGTAGAGTATTCACCTCTGGAATAAAACATGTCTTAGTCTCGGGCGGTATGAACCCCTCGCTTCACTCAGGACTCTACATAACTCCCTCGCTTCGCTCAGGAGTTAAAATTTAACTCCCTCGCTGCGCTCGCGAGTTAACTCGGAGTCCTTCGCTCCGCTCAGGGTTCAATATGCCGCCCATGACATAATACATGGTTTTATTCCCTTAGTACATAATCTACTATTACCTCTTCCCTCTTTGTCGGCGTAATAAATACTCGTAAGTATGTGTATGTCTGTGCTAATCATCTCTCTAGTACTTACCGCCTCTGTGCTAAGCCGCGGACAGACAGACCGACAGACGGACGGACATGGCGAAACTATAAGGGTTCCTTGTTGACTACGGAACCCTAAAAATCAGTTGTTCCATACAATTTGGTTCAGTAAGAAAGGAAGTTTAGTATGGCGCAGCTGTTTTTTTTTCGCCATTTTCAGCTCGCCCTACAGTAAAAGTTGTTCTTGTTTGTGAGTAGACTTTACACGTTGTAACCAGTAATTTACATCCTCTTTGGTTGTAACTACCTACTGAGATAATACAGAGGTTTATAATTAAGCAGGTACTACCATTGAATTAGTTAAAATTCAATGATACTACTATACTACAAAATAAAAGAGTAGCAAAGAGAATAAAAGAGCTGGAAGGAAGAAATTTGCGTCGAGAGTACGGAGGTTGACCTTGGTCCAGTCTGGCATAGGTGCACCAATTGCAGTTTTGCAGTACCATGGCAGTTTTCAAAGTTGCGTACCATTTCTGAAATAATTTGTCGTAGCTATATCACAACGTTACTGCGAAGGCAAACATCGTGAGGAAACCTGATGAAATCCGCGCTCGGTGGGCACATTGCATAATTTCATCACTTGCCAAAAATCTTGACATTAGCGCCTCTGATAACCAGTATTGAAATTTTTCGTTTTTAAATTCATTTTTGGCACGGATGCAAGTATTTCACACATTACGTCAGTTGGTTCCGTGGTGTAGTGGTTATCACATCTGCTTTACACGCAGAAGGCCGCCAGTTCGATCCTGGCCGGAATCACATCTTTTTGTTATAAATTAAACAACTTCGAAGTCTTCTACAAAACCATGAACTATTAGTTTTTTCCTCTGTGCTATTAGATGCTATGTGTGTGACGCACGCACTGATGAAATAAATAAATGAGCAGATAGGTACGTATGTAACTATTTAAAGATGAGGAAAATACGTCGTAATTTAGTAAATACCACCTACTCACATAATAAAGTAAGTATAAATTATTGTACTCCAGCTATAATTTGATGCGTATAAATCAATGTACCTGCATAGGTACGTGGCGAAACATGAGAATTTGCACCCCATCGACCATCGCTTCTTCGGCAGATGTGGTAACCTTATGGGCTATGTCAGTCTCACCGACCATTTTATTGTCTCATTTCTCACCAAAAGCTGTTTCCTTTCGTTTATTCAAGATTTCTTATCTTACCCTTACAGTTATTTTGAGGTCTGGAGGCCCTAGGGCAACGAACAAGCGGAGGTTCCTTATTATTTTCAAATAAAAAATACAAAGCAAAAACTAAAATCAATTGACTGCGATATTTTTTTTCAAATTTGAAAAAAAATTACTTTATGCTTATAAAAGATTGGCGTTTAATGATAGTACATATTATATTAGTCTATTGTGAGGGCCCTTCTCTTGCGGAGGGCCCAGGGCAGTAGCCCCGCCTGCCCTTCCCTAAATCCGGCCTTGTACCCTTAAAATACTTAGATAACATAACATAAACTCACGCCTGTATTCCAGAGGGGTAGGCAGAGACCAGGGACTGCCAATTGCTACGATCCTGACAGATCACTTTCGCTTCCTCAACATTCATTAGTCGTTGCATACACGCACGCCAGTTTCGGGTACTTTTTGTCTTGCCCTTTGCTAATACATCCCCTATTTGGTCGAAGTATGTCCGTCTGGGTCGTCCCTTACCAGCCCTTCCATTCACATTCGCTCGATAAAATACTTAGATAGTTAAGTAATGTCATGTAATATTTAATAGTAGCTTCTGCACAAAACAATCTATCTATCTCTACACATTATAAATACATGTAGGTATTGTAGAAGTATGATTTGTAGCCGGAGGAGTTACAGATGAGTTACATGACCATCAACTGCGATTTTTAGGACCCACGACAGAGAAACTGGGATCACGAACGTGGGACTAGATAGTATTTATGTCAAAAGCAGCTAATCTAATCCAAGTTTTTTGCATTAGGATCATGGTCACGTCCATGGTACCTAGAAATCACTATAACCATGATTGAGAGATTTTATACAGTTTTGCAAATTCAATTTTACTTCCTCGCTGGCGCTAATTTTATTCCACGATCTATTTCTATGCATTTTTTCCGAGCGGTTCCGTGCTTCGCAAGGCACGTTAAGCTGTTGGTGCCGGCTGCCGTCGATAAATGGCAGTCGTTAAGCCAAGTCAGAGGCCTTAGGGCGGCTTGACAACTTCTGACAGTAGACGAGCCACTAGTCTACAAGCCTCCACCAATCCGGACTTGGCCCCCGTGGTAGAGTATGGCCTATACCTTTCTCAGGGAAGAGACCCGTGCCCCTCGGTGGGGACATAATGGGTTGATGATGATGATGATGATTTCTATGTGTAGAGGTTATGAAATGAAATGAAATGATATCCGAAGAACTGATAACCGATGGGGTAGACGAGTTCTTGAGTGGAGACCGCGGATCGGTAAACGTAGTGTGGGACGTCCTCAGACTCGGTGGAGCGATGATCTTCACAGGGCGGCTGGCAAGAGCCGGATGAGAGTAGCCGAGGACCGTGCTCAGTGGCGTGCTATAGGAGAGGCCTATAAGATAAGATAAGATAAAACATTTTATTTGCTAAAGCATGATAAATACATTAAAGTAGCTGGTAAAGTAAATGAAAAGAACATGCATGCTCTACCAGTTAAGGTGTGCAAATATTATACGTTGAGAATACTTTATACTTTATTGCACACATAAAATTACACGAATAAAACAAAACATTTACAGAATTAAAAAGTGTACACGGCGAGCTTATTTCAGCAGAAATCTCTTCCAGCCAACCCTTGATGTGGTGATACGAACATTATAAACAAGGGAGGAAAGTGTACAATAATTATTACGTACTATATTACAACCCAGTACAATCATACATATGTAATATATATTTATATATATATATGGCTATAAAATTAAAAATTTACATAAACTTACTTATAAGATGATAAATAACTAGAATACGTAAATAAATAAATAAATACCTAAGTAAATAAACTAAATAAACCTATTGCGATAATGAAAAAAGGAAGTGCTCTTTCAGTTTGGCCTTGAAGACAGCAACAGATGGACTCTCCCTGATAGACTTAGGTAGACCGTTCCATATACGAGCAGCACGCACAGAAAATGACTTAAAGTAAAACTGTGAGTTGCAGGAAGGAACTTGTAAGGGCCTAACATCACAAGTCCTCTGTGGCCTGGCACGTGGAGGCAGCAGCGAGAATCTTTCCCGCAAGTACTGTGGGGCACTGGGATTTCTCAGCAAATTATATAAGAGGGAAAGCATGTGAACATTGCGCCGCATGCGTATAGGGAGCCACTTTAGCTGCCGTCTGAATTCGGATACATGATCATATTTTTTTAATCCGAATATAAATCTAATCGCGAGATTTTGGAGGCGCTCAAGCTTATTTACAAGAGCCTCAGTCGCATCCATAAAGCAGACGTCAGCATAGTCCAGGAGCGGCAACAGCAGTGTCTGTGCCAAGAGAACCTTAGTTTTGAATGGCAGAAAATTTTGAAGTCTTCTGAGTGACTGAAAAGAAAAATGCATTCGCCTACTGACGTCGTTTACATGAGCATGCCACGACAAGTTGCAGTCCATGATAAGGCCAAGGTTCTTAACCCTATCAGAAAAAGCAATGGGGACATTGTCGTAACAGATGGCCGGAAGGTGTTCAAGAGACAGGCTATCTCTCAGAGGTCTGCTCCCAAAAATAATAGCCTGCGATTTCAAGGGATTCACGAGCAGACCAAATTCACGTGCCCATCCTCGAATAGCCAGCAGGTCTCCATTAATGGAGGCAAATGCTGCAGCTGCATTTGTGAGCCTAGCAGACTGATCGTTTGGGACGGAGCCAGCATCAAAGTGTGTGTATATCTGAAGGTCGTCGGCATAGAGGTGGTAGTTCAATGTAAATAACAAATTTAGAATCTTAGAATGTAAATAACAAATTTAGAATCTTAGAATGAATATTAAACACGAACTATCAGTAGTTACGCATATAACCCGAAAGTTAGCAAATTAATTAGTTGTATCGCAGAGGAAAAAAAAAATGAAGTTGTATTTGTTTTGTTTATTAGTAAAACAGGTAATAATCTTAAAATAACAACATTGGAGCATACTAGTTTTAAGCTAGAAATTGACACCCAAAGTATACACGCACATTAAAATACATAGAAAAACGGAATAAGGTGGTCCTCATATTTAAGAGCATTAATCTATTAGGAACATTAGTGGACAAGCATAGGCTGATGATGATGATGATGATGATGATATATATTTGTTTCCTTTACGCAACATAACATGAGCCACCACCTAAATAATCAAATTAAATTAATTTAATATTTTTATTTAACTATTAATCCGCCGGGCAAAGGAAAACAAAAAGAGACGGATCTCAGGCTGTACAAGCTCACAGAGCATGTAGCTGCTGGTATTCTGAACCACCTGAGCGACGCTCGTCATGCATTATTATTAATTTTATAATATTTTTTATAGTATTATGTTATATTAATTGTTATAACTATATTCAGACCAAACATTTGACTTGACAGCTCTTGAAATTATTTACCGAATGATGATGATATCTATACCTCTATTAAAAATCTAATTGGCTATGTGCCCTAGCAAGTTTTTTTAACTAACCGGGTGTTCTGCGCCAAGGTAATTCTTACAGACGGTTTACAGACCAGTCTGAACGACTCAGGCAGGCTATGGCGCGTGCCCGCGTTTTAAATTGTAATGATGCTGTATTTATTAGCGACGCGTGCGCAGGAGCGGATTCTAAAATATACAGGGTGTAAAAAAACCAACATACCTACATCCATAGGCAACGTCTTCAAATTTTACGTTCTGTTTGTTGAACGTATCACAGGGGGCCTAGTCTCTAAAATGCATAGTAAAGTTGTTCAATAGAGTCATGTTTCATGGACGCTATTGGTAGTCTAGTAACCAATCGCATTCCAATGGCATAAACAGTGAAATTTAACTCGGCGCCTCGCGCGATTCGATCTTCATCGCGAGAGATGCATTTAATTTAACTCCAGCCATAAGGCTAAAATTATGGCGGGGCATTTGGTTAGATAGGAAGACGGTCGGTGGACAAAGATAGCCACTGAGTGGTGACCAAGAACGGGTCGACGGTCGGTGGACAGACCACTAGCCCGGTGGGCCGACGACATTGTGAAAGCGGCTGGGAAACATTGGACGAAACTGGCAAGGGACCGGATGGGTTGGGGCGTGAAAGAGAAGAGGCCTACGCCTCCTAACAGTGGGCTCGGTTTATGGGCTGATGAGATAGACATATACAATTGGAATGATATTGTATTGATATTGCTTAGTAAACTAGCAAATACAGGCAAATACAGCTCTACTGTCGTGCTTATATCATTCTATATTGAAAAACAATCTATTAGACTCCATAGGGCCAGGAGTTATAGAGAGGGATGGCCCCAGGGGCCTGTTTCATAGAACTAGGTACAATAATTCATGCTTTACTATGAGTATTCGACGTACCTACATTCCAAAGTCGACCAACCCAAAAAGTAGACTCTGCTGCGCAATGTACCACGACTTGTCATAATAAACTACGAATTATAAATAGTTTTGGGAAACTGGCCCCAAGTAACGGAAGCCGAAAAATAAAAGAGTTTTTAGAAAAATATTAGATAACGTAATCGCTAGGAGAACAAGCATCGATTGCCAATTGATCGACGACTTTGATCGACCGTTCATTACATCGAAAGCTTTATAAATCGAACGTTCAAAAGCTCGCTGTATCAATGTATCGAATACTTAAAACATCGACATGACATTTATTCATTATGTTCATTAGATATGTAGCTCGAAACGTCCAATAGATTCCAATATACCTACTCCGAAAGTGCACATTGAACTACCCTCATACAATGTAAGTTGCATAAAGCGTATCGCATTCTCATACCATGGGTTTCTGTTGTAACAATCGCGTCGTTGAGCGCATTGATAAGAATTAATTTTTGAGTGAAGATGTCTGCCAATTCTCTTCGTAAACCGATATGATCGCAACGTGGTAAACCAGTTATAGTGATAGATGGCTATGTAATGGCAAACAATAAACAGAGTGACAATAAGTCCATAAATACCTACAAGAATCATTGTAAGAGAACTTTAATCACAACATTGCAGGAATCTGAGGACCACCGTTTGGATCACGACATGACAAAGCACAATCATGCTCCTGATCCGGGTAAGATCAATGAGATGAAGTTAAGAAATGCTTTAAAACGTGAAGCTACCGAATCTTTTGAGCCGTTTTCAGCACAAATTCACAAAGCACTTCATAGATGGCGCTTATAGGCGTGCACATACAATACAAGAACAGGGATACGGCGCAGATTAATTTTGACAGCCGTATTCCGGTTCTTCTATGGCCACGCCTGTAAGCGCCATCTATGAATTGCTTTGTGAATTTGTACTGAAAACGGCTCATTAAATCCAATAAAGAAACAAATGATAAAATATAAAAAGAGTACCTACAAACCTACGGCTACGTGCCGCGAAGACAGGAAGTTACGCCTTGGATACAGTGGAGCAATGGTGCTGGACCGGAGCAGTGAAGTCGGAACAGAACAGCGCGTCTATCCCAAAAATAAACTCCCCCTAGTAAAGTAGGTACCCCTATTGGCTACTACTTTAGTTGGTCTATGGTTTCAGAAATCCCCTACTGCGTTTATTTTTTGGATAGCCGAGCGGCCCAGTGAAGTGAGGAGTAGAATTAGGCAATTATTAGAAGGCAAGTACGTGACCCCGATTATGACCTTGGAAAGGAACAATTAAAATCTATTGTTATGGTGGGACGATCGTCCCGGTTATAATTCTACTGATTACGTGCCGTTTCGTTTCCAGAGTTTCCAGACTGTTTCGGAAACCTTTCCATTCAGGAATTCTTCAATATGGTTTCAGAGCTGACTTATTGCTCTGCAGAAAAGGAGGGCAATGTATTCAGCTCGTATGTATTGTAGTACATTGTAGTACAACCATGAGTCACTAGATGGCGCTTTTATATTTAATTTATTATACTTGATCTTAATTTCATTCAACTACGCCAATTACGTGTAATGTATGAAAAACATCTGTACGCGGGTATCATAGGTTATTATATAAATCAGCACAAAAAAATCACTAAGACAAAAAAAACTCGATATCCTTTGAATCGAATTTGAAAAACTGAAATAAAAAATAACGAACAACCTGACTGGCGGGACCAACCTAAAGAGTTACATTGCTGAATTTGGGTCCCATCTGCTAGTAGTTAATGCTCAGCAGTCGGGTTGTTGGTTATTTTTTATTTCAGTTTTTCAAATTCGATTCAAAGGATATCGGGTCTCGCTCGAGTCGAGTCCGCTCCACTTTCTTGCATGCGGGTCTGTGTGGTTGGGTTTTTCCAAAGCAGGAAATGGCAGCAGTAGCCGAGTCCGGCCCTGTCGCACGCTATTCGTTTTGTCTTAGTACCGGTTTGCACTCCGCAGGTCCAATACCTGTTTATTGTTTTTCCTCTAACGACAAGATCATCACAGACATAGACGAGGAAACGCTTGTATATTGCAGTCCCGTGGCGCGAAAGTTTAGTTTTAAAATACAATTGCGGCTTAGGAAAATGTTGAGTGAAATATTTGAGCGCGTCTTCCTTTTGACTCTCTTTGTTGGCACCGGGATTTCCCAGATGCGAGGTGTTTTTTTTTGTCTGTACAATGCAAATAAACAAAACAAAATAACTCTCAAAAAGGTCAACGCCTCTTTGGAAAACAGCGCAAAAAAAATTAACAGTCGACAATAATTTAGTTTTCTTTTTTCGATACCAGAGGGCGAACGGTGTGTGGTAGAATACACGCAGACGTGGGGTGTGTGCACTATTTCATACAACTGCCAATCCGCACGAAGAGATTAGTAAGTTATTATTTTAAATAAATACGCATGAAATTGAGAACCTTTTTCTTATTCTTCTTTTTGAGTCCGTTAACTCAATTTTCAGAGTAATAAGAAATCAGTGCACCGCCATCTAGTGCTCAGTAGTAAACCAAATCTTTTTTTTTTTTTAGTCAAAATGGGATTCAGCCGACAATATGCGCTCGCGGTTCGTTTGGCACTCTCGTATGCTGCAGAGACCGGTCCAATATACTTCAAGTAGCCCCTCAAAGGCCGTCCACTACTACGGAGTAAGTACCATCATTAGCATACAGAGTTTCATCATCATTTGACGCCCACTGCAGGACATAGGGCTCCTTCGTGGTTTTCAAAACCCATCATGTTTTGCCATAATCGCCACGCTTGGCAGGCGGGTTGGCGATCGCAGTATGCGGTTGGAATCTCCCGTCTCCTGGTAATTGATTTCCTTAGGGGCCTTCCCACGCTGCGTCGTCCGGTCCGCGGTCGCCAGGTCTGAACTTTTTCGCCCCAACCGCCATCAGTTCTTCGAGCTATGTGCCCCGCCTGCTGCCACTTCAACGTATTTATTATTGATTATTGTTTTCAGACGACGACCCGTGTGGGGCACCAGTAGCGGTGGCACCAAAAGGTTGAGCGAAAGAAGTGAGTCACCATTTTACTGCTATCCATCCGTCAAGACACTTTAATAATAACTTCCACACAGCATGATGGTTTTTTAACCTTTCTCTCAAACAAGTTGAAGTTAATTGCAAATACTAAACGCCTTGAACTCTAAAAAAAATGCACTCTATAATGATAAACCGATTTTTATTTAAAGAAAAAAAAATACACAGGTTATGCCTAGTGTGTTTGATCTTTATTTTTATTATTTTGTGAAGGTCAAACGAACTTACCCTATAAATTTCCCTTGAGTGTCGAAATATATACGTTTTTTGCAGCATAATCGTCCGTATTTTTTTTACGTTAACTGACAAGTTTGATTTTTTCACTGCTTCAAGGGACTATAGACCTGAGTACATAATATGGTTTTAATTTCAACTTGATACCTTCACACGTTCCCGAGATAAAAGGTCTTGACAGACAGACGATTCCAATCGTACGGACGGACGGAACGGACGTACAGACGCACAACAAAATGATCCTAAAAGGGTTCCGTTTTTTCCCTTTTGAGGTACGGAACCCTAAAAATACCATCGTAAAATTGCAGAATGCGAAGAGTACAGCAGGCCTGTACAGCAAGTGGTCGGATTCGTCTCTCTGCTGCCAGAACCAGAATCCTACTCAGTGACAGCATCCAAATGCAATTACACTAGCTTGGAGCTCATCGTGGGTGGCACCAATGCTGAGCTGGGGGAATTCCCACACATGGTGAGTCATATAAGCATATCACACTTGCGGAAACTACGGCATGAGGAAATGGGTAAGTTAATTAGACAAAAAAGCGGCGGGCTGGTGACACTTGCGAATGTATCGTACTTGTATCGAGAATAATCTCAGAATGTACAGTCAGCTGATCGATCAGTTTAGTTGCAACGTCGCGGGCACTAGTAGAAAGGGTGGTGTGTTGTCGACTCGCCACTTGAAGATTCTGAAAGTCTTACAAAACGTTTGTTCTTTACGTTTGTAATAGGGGTTAAAGTATGAAATTGCCGTTTTATTGCAATAGGTTCTTTGAATTGACATAGAATGGTTTGAGGTTTTCGAATGAAACTTTTTTCAAATGGTTTCTATGATGTTCTTTTTTAAAAAATGTGGAACATTTGAATATCGACTTCCAATTGTTTTTGTTATTCAATTTAGACAAGAAAGATGGATACTGCGATAATCAATGATAATTTTTCTATATGTAACGGGGGTTCAAATAACTTTGATTTGGTAATTTGGGGGTTACTTATAAAACAGAATCTATGGATTAGGTTAAGCCACATTGCTGTCTCTTACTGTCATATGAAACATCACTGTCACGCGATAGTGACAACAGTGTGGTTTATCTTAGTTCATGGATTAAATTTTTTATTAGCAACGGGGTTGGTGTATCCAGGTTGACTTAGGCTGACATTCAAAGACGAAAATTAAGCAAAGACTGGTTTTAGAAATGTCAACATCACGTACATTTTGACATTTCTGAGACCGGTCTTAGCTTAGGTTTTTTTAGAGTACCTATACAGGTTGTTCGGTAGAGACAGCTTGTAACTTTTTTGTTTGTGGTTGTAATTGTACAAAATAAGTTTTGACCAGATTCAGTTGTCGAAAATAAAGAGTGACTTCATTCAATTTGTGCCAATTAAATTATTTTAGACAACTGTATATTAAGAGGCTAGGGGATCACGTGACCGTCAACGTTTTCTCTATACAAATGTTTTGTCCCTCTAGAGCTATCGTTTTCTTTTCATAAAATCTAGGACTGCAATTGTGCATGTCCTGTCAGTAATCCTAGATTTCATGAAAAAGAATAATGATAGCTTTTAGCTAGAGGTATTATCCAGTAAGAAAACAGGACTTCGTTTGTATGGAGTGAGCGTTTACCGTTTTTACCCTCTTAAGGTTCCTATAGCTGGAACTATAGCGCCACCTGCGAAGAAAATTTGCTTCTCCTAAAGACATAAAAGGGACGATACCTGAAAATAAACGGAGCTAGGTCTTGAGCTCAAAAGTGGCAGCCCCACTAATGGCCTAGGACGCAGGGGGTTAATCACCCACTCGTCTGAACACAAACGATTGTGAAAGGAAAAGCAAAACTTACGGACCGGATTTTAAACCAACGACCTGGCTACTCAATAAGAACACTGTACAGACCAGCGGGCCTTCAACTTTTGTGTCAACAACTTGCAAATCACAGGGCTGATATAACAGCGGTTCAGGAACTTAGATGGTTGGGACATGGCGTTATTGATAAACCAGATTTCGCCATATATTATAGTTGTAATGAAAAGCATCATACCTTTGGAACGGGTTTCGTCGTGAGCAAATGCCTAAAACATCTTGTAACTGACTTCCAACCAATTAATGAACGTATGTGTAAAATCAGATTTAGAGGAAAATTTCAAAATTACACAGTCATTAATATGCATGCGCCGACGGAAGATACTGACCTGGAAGAGAAGGAAAGATGGTATTCCGATGTGGAAAGCGTATACTCTAAATCTCCCAAAGGTGATATCAAGATTATAATTGGAGATATGAATGCAAAGGTGGGAAGAGAAAGTATATATCGACCGACGATAGGCTCCTACAGCCTACACGAAACATCTAACGACAATGGCACACGCCTCATTGATTTGGCAACTTCCCTAGGAATGGTTGTCGGCAGCACACGCTTTCCACACAAGAATATCCATAAGGTAACTTGGGTCTCCGCGGATAACGTCACCCGAAACCAAATTGACCATATTTTGATAGACGGGAGACACTGCTCTAATCTTTTGGATGTCAGAAGCCGTAGAGGAGCGTAATGAGTGGTTTGATGATGAATGTCAGAAGGTCACTAATGAGAAAAATGAGGCATGATGATTAATGCAACAGAAATACACTCGCAGGCGTAGAGAAGAATATAAGGAGCGAAGAAGACAAGAAAAACACCTACATAAGAGAAAGAAAAGATCGTACGAAGAACAACTGCGTGAGATTGCATCGAGTTACACACAAAAGAAAACGAGAAATTTCTACAAACAAGTGAATATGGGACGGAAAGAATTCAAACCAAGAACCACGGCATGTAGAAGTAAGAATTGACAACTACTTAATGACGAAGATGAGATCGTTCAAAGATGGGCTGAATACTTTCGTGAACTCCTTAACAGTTCAGTGCGGACCCGCCCACTTTCTGTACCAGTACCTGAAGTTACACCAAACAATTAGCAGACCGATGAGTCTTTGTACCCCACAATAGAAGATACTATACGAGCCATCCAATCCATTAAAAATAACAAATCTCCGGGAATGGACGATATCCAAGGCGAACTTATGAAGTATGCCGGAACTGGTTTCGAGAAAGAGTTTCAACACCTAGTGCTCCAAATTTCCAACAATGAAAAAATGCCGGACAATTGGAATACATCTGTTATCTGTCCCTACATAAGAAAGGCGACATATTGGAGTGCAATAATTACCGAGGCAACTCTCTTGAACACCGGTTATAAAGTTTTTGCCAATATGCTTTTTGATAAATTAAAGCCATATGTAGAATCCAGCTTGGGAGAGTATCAGTGTGGGTTCCGTCCAAACAGGTCCATAGTAGATCAAATCTTCTCGCTTAGGCAGATTCTTGAAAAA
This sequence comes from Yponomeuta malinellus, assembly GCA_947308005.1. NCBI lineage: Eukaryota > Metazoa > Arthropoda > Insecta > Lepidoptera > Yponomeutidae > Yponomeuta > Yponomeuta malinellus. Next base: position 5,127,669 of record OX371023.1, read on the forward strand.
ACGCTTGAGTACAACGTCAACACTCACCATCTTTTCGTCGACTTTAAGGCTGCTTATGACAATGTGCACAGAGGTTTCCTGTACCAGGCTATGATGGAGATTGGCATCCCAACAAAGCTCGTGCGCCTGACGGAGATGACTCTAAAAAACTCTCAAAACGTTGTTAGAGTTCAAACAAACATATCAGAGCCCTTCAGAACCAGTGACGGCTTGAGACAAGGGGATGCGCTCTCGTGCCTACTGTTCAACATCGCTCTCGACAAGTGTATCCGCGCCTCAAAGATCGAGACCAAAGGCACTATTTACCACAAATCCGTCCAAATTCTAGGGTATGCGGATGACCTCGACGTGATAGGAAGATCTCTACCTGCAATGGAGAATGCATACCTTGCTCTTGAAAAATCAGCTGCGGAGGCCGGTCTCCAAGTTAACATGGCCAAGACTAAGTACCCTAAAGCGTCAAAAGACCAGCAAGCTCTACCACAAGGAGTTAACATTGGCAACAACACTTTCGCTGGCGTCAATGATTTTGATTTTTTGATTTGATTTTCGCAACTTTCGTCAACCTTTTCTAATTTTTTTTCTTTAATAAAATCTTGAAATACAAACATAACGAACAAACGTTTTGTAAGATTTTTTAGAGATTTTTAAGAACATATAAGTAAACCCCCTGAATACTAAATTTCATGAAAATCGTTGGAGCCGTTGGAGCGAAAAATCGATCTAGCTAAGTTTCCTTTTTAGAAAACGTCGTGTTATCCGTGTTTTCAGGCAATGAAAAACTGCTACATTAGAATACGGAGGTAAATTTACCTAAATTTACCTACTTGAATTAATTTTTCTTATTGGCCTACTTGTCATTTTATATACATTATATACCCCATCTATTTGGAATCAAATGAAAAAAATTGAATTTATGAGATCTTGCGTTGATTGTTCGTCCGTCACTTTAGGTTCTGACAGAATACCAGCGTCACGGGTTGTCAACCGGTAACCTGTGACATATGCTGAGTCAAGAACCTTTTCTTGTACCATGACACACAGCGTCTCCACCATATCACTTCATTACCTACTACTGTGTGATTGTTTAGAATAAGATTATTTATTATTACTTTTTGCTTTAAGCTTTGTTACTGTTTTCGCGTTTTATTATTTGTAAGATTTTATGTGTGTTGTGGTATCGGAATAAACTTTTTTCTAAACCAGATTCTTTCATCGTATCTAAATATAATTTCCAAAAGACACGAATGACCAAAAAAAAAATTAATCCGACATAGATATAATAAATTTAAGCTTTTACATACGCAGCCTAAAATACAGCTTTATTTCTAGTTTAGGCTATGTTTTTACTCTTTCCTATGTTAAATTTAATGAATAAAATTTGTCTTTAACCGTATCTTTACCTGTCTATCCACCTAAACCGACAGGCGGCGATAGGCTGGGTGAACTTCGAGGGTGGCTACTCCTGGGGGTGCGGCGGCTCGCTCATATCGCCCAACTTCGTGCTGACCGCGGGGCACTGCACGCGCAACCCGAACGCACGCGACCCAGAGCCCTCGGTCGTGCGACTCGGCGACCGGAACATCAACCCTGCGGTCAACGACGGCGCGAGGCCCGTCGAGGTAGTTATTCAACTTAAGGGGCTCCACGGAATAACACTAACGCCAAAGAGCAAAAAAAATCATATCTTTCTTAACCGACTTCAAAAAAGGTGGAGGTTATCAATTCGACGCGTAAGGATTGTTTTTTTGCTATGTTTTCGCATCATCATCATCATCAGCCATTTGACGCCCACTGCAGGACATAGGCCTCCCTTATGGTTTTCATAACCACGAGGGGTTTTGCCATAATCGCCACGCTCGGCAGGCGGGTTGGCGATCGCAGTATGCGGTTGGAATCTCAGGAAGACGCTGCTGCCCGTCTCGTGGTAATTTATTTCCTTAGTCGCCTCTGAAGTATGTATACATGCAGGTATTGTAGAAGTATAATTTGTATTCGGTTCCCAGTTTCATGACCATCACATATATTTTGGGCACCGACTACAAATAATACTTCTACAATACCTACATGTGTACCTACGTAATTCTAATTTAAAGGTATTCTTTTAAATTATTTTCAACTTTTAAATTTTTTTACGCTTCAAATTAGCAAAAAGTGTCAGTACAGTCTCTCAATTGTAATCAATTGTATACCACTACTCAGATATAAGAAACTATTTGTAATATATTTCACCTGGTTGTGCAATAAAGTGTTCTCTATCTATCTATCTATCTCTCCATCATATTAACAGTGATTTTTAGGACCCACGACAAAGAACCACGGACTCAAGTTCTGGTTTTTGACGTAAAACGTCTTTCAGTTCGGTAGAAGCCCCTTCTACAAGAAGCGGTCTTACTTTAACCCTCCAGGTACCTATAAGGCGCATCATCAAGCACCCCTTCTACAACAAGCGGTCTTACTTTAACCCCCCAGCTACCTATAAGGCGCATCATCAAGCACCCCTTCTACAAGAAGCGGTCTTACTTTAACCCCCCAGGTACCTATAAGGCGCATCATCAAGCACCCCTTCTACAAGAAGCGGTCTTACTTTAACCCCCCAGGTACCTATAAGGCGCATCATCAAGCACCCCTTCTACAAGAAGCGGTCTTACTTTAACCCCCCAGGTACCTATAAGGCGCATCATCAAGCACCCCTTCTACAAGAAGCGGTCTTACTTTAACCCTCCAGCTACCAATAAGGCGCATCATCAAGCACCCCTTCTACAAGAAGCGGTCTTACTTTAACCCCCCAGCTACCTATAAGGCGCATCATCAAGCACCCCTTCTACAAGAAGCGGTCTTACTTTAACCCCCCAGGTACCTATAAGGCGCATCATCAAGCACCCGGAGTACTGCCCGCCGGTACGTTACAACGATCTGGCGCTCATGCAGCTTCTGACATCGGTAGACTTCGAGACGAACATCCGGCCAGCCTGCCTCTGGACCGGCGGCGAATTCGAGCAGGACAAAGCTATAGCCACCGGTTGGGGCATCTCGGACGTTCGTGAGTAGCTCTACTCAGTGACAGTTAGGAACATAGATCTGTCTAACTCTGGCCAAGTGCGAGTCGGACTCGCGCACGAAGGGTTCCGTACCATTATCTATACAACATTAGATACAAAGATCGAGAAAAAACGGCAAAAAATCACGTTTGTTGTATGGGAGACCCCCTTAAATTAAATATTTTAATTTAATTTTTTTTTTAATATAGAAATAAATATTCTGTGAATATTTTAAGCGTCTACTTATTACCGTTATTAATATCGAGCAAAAAACGGCAAAAAAATTACGTTTAATGTATGGGAGCCCCTTTTAAATATTTATTTTATTCTGTTTTTAGTATTTGTTGTTATAGCGACAATAGAAATACATTATTTGTGAAAATTTCAACAGCTTAGCTATCACGGTTCATGAGATACAGCCAGATGAAAGACAGACAGACGGACAGTAAAGTCTTAGTAATAGGATCCCTTTTGGCACCCTTCGGGTACGGAACCCTAAAAAAATGTCCCAGGCACTGCAGCGTCCGAGTGGTCTCTTCACCCATCTAGTGTAGGTAAGTGAAGGTGCCACGGACACTGTATAAATCATCTCATTACGTAGATACAAATTCCAGAGTTTTTTTTAGCGAGTGTATTAATTATATCTGCCCTCAGGGAACAGTCTCCAATCGGAAGAGCTCCAGAAGGTGTCCCTCCCGCTGCTTGACAACCGGTACTGCAACCGGCTGCTGATGAAGAACCGAAACCGGAACTGGTGGGGCTTCCAGGACACGCAGCTCTGCGCCGGCGAGCTGCGCGGGGGCAAGGACACGTGCCAGGTATTTTTAGGGCTCCGTACCTGAAAAGGAAAAACGGAACCCTTATAGAATCACTTTGTTGTCCGTCCGTCTGTCTGTCAAGCAGGACCCTTTACCCCGGGAACGTGTGGAGGTGTCGAGTTGAAATTAAAACCATATACAGTCCCTTGAAGCTGTGAAAAAGAAAGATCCGGCCGTAAGCCGCAAAATCACATATTTCGACACTCAAGGGAATCAAAATTTATAGGGTGCTTACTTTCCGTTGACCTAGAACATTCCTAGAACTATGATTTTTGCAAGTAATATCGTCTTTTACTACAAGTACTTACAGAGAAAAATCTGAAAAGTATACATTTGTAATTTAAAAGCTCGGAAAAAACTGCGAGACTGGATTCCTGAACTATTTATATTATGTAAGTAGGTACCTACAAATTGGTACGGAACCTTTTGAGCCTTTTGTCTTATCATTATAAGTACCTGGATGACCGAGCTTTACTCGGAATTTTAAATTTTTTTTTTTGTTAACCTTGTTTTTGGAAATTATATTATACACGATGAAAAAAGGGGAAAAAAATACTGGATTCTGGACTCAAACAGGCATCTTCTGGTTTCATGACCGCCTGACTTCCACCTGAGCTATTACAACATCAGAGATCGTGGAGAAATTTATCTTCGTATTCTAATGATCCTTACTTGAAAACACGGTTAAAAAGACGTTTTCTAAAAATGATGAATCTTGGCTCGTACATAGTGAAGGACCGTTATGTAAGAGCAGAGAAAAGCGTGTGGAGCCCTCGCTCTGCCACACAGCAGATGTTGTGCTTTGGACGGTGGTGGAAGAAGAAGTAGTAGTTATCTCTTCATCATCATCAGCCGTTTGACGCCCACTGCAGGACATAGGCCTCCCTCATGGTTTTCATAACCATGAGGGGTTTTGCTATAATCGCCACGCTTGGCAGGCGGGTTGGCGATCGCAGTATGTGCTTGGAATCTCAGGAAGACGCTGTTGCCCGTCTCCTGGTAATTTATTTCGTTAGTCGCCTTCTACGACAGTACACAATAGGTACAGAATTATATTGTTTTAGTTAGTAGGTGTGTATATTTGGTGAGTGGCTACAGCCGACTGGCGGACGGCAGCAGTCTGTCTTCAATGCAATGTTAGTATACGCAGCGATGCACGGTGCTTAGCCAGTACACATTCGAGGTACATTTCGTCCGGAACGGTCCAATTACATTGCGTGGCAGTGTGTACTGGTTAATCTGTGGGTTCCGACTTTGCAATGTACATCGAATTGTCATAGTAAACCATGAATTTTAGATCTATGAAGCAGCCCCCAGCCTGGGGGCCCCAGGAGGCTACCCAAAATTATACTTTTAGCTCCGTGTAGCTGTTAGCGAATTTGCTGTGCTCCTCTTCAAAGTGTTTATTTTCCACAGGGGGACTCTGGCGCGCCTCTGCAAATGGCCTCCAAAGACAACCAATGCATTTACCACATCATCGGTCTTACTTCGTTTGGGCACAAGTGTGGTAAGTGGAATACGGAAATCCTAAAAAAAAATGGTACCTATATTTCATTACGAGTGCGGAAAGCCTGTCATTGCAAAGAGTTCCGACAAATGTCTACCCGAGCCGAGGCGCAGCCGAACTGTCAAGATACATTATTTTGACAGTTAGGAAAGATAACGCACGAGTTCGGAAAAGGTAAAGAAAAAGCTCGAGCCACATAATTAATCCATAGTTACAATTGATAGATATATCTAAGCATTGAATTTAAAATTCAATCATATACCTAAGCATATAAGTTAGCTTTGGTTAATAAATATTCATAAGCAGCCTGTATACGTCCCACTTGGTCCCACTGTTGGGCACAGGCCTTCTCTCAGAGAGAGAGAGTGAAGTTATAGTAGGAATACCACTCGCTAACTTTGAAGGAAAACATCGTGAGGAAACCTGAGTGTCTCAGCTATTCACATACCTCAACGCTTGAAATCGCCAATCCGCGGTGGGCACGCGTGGTGATTAAGCCCATACTCTCTCTCTGTCTCTCTCTGAGAGAAGGTTAATAAATATAATTGATAAAAATGTTTTATGCTTACATTAAAATTTACTGCATAAAGGTTACTGGAGAAATAATAATAGAGACTCTATAAGTAACGTTATAGTACAACCAAGAGTCACTAGATGGCGCTATTATATATAGATTATGCTAACCACATGTAAAATAACAGTAGTTACGCGGGTGTCATAGGCTATATATAGATCAGCATTAAAAAATCACTAAAATGACATATATAAGAAACTGAAATAAAAAATAACCAACAACCCGAATGCTGAGGATTAACTACTAAGCAAACGGGACCTAATTCAGCAATATAACTCCTTGCTTCGGTTGGTCCCGCCTGTTTAGTAGTTAATGCATGATTGAACTGTAATTCAGTGATAGTATAAATGACGATAGCAAACTCTTAAAACGCCTGCATTAATGTTTTGAGCAATATCGCGCAGCACTTACACGAATTTTTGAGTCAGACGTTTTGATATTTATCGGTGCTTTAATTCCTGTAAAAAGCAACTTAAACTCTTCTCAGAAGTTCAAAGCGGTCTTGGCGGTCTAGCATGGGCTTTTTGATGGGTTTGTAACCAGCAGGCCTACCGATTTTTGCTGTCAGCGGAGATAGTTATATTGTGACTGAAAAATGTACTGTGCTTTTACTTTTTCAAAAATCTATTTGTGTTCACTCTTTGCAAGTACGTGTTAATTATGTTTTCTTCTATCGGTGCCATCGATGGCATTAGTTACCTTCGGATAAACCATGTGTTGGTTACGAATTTGTGAATTTTGGCTATGACCAAAGCTAAAACAAAGTTTCCCTTTTCCAAGTGGACCATTTGGCCAAGTTTTGTCCAATATCGATTTCGCGTAAACTTGACGTAGTAGGTACGAATATTGTACTGTGATCTAATAACGCACACGATAAAATCCGGGTCAACGGTGTAGGCTTAGGCCTCGTTGGCATCCACTGGGAACAGGTCCTAAAAATAAGCACAGAAATAAGTAAGAATAAGAAACCGCAAGCCTTACCATCAGACCGACTATGTGTAATTACGATATTACAAAATACCGATGTAATTCTACTATAAGGTACTGTTGGTGCAGTGGTAGTGCTTGCAGCCTCTCGAGCGGCTGATCTCTGGTTCAAGCCCCGGGTCTGCTATTTTTATCTTTTTCCTTTTATTTTTTTATTTAGTTGAAGAAGAAGAAGAAGAAAGACATTTATTATACCATCTGGAATCATCATCTTGGGTTTTCGTTTTTCGTTTCCAAGGGGTGCCAACGGGACCATAACTAAACCAACGTCAGCACCGTATTGTACCCGGAGGTTATCAACTTGATTCGTATGTTTTTACTTTAGTTTGCCTTGCTATCGTCATTCATACTATCACTGAATTACAATTCAATCATACTATTCAAACAACGCGCCTACGTCATTGGGAAGCTGGGATCTCTTCTGGAGGCCTTCAGTGACGCCAGAGCACTGCTGGCTTTCTGGAAAGAGACAGGCTGGCTGGAGTAGTCTCACAGCTTTCCTATGTACAGGGGCCCAACCACGAAGCTGAGTGCTAAGTAACCATCCTCAGTCATATTTCCGTAAGGGGGCTTCTAGTCCGGGCGAGCCTTGAACTTGACGTGTTGGCCACATTCGAAAGACACAAAGTATTCAAAAGATAAAGCATTTTATAGATAGTCCGACAGAGACAAAACGGAACTCTAATGGCACTCCCCTGGAAACGGAATTTTGAAGAGAAGCCCAAAATAGGCAAGGACGAAAATATATTATTGTATAATAAGAAATAGGCACCATACCGGCCGAGGACAGCGATTTGGCCTCAATTTTATCGAATTCTCAAAGGTCGATATTTTGATACAATAATGAAAGACTTGTCTTTTTAGGGGCAATGCACCTTCCCATTCCTTCCATTGCCGATTTAGTAAGCGTCTTGATAATGCGGTTTTACCAGCTACGCTATACGTCCCTGCAGTGCGCCACTTTTTGAGCAACTGTATTAAAAAGATTTTTAATTTAGCTTCAAGAAAATAAAACAGATAACGCTGTAACCAATTTAAGTCATTTAGCCCCACCTAGCGTCGAGTAGCAATACTGTTTAGTACTAAAATTTCATGATAGAGGGCGTCAGCAAAAAAGTATAAATGTTCCTTTTTTTTCAGGTGAACGCGGCAAGCCAGCGGTATACACTCGAGTCTCGGCGTACATTGATTGGATAGAATCCGTGGTGTGGGCGGACGAGTTAGGCGTAACACCACAAACTGAGTCATTGTGTCCACCACAGTAAAAAAAATCGTCACGGAATAATTTTGAACAATAACATTTTTTTAAATGAAATTATACGAGACAATAAAACACGTTTTCCTGTAACAGTTTCTTCTTATGATTACGAAGAATGGTCCTTTTGCAGATTCCCATGACTTTGCAACCAATCGAACGAATACTGTTGTTAAAAAAAAATATGAATGACAAAAAGTGTGATTCCGGCCAGGATCGAACTGGCGGCCTTCTGCGTGTAAAGCAGATGTGATAACCACTACACCACGGAACCCGACGGAGACGGTGTTGAAATTATAGCACATATTATTAACATGCTCAATGTTTAAAGCCTTGATGTAATATCGGCGCTGGTAGCACCGCATTATCAAGACGCTTACTTACTATATATCGGCAATGGAAGGAATGGGAAGGTGCATTGCCAAATCTATTTGTGTGTTCACTCTTTGCAAGAACGTTTTGCAAAATAAGATATTTTGTTTCCTTCTATCGGTGCCATCGATGGCATTAGTTACCTTCGGATAAACCATTTATTTATTTATTTATTTATGTGTTGGTTACGAATTTGTGAATTTTGGCCATGACCAAAGCTAAAACAAAGTTTCCCTTTTCCAAGTGGACCATTTGGCCAAGTTTTGTCCAATATCGATTTCGCATAAACTTGACGTAGTAGGTACGAATATTGTACTGTGATCTAATAACGCACACGATAAAATCCGGGTCAACGGTGTAGGCTTAGACCTCGTTGGCATCCATTGGGAACAGGTCCTAAAAATAAGCACAGAAATAAGTAAGAATGAAAAGTTAATAAAAAATAACAAAACATAGTGATCCGGAGGCTCGAACCAGGACCTCCCGCTAGAGAAGCCGCAAGCCTTACCACCAGACCGACTATGTGTGATTTGATTACGTCATTACAAAATACCAATCTAATTCTGTACTGTTGGTGCAGTGGTAGTGCTTGCAAGTTGCAGCCTCTCGAGCGGCTGATCTCTGGTTCAAGCCCCGGGTCTGCTATTTTTGTCTTTTTCCTTTTATTTTTTTAAATTTTTTATTTAGTTCTGGAATCATCATCTCGGGTTTTCGTTTTTCGTTTCCAAGGGGTGCCAACGGGACCATAACTAAACCAACGTCAGCACCGTATTGTATCCGGAGGTTATCAACTTGATTCGTATGTTTTTACTTTAGTTTGCCTTGCTATCGTCATTCATACTATCACTGAATTACAGTTCAATCATGCATTAACTACTAAACAGGCGGGACCAACCGAAGGAGTTATATTGCTGAATTAGGTCCCGTTTGCTTAGTAGTTAATCTTCAGCATTCGGGTTGTTGGTTATTTTTTATGTCAGTTTCTTATTTATGTCATTTTAGTGATTTTTTAAATGCTGATCTATATATAGCCTATGACACCCGCGTAACTACTTATGTTTTACATGTGGTTAGCGTAGTTAAATAAAATTAAGATCAGAGTGTAATAATCTATATATAATAGCGCCATCTAGTGACTCATGGTTGTACTATAACGTTACTTATAGAGTCTCTATTATTATTTCTCCAGTAACCTTTATTCAGTAAATTTTAATGTAAGCATAAAACATTTTTATCAATTATATTTATTAACCTTCTCTCAGAGAGAGAGAGAGTATGGGCTTAATCACCACGCGTGCCCACCGCGGATTGGCGATTTCAAGCGTTGAGGTATGTGAATAGCTGAGACACTCAGGTTTCCTCACGATGTTTTCCTTCACGGTTAGCGAGTGGTATTGCTACTATAACTCCACTCTCTCTCTGAGAGAAGACCTGTGCCCAACAGTGGGACCAAGTGGGACGTATACAGGCTGCTTATGAATATTTATTAACCAAAGCTAACTTATTAACCAAAGCTAACTTATATGCTTAGGTATATCATTGAATTTTAAATTCAATGCTTAGATATAGGTATCTATCAATTGTAACTATGGATTATTATACAATCTACTCAAGTTTCAGCTTCAGTGAAGTTTCGTTTCAGAGTCTACTCAAGTGATGTAAATTCAACACTGCCCGAATTTCGGGCAGTATATTTTTTATTTTGATCTTATTTTATATTTTTTTCTTAAAGCAGAAGTAATTTCTAGAGACTAATTTCATTTTTTCAGCGATTTGTTAAGTTTATTATTATAAATTATTTATTTAAAATATTTGAAAGCGTGACGTCATATTTTTCGAGTGCACACGCCGAAACGTCGCGCAAACTGTCACACTTTGTTTCTGTCATTTGCTATCACAGACGTTTTTTTCACAGACAAGGAAATGATATGCATATGACAGTTATGACAGCAAGTCTTTTTTTTAAGTAACGTAGTGTTGCCATATGTTATGTTTATTTTAAAATGTGACGTCATCAGAAGGTCAAATGAAGGTTATTGTTTTTTGGCAAAAATAACGCTCATCTTCCTTAATATTTATCTTAAATATAGAAAATATGGTTACTTAGATGTTAATCTCGAAATGGTTTTTGATTCAGCCCTCAAGAAAAAAAATAGTCTTTGCGAATTGTGTAAAATATTATCTGTAGAACTTAAAGACATATTTCTCACGGTGCTGGAACAATATGAAAAATAAAATAAAATAGAATGTGGCCATGGCTACCCTACTCGTGGCACTGCTCCATTGCAAAAAAAGTTGCAGGTAGGTTTAATGTGCAATCACTAACCTATCTCACCCCACTTTTATAATTATAATGATTTGCCTGAGGACCTATTGAGACAAGCTAAGACAAAAAAAATGTTTCAAAATTTATTAAAGAAACACTACTTATATAAGATAAGTATAGTCATGTTCGTACGGATGTATATTACTGTTACTGCTAAATGTGTAATCCATGTCTAAGCTCACAATAAATATTCTTGATTCTTGATTAGCATACCTAAGGCTTTAAATGTAAATTAAGAGAGCAATGTACCAACAAAGTGTATTCACAGTTTGGTACTATTAAATATTAAAGATTTTGTTTTTATAACGTGTGAATAAAAAAAAAATATTGAAAATTTAAGTCAATTAAATGTAAATGTAATCTACGTCATTTATACAGCGTCCAGTGGCACCTTTAGTCACACTAGATGAGTGGTCCTATTATAACAACCTGAATAAATACGGTGGGAAAAGCGAGTTAGAATACTGTTTCAGCTACTGATACGCGATTTCTTTCCAATTTAATTCTTTACTTACTCCGCTGAATCTTGCACAAGAAGTCGCCACTTGTCTCTGTCTTGCGCGGTCTCCTGCCAGTCGCCTGCTTGGAGCTCACGCAGGTCCTCAGCCACTTCATCCTTCCAGCGATATCTGGGGCGGTCAACCGGTCTCTGGCCGCTAAGTAGCCCCAGGTATGCCCTCTTCACCCCCCGATCCTCTCCCAAGCTTTCTAAATGACCGAACCAACCACAGAACATATGTTCTCTGTTCTGTGGAACCAAGAGACTCGGTGGGATTTCGTTTCTCCGATGTTCGGTTTGGAAATCAGGTCTTCTATTTCCTGATTCTTTTTAACACATAGTACGAGCACTAGACAAAATAAAAACTTAATTTGAACGGATACTCGCTTACTTTTTCATTTTACAATTTTCCGACGTTTCGGTACTTTTGCAAGTGCCGTGGTCTCGGTAGACTGAGGTGACAGGGGTCTTTTTGATGGCATTAAATGTAAGCATTGAAACTCAATGCTGTTAGTTTACCACCCTAGGTAAAAAATTATACTAATGTAATAAGTATAAACGAGTAAATATCCGTTCAAATCCAGCTTCTTTTTAACCGACTTCAAAAAAGGAGGAGGTTATCAATTCGACGCGTATATTTTATTTTTATTTTATTTGGCTATGTTCCTCCATAACTCCGTCAAATCTTAACCGATTTCGACAATTCTTTTTTTGTTCGAACAGGTGTAACGTCCCATTGGTCCCATTTTAATTTGGTGAAGATCTGATGGAGACTTTCAGAGATGGAGAACGGAACTCTTCAATGGACAGCAGTAAATAAGCCCTATTGGGGCCCATCCTTTAGTAATATCCGTATGTTTCATAAAATAGCGTAAAAATAGTCCCAAGTTATTTTGGTGCTGTTTTGGTGAGAACTATGGAAGATCTCGGAGATGGAAATTTAGTTGTTTGAATAGTATGATTAAATTGTAATTCAGTGATAGTATGAATGACGATATCAAGGCAAACTAAAGTAAAAACATACGAATCAAGTTGATAACCTCCGGATACAATACGGTGCTGACGTTGGTTTAGTTATGGTCCCGTTGGCACCCCTTGGAAACGAAAACCGAAAACCTAAGATGATGAATCCAGAAATAAAAAAAAAAAGGTAAAAGACAAAAATAGCAGACCCGGGGCTTGAACAAGAGATCACCCGCTCGAGAGGCTGCAAGCACTACCACTGCACCAACAGTACCTTATAGTAGAATTAGATCGGTATTTTGTCATAATGTAATCACACATAGACGGTCTGGTGGTAAGGCTTGCGGCTTCTCTAGCGGGAGGTCCTGGTTCGAGCCTCCGGATCACTATGTTTTGTTATTTTTTATTAACTTTTCATTCTTACTTATTTCTGTGCTTATTTTTAGGACCTGTTCCCAGTGGATGCCAACGAGGTCTAAGCCTACACCGTTGACCCGGATTTTATCGTGTGCGTTATTAGATCACAGTATTGTAATTTTGTAACACGTTCTTGCAAAGAGTGAACACACAAATAGATTTTTGAAAAAGTAAAAGCACAGTGCATTTTTCTGTCACAATATAACTATCTCCGCTGACAGCAAAAATCGGTAGGCCTGCTGGTTACAAACCCACCAAAAAGCCCATGCTAGACCGCCAAGACCGCTTTGAACTTCTGAGAAGAGTTTAAGTTGCTTTTTACAGGAATTAAAGCACCGATAAATATCAAAACGTCTGACTCAAAAATTCGTGTAAGTGCTGCGCGACATATTGCTCAAAACATTAATGCAGGCGTTTTAAGAGTTTGCTTTTCAAAACCGAGATTTACACCTGTATTGGTTACTGGAACTTTTTTCCTCTGTGCTGGAACCAACTAGTAATAAATAATGGAAGTATCTCGGTTTTAAAAAAAATATCCCTTACTGTGTTTATTCTTGGGACAGCCGATGTGATGTGTGGTGAGAAGGGTAGTTGTTTGTCATAGAATTACATATAAAGCGTGGAACCGCAGTCAAACCTTTCAAACTTAGGCAACAAAATTGTAGTGTAGGTAGCCAAATTGGCAAGCTTAGCGGATGTGCGTTTCTGCGAATACCTATACTTCCGAATCCACTTGGACGTACACTTGCCTAAATGTGTGCGTATCGCCTCGCTTTTGAGCGGCTTTTTGTTCGACATACTTACTCTGTCTTTGCGAGGTGTATTTTTTTATGTTCTCCTTCGAGCGTTTACCCTACTCTCCAAATTATACTTCTACGAAACCTACATGTATAAATAGTATTTATCTATTTATTTATTTATTAAATACTTCTACTTCTAATTGTTTAAATTATTTCTAACTTTTTAGTGCTGTAGTGTTTCGAAGTCGGTTTTTATTTTTTATTTAATTAACACTCCAACTACCATTGAAGTCGTCACTTTACTCTCCCCCTCATGCCACGTAGTTACAGAAATACAGCCCTTGCCGAGGCGACATGTTTTCGTTGCCTGCGGTTTTAGCAAGTGACCCCCTACTACTGAACTGAAAGACGTTTCACGTCAAAAGTAACAAATAGCTTCACTTTCAGACTCGCAAAACTGAGCGGCCGGCAGCTCGACGAGACCGTTTGTTTACTTAGGCACGAGGCGGCACTCTAGAAGCTAGATTGCCATTGCAATGTACGAGTATACAACCAATCCCGCTACCAAAGGAAAAAGGATCTCTTGGGATTACTACCTACGACGAGAGTTGCCCACGACCTAAGATCATGTACGGCCGTTTTTAGGGTTCCGTAGGCCGACAAGGAACCCTTATAGTTTCGCCATGTCCGTCTGTCCGTCTGTCTGTCTGTCCGTCCGCGGCCTAGCGCAAAGACCGGTGGTACTAGAAAGCTGTAATGTGGTGTGTGTATACATATTTATCACGCCGACAAAGTTAAACAATAAAATGTTGGAAATTTTTTTTTTACTGTACATTAATGTAGTTACATGAAAAGTGGGAATGATTTCTTTTTCTCGTCTACCCCATCATGTGGGGTATCGTTGGATTGGTCGTTGAAAAATATTGTGTTTGTTGGAAGACCATTTTTTTATTTAGGGTTCCATTTGCGAAATATTGTGTGTGTTCCCCCCCCCCCCCCCTATCTTGGCTAAACGAATAATTGTAGAAACGAGAAAAAATTCAGGGTTGTACGACGTATAGATAATGAACTTAAAAGGAAAAGGATCCCGGCTAAGCAGGTTTTACTGCTTAACGAGTAATAGGCAACCATCTTATAAAAATAAAATTTCATACAAAATACTTCTTCGATGAAGTTTTTAGTTCTGTAAAGCAGATTGAAAAAAAAACCCTCTTTCTACGGAACCCTACACGCACTTGGACGATTTGGGGTTAATGCTATCTAGCCCTAGGTCTTATGCTCAGAACACTTCTTTTTGTGTTCTGAGGTCTTATGCCTTAGGTTCTCGGCCATTCGGTCCTGAACATCTCACAAGATATTTAGGACCAATGGCCACATGACCTGACCAATAAATTCGAATTGGAATTTAAGGTTAAGAGAATAGTCACCGTTTTACAAAAACCGGGTAAGTGCGAGTCGGACTCGCGCACGAAGGGTTCCGTTCAACATTAGACACAGAAATCAAGAAAAAAAGGGAAAAAATCACGTTTGTTGTATGGGAGCCCCCTTAAATATTTCTTTTATTTTAATTTAATTATTTATATTTGAAGCGAATATAGAAAAAAATGTTCTGTGAATATTTCAAGCGTCGACCTGCTGCCGTTATTAACATCGAGAAATAAACGGCAAAAAAATTACGCTTGTTGTATGGAAGCCCCCATTTTAGTAGGTATTTATGTTGTTATAGAGGCACGAGAAATACATCATCTGTGAAAATTTCAACTGCCTAGCTATCATGGTTCATGAGATACAGCCTGGTGACAGACAGATAGGCAGACAGTTCCGATCGAGACAAGATAGATTAGGTACATTGAGAACAGCGCATAGAAACATAGAAACCAACAAGAAGCGTTTAACATTGACATTTAACGACATGACATCGGCGCTGTGAAGGTTACGTAGATGGCCGCTAGATGGCGAGCGCTGTCTTTAGACAAAGTTTGTTGTGTCGGTGGGAGCCCCCCTTAAATATTTATTTTAGTCTGTTTTTAGTATGTATTCGTTGTAATAGAGGCAACAGAAATACATCATCTGTGAAAATTTCAACTGCCTAGCTATCACGGTTCATTAGATACAGCCTGGTGACAGACAGGCAGACGGACGGACAGACAGACATACAGATGGACAGTGAAGTCCTAGTAATAGGGTCCCGTTTGGCACCTTTCGGGTACGGAACCCTAAAAACGGCAAAAAAATAACGTTTGTTGTATGTGAGAAGGTTAGGCGTCTAGGGTTAATGAAATCGTCGCGTTCATCCAGTTGTCTTCATTGTATAGAATGGTAGAGACGGAATCTAGTGAAACAGATTTTGCAGTAAAATATTTTTTATTCATTTTATTATGCACTAAGGACATTAAAATGTGGAAATTACTTTGCTAAATTCCGCCAAAATCCCACAAGCACCATGCGGTTAGTTATTGGTGTCGGTGGTGGTGTGTTTGTGTCTTGCTTCTGCTTGAAAAAGTGGGAGCGGAATTTAGCAAAGCAATTTTCACATTTTAAAGCTATTATGGATTTTCGCAAAGTAACGCCTGATTTCATACAATGCACTAAGAATTAAATGTACAAATAAATATATTGGAATGCTGACGCATGTAAAATTGTACGATGTAGCATTGAACAGCTAGGCAAAAACAATAGTGAAACTTAACAATCAGTTTTGCAATTATAAAAATAATATACATACAGCAAAATCATGTTTGAAATGTGCAAAATCACAAAAACTTAGAAAGACAATAGTGTTTTACATTAATCGTGTTCCGAATAGCACAGTAACTTTATACTCTTTTTAAACGACTGCGGCGGAGCCCACAAGGAGGGTAATTTGTTTGGGTCGTATGTATGTATGTAGATATTATGTAAGTATGTCCGACTCTATGTTCACTCATAACTCCTAAATGGTCAGATTTTGACAAATAAGATCTCAATCGGATCGTCATGTTTGCGCGAGTGTCATAGGCTATCTAAAAGTAGCATAGCTCAAACAAAAAATTTAAAAAATCACGCAAAAATAAAAAAAAAACCTGAGAAAAAGAATTTGAGAACAGCTCCCAACAAGAAGCGTTTGACATTGACATTTAACGACATGACATCGGCGCTGTGAAAGTTGCATAGATGGCGAGCGCTGTCTTTAGACAACGTTTGTTGTATGGGAGCCCCCCTTAAATATTTAACTTATTCTGTTTTTAGTATTTGTTGTTATGGCGACAACAGAAATACATCAGCTGTGAAAATTTCAACTGTCTAGCTATCACGGTTCATGAGATAGGTACAGCGTGGTGACAGACAGACAGACAGACAGATTACCCCTTTGGGTACAGAACCCTAAAAAACTATGGGAGTATTAGACTCGAGGGCTTGGACGCCAACACATAGCGAGCGTCCACAAGCAACGTGCTAATTTAAAATACGCGCGTGAAACTCTTGACCCAGAGCCTCGAGTTTTACTCGCGTATTCGCGGTGAGTTCGACCTTTCTGGACAAGACCTTTAGGGGCCCCATGCATGGATGACTAGCGTCACCAATGGAAATAAAAAAACTGTTTTTGGACACTCAAGGGAATCAAAATTATAGGGTTTTTCCGTTGAACTAGAACTATGACATTTGGCAAGTGATATCGTCGCGAGCTACAAGTGCAGGGAAAAGTCTGAAAGTTATACATTTGTAATTAAATCATTAAACAATTAGTTTGATTGCTTTGACTACCGCTCAGGGGCATTTTTGATGCAAAGGATATCCCTCGCTGTGCAGCGCGGTAACGCTGCCAGTGTTATGGGTACCTTTGGGTCGGAAATGTCTCGGGGCGGTTTATTTAATTGACTGTACTTGTGTGTGTGTGTGTGTTTTTTTTTTTTTTTTTGTTTCCTTTATTCTTATGTTTTTATATTTTTTATTTAATGAAGTAATTATGTAATTGAAGAAATGTTTATTTATTAGCAAGTGGTTTAATTAGTCTTTGATGTTCAGGAAACGCTCGGAAAAACTGCGAGACTACAAACTCGTACGGAAGCCTCGGTGGGCGAGTCCGACTCGCACTTGGCCGGTTTTTTTTTTACAAAAAGTGTTGCTGCATGGATCCCCTTAAGTATTATCAAGTCGCTCATCCGCACGTAACGCATTATATGTACGTATAAAATTTAAAGGCTTTTTAAAACGAGATTCTGATTTGAGATTCCATAATTCTATTTTATTAATCTATTGACACTTAAACGGTAAAATAAATAGGTTCCCTAAAATTATTCTATTTACAACAGGAATATTCAATCAATGTATACTTATTTGATAAAACATAACTTTGTAGGCGAATGTTTGTGACGCGTTACATAATTAATTATTGCTTTAAATTCCATCAGTTTATTTACAGAGCGTATAAGTAACAGTAATTTCCACACAACACAATCACTTGTCCTGGTCCCAAACTAGGATACCCTGTGCTATGGTAACCAGGTCAGGACATCAGAAACGTGGAAATACACCCAGACTGAGGCCATTTGTACAAACGGCGGCCCCCAGTGCGAATCGAACCCACGACCTCCGGCATGGTAATCGGACGTGATACCGCTAGACCAACGAGGCAGTTATAGCGCTAACGATCGGGCCGAGCAGAAGTTCAACTAGTACAAACATCATTCAAAAGCCACGTCACATCTACGTGGTCAAACGTTCGCGGAGGTAACTTGTTGTAACTCCTTCGCAACGAAGATTGGCAAGTCCTTCGGTCTTTCCATCGCCTTTTCTCATTTTTTTTTTGCGCTGCGATGTGGAATCAATAGTACATTGTTCACCGAGAGGAGAAAGTGACCGATTACCGTCGAGGATCGGGAATCGCAGTTTCTCTCGAGTGATACATAGTGCTTTATACTACACCTGCTTGATAGTTTTATTTTACTTTCAACGAAAACTGAATCCTCAAACAACACACAAATTGGAAATGGCGCCAATGGCGTCTGCAATTTTCACATGTTCTTTTTTCAAATTGTTTATCCTGCCGCCGCAGGGTCGCACTGCCAGCCCGACACCATCCAACACACAGCTAGTGGCCAGTGTCATTTTGCGAACTTGGAGATAAAAACTCACTGTAAAAACTTTTTGGCTTTTGATATTTAGGTTACCGGCGCATAGTCTTACCCAAAATTAAAAAAGAAAAACCACGTAAGAAATGGATTTTCATACACTTTTCTCTCCCGCTCAGATGCGTTTTCTCCCCGCATATTTGTTCGATATGCAATGACGTACTTTCTACCGTAAATTTGATAAAGTATCAAGGTACTTTCCAAGCAGGTGTAGTATAAAAAGGAGTTTCCTCGCGATACGTATTTCATCCGGCTTAAATGCCGAGGTACATATACGGATAACACTGTCTTCGTACATATCGTCTAGCTTATTTCACTTATAATAATGGGTTACCGTAGGCACTGACTGAAAATCAGCGCTGAGGGATCACTTCCTCAGCACAACGCTGAGTCAGCTGCCTTTTGTGGCAACTTAGACACACCACAGGCTACATCTGTGGTCCTGTTTTATTTATTTGTCTTGTCTGTTATGTATTTAGCTTTCTTTCTGTTGTGCAGATTATGTCACTAGAAGGCAGTTTCTCGTACACTAACACGCTGTTAATCTACTGTTAACAGCTGTCAAATGACCAAAGTGCATACAAAAAAAAAACCACTGACAGCTGTTAACAGTAGATGAACAGCTTGTTAGTGTTCGAGAAACGGGGGGTCATCTACTTATTTTGTTTGTGTGATGTGTCTTGTTGGTATAATCAATGTATTTCTTCTTCTTCTTCTTCTTAAATTTCTTTTTATAGTGAAAGAGCACGATCACCCGCTCTCCGATATAGTGCTACATCGGACTGCTTGCCACGGTGAATTTCGCGAGAAAGTGACGGTGGACACTTATCTCTAATAAACCTACGCTTGGCTGGAGTTCCCTCATGCAAGGCTTTCTTAGAGAAAGCATCATAGCGCTGACAATCTTCTTTGTCCGTACTAATACTGACCACTGTTTGATAGGAGATTTTTAGCCGAAACAATCCGCACCGTTTTACTTCCGTTGAGCCTACATCTTCAAATTGTAGTACACCGGCTCGCACTCCGTCGCCTTAGGGTCGCACTGCCAGACGGGCGCCTCGAGCGTCCTCTCGGCTCCTCCGCCGTCCTCGTACGACTCCCTTAGTCGCTTGTGCCGTGCCCTCTTGGGCCACGGCTTCTTGAGATGGACGTAGGTGATGTGAGCCCGTTTCTCGCTCGCGTGCTTGAAGCATTTGCCGCACATTTCGCACTTGAACGGCTTGAGACCGGTGTGAATCTGCGGGTAGAGATTATTAAACATAATTTTATTTATTTACTTTCTGCATACATCGCACAAACTCGACACACTCGAACACACAAATTATTTTTTAAACGGTAGGCATTGGGTGCTAACCGCAGTGCTGAACGTAATTTAACTCTGCAACAAATTCTGAGTGGAGTGTACTCTTCAGGAGCTCAACACTTAAAGCTATATTGTTATTATATTGAATCTTATATTGTCAGACGAATGACTGAGCTAACATAAAGTGTGGAGTAGATAGAGTTCCACGCACAAGCTATGTAGAACGTCCATGAATGTGTTACAGAGAGTCAACCTGCGGCGCGAGAAGAGTGTCCCCAACTTGCGGCGCTAAGATGTCCCCAGCTCGCTCGCCCATCGGCCTGCGTTGCTAGCACGTCCTTAGAGAGAGAGAGAGAGTCACCCTTCTTGCTAGAAGTCTCTGTAGAGAGAGAATGTCAGCATGCGGCGCTAGAATGTCCCAACAGAGAGTTGGCCTGCGTTGCTAGAAGTTCTCTAGAGAGTCAGCCTGCAGCGCTAGAATGTCCCAACAGAGAGTTGGCCTGCGTTGCTAGAAGTTCTCTAGAGAGTCAGCCTGCAGCGCTAGATTGTCCCAACAGAAAGTTGGCCTGCGTTGCTAGAAGTTCTCTAGAGAGTCAGCCTGCAGCGCTAGATTGTCCCAACAGAAAGTTGGCCTGCGTTGCTAGAAGTTCTCTAGAGAGTCAGCCTGCGGCGCTAGAATGTCCCAACAGAGAGTTGGCCTGCGTTGCTAGAAGTTCTCTAGAGAGTCAGCCTGCGGCGCTAGAATGTCCCAACAGAGAGTTGGCCTGCGTTGCTAGAAGTTCTCTAGAGAGTCAGCCTGCGGCGCTAGAATGTCCCAACAGAGAGTTGGCCTGCGTTGCTAGAAGTTCTCTAGAGAGTCAGCCTGCAGCGCTAGAATGTCCCAACAGAGAGTTGGCCTGCGTTGCTAGAAGTTCTCTAGAGAGTCAGCCTGCGGCGCTAGAATGTCCCTGAAGAGAGTAAGCCTGCGTCGCAAAAATGACCCTAGGTAGAGTCAGCCTACATCGCTACAATGTCCCTAGAGAGAGTCAGCCTGCATCACTATAATATTCCTAGATAGAGTCAGCCTGCGTCGCTGGAATATCGCCGTAGAAACGGACTGCGGCGCTGGAATATGCCCAGCTCGCTGCGGTGCTAGGACGCCCCCAGCTCGCTCGTCCATCATCCTGCGGAACTAGCATAGGATCCACTCACAAACATGTGCCGCTGCCGGTTGCTGTGCGTGCTAAAGTGTTTGCCGCAGACGGCGCAGCTGTAGGTGGCGCGCTGCTGGCTGTGGACCCGCCTGTGCGCGACCAGCCGCTGCTTCATGCGGAAACTCTTGCTGCAGAGTTCACATTTGAACGGCTTCTCGCCGGTGTGCGTCCACGTGTGGTCTTTTAGCAGCGCGTAGCTCTGCGGGGAACATTATTATTACTATTATGTTAGTATACAGGACGTCCCACGGCTATGCCACATGGAGGGAAAGTACCTTGAATATTGTAGATGGAACCTTTTACTGAGAGAAGACATTATTTTAATTTAAAAAACAATTTAAACTGCATCCATAGATTTTTAAATAATTCCATGGTTGAACCGGGAGTCGAACCGGCTACACGAGAAAAAAAATATCCTGTAGCTTTATCATTCCGATCGAAAGGCTTCATCATAAGGATTATTTAGTCAGAAATAAAAGGAAGACCATGAATTTTAACATTTTTAGTTCAAAATTAATCAATTTAATTTATCAAATGCTCAAAATGAGTCCCATTCTGTCGAATACAAAGTCGCACTCTTTTGATTATTTCGTTCCCTGTCGATTTTTTGATCATGTTGTGGTGAATATTTAGAAGTTCTGCTTGTAGCTCGTGGACACTTACATACTGGTTCTTATAAACTTGTAATGTCAGTTGTATGTCTTTACGGCATAATTAGCTTTACATTTTTCTGAACAAAATCTTCCTTTTATTTCTGAAACTATGGTATTTAGCAAAAAATAATCCTTATGATGGAGCCTTTCGATCGGTATGATAAACCGACAGGGTATTTTTTTCCCGTGTAACGAGTTCGACACCCGGTTCAACCATGTAATTATTTAAAAATCTATGAATGCAGTTTAAATTGCTTTTTAAATTAAAATAATGTCTTCTTTCAGTAAAATGTTCAATCTACAATATTCACGGTACTTTCCCTCCATGTGGCATAGCAAAAGGCGACCTGTATATCCAGAGATAAGATTCGGCAGATGCACCCGTCACAATTGCAGTAAATGATATGTGGACCGGGTCCCTATAGACCCGTGAATCTTAGGGACCCGGTCTTTTGAGGCATGCGTGGGACCGAAATCAACATCAAAGAGGCCTATGACACCATTTACTCTAAATGGGATGGGTGCATCTGTCGGTCGGTTGTTATCTCTGGATAGGATAAATATTAAGAATTCATCCAGAGATAAGCTCCGTCAGATGCAAGAATTACTGCAAACTAGGATGAGGAAAGGGAAAATCCAGGCTACGGGAGTGCCATGTTAAATGTGATTACCGGGTTATGGTTTGAGACAACGGACGTCTGCCACTGAAAATGTCTCAAAGGGTCCATCGTTGGTACACGTGTGATTATAATAATTCTTTATTGACCAAAAGAAAGTGTACAAAAGGTGGCGTAGTCCGCACGGATCTTTTTGGCGATAACGTGAACATAGTCAAAGATCGTAATTGAGTGTGAGTAATTGACGTAGTGTGATGCGTAGTAAATTACTATTAGTCAATTACTGAAGTAGTCAATTACTCACAAATACACTGTAAAGACAGTAAACACAATTTGCAAACGATCTGTGACTGTGTTTACGTTACCGCCAAAATTATTTGTGCGGACTAGATTAGGGTAGATGCTCCTAAGCTTCTTTGACATAACATAACATAACATAAACTCACGCCTGTATCCCAGAGGGGTAGGCAGAGACCAGGGACTGCCACTTGCTACGATCCTGACAGATCACTTTCGCTTCCTCAACATTCATTAGTCGTTGCATGCACGCACGCCGGTTTCGGATACTTTTTATCTTGCCCTTTGCTAATACATCCCCTATTTGGTCGAAGTATGTCCGTCTGGGTCGTCCCTTACCGGCCCTTCCATCCACATCCGCTTCTTTGACAAGGACCAATATTTGTTTTAGTTCTACTTAGACCTGAGATTTTCGCACGTAGCCTCATAGTTGGGCCATTGTACGTAACAAGCAATGAGGTATGTAAAAACCCCAGACACTAGGGTTTCCTCACGACGTTTTCCTTCACAATTAGCGAGTGGTATTGCTACTGTAACTGCAAAAATCGCTTGAAATCGCCAATCCGCGGTGGGCACGCGTGGTGATTAAGCCCATACTCTCTCTCTGAGAGAAGGCCTGTGCCCTACAGTGGGACGTATATAGGCTGCTTATGATTTTTTTAATAGAGACATACATAACCAAAGCACCAACCTGGAACATACGGCCGCACACTTCGCACATGCAGGGCGACTTCATCGAGGGGTAGTTGGTTCGATTCTTGTCCGGGTGCATTCGCCGGAAGTGGCCGTGGTACGCCCGCGAGTCCTCTAGCTGAATCCCGCACTGAGGATAAAATACACCACGAATTGTATTTGAAAGCCGTAGCAAAATAAACGTGCTTTAGCAATAGCTATCGTATAAGTCACTTGTTTTTTTTTTTTTAAAAACGGCCAATTGCGAGTTGAACTCGCGTGGAGAGGGTTCCGTACAATGCAAAAGTCAAATGTTTTTATTCAAGACGCGAGTTAACCACTACTAGCGCTATCTAGTGGTATCTTAGTGAACTATTTTCCGTAAGTGAATGTATTATACTGAGTTTACCACCTTATTTTATTGTCAATTGATAGAATTTTTATAGATTTTCCTGTAATCTACAAGCAATAAACTAAATTTAATATTTTCTTCACAATTTTAGGCTCAGTAGTTTCGGAGATCAGGGGGTAATGGTTAGTTTTCATCTTCTTTCATGAATAAAATCAAAACTATTTATTTTACAATAATTAACAAAATTCCGTGTAGCGCCGGATTAAGAATAGCGTCACTCCATTTCCTTCCGTGGATGTCGTAGAAAGCGACTAAGCAAATACACTATCAGGAGACGGGCAGCAGCGTCTTCCTGAGATTCCAACCGCATACTGCGATCGCCAACCCGCCTGCCAAGCGTGGCGAATATGGCAAAACCCTTCATGGTCAGAAAAACCATGAGGGAGGCCTATGTCCTGCAGTGGGCGTCAAATGGCTGATGATGAATAACAAAAATCTATTTGAGATCCTCTAAACGAGCCCTTTCATTTGACATATGACACAGTAAGGTGTGCAAAACTTGTTTTTAATATCCTAATTGGTACCCAGAAAAGGACCCTTATTTAAAAAAAATATATATTTACTTTGCACATCTGTGTTTGGGTCAAAGGATTTTGATCATCCTACCAAATTTCACCTGATTTGGTCCAGTAGATTCGGAGCGAATTGCCTGTGACAGACGGACGGACAGACAGACGCACGACTGGTCCTTATAGGGCTCCGTTTTTTTTTTTTGGACGGTGTACGGAACCCTAAAAAGGCACTTTTTAAAAATGCCTCCTAAGAGCCATTAGTAGCCAGCCAGAGCGGTGCGCGCTTTGCGCGGGTCCGCGGGCCTTTGTTCTGACAGACGGAGTTAATTAATTACTAATTAATTACATAACCGCGGCTTCCAAACCACTCAGATTTCAGCGTGTTGCATTTCGCATCTTGACAAAAGAACCTAAAATAATGGACTAGTTCCACAAAACAATTGTTGATGCTTAATGGAGCATTAACTAATAGTATTCATACTCGTAGATTGCATCTGATTGCGGCTAGAAACGCCGACGGCAGAAACAAGGGATTGACGCGTAGAACTCCCATATAATCGAAAATGCCAGCAGTTTTTTTTTTTGTTACGTGATGTACGTGTCATCATCATCATCAGCCATTTGACGCCCACAGCATGACATAGGCCACCTTCGTGGTTTTCATAACCACGAGGGGTTTTGCCATAATCGCCACGCTCGGCAGGCGGGTTGGCGATCGCTGTATGCGGTTGGAATCTCAGGAATACGCTGCTGCCCGTCTCCTGGTGGATTTCCTTAGTCGCCTTCTACGACATCCGCGGAAGGAAATGGAGTGACGCTATTCTTAATCCGGCACCACACGGAAGATCCGGCGCCACACGGAAGTATACGCACATTACACGTTTCCACAAAACGAGCTCCAAAAGAAAATCTTAATCAAAAGAATGGTTAATGCGCGTGACCATCAATAGCCACTGCATTAAGTAAACCTACCATATGAAGCGGACAGTCTTCGCTTATTGTTTCGCTTATCTCTAGCCGCGCGCATTGAGATGCGAGTATTTTGTTCCCAAGGAGTTCGAATCGTGGAACGGGGTATAGTACCTGTTCGCACGGTATAGGCCCCTCGGCCCGCCTCATCTGGCTAGGGTATACCCGCCTGTCGTCGCCCGAGTTCTTGTCGGAGGGCTCCTTCCGTTCCTTGGGCGCGGTCTCGCGTTTGCGTGGCGTCTTGGACTTGTTCGATAGCTTCGGTTTTCTGTGAACAGTGGGATACACATAAGCAGCTTATCTTAGGCTGATTTGCACCCACGACGGTATCGGAGAGCACTTACTATCTGTTTATCAATGGGTAAGCTCTACCCGGACAGCGGTGGTGGTCTATTGGTAAGAATATTGGACTCGGAAGCGAGAGACCCAGATTCGATTCGCAGTGCGATCATGTACGTATAACTTTGCTTTCTAAGTTATGCCCTATTGTCCAGTTATAGTAGCAATACCACTCGCTCACTGTGAAGGAAAACATCGTGAGGAAACCCGAGTGTCTGAGCTATTCACATACGTCCGCGCTTGAAATCGCCAATCCGCGGTGGGCTCGCGTGGTGATTAAGCCCATACTCTCTCCCTGCGAGAAGGCCTGTGCCCTACAGTGGGACGTATATAGGCTGCTTATCAAGCTCTATCCAGTGTATAAGTCCAAAAAAGTTTTGCACCAGGAGTTATTCGTAGTTAAACTGTATCACTGACCCCGTCAAAGAGCTATTTATTGGTTTATTCCTGGATAAGTAATTATCTATCTACTTACTTATCCAGTGATGTGGCAATATTTTTTGATATGATGAAAAACTAAATAGATCCTGAGTGTTGATGTATCATTATTAATGAATAAATTTAGGACAAACACTTCGTCTTATTATCGTGTCGTTGACGAAACCAATTGTATTTTATCAGCCCAAAAATATTAATTAATAAAAATAATTTGGGAATAAACCTAAAAAGTTCTTAGCTAACTTGTAATAAATGTAAACATAAATATGCCACACTGCTCGCTACCGGGATATTGGCATCTGTAATATATGTAATAATTTCCACACAATACAATCACTTGACCTGGCCCCAAACTAGGATATCCTGTGCTATGGTAACCAGGCAAGGACATCACAAACATGAAAATACATCCAGACTGAGGCCATTTGTACAAATGTACGGCGGCTCCCAGTGGGAATCGAACCCACGACGTCCGTTTGGTAGCCTAGTGCCTTAACGACTAGACGAACACAAATGTGCAACATTTCTCACTACTGATTATTTGTATTTAATAAAAACTAATAAATCTAAACACTAATGTGTGACTTCTTCGCTATCGGGAATATTTGTATCTGTAATAAATGTAAACAAAAATTATATGCGACACTGCTCGCTGCCAAACATTGGTGTCTGTAATAAATGTAAACACAAATGTGCGACCCTAATCGCTACCGCAGACATAGTATGGAGTATTTTTGTCCATTTTTCTGCATGACGATCTGTATCTTGCTTGAAAAGGACACCTATGCTTAATATGTAACAGTCATTAAGTCAGTTTCTGCGAAATAATGCATAAAAATATTTTGATACTAGGTTATTGGCATATGTAATATATGTGAACACAAATATGGACACTGCTCGCTACAGAGATACTGCCAACTGTAATAAATGTAAACACAAATGTGCAACATTCCCCACTACCACCAGAATATTAGGTAGTATCTGTAATATATGTAAACACAAATGTCTCACTGCTCGCTGTTCGTGTGCCGCGCTGACACCAAGCGATGTCTCCGAAGCGCCTCGTCCGACACAAACCGCAGGTTGCACGCCTCGCAGTTGGGACCGTCTTCCAATACCTGATGGAGAAGTTACAGCAAAGTAATATTTTTGAACAGGGAGGGCGAGTCTTAAGGGGGTCCAAGGAGTAAGACTAGCGCCCCACCGAGGAAAAAAATCACCTTTTTTACAGATCAAATTTGTAAAAAGTGTCAGTACAATCTCTCAATCATATTAAGATTGATTTTTAGGACCCACGACAAAGACACTTTTTGCAAACCCCCTTACCCCCTAGACCCCCTTAAATGCATAGTTATTCATTAGTATGATAACGGACGTTTCTTTGACATTAATTGTAATCTACTAACCAATCGCATTTCAATGTTATAAACCCGTGCAACTTATTTTAGAGAGATGCCTACTTAATTTGCGCCGGTTATACCATTAGAAACCATTAAAATGCATTTGTTTGACGATACAACACTCAAAAATATAAAATCACACAACAGTTGACGGAAAACACAAAATTAATATGATTACATTGTAATGCAATTGCTTGATAACGCAGCCTATACACGTCTCACTGTAGGGCACAGGCCTTTTCTCAGAAAGAATGGGCTTAAGCACCACGCGTGCCCACCGCGGATTGGCAATTTCAAGCGCTGAGGTATGTGAACACCTCAGACACTCAGGATTCCTCACGATGTTTTCCTTCACAGTTAGCGAGTTGTATTGCTACTATAACTTCACAAATGCTTAGTAGACTACAAAAATGCGTCAAATAACAGCTATTTTCTTACCAATATCACCCTATTGAACAACGATGCGTTTACTAGACTATAGGCCGGTTGCACTCTTCCGATAAAAATCCGTACGAAAATCCGGGATTAAACAATATTGTCTAACACTACCAATCATCATCATTCAGCCACAAGAACTCCACTGCTGGACATAGGCCCCCTCCATGGATTTCCAAAAAGACCGGTCGGAAGCGGCCTGCATCCAGCGTCTTCCTGCCACTTGGATGAGGTCATCTGTCCATCTTGTGGCCGGTAACACTACCAAGGGCAAGTAAATAATATTATAAAGCCGAAAAGTTTGGGGTAACCTCCGAACGTACTTATCCGATTTAAAATAATGTTTCGCCAGCATTCAGAAGTGAGCTTCCGGGCAGAAATGGGCTAAATGGTTATCAGTTTACCACTCGAACGTAGTCGCGGGCACTGCCAGTTCCCAGTAAACAAATACAGCCCCGTCAAAGTACCTGCCGCGTGTCGAGCCGATGTTTGAGTTTCTTGTGTAGCTCTATGCCCTTCTGGCTGACGAACGAGTACCCGCAGAGCTGGCACACCCAGTCGGACGGGTGCTTGATGCGAATGTGCCCCATGTACGTTGTGAACTTACTGGAATGGGGATTTTTTTATTCTTTTAATTTCGTCTACAAAAATTGCAGGGCCGCGGTTCGTGTGACTACAGTTCATAGGTTATTATTACAATGCGATGTACATTGCGTAACTGTCTTCCTACTTGTTAACGAGTGGGTCAATCGGCTTCGCAATGTAAGTAAAAAGTAAAGTAAAAGTTTCTATATTAATAAAAATGGTTACATACACAGACAGTTTACTGTGGTCGCCACGCCAGGTGAAGCCTGTAAATAATGTAATTGACATAGTAAACCATGAATTGTAGTTCAACGAAACAGGCTTCAGATGTTGGGGTTGAAAGTATTTTTTTTATTTCGTCTACATAAACATAAACATTTAAACATTAACATTTACACACAGGCACATACATTGCTTCTGGCCCCACACTAGGATACCCTGTGTCGTGGGAACCAGAAACAACGACATCACAAACATGTAAACATCCAAGACCTGGGGGGTTTTTTTTGTCCCCAGCCGGGATTCAAACCCGGGACCTCTCGCATGGTATGCAGATGCGCTACCGCTGCGCCGCGAGGTCGTCGCTGCAAAAGTTGCAGATGTTAGGGTTGCGACCGGCCGTTTAATCTCCTCAGTGCTGACCTTGAAAATTACAATTGAAAATCATTATAATTTTCTAGGTTTGTGCTCACACACACGTTCACACAAACAAGGAGATCCAGCGGCGGCGACGTGAATTAATCTATGTCTGACTTCAGTGCATTCTATTCACCCGTATTGTGACATCTAAGAAGCATTGTACATGCCTGTAAAATTAATACCTAAAACTCTGTTAAAACCTATATTACTCTATTATTTCCCAAGAAGAAGACACACAGTCAGGGCTGAGGAGGTTAAAGTGGACTGGGCTGGCCATGTCTGCCTGCCGTATGAGCTCAGATAAGTGGGCCGAAGTTGCCGACTGGGTTCCGCAAAATGGACACCGGCGGCGCGCAAGACCAAGGTGAAGATGGCGAGACCTTAATGCATTTTTGCCGGGATGCTGCGAGGTCACTGGGGATAGGAAGAGATCAAAAGCAGGAGGGCCCCATTGGGCCTTATTTACTGCTGTCCATTGAAGAGTTCCGTTCTCCATCTTTAAAAGTCTTCAACAGATCTTCACCAAATTAGAATGGGACCAATGGGACGTCATATCTATTCGAACAAAAAAGGAATTGTCGAAATCGGTTGAGATTGAGATTTGACGGAATTATGAGAAAACATAGCAATATCGCGTCGAATTGATAACCTCCTACTTTATTGAAGCCGTTTTTAACCTAAACAAGGAACTAATCTAATTGTGACCCGCACCAAAAATTTAATTGATCTTACGTAATATTGTATGAAATATTGCAAAGGCGTTACTTTGCGGAAATCCATAATAGCATTAAAATGTGAAAATTACTCTGCAAAATTCCGCCAAAATCCCACAAGAGCCATGCGGTTAGTTAGTTAGGTGCATTAACTAACCGCATGGTGCTTTTGGCATTTTTAATGAACTTACATAAATTCGTCCTGACAGTGCGGGCACTGGTATTTGGTTCCTTTGTGCCATCGCTCATGCAAACGCGCCGTTTGTCTGAAACGCAATGTGTGCTGATATGAATTTAAACACAATGTATGCTTAAATTAATTTTAATTTAAACTCGTCAAATGTCTTCTTAACCGGATACTACTGGAACTTAGAACTATTATAGTTTTTCAAGAGGAAAAAATCCAGTACTGAGAAGCAAAGTGACTAAATTCAACAGCGGAAAAATCTGGCAGCTGCAGCAGCTGGATAGCAGATAAATTAATTGATTTGCTTATCTAGGTTGTTTTTTTTTTTGCTGACTACATACAGCTTGCTCATTTACCTATTCTGCTGACAACAATAGTTACTCGCTTATCGAGCAATCTAATGACATTTTTGCTGATCAGGGGTTTAATTAAGCGCACCAAATCCCGTCGGATTCCTCGACGTATGCGATAAGGTTTTAAGATTAGTATGGAATTTGTCAGTTAAACGATTGGTCCAGGCTTTGGTACAGGGGCAGATATTTATTTTGCCGACCATTTTATTAGTTTCCCTCTTTACCTGTGTGTGGTGATGTAGGGACACCGGTTGCAGCTGAACCGTTGCGTGTGATGAGCCGTGTTGTGTTTCCGGAGCGCGTGCGGATGCTTGAAGTGAGTTTTACATATATTACACTCG
Organism: Yponomeuta malinellus; assembly: GCA_947308005.1. Taxonomy (NCBI): domain Eukaryota; kingdom Metazoa; phylum Arthropoda; class Insecta; order Lepidoptera; family Yponomeutidae; genus Yponomeuta; species Yponomeuta malinellus. The sequence goes on from OX371023.1 coordinate 5,158,337, forward strand.
AACTCGCCGCATTGCTGGAATATCAAAATGTAATTTTACATATATTACACTTGATATCGCCGCGTTGCTGGAATATTAAAATGTAATTTTACATATATTACACCAGAACTCGCCCTATTGCTGGAATATTAAAATGTAATTTTACATTTTTTACACTCGAACTACCCCGCACCCGAAACCGGCGTGCGTGCATGCAACGACTAACGAATGTTGAGGAAGCGAAAGTGATCTGTCAGGATCGTGGCAAGTGGCAGTCCCTGGTCTCTGCCTACCCCTTTGGGATAAAGGCGTGAATTTATGTATGTGCACACTCGAACTCGCCGCATTGCTGGAATATTAAAATGTAATTTTACATATATTACACTTGAGCTCGCCGCGCTGCTGAAATATTGAAATGTAATTTTACATACATTACACGCGAACTCGCCGCGTTGCTGGAATATTAAAATGTAAATGTACATATTACATTCGAACTCGCCGCATTGCTGAAATATTTGCAAAATTACTTGATGTAAACAATGGAGGTCTATGTAAACATTAAATTAAAAAAAAATCTTTGTATTGTTTTTTTTCTAGTTATTCTGCCAGATGGGGCGGAGGCTAATCCAACAAATCAAAGACTGTTGAAAAATCATCATCGCTTTAATCTCCACCAAATTACGAAGCTATCTAAAATGGAGCAGCGCGCTGATATTTGGAGAATTAAACCCCATTTAGAGATAAGCCAATATTCTGATATTGTCTTACTCATTTCCTGATCAACTAAGTTTGGCTCTATAAAGAAACGCATAACGTATCAATGTAAATTAAAAAAAAAAGTAGGAACACTACACTCGTGCAGGCAATAATTTGGTAATAAGCAAAGATGTGTGGCGCCGGATCAAGAATAGCGTCACTCCATTTCCTTCCGTGGATGTCGTAGAAGGCGACTAAGGAAATCAATTACCAGGAGACGGGCAGCAGCGTCTTCCTGAAATTCCAACCGCGTAGTGCGATCGCCAACCCGCCTGCCGAGCGTGGCGGTTATGGCAAAACCCCTCATGGTTATGAAAACCACGAAAGAGGCCTATGTCCTGCAGTGGGCGTTAAATGGCTGATGATGATGATGGAAGCAAAGATAAGTGAAGTACACAAAGTTAATATCATTAGATAACATACAATTTTTAGATGTGATTTAAAATTATTCAGTTCTTTTATTATACATTTTAGTGTTTGGTTATAAAATCCTACAGTCCAGAAGAGGTTATACTTACATTGGTATGTCGAAGCACGTGGCTATCATACGCCTCCTCTTCCAAAAACCCTTTGTAACAAGCCGTGCACTTGTACACAGCATTCTTGTAATTAGAAGATTCCTGCCTCTTATCAATTTCAGCCAGTTGCTCTTCAATTGTGAGGTTAGTGATCGTGAAAAGAGTTTCGTTCAAATCCTCATTCAAGAACGGCTTCCTACGCCTGTCTATTTTAGGCTCGCTAGGATCCTTCTTCGCTTGTTTCTTTTTAACTTTCGGCACTTTCTCCTTGACCTTTTTGGTGAGTTTTTTTTTCTTCTGTTTATCTCGTTTTAATTGTTTTATGGGTATATCGCACGAGGAATCCGAGGCATGGTCGGACGCCATGAAGTCCGCATCCTGGTCATTATCAAGGTCTACATCTATATTGTCTATGTTTTCTTGATTTTCTTCTTCTTTTAGAGGCAATGGGTTTTCACTGTCCAGTTCTTCGAAGTACTTGGCTTGTTCGTTCTTAATTTGAATTTCGATGTTGACTTCGTGAAGCGGTGGCTTGTCGGACTCTATGCCGTCGTAGACTATGTCTAAATCGAAGTGCTGGTGGTTGTGGTGTATTGTGAAAGGTGGCAAAAGTTCTGCGTTGCATTTAGCTGCTTCTACACTGCGTTGAGTGATCTGCAACCGAGAAGGCTTTATAAGTACCACAATCGTATTATGCACAGGAGAAATCAGGCGACTCCGTTCCGTTTTTCCTTTTGACGTACGGAACCTTAAAAAGAAATAACATAGATATTTAACTCCGTCTACTCACGCATTCGTCTTGAGCCAGTATATCGCTAAGGGCCCGATGCGCCGCGCGCGCAGACTCGCGCAGTCGCGCGTGGCTCGCGAGCCTGCGCGCGCATAACGCGCAGAGATGCGCGGACGCCGGTACTGCGGTCAGCTGGTGCGATGAAAAGTAAGATAAAATTTATTAATAAAATTGCAGGCACATATAAAGTGTACATAACAATTGAATTTAACATGGGTAAGAGTAAATATGTTTTAAACCTGGGTAGTGGGATTTGGGCAAAATTACTATAAAAATAAATGTTTACACGCAATAAAAACATCCCATTCTAACTCCCAGTTTAATCACAAAATATCCAATGTACTGTACATTGGAGATTTTGTAGGATTCAAATAAGATTCAATTGCCTGTAACTTTGCCTGAAACCCATATAATTCTGTGTATCCATCAGACTGTCTAATTTATATCCATGCTATAGCAGCGTTCCGCGAACTTTTTGCGTTCAAGGGGCACCTATGGAATCATAAAATGTTAGGGGCACACCAAATATGAGTAATCAATCCCACCAGGGGCAGAAATTTATAAGTATAAATATAAATAATACTATAAATAATTTATAACCTCGGCCCTTGAAACTGCCAATCCGCGGTGGGCACGCGTGGTAATTAAGCCCGCACCTACCCTCTCTCTCTCTCTCTCTGTCTCTGAGAAAAGGCCTGTGCCCTGCAATGCGATGTACTCGTATAATATAGGTTACGTAAAAAAATATTGCATTTCCGATAAAAATGTCAATTTTTGGCGAAACTTTGTAATTTTTCCGAAGCACATCAATTAATGCCAGCGGCACACGCATGTACTGAGACTCACATTTTGCGGAACACTGCTACAGATAAGAATACACGTACTAGATTCGTTTTTACTTAGCAAAATTAGTAAACACACAGCACTCATAGCATTTTCTAAGGTTAACACGAGCACTAACATAATAAAAACTGAATTTGCACGGATATTTACTCGTTTATTTTTTCATTTTACAATTGTAGTCTAACGAGACCACCACAAAAGCACCGAAACGTCGGAAATATGTCTGCGCAAATTCAGTTTTTATCAAACAGCACTCATTCAAACAGCCTGCGAAGGTTGATTATTCTAAAACTCAATCACCCACCGTTTATTTTCCAATAACCTGGGTGTCTTTAGAACTACAGTCAACCGACATATAACATACACGAGGTAAACACGTAAGACCCCGTCTTCGTTTACCAACAGGCGTGACTGGGGTCAAGTGTCAAACTGTCACAATTAAAAAAAAAAAAAACTGAATGACTTCAAAGATTAATTTCATTCAGTTAGTCAGTTACACCTGAGATTTCCGCACTTAGCCAGCCTCATAGTTGGGCCATTGTACGTAGCAAAGCTGTGAGCTCACTCCAGCCAGCCTGTCTCTTTCCAGAAGGGCAGCAGTGCTCTGATGTCACTGCTGCCCTCCCGAAGGGATCCCAGCTTCCCAATAACAATTCCCATTTTCATTCCAAATATCATTCATTCATCAATGAATTCCATCAAACTTGTGCGGTTCACTCAGTGATACTCAACGCTTTAATATGTCACATTTTATTAATATGCGGTGTTGTTTTACTATTTTTCCAAATACACTATTATAATAATAATAATATATTTATTTATTTCAAAGTTACACACTGGCACAATACAGCTATACTCAACTAAGATTACAAAATAACGAGTTGGCCTCCGTTGCCGAACTAGGTAAGAACCTGTATTTCAGCAAGCAGCGCCTTCCCCACAGAAGACAATTATAGCATCAAAAATGCAGCAAATAGTTACACTATAGTTAGCTAGGCCACTAGTTAACTAATAGCGCCAAATAGCAATTTAATTAACATACAGAGAGTCCGGTCAGCCGTTCGTAGAGCAAGTCTAGCTTGCGTTCTCTGATGGGGTACAGCTTGACGCTGGTCTCCAAGCAAATCCAGCACACCTCCACTAACGCTGCGTCATTGAAGTCAGTCGACAAGGCTGGGTTCTGGAATAGACGATGCAGCTTTTAGATCTTACATGTTGTAAATTGTTAGAGTTTATGGGCACTCTCGAGTTTTTAAATTATAATATTAAATTGTGAACAAATATTATTGATCGCCAACCCGCCTGCCAAGCGTGGCGATTATGGCAAAACCCCTCATGGTTATGAAAACCAAGAAGGAGGCCTATGTCCTGCAGTGGGCGTCAAATGGCTGATGATGATGATGATGATTATGGCTTTAAGAAATTAATATACCTACTGACCAAAGTAAGATACTGCTAAAGTGTTACTGATGATTTATAAAGCGTCCAGTGGCACCTTCACTCACACTAGATGGATGAGGGGACTACTCGGACGCTGCAGTGACTGGGACATTGTTTTTTAGATGGAGTAGGCTTGCCCAGCACCTATACCATCCTGTTGGCCTAGCCCACAGGAAAGACAAGTCAATACGTGCGGAGCAAACCAAGCCGAAGATTTCCTCACGATGAAGGAAAACATCGTTAGACCTGAGATTTCCGCGGCTTCTGGTAAACCAGGTTGTAAACCAGGGGCGTATTTTCACCCATCTCCCTCTAGTACGGTTGACTGGTAATGGCTGACTCGGCGTGAACGGGTGCCGTTCGTGTGTCGGTCTGCGGCATTCACGTTTTTCCTACTTTCGTAACAATTTTTTTGTTATTCAAAGTTATTGATGGAAATCTTGGAATCTTTATCATGCAGGTAGCAACTGGTGTACTACGCAGATCGAACCTCTTTTAGTGCACCCCTGTAGATTCCTCTTCTTCACCCTTAGGTACCGGTAAGCTAAGATCCCCGAGGATATAATAAGCTTGCCAGAATCGTGGTTCAAAAATTTTGTGCCAAAAGGGCTACTATAACATTAAAGACTATTTAGATGACAATGATGTCTGGAATTAATGCCAGTTTAATGCATAAGTTCCAGGTTTTAGAATATTTAAAAAAAAAATCTATTAACTAAGTTCTTGAAAAGACTAAGTTTGGTGTTTTTTTGTCCATTTTTCCTCCAAAATAATCTAGATTTTGAAATGGACACCTAGTTTAACTTGTAACGTTCATTAAGTCGCAGTGTCTGTGCTTCGAATAAAAAAAAATTTGATTGATTGATAAAGATTCTAATGGCAGAGATATTCAAACCCCCTACCCCCTTCGCGTATAGTAAGTACCTGGCCTGTAACCCCAGCCGGCACAGCTCCGGTCCTCACTCTGCGAAGACCACTCTTCGTCTCGTACAAATCTTCCGGGCGGAAGTGCTCGGAGCACACGGCGGAGCGTTCGCGGGGTTCCCACGCCGGCTTATCCACCGCGCGCAGCCATGCCTCGCGGAGGGATTGCTCTAGGGGGAAGCTAGGACAAACAGTAATAGTTAATTTTGACGTGAAACGTCTTACAGTTACATGGGGTCACTTCTAGTTCCAGTTAGACCTGAGAGTTCCGCGCTTAGCGTCATAGTTGGGCCATTGTACGTAGCAAGGGCTAAGGTGTGTAAATACAGACATTAGGGTTTCCTTCACAGTTAGCGAGTTGTATTGCTACAATAACTTAACAAATGTACGTAACTTAGAAAACAAAGTCATCGGTACATGCCGGGATTTGAAACCACGACCTCCCGAATGACAAGCCGGCGTTCTACCGTTCCGCTACCACTAGGGGGTCACATGCTAAAACCGCATGCAACGAAAATATGTATGTCGTCTCGACGAGGACTGTAACTCTGTAACTACGTGTCGTGTGCAATTCATTTATATATCGTTGAGTAGAGCAAAGTAGCCATTACTCAGATCCTCGTGGCCCGCGCCGCTAGATGACGCCAGTGCCGCGTAACACATTGCGCAGTTTGAGCTAAAAATTAATGCTTAGTTACAGACGTTTCACGTTAAATTAACGGCCGTGTAACTCGCCGCAGCACCGCCCGCTTTTCTGTCTTTGGAAAGCTCAAAGACGTCTTCCACTCATGGATCCCCCCAACCGCTGAAAACTAGGGTGCTCTGCCAGCGACACATGGACGCTCACGACCGTGAACAGGATTATAGTCGCCTAAAGAGCACCAACATGTATGTGGCTGGAAGGATGGAAGGTGGAGCCATAATGTCCTGACATGGAGACCATGAACCGGAGCATGTATACCACGATAGTCTGATGGCATCAGGGATACTACAGGGTCGATCTGGAATACAATAGCTGCAAACCGATTTCGATGGAGGACATATGAAGAGGCATACGTCCAACAGTACACAAACAAATGCTGAAGAAGCTAATTTTCTAGTTTCATTAGACAATGTTGCGGGCTAAAAGGGGATGTAGTGACTAGATTTTTTAGTGACTAGTAATGTTGCGTTGGTTTGGACATATGGAGAGGCTGAAGAAGAAAACATTATGAAAGAAATGTATTGAATGAATGTGATTGGGAGATTTGTCAATTTATCTCAATGCTTGATTGTACACATTCACAGTTTTATTTACAAAACAAAATTCCTTAAAAAGCTTCTCAGAGGCAGTTTAAATAGTCTGTGGTAAAGGGAAAGACGTAACCACAGATTATTTAAACTGCCTCCGAGGAGTGTTTTAGAGGAATTGTGTTTTTATAAATAAAACTGTCAGAGTCTAGCAGCTAACATAATATGTATTCAGTTTTCCCATCTAAATTTAATGTTAATTTCGCTGGTTGCACTGGCAACACAAGACCCTCTTCTGGAATGGGGTTTTTAGAGTTCCATACCCAAAGGGTAAGGGACCCTATAATTAGACTCCACTGTCCGTATGTCTGTCTGTCTGTCGGCCACCAGGCTGTATCTCATGAACCGTGATAGCTAGCCAGTTGAAATTTTCACAGATGATGTATTTCTGTTGCCACTATAACAACAAATACTAAAAACAGAATAAAATAAATATTTAATTGGGGCTCCCAAACAAGAAACGTGAACTTTTTGCCATTTTTTGCTTGATATTAATAACGGCAACAGGTATTCGGCTTGAGATATTCAAATGTTGTATAGATAATGGTACAGAACCCTTCGTGCACGAGTCCGACTCGCCCGTGGCCGTTTTTTTTTTAATTGACAATTGTCATCGACCATGTCGGTTTGAAGTCATTGTCAAGGCAGAAGGATTTTCAATCTCGCTGATTTTGCCGCCATCCCTTACAACCTATCGTACTATCGCTTTCATCTCTTGTTCTATCGTGTCGTGAGCCAAAACAAGAACTGAAGTGCTGATGGGAGCTGAAGCACGGACCCAGCTCAATCGTCACGGCAGGCTACCCAACTCAAGGTGGGCGGTCATGAAACGTAAATCGAGGAGCTGAAAGTAGATCCCGCCCGAGGTACGTTGACCCTTCGCTATCGGACCTGGTAAGTCTTTCTGCCTTACTAAAACGCCACCTTCCATCGCACTCCATAAGCATCCAGCCGACACTCGTCAAACAGTCCACTAAAATTATCGCGCACCACGAAATCCCCGAATTAAACGACAGGAGTAGAGGAATCTCGATTTCTATAACATTTTTTTTAAGAAATACAATAGGAATTGACGAATATTCTCATAGGAACATTACCGAAATTCTTTTTATCACTTACACATGAAATGTGATCCCCTCGGATTTGGATAAGTGCCTTGAGTCATTCTTGCAGTTGGGCACGCAGCACCGCATTTTTTGTGATTATTGTTCGGTCTAGCTGAAGTACCTAATTCACCGATCATTTGTTCACTTCAACAAGCTACTAATGGATAAATTGATTCTTGGACTGTTATTTAACACCTACTGCATTGTTGACAAATTATTAATGCAGATAAGGACATTCAAACATTTCTTTATGCATTTTCAATTCATTTTTACGTATCCAGAGGCGTTGAAAATAACAAAAATAAAATATTTGGTTACCTACACAAACAACACTCGCATTGTAATTTAGATATAATTGTGCTAAATAAAAACGTCGCGTCATAAAAAACGAGAGCTACAATAAACTTATAAAAGAGTAACATGGAAGAAAGAGGAAGAGAACAGCTAGTTGAGCGTTTTAATTAAGTTGGATAATGGTGAGCATAGACACTAAGGCAACCAAAGCATGGCTGCGTTTCAAAATAGATATTAAAAGTCAAACGACGCTTGCATGAAGTAACAAGTTTTTTCTGTGACTGAGTGAAGAAAAACAAAAATATTACAGGTAGTCTGTAAAAAAAAACAAACATCAATAACAACCAGTTTTCGCAGGTGTTTCGCAGCTTTTTTGCATTGGTTTTTAAGGTTCCGTACCCAAAGGGTAAAAACGGGACCCTATTACTAAGACTCCACTGTCCGTCTCTGTCTCTCTGTCTGTCCTGGCACCAGGCTGTCAGCGGAGGGGCCTGTACCTACCTATCTCATGAACCGTGATAGCTATACAGTTGAAATTTTTACAAATGATAGATGATGTATTTCTGTTACCGCTCTATAACAACAAAAACTAAACAATAAATATTTAAGTTGGGCACCCATACAACAAAAATGATTATTTTGCTCGATATTAACGGCAACTGGTAGATGCTTGAATTATTCACGGAATATTTAGTTATTAAATTAAAATTATTTTTTTGCCGTTTTTTGCTTGATATTAATAACGGTAACAGGTGCATACTTAAATATTAAAATGTTCTATACCTACCATAGATAATAGTCCGGATCCATTTGTGCGCGAGTCCGACTCGCATTTGGCCGGTTTTCTTCTTTTCCAGTATGAAGCAGAGTGCATTTAGTAGCTCCTAACAATACATTTAAATTGTATTCCGATCCGAGAATTTTCCTTTGATTCATTTTCACGAAGAAAGTTCCTTCGTTTGTAACAAAAGTCCCTTTTTCGAATAAGTTCGCCTCTTTACTCTACCACAAACCATTGAGTTAAAGTATGCCTCAAACCATTGAATTGTAAGTATGGACTACTTAAAATTCAATGTTCAAACTTATGAGCCTCATAAGAAGGCTCAAAGTCGCCCAACGAGCTATGTTAGGAGTTTCACTGCGTGATCGAATCAGGAATGAAGAGATCCGCAGAAGAACCCGAGTTACTGATATAGATCGAAGAATTGCTCAGTCGAAGTGGCAGTGGGCGGGGCACATAGCTCTGAGAACTGATGGCCGTTGGGGTGAGAAAGTTCTGTCCTGGCGACCGCGGACCGGACGACGCAGCGTGGTAAGGCCCAACACCATGGTCTGACGACCTGGTTACGGTGGCGGGGAGTCGCTGAGGCCCATAGTCAGCGACCAGGTGTCACATCCATAAGGAATCACTGGTAACACATACTGGTTATACACCTTTGTCTTGAGACACTGAGGTCATAATCATAATAAAAGTAAAAACTCACGTTTCGTTCATTTTCAATACTGAAAACCAGTGATAGTATAAAGAATAAACAGATTCGTAGAGGGTTGAAATTAAGACAATGAAAGTAATTACCTACAATAGTTTAATAAATATGTACAAACTACAAATTGCCAGCATTTAAACTTAATCAGCGAAATCTGGTTCTCTCAAAACAACACTTTATTAAAATAAATAAATATGGCAACCGAAGAATAAATTAAATATTTACAAGTTTTCCTTTTTTACATAAATAGCATTTGCGTTATTGATTTTTAACATTCTTTAAGTACAGCGCAGTTTTTATATTTTGCGTATTAAGCGTTGTGAGTTCTCGGCATTTCCGTAGTCAACAAGGAACCCTTACAGTTTCGCCATGTCCGTCCGTCTGTCTGTCTATCTGCGGCTTAGCAGAGAGATGATAACTTCTAGAGAGCTGAAATTTGGCTTTCTATGCCGCAATGTCATAATGTCTGTCGTCTCTTCGTCTGTCACCAGGCTGTATCTCATTAACCGCGATAGCTAGACAGTTGAAATTTTCACAGATGATATATTTCTGTTGCCGCTATAACAACAAATACTAAAAACAGAATAAAATTAATATTTAGATAAGTGGGGCTCCCAAACAACAAACGTGATTTTTTTGCCGTTTTTCGCTCGATATTAATAACGGCAACAGGTAGAGGCTTGAAATATTCAAATATTGTGGAGATAATGGTACGGAACCCTTCGTGCGCGCGTCCGACTCGCACTTGGACGGTTTCATGTTTAGAAATCCTATCTCTCTAGGTTTCGGTCATGTGGCCTAATTCTTCCCTGATGACGGTGCGTATCCCCAGATACTCTTGCAGCTCCTCTGCCCTTTGGAACCAGGGTGCATATGCAATGGATTTCAAGCGCGAACAATTTGTCTACAGCCGTCTCACTCCCACACCTCGGCGTTCTCGCCCCGGAAAGCCTCCTCTGTCCCTTTCTCTCTCCTGTCCGGCCTGTTGCCGTCTCTGTTCCGGTTACGCTTCGGGTAAGGTTTTCGCAGATGCACGTGGTTTGTATGTAGTTTCCGTGCTCCGTCGTTCTTGAAGCATTTGCCGCAAAACTCGCACTTGAAGTCTTTCGACTCCGTGTGTACCTTAAAGAGCCAAAGGTGTGAATTAGTATAATCCACGGTCAGGGCAGGCGCAGTAGTAGCCTAGTGGGTAGAACATAGGACTCGGAAGCGAGAGACCCAGGTTCAATTCCCAGTGCGGGCATGTACCTATGACTTTGTTTAGGAATACCACTCGCCAACTGTGAAGGAAAACATCGTGAGGAAACCTGACTGTCTGAGCTATTCATATACCTCGGCGCTTGGAATCGCCAATCCGCGGTGGGCACGCGTGGTGATTAAGCCCATACACTCTCTCTGAGAGAAGGCCTGTGCCCTACAGTGGGACGTATAAAGCCTGCTTATGATGACGGTCAGGGGGGCGAGCCTATGGTACGGTAAAGGTTATTATTTTGGCAGTCTAGTAATCAATCGCGTTCAAATGGTATAACCCGTGCAACTTAACTTTGCGCCTCGCGCCATTCGATCTTCCCGAGAGATGCCTATTTAATTTGCACGGGTTATACCACTGGAGTGACATTCTACTGCTATTGCTTAGTAGACTACCAAATAGAGGCAAATAGCAGCTTACATAATTCTATTGAAGAACTATGAGTGTAGTTTAGCACTAGAATGTTTGGAACGGTAATAGTAGATTTTACGACAAGTGCACAAAACGAACCATTTTTATCCGAGAATTTTAGCAGCCCGGGCCGAAGGCGAGGGCTGATAGTAATGTCGAGGATAAAATGGTTTTGTGGACGAGTTATAAACTCTGCTTTTCACTTCGATTGCGAGGAAATAAAACTTAGTATAATTTAGCGAATTGAAGAAATTAATAAACGCACGAAAAAACAAGAGCTGTTTCCCGCCGCTTTATTTTTTTTATGTTACGGCATTGATGTTAGGCTTGGGCTGCAGACCCTGTATAGGTCTGCAGCCCAAGCCTAATGTCAATGTCGTAAGATTTAAAAAAATGACTGTTAAATAAATATTGAAATAATAATTTTCTTAAATTAATTAAATAACCTACCGTACTTGAATTTAAATTTTAATATCTTTTATGTCTTAAAAAACACAAAAGGCAAATAAATTTAAGTAAATATTATAAAATAACAAATTCTATCTATAAACTTCTTATTGTGTTTGGTTGTATGGCTCATTTTCTTTGCCTCAATACAGATACATCTATGAGTAGATACGTTAATGCACTTGTGCACAAAATTCGATTTTGTGCAGCCTATATCCTGCACAAGTAAGCGCTTTCAGAGCATGAGAAGTGAAGAGTTTTTGTACCACGTGACTAGAACTACTTTTCATTACATATTTCACTTTTCAAATGAGAGTCGTGCCGCGCTCGGAGAGTGAGCAGCGCTTTTAAAAGGAAAGAAAGAAAGAAAGAATAATCATTTATTGCCATGCAAGATTTACATTAATTAAACTATAGCTAGTAGACAGGACTTGACTATACAAACTTAAACTAATGTGGTTTGCACAAGGTCCTATCAGTAGGAATGCATGACAATCGGACATACGCTCAGCATAATGCTGTCGGATAGATCTATCCTAAAAACAGCGCTGATTTTCAGCGCAGCCCGTGAAACTTAATTAAGTATAGCTAATAAAGTACTACTAACTAAGTGTACGTAATTAAGAAGTTAAACTATCTTGTGTATAACCGCGATCAAAAATAGTAAAACTAAGTTTTTGATATTGAAACTATTGTCATTGGAGAGTTTTTGTCTTTTTTTTTATGTATTTTATTGTTTTGTTACATGCTTTCTTCGTACTGTAACTTTTAAATGCATTTGTTTGTATTCATCATCAGCCCTTTAACGCCCACTGCAGGACATAGGCCTCCTTCGTGGTTTTCATAACCATGAGGGGTTTTGCCATAATCGCCACGCTCGGCAGGCGGGTTGGCGATCGCAGTATGCGGCTGGAATCTCAGGAAGACGCTGCTGCCCGTCTCCCGGTAATTGATTGCCTCAGGCGCCTTCTACAACATCCACGGGAGGAAATGGAGTGACGCTATTCTTAATCCGGCGCCACACGGAATTGTATTGGTTTGCTTTCAATACGCGAGTGTGTCTTATTTGAATAAATTATGTATGTATCTATCAATCGGATAGAAAAAGTATTATTCATAGAGAAAATCTTTAGTATCATTATCTCAGATCTTTTAACCTGTTAGATTGTGACCTTGAAAAGACCAATTAAATAACATTGTAATCCCATTGTGGCCCGATCGGGTCATTTAGAATTCTACAGACTAACATGGTCTATCCAATGAGATCAAAACATCTTCGTTGCGAGTTTTCTACAGAGAATGCACTCACATATTTCACATGGCGATCTCTGTTGCCCATATGGTTGAAGAGTTTCCCACAAACTGTGCAGGGATACCTGGAAAAGAGATATAACTTAGGAATATACATGTACCCCTCCTGAGCAGGTCATCTAAAACGCACAATGTCTAGGTAGCAAAATGCCTAAAACGAATGTCTAAAACGCAATATGCCTGATAAGCAAATTACATTAATCTCATATCGCCTAAGATTTAAGACATCTAAAACGCAATATGCCTATATTTTTTTAGGGTTCCGTACCCGAAGGGTGCCAAACGGGACCCTACTACTAAGACTTCACTGTCCGTCTGTCTGTCTGTCCTGTATCTCACGAACCGCGGTAGCTAAGCAGTTGAAATTTTCACAGATGATACATTTCTGTTGCCGCTATAACAACAAATACTAAAAACAGAATAAAATAAATATTTAAGGGGGGCTCCCATATAACAAAAGTAATTTTTTTGCCGATTTTTGCTCGATATTAATAACGGCAACAGGTAGACGCTTAAAATATTCACAGAATATTTAGTTCTGTATTCGCTTTAAAAATAATTAATTAAATTAAAATAAAATAAATATTTAAGGGGGGCGCCGTTTTTTCTCGATGTTTGTGTCTAATGTTGTATAGATAAAGGTACGGAACCCTTTGTGCGCGACTCCGACTCGCACTTGGCCGCTTTTTTTATAGGTATTGTGCATATATGTATTTATTTATATTCGTTGTTATAGTTTATAGTTTTATGTATCTTAATTATACACATGTATATTATGTATTACATCCGCTTCTGCTGTTTTATTTCACAATGAATTTATTTAATTTAGCTTTTTCACACTTCCGTATGCCTATCATTTATTCCCATTCACCTCCTGCGGTTGACCGGTAGAAAATGCTCGCAGCATTAAGTCCGCCGTATTGCCATTGTAATTTACTTATGTGCAATAAATGTATTAATAATAATATACAAACATAATGTCACACATATCTTGACTGCCTCGTTGGGTAGTGGTATCACATCTGATTACCTACCATGCTGGAGGTCGTGGGTTCGATTCTCACTGGAGGCACCGTAAATTTGGACACACGGCCTTAGTCTGGGTGTATTACACATCACAATCACTTGTCTTAGTCCCAAACTAGGATATCCTGTGCTATGGTAACCAGGCAAGGCAAGACATCACGAGCATGGAAATACGCCCAGAGTGATGCCCTTTGTACAAACCGAGTACTGCGGGCTCCAGTGGAAATGGAACCGTGAGTTCCTTCTGTTTTGGCTCATTTTTTGACATCTTCAAGGGACCGTAGACCTCAGTATATGGTTCTAATTTCAGCTCTACACCTCCACGCGCTCCCAAGGGTCTTGACAGACGGACGGACGGACAACAAAGTGATCCTATAAGCATTCCGTTTTTCCTTTTGAGTTACGGAATCCTAAAAATAATAACATTTAATTTCTTAAGGATGGAACACACCAGTCCATACATACTACATTTACTGCAGTAGTATTGATATGGACCGTCACCGCATTGGTGTGTTTCATTCTTGTTTGCTATTATGGTGTAGAATTTGTTCATTCGTCCAAAACGACAGCCGTACCTCTCGCCCAAATGCACTCGGCTGTGCAGTCGCATGTTGAACCGTTTGCTGAACCGCTTGCCGCATGTCTCGCACCGGAACGTGATCCCCTCTGTGTGCTCCAGCATGTGATCCTTGAGGGCGTTGTTCTGAAAAGGACAGACATTGAATGTAAAAAGTGTTCTCATAAAACTCCAACAGTCGTCAGTGTAGTCTTCGTGTTCCTAGTCAGTCTACTCTTCTAGTCACTTGAGTCTCACCCGTAGCATCTCATCTCTGATAAATCTAGTCTTATTCATAGTAAGTCTCTTAAACGTTTGTTCTTATCACCAGACAGTGTAGTCTTATCCTTAGACAGTCTATTGTTAAACATAGTTAGTCAAGTCTTAAACATAGTTAAGGCCAGTTTCTGAATTGGGAATTTCGCTAAGTAAATAGTTAACTGTTGTGCTGTCTCTTCGAATTTCTCAGAAAAGAGCGTGTCAGGACGTTACTTACTTAGTGAAATTCTCAATTTAGCAACCGGCCCCTAGTCTAGTCTTAAACCAGTCGTTCTAGACTTGTCCCCAAGTAAACCTAGTGAACTCAGTGTAGCCTTAAACCTGCTCAGTCTAGCCACTCACCCGCAGCATCTTCCCGCATAGCTCGCACAGATGCGGATGCGATTCGGTGAGGAACCAGGCGCGGCGCTCGTATCGGTGCGCCCGCATCCAGTACTGTTGGTGCCGTAATCTTGTACCGAGTCAATCTAGTCGTAAACATTAGCAGTCTAGTCTTAATCCGAGTCAGGCTAGTCTTAAACCTAATCAGTCTAGTCTTAAACCGAGTCAGGCTAGTCTTAAACCTAATCAGTCTAGTCTTGAACCGAGTCAGGCTAGTCTTACTCCAAGTCAGTCTAGTCTTAGATCTAGTCAGTCGAGTCTTATCCATAGTCAGTCTAGTCGTAATCCTAGTCGGTCTACTCTTATCGAGCCCCTCACCCGCAGCATCTTCCCGCATAGCTCGCACAGATGCGGATGCGAGTCAGTGGGAAACCAGGCGCGTCGCTCGTGCCGATGCGACCGCATCCAGTGCTGGTGGTACTCGGACGGGGAGTTGATCGAAATGCCGCACTGCGGGGAGAGGGGGATGACAGTGTGGGGTTAGCAACGATGCAAGAGGTCTCCGGCCTTTGGATCTACGTAATGAGATGATTTATACAGCGTCCAGTGGCACCGTCACTCACACTAGATGGGTGAAGGGGGCACTCGGACGCTGCAGTGTCTGGGACATTGTTTTAGATGGAGTGGGCTTGCCCAGCACCTATACCGTCCTGACAGCTTAGTCGGCCTAGCCCGCAGGAAAGACCGGTCAATGTGTGCGGAGCCAATCAAGCCGCGGGTCTCCTCACGAAGTTTCCCTTCACTGTCAGCGCGTGGTATTGCAACTACAAATTCGCAGATGTACGTACTCGTAACTTTGATGCACGTAACAATAAGATAATATTTTCTAATGAGTCGGGATGCTCTTATAGTTAGATATTAAACGGGAATAATCGCGATTGTTTATGAAACGTCGGGAATGAAGGTAATTACATTTTACCTAATAAATAATCGCGATTGTTTATGAAACGTCGGGAATGAAGGTAATTACATTTTACCTAATAAATAATCGCGATTGTTTATGAAACGTCGGGAATGAAGGTAATTACATTTTACCTAATAAATAATTGCGATTACACCCGTTTAATAACATTAAAAGCGTCTAATAATCGCTAATTTACATAACTAGACAATCTATTCGTCGTATTTGCGCGAGTGTCATAGGCTGTGAGAAATCAGCATAAATCCGACAAAAGAATTAACGGTGTTATTCATAAAAAAATACGTGATTCCTTAAGACACTCCTCGGAGGCAGTGTAAATAGTATGTTGTAAAGGGAAAAAAATACACACAGGTTATTTAAACTGTATCTGAGAAGTGTTTTAGAGGAATCGTGTTTTTATAAGACCGTAGAACTTTAGAAAATAGATCTCACCGTAGTTACTAATGGGCTACTATTTAATATTACTACTCATCACTAGATGGCGCTGTTGGCATTGCTGAAATAAAAAATCACTAAAAAGTTAAAAACTGAAATAAGAAATAACGAAAAAGCTCGATAAGCAGGCGGGAGCCAAATTTTAATTCATTGTGAGGTTTCCGGGTTGGTCCCGCCTACTTAGTGGTTAATGCTCAGCAGTCGGGTGTTTGTATGCTTCATTGTACATTATATTGTATTTTCACAAGGCACAGGATCCTCGCATGTGGTAAGCTTGACGGACCGTTTCTAACACCGGACGCCGTCTCGCGTATAGAGCCCACTTCTAGGCAGAGGCTTCTTAGAAAGAGGATACCTCAGAGGTAGTCCCATATAAATTTAGACAAGGTCTTGAATTCTTGACGAGACTCATGAGAAAAATCATTGCACAATCATACCGCGATAAAGAATACCGTCAGCGCCACCTAGTGTTAAAATTTGCAAACTATAGTTTCTGTTTAGTATTGGCGAAAGAGTCGCGAGACTGAAACGGAAATGGGCGGGAAGACGGCAGGTGGATCAGGGCTATCACATAGTGGCCCGGGAACAGGTCGACGGTCAGTGGGCAGACCGACATGGGACCGACGGCAAGGGACCGTGAGACATGGGTGGCATTTGTCGGAAAAGGCCTATACACATCATCATTATCAGCGGTCGGCTGATGGGTTGGAGTATTTGCAGATTACCTTTTCACAGGCCACGGGGGCCAGTCCGCCGACCGTCCTGTCGCTTAGCTTACATGCTAGGGGCATGGGATTTTTTGTAAATTACCTTTTCGCAGGGCACCGGATCCTCGAAGGTAGTCAGCTTGATGGGCCTTTTTTCGAGCCGGATGCCGTCTCGCTTGCGGACGATGGGCTTAGCGCGTTCGCGGCGCGCCCGCGGGGTTTTGCTTTTGAGCAGCCGATGGAGGGCGTGGTAGTCGCGCTTCTTCAGGCTGTTGTATGTTAGTTTATATTACAAGCTGACTCGGCGAACGCTGTTGCGCCATACTAATTAGCCTACGACCTGTTCTCAGACCAAAAAAATATCATAAAAATCGGTGAAGCCGTTTCGTATAGATGATGGTATGGAACGCTTCGTGCGTTGGCCGGTTTTAATCATCATTTCTTCAGTTACTGCAGTCGTACGGCGCCCTGAGCGCAAGTCGTCGTTAGTGGATGTACTTCCCCTCTTAAACTCAGCACACCGACGCGCAACCGTTGAATAAGAAGGAGCATGAACCCCTAACGTATGTTGCAAGTCTTGATTTACTTGTTCCGTAGTAAAAAATTTCAAACATAGAATTTTTTTTTTTTTTTACGTAGCCACCCACGTTTGTGTCCCACTGCTGGGCAAAGGCCTCCCCCAACTCAGACCAGATGTTTCTGTCTTGTGCCACCTCAGGCCACTCCGGCATGTGTCGGTCGAGGTCGTCTCGCCAACGTCTTCTTGGCCTGCCTCTCCTGCGACGACCGCCTTGTGGCACATAGAATTGAATTTATTAATATTTAATTACCGCGCGGACTTCAATTTTCTTTATTTTCGATTGCTCGTTGCGACAGAACACAAGTACGAACCTTCTATGATTGAAAACACAAAAGAGCATCAAACTTTTTTTATTTTTTTATGTCGACAAATAAATGGGCTATGCCTGCCAGTACCTATTGTCTTTTTCTCTATCCAGCATCATCATCATTCAGCCACAAGAAGTCCACTGCTGGACATAGGCCTCCTCCGTGGATTTCCATAAAGACCGGCTGGAAGCGGCCTGCATCCAGCGTCTTCCTGCCACTTGAATGACGTCATCTGTCCATCTTGTGGCTGGTCGTCCCACGCTGCGCTTGCCGATATGTGGTCTCCATTCGAGAACTTTTCGGCCCCATCGGCCATCAGTTCTGCGTGCTATGTGCCCCGCCCACTGCCACTTCAACTTACTAATCCGCTGGGCTATGTCGACGACTTTCGTTCGTCTACGGATCTCATCATTTCTGGTTCGATGTCGTAGAGAAATTCCGAGCATAGCCCTTTCCATAGCTCTCTATCCAAGGAGTTTATATCTCATTCTCACTACTTATTCAACACCCCTCGTAATTTAATAAAAATGTATACCCCTCATTATCTTTGACGACGTCGTTGGATATCCTTGGATAGAGAAAAAGAAAATAGGTACTGGCAGGCATAGCCGTTAGCATAGACGCGTGCCCACCGCGGAGTTACGTGAATAGCTCAGACACTCAGGTTTCCCCACGATGTTTTCCTTCACGGTTAGCGAGTGGTATTGCTACTATAACTTCACAAATCTACATAACTTAGAAAACAAATTCATAGGCACATGCCCGCACTGAGAATCGAACCTGGGTCTCTCGCTTCCGAGTCCAATGTTCTAATACCCACTAGGCTACCACCGCTCTGCGACAATACCCATAGAAACCGTTATCTATGTATCTATCTAATCGCTATCTCTCGACACAGGCTCGGCCTAGTGCGGCTGCCCGCGAGTCCATAGTAGCACTGTTCTTGTTTACATCTATGACTCGATACCCGATATTCTTTCGTTCTGTCAACGGGTGCTAATTATGATTCTGCGTATCCTACCCGACTCCCACGACACAGACTGTGCCTAGTGTGGGAGTTGCAATTGTTCATATCTGTAATACTTTGACTTTTAATAAACAATTTTTTATTTTATTTATTAATAGTAACGTGAATAGTAACAGCAGCTACTCACTTCTCTTCGCTCTTCCCGTGTTTAGAGGACACCTTGAGATGCAATTGCAGCGCCTCTTCAGAAGCGAACCGGATGTCACACTCCGCGCACAGCGGCCCGTGCTCGGGCACCTGCGGTAAGAAACAATCGATAACCCGGGACGCGGGCGTGGGTTTTAGACATGTGTCTGCGAACCAGTGGCGTAACTATAGGGTGGCAGGGCTGGCCAAATGCCACGGGGGCCCCGGCCTGAGGGGGCCCCCGAACTATGAGGCCGCGAGCTCGGAAGTAACTTGACATTAGTATCTTCTGAGGTCAACACGAGCACTAGACATAATAAAACTGAATTTGAACGGATATGTACTCTATAGGGGAGAGCGGGTGATCGTGCTCTTCCACTATAAAGGGAAATTTACCGCCAGGCAGATCGTATGCCTGGGGACGGCCGGTCCGACTAATGTTCGTCGGACGTTATATTTATGGTATGTCATGTGAAACATTTTGCTTGCGCGATGCAGGAATGTTGGAGTTTATAGTGCGCGCGCAGAGTTGACATGTGCTCGCCACAACTCGTTTACTTTTCCATTTTACAATTTTCCGACGTTTCGGTACTTTTGCAAGTCGAAAAATTGTAAAATGGAAAAGTAAACGGGTAAAATATCCGTTCAAATTCAGTTTTAACTTAACATTTTTTAACAAAAATTTGTATCACTTGTAATATATATCAATTTTATTTCAGATTACAAATCCATAGTTTTATTGGTAGGTACATCTCCTTCCGTGGATGTCGTAGAAGGCGACTAAGGAAATCAATTACCAGGAGACGGGCAGCGGCGTCTTCCTGAGATTCCAACCGCACACTGCGATCGCCAACCCGCCTGCCAAGCGTGGCGATTATGGCAAAACCCCTCATGGTTATGAAAACCACGAAGGAGGCCTGTTTCCTGCAGTGGGCGTCAAATGGCTGATGATGGATTTGTAGGTACATACAACTTATATAAATTTTTACTACATAGACTTACTATTATTTATTTTATTTACATGCGATCGACACCATTATGAGTACTTCAAATCAATTAAAGTTGTGCCATAGGTACTACAACTAAAGGCCATATATATTTTTTAAATATTTACTGGGAGGGCTGCATCCAATGAATTTGCCGCGGGCCTCAGATGGTATAGTTGCGTCACTTATGCGAAAATAAATACGACGACGGACTTTACGTAAGTTTGAGGGTACGGAACTTCAAAGGAACTTTGCATCGACGTAATAAGATGATTTATACAGCGTCCAGTGGCATCTTCACTCACGCTAGATGGGTAGAGGGGCCACTCGGACGCTGCAGTGCCTGGGACATTGTTTTTAGATGGAGTAGGCTTGCTCAGCACCTATACCATCCTGACAGCTCAGTCGGCCTAGCCCGCAGGAAAGACAAGCAAGGACGTCACAAACATGGAAATACACTCAGACTGTTTTGTACAAATCAAGAAGGGCGGCCGACCAGATCCCTCTGGTGTGCGTGAAACATGTTTCACAATGAGCTCCCTCTCACCAGGTCCGTCTGGTGTGCGTGAAACATGTTTCACAATGAGCTCCCTCTCACCAGGTCCGTCTGGTGTGCGTGAAACATGTTTCACAATGAGCTCCCTCTCACCAGGTCCCTCTGGTGTGCGTGAAACATGTTTCACAATGAGCTCCCTCTCACCAGGTCCGTCTGGTGTGCGTGAAACATGTTTCACAATGAGCTCCCTCTCACCAGGTCCGTCTGGTGTGCGTGAAACATGTTTCACAATGAGCTCCCTCTCACCAGGTCCGTCTGGTGTGCGTGAAACATGTTTCACAATGAGCTCCCTCTCACCAGGTCCGTCTGGTGTGCGTGAAACATGTTTCACAATGAGCTCCCTCTCACCAGGTCCGTCTGGTGTGCGTGAAACATGTTTCACAATGAGCTCCCTCTCACCAGGTCCGTCTGGTGTGCGTGAAACATGTTTCACAATGAGCTCCCTCTCACCAGGTCCGTCTGGTGTGCGTGAAACATGTTTCACAATGAGCTCCCTCTCACCAGGTCCTCTGGTGTGCGTGAAACATGTTTCACAATGAGCTCCCTCTCACCAGGTCCTCTGGTGTGCGTGAAACATGTTTCACAATGAGCTCCCTCTCACCAGGTCCTCTGGTGTGCGTGAAACATGTTTCACAATGAGCTCCCTCTCACCAGGTCCGTCTGGTGTGCGTGAAACATGTTTCACAATGAGCTCCCTCTCACCAGGTCCGTCTGGTGTGCGTGAAACATGTTTCACAATGAGCTCCCTCTCACCAGGTCCGTCTGGTGTGCGTGAAACATGTTTCACAATGAGCTCCCTCTCACCAGGTCCGTCTGGTGTGCGTGAAACATGTTTCACAATGAGCTCCCTCTCACCAGGTCCGTCTGGTGTGCGTGAAACATGTTTCACAATGAGCTCCCTCTCACCAGGTCCGTCTGGTGTGCGTGAAACATGTTTCACAATGAGCTCCCTCTCACCAGGTCCGTCTGGTGTGCGTGAAACATGTTTCACAATGAGCTCCCTCTCACCAGGTCCGTCTGGTGTGCGTGAAACATGTTTCACAATGAGCTCCCTCTCACCAGGTCCGTCTGGTGTGCGTGAAACATGTTTCACAATGAGCTCCCTCTCACCAGGTCCGTCTGGTGTGCGTGAAACATGTTTCACAATGAGCTCCCTCTCACCAGGTCCGTCTGGTGTGCGTGAAACATGTTTCACAATGAGCTCCCTCTCACCAGGTCCGTCTGGTGTGCGTGAAACATGTTTCACAATGAGCTCCCTCTCACCAGGTCCGTCTGGTGTGCGTGAAACATGTTTCACAATGAGCTCCCTCTCACCAGGTCCGTCTGGTGTGCGTGAAACATGTTTCACAATGAGCTCCCTCTCACCAGGTCCGTCTGGTGTGCGTGAAACATGTTTCACAATGAGCTCCCTCTCACCAGGTCCGTCTGGTGTGCGTGAAACATGTTTCACAATGAGCTCCCTCTCACCAGGTCCGTCTGGTGTGCGTGAAACATGTTTCACAATGAGCTCCCTCTCACCAGGTCCGTCTGGTGTGCGTGAAACATGTTTCACAATGAGCTCCCTCTCACCAGGTCCGTCTGGTGTGCGTGAAACATGTTTCACAATGAGCTCCCTCTCACCAGGTCCGTCTGGTGTGCGTGAAACATGTTTCACAATGAGCTCCCTCTCACCAGGTCCGTCTGGTGTGCGTGAAACATGTTTCACAATGAGCTCCCTCTCACCAGGTCCGTCTGGTGTGCGTGAAACATGTTTCACAATGAGCTCCCTCTCACCAGGTCCGTCTGGTGTGCGTGAAACATGTTTCACAATGAGCTCCCTCTCACCAGGTCCGTCTGGTGTGCGTGAAACATGTTTCACAATGAGCTCCCTCTCACCAGGTCCGTCTGGTGTGCGTGAAACATGTTTCACAATGAGCTCCCTCTCACCAGGTCCGTCTGGTGTGCGTGAAACATGTTTCACAATGAGCTCCCTCTCACCAGGTCCGTCTGGTGTGCGTGAAACATGTTTCACAATGAGCTCCCTCTCACCAGGTCCGTCTGGTGTGCGTGAAACATGTTTCACAATGAGCTCCCTCTCACCAGGTCCGTCTGGTGTGCGTGAAACATGTTTCACAATGAGCTCCCTCTCACCAGGTCCGTCTGGTGTGCGTGAAACATGTTTCACAATGAGCTCCCTCTCACCAGGTCCGTCTGGTGTGCGTGAAACATGTTTCACAATGAGCTCCCTCTCACCAGGTCCGTCTGGTGTGCGTGAAACATGTTTCACAATGAGCTCCCTCTCACCAGGTCCGTCTGGTGTGCGTGAAACATGTTTCACAATGAGCTCCCTCTCACCAGGTCCGTCTGGTGTGCGTGAAACATGTTTCACAATGAGCTCCCTCTCACCAGGTCCGTCTGGTGTGCGTGAAACATGTTTCACAATGAGCTCCCTCTCACCAGGTCCGTCTGGTGTGCGTGAAACATGTTTCACAATGAGCTCCCTCTCACCAGATCCCTCTGGTGTGCGTGAAACATGTTTCACAATGAGCTCCCTCTCACCAGGTCCGTCTGGTGTGCGTGAAACATGTTTCACAATGAGCTCCCTCTCACCAGGTCCGTCTGGTGTGCGTGAAACATGTTTCACAATGAGCTCCCTCTCACCAGGTCCCTCTGGTGTGCGTGAAACATGTTTCACAATGAGCTCCCTCTCACCAGGTCCCTCTGGTGTGCGTGAAACATGTTTCAGAATGAGCTCCCTCTCACCAGGTCCCTCTGGTGTGCGTGAAACATGTTTCACAATGAGCTCCCTCTCACCAGGTCCCTCTGGTGTGCGTGAAACATGTTTCACAATGAGCTCCCTCTCACCAGGTCCGTCTGGTGTGCGTGAAACATGTTTCACAATGAGCTCCCTCTCACCAGGTCCGTCTGGTGTGCGTGAAACATGTTTCACAATGAGCTCCCTCTGGGGTCAGTGAAACATGTTTCACAATGAGCTCCCTCTCACCAGGTCCGTCTGGTGTGCGTGAAACATGTTTCACAATGAGCTCCCTCTCACCAGGTCCGTCTGGTGTGCGTGAAACATGTTTCACAATGAGCTCCCTCTGGGGTCAGTGAAACATGTTTCACAATGAGCTCCCTCTCACCAGGTCCATCTGGTGTGCGTGAAACATGTTTCACAATGAGCTCCCTCTGGGGTCAGTGAAACATGTTTCACAATGAGCTCCCTCTCACCAGGTCCCTCTGGTATCCGTGAAACATGTTACACAATGAGCTCCCTCTCACCAGGTCCATCTGGTGTGCGTGAAACATGTTTCACAATGAGCTCCCTCTGGGGTCAGTGAAACATGTTTCACAATGAGCTCCCTCTCACCAGGTCCATCTGGTGTGCGTGAAACATGTTTCACAATGAGCTCCCTCTGGGGTCAGTGAAACATGTTTCACAATGAGCTCCCTCTCACCAGGTCCCTCTGGTATCCGTGAAACATGTTACACAATGAGCTCCCTCTCACCAGGTCCATCTGGTGTGCGTGAAACATGTTTCACAATGAGCTCCCTCTGGGGTCAGTGAAACATGTTTCACAATGAGCTCCCTCTCACCAGGTCCCTCTGGTATCCGTGAAACATGTTACACAATGAGCTCCCTCTCACCAGGTCCATCTGGTGTGCGTGAAACATGTTTCACAATGAGCTCCCTCTGGGGTCAGTGAAACATGTTTCACAATGAGCTCCCTCTCACCAGGTCCCTCTGGTATCCGTGAAACATGTTTCACAATGAGCTCCCTTTCACCAGGTCCCTATAGAGTCCGTGAAGCATGTTACACAATGAGCTCCCTCTCACCTGGTCTCTCTGGTGTCCGTGAAGCATGTTACACAATGAGCTCCCTCTCACCTGGTCTCTCTGGTGTCCGTGAAGCATGTTACACAATGAGCTCCCTCTCACCTGGTCTCTCTGGTGTCCGTGCAGTAGCGCCATGTGCGTGGCTAAACCGCGCGCGCCCAGGAACGAGTATCCACACATCGGACACACGCTGTCCGACGGATGTTTCGCCCGTAAGTGGTTGTGCAGATTCACCAGGTGACTGCGACATTTAAAAGGCGGTTCACCTTTCGTTGATTTGCGTCTTTGACTCCGCGTCTTTCACTCGGAATTAGTCACCTGAATCGGTGATCTGCGGAATTCGCAAGGACCCAATCGGGCCACCATAACAATGGTTTTTGGGGTTCCGTGCCCGAAGGGTGCCAAACGATACCCTATTACTAAGACTTCACTGTCCGACTGTCTGTCTGTCACCGGGCTGTATCTCATGAACCGTGATAGCTGGACAGTTGAAATTTTCACAGATGATGTATTTCTGTTGCCGCTATAACAACGAACACTAAAAACAGAATAAAGTAAATATTTAAGGGGTCGGCTCCCATATAAAAGACGTAATTTTATTGCCGTTTTTTGCTCGATATTAATAACGACAACAGGTAGACGCTTGAAATATTCACAGAGTATATAGTTGTACATCCGCTTCAAAAATAAATAATGAAATTAAAATGAAATAAATATTTAAGGGGGGCTCCCATATAACAAACGTGATTTTTTTTTTGCTGTTTTTTGTTGATCGTTGTGTCTAATGTTGTATAGATAATTGTACGAGACCCTTCGTGCGCGAGTCCGACTCGCACTTGGCCGGTTTTTGTTCTTTTTCAAGGTCATTATCTAACAGTCATTAAGATGAGCAAGAGGAAGTGGCAGTGGGCTGGTCACATATGCCGAAGAACCGATGGTCGATGGCAAAGGTTCTGGAGTGGAGACCGAGAGCTGGCAAACGCAGCGTAGAACGTCCACCAGCTCGCTCGACCGACGATCTGAGGCAGACCGCTGGCAGCGGCTGGATGAGGATGGAAGAGGACAGATGGAAGAGGCGTGCCGTGGGGTAGGCCGGTGTCCTTGGACTAGCACGGACTGATTGATAATATCTGAATCGGATGGTTCACTTTTCGTTCATTTCTGTTATTCATCCGTACAAATATTACAAACGCGAAAGTTCGTATGCATGGATGGATGTTTGTTACTCTTTCACGCAAAAACGGCTGAACGGATCCGGATGAAATTTTGCACAGAGATAGATTACAGTCTGGATTAGCACATAGGCTATTTTTTATCCCGGAGAAACACACATCAAAATTACCACGCGAACGAAGTCGCGGGCAACAGCTAGTATGGAATGAATCGTCTAAATCGGACGGTTCAATTTACATTCATTCCGCATCTTTCACTCGAAACGAATCTTTAGATGATTCACACAATGTACACCGAGCGCCGAATGAATTCATAAATTAACAGCAACGAGAGGAGCGTTCAGAAGAGTAAATGTTGTGATGACTCACTTGAATACTTTGTCGCAGTGTGTGCATTTGTAGGTCTTGCCCTCATGAAATCGCATGTGTAACGTCGCTCGGTACCTGTGATAATTAAAGATCAATCGATCTATCAATCAATCAAGCGAATATATGAAAATACTGCCTCTATTACAATCAAATTGTTATTACGCCCAAGATACACTATATATTATAGTAACCTGGTTTAGGAAACACTAAATATACATATGCAAGCCTAATTTATTTTAAGCGAACTGTAAAATTCAAAATTAAATTTTTTGTGAGTTCTATTATTGAAAATAAACAATTTATTAAACACCTATTTAGAGGCTAAAAATTCCACCCATGCCGGGACTTGAACCCGCGACCTCTGGCTAACCGTGCCAGCGCTCTCCCAACGGGCCAGTGCAGGCATCGGCGAAATTTCGAACCACTTAAAAATTGGTTGGTTGGTTGGTTTTTAAAATTGTCCTCAGCACGGATTAGTGCAACAAAGAATCATCATCATCAGCCACTTGACGCCCACTGCAGGGCACAGGCCTCCCTCGTGGTTTTCATAACCACGAGGGGTTTTGCCATAATCGCCACGCTTGGCAGGCGGGTTGGCGATCGCAGTATGCGGTTGGAACCTCAGGAAGACGCTGCTGCCCGTCTCCTGGTAATTTATTTCCTTAGTCATAACAAAGAATATAATAAACAATTCATTATTAATCAATCAATCTTCAGTGACAGTGTGACACAGCAACGTCGCATAAAGACACTTTCTTCAGACATTTTACCGACAAAGAGCAACAGTCTCTTTCTGGCAGTCTTTAGTGTGAACACTCACTTCTCATGCGACTAGAGGCGGCACAAGCACTTCCGCCTGTACCGGCAGTAGTTGACGTTCTAGGACCGCACACCATCACTCTCTAGTGACATTCTAACACTAGACACCGACTCACTCCAGTGACATTCTAGCGCCGAAAACCCATCTCTCTTCCGTGACATTCTGACACAGTGACAATAGTATAAAGTCGCTTTACAACACACCTGCTCGTAAAGTAGGTCTTATTACAGCGTATTTACACTGATAATGCAGAATATTACCCATGCCGTGCCTTTTACATTACATTATCGCACTAGTGCCTTTTCATTACATATCTTTTTAAATATTAGCAAGAAGTATTAATGTTTCGAAAACAGCTAAGTAGCTATTTGCGTAATTATAAAATTCAATTCAAAATGTGATAAATAATTAAAGAATCTCATGAAACTGCTTATTGGTATTTATATTTTGACGGTGTATTTTTACCTATAAATACCCAATTTCAAAATTTATAAATATGTGGCTGATTAGCTACTTTGCCGGTGCCCTTATCTCAGACTTGCGCGCGCATGCAGCGCTGAGCGCGCGAAAAAATAAAATTACGGCCGCCATCTTTTAAATGGGTTTCTGTTTGTTAAGTTTATTCACAGTATTGCATTTCGTTAGTGTTGTTTTTTTATTTACTTTTCCTCGCAAGTGTGTTGAAAAACGTCGTATGAAACACGTGAGCATTGGTCATTACACTTCTCGTCTCCATTAAGCCTTCGCCTTCGGCTCAGGCTTAAAAACCGACTCGAGTGTAATGACCAACATACCACACTTGTATCATAATGTACTATTCTGGTGACTTTATACTGCGTTTCACATCTCTCTGTCTCGCAGTCTCTAGTGTGAGTTTTCCCTTATGGTCAAGGGTGCAACTCGTCAAAATACGCTGTTGGTCAAAGGTGCCTCTGGTCAAATTACGTTTGTCAAAAGTGCGATCCGTCAAAATATCCTTTTTGTGAATGGTGCCTTTGCACGGCGGTTCCGCCAAAGGCCAAAATTTTAACAAGTATTCGGGGACAGGAGCCCGTGACCTTATATTATTTTCTTGTTTATAACTAGATGACCCCGTGAACTTCGTATCACCGACGTCAACCGTTTTTTTTTCTTCTCACCGTTTAAACCTTCCCTGGACTTCCACAAATAAATAAAAACAACAATTAGCCAAATCGGCCCAGCCGTTCTCGAGTTTTAGTGACACTAACTAACAGCAATTCATTTTTATTTATAAGAATAACATAATTATTTTCTTAATATTGCCATATCTTTAGTAATGTTCGGATATATATACCGAATCGCGTCTTTGGCAAAGCTTACCTTTGCCCAAAAAGCACCATTGACGAGAACGTTTCGACGAATCGCGACTTTGACAAACCACATGTTTGAGCAAACGAGCCTTTGACAAAAAACGTATTTTGACGAATCGCACCCTTGACCATAGGCGGCAAGCCCTCTAGTGTGAACACTCACTTGTCGTGCGACTCGAAGCGACACATCCTGCAGAAGTACTTCCGCGAGTGTCGGTAATACTTGTGGTGCCGGAGCCGGGATTTACTGGGGCAGCGGAAGTGGCACACCTCGCAGAGGTACTCGCCGTATTTCTGTTGAACACTCGCATCTTAGTTAAGTGGCAATTTGAGTTCCATGCGGGCCAAGTTGGCTTACGAAAGTTTGGCTGTAATACCACAAGTTTTATTTTATTTTATTAAAAGGTGAAGAAACAGATGCAAGTACAATTAAACCTTTGAAAACAAACAGATATAGATTAGATGTAGAGTAGGTACTGCATCCTTAGACCTTCACACTGAGACGTATATAATATAAACATTGAAAAGATGACGCTAAAACAATAGGTGCTGTATTCAAATTGATATTAATTAGCAAAAGGCTACCCGACAACTTAACTTAGAAGATAATTCGCAGACTATTTTTTTTCTTGAGGGCTGAATCAAAAACCATTTCGAGATTAACATCCAAGTAACCATATTTTCTATATTTAAGATAAATATTAAGGAAGATGAGCGTTGTTTTTGCCAAAAAACAACAACCTTCATTTGACCTTCTGATGACGTCACATTTTAAAATAAACATAACATATGGCAACACTACGTTACTTAAAAAAAGGACTTGCTGTCATAACTGTCATATGCATATCATTTCCTTGGGAGAAGTAGGTCGGCTGTCTTTGGTTGTCACATGCGTCCGCGGAATTTTTTCAAAAATATTTGTTTTTCAGCACCTTTTGTTGGCTCTGATCCACAAAAGACCATTGCGACACGCCAATAACGGATATACATAAGTAACTTTCCACCCCGGGTGAGCAGCTAAAACTTACATCTATTGGAAAAAAATGGAGGTCGTCCCACCCAAACCTCCCGACCCTCCCGACATAGACCCATTCTATTCGCCCCGCTCTTCACCAATTCCCACCCCGATGGACTCAACGTCAGATTGCGCCTCACGAAAGCGCCCAGCAGTGGCCGATCCTATTACCAAGGCAATTCCAGTCAAGCTTCCGCGTGCTGAAACGTACTCCGCCTCAGCGAGAGCTAAATACACAATAAAAGATAAAGGGCCATTTGTTGTACACGTTTCGCACTCTGAAGAAGACAAAAAAGCTGGAGCAACCCTCCACCACGTTAAATTCGGCTTATTTCTCCTTAAAAAAAATGTACCCAACATCTTGCCCGATGGCATTAAACGTCTTGGACGCGACAGAGTGTCCGTCACATTCAAGTCGCCAGAAGATGCAAATGCATTTCTGGTGAACCCAATATTGACAGCAAATAAGTATGAGGCGTCTATTCCCCAGTACAACGTAACCCGCATGGGCTTGGTTCGTGGAGTGCCTGCGGATTGGTCTGACGAGGAGGTGGTGTCTGGTGACGTTCGCAGAATGAACCGTAAATTCTTAGGCGTGGATGATAAACCCGAATGGCGACCGAGTCAGACTGTAGTCTTGACGTTCGACGGCCAAACTCTACCTAAACACGTGTACTGCTGCTACTCTGCTCTTGAGGTCGTTCTCTACCTCTATCCCACAATCCAGTGCTATAACTGTTGCCGGTTCGGACACACCCGGAACAACTGCCGATCCAAGCCGAAATGCTACAAGTGTGGCCACGACCACTGTGGCGATGGATGCGACCGCGACGTGGGTGACGCAGTATGCGTCAACTGCGGTGGTGACCACAAGGCTACCAGTAAAGACTGTCCTGAATACTCTAGGCAAAGGGCAATAAAGTTGCTAATGGCTGAACAATCTATATCGTTTATAGAGGCAGACAAAATTATACCCACGGTATCCAGGGCTTACGCCAATGCGGTCAAAAACCAATCGCCCTTCACACCCTCCCAACCCCGGCTATACCAGCAATCACAAAAATCTCAACTAGCACGATACATGGACCTAACCCCTAAGTCGCACAGAAAGACCGTCTCCTTAAAACCAAGGCCCCGTTCTCCACTTTCACCAGGGTACGACGTATACGCCCACCAATCCTTGACCCGGGATTATTCCTACTCACCCTCTCAAAATGGTTGTGCTCTGAGTAAGGACAACAGAAGCCCCGAACCAACTGGTACTAAAGAAGATCCAATAGAACAACTCATCTCCCTCCTCTGCACTCTGATCTCATCTAAATCGTTACCGGACCACGTTGCCCATAAACTCGATTCCGTTTTGTTCACGCTCCATAATGGCGCCCGCGCTTACCCTCCTGCAATGGAACGTAAGGAGTATCAATAATAAAAAACATGAACTCATAAGCCTACTAAATGAACATAGGCCAACTATATGCTGCCTCAGTGAAACTTGGCTTAGGCCAAGCTATAACTTTAATACTCCAAATTATAATTGCGTACGTGACGATAGGCCTGACAGCTATGGAGGCTGCGCCATTTTAATTAATAGAAATACTCCGTTCATCCCCATCCCTCTTCCCTCTATAGACAGAGACAATGTAAATCTAGTTGCTATCAAGGCCCTCGACGTAACATTCATTTCCATTTACATTACAAACCCCAATGCTTCACTAGTTCTTCCACTGAAATCTATATTTAACCAATTGCAACGCCCGTACATCATCATGGGCGACTTTAATGGACACCACTACCGCTGGGGCTCGGAACACTGCGATGCGTATGGAGAAGAGCTGATCGACATGTTCGATGACCTGGACCTATGCGTACTCAATAGCGGCTGTCCCACCCGCAGAGGCAATGTTGGTGAAAGGAAAAGCTGCGTGGACCTAACTGTCTGCTCATTGGATTTGGCATCTCGCTGCAACTGGGAACGTCTGAACTCTACACATGAAAGCGACCACTTCCCCATAGTAGTCCAGCTACCAGATAAGTCCCAACCGGAAAAAATGTCCAAGCCATTACTTAAATACCGCCTTAACAAGATTGGTTGGGAAACCTACTCTGACCAAATGTCATTTGAAGTAAGGAAACTACCAGCGGTAGAGCAAAACGACCTTGTTTCCTGCTATGAGTCTTTTACGGAAGCTATTAATAATGCTGCTGAAAAAGCCTTCCCAGTTAAGAAACCCGGCCGCGACAAGGTCCCCTCGCCCCCGTGGTGGGACGATGAGTGTACTCAAATAGTAAGAGAACGCAAGGAAGCTGAGCAAAGATGCAACGAGCACTGCACTGTAAACAACTTGGTAGAATACCGTAGAGTCCTTGCCAAATCCAGGCGGGCTCTACGTAAGAAGAAAAGAGCTAGCTGGCTCTCATTCTGTACCTCTTTATCTCCTTCCACACCCCCTTCGTTAGTATGGAAGCAGATTAATAGATTCAGAAATAGTTTCGCCCCAAGGTCCTCAACAGCTATAACTGACGCAGTCGCAGAGTCGTTCTTTACCAAATTAGCCCCCCCCTACGTTCCAAATGTGGATGAACTCCCAATCCCGGACTTGCCGCCGGTCAGCTGCCCGGATAAATTTGACGAGCCCTTCTCCATGGAAGAGCTAAAAACTGTTGTGGACTCTGTAAAGGATACTACGCCGGGTGAAGATGGGATTCCTTATTCGTTCCTTGCAAAATCGGGCAACACTACCTTGGATTACTTCCTGGGCCTTGCCAATTCCTGCTTCCTAAACGGCTTTGTCCCAGAACCATGGAAAAAACAATTGATCATGCCTATTCTAAAACCAGGGAAAAGTCCTGACGACCCTTCTGGTTTCCGCCCCATTGCCTTGTCATCTGCACTTGCGAAAGTACTAGAACATCTTTTAAAAAACAGGCTCGACTGGATAGTAGAAAGCAGAGACATCTTACCCAAGACCCAATTTGGATTCCGAAAAGGCCTTGGCACGATGGACAGTGTCTCGGCATTAGTCACTGATATTAGAATGTCACTAAGTAAAAACGAGTCGACGGTAGCAGTTTTCTTAGATATTTCATCGGCGTACGATAACGTCGTACTATCAATACTTAGGGAAAAGCTGCTCTCCCTGAAGATCCCTGCAAGGATGGTCCGTTGCATATGTCTGCTGCTTATGTCACGATCTGTTGCACTTCGAGTACCTGATTTTGAAACTAATACTAGAATCCTGTGGAAAGGCCTCCCCCAAGGTTCCGTTCTCAGCCCTATTCTGTTCAACATTTACACAAGCGATATCAACACGAGCCTTAATTACAACTGCCAGATTCTTCAATATGCTGATGATGTGGCCCTCTATGTTTCGGATAGTCTCATAGACAAGGCTGCAAGGTCTTTGAATCTATCACTAAACTCGCTTGGCCACTGGCTCAGTGGGCATGGATTTTCCCTTTCACCGCAAAAAAGTTCCCTCATGATATTTACCCGAAAACGCTCGATACCTGAAATTGCCATCAAAATTGACAACATACGAATTCCCCAGCAAACCAAAGTTAAATTTCTAGGCGTTTACTTAGATCCAAAACTTTCCGGGGTCCATCACATCGAGCACCTGGTTAAAAGATGCGAACGAGTATACTCCATCCTCAGAGTCCTTGCTGGAGTCTGGTGGGGAGCACACCCATTCTGTCTCAAGCTGGTTTATAATGCCTTGATCCGTAGCATTATGGACTATGGGTGCTTCGTCTTGGAGCCCATCAACAAGACTGCAATGGTAAAATTGGACCGTATACAATTTAAATGTCTTCGTCTAGTCCTGGGCTGCATGCGTTCTACCCCGACGAATGCGCTGCAGGTGGAAGCTGGTGATCCGCCTCTTCACCTGCGCAGGCAGTACCTTGCTGACCGCTTTGTTGTTAAAGTGTGCGCCCGCTCGTCACACATATTATCACAAAAACTCCAAGACTTAGACAGGATTGTACGAACTAGCGCCTACTGGAGACACAAAGATATCCCTGTAATCCTCAAAAGCCACAGACAGACCAAACAACTTCACTACCCTTTGGCAACATCCAATAAAATTCCGCTCTATGATCACAGTTTCGACGTTCTACTTTTTAAGCCTAACACAGTCACAGATATCGGTATCTCTAAGGACAGCCCCGGGGCTAATAGAACCTTTAACGCCATCGTACAAGAACGCTGGAGAGGGTTCCAAAAGTTCTTCACTGATGCTTCGAAAATGCTGCAGTCCTCTCCAACGGGTGTAGCAGTCTATTTAGAAAATAGCAACATCGTAATGAAATTCAAGTGCCCTCCTGAGTCGTCCGTTTTTACAGGTGAATGTATTGGCATCCTTGAGGCCTGCCTATTCATAGAATCACACAACATCGAGAGAGCGGTCATTTTTACAGACGCACTAAGCTGTCTTCAGGCTCTGGACCAGAACCAACTTAAAAGCAAACTGAGTAGCCGGATTATTCTGGATATTAAAAAGGCCCTTTATAACTGTGCCAAGAAAAAACTAGAAGTATATCTGGTCTGGATACCAGGCCACTCTGGGATAGTGGGTAATGAGAACGCTGACTTAATAGCAAAGCATGCTTGTGAACATGAAGCAGACCAAAGGCACTACACGCACCAACCGTACGACTTACTAGCTTTATCCAAAACACATCTGTCCGGATCCTGGCAGCGCCTGTGGCAGGAGAGCAGCCTCGTGAAGGCGTCTCGTTTTTTTGCCGTCCAGCCAAATATCAGGCCCAAACCATGGTTTTACCACTACAAAAAAGTCGGGAAGAGAGTTGTTTCAGCTATTTGCCGTATAAGAATCGGGCACTGCTGTACCCCCGTATTTCTCAATAAGATAAGAGTGCGGGACAGCCCTGTGTGCGATTGTGGTCTGGAGGAAGGTGACCTGGATCACATATTTTTTGCCTGCCCCAACAATAACCGCATGAACATGTACAGTCTTCTCCCCCAAATTGATATTCCTCTACCGATAAATTTTATATCCCTATTAACTTATATGATATCCTGTAAAGATCTCTTCATACTGCTTATTAAATTTATTAATGAAAATGAAATTAAAATTTAACCAAAAAGCTGCTCTCCCTACACCTATTGGTATTTTTAGTATTTATTTATTTCAGAGCCTACAAAAGGTAAGTAATTTGTTGGAAATAAGTTTTCATTCGGTCGGCCACAGAATAATATGTGGCTAAACGCATGTCATGTCAAAGCGTGAAACTGGCAGAAATAGTCGCCATCGGCTGATTGCCATTAAACAAAATTGAATTGAATTGAATCATTTCCTTGTCTGTGAAAAAAACGTCTGTGACAGCAAATCACAGAAACAAAGTGTGACAGTTTGCGCGACGTTTCGGCGTGTGCACTAGAAAAATATGACGTCACCCTTTCAAATATTTTAAATAAATAATTTATAATAATAAACTTAACAAATCGCTGAAAAAATGAAATTAGTCTCTAGAAATTACTTCTGCTTTAAGAAAAAAATATAAAATAAGACCAAAATAAAAAATATACTGCCCGAATTGAACATAAGTGAGCTTACAAGTTCTTTATAATTTTTTTAATACGCAATCAAAGAGAAAAAAAAGAATATACACAACAAATTACGTATGCACATACATGTCATGTTGGATGGCATGTCATTCAACTTCTTAGGCTCTAAAGGGGGCTTTATACACTATATGAAAAGAATAAATGTGGAGTTACTTTGTTAGTTTCTTCTCCACAAAATGTATTAATTGTGAAACTAACAGCTTTGACGTTCATTAAGTAGACACGATTTTTTTATAGAAAATAAATATTTTGAGTTGATTTACTGCGGGGCATAGGCCGTCTCTCAGAGAGAGAGAGAGAGTATGGGCTTATTTACCACGCGTGCCCGCCACGGATTGGCGATTTTAAGCGCCGAGGTATGTGCACCTCAGACACTTTGTTTTCCTTCACCGTTCGCGAGTGGTAATCCTATTATAACTTCACACCCTTGGGAGTCCATAAACCTTAGAAGCTGCAGATGACCTGCATAGCGCTAGGCGTAACGTTAAGCATTAAGTACCTAATCTATGTAAATAATATACAAATGATCCAAACAAACAAATGATCCTCCATTTCCTCCCGTGGATGTAGAAGGCGACTAAGGAAATAAATTACCAGGAGACGGGCAGCAGCGTCTTCCTGAGATTCCAACCGCATACTGCGATCGCCAACCCGCCTGCCAAGCGTGGCGACTATGGCAAAACCCCTCATGGTTATGAAAACCATGAAGGAGGCCCATATCCTGCAGTTATCGTCAAAGGGCTGATGATGATGATGATCCAAACAAATTGGCAACCAATCTTTTGGATCCAAGTACCGCACCACGGAAACTGAAGCAGCAATATCCTCAGGAGTTACTAAAGGGCGATTGAAGCCGCAGTGAATACTCATGACAAACAAACTGCTGAATTCCTTTGAAAGGCAGATTACATACGAAAACCGGCCATGTGCGAGTCGGACTCGCGCGAAGGGTTCCGTAACATTATCTATACAACATAGGACATAGATCGAATTTGAGAACAGCGCCATCTATAGAAACCAACAAGAAGCTCTTAATTATATATTTTATTCTGTTTTTAGTATTTGTTATTATAGCGGCAACAGAAATACATCATCTGTGTAAACAACTGCGTAGCTATCACGGTTCATGAAATACAGCCTGGTGACAGACAGACAGAAAGAGAGACAGACGGACAGTGAAGTCTTAGTCACAGGGCCCCGTTTGGCACCCTTCGGGTACGGAACCCTAAAAAGGAGTTTTGTTTTACGCCAGTTGGGTCCTGCGAAAGCATTATATTACTCACGTCTGTATGTTTCTGCATGTGGACATCATATGTCTCGTTATCCAAGTACCCTTGGAAGCAAAACTCGCACTTCAAGGGCGCGTTCACGTAGGACGAATACAGCTTCCTCTTCTGCATTTCCTCCAATTTCTCCTCTAGAGTTTTGAACACTGTCACCGTGAAGTATTCCTCCATTTTCTTTTCAGTCTCTGTGTCTTTTAACTTCTTCGTTTTGGGTACTTTCGGTGGTGCTGATTTATTCTTTGCTCTGCTTTTAGTTTCTGTAGCGTCTTTACTCGCCTTTGTGACTTTTACTTTTTTGCTCGCAACTGATTTCTTTTCTTTGGTAACTTTAGTGGGTTTCGCTTTACTTCTCGTTTTGACTTTCATGAGAGATTTTATTGGTA
The DNA here is from genome assembly GCA_947308005.1 of Yponomeuta malinellus. NCBI lineage: Eukaryota > Metazoa > Arthropoda > Insecta > Lepidoptera > Yponomeutidae > Yponomeuta > Yponomeuta malinellus. The sequence continues at coordinate 5,194,854 of OX371023.1, forward strand.
TATTAAGCTCTTCGTCAGAATTACTATTGTCATCTGCTGCGGTATGTTCGTCATGGAAATTGTCTCGTTGTTTGTCATCTATAGTGTCAGCAAAGGTGTCTGTGTCGTTGACAATATCTACGCTTTTCAGAGGAACCACCTCCAGTTCCAATTTCACTTTGTCACTCATTGCGCTCTCGACGGCCGGCTCGGTGTCGCCGTGAATGTAATGTCTGTCAAAATGATTTGGCACCGAGCGCCGGTAGTGCAAGTTGTGAGTCAGCCTCAGCTGATTTCTGTCCACTTTTTGTATTTCCGCGAGGGTCAGCTGAAAAATAGATAAATTCAAAATCTGAATTGCCGGCAATTTCAGAAATATAAGGAGAAACTTTGCTTATCAAATTTCACATGGAAATTCAATAGTAATGATTCGACAGCGAGTAAATACTTAAGAGACAGAATTATACATAAGTATTTATCTATCCATTAATTCAATTAATAGCTGATTTTTCCATCGATATAGCACTGAGTCAGACAATTCTACCAACAATTCTACGAATACGCCTCTTTGGTTCCGTACCCAAAGGGTAAAAAATCGGCCAAGTGTGAGGCAGGCCGGCAGACAGACGGACAGTGGAGCCTTAGATTTTTTTTTTTAAATTTGTTTATGACATAACATAATACAGGTGCTACAGCACATTAAGCTCGTCAAACTGTTACGTTTGAAGGCGAGAGATCGCCCGTTTGTTACACTCGTATCTACCTACCTATTATAAATATAATTATAATTTTAATTACCCTTTGGGTACGGAACCCAAAAAACGGGACCCTATTATTCAACACTTATCAGACAATGGACACATTGCCCATCTAAAAAGCATTGTTTCACATGTTTGAGAAGCTTCAATGCATGTTAAAATGCATGTTAAGAGTCACGTTGAAAATCAATCAAAATAGATTCACATGGTGCCTAAACAGACCTTATCAAGTGTTGCCATCTCTAGTAAAACCGCTGTTGCACGCTCACTCCGTTCCCTTAGGACAGCAGCTTTGCCCAGCTCTACAGCACACAAGGCGCAGAGGGCCACCGGCAACCCCTCTGTGGTGGAGGCACCTGCCAAGAGCTCGAAAGTCGGCGCCAGGGGCAGCTTCTGCAGCGGGTAGAGACGGCACTGCGTGGAGAGGCAGATACGGCAGGCCTGGGGTGCAAAGAGTCTTGGGTAACACTGCGTTGGTAACACAAAGGGGAAGCGGTAGATTAAGTTCAGTGAAAGAAAGTTTAAAACGGGCTACTCTAACATTGAAGTAGACACATACATTCACGGCCTTATTTATAAAAACACGATTTCTCTAACTAAAGCATCCGTAAGAGTCAGTTTGTTTAATCTGTGGTTACGACTTTTCCTTGCAAAAATCTCCACGACAGACTATTTTCAGTTTTAATGAATCGTGTTTTTTATAATAAATAAAAACGTTACATTTTATGCGAATCAGTGAATGTCGTAGGAGACTAAAGAAATTAATTACCAGGAGACGGGCAGCAGCGTCTTCCTGAGATTCCAACCGCATACTGCGATCGCCAACCCGCCTGCCAAGCGTGGCGATTATGGCAAATCCCTTCATGGTTATGAAAACTACGAAGGAGGCCTATGTGCTGCAGTGGGCGTCAAATGGCTGATGATGATGAGAGCGAAAACTGGTCAGACTCTTCCGAGAAAAAATCGAGTAAGTTAGTCCGGAATTATGTTAAGAATGTGTAGTGCTTACGAAAGTTTTTATTCGAAAATAATTTTATATTCTTTTTGATTCTTAAAGATTATTTAGATGACAAAGATGTATTAGGTTTAGACCTGTAATGTTAGCTATAAGTGGATTAATAACGTAAAGAAGTAAATGAAATGTGTCATTAAAGAGTTGCAGGTCTTAGAATAAGAATGTAAACTCCGTAAGGACGCACGACGGTTTCTGGTACTTTTCTCTTTATTTCAAGTGGGCTAGAAGAAGAAGAAGAAGAAGAATCTACTAGAATTTTTAGGGTTCCGTACAAAAAAAACGGAACCCTTATAGGATCACTCGTGCGTCTGTCTGTCCGTCGGTCTGTCACAGCCAATTTGCTCCGAATCTACAGGACCAAATCAGATGAAATTTGTTAGGATGGTGGAATCCTATAAACCAAACACAGATGTGCAAAGTAAATAAATATATTTTTAAAATAAGGGTAAGTTTCGAGAGAGAAATAGGGAAATGAAAAATAAAAGCTTTTCAAACCTTACTGTGTCATGTACAGTGATCGAATAATCGGATGCATATTTACCTAAAGTTGAGGTGTTGGCTGTTATGGAATGCACTTTTGTATCGAAAAAATCCCGGGATTCCGGAATCGACGAATACAGTGTTTTGGTTATAGAATTTAATTAATTAATATTAATTTAAATAATATATTATTAATAATTATGTATATTTTAATTATTTCAACATCTATTTTTTTTATCCTGTAAATGTACAATAAAGTATTATTTTATAGTAATGTTTTTTTTTAACTAACACACTACTTTTCCTGTTACACCCTACATACACACACATACATACTTGCATCGGAGGCTAAAATAAACTTTAAACAAAGACACATATAAATAATTATGTAATACCAGAGTCCCGGGTTTTTTAAATTCATAATACTACACGCTAAATAAGTCGTCTCCATGCTACGTATGCGATTAGTTTTGCATTCCCGAATTTTCTGAAATCCCGGGATTTATATTTAAAAAATATGTTTTAAGAAGCCGCTTCCATAATTTCTGAGCCAAAAAATAACTTTAGGTAAATATGCATCCGATTATTCGATCACTGGTCATGTATCAAATGAAAGGGATCTCATATGTATTTTTGGTATTATGGTAAAATAAAAAGTTTTGATTTTATTCATGAAATAAGTCGAAATGACCATTCCCCCCCTGATCTCCGAAACTACTGAGCCTAAAATTAAAAAAAAATCAAAATATACTTCATTGCTTGTAGATTACAGGAAAACCTATAAGAATTCTAGTAAGAATTAGTTGTGTATGTAGCTTTCTTTCTGTTGTTGTGCATATTATGTTACTTATCTGCTTATTTTGTTTCTGTGATGTTTCATGTTGGTATAATAAATGTCTTTCTTCTCCTTCTTCTAATTAAGTTTACTAACAAATAGTCAGGATAACACTAGTTAATTGCGTTTTTATCAACTACTCACCTCTAGATTAATAACTTCCTTCTTCACGAGCTCCATTTGTATGGGGTCCGGGGCATCGGGGCACAGCGTCACATCGGCTATGGGGCACGGCATCTCCTGCTCTCTGTCAGACTCCTCGTCTGAGGACACCTGAAGAGAGTTGGACACAGACATTTTACTTCCGACAGTTTTTGGTACCATACTCATTTGGTACAATACCAATTTTTTACAGTAATTACCAATTTTTAGTACAAAACTCGCACGTACTCGTATGCCGCGCGCTATTGGCAGCCGAATTTGTTGAGATTATCTGTTAGTAGCCTTTTCAACAATCTATCCAGTCCATGGACAGAGTCCACTGCTGGGCATGGCCTATCAATTATAAATGTTTGGCAGGAGACTCACACTTATGTCGCGCACTAGTATCATCATCATCATCATCAGCCATTTGACGCCCACTGCAGGACGTAGGCCTCCCTCATGGTTTTACAAACATCAAGGGTTTTTTGCCATAATCGCCACGCTTGGCAGGCGGGTTGGCGATCGCAATATGCGGTTGGAATCTCAGGAAGACGCTGCTGCCCGTCTCCTGGTAATTTATTCCCTTAGTCGCCTTCTACGACATCCACGGATGGAAATGGAGTAACGCATTTTTGTGCGACCGAGGCTCACCGAGATCTCGCGTTTCGTAGTTATGTATACGGTATACCTTTCCATAACAAGGTTGTCTGGAAGAAATTGCTGTTAGCAATAAGGCCGCCCATTGTGCTTTTTCATTGTAACTTTCATATTTTATGTCTCGCCTCTTGTGTGCAATAAAGAATATTCTTATCTCACCTTGTAGGCGCGTTTCGGACGTCAGTAGGAAGATTGGTAACTGATTCTTATTTAAAGTGTGGCATAGGGCTGAGGCAATTTGTACAAATCAAGTAGGGCTGCCTGTGTCCTTGATTTGTGCAGTCACCGTTAGACGAATGAGCCAGCAAAAGAAGCGGTTGGGGCCGAGTTGGCCTACACGGCCGATGGTTTATGGTGAAACGTCAAAACTAATTCTTAGCTCAAACTGTGCAACGTGTAACGCGGCACTGGCGCCATCAGGCGGTATGAGCCACGAGGATCTGATTAATGGCTACTTTGCTCTACTCAACGATATATACTTTGCTCTACTGAGCTGAAAGATGTTTCACGTCAAAATGGAACGCACCTCAACTCTCCTCAAGAGCTTCAGAGTCGGCACTGCGTCTGGCTTCAAATTCCTTGTGCCAGGACAGAAATGTCTCCTTGAGAAGTGGCCGCTGCAGACTTGAACAGGCTGCGAGGAATGCCTGCTCAATGCCTCCAGCCATGCTTGGCTCAGTTGGGGTTCTGTAGGGACACTATAAAAAGGAATCTGCTTCAAAAATAAATGGAAATCAATTTAAAAGTAATGGCTCTAACATAAATAGTAATAATTTGCACTGCGAAAAAAACTATAAAAACCGGACAAGTGCGAGTCGGACAAGCGCACGAAGGGTTCCGTACCATTATCTTTACAACATTAGACACAAAGATCGAGAGAAACGGTAAAAAATCACGTTTGTTGTATGGGAGCCCCTCTTAAATATTTTTTTTATTTTAATTATTTAGGTATTTATGAAGCGAATATATAGAACTAAATATTCTGTGAACATTTCAAGCGTCTATTAATAAGCCTTTATTAATATCGAGCAAAAAACGGCAAAAAAAGTTTGTTGTATGGAAGCCCCCCTTAAATATTTATTTTATTCTGTATTTAGTATTTTTGTTATGGCAGCTACAGAAATACATCATCTGTCACGGTTCATGAGATACAGCCTGACGACGGACAGACAGACGGACGGTCCTGTTTGGCCCCCTTTGGCCACGGAACCCTAAAAACTATGTCCAATAAATTAAAAATACAATCTGACTACAACATAATTTCCATAAAACATACAATTTCCACTCTGAAATAGACAATAACAAGATAAATTGTATTGCTTAATTTCACTGCATTAATTTCATTTTATGATATAGATAATGACAACATAATAATGTAATGCTCTCTCAATTATAATTTGTATGTCCGTAAGGGCAAAACATGTACAGGACGTATTATGCTTTTTGTAACAGCTGCACTACTCATGTTTAACAAATAATCGTCTTGATAATCAGTGGTATTGAGTCAAGATTATGGTATGGAGAGTTCAGATACAGTCTTCATTTCAAAGTTGACAAAAGACATTTTAAAGTATAAAAAATTTACTCGTTTATAATTATAGAGCGTTCCGTGCGGCGCCGGATTAAGAATAGCGTCACTCCATTTCCTCCCGTGGATGTCGTAGAAGGCGACTAAGGAAATAAATTACCAGGAGACGGGCAGCGGCGTCTTCCTGAGATTCCAACCGCATACTGCGATCGCCAACCCGCCTGCCAAGCGTGGCGATTATGGCAAAACCCCTCATGGTTATGAAAACCATGAGGGAGGTCTATGTCCTGCAGTGGGCGTCAAAGGGCTGATGATGATGATGATAATTATAGAGCAAACAATTAATTTAAATAATCATAACTTATAATTGGAAACCTCTATTTTGAAGGACTCTATTTTATAACCACTTGCTAACAAAGTAATTCACATAAAACTGTGGCTGTTAAGCCAAGATACATAACTGCTAACGGATTATGTGGTATCTCCGAAACAAATAATGCTAGCAATATGGTTCGTCGACCAAAAGATAGGGAATGTAAAGTTTAGTAATATTATATTAAAAAATATAAAATGGCCAAGTGAGGCTTAGCTCCGTTTTAGTTAGTGGACAGCGGCCGGAGGCTAAGAGCAGTAATCTCACATCTAACTACGTAGGCCTCCCTCAGGCATATTCCACCCTTCTGAAGGAGATTTACAGTGGCGGCTAGAAGACTACAACCGAATGCAGAATTGAGTTACTTATTCTTTACACAGATGAATAATACATTTTGGTCCCTCAGATACACATTATTCAATGTAAATTAATAATGAGAGAGACAGGGGTGACAGTAAAATAGAAACTCTACACAAGACTGGTGAGGCTAGTCAAAAAAATTCTAAAGAAAATGCGTATATAAGTGTTATAAAAGTATGTTTAGAAAGAACATTACCTGTGATAAGTGACACCCTTTTGAGGCTTCCATTGATTTTTGCAGCCAACAACGGCACACAGTCTCACCTTGCTCATTGTTTCAAGAGGAGTTTAATTCATTCAAACGCATAATTTTATTATTTAGAATATTTAGCAAACAAAAGCAAGAGATCTGCCAAATATGTAATCCAAAACTATTTTTTAATTTATCTTTTTTTTTTTACCAATATGTGGCAGGCTAAGGACCATAAGCCATACAGCCTTGTCTCCTGTATTTATCTGTGATTTCATTGATTTTTTTTAAGCCGCGTTTCTTGCGTTTTTTCGAAAAATTACACAAACACATTGAAACATTGGGGCGTGGCTACACACAATTGTGTATCAAACACAATGTGTTTGTGTTCCGCGTCCAACGGAAAACATTCCCCGCGCGGGGTAGAGAAGGGAAGGATTTGTTCCATTTCTCGTCTTCCTCGTCAGAACTCAACGACGAAAGAAAGAAGACAATTATTTAAATTGTCACAGAAACACAAAGTAAACACGAAGATACACAAACAAAATACACGAACAACAAAACAAAAATAAAAACAAAACAATTGTGAAGAGAAAGGTGAGGCATATAGAGTCGAAGGCAGCCGGGTACCATACAGTAATGTATGGCAACCAGCCACCTCGGACTCCAAACGCCTAATGACGACACAAAATGTTTTGTTTTAGACAGAAACATGTTCCTATAGCAGTAGACCTTTTGTGTATGAAACAAATGTTTTGTTTCAAGTTTTCTGTGTAATATTTCAAAAAACACGCGCAGGAGACCCGCCTTTAAAGTTACCACAGATTATCATAGTGACAAACTGTGTTTCAAGATCAACCTGTTGAAAAGAGACGCTCCTACAATCAGACAGCGTACCGCGCGTCCGCACCAAGGCAATGAAGGCAAATGTAATGTGAGAATACCTACCTAGATTTTGATTCTCCAATTTTGATTTCAACTGGAAAATGGTTTTTATGAAATCTTCTTGTCTATGGACCGCACAAACCTCTTAGCTATCTACTGAACGAGCATATGTACTACCTTTATGGAGAAACCCTCCAGGAGCCACCGTATCCCACATCGGAGTATCTGTTCGTCTCGTCTGTGCTTTTCGGGGAAAAAAAGGGGACGGACGTTCACTAGGGACAACATAACATAAACTCACGCCTGTATCCCAGAGGGGTAGGCAGAGACCAGGGACTGCCACCTGCTACGATCCTGACAGATCACTTTCGCTTCCTCAACACTCATTAGTCGTTGCATGCACGCACGCCGGTTTCGGGTACTTTTTATCTTGCAAAAATCTCTAATTCTCGTTTCACTAAAGCGTCGATTTCATGGGTCTCAAACTTTTGTCCCAGACTATAATTACTGCCTCATTTTAGAAATAATTAAATTAAATAATTGACATACCTACTTATCGAACTAAAACATTGTTATTTATACAAACACGATTCCTTTAAGAGGCTTCAAGCTCATTTCCGCCTCCTGCGCGCGCTTCTGCTACGCGTTCAGTAGGTACCTATGTGGACATGCTTCTCGTGAAGAACTAACATTGCCTAATGACGAGACCTTTTTATTCGTAGACTAGACCACAAATCGAATGAATGACCAACAACATTTCTAGACACTTTTATTTTAGAAAATCTTAACAGTGTTTATCATCTAAATCCCTGAGTCACTCAAGACTCAACCCGCGCGCGTTCTCGCCTCTTTCGCACGCGTTTCGGCCACGCGTTCAGTATGTGGACGTGCTTCTCGTGCAGTTTCCGCTCGCCTTCGCTCTTGAAGGCTTTCCCGCAGACCGTGCACTTGACGTCTTTTACGTCCGAGTGGACCTGGGAAGGGAGAGAAGTTAAGTGTAACATGGGGTCTAATCTATAAATTGTAGGTTCGGCGGAGTAACTAGCACATAAGTCCCAAACACAAATTTCTTAGGCAGTGAAAACGTTCGCTAATTTTAACACAAGGTGGCGCTGACTATAGTCATAGCGGTATGCTTGTTTGTTGATATTTTCTCACGGAACCCGTTAGGTACCAGGGGCCTGATTACGCGCAACAAATCCCGAGCGATTCCAATCGTCTAACTGTCAAATTTCATACTAATTTGACAGTTAGACGATTGGAATCGCTCAGGATATGGTGCGCGTAATATATTTTTTTTAGTATTTTAAGTATTTATATATGACACAAATATAGGGGCTCATGTGCAATAATAAGTGTAGAAGAGCGAACCGCCTACAAATTGCTGTTGCAATTCATGACAATAAGATATTTAATAAGAATCGTGCATGTAAACTGAATAAATAAATAAATAAATAAAGATCACGACCTTCATTAATAAAAAGAAAAAATGTCAAAATCATCAAATTCTTCAATTTGCGAGAGCACCTACGGAGAGAACCCTACCGCGATAAAGAATACAGTCAACGCCATCTAGTGTGAAAAAAAGTCTATTAAAATACCACTGGCTAACTGTGAAGGAAAACATCGTGAGGAAACCTGAGTGAGATGTTCAGCGTTTGAAATTTCCAATCCGCGGTGGTAATTAAACCCAAGGCCTGTGCCCTGCAGTGGGACGTATATCGGTTACGTGAAACGGTGCTAGCGTAGCGGTAGGACGCCGGCTTCTCCTACGGGAGGTCGTGGGTTCGAATCCTGGCATGTACCGATGACTTTGTTTTCTAACTAACGTACATTTATGAAGTTGTTGCAGCAATACTAACCGCTAACTATGAAGGAAAACATCGTGACGAAACCCTAGTGTCTAAGGTACTTACATTGAAAAGACTAAGTTTTGAGTTTCTTTGTCCATTTTTTCTCCAAAATTATCTAGATTTTGAAATGGACACCTAGTTTTACTTGTAAGTCTCTCGTTAAGTCGCAGTTTCTGTGCTACTTTAAATAAAAAATGTTGAATTGATGTTGAATTGAACTGAACATACCTTAGCGCTTGCTACGTACAACGGCCCATCTATGAGGCTAATGGCCAGTTTCTGAATTGAGAATTTCTCTAAGCAAATGGTTAACTGTAGTGCTGTCTCTTCGAATTTCTCAGAAAAGAGCGTGACAGAACGTTACTTAAGAATTTACTTAGTGATATTCTCAATTCAGAAACCGGCCCTTAGAGAGGAAATCTCAGTTCTAAATAACTGTAGGTTATATTCTTTTTGTTGCACTAATCCGTGCTTAGGACAATTTGAAAAGTGTGTACTCGGGGCTGCAAGTGATGGAAATTACTTCAGCCAGATGTCGCTGCCTGTACGTAATACAAAGTAGCTTGTGAAGAGGTTCAAAATTTCCCCGATGCCTGCACTCACCCATTAGGTCAGTTGGGAGAGCGCCGGCGCGGTTAGCCAGAGGTCGCGAGTTCAAGTCCCGGCACGGGTGGAATTTTTTGGTTAATAGGTTTTTAAAATAATAATTTTCCTCAGCACAGGTTAGTGCAACAAAAAGAATATATAATCATTAAACCTATTTACTTCTAGCTCTATGGTGCCGAATTTATTATACTACTTTTTTTAATTTGTTATAAACTCACAATCGGGACCTCCTTTTTGTTTTTTTTTTGCGTTTAGTCATTTCCTCGCTGAGGTGGGATGAAAAGTTACGTGTTGCACTCGAGTGCAAAGATTTTTCATCTCGTGCTCTTTTGATTCCCTCGCTAACGCTCAGGATTCTAATTTTTTAATCTAAAATTGAATCACGAGCTCGTGATTCGATTTTAGAATCCTTCGCTTGCTCGGTCATCAAAATTGAGCACGCGGTTAAAAAGCAACTTTGCACTCTTGTATAACAAATAACTATTTCACCTCACTAGCTCGTAAAAGCTCTGTTTATCATTCGAAATCTGCGTGGAAAATCGCACTTTATCCGCTAGCGTGGAAAGTGTTTTTAAAATTCGAATATTTTTATTCAATAAAGGTTTCGTACAATAAATTACATATATATATAATTATATATATAGAACCTCATTGGTTTCGTAATAGTTTATATTCTCTGCAGCCAGTCCATTGATGATTGAAATGCAAATACTTATTTCATGTCATGCGCCAGCCTCATTTAAAGAATCGCAATGGCCGGCAAGAAAATTTGATTTAATATTACCAATTGTAGTAATTTTACTTTTAATTTTTGAAATAAATAAACAGTAATTTAATCATTCTTCAAACTGTTTTTCTTGCACCTAACATTTTCCTCGCTTTAGTGAGGTGAAAAGTTGTGTGTTGCGCTCGGAAGCAAAGTTATTTAGCGTCTCGTACCTTTGAAACCCTCGCTACGCTCAGGATTCTATATTTGAACCACTCGCTTCGCTCGTGGCTCAAACCTAGAATCCTTCGCTTGCTAAGGTTTCAATACAAGGTACTCGCGCCAAAAATTAACTTTGCAGCCTTGCATAACAAATAACTATTTTGTAACTGCAGGTACATAGGTTACGTAAAAGAAAAAAACCGAAGCCCCGCTCACGTAGGTATAGTGTCGGTTCCGGTTGCCCTGGTTGTTGAACTCCTTCTTGCAGACCGGACACTGGAACCGCTCGGTGTGACTCCGCCGATGGATCTGCATACTGACGCGCGTCCGGAAAGCTTTGCCGCACACCGAGCAAGTGTGAGCGCCGGCCGCGTCGTGCGTACCCATGTGGTCGGCTAGGGACGCGGGCGACTGGCGGGAAACAAACATTCACTCGGACGAACGTTCCTCCGTTAAGTGGCCGCTAAAACTAGGAGTGTCCTGTTAAATGTCTCGCGTGCAATAAAGTATAATTGAATTGAGTGTCGCTCATAGCTGATGGAAAACAAACAAATAGGTACCTACTATGCGAGTCAGTAACTGAATTGGCTCGGATTATTTAATAATATATGGGTGACCGGTTTTTTTTTTTGTTAATCGTGTTCTTTGAAAGTTATATTTAGATACGACGAACAAAAAGGGGAAAAAAAGGAAAAAAAATCATCGGACTGGAGACAGGCTCGAACCGGCGTCTTCTGGTTTCGGGACCGCCCCATTTCCCACCTGAGCTATTTCAACATTGTAAATGATGGCGAAATTTACCTTCGTATTCTAATGACATTGTAGCAGTTTTTCATTGCCTAAAACACAGATAAAACGACGTTTTCTAAAAATTAAACCTAGCTAGATCGTTTAATCGCCCCCGAAACCCTCTGCACACTAAATTTCATGAAAATCTTTGGAGCCGTTTCGGAGGTTCAGATTATACATATATACAATAATTATACAAGAATTGGCCGAAAGGTTCTCGAATGGAGACCACATATCGGCAAGCGCAGCGTAGGACGACCAGCCACAAGATGGACAGATGACCTCATCCAAGTGGCAGGAAGACGCTGGATGCAAGCCGCTTCCAACCGGTCTTTTTCGAAATCCATGGAGGAGGCCTATGTCCAGCAGTGGACTTCTTGTGGCCGAATGATGATGATGATACAAGAGTTTCTCGTTTGAAGGTATTAGTTAGATAGATAGATATATTTATTAAAATATTTAGTTAAGTTTCGCACTCACCGTGAAGAGTTTCCCGCAGACATGGCACTGCACCCGCAGCACCTGATTGTGCAGGCCGTTGGTGGCTCGCCCGTGCGCGTGGCGCATGTGCTGGCGGTACTCGCCGCGCGACGGGTACTGCTCGCCGCACTGCGGACAGGCGGCTCGAGTCAGTCGACTCGGAGTAAGTCAATCGGGAGGTTAGCTTCTAACGGGGTTCGGTATAGACGAAGGATTCTCGATGTAAATGATAAGATAATATAATGTGGAACTTCAATAACTGCGGTTTTATTTTGGAAAACCGTAGATAAGTGGTGGTAAACAGAAAACTTCGATGAAAACAAAATAAAAATGTGTGTGTGTGTGTGTGTGTGTGTGTGTGTGTGTGCGTGCGTGTGTGTGTGTGTGTGTGTGTGTGCGTGCGTGCGTGCGTGCGTGTGTGCGTGGGTGGGTGCGTGCGTTCGTGGGTGCGTGCGTGCGTGCGTGCGTGCCGTGTTCCATAGCTGTGGTTAAGGCAGGTTTCATCATCATCATCATCAGCCATTTGACGCCCACTGCAGGGCATAGGCCTCCTTCGTGGTTTTCATAACCACGAGGGGTTTTGCCATAATCGCCACGCTTGGCAGGCGGGTTGGCGATCGCAGTATGCGATTGGAATTTCAGGAGGACATTGCCGCCCGTTTCCTGGTAATTGATTTCCTTAATCGCCTTCTGCGACATCCACGGAAGGTAATGAAGTGACGCTATTCTTAATCCGGCGCCACACGGCGTCAACTATTAACTTAATACCGGATAAAGTTACATGGTTTTTTATCGGAAGAGTCCGACCAGGTTTCGCTCCGATTTGCAAAGCTTAATTATGGTGCGCACTGAGGTGTGGGGTGCGGGGGGACGGGCGCCGGCGACTGCTGCGGGGGTCCCCCGCAGCTTGTTGTTTCCTCGTCGTCAATGTCACCAGGCCTCAAGGCGCAGACATAGCTCACGACATCTTCGTTTTTGGAACATCTATTCCAGGACTTGAACCCGCGACCTCTGGCTAACCGTGCCAGCGCTCTCCCAACTGAGCTAATGGGCAAGTGCAAGCATCGAAGAAATTTCGAGCCTCTTTACAAACTTCCCTGTATTACGTACAGGCAGCGACATCTGGCCGAAGAAATATACATCACTTGCAGCCCCGAGTAACCCACTTTGCAGTCAGGTTTTTCCATCGGAATGATATCGCTGTACCTACGTGATTATATATATTTTTTGTTGCACTAACCCGTGCTGAGGACTATTTTTTAAAACCTATTTAGAGGCTAAGGCAGGGGTGGAATTTTTAGCCTCTAAATAGGTTTTTAAAAATTGTTCTCGGCACGGGTTAGTGCAAGAAAAAAAATATAATAATGTTCATTTTGCTACGGCTTTTAAACCACCCAAAATCCAGGGTGTATGTACGCGCGTGTACAGAATGAAATATCTCACCGCGGTGCAGATATGCGTCTCGTTTGCAGCCGAAGGTCTGATGTTCCTCACTAAGTCGCAACCCTTCTTTCTTGTTCCGGACTTGGTGGTGCGCGGATGACCTGACGAGTCGTTGCGGAGGCACCTGAAAAACTTACACTTCATTACATAAACTCACGCCTGTATCCCTTAGGGGTAGACAGAGACCAGGGTGTCTCATTTGCCGTGACAAAACACTTTCGCTTCATCAACATTAACATGAACAGACACGAACAAAATTGGGAAAACTTGACAGTAAGGTATAATGTCCGGAACATGACCTGAAAATAGTTTCGCGTCGGGATGAGTTTGCGGAATCGCTCGTAGCCCCGGCTGCCTGAGTGATCTTAAACGATCACGAAGGTTAAGCAACACAGGGCGCGTTCAGTGCATGGATGGGTCGCCGTCTATGCCTAACGCTAGTGGCATTTTTCCGAGCGGTTCCGTGCTTCGCAAGGCACGTTAAGCTGTTGGTGCCGGCTGCCGTCGATAGATGGCAGTCGTTAAGCCAAGTCAGAGGCCTCAGGGCGGCTTGACAACTTCTGACAGTAGACGAGCCACTAGTCTACAAGCCTCCACCAATCCGGACTTGGACCCGTGGTGGAGTATGGCCTATACCATCCTCAGGGAAGAGACCCGTGCCCCTCGGTGGGGACATAATGGGTTGATGATGATGATGAGTTTGCGACGGGCATGTAGGTAAGGGAAAACATTTTTTTTTATTTCATTTAAACATTTCGAGTCCTGTCAAAACGTCAAAGTCAAAAATGTTTTTATTCAAAGTAGCACAGAACCTGCAACTCAATGAACGATACGAGTTAAATCTAAGTGTAGCGGCACACCAGCGTAACGTACGGCGTTGAACGTTCGGTTGAATACGCTCGCAGTGTTTTTCAAATTCCCTATGACACATCAGACGAAATTACGTCGCGTTCGGCGTAGCGCCGAACCTTCCTTCGGGCGATTATGTCCGCTAAAGGTGGGTACTGACCAACGTTACGAGGTGTAATGTAACATGTTACACAGCGAGCATTCGTGCAGTCAGTACGTCGTGTTACGGGGAAACCAGCGAGCAACGAGCCGCTCGTTGCTCGCTTTGGGTGCTCCACCCGGCTGTCGGTTTTTTGGCGAATCCTTTGACTGTTACGAGGTTCAGTCAGTACGCTTTTGCAAGTCGTCACGAGCGCACGCGCGTCGCGAGTGATCACACGTCGTTCCTCTCGTATTTATTTCTTAAAACACGGAGTAACTAAAAAAAAACCAAGTTTGATGTCCAGTAACGTTTTTTCCTTGTCTTGATTTGGATGAAACAATAATTAAGTAGAATCAAAGATACCAACGCGTCATCGCTGTCGGCCATCTTGAGTGAACTGGCGGGGAAAGCGGAGCACAGAGTTTTGACGAGCATGTTACGCCGATTTTAGAACACAGCGTAACATGCTCGATGCGACACGCTCGATGCGAATGTTACATTACACCTCGTAACGTTGGTCAGTACCCACCTTAATACGAGTACGCATTCAATGTATTTTGCATAGCAAGCGACACATCATGCGACGCGTTACGCGACCGAATGTTCGGCGCGCGTAGTTGAACGTTCGGTGTGCTTTTTTTTTTCTTCTTCTAAGCCCTCTACAATAGCCAATATTGTAACAGAATCCATTACGCACTCTGAACTGTATTTCAGAAAGTACTGACCTTTTCTGTTGCTCTCTGAATGAATTCACAAAGAATGCGCTTTTTGTTCTATGTTATAATCCGAAATTACGTAAATCCAATTTTTATGACTGATTTAATTAATGACATGTTTTTAAATTTGATATATATTTTTTTAATTATTGAATGGAATTTATTTTATATTTTTTTATTAGAATTTAATGTACATTTTGTTATTGTGTAAAATGTGTACTGCACTATCACAATAGGGTTACCTGTAATGATAGTTGAGAGTTTCATGAAATAAATAAAAAAAAAAAAATATTCTGGGCAATTTAATGCGTCACACAACAGCACACCACATGTACCGAAACCCGACTGACGACGACGACACCACGTAACGTTCCGCCGCGTAGCGCGCTGAACAAGACGCAGCGTTCTGAGCGTTTGGTTTGTCATACCAACGGAACGTTACGACTGCAAGTTCAGCCGCCGAACGTTCGGCGCGGTACGTACCGCAGGTGTGTCGCTACAGTAAGTGATCATTTCAAAATGAATAATCCGTTTTGGAGAAAAAAATGGACAAAACAACTCAAAATTTTGACATTAAATCTTGGTACTGAACAAGAGCTTCAATAAGTTCTTTAAAGGTTTTACTTCCAAACATTTTTTAAGTTGCTAAATGGTATGTTATGCTGTTGGCACGTATGGTTTATATTATGTTACACTGGTCTAACCTTTCATGAACCACTTTCTGGTGCTTCAGGCGAACCTCCTCGGAGACAAATATGCAGTCACACTCTTCACAGCGCGGACCCTCCGTCGGAATCTGCGAAGACGAATGACTGAGCAATGACCTTGAAATGTATTTCGAGTATTCGTGATACAAAATCAACCGGTCTTGGGCGGACAAAATCGTGCTTTCAGTGGACGAGTCTGACTCAAAATCATTCAAACAAATTGCAACCACAAACTAAAATTAATAAGTTTTCTAATGAGCGAGTAGATGTGAAACTGTGAGTGAGAATTTCTATCACTGAAACTGGCGCCCAAACTGGGACTCACGATTTCGCCGGTGTGCTGAAAAATGTGGTGTCTAACGCCAAGCATGCCCAGCCGCACCGGTGGCAGCTACGACTTTGCCACGCCAGGTGGAACAGGCGGTTTTTAGGGTTCCGTAGTCAAAAAGGAACCCTTATCATTTCGCCAAGTCCGTTCGTCTGTCTGTCTGTCCGCGGCTTAGCACAGAGACAATAACTACTAGAGAGCTGAAATTTAGCATAGATATACAGTACATATTTATTACGCGGACAAAACGGTAGAATACGATCTCAAATTAAAAAAATTGTGGTACCTCCCTTACACTTAAATCGGGGGTGCATTTTTTTTTCTCGTCGACACCATGTGTGGGTATCGTTGGATTGGTCTTTTATTGGTGGTAAAATATTGTGGGTGTAAGAAGACCATCTTTTGTTCTAGGGTTCCGTTTGTGAAATAAGCTTTAAAGTGCAAACTGTCCCCCCTCACCTACTACCCGTCTCACTTTTCCTTCAACAACTTTCCATCGTCGGTTGCCTGGAAGAAATTGCTATAAGCAATAAGGCCGCCAATTGTACTGCATTTTTGTAAACATTTCATGTTTGTGTTTTTCCTGGTACAATAAAGAATATTCTTATCTTATCTTCTTTCGGCTAAACGGTTGTTTGTAGCAACATGAAAAATTTCAGGGCAGTAGCACATATAATGAACTAAAAAGGATAACCATCCTGGTTAAGTAGCCTTTACAAGTTAACGAGTAACAGGCGACCAACTTACAAAAGGAACACTTTGTACAAAATCTATTGAAAATTACTTTGATGAAGTTGTTAGTTCTGTGAAGCAGATAAAAACACCCCTCTTTTACGGAACACAACACTGCGCGTCGCCCGATACGCACTTGGCCGGTTTCTTACTGAAACTGGCGCCCGAATTGGGGCTCACCGCTTCGCCGGAATGCTTGCGCGAGATGTGGTGGCTGACGCCAAGCTTGCCCAGGAAACCGTAACCGCAAAGCGGACAGCTGCGGCTGTCCCGCGCCGGGTGGAACAGACGCAGATGCGACAGCAACGACGTCTTGCGGCTGGAAGCGGAAGTTGTATTATAATAGCCCATCCAAGGACTACTGGCCTACTTTAAGACAAAAGGACTAACATTAAAGATTTAGATGACAATGATGTCTGAAAATAAAGCCAGTTCAATGCATTAGTTCCAGGTTTTAGAATATTTATATAAACTCTGTTAATTAAGGACTTGAAAAGACTAAGTTTGGAGATGGGACGACGCAGCGTGAGCAGGCCCCCCACCGGATGGTCTGACGACCCGGTTACGGTAGCGGATGGGGGCGGCACAATACCGGGAAGCTTGGAAAACCATGAGGGAGGCCTATGTCCTGCAGTGGGCGTCAAATGGCTGATGATGATGATGATTCAAAGACGTAAGACGCCCACCAGCTCGCTGACGATCTGAGGCAGCTTGCAGGCAGTGGTTGGATGAAGATTGCCGAGGACAGAAGGAAGTGAGCCTCGGGGGAGGCCTACGTCCAGCCGTGGACGAATACGGGCTCATTAAAAAACTCTCCAAAGATAATGGAAATTACTATTTACATGAAAGCGCTACTCGATACGTCATAAGCAGCCTATATACGTCCCACTATAGGGCACAGGCCTTCTCTCAGAGAGAGAGTATGGGCTTAATCTCCACGCGTGCCCACCGCGGATTGGCGATTTCAAGCGCTGAGGTATGTGAATAGCTCAGACACCCAGGTTTCCTCACGATGTTTTCCTTCACCGTTAGCGAGTGGTATTGCTACTATAACTTTACAAATGTACATAACTTAGAAAACAAAGTCATAGGTACATGCCCGCATTGGGAATCTTATACCTCAGCGCTTGAAATCGCCATTCAGCGGTGGGCACGCGTGGTGGTGAAGCCCATACTCTCTACCTGAGAAAAGGCCTGTGCCCTACAGTTGGACGTACACAGGCTGCAAAACAAACCCCAGATCTTGGATGTTTACATGTTTGTGATGTCGCTGTTTCTGGTCCCCACGACACAGGGCATCCTAGTGTGGGGCCAGAAGCAATGTATGTGCCTGAATGTAAATTTTTATGTTTATGTTATGTTACGTCAAATCGTTGGCCCAATTTAGGGTAATGGTGTATAATTTACTGTATTCAGATTGCAAGTCTAGCTAAATAACAATGTAATTTTCTAACCTGTTGAGTGGCCTATACCACCTAGTTCTCTTTAATAAGTTGTTTTTTTTTATGTCAAACAATAGTAAGCGCCTGCCGCTATTACACTACATGCTTGAACTATAAGTGAGAAATGTTCCATAGGGCAGATAAGGCCATGCCCGATATTGTGAAACATAAAATATTTATTATCTGTGCCTGTATTTTCTCCAAATAAATAAATAAAATAAAATGATGATGTTATACTCACTTAAAGACGACCTTTTCCCCGACGCAAAGCTCGCACGGATAGACGACGCCGCCATGCCAGCGCCCGTGCAATCCCGCCGTCGAGCTATACACCGAAATACATCGTCACTAGCAACAAATCCCAATTCAAAATCAAAATTCAAATTTTTTATTCATTGTAAAAACAAACAAGATGGACTGACGACCTGCCCTTAGGCGCACCGTATCGAAAACAACTCCAATCGTCCAACCGTCAAATTCCATACTAACGGAGAGCTTGCGACTAACTCAGATTGTAGTGACATTGCTCTGAACCAAAGAAATCACTCCGTGTGGCGCCGGATTAAGAATAGCGTCACTCCATTTCCTTCCGTGGATGTCGTAGAAGGCGACTAAGGAAATCAATTACCAGGAGACGGGCAGCAGCGTCTTCTTGAGATTTCAACAGCATGCTGCGATCGTCAACCCGCCTGCCGAGCGTGGCGATTATGGCAAAACCCTTCATGGTTAGGAGAACCATGAGGGAGGCCTGTGTCCTGCAGTGGTCGTCTAGTGGCTGATGATGATGATGAAAGAAATCATACGAAAACTTAGAAAAAATTCAAAAATAAGAAAAATATTTTTTCTTTGGGGATTTTCGGAGTCACAAAAAATGCCGCAAATAAAGTTACTTTAAAAACGAAAAACTTATTAAATTTCGTTTTTTCATTGAATTCTGAACGTGTTCTTAAGTATCTTGCATCTTGTGTAAGGGTGTACATCCATAAAAACATTATTTTACGAGATAACTCAAATATTGATAAACGGTTCATACATTATAAGGCGTTACGGGCAAGTTGTGACGTCATAGTTTGAGCCTGATTTGTATGGCGCGTTTTTTGTAAACGTGACACGAAATAGGTACTTGTTATTAATAAAGAAAAGTTGAATCGAAAAATATTGATTTTAGTATAAATTTTTCTAGGTACAGAATAAGAAACAAAAATGTCATGAACTTCCGTAATTTTATTATCTTTCAAACTCTCAGACCACATTAATCAACATCCTCATTTTATTACACTAACTAACCATTTTACATTGTGCGAGCGAATGTGGGTGGAAGGGCCGGTAAGGGACGTCCCAGGCGCACATAGTTCGACCAAATAGGGGCTGTAGTTAGCAGAGGGCAAGATAAAAAGTACCCGAAACCGGCGTGCGTGCATGCAACCACTAATGGATGTTGATGAAGCGAAAGTGATCCGTCAGGAACGTGGCAAGTGGCAGTCCCTGGTCTCTCTCTGCCTGCCCCTTCTGGGATACAGGCGTGAGTTTATGTGTGTATGTATGTGCGAGCGAGAAATCACGCCAGACGTAATAGTAGCCTATTTACGTCTTGGTATACAAGGCCCATTGGTATAAAAGAACAGCGATGGCTTGGTATACAAGGCCAATACCAAGCCACTTTGTGCTTATACGAAGCCATCGCTGGCTTGGTATCGGCCTCGTATAAACAGTTTATCATGCCAAGCCAGCGCTGGCTGATAGCACCGGCAAGAACAGAGCGCCCGTCCATTTTCCAAGCCAGTGACCTCCGCCCGCTAACCCCTCCACCCCCTTTGATTTTGTTCAGAATTTCTGCGCCATGATGCAGGCTGACTAGCTTCATTTAAACAACCTCGGCCAAGCCAGCGGTGGCTTGTCCGTAGAACTGGCGCCAGCGCACCGGCTTCGTGTAATCCATACTTAACAAGTTAACACTCACCTGGTTTGAGTGACGAACGGGCACAGCTTGCAGGAGTAGATCCGGTCGTGATCTAGGGTGTGCCTTCTCAATGCGAGTCGCGTCCTCATGCGGATGTGGCACACCGGACATTCCATGCTGCCTCGGCTCTGTGGGCGCACGCGCAGGTTCGTTGTTATTATTTTTGTTGACCAGCTGTCCCGGCGAACTTCGCATCGCCAGAATCCGTTTAAGCGATTCTTGTTACCATGGCAATGCCATAAATAAATATCTTAGAGTTTGGCTTGAAAAAAGGTTAAGGTAACAATAAAATATTATCCCACGGGAACGCATCACCGGGATATGAAGTATCCTATGTCTCAATTCAGATCTTTGTCTAACTGCATGCCAATACTCATGTAACTCCGTTCAGCCGTTATCGCGTGATTGAGTGACAAACATCCAAAAATCTTCACAAACTTTCACATTTATAATATTAGTATATACATTTTTATTATTATTATTATTATTATTAGTAGACGGGCAGGCAGTTGGAACAACTGATAATTGCCCGCATCCAGTTTCACTTGGTTATTTTATTATATCGAGCGAATGTGGGTGGAAGGGCCGGTAAGGGACGACCCAGACGGACATACTTTGACCAAATAGGGGATGTATTAGCAAAGGGCAAGATAAAAAGTACCCGAAACCGGCGTGCGTGCATGCAACGACTAATGAATGTTGAGGAAGCGAAAGTGATCTGTCAGGATCGTAGCAAGTGGCAGTCCCTTGTCTCTGCCTACCCCTCTGGGATACAGGCGTGAGTTATGTTATGTTTATATTAGTAGGATACACTACCGGCTTATAACTGAAGCGTGTATATCTTATCACTGCACTTGATAGTTTATTGTTGTCATTTATAATTATCTAGTCTATTTTTAAAACAGTTCACTCACCCCCAGTTTCTCGTACACTAACACGCTGTTAATCTACTGTTAACAGCTGTCAATTGACCAAAGTGCATACAAAAGAAATCACTGACAGCTGTTAACAGTAGATTAACAGCTTGTTAGTGAACGAGAAGCCGGGGCTGAGTCTGCACAATTAATGATAGAGTCAGGTAGTTTATTCCACTGGCGCACGTCACGGTTTGGAAAGAAATGTTTTCGAGGGTTACTTGCACACGGAGAATGAATGAATGAGCTAATTCAAAAATTAAAAATTCTTTATTTTTGAACTAACACTTTCGTCAGTACCACGCACTATTAACATAATTGGGTATTTGACAAAATATCAAATGAGTTACTTTTAAAACGGAATATTGTATGAAAATACTAGCTTATGAGGTCACATTTCAGAGCACTCTTTTTATGTTTAATCTATTTAAAAATTGTAATAACTAGTAATTGACTAAAAGAGATACATTTTCCGAGATATTTTGTAATTTTTGTTTTAATCGAACATATGAAATAATTTATTGTTGATCGTGTCAAATACCGTATTCCGGATTTACTCACTTGATTTTTCGTCGGAAGAGTCCGAACAGGTTGAAAAATAAAGGTAAATTCTCTATTGCACTAAGACAAATTTGCACAAAGTCGAGGTTAATACTAGATATGACTGAGAATGGCCGTTATGAGTGGTTTCACGACATTAGTATGTACGCTCGGACCGAATGGTCCGTTAGTTGGCTTGAGCCGGGTTTTCACCCCGTTTCAAAAAATGTCCCTTACTGTGTTTCTCTTTGGGACAGCCGAGCTGAGCCACTACCTTTTGCCTTATTTTATGTCATCACTAGTTAAGCCTTACTTTGTTTTAAGTTTTTTTTTATGAGTTAATAAAATACTTTTTATCTTTTTCTTATCCTTCATAAGCAGCCTATATACGTCCCACTGGTAGGGCACAGGCCTTCTCTGAGAGAGAGAGAGTATGGGCTTAATCACCACGCGGGCCCACCGCGTATTGGCGATTTCAAGCGTTGAGGTATGTAAATAGCTCAGACACTCAGGTTTCCTCACGATCTTTTCCTTCACAGTTAGCGAGTGGTATTGCTACTATAACTTCACAAATGTACATAACTTAGAAAACAAAGTCATAGGTACATGCCCGCACTGGGAATCGAACCTGGGTCTCCCGCTTCCGCGTCCAATGTTCTACCCACTAGGCTACCACCGCTTTGACCCTTATCTATACATAATTTCAGTGTATAATTAAGTAATTTTTGTAACAAACTTGGAAAAAATCATTTGTGTGGGAATCGTCCCACATTAAGTCACTCACCTCACTGTGTTTCGCCATATGCATTCTGTGGGCCTCCTGCGCGACGAATCCCCTGTAGCAAAAGTCGCATTTGAAAGGGGAATGTTTGTAGTTGTCGGTGAGTTTTCGCTTCTCGAACTGTTCAATTTGCTTCTGCGGGCTCAGCCTTTTGATCGTGAAATAGATGTCGAAGATTTCCTGCGCCGTTTTCGTCACGACGGCGTCTGTCTGTGCAAGTTTGTTTTCGGCCGAGTTTGGGGCCGTTTGAGGGGCGGCAGCCTTAGGTGTTTCCTTCGCATCTGTGAAATATTATTGAAACATGAATGTGTGTAAGATTTGGAATTAAAAATAGATAATAAACAACGTGACGTTAGACTCGAGAGACCAAGGTTCGATTCGCAGTGTACCTATGACTTTGTTTTCTAAGTTATGTACATTTTGTGAAAGCCTATTTAGAGGCTAAAAATTCCACCCATGCCGGGACTTGAACCCGAGACCTCTGGCTAACCGTGCCAGCGCTCTCCCAACTGAGCTAATGGGTAAGTGCAGGCATCGGCGAAATTTCGAGCCTCTTTACAAACTTCTCTGTATTACGTACATTTCTGAAGTTATAGTAACAATAACACTCGCTAACGGTGAACGAAAACATCGTGAGGAAACCTGCGTGTCTGAGCTACGCGTGGGTACGCGTGGTGATTAAGCCCATACTCTCTCGCTCAGAGAAGGCCTGTGCCCTGCAGTGGGACGAATATAGGCTGCTTATATTAAGCAGAAAATAAATACAGAACGGCCTCTTTGTGTCGTGAAATATTCACACTTACCATCCGTTGGCACCTCCCAATAGAAATCATCCTGTTCCTCCGTCACATTCGCCTTCTTCTCAGCTTCGCGCTCTGCAAGTCCCGAATTTCCTTGCGACTGCGTTCCTTCCTGCTTCAAGAAATCCAAATCGACCGACGACTCCGCCTCACCCTCATTTGTTACCCCTGTATTAGCTGGCAACTCCACATGTTCATCATTCAAGAGCTCCAAATTATCCGGAAACCAGATCTCCTCTTCCCTGAAGACGCCCAGATTCTCTTTCTTGATTTCATCGTCTTTACAATCTGCACTGTTTGGTACGTATATGCGATCTTCGTCGTTACACCCAGAATCGTTTGCAATGATTGTTTCTTCGTTAAAGTAGAAGTCGCAGTGGTCTGGTACGAATCGTACAGTGACTAGCGATGTTGGGGTCAGGGCTGGGTCGCCACGATGCAGTTGGTTCACGTCTTCCATTGTTATCTAGAAATTAAGGGAATGATTCTTGATTTAAGATCGATATCGAGTAAACGGATCAGACCATCATCATCATCAGCCATTTGAGGCCCACTGCAGGACATAGGCCTCCCTCATAGTTTTCCAAGCTTCTTGGTGTTGTGCCGCCCGCATCCAGGGACTCCCCGCCACCGTAACCAGGTCGTCAGACCATCTGGTGGACGGTCCATATTATATTCGTATTCGTTTGATAGCAGTTCATTTTTTTGCAGGTAATCTTGCCAATAGACGATTAGCAGTGAACAGAGGGTTAGCGTGACAGCGAAGAAGCCTATGCCCAGTAGTGGGCTCTATTCACGGGCTGGAAAGATAGATAGAATCTGACGAAGGGTAAGGCAATTCGCAGGACCGCTGGAGCAGTCCCGCAAGCAAGTGGTTAGCGCGGCGGCTCCGGTCGGCCAGCCGGCGCAGATTTGTGGCGAAAACAAATGATAAGGCGTGACAGGGAACATGCCTGTCCCAGCAATGGGCTGGATAGATAGAATCCAACAGAGGCAACTTACCGCTCGAGCAGTCCCGCGAGTAAGTCGTTAGCGCGCCGGCTCCGGTCAGCCAGCCGACGGACCACGCGCTTGTGTGTGACGAAAACAAAGGATAAAGAGTGACAGGGAAGACGCTTAGGTAGATAAATAGAATCCGACCAAGGCCAGCGGGCTAAGGCAACTCACCGCTACGGACCGCTCGAGCAGTCCCGCGAGTAAGTCGTTAGCGCGCCGGCTCCGGTCAGCCAGCCGGCGCGCGGCGCGCAGTTGCGTGGCGCAGGCTGCGCACGCGGCCCGCGGCGGCGCGGCTAACTCGCCGCATCTCGCGCCGGCCAGAGCGCTGTACGTGCTAGCCAGCCCGAGTGCCTGAAGCGAGTAAACGCGATGGGACGTCGTCAGGCACACGCGGCACACCTGCAGGGATTTATTCGAAAAAAAAAATGTTAACTGGCCTCGTTGATGTAGCTTTTTTTTCAATTTTTTTTGGGGTAAAAGGAAAAAACGGAACCTTTACACGATCACTTTTTTGTCCGTCTGTCTGTCTGTCAAGACCGTCTATCTGGGGAACGCGTGGAGGTATCGAGTTGTAATTAAAACTATATACTCAGCTCTACAGTGCCTTGAAGCTGTGAAAGTTGTGGCATCATCAGCCATTTGACGCCCACTGCAGGACATAGGCCTCCCTTATGGTTTTCCAAGCTTCCCGGTCTTGTGCGAAAGTTATTAATATTTTATTAGTTACGAGCAGAGTCGGTAAACGTTATTTTGCCATATTAATCAGCCTACGATCTATTCTCAGACCTACCAAATATACACAAAAAAAATTATAAAAATCTGTAAAACCGTTTCGGAGGAGTTCGATAGCAAACACTGTGACATGAGATTTTTACATACTACATTAAACTTCATTTTCTCTCTAAAATCTATTAAAAAATGTTGAACCCATAGAAACCTAAAATTAAACTTAATTTTCTCTCTAAAACCCATAGAAACCTAAAAATAAAATTACCATTGAATCGATTTTATTCTCCTCTTGAGTACTGTTGGCAGGATTCAAGGTGGAGTTTTCGGGAGCCATAACTTCGTCTTTCTTGTCTTCGTAATACAAGCATAGTATTGGCTCTGTGGTGATACTGAAAATAATAAGCAAGTTCAGCGTTCTCAGAAACAAAGAACATTGTACAACTATAATTTTAAAAGTTTAAAGGCTTGAGATAATTTTTCATCAATTTATTATTGAAGGGGTGGCGTAAAGCATAGATAACCTGAAAATAGTATAAATTCAGAAATTAATGGACAGTAAAGTTAGAAAAAAGTTTAAACTTTAATAGGTCAACATTAATAACTAGGTCTAAAGTTAGCATAAGTCTTTCAATGTAAATTAAGAGAGCAATGTACCAACAAACTGTATTCACAGTTTGGTACTATTAACTACTAAAAAAATTTATTTTATAACGTGTGAATAAATAAACGAAAAAAGAAAGTAATTAGTATATTTAATATTATTTAACAGTTGCACTGCCTGGTATTATTTTCTTCATAACATAGGGTAGCTCGAAGATGCAAAACTACGTGCAATAAAGAATTTTAATTATAATAACAATAACATTCACTTTGTAAATAATATGTTGTTTTAATATTCAATACTACCTTGAAACTAGACGCAGTCAATTCGTAGGTTGAAATGAAAATTTTATGCTTTCGTTTATTGCGTTGTAAATTTTCCTAATTCACGGCTACTTTACCCAGAAATTGCAACTGATATGAATGACATACGAAATACCTACCTGTTGACACTACCTGGATCGGACACTGATTCCGTCCGCGGCAAGGATTCTCCCAATTCTCGCAGCTAAAAAGCAAAATAGATGAGAACATGAACATTTTTTTCATTACCAAATCATCACACCAGCTATGTCAGTACGAAACGACAAAAAAAAAAGTATTATTTTTTATCATTCAATACTACTGTTTCATTATTAAATTATTACATCATCACATGGTACAGCAGACGCCGTCAAGAAAACTCCTTTTGCCGTCATGTATTTGTCGGTTTCTTTAAAATGATCGGAACATATGTAAATGCCAGGAGAAGGCGACCACGTGGAGTCCATGCGGTTACGCCGAACGTATTCTATCCATAACGGTCTGCTTGCGTGGCCTACCCGCGGAAAACTACAAATAAAGAGAGAATATATTATTGAATTTATTAAAGATAAAAAAAATTAAATAAAAAATAAAAAAAACCAACTTCGAAACACTACAGCACTAAAAAGTTAGAAATAAGTAATTTAAATAATTAGAAGTATGTATACATGTAGGTATTGTAGAAATATAATTTGGAGTCGGCGCCCAAAATATATGTGCTGATCATGAAACTGGGCACCGACTACAAATTATACTTCTGAAAAAAACTGAAAAATATTGTTGTAAATAAATATTGTCTAGTAGCTATAAACAGCTTCAAAAGCGAAATTAAGCAAATAGATGTGTAAAATGTGTTGCTTTATTTCACTGATGTCAAATTATTTAATTAGTTATTGATTGATTAATGATTAATTTTAGTCCATACATACATAAACCTGTATGGGTAGGCAGAGACCAGGGACTGCCACTTGCCACGATCCTGACAGAGCACTTCTAAAGTTATTAATAGTTAGTGAAATTATAACGGTCTTATTTATAAAAACATGGTTCCTTAAAACACTCGATAAACGCGGATTGCAAATAGTCTGTGGTGTGGATTTTATACGGAAAAGACTTAAAAATAGAAATAAACTGCCTCTGAGGAGCGCTTGAGAGGAATCGCATTTTTATAAACAAGGCTGTTAAATTTTAAGATTGGCAGTTATTATCAGTAAAATTACAGAGCTAACCATTTATTTTAAAGATCGTAAGTTATAGTTGGAAAACTCTATTGCAGTCGGTTCAAAGTTAAACTCACTGTCAAATGAGTTTGATCTGTAAAGGGATTACAGAAACTTTGGAGGTAAGACTTCTTTCATGTGACAGTTTTGTTATGGTGCACAATACACACTTAGGGTTTTTTTCTTGTCGTAGATTTTCTCTAAAGGACTAACTAAATCTCATTTTGTGTCAAAATGTCACTTAGTGAGATTTACCTTTGAAATTACCATTTAATAGAACTTCCTTCAATATCTTAAATCCAACATAAGAAAATTTTGGTTGACAAAAGTTCTTATAAGTTTTTTTATTATCAAGCCTACATACATACGTCTCACTGCAGGGCACAGGACTTCTCTCAGTTCTTACCTCTTCCTAATTTCGAAGTGAAGTAGCAATACCACTCGCTAACTTGGAAGGAAAACATCGTGAGGAAAACTGAGTGTCTGAGGCTGAGCTATTCACATACCTCAGCGCTTGAAATCGTAAATCCGCGGTGGGCACGCGATTACACTCTCTCTCTGAGAGAAGGCCTGTGCCCTACAGTCGGACGTATATAGGCTGCTTTTGTCATGAATCAGAGAAAGTAGTGTGATTGTGAAATAGAACCAATCTAAAATGCAGTAAAAAGTTTTTAGAATTATTGTTACCTGTAATAAGTGGCAGTGCCCTTTTGTGGCATCCATTGGTTTTCGCAGCCTACTACGGCACAGAGTCCCTCTTTGTTCATTGTTACAACGCGAGAAATTACATTGAAATGTAATATTTTGGCAAAAAATACATTAGATTCAATCCGATTTCTGATGGATTTCTGCAAAAAAATAACAAATAGGTGCACTGTAGCGATGGGCGACTCGAGTCAATTTACTCGAGTTGGGTTGCCAGCGAGTAAACTCGAGTTGGAAATTCCGTCAACCGAGTTGACTCGGCGGGTGTGCGCGAGCGAGCTGACTCGCGAGTGTGGCTGAGTGAGTCAGTACTTATGCGACCTAGCTGTGTGTCAGAGTGAGAACGGTACAACATGCAACTCGAGCTACAGTATCAACGTGGCTGTGGATACATAAAGGATAAAACAAACAAACGCGGTGGCGATCCTTACATATCCATTTACTGCAGAACTATTTATATGGACGTTTGTATGGACGGCCACCGCCACCGCGTTGGTGTGTCAGGTCCGACCGACTCGGGCAACTTGACGCCGGTGTGCACGCTGGGACAACGCTGACTCGAGTTGCTGCTCGAGTCAGGCCTTATTTAAACTCGAGCTACTCGAGTTGGACAAAATGTGACTCGGCCCATCGCTAGTGCACTGCACCTACAGTATACAGATGACAGAACCAGTGCTGCCAGCAAAAAAAAAATTAGCCCCCATTCACATTCGGAAAAAGCGTGAAACAAACTCCATGGAGCTTGGCTAAAGGGTAGGAATTGGAATTGAAATCTAACTTCGTTTCTTAATTTCAGTTCATTAACTTCAATTTCATTAAAAAATCAGTCCATGTACATTTTTTGCATTCTGTTTTTTTTATCGCAAAGTAATTTTAATTAAGTTTAAAAATAATAGACGTAGAAACAAAGTACAAGGAAAATCTTAAGCACTTTTTAGTTTCAACCACATTTCCGGTCTATACAAACAATTTCATAAGACCAACCAGTTTCGATCACGTTTTTCTATTTATATTTAAACGGTTAAGTGAATGTACATCAACTAATAGTAATTAACTATCAATAAAGTTATTATTATTATTATATTCAGAATTCAGATTTAATCATTGTAATGCATAATTAATTATACATAAACCTACAGCATGAAGGTGTGACCGCGATATGCTTCGACATATTGTTATCAAACACAGGGTAATTAATATATAATTTATTGAAAGCCATAGAATTTAATAATAATAATTATTATTATTAATACGTTTATTGCACATAAGTAAAAAAAAATACAATTGCAATGTGGCGGACTTAATGCTATAAGCATTTTCTAATAATAATAACTTCCAACACAATCACTTGACCTGGTCCATTGAAAAAGGTCTCTCTTATCTATGGACAGCAGATAGGCTAGCGCTGCATTGCGTCCCCCAATTGCAAAAAACTATTATTGTTGAAAATATTTTGCTTTTGAGCTTCCGTTGTGGAGCATTCTTGCAGCAGGTGGTAAACATCTTCCACTATGCCGCACTCTTCACAATTTGGAGACTCCACTTTGCGAATCAAGAATGCCAATTGGTTTAGCGGCACACGTCCAGAAGGGAGTCTCAGAGCTATCACAATATTGGACCTCGACATTGAGCTTCCATCAAACCATGGATAGGGGGACGGGCTGCATTGTATGGTCTTGTACCCGATTCCCTTCTCCACCGATCTCTCATCAAAATGTTCCTTCCACTTAACCATACATTGTTTTTCAATTTCCGGGATGAAATCGGCAAAGAAGGGTTCGATATTTATAGCCTCCCCATCCACTACTGCCCTCCTCGCGTTCATGAGGACAGAAAGCTGTAGAATTGGCAACACAGATTTTTTTTTTATAAAAGTTTTAACGGCCTTGGATGCTAGTCCTATACCTACTGGAAGTCCTATTGAGGCTTGCCACAGAATCAAACTTAATTTTGCCGGGAAATAATACTGAACTTGCTTCCTTTTGATTACTCTACTCTTTGCTTGCTCCTATTGGTAATACATTGGACGTGGGGTATTTTTTTAGTGCTAGCTAGACATCAGTTTTTAACTATTACTGCTCTTGAGCCTCTGACCGACTTCAGGTGGTTCAGGACGACTTTGCAACAAAAATGTCAAGATGGACCTACTGTGGACTGTACAGTAAGACAAATTAGGTACACTTACTTCAATGGTGATACACTTACCTAAAGGCATAGAGTAACTTATATATCTCCTAAAGGAACATAGCCAACTTAACGCAGGGTTGCCAGACGCCGACGACTTGCCCTCGTACAGACGTAGTCGAAAATCTCGTACTTTAGCAACACAACCTCGTACACACCCACCATTACACCTCAGTTTATGCATCATCATGGAACATTAGATCTTACAGCCGAGCTTCCCTGAAAGTCTGTGCACGATGAAAGTTTTTGGTATCACCTTAATTTTTCGCTGTCCATCCACCAACTTTAACCACTATTTATCGTCACTACTGTCTGTCACTCATTTGTTTCCATTTTGTTCACAACTTTTGATCGTAAATAAACCAAACCAACCAACGGCAAAGCAATTACAAAATAGCTTGCTTTGAATGAGTACCTAATAATTTGCATACACACATACTCATTGCTACCAAGTTAGATCTTTAAATTTGCGAAGTTTATCATCGGGGGAATCACCACGTGGCAGGGAACGATTGCTGGAAAACGAAGTACAATGCTGCTTATTACTTTCAGTGAAGTGCCTCGTACGGATGGCAACCCTGACTTAATGGCAATCTGCCCGATCTGTTATAAGTTAAAGGTGAATAAGGTAGGTACACATAAAACATTAATTAAATTGAGTACATACTCAATTCACCTTATTTGGCTCGGGGTGAATTAACTCTACTTTTAGTCGATTTAATTCAGCTAGGTGAACTGCGCTACGTGAATTAAGACTATTTTAACTCCTCAGAGAAATAGTCTGTGGTAAATTGCAAAACATAAGATAAGAATATTCTTTATTACATAAGCAGCATATACGTCCCACTGAAGGGCACAGGCCTTTTCTCAGGGAGAGAGTATGGGCTTAATCACCACGCGTGCCCACCGCGGATTGGCGATTTCAAGCGCTGAGGTATGTGAATAGCTCAGACACTCAGGTTTCCTCACGATGTTTTCCTTCACCGTTAGCGAGTGGTATTGCTACTATAACTTCACAAATGTACATAACTTAGAAAACCAAGTCATAGGTACATGCCCGCACCGGGGATCGAACCTGGGTCTCCCACTTTCGAGTCCGAGGTTCTACCCGCTACCCATTCGTGATTGTATACTGGAAAAAATGTTACAGAAACAGCAATGACCATAGAAAAGATACAATTGGCGTCCTTATTGCTAGTAGCAATTTCTTCCAGGCACAGCCACATATTACATATTTAAATTGCCTCTGGGGAGTGTTTTAGAGGAATTGTGTTTCCATAAATCAGACTGTACGTAAGACTTCCCTTAGTCGAACCTTCTCTTGTGCTAGTTTTGATATTAATTTGTCATTGTACAAATGTAGCATTAACGGTATAATTGTAACGGTTAATTATTATCATACCCTTTGCCCGTTTTGATTCGGATATTTCATACGTCACTAATGCAGGCCCTTGCTGAAATTGCAGCACTGTAGACAATAAACCTGCAGCAAATACTGAGCCTGAGACAGTTTTTGCTGCTGCATGGACATTGCCTTTGAGTCTTACTTATGTATTATATATATACCTTGCCTAGGGTTGCCAACCCTACTTGGAATATAGTATCCTACTATATTAGGGGTTCAAATACTATATTTCTAAAAAAATATATAGTAGGCGAAACTACTATATTTTGCGTAAAGCGGAACCCAAGCTTAATCTTTTTCTAAGTCTAAGTCCGTGAATCGCTCGGCACAACTGCCGCTATTTCTTACTATTTTTTTACCATTATTTCGCCATCTACTATATTTTTAGAGGCTACGAAAATACTATATTTGTTAGAAAAAAAGTTGGCAACCCTAACCTTGCCTGACTTTTTTCTGTGCCTACTAATAGGTATCTTGTTTAATGGCGTAAATAAAAACTAAAAGGTGATTGATCCACAAAGTTTATCTTTTTGTCTTTTCCATTTTGCATAAATGAATCGTGTGATTTTAAAACGACACATGTCCTTTCATTACAACTTTGCAGGAAATAGAAAAAACTGTTTTATTCAAATACTAATATCTACAACAACAATATTTTAGCATATTATATTGATTTCTGTATGAATAAACTACAATTTTTTTTTTCTAATGTAGATCAATAGGTAGGTGTAAATAATTTAATAAAAAAAAAATGGGCACGTGTTATTTTAAAAACACATGTGACTTGTGTTGTTTTAAAATCACACGATTCAAATATCGCACAAGTGCTAAAAATACAACCACGTTTATCTGTTACTGTAATCTGTACAATTCTAAAGGTCCCAATCAGGCCACCATAAGAATGGTTTTTAAATTGTTCTTTTCAAGGTCATAATCTAGCTGGTTAATATATTTTAGTTTAATAATAAGAGTTGCGAGTTGTATTGGACTTGTTCTGGAAATAAATTATTTATTTATTATGTTATTGTTGTATTGTACGTGATACGACAAGAAAATAGTAAGAGACTCATGCGAAAACTAAGGCGTGGGCCACACAGAAATGACGTGGGGCGAGGTCGCGGAAAAGACGCGAAGCGTTGCATAAAGTCACAGGCCACAGAGCCAGTACTGTGGACTGGTCCGTGACTACAACGCGTCGCGTTTCTTCCGCGACCTCGCCCACGTCCTTTCTGAGTGGTCCACGCCTCTGAATACGCGCCAGACGATTCGCGGCGAATTCGCCTCTCCTGGACAAGGTCTTAAGACGACTAATGCGATCGCTTAATCTAGGCTTTCGTGTGTCATGTTCAGGTGGTTGAGACGCGCATCGTCTGTTGCGAATGTCAGGTCACACTCGTCGCATCGCGGCCCCTCTGAAGGAAGCTGCGGAGAGAATACGGTTGTCACGTGAATTTGCAAAGTTACATTGTTGATAAGGGATTCATCATCATCATCAGTCATTTGACGCCCACTGCAGGACCCAGGCCTCCTTCGTGGTTTTCCTAACCATGAAGGGTCTTGCCATAATCACCACGCTTGGCAGGCGGGTTGGCGATCGCAGTATGCTGTTGGAAGCTCAGGAAGACGCTGCTGCCCGTCTCCCGGTAATCTATTTCCTTAGTCGCCTTCTACGACATCCACGAAAGGAAATGGAGTGACGCTATTCTTAATCCGGCGCCACACGGAATAAGGGTTTCATCATCATCATCAGCCATTTGACGCCCACTGCAGGACATAGGTCTCCCTCTAACCATGAGGAGTTTTGCCATAATAGCCACGCTTGGCAGGCGGGTTGGCGATCGCAGTATGCGGTTGGAATCTCAGGAAGACGCTGCTGCCCGTCTCCTGGTAATTGATTTCCTTAAGGAATAAGGGATTAACTAGCGGGAACTGTCGATAAATGAAAAAATAGGTATACTTTATAGGTAATCCGTATTTGCAAAAAAGTTTCTAACAAAAGGATCCGTCAATATCCATCCAGAGTACTGAATACCGACCCGATTGAACCGTTTATCGGAAAGCTAGCCAGTAGAATAATTTTACGTTGCAAAAGGTGGTGAATTCGTTTTTATTTTGTATATATGAATCATCACCATCAGCCATTTGACGCCCACTGCAGGACATAGGCCTCCCTTATGGTTTTCCGAGCTTCCCGGTGTTGTGCCGCCCGCATCCAGCGACTCCCCGTAACCATCTGAAGTATGTTAATAAAAAAAACCGCCCAAGTGCGAGTTGGACTTGCGCACGAAGGGTTCCGTACCATTATCTATACAACATTTGAATATTTTAAGCGTCTATCTGTTGGCGTTAATATCGAGCAAAAAACGGCAAAAAAATCACGTTAGATACAACAAGGGAGTCAAGGGAGGGAGGGAAAAAAATTACCTTTATTGTATGGGAGCCCCCCTTAAATATTTATATCATTCTGTTTTTAGCATTTGTTGTTATAGTTGCAGCAGCAATACATCATCTGTGAAAATTTCAACTGCAACTTTCAATGTTCATGAGATACAGCCTGGTGACAGACGGAAGAACGGACAGCGGAGTCTTAGTAATAGGATCCGGCCGCGACCATAAGACGCTCAAAACATAGTAATTTTATTTCTTTTCGTCCTGCTATTGTTTGTTATAGTGAAGTAAATTTGGTTAAATAAAAAAAAATATATGTCGCGTTTTTTTTTTCAGAACTTTCACCATATGTTTCTAACTCATGGTTAGAATGTCCCCTTGAAATACAATGAACGTATTCAAAGTCAGCCCGTAGAAAGTACATGAATGTAGCATAATATGATAGCACTCACCGTCTCGCCAGTGTGCTGTGTCTCAAGATGTTGGCTCAGAACCTCGTCTCCCGCGCAGCTGTGCCCACAAATCGGACAACTCTTCGCGTCAGGGTGGCGCAGGCGCCGGTGCGTTAACAGCGCCGCCTGGCGGCTGAGAGCGAAAAGTCCATGTTTTATTGGTATCCTTTAATGATTAGATTTCTGGTCTTCCAACAAAAATAGTACATTACGATACTAGTGCGAAAAGTAGGAAATTCGCAACGAGTGGCGATAAATTAAAACACGACCGAAGGGAGTGTTTTATATCGACACGAGTTGCGGATTACCTATTCGCACGTGTATCGTACAACGTTTTATAGTACATAATGGCCCTTTGAAGTTTCGACATAGGCACGTAAAGTGCTCATTATCGCACTAGTGCGGTAATGTAGCACCATATGTACTATAAATATAGTAAGTGAATCCGGAATTAAGGGAGTTCATACGTGAATCATGCTGTCTTACACGCACAATTTAACATATTTAATTCATCATCATCATCAACCCATTATGTCCCCACCGAGGGGCACGGGTCTCTTCCCTGAGGAAGGTATAGGCCATACTCCACCACGGGGGCCAAGTCCGGATTGGTGGAGGCTTGTAGACTAGTGGCTCGTCTACTGTCAGAAGTTGTCAAGCCGCCCTAAGGCCTTCTGACTTGGCTTAACGACTGCCATCTATCGACGGCAGCCGGCACCAACAGCTTAACGTGCCTTGCGAAGCACGGAACAGCTCGGAAAAATGCCACTAGCGTTAGGCATAGACGGCGACCCATCCATGCACTGAACGCGCCCTGTGTTGCTTAACCTTCGTGATCGTTTTAGATCACTCAGGCAGCCGGGGCTACGAGCGATTCATAACATATTTAATTATTGTGATAAAATGAGTAAACTTTTGATAAATGTGGTCAGAGGGTTTGTTGGATAATTAAATTGCAGATATTCAAGCATACTTTTCTTATCTCATACTTAGTCTCTGATTGAGATAATTTGATTCCAAAATTTACAATTTTGGTAACAACTTTACTTTACACTACGTATAGGAAAACAAAAGTGTAATTAAAATGTCCGTAATTTAATAATGCATCAAAGCCTCAGACCACATTTATCAAAAGTATATTAATGTTATTCATCATCATCATCATCAGCCACTCGACGCCCACTGCAGGACACAGGCCTCCTTCATGGTTTTCCTAACAATGAAGGGTTTTGCCATAATCGCCACGCTCGGCAGGCGGGTTGGCGATCGCAGTATGCTGTTGAAATCTCAGGAAGACGCTGCTGCCCGTCTCCTGGTAATGTATTTCCTTACTCGCCTTCTACGACATCCACGGAAGGAAATGGAGTGACGCTATTCTTAATCCGGCGCCACATGGAAATTAATCCGGCGCCACACGGAAATGTTATTACAATCACTAAAAATGTTATGTTGTGCAAGCGAGACGTCATGCTTTACGTAAGAGCAGCCTTAACCCTTATTCGACCATAGGGATAACAGTTCCCACCTTAAATTGAACCTTACCTCCTTGAGATAAAGTCCAAAACCAATGAAAAATTTATACTAGCTATGGCCGTTTAAGGGTTAAGCTAATAATGTGTAGTGTAGTGCTTAAGAAAGTTTCAGTTCGAAATAAAAACCGATTACATTTCGTCGCTTACGAAACAACACCGTTCAAGTCGACATTTGACGGTTTTGACATTAGTATGCTATTGGATTTTAAGCGCGACTAACTCGATCAACCTATAAGAACTGGGACACACAGAAAGGACGTGAGGCGAGGGCGCGGAAAAGACGCGTCGTCATTCCAATTCACTTTCATACAAAATGTACTGAAGAGACGGGACGAAGCCCACAGAAGAACTGTTTCCGAAACTAAAAAGCTTTTATTTCTCCTCTGATTTGGGGAAAAATAACCTTTGCTGTTTTCTACGCGACGACTTGTGAATTTGTAGTAGCACTGCCAATTGCATCGCTAACCGTGAAGGGAAACATCGTGAGGGGACCTGAGTGTCTGCGGTGTTCCCACACCTCAGCGCTTGAAATTGCCAATCCGCGGTGGGCACGCGTGTTGATTAAGCCCCATACTCTCTCTCTGAGAGAAGGCCTGTGCCCTACAGTGGGACGTATATAGGCTGCTTCGTGGCGCAGCGGCAGTGCATCTGCATACCATGCGAGAGGTCCCGGGTTCGAATCCCGCCCGGGGACAAAAGAAAAAAACCCCAGGTCTTGGATGTTTACATGTTTGTGATGTCGCTGTTTCTGGTACCCACGACACAGGGTATCCTAGTGTGGGGCCAGAAGCAATGTACGTGCCTGTATGTAAATGTTTATGTTTATGCTTATAACTCACTTGAAGATAACTTCCTCTGTGCAAATGTCACACTTGTGGACGGCCTCGCCGCAGTGCCAGCGGGCGTGCATTGTCGCAATGCCCCTGCGCAGGGCAAAAGGGATTGCGGAATGAAGGGCCCATCCATAAATTACGGTAAGGTGCTCCAGGGAGTAACACTAGCGACACCGTAGAAAAAAAAAAATTTATACTACACCTGCTTGGAAAGTACCTTGATAATTTATCAAATTTACGGTAGAAAGTACGTCATTGCATATCGAACAAATATGCGGGGAGAAAACGCATCTGAGTGGGAGAGAAAAGTGTATGAAAATCCATTTCTTACGTGGTTTTTCTTTTTTAATTTTGGGTAAGACTATGCGCCGGTAACCTAAATATCAAAAGCCAAAAAGTTTTTACAGTGAGTTTTTATCTCCAAGTTCGCAAAATGACACTGGCCACTAGCTGTGTGTTGGATGGTGTCGGGCTGGCAGTGCGACCCTGCGGCGGCAGGATAAACAATTTGAAAAAAGAACATGTGAAAATTGCAGACGCCATTGGCGCCATTTCCAATTTGTGTGTTGTTTGAGGATTCAGTTTTCGTAGAAAGTAAAATAAAACACTTTCCTTGTAGGTGTAGTATAAAGCACTATGTATCACTCGAGAGAAACTGCGATTCCCGATCTCGGGTGTTTTAAAGCCCTCACCTACGGCTCGGGCTTCAAACGACACCCTCGACGGTAATCGGTCACTTTCTCCTCTCGGTGAACAATGTACTATTTTTTTTTTACGGTGCGAATTTGCAAAGACTTTCTGTACAATCTCTCAGTCATGTTAATTTAATAGTGATTTTTAGGACCCATGGCCGTGAATAAGGCAAAAAACCTAGGACTATATAGATAGATAGCATTATACCGACGTTTTTTGCATAAATGCTATGTAAGTCCCGGGTTCGTGATGTCAGGTTCTTTGTCGTGGGTCCTAGAAATCACTGTTAACACGATTGCGAGATTGAACAGACACTTTTTGCAAATACGATCTTTTTAGAAGAAGATGTGCTGTATTCAAGTTGTTGATATTTTTATCTGGTTGGCATTTGGGCCATCATTTTGAAAGTATTTTTACTTGTTTTTGCGAAAACTATGTTTCTATTTAAATCCAATTGTTGCATCTTTAATTTGTGCATTTTCAATTTTAATAGGGGATGTATTAGCAAAGGGCAAGATAAAAAGTACTCGAAACCGCGGTGGGCACGCGTGGTGATTGAGCCCGTACTCTCTCTCTCTCTCTCTCTCTCTCTGAAAGAAGGCCTGTTCCCTGCAGTGGGACGCAATAGGCTAAATAAAAAATAGTGGTATAGAGGTAATAAAAAAATATTCGAAATTTTCGATATGTCGCGTTGTCGTTTTAAACGGGCTATTATTATTTATTATTGCAAGGAAAATAATTACATTACAGTTAAAACTATTGCGTAATTAATTGCATTAAACATTAAACATTATTTACATTATACATATTACATTTAAAAATTATAAAAATTAGAACGTTAAAATTATATACATATTATGTACAATTTACTTTAGATTTAATTTAAAATTAAGATTAAGATTAAGGCTATGCATAGTATACGCGCGAAAAACATAACCCTTTCGCAGTCGGGCGAAAAAAAAATCTCACCTGGCCTGGGTAACGAACACGCACATCTTGCACGAGTACAGGTGGTCGTGACACTCCGCGTGCCGCCGCTGCACGCGGCGCGTTTCCATCCGAATGTGACATATCGGGCATTCCAGCTTGCCGCTACTCTGTGGGGTTAGACACAGATCAATGAATCGCCCCAAAACAGTGTTCCGCGAAGTGTTTACAGGTGTACAGAAATGAGAAATCAAAAAATTCCTTCAGCAACGTAAAAAAGTAACTTTCATCAATCATCATGCCTACAATTATTAAAAATTACTAAAATTATGTATTTTTTTCTAAGAATTGAATTATGGTATACAGCGGTGGTAGCCTAATGGGTAGAACCTCGGACTCGGAAGTGGGAGACCCAGGTTCGATCCCCGGTGCGGGCATGTACCTATGACTTGGTTTTCTAAGTTATGTACATTTGTGAAGTTATAGTAGCAATACCACTCGCTAACGGTGAAGGAAAACATCGTGAGGAAACCTGGGTGTCTTAGCTATTCACATGTTTCAGCGCTTGAAATCGCCAATCCGCGGTGGGCACGCGTGGTGATTAAGCCCATAATCTCTCCATGAGAGAAGGCCTGTGCCCTATAGTGGGACGTTTATAGGCTGCTTGTGACGATACGAAACACGCATTTATTTTTTTATTAAGAGGAAAGCGCTGGCACGGATAGCCAGAGGTCGCGGGTTCAAGTCCCGGCATGGGTGGAATTTTTAGCCTGTGAATCATCATCAACCCATTATGTCCCCACCGAGGGGCACGGGTCTCTTCCCTGAGGAAGGTATAGGCCATACTCCACCACGGGGGCCAAGTCCGGATTGGTGGAGGCTTGTAGACTAGTGGCTCGTCTACTGTCAGAAGTTGTCAAGCCGCCCTAAGGCCTCTGACTTGGCTTAACGACTGCCATCTATCGACGGCAGCCGGCACCAACAGCTTAACGTGCCTTGCGAAGCACGGAACCGCTCGGAAAAATGCCACTAGCGTTAGGCATAGACGGCGACCCATCCATGCACTGAACGCGCCCTGTGTTGCTTAACCTTCGTGATCGTTTAAGATCACTCAGGCAGCCGGGGCTACGAGCGATTCTACGAGCCTGTGAATAGGCTTTTAAAAATATAGAACACTTTTTGAAAATTTGTCATCATGCCTATTTACATTCTGTTTGAAGAATGTCAATGTACAGTGTTATCCGCTGTCTTTGGTTCAAGTTGTAGTGGGGAAAACTTGAGTAACGCAGTCATCCGTTGGTGTATTATAATAATGCAGCCTATATTTGCAAAGGTTAATACATCCTTTACGGAGAATTGTATACGTTTCTGCAATAAGATCCCTGAGGATACAATAAGCTTGCCAGAAACGCGGTTCAAAAAATGTGTAAAGCGCACTTTGTGCCAAGAGGGCTACTATAGCATTAAGGATTATTTAGATGACAAACATTGTGTAGGAATTAAAGCCAGTTCAATGCATTAGTACTAGGTTTTAGAAGATTAAAATATGTCATCATCATCAGCCATTTGACGCCCACTGCAGGACATAGGCCTCCCTCATGGTTTTCCTAACCATGAGGGGTTTTGCCATAATCGCCACGCTCGGCAGACGGGTTGGCGATCGCAGTATGCGGTTGGAATCTCAGGAAGACGCTGCTGCCCGTCTCCTGGTAATTGATTTCCTTAGTTGCCTTCTACGAGTTCTACGACATCCACGGAAGGAAATGGAGTGACACTATTCTTAACCCGGCGCCACACGGTAGAATATGGAAACTCTGTTAATTAAAATATGTAAACTCTGTTAATTAAGGGTTGAAAAGACTAAAGTTTGGAGTTTTTTTGTCCGTTTTTTCTCCAAATGATCTCTAGTTTTACTTGTAATAAGTCACAGTTTCTGTGTTACTTTGAATTTTTATTTTTATTTGAATATACGACACACAGTAGAGCACAGACCTTCTCTCATAGAGAATGGGCTTAATTACCACGCGTGCCCACCGCGGATTGGCAATCCTCACGATGTTTTCCTTCACCGTTAGCGAGTGGTATTGCTACTCTAACTTCACAAATGTACGTAATTAAGAAAACAAAGTCATTGGTACACGCCGGGATTCGAACCCACGACCTCCCGAATGAGAAGCCGGCGCCCTACGGCTCCGCTGTTACCGCTTCATTCCATCATATTTGCATAAAATTGACATACATACATAAACTCACGCCTGTATCCCAGAGGGGTGGAGACCAGCGACTGCCACTGGCCACGATCCTGACAGATCACATTCGCTTCCTCAACATTCATTAGTCGCTGCATGCACGCACGCCGGTTTCGGGTACTTCTCATCTTGACCTTTGCTAATACATCCCTTGTTTGGTCGAAGTATGTCCGCCTGGGACGTCCTTTACCGGCCCACGCACCCACATTCGCTCGATGTAGGTATTTGTTATGCATAAAATCGAATTAGCATAAAATGCATACCTACCTGTTCGTGCTTTGCCATGTGCGTGTTGAAGCTAGACTCTTCCTTGTACCCTTTGAAACAAGAGTGACATTTGTATGGAGACTCCGTATAGTTGGTACTGAGCATCCCTTTCTCCAACTGCTGTTTCTGCTCGCGCAAATTCAGTTTTTGCTCCTTGAAATATTGCCTGAGCAACGCACGGTTCTTCCCCTTGGAGCGGTCGGGAGTTCCTGTAACGTTGACCGTTGGGGCCTCCAGTGTGGTCCCGGCACCTGCGGAGAGTCGTTGTCACGGCTTGTTAGATTTACTTGCGTGTAACTGACAAGGCA
This sequence comes from Yponomeuta malinellus, assembly GCA_947308005.1. Lineage (NCBI taxonomy): Eukaryota > Metazoa > Arthropoda > Insecta > Lepidoptera > Yponomeutidae > Yponomeuta > Yponomeuta malinellus. The sequence goes on from OX371023.1 coordinate 5,235,859, forward strand.
AGCTAAAAAGTACCCGAAACCGGCGCGCGTGCATGCAACGACTAATGAATGTTGAGGAAACGAAAGTGATCTGTCATCATTGGTTGGGTACCTATTTAGGTACTGAATAATAGTGGACTAAATGCAAATAATACTATAATATCAAATAATCAGCAAACGTATGTATTCTCTATCTGACGCAGGAAAAGTAAGTGAGTGACACCTGTCACTCGTCCATAGACATACTCCCGGGGTTGAACTTCGTTCAAGAATCTTCTTCTATCGGGAGCGGGCAGATGTTGTTGAAGGCTCTTCGTATGGTGCCTCTCTTAGTCTTTATTTCAGCAACGCGTGAGATGCCATCGCTGCCTGGATGAGTCTTCGTTACTCGTCCGAGCAACCAAAGTAGAGGCGGTAGAGTTTTATCCCTGATGAGAACAAGCGTGTTCGGCTTCAGGGTTCCTGTTGATGTATGCCACTTGGTTCGCTGTTGTAAGAGTGACACATACTCATTGGAGAATCGCATCCAAAAGTGCTGTTTCATATGTTCGATTCTCTTATATCGTTCTAGGCTATTAATGTTTCTTTCTGAAACTTGCTGATAAGGCACAGTTGTCAGTGGTCGTCCGATTAGAAAGTGGGAAGGAGTAAGGGCGGAAAAGTCATTAGGTTCAGAGGATAGAGGAGTGAGTGGCCGTGAATTGAGGATCGCCTCAACTTGAACCAGGCATGTGGCCATTTCCTCATAAGTAAAGTGGGGACAATGTGGAGGAGAAGATAAAATTCTTTTAAGATGGTACTTAGTGGATCGCACCGTGGCCTCAGATATACCATTAAAATGTGGTGAATATGCAGGAGAGAAGTTGAAACGTATGCCTTCTTGGGCAATATCTGAGGAAATATTTGACGATGCTAAAAACCTTGCCAATTCATTGGAAAATCCGACAAAATTCGTGCCGTTGTCGCACCAAATGCTCTCGGGCTTGCCTCGTCGACTCATGAAGCGATTTAAAGCAGCCATAAAGGCCTCTTTTGTGAGATCCGTAACGAGCTCCAAATGAACTGCTTTGACAGCAAAGCAGACGAAAATACACAGGTACGTCTTGAGAAGCTTACAACCCCTACCCTTACGGTCAGCAATCAGCACTGGCCCACCATAGTCAATTCCTATGTTTAAGAAGGGGAACTCTAGCTCGGTTCGTGGTCTAGGTAAATTACCCATGACAGGTTGAATGTTGGTTGCCTTATGTCTAAAGCATTTGAGACAAGTTCTCACAGTTCGTTTCGCTAAGTCACTGCCTCGTAACGGCCAATAAGTAAGACGTATATTGGCCAAAAGCAACTGAGGGCCAGCATGAAGCAATTTTATGTGGTACATATGGAATATGATTCTCGTAACATGATGTTTGCTACAGAGCAAAATAGGATGTTTTGTGTCGTAGCTGTACGGTGAGTTATCTAAGCGACCGCCAACTCTAATTATAGAATTTTCATCTAAGAAGATAGAGTATGAACTGAGTCTATGTTTGGATGGCAATGGTTTATTGGAAAATAAGAGTTTACGTTCCTCGGGAAACATTTCCATTTGTGCGTTAACCAATATAAACGTATTTGCATTTTTTAATTCGTTGGTACTTAGATAACCGGTGATTCTTTGCGACTTATTCTTAACGTTGTGAATAAATCGTTTTATGTAAGCAACGACCCGTTGTAAGCGCGTAAAGCTTGAATATTTTGTTAATAGAGCCGTGATAAAAGGATCCACGGTATCAATAGCAAGACAAATTACTTCACTAAGGTCTAGTTTTCCGTGGTCATTAGGCTTCCGGGGCCAATTAGAAGACGGCAAAAGTAAGAATTCAGGCCCCGACCACCACAAACGTGATCTGCTGATTAGATCAGCCTTCAGCCCGCGGGAAACAAGATCCGCTGGGTTGTCTCGCGACGGCACATAACACCAGGTATTACCTCTGGTGCTCTCTTGAATTTCGTAAACACGTGCACGTACAAAAGACTTCAGTTGGCTAGATGACATAGCCAACCAACCAAGAACGATAGTAGAGTCACACCAGAAGCATTTGCCCGTGACTTTGAGGTTAAGAGACGCGATAACTTTAGTATACAGTCTTGCACCCAATAGAGCCCCACACAGTTCAAGTCTCGGAATGGTGGTGGGTTTTATGGGTGCTACTTTGTTTTTTGATGCAAGCAGCTGTACATGAATAGCGCCTGATTTGCTTATAGATCGTATGTAAACGCATGCTCCGTAGGCGCTTTCGGAAGCGTCTGTAAAGACATGTATTTCGACAGTATTGACCTCATCGAATAAGACCCATCGTGGTATTTTTACTGAATTTAAAGAGGGCAATGTCTCTATGAAGGAGAGCCAGCTAGTTGTTGTTTCCTCTGAGACTGCGTCGTCCCAGCCCAACTTATCAATCCAAAGTTTTTGCATGATAAGCTTAGCCTCCACTATACAAGGCCCTACAAGTCCTAGCGGGTCGAAAATTTGACTGATTACAGACAATATGTGGCGTTTTGTGACTTTAGGTTGGTGCTCGATATCTATGGAGAACGATAGAGTATCTGTGTTGCAACTCCAGTTTAAGCCTAAAGTCTTCGAAGGCACGCATTTTTGTTCATCTAAAATATGTAAGACGTTACTATTTGTAATAGATTCATTACTGTTCGTGATAGCCTCTAAGATTTTAGAATTATTTGATTTCCATTTTCTCAAATTAAATTTTGCAGATTGTAGGATGGAAATAACTTCTTGGCATTTATTTATGACGTCTTCTTCAGAATTACCGCCGCTCAGAAAGTCGTCAACATAGAAGTCATGTTGAATCGAGCGCTTGACTTCATCGTTGGAAGATTCAGACGCTAAAGATACTAAGCACTTTATAGCCAAATATGGCGCTGAAGCCGTGCCGTATGTGACGGTGTTTAAAGTGTAGCGCTTTATTGGATCACTCTGATTGTAACGAAAGAGAATTTGTTGTAAATTCCTTTGTGAGACGTGAACATCAATTGCTCGGTACATTTTCTCAATGTCACCGGAAACAACGTATTTATGAGTGCGGTAGCGTAACAGGATAGAAAGCAAGTCATCCTGTACGGTTGGACCTACCATTTGTATGTCGTTGAGCGAGTACCCTGAAGACGTAACAGCTGATGCATCAAAGACTGTTCGCAATTTTGTCGTAGTACTCGACTCACGAATGACTCCGTGATGTGGTAAATAATAGTTTACTTCGTGAGCATGTGAAGACTCTTCATTTTCGATCATGTGGCCCAGGTCTTCATACTCGTGCATAAAATTCAAATAAGCTTCTTTGAATTTCGGCTCTCTATAAAATTTCCGTTCCAGTGACAAGAGACGTTGTTTCGCCATCTGAAATGAATCACCCAAGACGCTAGGATTTTCTTTGAGCGGCATCATTACAACAAAACGACCCTCTTCGTTACGTGAGGCGTTTTGATAAAAACTCTGCTCACAGGCGCGCTCTTCTGCTGAAAATTTATGCTTTGCAGATATAGAGTCAAGCTCCCAAAAACGCGAAAGCTCGGGCTCGCGTCTATTGTCACTAGTTTTTGAAAGATGTGTGCAGTGTTGATATGAAGTAGGATGTGCTACTGGACCGGAAACCACCCAGCCAAGCTTGGTTTCATAGAGTTTAGGTGCGTTTTTACCTAAGTCGATTGAGCTACTAGATATTATATCCCAAAACGCTTCTGCCCCTACCAATATGTCGATGGCGGAGGGTACGTTAAAGGATGGATCAGCAAGGTGCAGCCCCGATGGAAGAGGTAATTGGTTTACGTTTATATATGTAGATGGTAAGGCTTTCGTAATTTCTGGTAAAATTAAGCATTCCAGGTTTATTTTATAGTCATTGTATGTCGACTCTATTTGTAAGGTGCAAGACTGTGAACTTGAACTAGTCTGATTGCAAATACCTGCGACTTTGTAGCTTGTACCGCGGCGAGACAGACCCAGCTTACCAGAAAGACTCTCAGTGACGAGGTTGACCGTACTGCCGTTATCCAGCAGCACGCGTGCGGTCTGCCTTCGACCTTTGCTGTCTACCACCTTCACAAGGGCTGTGGAAAGCAAGACAGTCGGCGCAGTTGCATTTTCAGTGAAGTCGGCGGACAAGGCGACTTTTGTTACTTCAGGTTCTACAGTAGGCTCTAAATGTAAAAGCGTTGAATGTTTTTCTTTGCAATATTTGCAATGCGAAAGGCGGCATTTATTTAAAGGATGCCATGGACGCAGACAGTTAAGGCAAACTTTGTAGCCTTTAACCTTCTCGATGCGCGATTCAATTGACAATTCCCTAAAAGCATCGCAGTTAAATAAGAAATGTTCCATGCTGCACATGGGGCATTTTAACTGTGACTTAGGACTTTTATCATTGTGATCGACGCGATGTGCAACGACGAAGCTTTTTTGCTTATGTTCTGTACGTACAGTTTTGTTTTGCCTACTATCTTCGATCGTTTCTAGTAAGTCTGCCCTATTGCTAAGAAAAGAGCAGAATTGTGACAAGGTCGGTGCATCGCTTAAAGTGTTACGATGCTCCTCCCAATACCTGCTGGTTACGGCATCCAACTTTGTTGACATTACGTAAATAATTAAAGTATCCCAATGTTGAGTGGGTTGTTTTAGCAATGTCAGTGCCCTGATATTTTTATTCGTAACGTCAACAAGGTAACGGATTGCTTTGCTTGACTCTTTCTGTAAAGATTCCACATTAAATAATGTCTGCACATGGTTGTTGACGAGAAGACGGTTATTATTGTACCGCTCGCATAAAAGGTCCCATGCATTTTTGTAATTTTCATTTGTGAAATCAATATTTTTTATGATGAGAGCTGCGCTGCCGTTTAATGAGGCACGAAGATAATGAAATTTGCTTATAGGATCTAAGTTTTCATTTTGATGAATCAAAGATTGAAAAGTGTCTCTATATTCAAGCCAGTGCTGATAGCTGCCATTAAATTGAGGTAGATCAATTTTAGGTAGTTGAACGGGTACATAACTTTTATGCTGACAAGTCGCTCCTGTGTTTGCGCCTGCAGCAGTAGACGCATTGGTATTAGCAGGAGGCATCTCATTGCGGACCCGATCGTTGTAAGAGGCCATAATAGTGCGCGCGATCGAGACAAGGCCGAAATACTGCTGCTCGAACTGACCGCGCTCGAGGTACAACTCTTCAGGCTTGTCCGAAAGCATCTCGAGCTCGTTCTGAAATTGATCATAATCAGCGTAAAGGGCTTCAATTTTTGAAAGTCGGAAGTCCAGCTCAGCGGCAAGGATTTCGCTTAATTTGTCATGGCTTTTTGCTTGTTTGATAAAGTTGTCGAAGATGGTCAATTTTGCTTTTATGCTACCACGAGACCGTCTCAATTCTTTTATACGGTTGTCCGTTTGGAAGTTATCTGTTTTGCTAGCTGTAGCCATGATAATAGGATAGTGGGACTAATAAGGTTCCTATGTAAGAGGAATGTATGTTAAGAAGTTTACTAATTGATTCGCAATAAATTGTAAATAGGTATTCAACTTGATTCGACTCGCCGAGAACAGAAGACACCTGTGCGATAAGAGGCGACTAGCCGATGCACAACAGGCAAATAATATGGCTCGGGCGGGCGTAAAAAAGTTGCGAATCAAATGATTAGAATTAAATTATGATGGAAAAAGACCACAAGCCACTAGTTAAGAATTGGCTGTAGGTATGATGGTATGGGAAGGATGAAAGGGAAATAAATCGGAACGAACGCACTTGATGTACTGTTTTCGCCTTTCATGGTTGACTTGACTTGATGTCCTACGTCGATGTCTTTTAAGAGTCGGTACGCGCTGAATCCAAGTTCTTGGTTACAATCTAGACGATAAGAGACTTCTCCCTCCTTAAAGTATCCTCGCTTCACACGATGAAAGAGTCCTCTTCAAAGATGGGATTGTCGAAAGACGTCCGGTTGCAATTCCAAGATGTCTTCTTACGCGAGTAAGTATGTATACGACAGTTGAACGTTTGAAGAAATTTGAAGTAGATAGGTAGTATTTTGCCTTTCCTCGAAGGACCAGTGGTTGGGTACCTATTTAGGTACTGAATAATAGTGGACTAAATGCAAATAATACTATAATATCAAATAATCAGCAAACGTATGTATTCTCTATCTGACGCAGGAAAAGTAAGTGAGTGACACCTGTCACTCGTCCATAGACATCATTGTGGCAAATGCCAGTCCCTGGTTTCCGGCTACCCCTCTAGCAAGCATTTATCTAGCAAGATAAAAAGTACCCGAAACCGGCGTGCGTGCATGCAACGACTAATGAATGTTGAGGAAGCGAAAGTGATCTGTCAGGATTGTACCAAGTGGCAGTCCCTGGTCTCTGCCTACCCCTCTAGGATACAGGCGTGAGTTTATGTTATGTAACTGACCAGATCACGATCAAGAGCCTGGGTCTCTCGCTTCCGAGTCCAGTGCTCTACCCACTAGGCTACCACGGCTCTTATAATCTCTTGCTGGTAATAAATCTAATCTCCGGTAACGGTGGCGGGGAGTCGCTGGATGCGGGCGGCTATACGACGGCAACCTTGTAAAACCACGAAGGAGGCCTGTGCCCTGCAGTGGGCGTCAAATGGCTGATGATGATGATGATGAGGTAATAAATTTAGGAATTCTGTTTCTAACCGTCGTGTTGATTTGAAACTTTGCAAGTGTATATAATTGGGATGAAAGTGCAGTAATGTGGTATCATTTTATTTTATAAAGGAGGAAAAACAGAATTAACAAAAAATACTTAAATAGAGAAAATGAGTTAGCTTAATACATTTTGTTAACTCCTAAACATTCCTCACCGATAGATAAAAGCTTAATGATCTGTGGCGAGCACATGTCAACTCTGCGCGCGCACTATAAACTCCAACATTCCTACATCGCGCAAGCAAAATGTTTCACATGACATACCATAAATATAACGTCCGACAAACATTAGTCGGACCGGCCGTCCCCAGGCATACGATCTGCCTGGCGGGAAATTTCCCTTTATAGTGGAAGAGCACGATCACCCGCTCTTCCCTATAGATCTTAAATGACAAACTTAAAAAAAATGGCGTGCAAGAAAATATACAACAATACACACAAAAATTATGATGGAGCTGATTATCATCGAGCTGATTTCATGATGGAGCCGGAAGTAAATTATCTTGGTGCACTAGAGCCTGTTTCATAGGACTACAATCCGTGGGTTACTATGACAATTTGATGTACATTGCAAAGTCAATCAACCCACAGATTCACAAGTAGGAGTAATGTACATCGAATTGTCATAATAAATTATGAATTGTAGTTTTAGGAAATGAGACCCTGGAGTGCAAAGTAGTTCTGTAGAAATATCTGTGCATTTTCCTTTATAGGGTTCCGTACCCAACGGGGTAAGGGAAGGGACCCTATTACTAAGACTCCACTGTCTGTATGTCTGGCTGTCTATTATCAGACTGTATCTCATGAAACGTCATAGCGAGACACACGATGTATTTCTGTTGCCGCTATAACAACAAATACTAAAAAGAGAATAAAATAAATATTCAATGGGGGTCCCATACAACAAACGTTGTCTAAAGACAGCGCTCGCCATCTAGCGGCCATCTACGTGACCTTCACAACGCCAATGTCATGTCGTTAAATGTCAATGTTAAACAATTCTTGTTGGTTTAGATGGCGCTGTTCTCAATGTACCTAATCTGTCTCGTCTCGATCGGAACCCTTCGCGCGCGAGTCCGACTCGCACTTGGCCGGTTTTTTTAATGTACAATAAAGTGTTCTCTATGTAGCTAAATGTTTTTGGTGTAGTGGAGTACAAAGGGATCATACAATCCATTGGTTCCAAAACTCCCGAATTCTCTTGCGCATCAGTTCCATCTTCCTTCGGGTGCGACTCGCATTCTGGTGTAACCAGGTCGTCCCTATCGAGTTGGTTCACTTCGTCGACTGTGATCTAGAAATAAATATTGTAATTAGTTAAAATATGGTGGGGTTAAGACAAGAAGATAAGAATATTCTTAACTGCACACAAGAAACAAGAGACATGAAATATGACAGTTACAATGAAATAGGACAATGGGCGGCCTTATTGCTGACAGCAATTTCTACCAGACAACCTTGTTGCGGAAAGGTGGCCGAAGGAGAAAGAGAGGGGTTGACAGAGACCAGGGTCTGCCACTTGAAAAGACTTTTCGATGAGGAAAACTATAAAATCACAGAGAAATCACGAGAATCGGGGCTTCACCAGCGCCCTCCAATGAAAAATAAAAAAAAAACATTTACCATTTATTCACTTTCTTACATCTAACATATCTTCTTTTACAGATCGTTTTTGCAAAAAAGTGTCAGTACAATCTCTCGATCATGTTAATAGTGATTTTTAGGATCCACGACCGAGAACCTAGGGGTCAAGGACCTGGGACTAGTCAGCATTTATGCAAAACAAAACGGCCAAGTGCGAGTCGGACTCGCGCACGAAGGGTTCCGTACCATTATCTATGCAACATTTGAATATTGGCCAACTTACTGCGCCTGGCTTCTCTCATCATGACCTTATTTTTGCTTCGTATAAACTTAAAATTCCTAAATTCAAACCTAAAATTCTTTTCCAACGTAATTTTGCGCGGATGGACGTGGATAAGCTCAAGGCTGATGCCGAACGCTTAGACTGGTCACGGATGGAACTATTGGGTACGGTGGATGAGAAGGTTGACCTTTTCAATAGTCTTATTATTGGGCTGTATGATACTCACGCACCTGTACACGCAGTTAAAATGAAACGTCCTCCAGTTCCCTGGCTGACGAAGGAAATCCGCGGCCTGATGGCTAGGCGAGATAGTTTGCGCCGGAAACACAAGAAGAATCCCACTGAGGAAAACTGGATCCTATTTAAAACGGCCAGAAATCGCTGCAACCAGGTGATTAGGAACGCCAAGCGTCGCCACATACATTCGTCTATCGAGCAATGCTCTCCCAATAATATTTGGAAATTTCTACGCACCCTGGGATTTGGGAAGTGTCGGCAAGACCTGAACTCGTCTCTTGACGTCAATAGTCTAAACCAACATTTCTCATCTCCCCCACACTCTGTTGATCCTCTGCTAAAGGCTTTAACCATTAAGTCCATAGCATCATCTCCCGTAGCTTCACCCCGCCCCTTCTGTTTCACCCCGGCTACTGCCTCCGATATTGAGAAAATCATCCGCTCCGTTCACACTAAGGCAGTTGGTCACGACTCTGTTGGGCGTGACCTGCTATTGCCGATCCTAAACACGATCCTCCCCGCACTGACACACGTTGTGAATTTCTCCCTCTCCTCTGGTTCCTTTCCCTCCCAGTGGAAAATGGCGTTTATGGTGCCTATTCCAAAAATATCAATTCCCACAGATTTTAAACACTATCGGCCCATTTCTATCCTGCCCTTCCTATCCAAAATCCTGGAACGTGTGGTGAATCGTCAGCTAATGGCTTTTCTCCACACCAACCAACTCTTAAACTCCTTCCAATCCGGTTTTCGTCCATCCCATAGCACATCCTCAGCACTCATCAAAATAACTGACGATTTGCGCTTCGCTATGGATGGTCGACAGCTCACTCTCCTTACCCTGCTAGATTTCAGTAGTGCATTTAATTGCGTAGACTACGAAATCCTCCTTGCCATTCTCCGCTCCCTCAACATATCGGAGACAGCCGCTGTGTGGTTTCACTCATATCTCCACGGCCGTCAGCAGCGCATACGTGCGGATGACGTTGTCTCCGATTGGTGTGACGTCACTGCTGGTGTTCCGCAAGGAGGAGTGCTTTCCCCATTACTTTTTTCTGTCTTTATTAATACCCTTGTCTCCGTAGTCAACTTCAGTTCCTATCACCTGTACGCAGACGATCTCCAACTCTACTTGCCGTTTAAGCAGGACCTTCTTAGAGTCACAGTCCAGAAAATGAACACGGACTTGATCTCAATTAGCGCATGGACTGAAAAGTATGGTCTGCTGGTCAACCCAGATAAGACGCAAGTCATTATCCTGGGTAGTAGGGCTCTGCTATCTAAGATTGACAGGGATACCCTGCCGCCTGTCTGTTATAATGGCATTCCCTTACCGTACTGCAGAGAGGTAAAAAACTTAGGTCTCCACATACAAGACAATCTATCATGGGAGAAACATGTTGCCGAAGTAAGTAGGAAGATCTTCGCATCCACGCACTCCTTGAAACGTATGCAGAAGTTCCTACCGTTCTCCGCTAAGGTTACGTTGGTCAACGCCTTGCTTCTCCCAGTCATTGACTATGCAGATGTGTGTTATCCCGACCTCACTGAGGAACTACTTGACAAATTAGATCGACTTCTCAATGTCTGTATTCGTTACATTTTTGGCCTCCGTAAATATGACCATGTTTCCCAGTTTCGCACTCAGCTTAATTGGCTAAATATCCGCTCCCGTAGGAATGCCCACATTGTGACACTTCTTTATGGGATCTTACATAACCCCTCCTCTCCCCAGTATCTCCGCGAACGTTTCGCCCCTCGTGGCGTGCATGGTCGCCTTCAGCGTCCATGCAAAGACCTGCTTCTAGACATCCCCGTACATGGTACGGTAGGCTATTCAAATTCTTTCACTGTGACAGCGGTGCGCTTGTGGAACGCGCTACCCCTGTACATACGCCAGGCCCCGTCAGTCGACGTGTTTAAAAGTAGAATCCACGAGCACTACTTCGAACTTCAGAGTAATAATCCTATTATATAAGTAATTTTTATGTAGTTGTGTTTATTGTATTATAGTGTGTATTTTATATGTATTTGGTATGTATCTTGTTATAATAACTATGTAATTTTATTGTAATATAGTTTATATAATTATTATTATTTATTCTTCTTTGTTCTTGCAATAAATCTTTCTTGGCACTACCCCTTGCACTATCCACATAACCCAAGGTTAGCTGGAAGAAAATACTTACTAGTATTAAGCTCGCCTTTGTACAAACACCTCTTGTGCAATAAAGTATTTTTGAATTTTTGAATTTGAATATTTCAGGCATCTACCTGTTGCCGTTATTAATATCGAGCAAAAAACGGCAAAAAGATCAGGTTTGTTGTATAGGAGCCCCCTTAAATATAATATGTAAGGGACGACCCAGACGGACATACTTCGACCAAATAGGGGATGTATTAACAAAGGGCTAGATAAAAAGTACCCGAAACCGGCGTGCGTGCATGCAAGGACTAATGAATGTCGAGGAAGCGAAAGTGATCTGTCAGGATCGTAGCAAGTGGCAGTCCCTGGTCTCTGCCTACCCCTCTAGGATACAGGCGTGAGTTTATGTTATGTTATGTTATGTTTATTGTCTTTAGTATTTGCTGCTATAGCGGCAGCAGAAATACATCATCTGTGAAAATTTCAACAGTCTAACTATCACGGTTCATGAGATAGAGCCTGGTGACAGACGGACGGACGGACAGCGGAGTCTTAGTAATAGGGTCCCCTTACCCTTCGGTTACGGAACCCTAAAAACGGCAGTTTTTGCGTTAATGCTATCTAGTCAAGGATGATTTACTTGATAGCATTAACGTTCTTGTATCTTGTCGTAGGTTTTTGGTCTAAGACTTTCGTTCGTCGTTCCTAAATCAATATTTACATGACTAACAAAAAAGAAGATGTTGTAAAGGGTCTTGACACAGACGGACGGATAACAAAGTGATCCTATAAGGGTTCCGTTTTTCCTTTTGAGGTACGGAACCCTACAAAACCAGCAGACTCATCAGCAGCTCGTTAGCGCGCCGGCTCCTCTCAGCGAACTGTCGCTCCTTTAATTCAGTTTAAATAGTTGTGGCAAAGCGAAACGGTGATTTTATAGGAAGAAAAATTACCTCTGCCGAATTCTCCAACAGACTCAGGCGGTGCACGCTGCTTGCAGACTTCCCCAGAAGACAAATAAATCTATTCTACTCTGAAAAAAAAAAAACAATACTCTAAATAAACCGGTTTGACTCTAACCCTACCTCCGTTGACTTCTCCAGCAGACTCATCAGCAGCTCGTTAGCGCGCCGGCTCCTCTCAGCGAGCTGTTGAGCGGCATGCAGCTGCGTGACGCAGGCGCCGCACGCTGCTTGCGGCAGAGGGCCGCTCGCGAACAGGGCGACACCGGCTAGCGCGCCGTACGTGCCCGCTAGCCCGAGCGCGTGCATCGAGGAGACGGGGCGCGTGGTAGCCAGGCAAACGCGGCATACCTGGGAGACGGTCGCATGGCGTCAAGTGTATTTCCATGTTTGTGATGTTCTTGCCTAGTTACGGTAGCTGTGATACCTCCATTTGCCGAGGTATTTTTCTGTGTAATTTCCTTTTTCATGTACAATAAAGTTTTCTCTATCTATCTGTCTATATTCATTATTGCACAAAACGGTGATTGTAATGTACAGTAGGCAGGCTTATTGCTAACTATTATTTCGATTTTAAATCCTTTTCATCACATGTAATAGACAGTACTCAAGACAAAAATCAAACTCCAAACTTGTCTATCTTAACAGAAATAATGTTCCAGCTTCTTTCTTTTAGAGAAATAATGTTCCAGCTTCCTCTTCAGACTGGTCAGCATGTGTCATGAAAAGTACTCCTGACAAGAAACCAAACGAGCCCAAACTCGACTATCGTAGCACTTTTTATCATCGAGTTCCTGTATGTAAAGTAACTAAATCGAAAAGCAAAATTATCTCACATAATGAAAACACACACCTGTGCTAAAATCTTGTAACTCCTGTCACTCACTCCTGTTTTCCAAGTTTAAACATTATTTTAACAATATTAGGGAAGAACAATATTTGGGAACTGTAATCTTACCATTAAATTAACTTTGTTATCGTCTTCCACAATGTCGACCATGCTGGACCTTCGGCTGCTTAGTTTTTTCTTGCCTTGGGACAAGATACCTGTGTACGAAACCAAAATTACAAATCTTACAAATTACGAAAACAAGCGAAATTACAGTCATTACAACGAGCCAGTAGCTAATATAAGGTGAATTTTATGCGCCTGCCTCCTATTTGAAGAGCCCTTGGTTGAATAAGTAGGTACTTTTTTTTTGTACATAATCAAAGGTGTTTGCAGTAAAGTAGTTTACAGGTATTTGGAGGTTATGTTTACACTTTTTTCTGGTTGGTAACAAAAAGACAATTATTTCTGAGCCGGCCACGGTAACTTACCAAATTCTTCAAACCGACTTTACACAGCAATAAAATGAAAAAGAAACAGGGAAATAGCTGGATTTCCTTTGGATTTTACCGGCACAGAGACTAGAGACTACTTGTATGCAGTGAGTGTTGCCAGATTCCGCACATAAAAAGTTACACGAGCAAAGTCAAAAAGTCACAAAAATCAAAAAGTTACCAAATATTTTCCCTGTGATGCGACCACTTGAAAGTTACTTTAAATCATTTTAAAATCTTAATTTTTTACTGGAACTTGAGAAATGAAAAAGAAAATGTAAAAAAATTACATACCTACACACATCAAAAAAAGTTTGCGATCACTTTGAAAAACTGAAATCTTTTTTGTTACTGTAGATAAATGGTTCCGAACCTGGGGGTAATTACCCCCACGGGGGTAAAACAGCTATTCCTTGGGGGGTAACAGAGTTGGTACCTAAAATAAATTAATAAACAGAAAAATAGATATTATATTTTCAGTATAAATTAAAATAACAGTGTGAATACGTGGAATGGCGCTCTCTTGTGTTCGAGATGTTCCTTTCGCGATTGGATTCTGCAGGAAATATGCAAAAGGCGAATGAATCGTGTCTTCAAGCTTCATATCAAATACCTAGCTTATCGCATTGCTATGAACAAAAAAATCCTTACACTATAGGAGAGGATCTCATCAAGCCATGTTTGTGTGATGCAGTATCTCTTGTTATCGGTGAGCAACATGAGGCCAAAGTTAAACAAATATCACTCTCAAATACCACAATTCAAAGTCGCATTTCAGAGATGAGTTCGGACATTTTGGCGACCGTTATTTCTGAAATTAAAGGAAGTCCCATGTATGCGCTACAGTTAGACGAGTCCACAGATGTAGCTTCGTGTTCACAATTGCTGGTTTTTACTCGGTACATTAAACATGATGATATAAAGGAGGAATACTTATTCTGCAAGTCTTTGCCCACTACCACTCGCGGCGAAGATGTATTCCAAACGCTAAAACAGTTTATTGACGAAAACGAACTGGACTGGTCAAAGCTAGTTGGCGTTTGTACTGACGGGGGGCGCCTTCCATGATGGGTATCCGTTCAGGATTTCAAGCGCTCGTAAGACAAGTTGCTCCTCAAGTTTTCAGTTACCATTGCTTGATACACCGTTATGCTTTGGCTGTTAAAACCCTTCCATCAGATTTACTGAGCACGTTGAATGATGTCATGAAAATTGTTAATCATATCCGAGGCAGCGCTACGAACTCCAGGTTATTCAAAATTTTGTGTGATGAAGTTGGTGCCAAATTTAATGCCCTTTTGTACCACACAGAGGTACGTTGGTTATCAAGAGGGAAAGTTCTAGGTAGGGTATACGAACTCCGTGAAGAAATAGCATTATTTTTTGAAAATCAAAGAACACAGAAAGAAAAAGAGTTTTTCTTAAAAATAAAACAAAAACCATTTGTTGAAAAGCTGGCATATCTTGCTGACTTTTTCAGTGAAATTAACAGTCTAAATATCTCACTGCAAGGAAATATGATGAATATTTTGACAGCGCAAGATAAAGTTGCCAGTTTTTTGCGAAAATTGGAACTTTACCAACGCAGAGTCCAAGCTGGCGATGTGTCGATGTTTACACAACTAAGTGAGGAATTGTTAAACTCCGAACCAAACAAAATCTCGTTTGAAAATTCAGTGATTCAACATTTAGCTGCGGTCATAGACTCGCTTAAGCAGTATTTTCCGAATATGGATAATCGCCAGACCAAGTCTTGGATATTGAGACAATTTTCTACTGATGAGGATATTTTCAAAGACGAAGATGTGTCGGCAAAAGTGGAATTTCTTGGACTGCGCGAAGATAGCACTTTCAAAGCAGATTTTCAAAATTATGAACTTTGTAAATTTTGGCGAAAAGCAGCTTCAGAATACCCCATCATTGCTGACAGAGCTCTGAAAACGTTGATACCGTTTGCTACAACTTATAGATGGAGAGTGGCTTCTCGGCTCTAGTAACATTAAAAACAAAGGCCAGAAACCGTCTGAACGTGGAGCATGACATGAGATGCGCGTTGAGTGTAACTAAACCGAATATTGAAAAACTTGCGAATTTAAAACAATATCAACCTTCACACTAGTGCATTTTTTATTAATAAAGTTCTATGTACTTGTTTGTATTTGTTTTCTTGAAATAATTTTGACTTGGGGGCAAAATCTGTTTCTCTAGTAGGCCATAGGGGTAACAGTTCTGAAAAGGTTAGGAACTACTGCTGTAGATTATATTATGATTTTTTCTTCTTTTTAGATTCTTTATTTAAAAATAAAGAATTAGAACACAAAACAATGACACCGTTCAGTTGTTTTTTCATATTAAAAGGCTTTCAGTCCTAGCTTACGCTCATTCAGAAATCTGATTTAGTCACTTATAACCGATTCAAGATATTTTTTGCGGAAAGTTGTGATTGAAAAAATGCCAAGAGGATTATCAGAGGTTTTACGAGCAAGAATAGTAACTTTGAGGGAAGAAGGATACACCACGAGAGTACTAGCACGCAGACTTGCTATATCCCAATCCTGTGTCGTGGCTACGTTGCAGAGGTACCACGGAATGGGGAATTTAGCTGACCTACCCCGCAGCGGTCGCCCAACTGTTTTGACAGCTGCCGAAAAGCGCTATATTAGATTGCTGGCAGCCCGTGATCCAACAATCAACGCCACTAAAATAAAAGCAGAAGTCAGGGCCGCCTCTGGGCTTGAAGTTAGCACGCAGTCCGTTCGCAATTGCTTGCACCACGCTGGATTACGAGCACGGAGGTCTTGGCGAGCTCCGCTCAATTCCCGGCAACGTCAACAACGAAGATTGCAGTGGGCTAGACTTCGGCAAAATGAAGAAGGTGAGGAAGAAAACATTTGGCAAAACTGTCTCTTCGTTGACGAATCCCGAGTCAGCACTCGTCCAGATAACCGACGTGTCCGTGTCTGGAGAAGACCAGGCGACCGTGAAAGACAAAGAACTGCCACTGGAACAGTTCAGCAAGGCGGAAAATCGGTGTCTTTTTGGGGTGGCATTATGATTGGAGCTAGAACGCCTTTGATCCCGTATCGGGGCTACATGACAGCAGACATGTACAAAGCAGTTGTTATTGATGATATCGTCAGACCATTCCGAGTAAACCATGGGCACCAATTTGTACTGGTCGATGATAATGCGCCCGCACATCGAGCTCAACGAGTCAATGCTGCTCTTCAAGAATACGATATCACACGTTTAGACTGGCCTGCGGCTTGCCCGACTTAAACCCAATAGAGCACGCGTGGGATGCTCTTAAACGAGCTGTATGGAACCGTGAACCACGTCCCCAGACAGTTCCAGAGCTCAGGGAAGCCGCTATTGAAGAATGGGATAGGTTACCCCAGGAAATGCTGGATAACTTGATCCTCAGCATGCCCAGGAGGATCTCCGCATGTGTTCGAGCCAGGGGAGGAGTTATTTTATATTTAATTTAACCTTTTAATAATAAATTGTTGTTTAAGTTTAATTAAACAGTATTTTTCTTTCTATGAAATTTTTATCACAATTACATTATGATTAATGGCTCAATTTTTTTTAAATAAATAATAAAAAATAGTTTTATATTTTAATTTCAAACAGGGTATTCCTATTTAAAGAAAGCATACAACATAGATTTTTTTCTTGATAAAGTTGAATTTAAAGAATTATAGGAGCTTATGCTATTGATCACAAATTTTTTTTGATGTGTGTATAATCTATTTTTCCAAACTTGTATTTTTTTGTATAAAAATATCCGCAAGTCAATGGTCCGCTTTCTTTGACAGTTAAAAGGTGAATTTAAAACACTTTGTAGATGGCACATAAACACATGTGTACCCATAGAAAAATCGTGTTGCTTTAGAAACGAGGCTGTCAAATTTCGCTTGCACTGATATGATTATAAATTATTCAAAGTAACAAAAAAAGTTACAACGGGCGTTTAAAAGGTACAAAATTTGTGACAAAAGTCATAATATGGCAACGCTCTTTGAATGTTTTGTTTGACTGATCGACATCTCTACTTAATTAATCTGTGATTTGATTTATTGACATTGTAGAGTGACTTTGGAACGCATCATTGTATAGCTAAACTGTGGTGCTTTCTGTGCTGAAAAGCATGAAGATAACATCTCAAAATCACAATGCGAGAGCGTGTTGAAGCCATAATATTTTATCCTCTAGTTAGATGGTATTGTATGTTATGTACATCCTAGATCACGTTATGAGAAGATTCATTTAGATGAAGTTGGCTATTTCACAATAACAGCGCCATCTAGTGATGAGTAGCGATATCAACAGATTCGCCAGGAATCGTCTCACGCGAACTCGGTATGACGCGATCTAGGATGTACATAACATACAATACCATGGCGCGTTGGGGAGGTACTGGGCGCCAATACATCGCGTCTATAAGCATCGCGCGAATTTAAAATACGCCCTTACCCCCGGTTTCTCGTACACTAACAAGCTATTAATCTAAACAGCTGTCAGTGGTTTTTTTTGTATGCACTTTGGTCAATTGACAGCTGTTAACAGTAGATTAACAGCGTGTTAGTGTACGAGAAACTGGGGGTAAAACTCTCGACTCAGAATCGAGAGTTTGATTTGCCCTATCTGGACAATGCCTAAGTTAACGCCATCTAGTGACTTTTGAGGTAATCTCGCAAAAAAGATTGTTCGTGAAGATCCGATATTTGGAACAAAAGCCCTCTTCCCGCCATAGTTCGCCCTTGGCGGGTTTTTTTTATTAGGGAAGGGACACCCCAAACAATTGTTGTGTCGCGAAAGTACTCATTCAGCTTGCGATACAGTTGCCATGACGGTACGTTTTCCGCAATTTACGTATCCATTTGAGTACGAAACGACTCCATCCAGGGCCTAGATTCTGTTGATGCATTGTAGTAACATGACAACCGCATGAACATGGCAGTTTTAATTTCATGGCTGCTTTAAGTCTACGCGGGCACACCCATCAAACCTTCTAGGCGTCAATGGTACGAAAAAACACGTCACGTGACCCGACAGTGTACCTGTCATTGTACTACAATGCACTAACAGAATCGGCCCTCAGTATCCTGAAATAGGCACTGTCGGTATTTCCACGAAATTAACACGAAAAAAATACCAATGTATTGTGTTTCCTGTTTCTGTTTGGCGAAATATTGTGGACTACCTGATTGGCCTAGGCTACGAGCCCACCGAAGACATTCTAAGAATTATAAAATAGATCTTGTTGCTCAAAAATATTTTGCTTGCTCATAAGACACACACACACCCACGCACGCACGCACGCACGCACGCACGCACGCACGCACCCACACGCACACACACACACACACACACACACACACACACACACACACACACACACACACACATACATACACAAACACACAGACACACAGATTTAATTTAATATTTATGCATTCTTCACTGTGTTTTAAAACTTAATTTTATTATAACCTTAATAGTAATATTAATTTGAGACTATTTCCTAACCGTCGCCTAAGTTAAAATGCTAAACCTACTTGACCAGTCCCCCACTATACAGACTTATAGTCTAGTGTGGGGGTCGCCGGTAAACATTGTCGTTTTATTCTTAACACAAACCAATTTATTTTCAACCTTCTCATACCCTTTGTAACTTGTGTAAAGTGGTTTTTAAAATAAATATTTTTATGTTTATGTTTTTATGTTTCCATTGGTAAGATTTCGTACACAAAACATATGGTCGCAGAACGAAGAAAACGACAATCGGTTGACTATCCGTTTATTGTTCACCAGCGAACGCGAGGCCGATACTCCTCGCTCAGCGAGAAGCGCTTGATGCTCTCGTATCCCAGGATTATGCTGAAGGAGAAACAGAAGGACTGTACAAGGCGCGCGGACAGTCCCTTGAGGTACAGGCCCCAGAAGCCCTCTTCTCGCCACAGCTCCTTGAAGACGTCCTTCATCGTGCCGACGCCCTCCACCTGTGAATAAGAGGGGTCGATCAGATTTAACCCTGAAATTAAGCCAGGACTGAAGTTTCAGCGGATGAAGTTTTAAAAACAATAAATCGAGTCGCAAGTAGGGTTACCATCTGACCGGATCAATCCGCTCCAGACCGGATTTTAAGGGTATGGACCGGACTCGGCCCGGATTTCATTCGAGACCGGATTTTTAGTCAAGCCAAACGTGGAAAGGGTTTTTTCACTCATGAATTCAGAATGGACGAAGGAGAGGAACAGATTGTCTGTGTAGTCAATAAGAGCAATGCTACTCACACAATATAATTTTCAACATCAGACAGACATGTCAAGAATTTTACTTAAAAAAAATTATTTTATGAAAGCTACTACTATTTTATGATTTTTTTTGTGCATATTTGGTAGCTATGAGAATAGGTCGTAGGCTAATTAATATGTCAAAACAACGTTTGCCGAGTCAGCTACCTAATCTATATACAACATGTCCCAAAATTCAACGATAAGCCGGCACCAGAGGATGGACCTACTAATGACTACTCGAGAAAAAAAAAGAAAAAAAAAATACCTCTACTGTTTTTTAAATTACTTAAAAAAAAGGAAATTCTTCGAAAATGTATACCCCTTATGACACTTTTAACTACCATGACCACAATTTTTCAAATATTTCAGTTTTTTTGTTTGTATCGGCAACCTAAGTAGTACTACTATTCACCATAATCTTTGAAAATTACAGAATTTTCGTAGTTTTATACAAAAAAACAACAAAAAAAATTATTTCCCTAAAATTTTGAAAGATTTTTACGTTCAGTACACTTTAACTCTTCGTAGTGTAAAAAAAAATATGGACACTACTATGGCAAGTTTTTTTAAAAATTAGCGCAACTAACCTAGATTTTAAAATGGTATAATACTTTAGGAAAACTAGCCACAAAAAAAAATAATGACACTTTTTCTAATCAAGAACCAAATTTCATAAGTTGTTGTTAATAGTAATCACTTCTACTATGTGCCTAAAATAGATTTCTTTCGCAAATTCTTAGAATTTGGAAGGGACATGTGCGTAGTCAGTGAAGTTCAGAAGTCAGAAAGAGATAGATAGTATACGTTAGAGAGAGATAGATAGAGAGCGATTATACGTTAGAGAGAAATAGATAGATTGCGATTATACGTTAGAGAGAGATAGATAGATGTTTGTTGTTAAATAACAAGAGGGCAGGTAGGAATGTTGCTGTTCTCTACAAAGTACAAAGTCAGTACGCTCTGCTTCTTTGTTTACTGTGCACCGTTTCGTATTCAATTGATGTGACTCTCGTACTAACGACTTTTGGCAGAGCGTACTGACTTTGTACTTTGTAGAGAACAGCAACATTCCTACCTGCCCTATTGTTATTTAACAACAAACATCTATCTATCTCTCTCTAACGTATAATCGCAATCTATCTATTTCTCTCTAACGTATAATCGCTCTCTATCTATCTCTCTCTAACGTATACTATCTATCTCTTTCTGACTTCTGAACTTCACTGACTACGCACATGTCCCTTCCAAATTCTAAGAATTTGCGAAAGAAATCTATTTTAGGCACATAGTAGAAGTGATTACTATTAACAACAACTTATGAAATTTGGTTCTTGATTAGAAAAAGTGTCATTATTTTTTTTTTGTGGCTAGTTTTCCTAAAGTATTATACCATTTTAAAATCTAGGTTAGTTGCGCTAATTTTTAAAAAAACTTGCCATAGTAGTGTCCATATTTTTTTTTTACACTACGATGAGTTAAAGTGTACTGAACGTAAAAATCTTTCAAAATTTTAGGGAAATAATTTTTTTTGGTTGTTTTTTTGTATAAAACTACGAAAATTCTGTAATTTTCAAAGATTATGGTGAATAGTAGTACTACTTAGGTTGCCGATACAAACAAAAAAACTGAAATATTTGAAAAATTGTGGTCATGGTAGTTAAAAGTGTCATAAGGGGTATACATTTTCAAAGAATTTCCTTTTTTTTAAGTAATTTAAAAAAAAGTAGAGGTATTTTTTTTTTCTTTTTTTTTCTCGAGTAGTCATTAGTAGGTCCATCCTCTGGTGCCGGCTTATCGTTGAATTTTGGGACATGTTGTATATAAAAGAAAGTCGTGTTAGTTACACTATTTATAACTCAAGAACGGCTGAACCGATTTGGCTGAAAGTTGGTAGGGAGGTAGCTAAGAACTGGGAGAAGGACATAGGATACTTTTTATGCCGTTCCCGTCGTTCCCGTGTGACGTGACATAAAACGTTGTATAACAAAACGCAACTGACATGGAATAACAAAACAACTCAGTCAAAATATAAGTCAGCGGTTCATTTGTTAAAAAAGGTATAACAAAACGCAACTGACAGCTGAGCATATTTAAAAAAAAAAGTTAAAGCAAGAAATATTAATACTCTCTGCCGGTAGGCGGTATGGGCTTAAGCTCTTAGCCTTTTCCATAAAGGAAAAATCATTACAAAAAAAAAACTGCCGGTTTAAGTTTCTAATAAAAAGTAGTCGTCCAAAACAGGACCGATTCGAGTTGCCATAAAAAAAAAAGCTACAAAGCAAACTTCAAATTTAAAATTTCTAATATTGTATTGCTGTGCCGTTTATCATCAATAAAAATACCATGCCGTGACCAAGACGATCAAATCTTTCTCGACAAAGCCGTCTGCCCCAAATGCCCCAAAACACGGGAACGACGGGAACGGCATAAAAAGTATCCTATGTCCTTCTCCCAGTTCTTAGCTACCTCCCTACCAACTTTCAGCCAAATCGGTCCAGCCGTTCTTGAGTTATAAATAGTGTAACTAACACGACTTTCTTTTATATATATATAGATGATAATAAAACGTTTATACTTAGTTGTAATCTACTGAGTTTTATTTTCCGCCAACGACCGGATTTTTTTACAGAAATCAGGATTTCTTTACACTTACAACCAGCTTTTCGAATTAAATAGTTTTTAACGAGCGATCACACTCCTTCTAACTTGCTCCTTTGTTCTTCCTCCCCCATCCCTTTCCTTCCCTTAACTTCCCTCCCCTTTCCCTTTTCCCTTCCATCCCCTTTCCCTTTTCCCTTCCCTCCCCTTTTCCCCATATAGTCCGCACAAATCACTCGCACATACACTGTAAAGACAGTAAACGATGCGCAAACGATCTGCGACTATGTTCACGTTACCGCCAAAAAGATCTGTGCGGACAATACCTTTCCTTTTTCTGTCCATCCCATCCCTCCCATCGTTTCCACAAAATACAGACCTGCAGCCGCGCACGCACAATGTCCAGCGGGTTAGTGAGTATGGTGGTGGTGAATCCTCCGAGAGTGCCGGCGACACACTGTATTAGCAGGTGCGACACCCACGCCGGACTGATCTTGAGGAGCTCGTCTGCGGAACGAACGCACGCCGTTAGTTCGAATTTCGCGTCTAGCGGCGTCACGTCTGATTACAATGCCGGAGGTCGTGGCTTCGGTTCCCACTGGGGGGCGCCGTGCATTTCATCATCAGCCATATGACGCCCACTGCAGGACATAGGCCTCCCTCGTGGATTTCCTAACCATGAAGGGTTTTGCCGTAATCGCCACGCTTGGCAGGCGGATTGGCGATCGCAGTATGCGGTTGGAATCATAGGAAAACGCTGCTGCCCGTCTCCTGGTAATGTATTTCCTTAGTCGCCTTCTACGACATCCACGGAAGGTAATGGAGTGACACTATTCTTAAACCGGCACCACACGCCGTGCATTTAACATAACATAAACATTTACATATAGGCACATGCATTGCTTCCGGCCCCACACTAGGATACCCTGTGTCATGGGAACCAGAAACAACGACATGTAAACATCCAAGCCCTGGGGGGTTTTTTTGTCCCCAGCCGGAATTCGAACCCGGGACCTCTCGCATGGTATGCAGATGCACCACCGCTGCGCCACGAGGTCGTCTTTCGTACAAACGGCCACAGGTATGGGTGTGTCTCCATGTTTGTGATGGCCTTGCCTGGTTACCGTGGCACAGAGTATCCTAGTTCGGGCCCAGGAGAAGTGATTCTTTTGTGTGGAAGTTATCATTGTTATTTCGCGCCAGAATGAGGTACAAAGCGCCCACCAGAGCGCGCTGTTGGGCACATGAGCGGCGAGGGAAGCGCGGTAGTACGCGCGCGCCGTGTAACTGGTGCTGATGTAACTCTCCTCAACCTGACTCCTGACAACCTGAATATTCCACCATTGTAAGAAAGCGCCGGCTGTGAAAACTTCAACACCAAACTCCGGACAGGGGCAATGAACCGAGCTAAATGGAAGAAGAATACGCTAACATAAATTGATACGCATCAGTATTTCATAGTGCGATACATGCACCACATGGTGCATACGTACACACGTTTAGCTATGAGTTTCTAAGTCTAAGTCTCTACAAGTGTAAGTTTTGTATCAGCAGAAAACTGGGTGAAAACCTGTATTTGGCTCACTAACTAGTTAATTAAGTCGCATATACTGTTTATTAGCTGTTGGTTTTCCATAGATAATTAATAAAATAAACAATAAGCCGAAACCCAGATCGGAATTCAGCCCCACAAGAAGTATGTTGACAAACGAAATGTGTCTAAAAATTTCGGGTGAACACTTTTTGCTGTTACCTTGATAAGCGGTATAGAGCGCCCACCAGAGCGCGCTGTTGGGCACATAAGCGGCGAGGGAAGCGCAGCGAGCGTAGCCGCGCGCGCCGTGTAACTGGTACACTCGGAGCGGTCAGTTAACAGTCAGGCGGTCGTTCGATCCGTCAGCCAGACAGCAATATAATAGAGTCACTCGTGTTCCAATGTTGTTGAAATTGACGAAAGTAACGCGAAATCCGCTTCTACCCTGTCCTGACTTTTTTGAGCCTGTCCTATACATATGTTGCGCAGACCAGTCTGTCGGGATCCTGACTGTAATTTGACAGCTAGACGTTAGGATTCCGACAGGATTCGGTGCGCATAATAAGGCCTCTGATTACACCCTGCAAATAGCGGTTACCTTGATAAGCGGTATAGAGCGCCCACCAGAGCGCGCTGTTGGGCACATAAGCGGCGAGGGAAGCGCAGTAGCCGCGGTAGTAGCCGCGCGCGCCGTGTAACTGGTACACTCGGAGCGCAACCGCACGCGCAAGTGCGCCGCGTGACCCTGCGCCCGCGTTTAAGTCGAGGCCGAGCGGATTGATCTTCTGGAACAAAGTTAAACTAGTTAAATAACTAATCACGTCCAGTTTAATTAGTCTAGGTTTGGGATCAGCCGCTATTTCACGCGTGTTATGTATCAGCCCTGTTACCCTCAGTGAATATTCAAAAAACTAGTCAAGACTCCAGACTCGCCGGGTTCTTGACAACGACGAGTCTAGACTCTTGAGGTACCCGGGTTCTTGACACCCTAAGTCGGGAGCTCTAAGACTCACTGGGATCTTGACACGCACTATTCTATGTAAACTTCATGTTCTTGATATTCAAAGAAAGAAAGGAAGACAGAAAGAAGAAATTTATTTAAAATGTCACAGAAACACAAAGTAAACACGAAGGTACACAAACAAAATACACGAACGTCAAAATAACAGTCACCAGTCTAGTTCTTGACCTCACTAATCTTGACTTCAGACTAACTTGGTTCTTGACGCTAACTTAGTCTAGACTCTAAGACTAATCGGGTTCTTGATACTCACTATTCCAGACTCACCGGGTTCTTGACAGAAGTCTACTCTAAGGGCCAGTTTCTGAATTGAGAATTTCGCTAAGTACCTAAATAGTTAACTGTGTCGTCTCTTCGAATTTCACAGAAAAGAGCGTGACAGAGCGTTACTTAAGTATTTACTTAGTATTATTCTCAATTCAGGCACCCGGTCTAAGACTCGCCGGATTCTTGACAGTAGTCTAGACTCTAAGACTCGCCGGGTTCTTGACAGTAGTCTAGACTCTAAGACTCGCCGGATTCTTGACAGTAGTCTAGACTCTAAGACTCGCCGGATTCTTGACAGTAGTCTAGACTCTAAGACTCACCGGGTTCTTGACAGTAGTCTAGACTCTAAGACTCGCCGGATTCTTGACAGTAGTCTAGACTCTTAAGACTCACCGGGTTCTTGCTGCCGCCGACGCGGTTTTTCATGAGCCCCAGCACCATGAGGTGTTGGCTGAGGACGTCAAATGGCACGATGATGGTCTGGCCGACGATGGACGCGCAGCCACCGCCGATAAACGACTGGCGGTTATAAAGATGAGATTCTTTTATGCAGCTCATATACGTCCCACTGCAGGGCACAGGCCTTCTCTCATAGAGATAAAAAAAAATCAATCAAAAGCAAAATCAATTTTTTTTTATTCAAAGTAGCACAGGAACTGCGACTTAATGAACGTTACAAGTTAAACTAGGTTTAATGCTGCCTGGGCTTAATTACCACGCGTGCCCAGCGCGGATTGGCGCGACACAGATCTGTGTCCAACTTAGTATGGGCCACCTATACGTTCCATTCCGCGAGGGCAGTTCAGGAGTTAAAGCACGTGAACACCGCAGACACTCAGGTTTCCTCGCGACGTTTTCCTTCACAGGTAGCGAGTGGCATTGCGACTACAACTTCACAAATGTACGTAACCATGATAGCAAGACAGTTAAAATTTTCACAGGTGATGTATTTCTGTTGCCGCCACAAATAATACTAAAAATAAAATAAATATTTAGGAGCGGCCCCATAGAAGAAACGTATTTTTTTGCCGTTTTTTGCTCGATATTAATAACGGCAAGAGGTAGACGCTTGAAATATTCACAGAATATTTAGTTTCTATATTCGCTTCAAAACTAAATAATGAAATTAAAATAAATTAAATGTTTAAGGGGGCTCCCATACAGCCAACGTGACTTTTTGCGATTTTTTTTCTCGATCTTTGAGTCGAATGTTGTATAGATAATGGTACGGAACCACTCGTGTGCGAGTCCGACTCGCACTTGGCCTTCTTGTTGGTTTCTATAGATGGCGCTGTTCTCTAATTCGATCTCTGTCTCTATCTCTGTCTGTATAGATAGATAATGGTACGGAACCCGTCGTGCGCGAGTCCAACTCGCACTTGGCCGGTTCTTTTAGTCACGGATACTACGTCACGAAGTCAACATCCGCGCGGGGAAGCTCCCCAATGCGAGCGCGGCAGGACTCACCTTCACTTTGGGGCTGACGTTGTATGCACCGAGCTGGTGCCGCACTCCTTCGTAGGTAGAGATGTAAAACACGCCCGAAATTATCTGAAACTGAATTTAAGAGATCATTACTTATTTGTTGAGCGGTTCAAAAACTGTGTAAAGCAACAAGGGCTACGATAACTTTTTTTTTATGCACCCTACATACGTCCCTCTACAGGGCACAGGCCTTCTCTCAGAGAAAGAGAGTCTGGGCTTAATTAGCACGCGTGCCCACCGCGGATTGGCAATATCAAGCGCCGTGTTACTGTGGCGGGGGGCCGCTGGATGCGGGCGGCACAAGACCGTAAAGCTTGGAAAACCATTAGGGAATCCTACGTCCAGCAGTGGGCGTCAAATGGCTGATGATGATGACGATGGTGAGGTTTGTGGACACCTCAGGCTCAAACATGAATTCGTCGCAGAATTTTATTAACTATTTATAATGTCTATAGCGGTGGCAGCTATAGGTCCGGTCGGTAGAACGCGTGTCTCACATTCAAAAGGTCGTAGTTTCGAAGGCCTGTGCTCAGCATTGCCTGAGGTGTTCCCACACCTCAGGGCTTGAAATTACCAATCCGCGGTGGGCACGCGTGGTAATTAAGCCCGTACTCTACCTCTACGAGAGAAGGCCTGTGCCCGACAGTGGGACGTATGTCGGCTGCATTATATGCAATAACTAGCTTACTCGAACAGCTGTTTTGCCATATTAATTAGGTTCGACCTATTCTCAGACCTACCAAATATGGTGTCCCGTCATTTGACAAAAAACAAATTACAAATTTACATCTGACAAATAACGATTGACAAAATTTTTCTTCTCAAATTGATCTTTATACAAAGTATTGTTTATGTAAATAACTAACTAAATAATAACAAACAAATTATTATTTTATAAAACATAATTTGACATACAAATCATTTATTATACACGTGAATTGGTAAAACAAAGCAAGGTTGACAAAATGCATTTTGCGGAAATTCTTCCTACACAGTTAATCTCCAACAGGGCCGTCTTTACCAGGGGGTGCAAGGGGTGCGGTGCACCCGGGCGCGGAGCGCCCGGGGGCGCCTGACGAGCGCTGATTTATTTTTACTTACGACAAATATTGTATGCGCAAGCATAACGTCATCAACAATAATAATTTTTTTTACTTTTATTACGCTATCGGCCCTTGTCATAAATGTAATTATACCGTATTACTACACTACACAAAATAGGTAACAACGCGCGCGGTAAATCTCTAATTCAAAGAGAGTGTATGTACGTTTGACACGTGCCGCCCGGTCGCCCGCACGTTGAGCAAAATAAAATTTTGCAGGCAAGCTCAGTATCGATCCCTGATCAACCTTGAACAACCAGTTTTTCGATATCTTGTGTCTTTCAAAAGTCGAACTCTCCGCAATAGGCATATTTCTAAAGAAATCTACCTAAAGGGGGCGCAGACTGAGTCCCGCACCCCGGCGCTGAATAGCCTTAAGACGGCCCTGATCTCCAATACGAATAGAGAAATATAGGTTCGACGACGAGCGCACCGAGGAGGAGTGTTAGGTTCCATGATGATAAAAACCCAAAGCCGTGCGAAGCGGAGCGGAGCGAGACGTCACGAAATGTTAAACTACACAAATGTACACAAACTGAGTTCGTTATTATGTAAAACATAGTTGAAACATCCAATATCTTAACAATTTGTAAAATTGCGAATTTGACAAACGAAATATGTGGTCAAATAAAAATTTACAAATTATAGTTTTAACGGCCAACTCATTTGCAGAGTAAAACATTTGCGAAATGTGTATTTGTCAAATGATCATTTATGAAACGATACGTTTGGGAAATTAGATATTTGCCGAGTGACAATTTTTTAAAAACGTTACTTGTAAAAATAATCATTTGTCATACGTTTTTTGTCAAACATTAGTGAACAGTTTGCTAAGTATCGATATTACCGTCTATGGGGTCCGACGCAGATTACACTTACACTGGACAACCAGAAGCCTCGATACAGGCCAGGGACGCCCTCGGCCCTGTAGATCTTCGAGATGGCGTCGATGACTCCGCTGTAGGCCTCCTTTTTGCGCTGCACCTGAATCTGTGTTTTCACCAACGTCAGCGGGTACAGTGCGCAGCGCACTGAAACAAAGATGCTGTTAGTTAAAGCGCACTGAAACAAAGATACTGTTAGTTAAAGCGCACTGAAACAAAGATGCTGTTAGTTAAAGCGCACTGAAACAAAGATGCTGTTAGTTAAAGCGCACTGAAACAAAGATGCTGTTAGTTAAAGCGCACTGAAACAAAGATGCTGTTACTTAAATCGCACTGAAACAAAGATGCGGTTAGTTAAAGCGCACTGAAACAAAGATGCAAAGATTTGTTAATAATAACTTCCACATAACACAGTCACTTGTCATCATCATCATCAGCCATTTGACGTCCACTGCAGGACATAGGCCTCCCTTATAGTTTTCATCACCATGAGGGGTTTTGCCATAAGCGCCACGCTTGGCAGGCGGGTTGGCGATCGCGGTATACGGTTGGAATCCCAGGAAAACGCTGCTGCACGTCTCCTGGTGATTTATTTCCTTAGTCGCCTTCTACGACATCCACGGAAGGAAATGGAGTGACGCTATTCTTAATCCGACGCAACACGGATCACTTGTACTGGTCCCAAACCAGGACACCATAAACATGGAAATACACAAAGGTTGAGGCCATTCGTACAAATGTGCGGCGACCCCCAGTGGGAATCCCTCCTACTACGTAACTGTCTAGAGGGTTACGTCCTATCAAGTCGTCCTTGAAAGAAGAGTTAAAACTACATAAAATATACGTGCCACTGCAGGGCACAGGCCTTCTCTCAGAGAGAGAGTATGGGCTCAATGACCACGCTGGCCAATTTCAAGCGCTGAGGCACGTGGACACCTCGGACACTCAGATTTCCTCACGAAATGTCTAACAAAAGAAAAATAAAACGTACACTTTGCATCTCGTAACAACACAGTCAATTGAAGAAATTGATTGATCAATAATCTCACTCTTGCTCACATGATACGGACGGCAAATTGTGTGAGCTTTTCTTCATTTGATCATGTATAAGAATAAAAAACATTCGGTTCAACTGTTTTGTAATAGACGAAGCCAGTTCAATGCATCCTAGTGCTAGGTTTTTAGAAGATAATGACACGTAAACTCTGTTAATTAAGGAATATGTTTGAAAAGACTAAGTTTGGGGTTTTTTGTCCGTTTTTTCTTCAAATGATCTAGATTTTGAAACGGACACCTAGTTTTTCTTTTAACGTTCAATCAATAAGTCACAGTTTCTGTGATACTTTGAATAAAATTTATTGACTTTGACTTTGTCTTGAATGAAAGAGAAAATTAAGGCTGCAGTAACGACTGGTATACTGTTTCGCTCGCACAATCTAGCATTTTTATTGATTGTAAAAAAAAAACTGTACTTTCGATAAGTGTAGTCTGCGGCTTTGCTAGATAATAAAATAACGGACACTTAGGATATATTTTTGTTATCCTTATCCTATAATAAATAATAGTAAGTAAGTAGTTTCTAAATACTAAAAATAGATATAAGTTGTGTGTACCTACTAATAAAACTATGGATTTGTAATCTGAAATAAAAAGGATATTTATATATGCTAAGAAAGCAAAAAATTAAATTAATAAAATATTGTAATTAGTAATTAATTTTGTAAATATTGTGTTAACACAACAATTTAAGCCTATTTACAGCACCCTAGCAGGGTTCCTGTTTGATGCTTTTACATTACTTCTTATAAAGACATCTAATGTACAACAAGAAAGCACAATTTTAGTAGCAAATTTTCTCAATCAAAATCGAGGTATAGGATAACGGTACCAAATATGTGCAATAAATGTAATTTCATAATCCAGCAATGCCTAAGCTCACATTTATCAAAAGTAAATAAGTTTGACAATCATTGCGTTTCTACTCTACCCTATGTTATCTTATCTTATCATATTAAAAAGGTTAGAATTTGCGAGTGAGACGGCATCCTATATGTAGCAGCAGCCTTAACGAATTTTTCGGATCGAGTGAACGTTCATCCGAGTGGTTCGTCTGATTTTGTCTGAAGTTGATTACCTGAAAAACTGCTCAGCATGCTCAGCGGGAAGAACTTGCTCTTGTCCATCATGGACCATTCAATGTTGGTGATCAACTGTGGCGGAGGGGTCTCCACAATCGTAGCGGCCATCTTCGTTTTCTCTCTATCCTGCTCTTTGCGATCTACCGTCCCTTTCTTCCATATATTTAGAAGCATCAATCAACTACGTCTATATTTTTTTTTTATTTAAACTGTATATTATTTCTTTGGTGTCTATATGATATTGCTCAGAATGTTGATCACTTTTTTTACATTAATTATTACGGAATTATAACAGTGAGCAATACAAGAGCGATAACAAAAATAAATAATCTGTTTAATTAAAAACTTTAAATATACTACTTAATCTTTCAACGAAAAACAATATAAGAGACTACTTAACATAGCCTACACAAAACAATTCTACCTATATTGCTATAAATTATTTATAAATTGATTGTGAAGAACTAAATTATACTGTGCTTTTTGTCAATATATTCTTTGTATATTATATTGGTTTTTATGGCGTACTGTTCCATTATTTCACAATCTAGCATTGAGATTTTTCTTGAAGCTGAAAGAAAGAAACAAATTGTGTCAACTACAATCAGATAATATGGCAGAACTGAATTTGACTGTGTTTCATCCAGCTTTTGTCTGGATGTAAGCAATTCTTTTTTTTTAAATACTACAAAAGTCTACAAATTGATAATAGGCACTGACATTTCTTGAATTAATGGGCATGAATTAATGACCAAGGACAAGCAAACAGCTTAACATAAATTATTGCTTCCCTAGACGAGAGCTGAATGAAATAAAGCATAACTAAATGCTCAAAAAAATGTTGACACTGCTACAATGCCAATTAGCTTTCAGGCAGAAGATTACTAAATGTAATAAAAAACCGGCCAAGTGCGTGTCTGGCCACGCGCATAGAAAGAGGGGGTTTTATCTGCTTAACAGAACTAACTTCACAAAAGTAATTTTCAATTGATGTTGTACGAAGTTTTCCTTTTATAAGTTGGTCGCCTATTACTCGTTAACGTGTAAAGCCTACTTAGCTGTGATAGTTTTCCTTTTAAGTTCATTATATGTATGTGCTACTACTGCCCAGAATGTTTTTACGTTTCTACATGCAGCCGTTTAACTGGGTGAGGGGTGGGGGACGCCCGGCTCGGACAAAAATTTGCTTGATATTTCGCAAATGGAACCCGAAATTGAATAATGGTCTTCCTACACCCACAATATTTTAAACGGCACCATGGAGGTAGAAGTAATGCTGTTTTGAATTTACAAATTGTACTAAGCACACAATGTTCTAAATTAAATTTAATCCTCTAGCGGATAAAAACGGCTTTTGCACTCAGATATCGAAGAGCAAAAATACTCTTTCCGAGATGGGGGGATGAAAAGAATATTCTTATCTTATCTTAGTTTGGGGCCAGGATGTAGAATGTCTGTTGTGTAGAAGAAGTTATTATTATAATTTTAGCTATGATTACTATGAAAATTTATGTACATTTCGTAGCAGTCCTTCTACATGCTTAGGGCCGATTCGACCAAACTATTTATGCCTGGTATAAGTGGTAATCTTGGAATAAGTCAAGAAATACTCTGGAGTAAATCTATATCACGTTCCACCAACTACTAATCCCGGGATAATTCGCTAGAATGCAATAAATTATACCGAGATTAAAAGTGAGGGAGTACATTTGTTATGAGATTAGTTACTCCTGGTATAAAGCTTAGTTGGTCGAATAGGCCCTTAATTGGCTGTGATATGGAATTGTCATAGTAATCCATGAATTGTAGATTTATGAAATAGGGCCCTTTAGGTTATAGGTCTGTTGTAGATAAAAAGATACCTTCTAATCTTTTTAGTGTACCAATGGATTGATTTTGAACTTTGTTCCAAGGTTCTAAGGTTCAATTAACGGCATCTGACAGCTGACTCATCGTAAGTTAAACAACATAATGATAATTCTATTTTTCTATTGTTATAGAGTAACTTTAGAACAGCAAAAGAGAAGCATGACTTTAATACAAATATAATTTGTACTCTGTTATTGTTACTTAACTTATACCATTGAATTTTAAAATTCCATGCTTATTGTCTTACCTGTTCTACACATAATTATCTTAGTCGCCCTGTAATTAAATTACCGAACATTTCTGAGTCAAAAATAATCGTTTATTTTCGTTAGTAAACACAAAGTCTCAATACTATGGAGGGAGGCAAGGTTCAGGTTCGTGTCGTGAAATGACGAGTTAAACACCAATACAATCGATCATTTTACTAGGAAGTAGGTAGTGAAAAACGGCTAATCTTTCAAGGCCTTGGCCAATGGAATACTAAAAATATATGAAAAACCTTACAAAGAAAATGTGCGAAAGGTGAAGACATACCCAGTTTAGTTGCGCAAATCCATTACACATAGAGTGTCTGGAAAGCTTCCGATCTCTGTAAAAGCACTAGAAACACGTTATCACTCTGCAGTGTGTTGTTTTATGTAATAATTTATGGAATTTAGATAATTACAACATGGAAAATAGTCCTTCAAAGCGTCAGCTGATTGGTTGCGCTTCATTTTGATTCAGTTTTATTTTTGCTTAGAAGTACTAGGTGAAAGATAAAAAAAAGGTCTCCGAAGTAACAAAATTGTTATCATTGACAATTATTTGCAGTTAATTAAGTAATAAATAAAATAAAGTG
This sequence comes from Yponomeuta malinellus, assembly GCA_947308005.1. Taxonomy (NCBI): domain Eukaryota; kingdom Metazoa; phylum Arthropoda; class Insecta; order Lepidoptera; family Yponomeutidae; genus Yponomeuta; species Yponomeuta malinellus. The sequence goes on from OX371023.1 coordinate 5,269,132, forward strand.
TCAAAATAATGTAAATACGAATATTTTTCATGTGATTTCAGAGAATCAAAAAGAATACGCGTTATTTACAAATTATCTAAACAAAACGTTTTGACACTGTCAGATGTGTTCCAAAACATAAATTTGCCGTTATCAAAATACACTTAAAAGATGAATTATAAAAAAATATATTTTAAATTGTTAGAAATTTAGGGCCACCTGAAGGTAAAAACTGCCAAAAAAACTAAATTAAATTTAAAAAAATAATAAGAAAGTAAAGTCCCAATAGCTTAGGCTTAGATGATGTGAAATGAAATTAAATCACGATATTAGCATACGCATCGTTTCGGAATGTTTCTTACCAGTGTTCCCAGATGAGCTAAATTTATTGCCATTTAGGCTATCTCGGAAGGTGAAATAGCGATAAAAAATTACTATCGGCTATTGATCGAACAATTTTTTGACTACTTGGAAAGATATAACAGATTTTTTTTCTGCTTCAACGTTTCTTTATTTACCCATTTATTGTTTTTCTATGGATTTGTCGTGGCATTCGATTAATAAAAAAAACTGACTATAACACCGCAGCACTAAAAACACAGATATAATTTAAACGAATATGACTTTTAAATTCAATGTATATACATGCTAGTATTGTAAAATAAAGTAAAATTTGGATCCTGTGCCAAGTTACATGACGTTTTGGGCACCGACTTAAAAATATATTTTTACAATAGGTACCTACTTGTATTCAAACTTTATGAATAATTGAGAGAATATTTTACAAAATAGCTGCTTAAAAGAATACGTCACTTTAAAAAAAGTAATTTTACTAAAGTTCATTTGAGCTACATAACTGAAAATACAAGCGGTTTGGGTTACGAGAACTTTTGCGATTTTTGGGCGTTTTTTTAAATGTTGGCGATATCGATATTGGTCTGCCAGCATCTGGCAGCACTGTTCTTTACCAACAAAAGTTATCTGTGAACAAAAGTTCTTTTGTATCAGAATTTTATTGGCACGTCAATAAAAAGTTATTTGTGTTTTTATTTATTCGATAAATACCAATTCGAGATGGTAAAAGTTTACTGTAATTTACTGCTCTATTAAATTTACAATTTATTACAGCTACTAATCGCTTTCCTATGTGTTTCCAGGCTCGCTATTTCAAGGAACAAGATATCGATGGTGAGTTAGCTATCAATTCTATCCCGTTACCTTCAACAATCTCATTGGAATCTACTTATCTAATAGAGACCGCAACAGGAAATTTAGTAATAACACAACATCAACTTTCAGAATTCTTCATTGCTTTGACATAGCTTTAAAGTATTCAGTGACACAATTGCCTGGTCTACTGCCCTAGAATGGGCATTTACCTTTTATTTAGCTGGTCAAACAAACGGATTTACGGTTACAAACCTTCACCCTGCACAGCCAATAAGTTAATAAGGCTGAATAGTTGAGAACCATAAATTTTTTAAGTGAGATAAACTTTTGTAAGTGCACGAAAAAATATGAAATCTGGGTTGGTGGGTTAAGTGGTTCGCAATCACACTTTTGCATTAAAGAAATGAGTAGGTACTTAAAAAAATGTATTATTAAAAACTTAAAACTACAAAAGTTACCAGGGGTCCTTGAACTAGGCTTAGCCTGTATTGTGGTACTCAAGATATTCACTATTTTGTAATGACTTGAAATGCTTATGCATAGTAGACGGGCCGGGCTTCGGCTTCACCCGAAGGCAGTTTGTTGCCAATCTAGCGCGGGAACATAAAGAAAATGTGGAGCTAAATAAATAAAGACTTACCAATAAGGCGGCGCAGGAGCACTTTGATTTGCACTGGGTTAGCTGATTATATGGAGTTTATGATGTGAATTTGTGTTACTGTATGTGATGTGGTGTGTAGAACAGCGCATAATTGGTGAACTTCAAGGGAAATTAAATTTTTCACGAAAAATATGCGGAGCAACGACGCGCATTCGAAAGGTCAGCTGGCCAGGAGGCTAGCTATTCAATTGCGCCGTTGAGGGCGCTGTTAATACAGGATTACATACAAAGATAAAGACTAGTAGCGCCATCTTTGCAATAGGAGCGTTACTACATAGTTTATATTAAAGGGTCTAATTGATATGTATTATTTACTAGGTAAAATTTTTTGTTTACTTTAATTCCCGATGTTTTGAGAATACCTAATAAATAATCCTTAATTAGATCCTGTAACTAAGGTATTCTTTATTTCAGAATTCCGCGAATGCTTCTACTTGTTCGCTCGCTCAGGACAGATCACATCGCTGGATGAGCTCACTGTGGTGATGCGCTCGCTCGGCATGAGTCCCACCATACAGGAGCTCACCGGTTCGTGGACCTCAGTTAGATTTGAGATTACAGTACTTAGGGGCCATTCAAGTCTTATGTAACCTGATTTGTTACAATTATTAACCCTCCTTTTCAGCAAAAGTAAGCAAAGCTCCCAATGCTTACGTAATCGTAAACATTCATATATTAACCCCTGAACTGCCCTCGCGGAACGCAACGTATAGGTGGCCCATACTAAGTTGGACACAGATCTGTGTCGCGGCAGACGAGTGGTTAAGTTTTCTTTAAATGTATTCAAATCGTCAATCGTACCGAAGCGAAACAATACTTGAATCTCTTTGAATTGTGTCACATCTTTGCCTAGTTACCATATCAATTACAAACTTACTATCCTAGCTGAGAACCGACACAAGTGATTATACTGTGTTGAATTATTGATTTATTTATTTATGCCAATAAATCAACAAATAAGCACTGTTGTATCTTTCAGGCTATCTGAAAGGCAAAGGCGGTAAGATGTCTTTCGCAGACTTCCTTGAGGTCATGCACATCCATTCACGCGCAGAGAACCTTCCCGGCGAGGTAACTTCACAAATGAATCGTGTGATTTTAAAACGACACATGTCCTTTCATTACAACTTTGCAGGAAATAGAAAAAACTGTTTTATTCAAATACTAATATCAACAACAGCAATATTTTAGCATTTTCCAAAGATGAAACCTAGCTAGATCCCTCCTCGATTTATCGTCCCCGAAACCCTCTGTATCCTAAATTTCATGAAAATCGTTGGAGCCGTTTCCGAGATGCAGATTATATATATATATTTAAATCAACAATTCTTATATATATATATATATATATATATATTATATTGATTTCTGTATGAATAAACTACATTTTTTTTTTCTAATGTAAATCAATAGGTAGGTGTAAATAATTTAATTAAAAAAAAAAGGGCAAGTGTTATTTTAAAAACACATGTGACTTGTGTTGTTTTAAAATCACACTATTCAAATATAATAACAATAATATTAGTAAGTAAGAGCGGTGGTAGCCTAGTGGGTAGAACATTGGACTGAAGCGAGAGACCCAGGTTCGATTCCCAGTGCGGGCACGTACCTATGACTTTGTTTTCCAAGTTATGTACATTTGTGAAGTTATAGTAGTAATACCACTCGCTAACGGTGAAGGAAAAAATCGTGAGGAAACCTGAGTATCTGAGCTATTCACATACCTCAATTGCTGAAATCGCCAATCCGCGTTGTGCACGCGTGGTAATTAAGCCCCTACTCGCTCCCTGAGAGATGGCCTGTGCCCTACAGTGGGACGTATAATTAGGCTGCTTATGTTAGTAAGCCTTTATTTTTCCAAACACAGACAATTTCGAACAATTAAAATACATACATATATACATAAACTCACGCCTGTATCCCAGTGGGGTAGGCAGAGACCATTCGCTTCCTTAACATTCATTAGCCGTAATACATATAATTAAAATATTTAAAACAATTCAGAATTAATGGATTTAGGGCCGATTCGACCAACTAAGCTTTATACCAGGAGTAACTAATCTTATCATATTTACTCCCTCACTTTTAATCTCGGTATAATTTATTGCATTCTAGCGAATTATCCCGCGATTAGTAGAACGTGATATAGATTTACTCCAGAGTATTTCTCGACTCATTCCAAGATTACCACTTATACCAGGCATAAATAGTTTGAAAGTGAAAGTGAACTACATTTATTGCCAAAAACACACTTTGTACATAAATATAGACATAGCTTACTTAATTAAAACTTTTTTCTTTTATAAAAAAAATTACAACTTAAAGGTTTTCTGGTGTGTACAACAAGGAATATTCTTAGGCTATCTTATTATATTATTAAAGTTTTTGGCAAATGGACTCATGCTCAGCAATATGCCGCCCGGAGATGCATGCAACACCGGTCGACGCTGATTTTCAGCATGAGCCATTAAGACAAAAAAAATAGGTTGACAAAAACTCAATCAGAAACGGCGTCGTAACGCTGGAGTGTTACAAAAGTGTTTATAAGTAGATTATTGATCAATATAAATTAGATCAGATATGAACAGTACAGAAAAAAAAAAAAAGATGTCCCAATGGCACTAGATTACAAATACAGGAAAGAGCCAATCCCGTGTATTTGATTTTAATTGAACAGCCGACAGCAGGTAGACATTTGGAACATTACTTTGGTGCAAGGACACGTGTAACGCAATGGAGCAGAGCGCACACATGTAGGTACTTGTCGATGTACCGTCGTCTGTACTCGTACAAAATTTAGGTGAAATTGAGGCGTTTTTTTGTATGCACTTTGGTCAATTGACAGCTGTTAACAATAGATTAACAGCGTTTCAGTGTACGAGAAACTGGGGGTTAGTCCGTCTATGCATTAGGTACATCGATTTTAAAGGATATTATTATTGATTATATAAATTGTGTACCGGGTGGGGTTGATAATTTACGAAGTATTATTTAATTATTTTCTATCGCTTTGTATGTTTAGTTTATGACAAAATTAAAAGTGTATGTTGTTTTAATAGTTTAAACAATGATGCAATTGTCTGTGCTTGTGGAGTATACATTTCAAATTTTCCCTTCACTCTTCCTGTAACTGACAGGCATGGGACATTAAATATTATCTCACAACTCACAAAGGAAGGCTGAATGTAAAAAGCCTTAGGATTTTTCTTTCCCCACTAAAAAGTTTGGTCGAATCGGCTCTAAATCTATTAAATTAAATAATTTATAGTGTAACATTTTAGATAATAAATGATTAAAAACAATAAAACAACTATTACTGTGGACAAAACTGAAATCGCGAACCAATGTAATTTGTTCCACACATTTTCTTTTTATGTAGCGTCCCATATATACGTCCCACTGCAAGGCACAGGCCTTCTCTCAGAGAGAGAGTAAAGGCTTCTCTGTTCTGTGGATCTGTCGCTTGGCGACTTATGGCGCGCGCAAGTGCCTCGCAAGGTGTCCTCACGGGGTGAACCTGTCCTCAGGTGGTGAACGCGTTCAAGGCCGGCGACAAGGATAAGCGAGGCGCGATACCGGCTCGACAGCTACGGAATCTGCTGCAGAATTGGGGCGAGGGACTCTCCGCTAGAGAGGTGAGTTAAAAAGCTGCCTTTTGTGGCAACTTAGACACACCACAGGCTACATCTATGGTCCTGGTTTATTTATTCGTTTTGTCTGTTGTGTATTTAGTTTTGTTTCTGTTGTTGTGCATATTATGTTACTTACTTATCTGTTTATTTTGTTTCTGTGATGTATTGTTGGCATAATAAAATGTCTTTCTTCTTCTTGTTCTAAACTTTAAACACTTAACAATTTTTTTTAAATAGAGTCTTTAGCCCAGTGGCCTAATTACGCCCACCAAATCCTGAGCGATTCCAATCGTCTAACTGTCAAATTCCATACTAATTTGACAGTTAAACAATTGGAATCGCTCAGGATTTGGTGAGCGTAATATAGGGGCTGATATTACGCGCACCAAATCCTGAGCGATTCCAATCGTCTAAGTGTCGAATTCCATACTGATTACTACCACAAACGTCACGATTTCGATAGGATATGGTCAGAATGGAGTTTCTTGCCATTCCTTTTTACCAAAAGTTTGTGTTTGGCTCGTGTGTATGTATGTCTAATTCTATGTTCCCTAGTTTTATATTACATACATAAACTCACACCTGTATCCCAGAGGGGTAGGCAGGGACCAGGGACTGCCACATGCCACGATCCTGACAGATCACTTTCGCTTCCTCAACATTCATTGGTCGTTGCATGCACGCACGCCGGTTTCGGGTACTTTTTATCTTGCCATTTGCTAACACATCCCCTATTTGGTCGAAGTATGTCCGCCTGGGACGTCCCTTACCGGCCCGTCTATCCACATTCGCTTGATATATTTGTTTCGTCAATCTTTCTTCAAGTTATATATGTCATAGCCATATCATAGAATTGACCATATCATGATGTGGTTAGCCATATCACGAAATGTATCCTTTTCATGAAAAGGCCAAGTCAAACTGGCCGTATCATGAAATGGCTTAGCCAGATCAATGAGCGACCGATGTTTGACGATTTGAATAGCGAAATGCATGACTATTTCATGATACGGCCAAACGTTAGCGGCCATATCGTAAAATACTTCCACTATCCACCGTTAGAGGCGCTGATGTTAGTTTGTTGTGTATTCCTACATTTACATTTTGGCTTTTTTTTTAGAAGCTACATAGCTGAAGTTTTACTAAGAATTAAATTAAAATTTTGGGTTGGTTGTTAGGTCAGTACACATAAGCAAAAATAGGTTCGAAGTTCCAGGATCCAGGAAGTTCCTGAAACTTCGGGTGTTAGTTCTTTTTTAGGGTTCCGTACCTCAAAAGGAAAAAACGGAACCCTTATAGGATCACTTTGTTGTCCGTCTGTCCGTCCGTCCGTCCGTCTGTCAAGACCCTTTTTCTCAGGAACGCGTGGAGGTATGAAGCTGAAATTTATATCAATTACTCAGGTCTACTGTCCCTTGAAGCTGTGAAAAAATCAAACTTCTAAGCCAACGCAATCAAAAGATACAGCCGTTTATGCCGCAAATTTTCGACACTTGCAAGGGAATCAAAACCTACAGGGTGCTTCCCGTGAACTCAGAATCTTGAAATTTGGTACGAAGCAACGTCTTATAGCATAGATAAAGGAAAAATTACGAAAACCATAAATTTTTAGTTACATCACATAATATATTTTTTTTTAATAATTTTAAACTTACTACCCATTTCCTCATAAACGCGTAGAGGTATTAAATTGAAATTCATACCAAATACTCAGGTCTATAATACCTTTAAGCTGTAACAAAATCTAACTTCTATGTCAACGCAATCAAAAGAAACAGTAATTTAAGCTGCATATTTTGAAACTCGCAAGTACTCGCAAGGGAATCAAAACCTAAAGGGTACTTCCAGTCGACCTAGAATCTTGAAATTTGGCATGAAGCAACGTTTTATAGCACACATAAAGGAAAAATTCCGAAAACCTTAAATTTTTAGTTACATTACAAAATATATATTTTTTAATAAATATAAACTTATTACTTTTTTCCTCATGAACGCGTAGAGCTATCAAGTTGAAATTCATATCAAATACTTAGATCTAATTGCCTTTAACCCGTGAAAAAATGTTGTTGACATTGCAGGTTTGTACGGAACCCTCGGTGCGCGAGTCCGACTCGCACTTGGCCGGTTTTTTTATATAAAAGCGAAAAAAAATATTTCACTAAAAAACTTAGTTTTGAGTCAAACTTAAACAAGGTTGGTGCATGGAAAAGTCATAGGTACCCTACATTATGATATGGCAAAACGTAATTTGCCATATCGTCAAACGTTGATGCTTAAACGATACGGCCAGTTTGACTTGGCCTTTTCATGAAAAGGACACATTTCGTGATATGGCTAGCCACATCATGATATGGCACAATCTACGATATGGCTACGACATATATATTAAACGGGTCTAATCGCGATTATTTATTTATTTTAGAGCCGTTTAATATATAACTACTCGCTGACCGGGCAAACGTTGTTTCGCCATATTAATCAGCCTACGACCTTTTCTCAGACCTACCAAATATACACAAAAAAATTCATAAAAATCGGTGAAGCCGTTTCGGAGGTGTTCGATAACAAACACTGTGACACGAGATTTTTATACAATAGATGTACCTAATAATGAGCATCGCGAGTCATAAAAAAATCCATGTTCCCTCATAACTCTTTAACCAATTGGTCAGATTTTGATAAATAAGATCTCAATCGATTCGTCGTGCTTGCGTGAGTGTAAAGGAAATCAGTATAAATCCGACAAAAAAAAAAAAAAAAACTAAAAGAAAAAAAAAACCGGCCAAGTGCGAGCCGGACTCGCGCACGACGGGTTCCGTACCATTATCTATGCAACATTAGACACAAAGATCGTGAAAAAACGGCAAAACATAACTTTTGTTGTATGCCGTCCTTAAATATTTATTTCATTCTGTTTTTAGTATTTGTTGTTACAGCGGCAACAGAAATAAGTACATCAACTGTAAAACTTTCAACTGCCTAGCTATCACGGTTCATGAGATACGGCCTGGTGACAGACAGACAGACAGACGGGCAGTGAAGTCTTAGTAATAGGGTCCCGTTTGGCACCCTTCGGAACTGTAAGAAAAAATAACTAACAACCCGGCTGCTGACTTTTTTGACGTGAAACTTCCAGTTCGGTAGTAGGGGGTCACTTGCTAAAACCGCATGCAACGAAAACGTCGCCTCGGCGAGGACTGTAACCAGCTACGTGTTGTGTGCAATTAATATATATATCGTCGAGTAGAGCAAAGTAGTCATTACTCGGATCCTCCTGACTCGTGCCGCTAGATGGCGCCAGTGCCGCGTAACACATTGCGCAGTTTGAGCTAAAAATTAACGCTTACGGCTGATTTACACGTATCAAGTTGACTAAAAATTTACTAAATTTTCACTTTATTTTAAGCGACTTAACCCGTGTAAACAGTGAATTTAGTAAGAAGTTGCAAGTTAAAATTTAGTTGCAAGTAAACAAGGTAGAATAGAATTTTGTCTATGGCAAAATTTAGTTAAATTTAAGTGAAAAGCATAAGCTGGCGGAGTGATTGCAACGTAGTTCCTACTTCATTTATAAATAAAAATATTTTTTTAAATTTTATATAAAATAAAAAAAAAAATTACGTGTAAACGGTTACTTAGTTAAGATTTGGCAACTTAATATGTGTAAATCAGCCTTTACTTACAGACGATTCACGTTAAGCCAACGGCCGTGTAACGCGACACAGCCCCACCCGCATTTTGTTTCTTGTATGTATTTTATGTGTGCAATAAAGTGCCTATGTCTGAACTTTATGTTTCAAAATCTTATTGTCCTTCAAGCGGTGGTAGCGGAGCGGTAGAACGCCGGTTTCTCATCCAGGGAGGTCGTGGGCTCGAATCCCGGCACGTACCAATGACTTTGTTTTCTAAGTTACGTACATCTGTGAAGTTATAGTAGCAATACCACTCGCTGACGGTGAAGGAAAACATTGCAAGGAAACCCGAGTGTCCGAGGTGTTCACATACTTCAGCGCTCGAAATCGCCAATCCGCGGTGGGCACGCGTGGTGGTTAAGGCCACACTCTCTCTCTGAGAGAAGGCCTGTGCCCTACGGTGGGACGAATATAGGCTACATCATGATCGTCTTTCAGGTGGACAATATCTTTCGTGAAGCCAACGTGTCCAATGGCGGCACAGTACGTTACGAAGACTTTGTTAAGATCGCCTGCGCGCCGGTTCCAGACTACTACTGACCCCGAACTATGCACACCAAATCCTGTCGGAATCCTGACGTTTGCGACAGCAATTTGTATGGAAATTGACAGACGATTGGAATCGATCCGGATTTGGTGCGCGTACTTGATATAGGAGGTGATTGGTAGTCGTAGGTTTTTGGACTTAAATTTTCTGCAACAAGGTTTAATTTATTGCTATTTAATATGTATGCATACATATAATTGTATGGCAGGTGTGTAGGGTTCAACTTGAGTTAAAATAAAAAGCAAGCACTTTCAATATTGTTTTATTTGTTCACTTCTTCAGTTTTCTTATATAAAAAAGTCCTCTAACAATAAGTAACATGGTTTCATTGATATGGCACTAGTTTTTGTTGTGGTCCGTTTCCTAACATACGTGCAATAATAATACTTAATTCCCAGACTTTTTTTGCAATCGACAAGCCACATTACAAATTCCTATAAAGAGATGATTATCTTTGCAGGAATTTGAAATAAATATTTGTACGGGCGACTTTGAATTCGTTCACCGTTTTTTAAAGGGACAAGGGGGTCTAACGATGATTCAGAACTCGCACCATATGTGAGCGAGTTAAAAAAAATTAAGCTTTAAAATTTTTTAGTTTGTTACCCAAAATTACAGGACGAAAAGTCATAAAAATCGAAAAAAAAACTATGCTTCGATCGCCTTCTGGTCGGCGCCGGCCACCTCACCTATTTTTTAAATTGTTTACGCATATCGGACGTCACACTCTTAAGCATTTAACATATCAGAATAACATATATACCACTTCGAATTTGGATTCACTTTTTTGAGTCAAGGTCGGAAATCACAAATATTTACAAATATGTTATACCATTACTAGTAAATTATTAATAATACAATGAAAAATACATTCCCTCAAAATATTGTTAACGATTTCAAAATCATCCTGTAGATGGCATCAGCTGTTCGGAGTTCGAACTTCGGAATATTCCAGAAATTCTCACCACATCAATTACAGCACGTGTCACGCAACCTTTAGTGGTGAATGGAGGTACGTGTTTCCATAAACAAAAATCATCCATAGCCTTAATTATTATTACTTAATTTTTAATTAACGGACTGCGCGCAACTTTAAACAACTAGTCCACATTGATTATCTTGACCAATCATTTTAATTAAATCAACATAAATACCAGACTATTTTGGCGAGAAACCTATCTTAGAAAAAACCGGCCAAGTGCGTGTCGGCCCACGCGGAATGTAGGGTGCCGTAGAAAGAGGGTTTTTTTATCTGCTTTATATAACTAACAACTTCATCGAAGTCATTTTCATGGATTTTGTACGAAATTTTACTTTTATGAGTTGGTTCCCTATTACTTGTTACCTAGTAAAGCCTACTTAGCCGTGATACTTTTCCTTTTAAATTCATTATATGTGCTACTACCCTGAATTTTTTCACGTTTCTACAATCAACCGTTTAGCCAGGATAGGGGGGGACGCCCTACTCGGACAAAAATTTGCGCTTTAAAGCTTAATATTTCGCAAACGGAACTCTAAATGAAAAAATGGTGTTGGTACACCCACAATATTTTTCAACGACCGATCCATTCATCCAACGATGCCCCACATGATGGGGTAGACGAGAAAAAAAAAAATCATCCCCACTTTTAATGTTAGGGGAAGTACAGTAAAAAAAAATATTCTTTAACTTTGCCGGCGTGATAAATATAAACATACCAAATTACAGCTTTCTAGTACCACCGGTCTTTGCGCTAGGCCGCGGACGGACAGACAGACAGACAGACGGATATGGCGAAACTATAAATGTAGTCCTTGTCGGACTACGGAACCCTAAAAACGCATTAACTAACTGGATCTAAAAAAAAGTACAAAGTTACCTCAAAGTTTCTCAATCTATTCTCAATACCCAAACGGCTGTTACTGGAATCATTCTATCCAAAAATGAGTAAATTAAATAACGAATTAACGAATTTGCGCAAAGAATGAAAGAAAGCAAAAATTCTTAATCTTAAATTAGCAAGCCCACACTTAACTTTATAAACTACGACGCCGCCGCAACAATGAACAACGTTGGTAAACAACACTGGGTAATTTTGCGTGGACCCCGTACCCAGCCTTGTAGCACTATAGACTAGGTGTTTTTTAAAAAAAAAGGTAGGTACAATTTGAAACACTCAAAAATGTATGAACGAATGAACTTGAGAAAGAAGTTACGATTACTTCATTTTTGCATCGAAGCGCGCGCTTTAATGGGCGAGGCGAGGGGGTGAATCAAGGATACTGTGATTTCACAAAGGTTTCGGCATATTTTAATGTCAAATACCCTTTTTCTTTAGCAAGCTACGAAGTTGCCGTAATAAAAAAAAAACCGGCCAAGTGCGAGTCGGACTTGCGCACCGAGGGTTCCGTACAAATTTGCAGTACTTACATATTGTAAATAGTTCAACGAATCAGGAATCGAGTCACGCAGTTTTTTCCGAACTTCAGACTATTTTTTGTATGATTTAATAACAAATGTATACTTGTTCTCTGTAATTGTTGTTCTTGTAATTGTTCTCTGTATTTGTAGTAAAAGATTGCCAAATTTCATAGTTCTAGGTCAACGGAAAGTACCCTATAAATTTTGATTCCCTCGAGTGTCGAAATGCGTTTTTTTTGCGGCATAAACGGCCATGTCTTTTCATACAGCTTCAGGGGTCTCTGTAGATCTATGGTTTATATTTTATATATGATATATGGTTAAAATTTTAACTCGATACCTCCACGCGTTCCCGAGATAAAGGGTCTTGACTGACTGACAGACGGACGGACGGACAACAAAGTGATCCTATAAGGGTTCCTTTTGAGGTACGTAACCCTAAATATGTATTTTCAAAGAGTCTCCAGTTGCTACAAGGGTGGGTAGATTAATTATTCTTTGGATTCAACAAGGTTTCTCGATTTTCAAAGAACAAAAGATGTCGAACGATTTTTGTTTATAAAAATACAAGTAAGTATAATAAGTGGGTTGTTAAAACTTTAAAAGTCGTACCTACAATCTATAATTTTTCTATAATACATCAAAGCACAATGTGAGCATATTGCATTACTTATTGGTTATTTATTAACCACTTAGAGACAGTCGACAACACATGAAGCTTTACATTTTTGTTGCAGAGTCGCCCGTATTGTAACTGAGTAGAGTATAGACGTGTAAAGGTCGATGTTATGTCTAATATACTAAACAGAAAGGAAATTACCAAAAATTATACAAACTTATGGTCTTATTAAAAAAACAATATTCCTCTAAAATTCCTCAGAGGCAGTTCAAATAATCTGTGGTTACGTTTTGCCCTTTACTCTTCATTTACACTGCCTTTGAGGAGTGTTTTACGGAATCGTGTTTTTATAATAAGACCGTTTAAAGTTAACTTAATGTTAGTGTCAATTTATTGTAGAATTCAGTGCATTTTAATTTTAATACGACGAATTAGAAATTATCGCGGAAAAGTGAAGGTTAAAATGAGGTCACGATATGAAATCTAATTGACTAATTCAATCTAAAATCGTTTTCAGATGTGTTAGAAGGATTATTACCTAAAGTCCAAAATCATCGCTACCCTACTTTCCCAGAAATTAAATACAGTAGGAACAGTAAAATTGGCACCATAATTGGTCTAGTTTTGCTGTAGGTACTTACAGAAGTAGTATAATAAGGTAGGTAAAATTTATATCATCTGAGGTGCAAGATTTATGGGCAGGAGGGGTTAATATACCAGCAGTTAGTAAAACTATTTATAACCTGTAAGAATAACTATCAATTTTAATAGCCGCTTCACACGTCACGAAGCTGCACAAACAAAAGCGGCTATAGAGATAGTTCTACAAGAAGATAGTAAGGTCTTAAAGCCCACTCCCATTTAATCGTGCAAGTTTCATATTTTAAAAATATCTATTTTAAATGTTTGCTGGCCGTTACCCAGAAACGTCCCGTAATGATAAGCCCTTTAAAGGTAAAATTTGTCTGTTTTTTCCAGTTTACGCCATATTATTAACTGTTACTATAATTTAATTATTTAATTCTTGATGTGTGGCTTCCTTAAGGATATTCCCAATGACTAGTTTTGACTAGTCAGCAAGATATAGCTTGATACCTCTCATGAATTTCAAAGTGAGTTACATTAAACGAATTTAAAAAAGAGGCGGGTAGCCTATTGCTGAAATACAATTAAGTTAAAATGGCTCATACTTTTATTTTACTGTAAACAATACCATTAAAATTCAATGCCAATACTAGGTTTGAGATACTAAGAATCAAAACTAGTTAAGATTGCATGCTTATAATATTATAATTTTGTTTACTTAAGGGACCTCCAGGTCTATTTTTGTATACATTTACTTTTTATTTTTTTCCTGTTTGACTGTTTGTGTCCTAAATAAAATAAATTTAAAAAAAAGTGACATTGCTACCACCAAAAAATAAAGTACTGGATAGTCTTGTTCGCACTTTACTATAAAAATACGGAACTTTATCCGCGAACGTCACTGCCAGGTATAAAGCTATATTTTATGATAACTATCGATTATAGGAAACTACCAGTAATCACTTATCTACTAATTAAGTGGTCAAACTTAAAACATCAAACATTCCTAACAAAATACAATAAGTATATTACATTCTACTGTCTGAGCCTCCACTCCAGATACGCAAGGACAGAATAAAACTTAAACGTTATAACATCCGTACAATATAAACACTATCACCATCATCAGGCCACCTCCGCCCACTGATGGGTAAAGCATATTTCGCGGTCTCTCGCCATTCGCATCCACAATCACTTGACAATCCGAAACTCGGATAATTTTTAAAGCTTTGAAAATTGGGAGAAATATTCCTCGAGTACCCCAGAGCAGGGCTTCCCAAACTGTGCGTCTGCCAGGGGCGTCGAGCGATCCACAAAGATTAAATAACAAGTGTAGATCGCAAATGAATGTAGAGAAAGAGATGAGAGTGGCAATTTCCAAACTTGAGTCCTGTTTTGAGAAGCTATGCTCAGAAAAGCCTCTGAGCATAGCTCTCCAACTAATAAAGTAAAATATCTTTTTCATTTTTATTAGGATTTTTTTTTGTTCTTGTCTGTAATAAAAATTAGAAATTGTTACAATAAATGAAATAGAACGCAGCCGTACGCCGCCCCCGGGTCCGCAACCTCACCCCCGCTCGCGCCCTCTGGGCATTCGTCTCTGTTAATAAACGCAATCGCCGCCGCTCGACTCGCTATTTGTAATTTTGTAGTTTCTTTGTGAAAACAGGAATATCCGGCTTCAAGCCCCTGATTTATGTACTCCTTTCGTCGTGTGCACAATAAACCAGGACCAAGTGGTGTTCCCCGCGAGAGTTTTGGCAGTTTTCTTCCCATACACGCCTGGCATCGAAAAACCTGCATTATAAATGGCCGCCCAAGCGTGAGGCGTGAAAGAAAACTGGAACAAGAGTGCCCCGCCCTGGTAATATTCCGCGCACACGAGCACAAGGAGAAGTTCGAGGAGAGGAAGAGTTTTCGGTTGCCGGTGACGCTGAAACAGGTGCCTACGGAAATATGTCATTCCCGGCAGATAGCTTGGCCGCGATGATGACATCGTTACAACGCGCTCAGCACGAGCAGTTTGAAAAGCTGTTGGATTGTTGGAGCGGCCACCGACGTCAACGGCGATGTCGACCCCAGCGCCTGGAAATTTCGCGGGTTGCACGGCGCGCTTTGGAGCCGGTGAGACAGAGTCTGTGGAGACCTTTATAGACGCCGCACAGCGCTACAAGGAGGCGACCGGCGTGCCAGACGCGAACGCCGTCAGAGGAATGTCCATGTTGTTGACAGACGCCGCCACGGTATGGTGGCACAGCGCTCGTCTGGAGGTGGGTGACAGCTGGGAGCAGACGTAAGTATAACTATATGTGGCATGCGGGGCGTTGCACTCATTGACACGGCTGCCAAGTGTAGTGTGGCTGGTGTGTCACTCTACAGAGCCCTGCAGCAGCTCGGTAAGACATTCACCAAGCGTATGATATTTGTTAAGTTGGCGGATGGTTCTTCAACTGAACGAGAAGTTCTAACAACACAAGTATCTGTGCAACTCAGATTCCCCCACAGAGTTTGTAGTGTTCACAGAAGCGGTGAGTAGCCAAACTCTTTTGGGTATAGATTTCCTGCAAGCCGCCGGTATGGTCATTGACCTGTCTGCTAGCACCTGGCACCTCTCAAGTACCAATGAGAAATTCCCATTTGAATGGGAGACCTCACCGCTGGTTACTATGGTAAGTATGGTCACACTCGGGGATCATGAAGGGCCTATGTTAGGTATACCCGAGGAGAGACTGTAGGTCCTCTTGACTGACAATTCGGACATCTTAGAGTCAGGGGGAGGACCTACTCCGTGGGCAGAACACTACATAGACACCGGAAGCCACTTGCCGGTATCTGTACCTCCATATCGTCTCACACCGGCTAAGAAGGAGTTAATGCGGGCTGAGATAGAGAAAATGTTGCAAGAGGGAGTGATTGAAGAATGTGAGTCTGCCTGGACTTCACCAGCAGTGTTGGTGCCAAAGAAAAACCAAGAGGTACGTTTTTGTGTTGATTACAGGAAGCTTAATAGCATAACAAAGTCTGATAGTTACCCGTTGCCGGTTATTGATGAACTACTTCAATCCACAAAACAGGACTGCTTCATCAGTGTCATTGACCTGAAAGCAGGTTACTGGCAAGTTAGCGTGGCAGAGAGAGACCGTGACAACACTGCCTTCACCAGTCCTTTTGGTACGTATCGGTTCACCCGGATGCCATTCGGCCTTAAGAATGCTCCGGCGACCTTCCAGCGCCTGATGGACCGCTTCAAGTCCAGTGCGGACTTTGCTGACACTACGGTGTTAGCCTATTTAGATGACATCCTTATCATCAGTGATGACTTCCAGAAGCACCTAGATGATCTGCTCCTGATTTTCCAACGCCTGCGCTTGTTTGGCCTGAGAGCCAATAAGGACAAGTGCCGATTCGCCTGCGAGGAAGTAAGGTACTTGGGACATATTATCACCCCACAAGGAATTAAGGCTGATACCTCCAAAGTCGATGCTGTATTAGACATGAAGGAACCCACAAATGTGAATCACCTATGCACCTTCTTACAAACATGCTCACGGTTCCGCAAATTCAACTTCCAAATCTCCCAGTGGCCGACTTGTCCGTTTGGGCCCTGAAGCTGCACTCCTTCGACATAAGGTATGAATATGTCCCCGGAAAATCGAACGTGGTCGCTGAAACCTTAAACCGTCCCAGTTGCGGCCTCAAGACACTGGATACCTGTGGTATCTGCTCCGTTATAGTTGATATGCCTTGGTACAGCAGCAGCAGGATCCAGATATTGCGAAAATCATAAATTCTTGAGAACTCTGACGCTCTCTCGTCCACTCGCTGGCTGGAGAGAGAATACCTCTAGTCCCAGGGAGTGCTCTTTCGTTATGATGCCGACTCCGATGGGGAGGAATCGCAACTGGTGGTGCCTGCTACTATGCGAGGGACCATCCTTAAACAGCTGCACGATGCACCCACGGCCGGACAGCAAGGAGTGGAACGCACCCTGCAGCGCATCAAGCAGAATTATTATTTCGCAGGTGTGCATAAATATGTTACCGAGTATCTCAAGCAGTGCCTTGACTGTCAACGATACAGGGTCACCAACCAGAAGCCAGCTGGTCTACTTCAGACACCAGTCCAAAATCAGCGTGGAGAGGTCTTGGCCATTGATCTTTTTGGTTCTCTCCGGGAAAGAGACCAGGGGGAGAGATAGATTTTCCTGATAGAAGACACCGCTACTAGCTGGGTGGAGTTGCACCCACTGAAGGAAGCTACTGCTGAGGTGTGTGCATCCCTGCTTGTTGAAGAATATTTCCTAAGGTATGGTTTTCCCCGTAGGATCATTTCCGACAATGGTGTCCAGTTTGTGTCTGCCACTGTAGCTGTGCATGCATATACTAGGTGCTAAGCAGAGCCTGATGCCCCTGTTCCATCCCTAGGCCAATCCTGCTGAACGCAAGAACAGAGATCTAAAGACCCAACTATCTATATCGGTTAGCACTGAGCACCGTTCTTGGCCGAAGCACTTGCAATAGCTTGCTTGAATAGCGCCATTTGCTCCACCACCGGGTGTCGTCCATCCTATCTCATGTTCGCTGGAGATATGCGAACCCCTTGGACACCCAAGCTAACATACGGAGCATCCTAGATAAAGAAACGTTCGTGCCACAAGCTACCCCATACCTACGTGGATTTCTTGCCAGTTTAAAAGATCTGCGAGATCGAATTGAGCGACAGCAAGGTCTCCATAAGGAAGCCGTTGATCAACTACGCCGGCCCTCCCCGAGCTACTCAGAAGGTACGATGGTCTTACTTACTAAGATGGTACGATGGTCTTACTCCGAAAGGCATCACAAAGAAATGCATGCCTAGACGGGACGGACCTTATGTAATAAACTAATATCTAAGGTACTTAGTCTTACTACATATGGGGTTGGCGAGGCAGCCGCTCCCCATACAGTCATGGGTCGATTTCATTCTTCTCAACTAAGTCCTTGTGAGAATGTAGACAATGTAGTTCCCATCAAACCACACCGTAGGCGTGGCCGTCCGCGTCGTGTGACCAAGTCGACATCGGGACGATCTGCCGACTTGGAGGGGGAGTGTGTAACAATAAATGAAATAGAACGCAGCCGTACGCCGACCCGGGTCCGCAACCTCACCCCTGCTCGCGCCCTCTGGGCATTCGTCTCTGTCAAATAAACGCAATCGCCGCCGCCCGACTCGCTATTTGTAATTTTGTAGTTTCTTTGTGAAAACAGGAATATCCAGCTTCCAGTCCCTGATTTATGTACTCCTTTCGTCGTGTGCACAATAAACGAGGACCAAGTGGTGTTCCCCGCAAGAGTTTTGGCAGTTTTCTTCCCATACACGCCTGGCATCGAAGAACCCGCATTATAAAATGTTATTTGGAGATTTTGTTACCTATTACTAGGCTAACTGGCCTTTTTGGCTAGATTGGGTGGAGGGCGTCGTTTGGGAAGCCCTGCCCTAGTGTTTTTATTGGAATTTTTCAAAATTCCACCCCTAAAGGTGTGAAAAGGGGCGGGAAGCGAAGACGCGAAGTTGCGGGCGGGCAAAAGCTAGTCTATATAGTTCAAACTCGCACACTGAATTAATAAGATCTTGCGTATCTAGAGTAGAGGATTAGATTTATCAAATTCAATTACTTTATTCAACTATTCATTTTTTTATTCACACGATTCTACAAAATTCATACGCAAACTCTAATAAGTGCACTTTAAGCACAGCTTATTGTAAATGCAACTTTTAGGCTACTTAAAGCAGTGTCAGTATTTGAGTTGTAATAAGTAAGGCAAAGTATGTAAATTTAAATGTCAATTTATGAAAATCGGCATTGTCACAAAACTGAAATAATTATTGCATAGCGAAAATACATAAAATGCGTAATAAACAAACATTTTTTTTATTCTATATAACCAACATAGCAACCCCAACAAACGACAAAATATACGTAGGCATTCACGAAGAGTTTCGTCCACAATGTCAAAAATATAAAAAATAAAATAAGTATAAAGGAAAGAAAAATAAAAAAACACACACCGTACAGTACTTATTACTTCATAATATCAGACACATTTTAGCTGCCTGACGAAAAGGGCTGAACAAGCTTTAAACATTTTTTCTTTATTTTAAAGTACGATTCGCGTGAATGTTCCGTGTGGCGCCGGATTAAGAATAGCGTCACTCCCTTTCCTTCCGTGGATGTCGTAGAAGGCGACTAAGAAAATCAATTACCAGGAGACGGGCAGCAGCGTCTTCCTGAGATTCCAACCGGATACTGCGATCGCCAACGAGAGTTGCCAACTTTTTGTTCTAACAAATATAGTATTTCCGAAGCTATTACCTCTAAAAATATAGTAGATGGCAAAATAATAGTAAAAAATACCGGCAGTCGTGCCGCGCGATTCACGGACTTAGACTTGAAGAGCGAGCTTTAGAAAAAGATTAAGCTCGGGTTCCGCTTTACGCAAAATATAGTAGTTTTGCCTACTATACAGGGCGTCCCAAAGTTCTGGGCCATGAAGGGAAAGTACCTTAAATATCGTAGATAGGGTATTTTGCTGAAAGAAGACTTTATGTTATTTTTAAAAGTTAGTAATTCTGCATTCAAAGATTTTCTAAAAAATACTTGCCTTGTCTGGGAATCGAACCGACTTAAATAAAAAAAAAAACACCCCTACTTTTATGATGCCAATCGAAATAATGGCCAAAAACTAATAACTCTTCTTAAGTAACATAGTATTTTAAAATAAAGGAACAACGTAAAATGTTTGAGTCAAATTTCAAGAAAGTTTTTTATTGCCGACGACGACGTTCGAAAAGTAGCGATATTATCATTCCATAGATAGCATTGATTATTCGTAAATAAGTACCCACTTCATAAAATACTTTATAGCATAGTTTTCCTTATTATAAGTGGAAGTGTAGATAAAATGATAAAATTGAGATGAGAAATCTGAGATAAGAAATCTTTCCGCTGCGGAGCAAGAAAACTTAATTTTCCAACAAGGTGGAGCTCCGGCTCATAATAGTCGGAGAGCAGCTGATTTTCTAAATGAATGTTTTCCTACTTGGATTGGTACGAATGGACCGATTAGATGGCCGGACCTTACACCATTAGATTTCTTCTTTTGGGGATACGTGAAAGATATGCTATACAAAAAGCGATATGAGAACGTGGACGAGTTACAAACAGGATTGTGCCATATCATATCGAGTATTCACCATAAAAAGATAAGAAAATCAACAGGCAGTGGACTCATTAAAAGATTGGCGATTTGCGTAAGAGAAGAGGGATCACATTTTGAGCATTTAATTAATTAATTTACAAAAAAATACCCACTTAATTGACTACGGCAGTTTCATGTATGTTTTTAATTTGATTAAAATGATTAATTTCACGCTGTTCTTTTCTTTTAAAATACTATGTTATTTAAGAAGAGTTATTAGTTTTTGGCCATTCTTTCGATTGGCATCATAAAATTAGGGGTTTTTTTATTTACATTTAAGTCGGTTCGATTCCCAGACAAGGTAAGTAATTTTTAGAAAATCTTTGAATGCAGAATTAATAACTTTTAAAAATAACATAAAGTCTTCTTTCAGCAAAATACTCTATCTAAGATATTTAAGGTACTTTCCCTTCATGGCCCATAACTTTGGGACGCCCTGTATATGTTTTTTAGAAATATAGTATTTGAGCCCGTAATATAATAGGATACTATTTTATATAGTACGGTTGGCAACCCTTTCGCCAATCCGTCTCCCAAGCGTGGCGATTATGGCAAAACCCCTTATGGTTACGAAAACCACGAAGGAGGTCTATGTCCTGCAGTGGGCGTCAAATAGCTGATGATGATGATTATGAATGTCCGATTGTCGCATTTAATTCACTTGCTATTAATTTAATTTTGATTCTATAATCCACTGATCCCATCACTTCCACTTGCCCTTATTGCTGTCCCGACGCCGCCGTTTGCAGGCAGTCATGTGACGCAGTATCTGCGTGTGCACTGTTCAGAAACAGCACAAGAGAAGTTTTCACAAAAAAAATAAAATCGATATTGGTTGCAATTGATTGCCAACTTAATTTAAGATTGTCCCCTATTCTGATTGTATCACATACTGATTCCGTCACTTTCATTTGCCTTTGTTCTCGCCCCGCAGCAGTCTGTAGGCGGCCATGTGGCGCAGTATCTGCGTGTGCACTGTTCAGAAACAGCACAAAAGAAGATTTCTCATAAAAAAAAGATTTGTTGCTATTAATTGCTAACTTAATTGCAGACTGTCCCTAATTTTGATTCTTTCACTCTCTGATTCCATCACTTTCACTTGCCCTTGTTGCCGCCCCGCCGCCGTTTGTAGGCGGCCATGTGGCGCAGTATCTGCGTGTTCTCATCCTCCAACTCCCGGTCGCCACCGGGCACTCCCGGCGTGCTGCTCCAGAGCCGCAGCTTGCCAGGAAGGTACATCAGTCCGAGGAGCGTCAAGACTGCAAGGAAGGGGGGGTTAACTGACTGCCGCAAACACAGAATAGAGTAAGAATATTCTTAAAAACCTATTTAGGGGCTAAAAATTCCACCCATGCCAGGACTTGAACCCGCGACCGGCATGGATGGAATACGGTATTTGACACGATCAACAATAAATTATTTCATATGCTCGATTAAAACAAAAATTACAAAATATCTCGGAAAATGTATCTCTTTTAGTCAATTACTACTTATTACAATTTTTAAATAGATTAAACATAAAAAGAGTGCTCTGAAATGTGACGTCATAAGCAAGTATATTCATACTAAATTCAGTTTTAAAAGTAACTCATTTGATATTTTGTCTAATACCCAATTTTTAGACTCTAAATAGGTTTTTAAAGATTGACCTCAGCATGGGTTAGTGCAACAAAAAGAATAATCTTTTATGTACACCGAAAAAATAAACAAATACAAAATCTAAGTTACAAAAGAGGGTGTCTTTTCAAAGTAGCACAGAAAAAAATTCAAATATGTTTATTAAT
This sequence comes from Yponomeuta malinellus, assembly GCA_947308005.1. Taxonomy (NCBI): domain Eukaryota; kingdom Metazoa; phylum Arthropoda; class Insecta; order Lepidoptera; family Yponomeutidae; genus Yponomeuta; species Yponomeuta malinellus. Next base: position 5,291,440 of record OX371023.1, read on the forward strand.
AATTGTTCTGCAGATGCACTAGCATCTTTTGTTTACAGTTATACAGAAGTCTTACAAAACTCATTTCAAATCACTACTTGATTCACTGTATTGTTTCTAGGAATTCGGGCAGAAAAATTATATGGTACTCACTGTTCAATATACAAGGGAAAACTACATAGAAGTTGAGGGTTGTCGAATGGTAGTAGAATGCTTCGCTGAAATACAGGATGATTGTCAGCACCAGAGACCAGTAGCCCATTGAGACCACCCTGTGAATTAAAGAATAAAACCTTGTTATAATGTCACGAGGACAAAATTCTCGTTAGAAACTGTATAAATCCTAGTTAATTCTATCTTGACGACAAAGTAAGGTTAAACAAAAACGCTTACGGTCTGTAGTGTATGTAGAGAGTGCAGTGAACCAATGCAAGAGCTTTCAACACTGAATACATGCCCAGCATTCTTGACGTTGTGAAGTCACCTGCGAAATAAGTTAGCCTCAGAAGCGCTGGTTGAAACTTGGCAGTTCATTTTGTTTGAACTTCTTTTGATAAATAAAGCAGAGAGGTAAGATGACATAAGAAAAGATTTTTCAAATGGGGGGAAATTTATCTATAGGAAAACCTTAGAAATTGCAGAACATTATTAGTTGTTCCATATTACTCCTCGGTTATTCCATAGTTATTTATTAGTAACACTTTTAATAGTCTTATTTGTAAAAAGTTGATACAAAACCAGGCCGAGTCAAAGAAGGTTTATAAGAGGAATTCTCATTGTATAAACCTTAACTCAGCTTTAACTGGAGTGTTAAGATTGTTTTAGTGGAATCAACTTTTTGTAAGTAAGAACTTGAAAGTTTTGTACAAAAATTCTCAATAGTGAAGGAACAACTGTTGTCAACTATTTAAATTTAGTATAAATAAAGACTCATGTACAGAATTACATCATGTAAGAAACAGTGAATAGTTTGTTGTGCAAATTGACATTGATTCAACCTTTTAGCTCCACAAAATGCCAATATAATGAAACTAGCTGTAGCTCAAAATTTTGTTTGGGTGGAAATTTTCATATACAATTTAACGGGATAAAAAGTGGCCTAGGTGGTTTTCCAGACCATGATGCATGTCTGTTTGGGCCTAATTTCATCCATCTCTGGCCAGCCTTTCTGGCGTGATAGAGTAATAAATATACATTATAATAATAGTAAGATGAAGGGTCACTCACCGTCCAAATGCTCACTGTCAGCGTGACTGAGGAACGATCGCTTCTCGATATAGGACCGCCCCGCGGCGCCCATGTCCATAAATGCTACGAAGGCTATCCAACCGCGAAACGCGTATAACACTTTATTCTGCACGGCCATCGCTTCAAAATCACCTTAAGCACACCGTCCGAAGCCCGCCCCAGCTCATCACACCCGGCTCGCCGCTAGTTTGGACTAATTTTAGCTATAATAGCGAAGAAATATCAAGCTAAAATAACTTAGCGGGAAGACTCTTAATCACATAATTTAATTAGTCACGGAGGACAGGTTTGAGTGCTCGCGATGTAGCGTGCGGCGAGTTGCGTGCATGCCACTGCGGTATTTTACCTGCATTAGAATATTTTACAGATAGAAATGTAAAAAAGTCCTACTGTGCCAAGGAATTTTATTTTGGTCTCCTACGCGCAGGTCCTGCAACTGTCAATGTCAAACTTGTCAAGTCAAAGTGACGTTTACAGTGTTGCCTAATGACTACTTTTCTTCCAGATGCGTTCATGATAATAAAATGGCAGTGCTTTCGCAGCCGGCTTAGGTGACACATACAATAGCCGGATCAGTCCGTCCTTACGAACGAGTGTAATGAAATGATGGCCGGCTGCCGTCTCAAAAGCCGTAATAGGCGGTAAAAAGCAGAAAGCTTCGCCAGCTATGGAAGCAATACCAAAAATAGGATACAGGCAGAAAAACAAAGAGGGAAATACAAAGTTTTATTAAATTCATACCTAATTGTTAATTTCTTGATTTATATACGAGTAACACTTTTGAACTCAGTGTAGTCAATAAATCCATCATTGTTCGTATCAGCTTGTTTCAGGGCACCCTCTACCATATCCTCGAGGTCCTTTTCAGTGTACTGAATTTGATGCTGTTCATTTAACTCAGGGGGACCTGCAGAGTTTATATTTTATTCGATTAAAACTAAGTTGTATTTGAACTTTCAATTGAACAGAATTTAAAACTAAAATGGTAAAAATATTTTAAACTAAAATAAATTCCTAACAACATAACATAAACTCACGCCTGTATCCCAGAGGGGTAGGCAGGGACTGCCAGTTGAAGTAATCATCTCCCTCAACTCTTTAATGATTAAATAGCTGTCGAGAGACGAGCTTAATACAAAATTAGTGGTGAGGTCCCTTTATTTCTGCAAAGTAAATTAAACAAAAAATCCAAAAATAAGTTGTAAAACACAAACCCTATTGATGTTTTTACGAATGGTGCATTTAAGAGGTATAAGAATTAAATCACACACACATATACATACACATTAATTAAGTTCTTATATAAATAGAGTAATGTATAGTGGTATTTTTAAAATGCGTAATTCTGAGGCACCCAATTAGAGTTTGTATTTGGCAACAACTTTTGTTTTAGGTGTAGCTCGCGCTTTACGGACTAGTCATAACTAGCGCCGAGGCGCGCGCTCAGAATGTTGCGTTTCGGGCGTTCTAAAAATTGTATGAATTTGTACGACGCGCGCCCTACGGACAGCAGCGTTTGATGTGATTCGTTGCATATAAATTCATACAATTTTAAAGAGCGCCCAAAATGCACCGTTTTGGGGGCGCCTGTTACGACTAGTCCCTTACGGGCTTTACCAAGGTCGCAGCCTTCGCAATCAATCAATGTCCTACATAGACGTATGTCCATTCTATTTAACACATATGCAGTGGCGTAACTATATCATCTGAGGCCCGTGGCAAATTCATCGGATGGGGCCCTCCGAGGAAAAATAAAAAAAATGGTCTTTATTATTGTAGTATATTTAACTTTAATTGATTTTTAGTAAATATATAAACATTATAATTCTTACAGATTTTTGTTAAAAATGTTAACCTACTTCTGAGCTCGCGGCCTCATAGTTCGGGAGCCCCCTCAGGTCGGGGCCCGTGGCATTTTGCCAGCCCTGCCACCCTAAAATTACGCCACTGCACTGCGGCTTGAAACAATATCAATCATACAGCGCCAATCCAAAGCAGAAAAACCGTTTTACGAATAGTTATGTACTGTATTGTATTTTAGAAATATACCTATTCAAAATATGAAATAATTGACAGCTAAACTTACCTCATAGTTATCATAAGTCAAGCTAACTGAAGGATTAAGGAAGGAAGAAGGAATAAAATATAAGTATAAGTAATATTATAATCTCATTTAATACCTAATTTATTTAGCAGACGCCTTTTTAGGATCGAAGTTAGTAGGATTTTTAGCTTTCAGATTACTAGCTCTATATTCGAAATAATCGACGAAACCATCTTTATTTAAATCGGTGTAACCTAAAGCATACTCCATGAGGTCTTCCAGCTGCTTATCGGAGTAACTCATATGGTCTTTTTCAATTTTACCTGAAAAAATTGTAAAGCTTAGATGATGCTGTGAATAGTACATTATAACATTTATAACTAAAAAAACATCATCTATTTGATCTAAAGTTTTTATTTTAGTTTGCTAAGTTAGACATTTAAAATGGTAAAAAAGTATATTTCTAATCCTAAGAACCTTGTCTTACAGTTAAGAATAACCGTCACTTACCCCAGTTTCAAGTAGGGCGTGTAAAAGCTGGCAACACAAAAAATGCGCGGGAAAAGTTCTCGTTTGATACGATTTTGATTTCCAATGATTGCTATCTCCAAAACTCGACATTGGCAGAATCCTTAGGGTAGCCATAATTAAGAATTCAATTGATTTCCAATGAACACGAAGTTAGTTTTCTCACATACAGACATGGATTTCATATATAAAACATAAAAGCCATATACCTACCTATCTGTGACAAATTACAATCACCGATAAATTTATAGGTACGCACATTTTATAAGCATTTCTAACAAACCATGAAGCAAAATGATTAATGTTTGTTTAATGAAGTAGGTACATACCGCCAAGGCTTACGATAAACTGCGAGATTGTATAAAGCAGACCACTCTTTAAATATTTTGAACAGGCAATTTGTCCCCGACAAATAATATCGACTTACTTACTCATAATATGGTTATCCAATACACAAATAAACTCTTCTACTTCAAAACGTCTAACATAAAGGCAAAGAAATGGGCTTTATGTAGGTACCTAACATAAATCTTTGTTAAGGGCATGTTAAGGGTACCTAAATAAGCCAAACTGTGCCACTAACTGCGAAAACATCGAACTTCTCGATTCGCTAATTCCTTACCACGTTGTCCGTTACGTTACCGGTAATTATTTTTTCTGTTACGATTTTAGGTACCTACGTAAAAATATTTAAATAAAAATTCCAAAAAACAAAATGTGTAAATTTTACCTTGGGTACCAAGTTACTAGTTCGACTGGTGATTTCCGCACCTAGCCTCATAGTTGGGCCATTGCACGTAGCAAGTGCTGAGATATGGACATACCTATAACTTCACAAATGTACATAACTTAGAAAGAAAAGTCATAGGTACATGCCCGCACTGGGAATCGAACCTGGGTCTCCCGCTTCCGAGTCCAATGTTCTACCCACTAGGGAATGCCACAAAAGATGCACATTAGAATGCTTTCCAAATTTTTATTCTTGTCATTTGCTTACTGTTTAATAATGCTCACCCAGCTCTGAACCAACTGGGCGTTGCAGAAAGGTCCAGTTCAAGTTAAGTGGCGACGCGGAGCCAACTAGCGATACCAACAAATAAAAAACATGTATTGTTTTATGATACGTGCATTGTATTGACTAGTAGAATACTCCTCTAAGTTTCACCGGACCTTTCCGCAACGCCTTGTAAATTCCGTAGAGCTTGGAAATTGACATCATTTCACGACAATTGTGGTGACAATGCTATAGAAATATCTGGCCCCATTTCATAGAAGTACAATTCACAATTCAATGACAATTCGATGGACATTGCATAGTCGATTTACGTACAGATTAACACGTAGGAAGACTAACTAAAAAACACGATCCCTCTAAAGAACGCCTGACAGGCAGTTTATTTTAATCTGTGTTTAGGTACGACTTTTCCTTTAGAATCTCCACCACAGAATCGGCGTTTTTCAGAATCGGAACCGTGTTTTTTTATAAATAAGACAATAATTCTAGGAATGTTATAGAATACTTTTATAATAACTTTTTTTCACTATCTCAAAAATTTGCGTTTAGGAATGATCTCCTTTAGTCCGCCGGCTATCGGCTATCCAATGTACATCGAATTGTCATAATAACCTATGAGTCGTGATTTTACTAAATGAGGCTCAGTATGACTGAATATTAGTTGGCCCGTTTTAGTTTTCAAAGAGCTGTTCTAAGTACACGCTAAATGAGTATCATTTAGTCTCGTCTCGAGGAAAAGAACTCTTGCACGTATCAGCTCAGACGTTATAATTCCCCCATTTATGTGGAGTCCAATCAAATTCATGCTATCACAGTGTTACTTTGAAGTAGGTACTTATGTATTTTTTAAGTATTAATATGCATAGATACAGACATAATATTTTTTTACTATGTTGCCACCATCTTGTCGTAAAATCTTGCTCACTTCTAAGCTCTATTAGGCACAAACAAAATATACAAATAAAGTAAAATCTATTTACAAACGTTTTTTTTATACGCAACACACAGATGTTAAATTGGTGTTTGAAACATGGATAGAAAAATATATTTGTTGTGTCATGTTTATTTGATGTGCTATTGCCGGGAATTCTGGGAATATTCCCGATGCTCCCAAACTAGCCAGTGCCGTACTTAATTATGTTGAACCGTATTTAAATATCTAGCTAGATGATAATGGAAGCTTGGATTTGAAGCACAAGTATTATCATACAGTTTTATACATGCATGATGGCGGAAAAACATTTAGTTTTCTGTGAATTGGGAATATTCCAATCGCCATATCTGTAGTTATATTATGATGACTGAGAAAAATACAATTAATGTAAAATTAAACGTTAATCACAATAGAGAGAAGAATAAATTAAAACTTTAAACTATTTTATAGTTGAAACAATTTTAGGTACTTACTGAATAGAAAAGTGTAAACGCAATACGAGCATAGTGGAGAAAAGGTATTCACAAATATCGGACTAAGGGGTCATCCATAAAGAACGTCTCACCAATTTCGTGATTGTTTGACCCCTCCCCCGTCGTCACAGTCGGTCACATTTGTAAGACTCCTCCCTAGTGTGACGTCACATATTTCGCAACTTTACATCTAGAAATTATAAAATTAAAACACCACTTCCGAAATTAGTATTATTTCTATTTAAATATTTTTTTAATGTTATGAATATCACAATAAAATCCAATATTTGAAAAAAAATACAAAACTATAAATTATTAATCACAGTAGAACGTCGATTATCCGAACGTCTGTCATCCGGACGTCGGTCATCCGAACGTCGGTCATCCGAACGTCAGTTCACCCGAACGTCGCGGTCAACCGAACGTCGGTAATCCGAACGTCGGTCATCCGAACGTCGGTCATCCGAACGTCGGTCATCCGAACGTCGGTCATCCGAACGTCACTCATCCGAACGTCGCGGTCAACCGAACGTCGGTCGTCCGAACGACCGCTTAACCGAACTAGCTACGAAACTCGCGACCCGCCTATCCCTACTACTTGTGCCAAAGAAGAGATGCAACAATTTATGTAGTATGTCTTCAATGGAGATAAAGGGCGCCTAATGCAGGGCAATAATGTAGGATAGTGAAATTGTAGACTTCGTGACTGACGCCGCCAGTAATTCTTTAACAAGTGAGTGACATAATGAAGATGAAACCATACCTGTTTCTGCTTTTGGATTAACATGCTTAGGATACTGCCTTGCGATGGTTGGAAGCACAAGCTGAATGCGACCAGTCCTCAAAAAAGTACGTGACCTAGCTGCTCGTAAGCGGGTGGACGAGACGGTTGCTTCGGCAGACGAAGATTAAAGATTTTTTTATCGTTGATTGTATTTATTATGTATGATTGAAGGTTCAAGGATAATTATATATCTTATTCTATTTGCCTGAAATTTATTATAAATATAGTTTTTGTTGGTAAATAACAGTACATAGTTAGACTATCATGTCCCTCAATTAGTTCGGATAATCGACGTTGTAACTACTGTGCTTTTGAAATGTGACGTCACGAACTCAGGCGCTGGACACACAGATGGGACGTGGGGCGAGGACGCGGTAAGATGTATAGTAGAGTCACAGACCAAGCGCGACCGCAGAGCAAGGACTGTGGTCTGTGACTCACCCCACGTCCCATCTGTGTCTCACTCCTCAGGACCCTTTCCAGCCCTTGCCACATAATGTCACACTTTGCGACCCTCCTCCCCCCTTAACGTGTGACGTACTTTATGGATGGTCCCTAATCCGAAAGACTAAAATAGTGTTTTTAAGACTTTTAAAAACCCATTCAGAGGCTGAAAATTCCACCCATGCCGGGACTTGAACCCGCGACCTCTGGCTAACCGTGCCAGCGCTCTCCCAACTGAGCCAATGGGCAAGTGCAGGCATCGGCGAAATGTCGAACCTCTTTAAAGGTATTCAAAGAACGAGCATAAATTAAATAGGTATAATATTCGAAGATTTTAGTTTCAGTCCAATTTTAAGACACAAAAAATATTATCTGAAAAAACTAACATAAAGATAAGTTTATCCCATTCATTCCGAGCTACTAATTCATATTCATTTTTATCCTGTATCACGTAACAAATATTATGGAACCAGCACACAACATATCTGCCTACGGTATCTTATTGTGTGTTATTTTTTACTAAACAAAATTTTGAGCTCATTCTAATTTCCGATTTAGGTTTTAAATCTCATTCTTGATCGACGCGGACTAAAAAAACATTAAATTTTATTTTCATAAACTTATTTTCACGTTAAAAACGAAATAACTGCGCAAAACGATTTGTATGAAAGCTAGTTCTCAGTGTTATAACGAATTCCAATAACCTGAGAGCCTACAAATGCTATCATAATGCAATTGAATAGAAGACCTTCAGGAATGTTACGAAGTTCAGAAAGAGGTTCGAACCTTTTGACATAGTGGTGACCATAATTTTACAGATTTTTTTCAAAACAAAGCGTCTAAAAATTTAACCTGTGTATATCGATGGAGGATCTATAGATGAACGAGATAATCCATGTTAAAGATCCTAGGATTTTTAACTATACAGTATCTTTACCATGGATTATCTCGAGAACCTTTAGAACCTTAGGATTGCAACGTGCGTCGCCTTTTTAAAAAAATCCCGCATAATTATGGTCACCGCCATAGAGGAACTTATTATCATAGAGGAACTTATTATACTGGTCACCACTATGCCAGCACCTCACGCAAAGAGGTTCCAACCCCTTTTATCCTTATTCCACTAAAGACAAAATCAGACGATTGACTCTGACGAGTTTTTTTAATTTGTTCACATTTAAAAACCCTTACATATTTTTTTTTACAAATGTCGCCAAACTGCGGCGTGGTTCACACGAGCTATCGTAAATTTTCTGTTTCATTACTCGAACAAGACAAGATTAGCAGGGGACCGGCGAGGTTGCCGTGACGGTGAAGAGGCCTACGCTTGCCTACGCCCAACAGTGGGCTTCTTTTATGGGCTGTATAAACATAAACATTTACATACAGGCACGTACATTGCTTCTGGCCCCACACTAGGATACCCTGTGTCGTGGGAACCAGAAACAACGACATCACAAACATGTAAACATCCAATACCTGGGGTTTTTTTTGTCCCAGCCGGGATTCGAACCCGGGACCTCTCGCATGGTCGTCAATATAGACAGATATATGACTCGATCACAGGACACAGTCAAAATTAATGTTTATTGGGGTTCCGTACCCGAATCGTGCCAAAAGGGACCATATTACTAAGACTTCACTGTTTGTCTGTCTGTCTGTCCGTGGCTGTATCTCATGAACCGTGATAGCTAGACAGTTGAAATTTTCACAGACGATGTATTTCTTTTGCCACTATAACAACAAATACTGAAAACAGAATAACATAAATATTTAAGGGGGTCTCTCAACAACAAACGTAAGTTTTTTGCTCGATATTAATAACGGCAACATATTCACATAATGTTTAGTTCTATATTCGCTTCAAAAATAAATAATTAAATGAAAATAAAATAAACATTTAAGGGGTCTCCCATACAAAAAACCTGATATTTTGCCGTTTTTGTGTCTAATGTTGTATAGATAACGGTACGGAACCCTTCGTGCGCGAGTCCGGCCTCGCACCTGGCCGGTTTCTTTTATAACACGGTCAAATCGAAATAATAATTTGACCGGCTATTTGCCTCTCGCTTGCATATGCTGCCGCCCATATCGTGAGGGCGAAAGGCATTTTTTTACAATTGACCGTTATATACAATCTTAATATGTACTTAAGTTCTCTCTGTGTTTAGAAGTTTCTCTTTTTTATCAATCTAACAATGTTGGATTTGACATTCGATGTGATTTATTCTAAGTGAAATATGCGAAATAAAGGGCAAAAAAGTGAACCGTCTGATTTCGCCTTAAACGCGCGACTACGCTGACGATAGCGCGTCTGCAATAAACCTATTTCCCTGATACCTATTTAAAAAGTCTAAGGGCGAATTGCATCACTTCTTAAGTAATATTTAAATAACGTTTAAATCGATTTTTGTAGTTAAATAATACCTAAGCCGCATTTGTTGCCAGTCGGCCAACAATCTGTCAAAAAACAAGCTGTCAGGAAATCTCGCTTCAATATATGCACCCTTGCAACTTAAACAAGTGTTCACGAGTCAAGCAAAACGTTGTCTCTGGCCGAATCAGTTTTTTTTTCGCTATTGCTGGTTATTCTGCGCCTGCGCTTGGCTCTTCTGTTGCGCCCTAACAAACTCCGGATAGTCAATGTACCCGTCCTTGTTATGATCGTCCATATTTAGAATTGGGTCTATTAAGTTTACTAGTTCCTCGTCCCCGAAGACCTTTTCACCAGTCGGTGCATTGCCCTGCTGCTGTTGATTTTTGTTGCCTTGCTCTGAACGGGAAGATAATGGAAATTCAAAATGGCGCAGCCCGTCCCCATGGCAACCGGCGACACATAGAAAGAAACAAACACACACCATGAGCTTTTTGGAGGGATATTTTACAACGTGTGACAAAACAAGACAATCGGTTAATCTGTGAAAAAGGACAGAAGCAGATACGAAAATGTTCATCACATACGAACAAAACAAATGCCCATAAAATGCTAAAACATATTTACCTAGAAGATAATGCGAGAAAGTGTAAAAATTCAATTAATCAGTCTGTTTCAGTAAGATTATCCAAACCATTTATCAATTTTCAGATCGGGTCACGCGAGAATATTCCCGAGGAACATTGTTCCCGACCCATCTCTACCTAAATCAGTTTGCCTGATTACATGACGACACCATTTGTCAAATTGTAGGTCAGGTCACGGGAAAATTCTCCGGAACTTTTTACCCGGCCACCTCTATCTATGGCAGCTTATCCACTCACCGTGCCAGTGGATCAGCGACTTAATCAGCTCGCAGCCGTCCAGCTTGTTGTTATTATCGGCGTCGTGCATCTTGAAGTAGTGGAACTGAAGCTCCTGCTCCGACATTTTGGACGTGTCGATAGGCACTTCCATGTGCTCCTGGATGTGTCTGCGTGATAAGATAAAGTAAATCAAAGTAAAAGTGATATTAAATGAATTACAGAATTCGATGCCCGGAATTACAAGTTTATTTTATTTTATTTTATTAAGGATATCAACAGCGATAACAAATAATTTGATCACAATAATAAAGAAGCAGTTCACTATGTTTTACTCAATATTTAGGTTTCAATGGCGACCCCCAAATTAGAAGAAGAAGAAAGACATTCATTATACCAACAAGATACATCACAGAAGCAAAATAAGCAGATAAGTAACATAATATGCACAACAACAGAAAGCGTGTCCAATATAACAACGCCTTCAGGTTGCTGCTGGGGCTGCCTCGATACTGTAGTGCATCGGGGATGTTTGCCGACGCGCGAACGGATGATTTCCACGCAATAATCCGCAAACGCATAGCATCCCTGATGTGCAGGGTGAGGGTCAGTACCAGCAGCCTCCTGAGGGTGTTGGCTGATCGGATGGATAGCCCCATACAGCGCCACTGGGTGTCAATGCACCTCATGCTGACAAGCAGTGGGGCTGGCTGGGACTAGGCCTTTCAACTTGCGTGGTGTAATAATAATATGTACATTGTAAATTGTTTACTAACATAGCATAAGTCAAATTGTTACTAACACTATATGGGCTTGCCTGAAATAAATAAATAATAATAATAATAATGTTGCGTGCCTTACAGGGTCCACAAAGTTCCATGTTATATTTAATTGTCATCTGTATACATCTGTCATCTGCATTCAAGAAGAGATTAAAGGGAGCACTATCTCTCTAACCTACCATAGATAATAGGTTTATGTACGTATAAGTATATATGTATATGTAATAAGTATATTATCTTATTATTACTTATTTATGTAGTTATAAATATTTCTCCCTTCCTCCCGTTATCTAAATTTAAACACCCTGTGCTAAGGTTGGCTGGAAGAGATCTCTCTTAGAGATAAGTTCGGCTTTGTAACAATGCTATGTAATTAATTTTCTAATTTATGATCTGCAATAAAGAATCATCATCAACCCATTATGTCCCCACCGAGGGGCACGGGTCTCTTCCCTGAGGAAGGTATAGGCCATTCTCTACCACGGGGGCCAAGTCCGGATTGGTGGAGGCTTGTAGACTAGTGGCTCGTCTACTGTCAGAAGTTGTCAAGCCGCCCTAAGGCCTCTGACTTGGCTTAACGACTGCCATCTATCGACGGCAGCCGGCACCAACAGCTTAACGTGCCTTGCGAAGCACGGAACCGCTCAGAAAAATGCCACTAGCGTTAGGCATAGACGGCGACCCATCCATGCACTGAAAGCGCCCTGTGTTGCTTAACCTTCGTGATCGTTTAAGATCACTCAGGCGGCCGGGGCTACGAGCGATTAGCCCCGGCCGCTAGAAATAAAGAATATATAATAATAATAATAATAATACGAAATACAAAATTCTTTATTCGTTTTCCACTTAATATACTTGTTGAATGCAATAATTTATCGAGTATTGAGAAGTTAAAGGACCGAAGAAAAGAAGAAGGTCTTTCAAATCTATAGCGCCTCTTTACTCTTCGAGTCTCCAACTCACACTTATTTCCTACTTTATATCCAGCTCTCTGAGTTGGTGAGTTGAAAGTTGGCGCGTTGACCGAAGGCATCCGACGTTAGCCGAACAAACTACGAGACCGCTTCCGCAAATCGGCGATTCCGTGTCGCGCGTCTCGCTCACTCATAGGGAATTTCATGCAGAGCAAGGGGGCAATATTAGGTTGATATCTTTGGGATATAACTCAGTCACAAATGAGGTCGACTGACATGACAAATTTATTTGCTTTCCTTCTAGGTGTGTGGCTGAGGCCATTTGTACAATTGTACGGCGGCCCCGGAGGGAATCGGACCCACGACCTTCGGCATGGTGATACCTAGACCAACGGGGCAGTCAAATTAATAAGTAACACAAGTTCATGCTCACCCTCTCTCATTCTCGATGTTGGCCGGATTCAACATGTCCGAGGGGTTGCCTGGGACAAGAAACACACGCCGATTAGGTAAGATTAATTTAACGTGTTCCGTGTGGTGCCGGATTAAGAATAGGGTCACACCATTTCCTTCCGTGGATGTCGTAGAAGGCGACTAAGGAAATCAATTACGAGGAGACGGGCAGCAGTCGTCTTCCTGAGATTTCAACCGCACACTGCGATCGCCAACCCGCCTGCCGAGCGTGGCGATTATGGCAAAACCCCTCTTGGTTATTAAAACCATGAGGGCGGCTTGTGTCCTGCAGTGGGCGTCGGGTGGCTGATGATGATGAATTTAACGGGGCTCCACGTAGTAACGCCACTGAGGAGTACCCCTAGAAAGAGTTCCACTCACCGTGCGTGTGGCCGTGACCGTCCTGCTGTGGCGCCTGCTGCTGCATCGGCACCTGCTGCTGGACCGGCACCTGCTGCTGGACCGGCACCTGCTGCTGGAACTGCTGCTGGGGCGGCGGCTGGTACTGCTGCTGGGGCGGCTGCTGGAATTGCTGCTGGGCAAGGGAAATAGACCGTAAACACTTGCGCATGGAAAGTTTTTGACAAAACTTGCAAGCGAGCAAGCGAATGAGCGGACGAACTTGTTAATTTATTTTTTTTGTTAAGTAACAAATATTTTATTTAATTATTTTTTAAGCGTATTTTTTTCCAAACTAGAACCATAATTATGTTTCTTTCTACATCATGGTTAGAATGTCCCCTTAATATGCGGTGAACGAACTCAAAGTCACCCCGTAGAAACTTTAACAGGACTTTACATGGACCCATAGGTTTCAAAAACCCTGGTCTAGCGTTAACACGCTTGAATCCGAATAAAGATCCGGGGAGAATCGAACTCACGCCGGGTTCGATTCCCCCCGGAGGCTGCCGCACTAATGGCGTAGCTAGGGGGCGTAATCGGTGCACTTAACTCGGCGCCTCAGGCGATGTCTCTTTCGCGCGAGGTCGTATTAATTACTGGCATGTGGCAACCACTGTCTCTGCCTACCCTCCCGGATACAGGCGTGAGTTTATGTATGCATGTAAGTATATGGAATATTTATTTACTTACTTGTTGCTGCGGGGGAGGCGGCGGGGGCGGTTGCTGGTAGTTCTAGAAACAAAAAGTTTTATGCGTGATTGTGGAATTCCAATTCGCAAGCATCCCGTCACATAACTGAAATCCTTCGAAGAAACTAGTTTAGAGAATAAACATAATTATGACATAAGATTTTTATGCCATAGTGTGCAACAGGGGTGCCTCTCTGATGCGCAGGGTTCGCGGCAGCGTCAACCAACTCCTTAATGTCATTGCAAATAGGAGTATAATGGATTTTAAACGTTTGCGAAATATTAAGCTTTAAAGAGCAAATTTTAGTAGGGCGTCGTCGTCGTCCCCCCTCTGCTGGCTGAACGGTTGATTGTAGAAACGTGAAAAAATCAGGGTAGTAGCACGTATAATGAATTTAAAAGGAGAACTATCACAGCTAAGTAGCCTTTACTAGTTAACGACTAATACGAGAATTGCTCGTAGCCCCGGCTGCCTGAGTGATCTTAAACGATCACGAAGGTTAAGCAACACTGGGCGCGTTCAGTGCATGGATGGGTCGCCGTCTATGCCTAACGCTAGTGGCATTTTTCCGAGCGGTTCCGTGCTTCGCAAGGCACGTTAAGCTGTTGGTGCCGGCTGCCGTCGATAGATGGCAGTCGTTAAGCCAAGTCAGAGGCCTTAGGGCGGCTTGACAACTTCTGACAGTAGACGAGCCACTAGTCTACAAGCCTCCACCAATCCGGACTTGGCCCCCGTGGTGGAGTATGGCCTATACCTTCCTCAGGGAAGAGACCCGTGCCCCTCGGTGGGGACATAATGGTTTGATGATGATGAGGCGACCAACTTATAAAAAGGAAAACTTCGTACATACAAAATTCACTTGTTGTTAGTTCCCTTACATTGCGCCTGGCCCGACACGCACTTGGCCGTTTTTTCCTAGTGCACACTAGAGCAATATAATATATAATAATAAGACATTTTTTGTTTATTGGTGGCACTGGTAAGCTGTAGGAAAACCAAATATAATTAGTAGACCATAAGCCTGGGTCAAAAGGATAATGACTCAGAGGCAGTTTAAATAATCTGTGGTTATGTCTTCCCTTTACCTGCATCCGAGGACTAAGATAAATTTAGTAGGTAAAAAATTATCCATCGTCATACTTTCTTCGAATTCATAATATGTGCAACGTACAATATGACAATTGGTTAGTTTGCATTTTGGTTGACCTACATTATTTGTCATCAGTCATGTCTTTTTAGATACTACTAAATGAGGTCATTGAGGACAGCACGCGTCAGCAAAATACACGAGGCAAGAGGGTTGATTGATAATCAATTCAAACAAATTTTATTACTCAATGATGTGACGAAAAGTAACGAGACCTATCGGCAATATATTATTATGATTTATTCAGAAGTAATCTGTAGAATACGAGTTAACGAGTCTATTCTAGATGAACTTTATATTATTATAAAGACGAGGCTTTCCACAATCTGTACCCAAAGCACCCTGAAATTCTTGTGACATACCGGGCCGACGTCCAACGCGGGCCAGAAAGCCTGGACTACGTTATTATCACCGGTCGCGCGAACGGGAAACGAAGCAGAGGACGAGCACCAATGCGATGGACGGACACGATAAGTAAGGCTACGGGAGGGAGCCTACAAGCAGCGGTCCAAGTGGGAAGCGTTGGTGGCTGAAGCTGCCCATAGTCACGTCCCTCAGTAATGAGGACACGACCAGAAAGAAGAAGATTCTGTAGAATTCTAAAGGACCCGATCGGGCCACCGTAACAATGGTTTTTAAATTGTTCTTTTCAAGGTCACAATCTAACAAGTTAAATAATAGTAAGTCATAATAAAAAGTCACGCCGTAGACTAAGACTCGTCGTAAAATGTTTGGAATTTGGCGGTTGATATTCTTTACCTCTCAGCTGCAGATTTATCTTAGGGTGTCCTGTCATTTGACAAAAAAACAAATTACAAATTTTCATCTGACAAATAACAATTGACCAAATCGTCGGCTTATTGCAAGAACTCATTAACCGACATATTCACTATTGGGAGAAAAAGGACTTTTTAGTTCGTGTTAGTTAATGGTTGTGTTTCCTCCTCCTTATTCCCTATAACATCGTTAAAATAATGCCTGATACTAAAACACCACTATTGTATCATTGTTCAATACATCTCTACGTCCATACCTTTAAAAAAAAGCAGTTAGTGAGCTTTTGCAGTTAATGACTTCTTGCAATAAGCAGACGAAATTATGCTTCTCAAACTGATCTTTATACAAAGTATTGTTTCTCTAAATAAATCATTTGGCAAATAATTATCAAACAAATTATTATTTTATAAAACATCATTTGAAATATAAATAATTTATTACACATGTGAATTGGTAATACAATGCAAGGTATAAACAACTTCTGACAAAATGCATTTTGCGGAAAACCTTCCTATACAATTGAAGATCTCCAAGGCGAAAAGAGAAATATAGATGCGACATCCAATATCTTAACAATTTGTAAAATCGCGAATTTGAAAAACGAAATATGTGGTCAAATAAAAATTTAAAAATTATAGTTCTAACAGCCAACTCATTTGCAGAGTACAACATTTGCGAAATGTGTATTTGTCAAATGATCATTTATAAAATGATACGTTTGGGAAATTAGATATTTGCCAAGTGACAATTTATTAAAGCATCATTTGTCATATGTTTTTTTGTCAAACATTAGTGAACCTTATCTTAGTTGTGTAAGTAACAGTCTTATTTAATTTATAAAACCAGAATTCCTTAAAACACTCCCCAGATGCAGTTTAAATAGTCTGTGGTAAACAGAAAGACAACCACAGATTATTTAAACTACCCCTGAGGAGTGTTTTAGAGGAATTGTGTTTTTATGAATAAGACCATAAAAAAACAATTCTCTAAAGCACCCAAAGAAGAAGAGACTTTTCCTTCCATTTTCAAATTGGCACGCTTGGTTGTCATACAAATTGTGGCGATAGTGTTGTCTAGGCAGATAGGTACATGTCTGCGGCTTTTCCTATCACCAGATATACTAGACAGTAAAACATTTTGGGCTGCATTTTTTAAAATGACAATTCATAGTTAATTAATGTGCCAATTTTAGTAAATTGTGTAGCAGTCTTTAGACTTGTTAGTTGTGGGTTATTGCAATGTACATCGAATTGTCAGAGTAAACCATTAATTAATTAATTATTGTAGAGTAGTTTTAGGACCCTGATGTGTGGTCAGTTCGGTCAGGGTATAGCAAAGGGGTAGTTTTCGGTCTTACATGTTCAACTTAACACACTACTACGCGCTCCGCTACGCTACGCACTTCGTCGCACCTATATTTTTGTTGTTGCAAATAGAAATTATAAAACTTTGTCATCTTGTACTTTCGGCTTTTGACCTGTCCCCGCCTACAATCCGTCATTTATCTCGGTAATTGTCAAGTTTAGAGAAAAGTTGCCCATACAAAACATGTTTATTTTAGCGTCTTCTATACGATATCGCATCATATAAAATAAGTGTCATAATGCCACCACCCCCATCAAAAAATTTCTAAGTCCCGCGCCCCCTTTGCTATACCCCAACCGTCAGTTCACCCATCCAGTGTAGGTAAACTACAAATAGATGTTTACAACATGTAAAAAATACGACAAGTGTAGGACTAGAACATAAAGTTACCTGGTAGTTTTGTGGTGGGACCCCGGGCGCAGTTTTCCCATATTGCTGCGAAATGGTACACTGCAGAAAAGCAGCCAAAAACAGTAGATACAACATGTTGGATAGCCTAAAAACACACCAAATTACACGTTTGACCCAAGATACTGGTTTTTTTAAGGAATAATAAGTGATAAAAACAAGTTTTTTCGAAGAAACTTTCTCTTCAAATGTTACTCTAGGTTAGGAATTGGTTTCATATGTTTAGTGGACAACGGCACCTTTATATGTGGATTAGACTACGTGGACATTTACTTCCGGTAATTTTCTTATCGGATAGGTGTCGATAATACAATTATCGACGCAGGTTTTGCAATAATATTCTTTGCAAAGTTGCAAACGTATCGAAGTGACATTCGGCTGCAATACACGTCAGTCGTTTTTTTGACGTACATAAGCGTTTCAATTAAACGTTTTAAAAATGTTGTCACTTCCAAAACTTTTAAATGCGTGCACCGGAACGTTAAAAGGATGCGTTCTAAAATAATCACACAATGAAGAGATTTATCTCTGTAAATCCTCGCAGCAAAAATACGACGACTTTTCGATAGAAACAATATTTTATAATAGTTTTAATAGATATTTGTACAATTATGTACAAGTTGCTTGCGCAAATATTTTCACAAGAAGACCAAACAAAAGACGATCTATGTAAAAATAATAAGTTTGAAGTAGCAAGGAGTTTGCATACTTTTTGGCAGGCGCAACACAAAAATGAAATAAAAAACCAGCCAAGTGCGAGTCGGACTCGCGCACGAAGGGTTCCGTACCTTTATCTATACAACATTAGACACAAAGATAGAGAAAAAACGGCAAAAAATCATGTTTGTTGTATGGGAGCCCCCTTAAATATTTATTATCTTTTGAATAATTTATAAAAGAAACCTTTACTAAACGAAACTTAATTCAAATTAATACAATTTCAGCAAATTACTTAAACTAAACTTACCTAAAACTTTACAAATATACGTAACCCAGAAAAAAATACATAGAAAAACACCGTAAAAACAAAAGTCACACGCGAATACATAAAATTTATTTTTTAAACGAATATAGAACTAAATATTCTGTAAATATGTTAAGCGTCTACGTCCTGTTGCCATTATTAATATCGAGCAAAAAACGGCAAAAAAAATTACCTTTGTTGTATGGGAGCCCCCCTTAATATTTATTTTATTTTGTTTTCAGTGCCTAGGTAGTCGTTGTTGTAGCGGCAACAGAAATACATCATCTGTGAAAATTTCAACTGCCTAGCTATCACGGTTCATGATATACAGCCTGGTGACAGACAGACGGACAGTGACGTCTTTGTAATACGGTCCCATTTGGCACCCTTCGGGTACGGAACCCCAAAAAGGAGTCTCTTTGTCAAATAAAGTTTTTTCTTATTCTTGCTCAGCATAGAGAGCCGGTCCTAGATCCTGTTTTATCGACCGTTATCAGCACAGAACAAAAAAAAAAGGAGTAGAAGTAGTGACATGATCTATCAGTATGAAAACCTGCCTAAAATAATCAAGCTAACACTCATGCAGTCACTTTACTATCTCATATCATGAATAAGAAAGTTTTTGTGTTTAGAAATTAAAACCCAGATGGAAGAATAGACATTTATTTAGCAATCTATCATCACATTCGCTTGCTTAAGCAATAATAAACAAAAGAAAAATATCCAAAAACTAAAATCGACAACTAGAGCAACAATTTAGACACTGGTCCACGTCAATGAACTAAAAATAAACTAGGAACACTTTGAAAGTGCTTAATAGAATTGAAATTCAAAACAAAGGTTATTTTGTGCTCGATAACGAGTCTTATGTAAAATAAACTCGCCGTCTCATGTTAATAAACCAACTGACACTTTGGCTTATTTACAAAAAAAAACACCACCGATAACTATTACACCTTAATGAACACATCAAAAAATGTTAATGACGGACGTCCTCTATCAAGAAACTAGGTATGACTTGTAGGAACACGTTTGAAATGCTTAAAGGGCCATTTACGCCGGGGCAACACTGCGGCGGCATTGCGGCATGCCACAAGCAGCATGCTACAATAATTAAAAAAGTCGCACATTGTGGCAAGAATCGTGCGGCAAAGCAACACCTTGCGTCATGTGGCAGACTGTTCCGGCTTGTATCCCAACACGATGTTGTAAAATAGACTGCCGCATGATATTGGCGATTGATTGTAGCATGCAACAAGGAGTCGGATGCCACAATTTGTAGCATGCCGCACTGTAGCACAATGTTGCTCCATGCTACATCGGCTGCATGATGTTCGCGATTGTAGCATGCAACAAGGAGCCGGATGCCACAATTTGCAACATGCCGCACTGTAGCACGATGTTACTCTGGCGTAGAATAGCCTTAATAATTGACAAACAAAACGAATAATAACGTCCTCAGTCCTGACCTTGAAAATAACAATTGAAGATCATTGTTATTTTCAAGGTCAGGACTGAGGAGGATAAGGATTAATTTCAACAATCATCATTGGTAGAAAAAAATCATTTACAGATTGAATGTGATGGGAGCCACAGAATTCGGTATCATTTATAAAAAACATGATTCCCTAGAACACCCCATAAACGCCCTACAAATAGTCTGTGGTAGAGGCTTTACAATTACCTATCTACAGACTGACTATGTATATTGCATTTATGGAGTGTTTTAAGGGAATCGTGTTTTTATATACAACACCGATTACATAATATGTCTATGGTTTTAACACAATTACGGCCGACTTCCACCACTTCTTAAACGTCACTTAAGTTGCAATTTAAATCGACTTTTTTATGAGAGTTTTAGTTAAGATAATGGTCCAATTCAGCCTTAGTATTCGAACTTTATTAACGCTTATTTACATACACACACACACACACACACACCGACTCGCATGTATGCACGTAACAGATAAAATTTACAAATTTAATTTTAAAAGCTTTGTCTTCAATTTTTCAACTGGTGGAGTCTTAAAACCTGATGAAAGAGCGGACCCACCAGACACAGATTTAATACTTAGTTGATGAGTTTGTGCAGCACACGCTGTAACATTTATTATCGGACTAAATAAATATTTTTGTATTTGTATCAAGTATCATTGAACTCAAAGGATTTTTGAGACTTCTGATAAAATATAAACAGATAAAATAACTTTGAATTACTTACAAACAGGATAGAAAAAATATAAGGTTATATTTCTCAGAATTTGGGTAGGCCTATAGACAAAATGACACTAAAAATGTAAAAGAAATTTACTTAGAATAAATTCAGCGCCAAACAGGTTTTGTCAGAAGAAAAAGAAAAACATGTACCAAAAAAAATTGCCATAAATTTCAATGTTTTTGTATCGCGTCGTGTCTTTTCCGTGCTCTCGCCCCACGTGGCTGCTGGCTAATAGATTTTTGAACATGGCCTGTCTTCTCAGCATGTTTTCTGGCAAATGATTAAAATGTGCGTAGATATTTAATCATTGTAAAATCACCGTAGCCCGCAGGGATAGGCAGCGACCACACGGTTTGCCACTTGCCAGACCTAATTTTTTTTAAATAATGTATATACTTTTAACAAATGTGATCTGACGCGTCAGTAGAAAATTACATTACAAATTACGACATTCGTGTGACCTATCTATCTATAACAATAATACCATTGATACTAACTGTTTAAACCGAAGAAACTAACATTTCTATCAACATGTACGATTACATAGGTACCTACTTAAGCAGAAGTTAATTACAAATGAAATGCATAATTGTAGCTTAAATTATTCTGTATTCACAAAAAAGCTTAAGAAAGTTTTTAACTTATATACTGTATTCACAAAGAAGCCAGGGGCCGGTTTCTGAATAAATCAATACTTAAGAACGTGCTGTCACGCTCTTTTCTGAGAAATTCGACGAGACATCACTACAGTTAACTTAAAAATAAAAAATTCTCAATTCAGAAACTGGCCCTTAGAGCGATAGCTCAAAATTCCATATAGACGTAACTACGTTTTTAATTTCCAAAATATTAATGTAACTTAGTAAATATATTCCAATGACACATTTATGGAGATCTCGGAGGTCAAACGGTTGTAGTGTTGAATCCTTCCCAAAAAAAATATGGGAGATCTTTCGTTTTTACATCCAAGCATAGCATAGAAACTAAACTATACATTGTTCAATGTATCTCTGCGCGAGGCCCTATGTGTGGGTAAACTGTATATACCTACACAGTGACTTTGTGTGCGTTGCTCGGACGACGCCGGCCGCTGACGTGACATGATAAAACACTGTAATTTGAAAACAGCCATTTTCCAGAAAACGCAAAAAACCTTTTGTTACGAAAATTACGCATAAATACGTCAAATATAAACAGATTACTTTGAATTTTTTATACGTGTTTAATAATAGTACGCATAATTATGCCGTAACAAGAAATAAAAAAAGTATGTTATTTATTGAATTTACAGGATAAAATGTGTTATGTTATGGCGTTAAGGCCCAGCGAAGCAGAATAATTGATTTCACAAAACACTGCAACTACATAATAATATGTAGTGTTTTGTGCAAAGAGTTGGTAAAGAAAGAGGTAGGCTGCACGTTGCGAGATTGTTATGACAAAACACTGCATAAAAAAACACTGAGCTTGTTATGGCAAAACACTGTATCTATAGAAGCAGTATTCTGTCAAAACCGGTCTCTATAATATTGGGAATACAGTCTTATTTACCATGGCTAATTTCCGTATTATTAAGACTTTTTCAATATTTTTTGATGGCATTATCATGTACCAAAGGGCGAAGAATCGAATTATTCATGTTACCGTAAAACACTGTATCTATAGACCGCGTCACTGCCACACAAATTAAAGCTGTATAATTACGCACACACACATAGAGCCGCGCGCAAAGATGAGTTGAAAGGAGTGTCTTTACCTTACCTTTTTATCGGTAATGCACTAAAAAGTCAAAGTCGCAATTAAAATAGCGCCATTTAAGCAATAACCGGCAGACTACGTAGATGATTCTCATAGACATACAACGCTAAAACAGTTGGTCGAAAAAAAAAAGCGCTCAAAAGCGAGGCGACTTTAACACACCCTTTAACTGATAGGTAAATTTTTCATTGGTTTTGGACTTTATTTCACAGTGATAAGGTTCAATTTAAGGAGCAACTACCTGGTAAAGGGTTAACGCAACAAGTGTGCGCCTAAGCGGATTGTAGTAAGTGACGTTCGCAGACACGCACACGTTCGCATTTTAGTGCAACACTGATAACCAGCGGACTGTGGTTCTACACCTCATAATTCTATGGTTGCTTCTGTAGAACTTTTTAACAATGGAACTTGCTATAAAGAAACCAGTTACGTTCTTATGTCATTTTGAGACTAAAGTGAAAGGACGAGCACCAATCCGCTGGACGGCCACCATAAATGTGGTCACCTACCATTACAAGCCGTACATAAAAATCTCGATTTCTGTGACAGTTAATGTATGAGATCCTCCTTATCACATTCTAATTGACCCCCAAAAATATAGTTACCCATTTTTTGCTCTATATTTACGATGGCATTTTGAGGAAAAATAGTAAAATGGTAATTTATATATTTACGGTGATGTTTAGAGCATTATATTTTTATACATTTATGATGACCAGGGGCCTATTTCATAGAACGACAATTGATGGTTTACTATGCCAATTCGATTAACCCACAGGGAACCAAGCCACGGAATGTACCTCGAATTGTCATAATAAACTACGAATTGTAGTTTTTATAGAACTACAATTTTATTGACGGTTTACGATGACAATTCGATGTACTCTTTTTGTTGCACTAACCCGTGCTGAGGACAATTTTAAAAACCTATTTAGGGGCCAAAAATTCCACCCATGCCGAGACTTGAACCCGCGAGCGCTGGCACGGTTAGCCAGAGGTCGCGCGTTCAAGTCCCGGCATGGGTGGAATTTTTACCCTCCAAAATGTTTTTAAAATTCGATGTACATTGCAAAGTCGATTAACCCACAGATTAACGAGTAGGAAGATTCGGCTACGCAATATACAGCGAATTGTCATAATAAACTATGAATTGTACTTCTATGAATCGCAGCCAGCTGTCGCAGAAAGTTACTGGTAGTATTCAAACACGTCCATCAGTCATCATAAGGCAACAACCGACAGCATACAATAATAGAGGTATACAGAAAAATATACGAGTTCTTTAACGGTCTTATTTATAAAAAAAAAAACGATTCCACTAAAACAGCCCTTAGTGAGGCTTATGTCGGTCTTAAGACAGATCTTAACTAAACTATGATTTATAAAGTCAAATCTCCACATTAGTTCCCGTCTGACTTGTGATCGCACCGTTTTGCTACACCAGTGTGACTACGAGTAATTTCTAGTTAAGCTGAGCCCTCCGCAACTAAGGTCTCGTTAAATGTCCCTTTAAACTACTTTAAGCAGTGTCTATTAATATGTGGTGTGCACTGTGCACCACATGATGAACGAATGTCAAATACAAACAGCTGCTACTGTCAGTGTTGTCAGATGAGGCGATTATGGCGGCCAAAAATTGCAATTGCACCTACATTTCTGCCTCTTAGGAGGTACATTTTCGATATTTTCCATCGTGTTTCGGGTTTCTTCAACTCAAGAGTTTCAAAAAAAACCTCGCAGAACTTCGTCAATTCTTTTTTTAGGCATTTAGAACAGCAAAGCGTACCTAACACAGCCAAAGACTACTAATGAATGAAATGCGTAGATAATGACATTAAAAAGAAGACAACAGCGTATTAGCTCGAACTTTTTATAAATCATAAAAAGTTAAAACGCCCACTAAAGTTAAATAGAGTCGTACTTAAAGAGACTCACCCCCAGTTCTTAGTACACTAACACGCTGTGAATCTACTGTTAACAGCTGTCAATTGACCAAAGTGCATACAAAAAAAAACCACTGATAGCTGTTAACAGTAGATTAACAGCTTGTTAGTGTACGAGAAACCGGGGGTCAGAGAGGCATTACTTAACTTATTTATAACTAAGACCGTAAATGTTGCTTTCGATGTCACATTCAGGCTGGTATGACAAAACGGTGCTCAAGCACAAATTCTGTTCGTGACACTCAGGGCTATAACTTGGTAACTGTAAAGGAATACATCGTAAGAAGACCTGTCTTATTTTTTCACATATTGCAACGCTTGAAATAGCCAATGAGTGGTGATGGCAGCCTATATTCTTTCCCCGAGAGAAGCCACAGGGTTTTCCTGGAACACAGATTGGTGGCTTATGTAATCGCTGACCAGGGACGAAAGGAAATGGCGTTGAAGAGCTATCAAAATGTCTTGGACAGGAATCAGTACTCTGGGACAGTTTTGTAATCATCATCATCATCATCATAAGCAGCCTATATACGTCTCACCGTAGGGCACAGGCCTTCTCTCAGGGAGAGAGTACGGGCTTAATCACCACGCGTGCCCACCGCGGATTGGCGAATTCAAGTGCTCAGCGTATGTTAATAGCTCAAGACACTCAGGTTGCCTCACGGTGTTTTCCTTCACCGTTAGCGAGTGGTATTGCTACTATAACTTCACAAGCGAGAACCAGGTTCGATTCCCAGTGCAAGCATGTACTTATGACTTTGTTTTCTATGTACATTTGTGAAGTTATACTTTTGTAATAGCTATGATGATGATGATGAATAGCTACATGCCTAAAATGGCGGAGTCAAATTCAATGTCAGTAATATCTTACAAGATTTTTAGGGCCTTTAGTATTCAAACTATAACCTGTAAAAAAATAAGGGGTTGTCACACAATGTAAAGCTAAATTCTCAACACTTTAAAGTCTACCCAGAACGCGCATCGGGTTTTATATATAAAGGCGTCGACCCGTTCTCAGCGGTCAAAATTTCAATTTCTCACCGCGGAAACCGTGTGGGGCGAGTGTCTTAAATGTTTAGTGGTTCAATAGTCATATAAGCATGTTGTAACGGTTGTTTCATTGACAATATTGGTAGCTTAGTCTCCAATCGCCTCCAACGGTATAACCCATGCAACTTAACTCGGCGCCTCGCACGATTAAATCGTCTTCGCGAGAGATGCCCATTTAAGGTGGGACGATTCCCGTACAAATGATTATTTCAAAATTTGTTAAAAAAAATTACATAATTACCTATACACTGAACTTATGTCTGTCTGCATTAATTAAGATTTTATTTGCGCCAATACATATTTCCTTGAATAAAACTGTAGTTTAATAGGTTAAATAAGATCGATAATGTTCGTAAGGACTAAATTGTCGAACTCATTTAAGCTATTAAACCAGTGTTTTTCTTTTTTAAGAAACTGTATATTGGCGCAAATGAAAATCTTAATTAATGCGGACAGACATAATTCCAGTGTATAATTACGTTTCTTTTTAACATATTTGGTAATAATCATTTGTATGGGAAACGTTCCACCTTAAGGCTCTAAACAGACGGATCGCATTTCAACTGCTTTCAGACTGGAAAGTTACAGTTCAGGTGCAGTTTGAATGCAGTTGGCACGACAGCAATGAACTGCACGCAAACTTCACACCGACTGCAAACGGACTGCTGTTAAGAGCCTAATTTGCGCGGGTTATGCCATTGCTTCCGTGTGGCGCCGGATTAAGAATAGCGTCACTCCATTTCCTTCCGTGGATGTCGTAGAAGGCGACTAAGGAAATAAATTACCAGGAGACGGGCAGCAGCGTCTTCCTGAGATACCAACCGCATACTGCGATCGCCAACCCGCCTGCCGAGCGTGGCGATTATGGCAAAACCCCTCATGGTTATGAAAACCACGAAGGAGGCCTGTGTCCTGCAGTGGGCGTCAAATGGCTGATGATAATACCATTGTGCTGCTATGGCTTAGTAGACTATCAAATATAATTAAATAACAGTTATTGTCATACTTATATAATTCTTCTGTGCGTGTTAGACTCTAGGCCCGAATGTCTTTGCGTGTGGAACGACCCCAGATACATGTGAGTGTTAGTTACTACTCCCGCCGGCTCTTGGTGAGTTCGGAGGCTTAAAGTTCCTTATGCCCTCCATGCGAGCCATCCGTCGCTCCGACGGTGTTGCGCCCTTTACTTTTTTTATTATATTGGGGTTCTGCACGGCCTGATCGGGCTGGTAGCTGTCGTAGCTGTCCTGAAATGAAGGTAAATGCAGTGTCTTTTTTATTTTATTAGGAACGCCAACAGAATAGAGCGTTGGTAGCCTAGTGGGTAGAACATCGGACTCGGAAGCGAGAGACCCAGGTTCGATCCCAAGTGCGGGCATGTACCTATGACTTGGTTTTCTAAGTTATGTACATTGTGAAGTTATAGTAGCAATACCACACGCTAACGGTGAAGGAAAACATCGTGAGGAAACCTGAGTGTCTGAGCCATTCACATACCTCAGCGCTTGAAATCGCCAATCCGCGGTGGGCACGCGTGGTGATTAAGCCCATACTCTCTCCTTGAGAGAAGGCCTGTGCCCTACAGTGGGACGCATATAGGCTGATTATGCTTATGCCAACAGAATATTCTCTATAGTATGTCATCAACATCATCATCATCATTCATAAGCAGCCTATATCCGTCCCACTGTAGGGCATAGGCCTCCTCTCAGAGAGAGAGTATGTACTGTACATTAAATATTATTCTATTTATGAGCATCGTGAGTCATTAAAAATACTAGGTAATATTTTGCCGTTGTATGGAAGCCTTTCTAGTGGTATTTAAAGACAGCACGTCTATGAGTTTATATAAAAGAATTGTTTTGTTGATTAAATTACATATGATTTCAATAACTAATAATCAATATTTTTGAGTTTATAAAAAAATAATTGTTTTGCCAATTTAAATTTAAAAATTTGCGAAAATATTTTTGGAACGTAACTTAGTATGTTTTTCGTAATTTTTGCCGAGGGTAGTAAACTAACAGTTATTGCTTTCAAAAATACGCCTGTCACCTCAGTCTACCGAGACCACGGGACTTGCAAAAGTACCGAAACGTCTGAAAATTGTAAAATGAAAAAAATAAACAAGTAAATATCCGTGCAAATTCAGTTTTTATTATTTTTTAGTGCTCGTGTTAACCGTAGAAAATATTACGTCTTCAAATACAAGTAGAAAGGTTACAGAGTGTGTTGATTACACTATCTTACTGTCAGAGTGTAATCAACTACAAATCTTATTTATAGTTTAATTTATAGGTAAAATAGGTGGGTAATCAGATTGCAAATAAACTTCTTATCTATTATCCCAGTTCACCTCTAGGAACGACATAACCTCGCGTGAATTCTCAACCAGTTGTCAGAGTGTAATCAGCCAGTAAAACTTGTGTAATCAACGTACATTATCCCAGTTCTCCCCTTGGTCAGCGCACAGTACCACCGACGGCGGCTGGGCGCTCGGAGTGAACTCCGGCGTGTCGTCGACCACGTACGCCTCGCGGTCAAACATACCCCTCTTGGGGCAGAAAGTCACGTGGTACTGCAAAGAGAAAAGTGGAACGTGGGACTGTGAATTTGACGCCGACCTTCATGCAAGTGCATTCGACTCGGTCAGTTATAAAAAAAATCGAAAGGTTCGTGGTCTCCACTTGAGCCCACTGCCACTTTAACTTGCTAATCTTATAGGCTGTGTCGGTCACCTTAGTTCTTATTAACAGAGTTCCAAAAAGGATGAGGTTATCAATTCGAAGCGTTATTGCTTTCATATTTAATATATCAGAAATGATGAGATTCGTAGACGAACGAAAGTCGTCGACATAGCCCAGCGGATTAGTAAGTTGAAGTGGCAGTGGGCGGGGCACATAGCACGCAGAACTGATGGCCGATGGGGCCGAAAAGTTCTCGAACGGAGACCACATATCGGCAAGCGCAGCGTAGGACGACCAGCCACAAGATGGACAGATGACCTCATCCAAGTGGCAGGAAGACGCTGGATGCAGGCCGCTTCCAACCGGTCTTTTTGGAAATCCATGGAGGAGGCCTATGTCCAGCAGTGGACTTCTTGTGGCTGAATGATGATGATGATTTAATATATATTCTTGGCTATGTTTTCGCTTAAATCGGATCGAATAGATATAACGTCCCATTGGTCCCATTTTAATTTGGTGAATATCTGATGCAGACTTTCAGAGATAGAGAACGCAACTCTTCAATTCACAGCAGTAAGTAAGACCTTATGAGGCCAATCCTTTAGTAATATTCGTATGTTTCATAAAATAGCGTGAAAGTAGTCCCAAGGTAATTTGATGATACTTTGGTGAAGACTTTCGGAGATGGAAATTGAGAACGTCAAATTTTAAAGCAACGAATTAAGTAGGGTAAATTATGGTTATGAGGGTTTTGTTTAGTTGTCTCCCGCTCCCGCACTAAAAATTGAAACTTAACATTTTTTAAATAAAAAATAAAAACCGACTTCGAAACACTACAGCACTAAAAAGTTAGAAATCATTAAAATAATTATAAGTATGTACTTCCGACCAGTCTTTTTGGAAATCCATGGAGGAGGCCTATGTCCAGATTGTCCAGCAGTGGACTTCTTGTGACTGAATGATGAAGTATGTAGTATGTCGAAGTCTGTTTTTATTTAATTTATTTAATATTATTTAGGGTCACCAAGTCAGACAGACAGTCTGTCCGCGGCGCGCAGAGACGACAGTATAGTCCGCGCAGAACTTTTTGGCGGTAACTTGAACATGGTCACAGATCGTTTGCATATCGCTCACTGTCTCTACAGTGTATGTGTGAGTAATTGACGTAGTGTGATGCGTAGTAAATTACTATTAGTCAATTACTAAAGTAGTCAATTACTCACACACACACTGTAAAGACAGTAAGCGATGTGCAAACGATCTGTGACTATGTTCTACCGCCAAACGGATTTCTGCGGACTATACTATATACATTAACACATCCTTCTGTTATTACCATAATGTCTACAACCCTTGGCACCCTGAATAATTTTTTCCAGGCAGAATGCATCGGTATAACAAGAGCACGACACTGAACGACTTTGAATCGGTGGACTAGTGAAAAGTGAAAGTGAAAAACATTTCCATTGTAACACAAAAAAAGGTAACTCAGATATGTACGAAGAACAATGGAAATGATCATAAAACAAAGTTATGGAGAGAAACGAAAACACACAAATTAGGCCAAGTGCGAGTCGGACTCGCGCACCAAGGGTTCCGTACCATTATCTATAAAACATTAGACACAAAGATCAAGAAAAAAGGGCAAAAATCACGTTTGTTGAATGGGAGCTCCCCTTAAATATTTATTTTATTTTAATTCCATTATTTATTTTTGAAGCGAATGTAGAACTAAATATTCTGTGAATATTTTAATATCGAGCAAAAAACGGCAAAAAAATAACGTTTGTTGTATGAGAGCCCAACTGAAATATTCATTTTATTCTGTTTTTAGTATTTGTTATGAAGTTGTTGTGAAATACGTCATCTGTGATCAACTGCCTAGCTATCACGGTTCATGAGATACAGCCTGGTGACAGACAGACAGACGGCCAGTGAAGTCTTAGTAATAGGGCCCCGTTTGGTGCCCTTCGGGTACAGAACCCTAAAAATTGCCTAATACAATCATGCCGGTTTTCTGCTGAAAGGTGCACTCACATCTAGCTCCGCCTCGTTGACGACATGTTTGCTATCGAATGGGCAGCGCACCTTCTTGCTGCTGGTGTGCTGCTTCCGGCACTTTTCCAAGTGGAACTGGAGTCGGTAGTGCTCTATCTGGTGTGCCGTGTTATAGGGGCACGTCACGATCTGGTGCGGGTTAATGGATGCCATGCTGATGTGCTGAGGAAGAGGAATGTCTCTTATAGTCTCTTATCGTGAACGGGTGCTGTTCGTGTGTCTGGCCGCAGCATTATTGTTTTTCCTACTTTTGTTAGAAAATTAACTAGTGTTTTGCCTAAATGGCAAGTTATTGACGGCAATCATGGAATCATAGAATCTTGGAGTGTTATCCCAGCCTCGTTACGGTGGCGGGGAGTCGCCGGATGCGGGCGGCACAAGACCGGGAAGCTTGGGAAACCATGAGGGAGGCCTATTTCCTGCAGTGGGCGTCAAATGGCTGATGATGATGATGATGGAAACTTAGCACACAGGCAGCAACTGATGTATTAGGTTTAAGATGATTTGGGAAAAGATGGTCAGAGTGGAGTTTCTTTTCCTGCTTCCTTTTTCTCAACTACAAATGCGACCCGAAGGCAGCGGCTAACATAGTACATTGACATTCAGCAAATAGAATACTTATATCCTTTCGTTGAAATACATTTTTGATTTCTGATTAGTTCCAGTCTCATTACCAGTGAAAACGGCCTTAAAAAAACACGATTCCTCTTAAAACAACCAATAACTCTGTTTATTTAATCTGTGACTACATATTTTCCTTGTAAAATCTCCACCACAGACTACATTAATCGGCGTTTTTTAAAGTGTTTAAAACACAAGTTTTTATAAATAAGACCGTTTAGACTTTAACCATCTCAATTTTTTAAATATGTCTCTCGTATAAGCTGTTTGTTTTCCTATAAACAAGAAAATAAAATAAATAATATAGTGAAGGAATATGAATTAAAAGAAAGGAAATAGTATTATATTGAACGGGTCTAACCGCGATTATTTATTAGGTAAAATTTAATTCCCGACGTTAAATAATCGAGGTTAGACCCGTTTAATGTTTGTATGAGCATCGCGCGTCATTAAAAATTCTAGGAAAGGAAACGTGTACAAAGGCGCGCATTGATGACTTCCTTGCCAAACGGATAATAGCGTCCTTGCTGTGTAGGATTCGCGGCGATAGCAATAGCTCCCTGAAGGTGCAATGCAGCTAGTTGACAATCCGTTGGGGCACTGGATTGCAGTACACATACATAAGATAGTATAAGAATATTCTTTTCACCTCACTAGCTCGTAAAAGCTCTGTTTATCATTCGAAATCTGCGTGGAAAATCGCACTTTATCCGCTAGCGTGGAAAGTGTTTTTAAAATTCGAATATTTTTATTCAATAAAGGTTTCGTACAATAAATTACATATATATAGAACCTCATTGGTTTCGTAATAGTTTATATTCTCTGCAGCCAGTCCATTGATGATTGAAATGCAAATACTTATTTCATGTCATGCGCCAGCTTCATTTAAAGAATCGCACTGGCCGGCAAGAAAATTTGATTTAAAAAAAAAAACTTTAAAATTTTCTTCTCTTTATTGAATTCACTTTACTTCCATTATTTTGGTTTGTTTTTTGATAAAATCGAAAGAAATCATAAAATATGAGCGAAGCTAGCAGCGACGAAGATATAAATTTAAAATAAATAAACAGTAATTTAATATTTATTAAAACTGTTTTTCTTGCACCTAACATTTTCCTCGCTTTAGTGAGGTGAAAGGTTGTGTGTTGCGCTCGGCAGCAAAGTTATTTAGCGTCTCGTACCTTTGAAACCCTCGCTACTCTCAGGATTCTATATTTGAACCACTCGCTTCGCTCATGGCTCAATCCTAGAATCCTTCGCTTGCTCAGGTTTCAATACAAGGTACTCGCGCCAAAAATTAACTTTGCAGCCTTGCATAACAAATAACTATTGCATCCCCCCCATCTCGGAAAGAGTATTTTTGCTCTTCGATATCCGAGTGCAAAAGCCGTTTTTATCCGCTAGCTAGAGGATAAAGTAAATTAAATTTAGAACATCCAGTGCACTAAGTTTGTAATTTCAAAACATCATTAAACCTATTTACTTCTACCTCTATGGTGCCAAATTTATTATACTACTTTTTTAATTTGTTATAAACTCAGACTCAGACCTCCTTTGTGTTTTTTGCATTTAGTAATTTCCTCGCTGAGGTGGGATGAAATGCAGAATGGACTCCCTGACGAAACGAACTCATCCTAAACAACTTTGTAATCTACAATACCATCCCACCTACACATTACCGCATCACAACAATTATTATGGAATGCATACAGCAGAGTACATTCTTTCCATGATATTAAACAACCTACCTACTGGACTTGTTGAAAAAATCATGTGTGAACCAAATAAGTGCCAAAACGTCTTAAAACAACATTTCTTAAGCTAATTTTAAGCAAAGGGTAACTCACCTCACGGATAAACCTATACAGGTTTGAGTGAGGGTCCGCTGTATTAAATATGTACTTTGTGAAGTTTCTCAAATAAATAACTATAAAAAAAAACAGAATACTCTCTTAGGGAGAACCAGTGTTTGCCTTGGGACCCATAATGAGTGACCTTCATTATCAATTGTTTTCTTGTTCATTCTGCGAACCTTAATAACATTACCACAGTCTGTTGGAACCTTAACAAATTTCTTACCTCGTCTTCTGACTATTCAGTCAAAACAGCCCTCACAAGGCCCATTCGGGTGATGTTATACTGGGGGACAACTGCTTGGAATTGGTTCTGTTCTGATTTGAACTCGACGGAAACTCGTTTACGTCCTATCCATTAATCCATTTTATTCTATCGTTTAAGACATTGCCAATGTTGGGCTTTAGAAGGAATAAACCAAACTAGTGCAAGCTTGAACCAAAGTTCTGGCTGAACTGGCTGGACTTTTGAAACATGCACAATAAATGGGCCTTTGTCGAGTGCAGAGTACTTTTGCCTAAGAACAAGAGTAGCTCTGGGAAATTTAGACGGTAAATCCGGTGGTGGTTAGGACACTGCTGCTCGCTTTCTACAGGTACTATCAGCAGCATCCATTTGCTGGCACCTTGACGATTCTTGAGGTACGGTACAAACCAGCGCATATTCAAAAGGCACCGGGTCCGTGGGTTTAGGCCCATTCTGCAGAAAACTAATAATAATACTCACCGAAAACTGTTGATCTAACTAAACTCAGAGGGCAGTTCAATTCTTTTCTATATATTCTTGTTTTGTATGGCACTTGTACTGTGTATGGCACCCAGTCAGCACAGATCATATAGTATTATGTCCAACCCAGTCAGTCAGGACAACCGATGCGGTACCATCGAAAAAGGTTCGTAGTTTGTGTTTATACCTTCACGAAAAAAATGAGAAGAACGTTGGCATCGAACGAAAAGGTGTGGAGTGCAACGTAGAAAAATTGACAATAAAAGAAGACACATAATATGATACCACATACAAATATTGGAGATTGGAGTGGAGGACAAGTTTCAAAATTTGGAATAAAAAAATAAACTATAAAAAATAAAAATCACCTTTCTTTCTTTCTCAACATGGAATGGAAATTACCGAATACCTTAAACCAGTGTTACCTGATCCTATCCTACCCAACTCGCCAGAATTATGAAATTAAAAACCGGCCAAGTGCGCGTCGGACTCGCGCTGAAGGGTTAGAAACATTATTACACATCCTACATTAGAAACAAAGATCGAGAAAAAACGGCAAAAAATCACGTTTGTTGTATAGGAGCCTCCCTTAAATATTTATTTTATTTGTTGTTATAGCGGCAATAGAAATACATCATCTGTGAAAATTTCAACCTCCTAGCTATCACGGTTCATGAGATACAGCCTGGTGACAGACACTTAAGAACAAACAAATAATATCACGATGAAAATTAAACATCGAGAACTAACTTTGCTTCCAGCGTCTTATCCGCCAACTCAATTTGACGACTGACTCTAAACATTTAACTTAGGAATAAAGCGCATTTTTCAGTGTTATGGTACATCCTGTTAAATTGAATTCTGATTCACAGTTTCGCACTGAAGCCAAAGTTACAAATATGATATTCTATTACTTTTAAATCATTATACTGGTCCCCGGACCAAAAGTCCAGCAAAACTTAAAAAATATATATGTTAAAACATAGAATTTTTGGGTGTTTGAATGCCATAGCGAACTTAACGTGCCTGAACGGTAGCTATCGTATACGCTAGATTATTTTTTTAAAGGCACTTTCCAAAAAAATCTTGACAAAAACTCGAATCTATGAGAACAATAAGTAGCCAGCTAGAACAGTGCGTGCGCGCTGTAGGTTCGCAAGTCATTGTTCTGATAATAATAGTCTAAATCAATTGTATTTTTAATTACTTTTAAATTGAATTTTAACCAGCTACAAACTACCTATGCCTACAAACAACTATAGAACGATAACTGATACTGGTATATTATCACAGATTCTACCTGTTAGTTTCTACAGGGTGATTTTGAAATCGTTTGCTATATTTTGAGAGAATGTGCTTTTAATCTTGAATAGTACCAGTATTATTAATGATTTATCGGTAGTGGTAAAACATATTTGTGAATATTGGTGATTTGCAAGCTTATGCTCGAAACCTGTGAACCCAAATTTAAAGTGGTAGGAAGTACCATGACGTTGAAAAATGTTTTCTAATATATTAAATGGATAAGAGTCCGTCCTCCGATATGCATTAACAGCTTAAATAACAATTGAGTTTGCCGGTGCCGACCATAAGACGCTCAACCCGTAAGACTTGTTCAATTTTTATGACTTTTCATAATAATATTGTTTGTCTGTGCTTGCGAAATAATTTAGAGTAAAGAAAAAAAAAATTGCCGCTGCATTTTTTAAAACCATTTTCTAAATCATGGATAGAATGTCCCCTTGAAAATTGTCAATCAAATTCAAAGTCACCCTGTAGTTGCAATGGAGTTTGTGATCAAGTAGGTATATTACCCTTGGGCCACTTTGACATCATGGCTTATATTAGCGATGGGAGCTTCAATCTCTTGGAGTCTAACAGCTAGAGGAGATCCCGCGGATATAGACGTCTGCAATTTTTGATCGCTATTTCATTCTCCGAAATAGCCCAAATGGCGATAAATGTCCTAAGCTGGCAACACGGGCTATATCTTCGGTTCGGTTCTGTTTCCCTCCATTCCCTACACACCCCACAGAGTACATTACTATATACCTCATAGGTAGAATACAGAGGCGTAGAATCTCAGATTAATGAATACTAAACTAGTTCATTAATGTGAGTGTAGAATAGAATCTAAGATAAATACCTTCACAAAGTGATATCTCATATTTGGAGTGTTAAAAACCTTGGTGTGTATGCCATGCAGGGTGACCATCTCAAAAAACGAGAATCTGCCACACATTGTCTAAAAATCTGCCAAAATCTGCCAAACGTAAGGCCAAAATCTGCCAAAAATATGCCTTGTTTGTTATATCGCTTTCAAGGAGAAGGAAAAAATAAAAGAACCAATACACTATGTACATACAAGAAAAATATTTAATACAGGGACACAAAATTTACAATTTAACAATGTTAACACTAAAATTAACAATTAATCTACGTTTGCCTCAAAATTTTCATTTTCATTTTCTATATACATTGATTTTGAAGACATTTTTGATAACATATTTTTTGTGGGTTTAAAAGATATGCAGTCTCCGTGTTCCTTTATTCCCTCTTTTGCCGTAATGATAGCCGACACGTGTTTGTTTATAAACCTGTTCCTTCCTTTAGTTTTATTTAAATTCACCTGGGAGAATATTCTTTCGCACGAAGCGTTTGACATTGGCAAACTTAGAAAAGCCTTTGAAAAATTAGTTATATTGGGATATTTTGCGGCCCCTTTTGCATCACGCATTTTCCCAACGGCTCCCCAAAATTTGTCCACACTCATATTTGTGCTGGTGCTACTTCCACCCGATTCCAATAAATCGCTTACATTTGTGTCAAACTTAGTTTGTCTTAATTCGTCATCAAGCATTTGAATGTTGTTTTCGTCTATAAAGTTGGGAAATTTCTGAGCAACGTTTGAAATTGATGCAAAATCTTTGTAAACAACATTCTGAGGATCAAGGAACTGTAATTCTTTAAAAATATTGTTCAGTGGCAAACGCATTTTTAGTTGATTGCAAAGTTCCATCAGGAATGTTTGCATTCTTTGAAGGAATGCTTGGATTCCAGGTTTCATACTCGCATCCGCGGATAAGCGAGCGATTTCATTGCCCACGTTAACGCCAAAATATATTTCTTTTAGAGGCAAAAAGTTTACGGTGGATTTTGGATCAATAGAAAGTGGATCTGCGGTTTTCAAAAAGTTTCCTTTCATGTAACAACTCAAAAGGCAAACGTACACCTCTGAAATGTTTTTGAACGCTGTGTGGACTGTTGTATAATCTCCTTGAAATATGGTGTTTAGTTTGTTGACTGTGTGCAATATATAATCCAAGGCATAAAAATATAGTTTATATATCTTGTCCGCCAAACTGTTACACAGGAATTCCGACGAAATATTTTTGTCTTCTAAAAACTGTGTCTGAAAAAAAAGTTTGAGGACATCCCATTGCTCCAAAATTCGTTTAATGCATGCATGCAAACATAGCCAACGGATTTCATAATGTTTTAGTATCTTATGCTTTTCGGTGCCAACAAAATCTTGGTATTCAGCAAATTCCCTTTGTCTTTTACTGCTATGTGCGAAGTACACCTCTTGTACTATTTGGTTAATAGCCCGTGGTATATTGTGCTGACTTGCATGAGATACACACAAAGCAGTGGAATGACATACACACTTAATGAATATGCAGTGGGGATTAACATGCCTTATTTTTGCAATAATACCACCTTGTTCTCCAAACATAACGTTAGTAGTGTCAGCACCAAAGCCAATAGCATCTTTAATACTAAAGTTAGCATTAGTTAAAGCCCCGGAAAGTGCATCAAATAATGACTGTGCATCAGCCCCTTGCAAGTCAACCAAAGTCAAAAATTTTGTTTTTACTTCAAGATTTTTTTCAGAGTAATATTTCGTAACCACTGCAAGCGTCGATGTAGATGAAACATCTGTGGTCTCATTGATAATCAAGGAAAACAGCAAGCATCTCTGCTTCTAGGTTGGGCTTCAACACGTTATACGTTACCGCTGCTGCTTTAGTTCTCTTGCAGGAAAATGATTTGGCGATTTCAGAATCGTGAAAGCTTTTTGAAATTATTTCGCTCAAATGGTCCATTAGACGAAATGGTAAATTGTGTTCCACCAGCATAGCACAAAAAAATATTTCTGCTTTCTTCACTTCCTCTTCTAATGGAGCCTTCTTGAAAAACTGCTGCACTTGAAAAATATTTATACGATATTTAAAAAAATAACTTCAACTTAAGCTGATAAGTTGTTGACAATATTTAATTTTGTCTTTGCAAAGTACCTAATAATTACTTACCGACGATTGGCCACTATACCCAATCATGTTCTTTTTATGTTTCTGGGATGTTGCGTGTTCTTTTAGAGAAGACAATCTGGTTACTAATTTACAGTTGCAAGCTTTACAGAATGCAACGTCCTGGTCATCCTTAGCACTTGCAATCCAGGGAGAAAGCAAGGGATCTTGCTCCCACTCCGATCGGTAGGAACGCTCGTATTTCCTTTTCATAATGAATGTATTGTTTCACAATCAAAATCTCACTCAACCAACGAACGTAAGCACGCGCCGAAAGAAAATGGCATAAAAAAGAAATAAATAAACAAGAGTTCTTGTGAAACTCAATGCAATGTATTAGGAATATGTATCCTATTCCAAGTGAATTAAGGTTCATAATCATGTGACGTACCTGAGTAATAAACAGAATATGTCGGGAATCCCCGAACAATCTGAGCTTGAATTAGGATTGCCAGTTCAGAGAAATATTTTTTGCCAAATATACTTTTGTTAAGAATTCAAAATAATTGAATAACGATGTCATAGCGAATAAATTGAACATAAAAACTAATTTTAGGTACAGATTTTCTTAGTATCCTCCAAATCTGCCAAAATCTGCCACTTTTGCAATTCGTCAGCAACATCTGCCACAGCTAAAATTTTGGAGCCAAATCTGCCAAAATGGCAGAAATCTGCCACAAATGGTCACCCTAATGCCATGGTATGAAAAATAGTGATGTTATTTATCGACAACTGATTGAATCTGGAGGTAGGTACAGTCCGCACAAATATTTTTGGCGGTAACGTGAACATGGTCACAGATCGCTTGCACATCGCTTACTGTCTTTATAGTGTATGTGTGAGTAATTAACTAATTTAGTAATTCACTAATAGTAATGTACTACGCATCACACAACGTCAATTACTCACACATACACTGTAAAGACAGTAAGCGATGTGCAAACGATCTGTGACTATGTTCACGTTACCGCCAAAAAGATCTGTGCGGGCTATAAGTAGGTACATTCAACAGCCATCTGTGGTCAACAGCACATAAACCTTTACATGCGTGCTTTACTCAGAGACGATACAGGTGAGTTTACAACAAACATGTAGAGATTGGTGTGCCATCAACTGCACTCTAATTTTAATAAAAAAAAATCTTTACAGTCATCATTTCAATGTACCTAAATACTAGAAGTAAACATAAACTTTCTTTCCCAAAATTTAGTCTGGCAAAGGTTAATACATCCTTTATGGGGCATTGTATACGTTTTTACAATAAGACCCCTGAGGATGTAATAAAGCTGCCTGAAGTGCGGTTCAAAAAATGTGTAAAGCGCACTTTATACCAAAAGGGCTACTATAGCATTAAGGATTATTTAGATGACAAAGATGTGCGGAATTAAAGCCAGTTCAATGCATCCTAGTACTAGGTTTTTACAAGATAATGACATGTAAACTCTGTTAATTAAGGAATATGTTTGAAAAGACTAAGTTTGGAGTTTTTTCTTCAAATGACCTAGATTTTGAAACAGACACCTAGTTTTTCTTGTAATGTTCAATAAGTCACAGTTTCTGTGTCACTTTGAATTAAATTTTTCGGCTTAGACTTTGACTTTGACTCATCACTCATTTAATTCTTTATTTGTTAGGCAAATGAAAGGAAACAAAATACATGTCAAGTAAAAAATTTAATGTCCGATGCAGCGCAGAAATTGTGCTTTGAAGCGGTTATCAAAGTTTATTACTACGGAATATTCGAATGCCACATCTTGGGACTAATGTTTACACTTCTATTTGGGCCACTGTACTGTAGTATTAATTTGATGACATTATGATATTTTGACATTTGATTTTGTTTACTAGGTTATTATTATTATGAGTTTATATTTTTCGACATGCTAT
The DNA here is from genome assembly GCA_947308005.1 of Yponomeuta malinellus. NCBI lineage: Eukaryota > Metazoa > Arthropoda > Insecta > Lepidoptera > Yponomeutidae > Yponomeuta > Yponomeuta malinellus. Next base: position 5,331,143 of record OX371023.1, read on the forward strand.
TAATTTCTATATTTTTTTTATTTGATTAATTATGTAGGTTATGTTATTTAAATTGACATATGTATATAATGTAATTATTGATACGCCGTCTACCAACATTTGTATGCCAGAGTCTGGCGCAGACAGCTGTGAACTATTGAATTGTAAACTTTTAAGATCTTATTGTACAAAGTTTGAAAAAATGAAAAAAAATGTTTGATGAGCTGAACAAAAATAAAAAAAACATATAAAGTAAGTCTGAGCCCCAAACTAAATTAAATTGTATCTTGGGGCACAGTGGGCATAGTTTACTCATACCGTCAAGCTAAACCAACCCAATATGGGAATATTCAGGACTTCATACCGGCACGCTCATGGTTTTTCCAATTTCGAGATGCTAGCAGGAGAGTCACCTCGACAATATGTCGCCTCCGCTTGGGGCATGCTTCAACCCCTGTCTTTTTGGCCAAAATCCGGGTCAGGGACCATTCCTTGTGCGAATGCGGTCTGAGCGACGGAACTGCAGATCACATCTTTTTCGAATGTACAAAATACAATTCCTCATTGTACGGTTATCTTCCAGTAAATCTTCCCCTTCCCACCAATCTCCGCTGCGTACTTCCGTTGGTTTTCTCTTCATTTGCGAAAGTTTTATGTTCATATGTAGAAGCTTGCATTATCATATCATTCACAGAGGTATGTAGTACTTTTTCGTAACTCGGACGTTGGCAGAATCCTTAGAAAGCCATCACTAAAAAAAAAAAAAAAACAAATGGCTTGTACAGCCGACGACAGGTTCAACCACCGCACCGTTATATTTTAGTTGCTAAGTCACCTGTAACATAACGGAATAAAGTGCATAAATGTAAGCAATGACGTGATGTCAACTGTACTGTAAGTGAGCTGTTGTCATGCATGCTGGTCAAACCACAGAGAATATAATCACTTGGGTCAAACTTTAAAAAACCGACAAATTCATGTTTTTGTTTTCATGGTTTTCTCCTTTTTGTAGATTTGCAGTTTTAAATATGGAAGAAATCGACAAAGACGGCGTCGTACTGTCCAAAGGCATCAATTTCGCGTGAGTTCATAATTGGTAAACCCGAATTACAACTCGCCAAAACACTGGTAAACTTGTACCTATCCATAGAAATTTTATAACGTAACTACAGATTATTTGAACTGCCTCTGAGGAGTGTTTTGAAGGAATCGTGTTATTATAATAGAACCCTTATGTTGGCTTAGACTTACAAGCTCATAATACTTACTTACTGTTAAAAGTTATCAGACCTAATAAAGACCCAAACCTGTAACTATACAATGCTGTACAACCATCTTTCACTGTGACCTGCATGCCCTACCATACCTGCAATCAGGAGAACCTGACGATTGCAACTGATACAGTCAGTGTTCCAAAGTTCTGGGCTGCAACCATTTGGTAAATAATTTAAATAAAATTTGTTTTGCCATTGACATGCTGAGAAGGTGTCTGTAGAAGAAGAAGAATTTACATCAATTCAATTCAAATATTTTCATTCATTATAAAAACAGAATGTTTACTTAATGAACATCAACATTGTTAGTTTCACAATTAATAGATTATGTGGAGAAGAAGCTAACAAAGAAACTCCACATTTATTCTTTTCAAATCAGGTTTTAACTTGATTAACAGAGTTTTCAACTTAAAATATTAGTCATGAATGTGTTGAACACTAGTCCTGTAATTAATATTAATCTACTGTTTAATGCCAAACATCTTTGTCTTCTAAATAATCCTTGATGTCATAGTAAGCTTTTTTGCACAGAATATGCTTAACACATACGATAGGACATCATCATCAGCCCGTATACCGTAGGACATAGGTAATACTATGGAAGTAAGTAAAATAAACATGCCTAGCAGTTGCAACGTCATGAGTTCCCTAATTCTTTTCGCTGCATATGCTGCTGAGCTAAGTCTGTGTGCTAATTTTGCATCAATTGTGATGTCCAGAAATACAGTATCATCTACAAATTCTAGTTTTTCATGTCCAATTACTATGTTCTCAACTATTCTTATGTTAGGTAAGGAAAACTTTATACATTTTGTCTTTTTGGAATTTAGCAGCAGATTATTTGCTGTGAACCTATGTAGTACTTGCGAGAGAGCACTATTTGCATTGTCAAGATTTTTCTTGTCTCCTTATTTTAAAAATAAGTGATGCGTCATCCATCAGCAAATAACACTATCTCCGACATTTTTGGTACCATAAGTGGTAAATCGTCTATATAGACTAGAAAAAGGAACGGCCCTAAGATAGCTGCAGGACTCCTATTTTTACAAGTGAACCCGAGGATTTGATACGATTTACGTCTGCTTTTTGAACCCTTCCTTCTAAATACGATCTTAAAAGATCTAAACCTGCACCCTTTATTCCGTAGTATTTTAACTTTAGGAGTAGTGTTTTGTGGTCTACACAATCAAATGCTTTTGATAAAGCCTACTGCATCCTTGCGATCCTCCCACGCGCTGAAAATATGTTTAAGTAACGTAACTCCGGCGTCTGTTGTATTCCGCCCTTTAGTAAAACCGAATTGCTGGCTATGAAAGAGTTGGTAATTATTGAAATGCGTAAGTAGGTAATTGATCTAAGATGATCTTCTAAAATATTTTACTTAATACTGATAGTACTGAGACGGGCCTAAAATTGGTTAGGTCGTGTTTATCACCGCTTTTAAATAAGGGTACTAGTCCTATATTTCATGAGGTCCGGAAATACTCCCTCGTCTACACATTGAAAATTTTTGCTAACGGCATTTGCATCTGGTTCAATATTAATGTAGGAGGGAGAAAGATATGGATTTCGTTATTTCTTTTTGTTTGTGTGCAAATCATGACCTGCATACCGTGTTTGAGCTCTCTAGCACTGCATTAAGTGGCCTGGATTTTTATTTAAAACATTAGCTTCACCTGTTTGTATGTATATTTGTAAGTAACAGAATCTTTGAACTCTATTTTCACCAACTTTAAAACCAAGGTACCTTAATATTTCTATTTCAAAACGCAGAGTTAATGCAATAATGTCCTACAGAGCACCCCACGTTTCTTACAGTGTTAATTCTTTTTTCTATTTTACGTTTTTTACATTTTTGTATTTTACATTTTTAGTAGTTTACCATTAAAAAGTAACATTATGCTCTAATATTATCTAGACTAAAGCTAATAAAAATAAACAAAATGATTACGGTCTTTTTACAGAGAACTGATGTCTTCAGGTACAGAGTTCAACATAGACGTCAATTTCAAAGATAGGAAGAAGAAGTTCGACCCATTCCTTCTAGACAAGGAAGATGTCTTCCAAAATGATTCATCAGACGAAAGGTGACAATTACTTTCATAGTATATACATAAGCAGCCTATATACATCCCACTGTAGCCCTGCGTGCCATGCGTGCCCAGTGTGGATTGGCGATTTCAAGCGCTGAGGTATATGAATAGCTCAGACACTCAGGTCTCACGATGTTCTCCGTCACAGTTAGCGAGTGATATTGCTACTGTAACTTCACAAATGTACATAACTTAGAAAACAAAGCCATAGGTACATGCCTGCACTGGGAATCGAACCTGGGTCTCTCGCTTCCGAGTCAAATGTTCTACCCACTAGGCTACCACCGCTGTTCATATTATAGACAGCCCATATACATCCTAGTGCACGGGGCAGGCCTTTTCTCTCAGAGAGAAAGTAATGGGCTTAATCACCTTGTGTGCCCATTGCAGTTTGGCGATTTCAAGCCCTAGGGTATGTCAACACCTCACATAGAGAGATTTCCTCGCGAAGTTTTCCTCCACTACGAACTTTAGAGGCCCCTACTTAAATCATCGTATCTGCAAAAACGTCATTTTCGTTTTATCGCACTTATGGCTTTTCAAATAATCCGTCTATGAGTGGCGAAAAGTTATTTGATAATATCAACTATATTTTTCAATATTACGAGTGGAATAGAATCGTGTCGACTTTCGTGAAACGACAAACATTCTCATATATGGTGGAATCGGTAGTATTACTTGACAAACACAATTCATGCCATATTTTGAAGTAACAGAGAAAACTACCGAAATTACTATCCCGCTAAATTCCTAATTAAATCGTGTGATTTTAAAACAACACAAGTCACATTTTTTTTATTAAATTATTTACTCCTACCTATTGATTTACATTAGAAAAAAAATTGTAGTTTATTCATACAGAAATTAACGTAATATGCTAAAATACTGCTGTTGTAGATATTAGTATTTGAATAAAACAGTTTTTTCTATTTCCTGACAAGTTGTAATGAAAGGACATGTGTTGTTTTAAAATCACACGATTCTTTGATGGAAACTACCAATTTCGATAGTATTGAATTCTTAAAAAGTTAAAGAGAGAATAAAATTCTATCGAATTTACCACCTTCAATGAAATTTTAGCTTTCATTAACAAAGAAAACTATTCAAAATGTTACTATTCTTGTATTTTTCGAAATATCTCGATACTATTGACATACTATCAATAGGTTCAACGCTACTTATTGGAATAAAAGTGTAAATTTTCGGTATGTCTTAAATAGGTCTTTAGTTGATATTATAAAGATTTCCTAACAACTATTCACTTTCTTGACAAGATTTGATTACAAATTGCTCTCCTGTAAAGTTGCACTTTTACAGTTACGATGATTTGCTTAGGAGCCGTCGAAATGAATGTAAATTTGGGAACAAAGTCATTGGTAAATGCCAACCCACAACCTCGTGAATGTGAGGCCGGTGTTCTACCATTGTGCTAGAGAAAGAATATATTTATAGAGTGCCACAAAAGCAAACACATAAAAATAACGTAATAACAACAAAAGAAATATAGCAATAACACAAACTGTACAAATGAGGACATTGTGCCTCCGTGGCAACAAAAAAAAAAACCGGCCAAGTGCGAGTCGGACTCGCGCACGAAGGGTTCTGTACCATTATCTATAATCTATATAAAACATTAGACAAAAATCGAATTTGAGAACAGCGCCATCTATAGAAACCAATAAGAAGCGTTTAACATTGACATTTAGAGTGCGACCAACTTATCTGACCCGGTGAAGGCGTCACTTTTCTCATAGCAAACTTGACGTTTCCATACCAAATTTGACACCTCCACCGGGTCAGATAACTTTGTGGCATTATAACGACATGACATCGGCGCTGTGAAGGTTACATAGATGGCCGCTAGATGGCGAGCGCTGTCTAAAGACAACGTTTGTTGTATGGGAGCCCCCCCCCCCCCCCCCCTTAAATATTTATTTTATTTTGGGTCACCAACTCAGCGTGCATTGCTGGTGTGTGCTGTGAATATGGAATGCAATTCCGCAAGATAATTTCAATCCAGATATTTGCGGGACTGAACCGTCTTACCCCCGCTGGATCCAGGTATTTGCGGGATCCAGCAGGGTGGACTTAGTCCTCTGAAATTAGTCGTGAACTAATAGACCTCGTTCTCATGGTTTTAAATTTAACCAAAATTAAATAAGCTTATTATTAATATTAATACTTTTTGAAATAAAGATTAAGACATAAATTGACATATTAACGACACAAACATCAGGAACATAAATTGACAATTAACGTAATCACGAAACGTAAACATTAAACATAAATTGCCATAGTCACAATTATCAAATTGACAAGCAAATGCCGCCACGCGCAGAGTGTGATCTCCGTTACTTTGTAAACCCGCCAGTCCAGCGGGATCCCGCAAAATTTTCGACCGAGGTTAATCCCGCAAAATATAAGCGGGATCCCGGTATCCGGGGATTGCATTCCCTAGCTGTTAACAATACAGCACCAGAAAAATTATTTTCAGTTCGGACCATTTTAATATTATATACCTATATTTTTAATTTTACATTTATAGCGACGCTGAAGAAGTCCTCAAGAACATTGAGCACTCGACAGAGCAGAACTTGCTGGTATCCCCAGAGTATCTGTCGTTCAACGAGCTCGCCAAGAAGATGACGGACTGCATACCGTCTGGGGAGGTCAAGATACTCATTCTGGAGGAGGGTATGTCGTTTGTAAACCTACTAATAATAGGGAGTTTTCGAAGTAAATCTGTCAAAGCCCAAGAAAAAAAAAAATTATCACTATAAAAATATTTACTCGATGATAATGCGGAGAAGAAGCTAACAAAGAAACTCCACATTTATTCTTTTCAAAACAGGTTTGCTTAATTAACAGAGTTTTCAACTTAAAGTTACACTACAACCGTCCACGTTAACATTATTTAAATACCAGACATCTTTGTCTTCCAAATAATGCTTAATGTTATAAAAACGTATATTTCGACACTCAAGGGAATCAAAATTCAAAGTTCTGTTCACCTAGAACTATGAAATTTGGCAAATAATAAGTATAGGGAAAAATCTGAAACTACATTTGTAATGAAATCATAAAAAAAATTGCCTTAAAAATCGGGGAAAAGCTCTTAAAAAACTCCGAGACTCAATTCCTGAACTATTTATAATGACATGTGTAAGTACCTACATCGGCCCAAAGTACCCGAAACCGGCGTGCGTGCAATTGGCCATGCTTCATTTTTTAATATGGATGGAAATCTCAAAACCATTTCGAGAATTTTGCTTTTCGTACAATTTCTATTTATCAGATTTGTAAATAAGTCTATATTTTTTAAGGTATTCAATAAAAAGCTTTGATCTTAGATGACTTTTGTATGACGTCAGCAAAGGCAGTTTGAGTATTAATCCTTTGCCTTACAAAAAAGAAAAACGAAACGTGTTGAAGTGTCGGTTTCACAGAGTGTCCTCCTTCGGTTTTATTTTGAGGTTAGCCCACAGAATACATGGTTAGCCGACCAAATCAACTGACGTTAATGACATTTGTTTTTTTTTATGTACAGACCGTTCACAGTTATTTTACCTCTAGCTATTAGGTTGGCCCACCTGAGCATTATGTTGCCATATTTAGCTTTATGATTTTCGACACAAAATATGAAAAAGACTATGTAATAATGTACTTTATAAGCATACCAAAACGGATCTCTTGTCTGCATTAATAGTATTACAATATTCAAAGTTATGGTCGTAATAAGTTTCTGATAACGGCACGGTTGATCGTGCTTATAACTCTCAGTGAAAGCAGCAGCGTATCTCGATTCCGATTAAGATGCGTTCCAAACGATTATCTGGTATCCAATAATTAAAATTTGTATCAATGAATCTCGTACAATATCGTACGAGGATGGATGTGAGCTCGTACCTCGTACCGGGACCTCTAAATCTCGTATTTGTACGAGAAACCTCGTACGGATGGCAACCCTGAGCCGAATAAGTGATTTTTTATCTGTGTACCAACATAACGAAAGGATAGAATGACACAGCGTTGCCAATTCCACTTCTTTTTACGTAGATCTACGTACTCGTACTTCCGGCCTTTCCTGCAAACCTACGAACTTCAAACCCAGAATCTACGTATTTTCTATCAAATTGTACAAATGAAAACACCGTGAAGAAGCCTGAGTTTCTGAGGTGTTCACATACCTCAGCGCTTGAAATTGCCAATCCGCGGTGGGCATGCGTAATAATTAAGCCCCTACTCTATCTCTGAAAGAAGGTCTGTTCCCTGCAGTGGGACGAATAAAGGCTGCACAGAGATAATTAATGGATGGGAGATAGTGAAGGTACAGGAACTAAAAAAATCATAAGCTACAGAAGCTTATTACTAAGTAAAAACAGTGGCTCCGTGAGAAATATTTAAAAATTTTGGTGCGTTTTACAGAGGCCAATCGCACAACAAATGCACTCGAATCATGGCATAATAAACTAAGTAAGACCGTTGGAATAAAACATCCGAATATAATGCATTTCTTGCACACAATGGAAGAAGACTCTTCTCAAAATACTGTCAGAAATGTTTTGAAAAAACAAGACAAACCGTCAAAAAAGAACGAGGTAAAAAATCTTTATTAAAATACGAGTTTATTCAGGAAGTGCAGCTGGAGTTAACACAAAGTCTAATTACAGTTGGCCATGCTTTGGAGATTTTTCGACACTAGAACGTTAATTCTTGTAAAGATTGTTTACTGGATAAGGCTAATTATTTTTGGAAAATTGTTATTGTCAAAGGTTAAAATTGATATTAGGATTAAGAACTGTTAATTATTGAAAAGGGTAATGATGTACTCTGATATGTTATATAAGACCGATATATTGTTCCTAAGAATTTTTATTTTTATTTTTTATTTTTATTTAATTAGGACCACCAACAAGATACACACCAATACATTCACAACAGACAACAAAACCAAAAATAAGCTAAGTGTTATCTCACTTACAGGCAGCCACAACATGCGCCGTCAGTATTATGTTACATGAGGAACTAAAGCTAAAGATTAAATCTAAATAACACCGGTTTGTGCCTCTGAGCTTCAACAATGAATGCTACATATCAATAAAATAAAATATTCTAGTGAGAATTACCAGTAATATGATGTTTTTTGACAAACGTTTAACGTGCATAATTATTAAGCAGCTGAAATATTTACCTATGTTGTTGTTTTGTTGATTTAAAATAATAATTAAAAACCCTGTTTGATTCTTCTCTATATTATTTGAATTTATTTTATTCTGTAACAGTGTGACTTGTTGGGAAATTACTAATAAAAAGTTCCCATGAAGTAACAGCGTGACTCGTTGGGAACAAACGAAAAAATATATGTACACATATATGTATAATTTCAATTTGCTTGAAAATAATAATGAAAATTAATAAATTGTATGACAAAACACTCGTTTTATTATCATTTTATAGTATGAGTATTATTTATTATTCTTATGGTTTTACCAAGCATTGCCCATTTCGTTTCTTCATTTCGCTCAGAAAAAAGTACGTAGATCTACTATTTTTCATACGCAAATTTTACTAATTCTACGTAAGTTTCTAATAGGTATAGCCTACGCCTTTTTCAAAATCCTAGTTGGCAACACTGGAATGACACCTGTCAGAGGTAAAATAACTGTGAACGTACTGTAAGCAAAGACTATCTCTTTAATCATGCTCTGATGACGTCACACACCACAAAATTTTGAAAAATATTTAAAATAGAAATAATGAATAAAATACAAAAATAACGAAATTAGTTTCTTAAAATAGTCCATATTTTGGAAATAAATTGTAAAAAATGTATATAAAAAAATAAGTAGCTTGGCCAATTAACGCGCACGCAACGACTAATGAATGTTGAGGGAGCAAAAGTGATCTGTCAGGATCGTGGCAAGTGGCAGTCCCTGGTCTCTGCCTACCCCTTTGGGATACAGGCTTGAGTTTATGTATGTATGTAAGTGCCTACAGTACGGAACCCTCGGTGGGTGAGTCCGACTCACAGTTGTCCGGTTTTTTAAAATTATGTGTTTACCCACGGCATGGTAATCAAGTTGTTATTAATAATTCCAGGCGATGGCCCGCTAGTACCCTACGACGCGCAGGTGATGATCCATTACGCAGCTTACTGGGAGAAGGAGACTGTCCCTTTCGACTGCACACTGTCCATGGGCGCACCTCTGGTAAAGTATCTTCCTTAGGGCCAAGACAGGCAGACTGCATTTGAACTGGTAGTTTTAACCACTAAGTCGTTCTTAGGGTTCCGTGGTCAACAAGGAACCCTTATAGTTTCGCCGTATCCGTCCGTCTCTCTTTCCGCGGCTTAGCTCAGAGACGATTAGTACTAGGAAGCTGACAGTTGGCATGGATATACATATTTATCACGCCAACAAAACTGTAGAATCATCATCATCTTCCCTGAGGAAGGTATAGGCCATACTCCACCACGGGGGCCAAGTCCGGATTGGTGGAGGCTTGTAGACTAGTGGCTCGTCTACTGTCAGAAGTTTCCAAGCCGCCCTAAGGCCTCTGACTTGACTTAACGACTGCCATCTATCGACGGCAGCCGGCACCAACAGCTTAACGTGCCTTGCGAAGCACGGAACCGCTCGGAAAAATGCCACTAGCGTTAGGCATAGACGGCGACCCATCCATGCACTGAACGCGCCCTGTGTTGCTTAACCTTCGTGATTGTTTAAGATCACTCAGGCAGCCGGGGCTACGAGCGATTCTCGAACTGTAGAATAAAATCTTTAAAAAAAAAGTGAAAGAATGCCCTTTGGCCAACCCTGTAAACAGCTACTCCGTGTCGCCTGTCAATGAAAGGTCGCCCTTAACCACAAACTCCCCCCTACTTCCGCCCTGCAGACGTTCCGTCTAGGCACCGGGCAGTTCCTTCCGGGCCTCGAGATCGGCCTCACGACGGTGCGCGGTCCCGAGGCGCGGTTCCACCTGCTGCTGGAGCCCGAGGCCGCATGGGGCCCGCGCGGCGTCCCACCCCGGATCCGCCCGGAGACCGCCCTGTTCACTGTCACACTGCTGAGAGTTAAAGATCTGGCTGCTATTGACAGGTGAGTTGTAGAGAGAGGGCAGCGGAGAGAGGAGAGTGGGACTGCAGTTCGGAGAGATGGAGGCCGCCCAGGATCTGGCCGGAGATGGCCCTCTTCGCCGTCACACTGCCACTGCTGAGAGTTAAGGACTTGGCTTGTGAGTTATGGGGAGAGCGGAGAGGGGGGACTGCAGTTTGGAGGGGCCTGGGGGCCATCCAGGATCTGACAGGGGACCGCTCTTCACTGTCACGGTGCTGAGTTAAGGACCTGGCTGCTGTTAATAGGTGATTTGTGAATGCAATAGTATCTACTAGTACACTGGGTAGGCTGTGCTTTACAAAATTACATCAAATAGTAAGAGGGAATGCAGTTTGGAGATGCGTGGCGACCGCCCTTTTGCTGTCACGGCTGCTGAGAGTTAAAGATGTGACTGCTATTTTAATTAATATTTTATTTTTATTTATTTTATTTTAATGAATATTAAAACAAACAATTGTACAATATTCGTTGCTAGTCAAACACATGTTAAATATATATGTAATTGTCAAACCAGTGGCGTTTTCTATAGATTAATTATATTAATTATTAATGAAAATTATAATTTTTATTATTGGCGACGACCTCGTGGCGCAGCGGTTGTGCGTCTGCATACCATGCGAGAAGTCCCGGGTTCGAATTCCGGCTGGGGACAAAAAAAACCCCAGGTCTTGGATGTTTACATGTTTGTGATGTCGTTGTTTCTGGTTCCCACGACACAGGGTATCCTAGTGTGGGGCCAGAAGCAATGTATGTGCCTGTATGTAAATGTTTGTTTAATGTTTATTAAGTAGCTGTTGCCCGCGAATTCGTTCGCTTGGTAATTTTTATGTGTATATTTCCGGGATAAAAAATTTCCTTTGTGCATCTATCTCTGTGCAAAATTTCATTCGGATCCGTTCAGCCGTTTTTGCGTGAAAGAGTAACAAACATCCATTCATACATACAAACTTTCGCGTTTATATATTAGTAAGGACTAGCTGTCCCGGCGAACTTCGTACCGCCACAGAATCCGTTTATACGATTCTTGCACAACGCCATCTATTTTTAAAACAGAACGTTCGCTCTCACAACGCCATCTATTTTTAACTTAAAATAAATAGTATCCCACGGGAACGCATTACCGGGATATCAAGTATGCTGTCTCAATTCAGGTGTTTGTCTATCTGTACGCTCAGTTTCATGTAAATCCGTTCCGCCGTTATCGCGTGATTGAGTGACAAACATCCAAAGATCTTGTTTGTTTGTTACGCTTTATTGCACAAAATAAAAAAAACTTAAATAACAGGTACAAAGGCGGACTTATTTCTAAAGAAATGTTCACAGACTTTCACATTTATAATATTAGTAGGATATTTATCTTTTCAAAGTATTCACCCTGAGCATGTGTACACTTTCCCATGCGTTCACCACTTGGAAAACACCTCTGACTACTATTTACAGATACCTCGGGAGTTTCGAAATAGGCAGTCAGTGCATCTTCCTTGCTCTCAAATCTATTATTTATTTATTTATTTATTTTTACATTTGGAGATCTTACAGCTTACAGTAGTAAAATACAGTAAATAAATTAATGACACAAAAAAAGCCATGTGTTAGTCTCGCAGTTAGTACTAAATACTCTCTTGACTTTCAAATTTTCTTTAATCTTGGGAAACAAGTAAACATCAGGGGAGTATGGTGGGTGAGATAGACATATTTTTGTAATAAAAAAATAATCAAGTGTTCTGGCGGACGTGTGCGGCGAGGCGTTGTCGTGGTGCCAAAGAAGGCGCTGCATTCCAGACTTCGGTCGCTTGTCACACCAAGCTGATAATGCTGCCACAGTAGCGTTATGACGGGTCTTACAAAAAATTTGTTTAACGCCGATTAAAATAGTCTTTGGTGGATATTTTACAAGGAAAAGATGTAGCCAAAGATTAAATAAACAGAGTTTCCGGCGCGAGACACACAGACGGGACGTGGGGCGAGGACGCGGTAAGATGTATAGAGTCACAGAGTCAGGTCGCTCGCTCTTGGTCTGTGACTCTGTACATCTTACCGCGCCCTCGCCCCACGTCCCATCTGTGTGTCTCGCGCCGAGTCGCGCCTTAGTTGGTTTTAGAGAAACCGTGTTTTTATAAATGAGGCCGTCACTGTTTGTTCCAGATTCAACGACCTCCCCTCCGAAGAACAAAAGAAGTTCGAGGTGACAATGAAAACGGTGACGGCTTCCAACGCTCACGCCAAAGATCTGTTCAAAAGGAAACTCTTCACCAAAGCTGCAAAACTCTACCACAAGTCCCTGACAGTTTTACAAATATCCTGTCCGAAGACTGAAGAAGAGAAATCAGAAATAAAGAAGCTTCTGTGCAATGTCTATTTGAATCTGGCCGTCTGTTATGCTAAACTGAACATGGGCTCCAAAGTCCTATTAATGTGCGACGATTTAGGGCGGATAACGAACATAAAAGGACACTGCAAGGGCCTGTTTTACTACGGCAAAGCATTCGTAATGCTTGGCGATTACAATGAAGCTATGAAATACTACAAGTTGGCCTTGAAATTGGAACCGCGGAACGCTGATATTGGTAAAGCGTTGGCCGAGTTGGACGCCATTCTGAATCGCGCTAATAGACAAGAAAAAGAAATGTGGCAAACGGCTTTCAAAAGTAAAACGGTTGCCACAGAGAAGTTTGATGACCTCGACCCGGAGTTTAAACAAGTCGTAGCTAAGACCTGTCAAGATTTGCTAGGGAAGAACGAATATGCTAGGTTCGATTTGCCCGCTGGCTTCATGAAGATGGAAGTGGATTATATCAAGAGCTTCGTCAAAGACTTTGACAAATTGACCGTTCTCGAGGACGGTGAAGGCAGCAACAAGAAACTGTCTGTCGTTAGACTTGCCTAGGACAAATAAGACTGAAGATATGGGCGTTCCAAGAGCTTAAAGCTTTTAGAAAATACTGTTTTCTTTATCTGTACATAGGTAGGTACAGCAACTAACGTCTTTCATTAGTTGCTCTATGCACAAACGTGTGTATGTACTTTATCCTCCTCAGTCCTGACCTTGAAAATAACAATGGTTTTCAATTGTTATTTTCAAGGTCAGGACTGAGGAGGTTATGGGTAGCAGAATAAAAACTAGGTTATTCTGCACACATAAACTCACGCCTGAGAGGTAGGCAGAGACCAGGTTGAAGACCTGCACACACAAGTAGGTACCTAACAGTAATGGCTGAGGCATTTGAAAGGAAACGAATGAACATTAATGTAAGGTAAGACAAAAGTAATGGTGTTCGAATAAGATGATGAAATGACTGAGTGCAAGATAAGGATTAGAGGTGTGAAAGGGTGGAACAAGTGAAATAATTTGTCTATTTGGGGAGCCTCGTTACGAGGGATGGAAAGTGTGAAGGTGATATAGAAAGAAGCGTAAACAGTGTCTTGCACTCCTTAGTGAGTGGCCAAAACAGCTAGATTGGCTGGCTATACATAATGGAGTGGTACGGAATAGTTTGATTCGAGAATGTGGGCTGAAAGAGGATATAGTGACTAGGATTGAGAAAGGAATGTTGCGTTGGTTTGGACATGTGGAGAGGAGGAAGAAAGAAAGATTGACGAAACAAATATATATCGAGCAAATGTGGGTGGACATTTTTGTCACTGAAAACTACCCTTATTTTAATTTATTTTTGTAAAATAAAATATGTATCATATAAAACTAATTTTTATAAGTATTTTGGTGTAAAAAAGTGAAAATCGCCAAAAACGTGCTACCGACATTTTTAATAGGGACCATGGAAGTATATCGAGCAAATGTGGGTGGAAGGGCTGGTAAGGGACGACCCAGGCGGACATACTTCGACCAAATAGGGGATGTATCAACAAAGGCCAATTTAAAAAGTACCCCGAAACCGGTGTGCGTGCATGCAGCAACTAATGAATGTCGAGGAAGTGAAAGTGATCTGTCAGAATCGTGGCAAGTGGCAGTCCCTGGTCTCTGCCTACCCCTCTAGGTTATTCTAATGATATTATAAGTTAGTTATTATAGATTTTATGGCCAAAGCTTTTTTAAATCGACATTTTAAACTAATAAGTAAATGTTCCGTTACAAATTTTTGTTTATTTTCGTAAGCCACATTAAATTTTTTAAAGAAATTACATAATTATATCTGTTATCTTTGTTGCCTCTTGAATCTACATTGAGGCCTACACGCTGCTGGTTGTACATTAATACTAGGTAATGATAAGTTGCACTAATATTTTTAGTACAACTGTTTTCTCAAATAAAATAGCCGACCCTAGGTACTCCACTGGGCCCAGTAAAGAGAAGCAGACAAGAGAAAGAAAACCAAGTGACATGATTCTGGAATAAAAAATATATGTAATAAATTCTCCATTAAATAATAATTATTGCGCAGCATCGGTTAAGAAGTCTTGATCCATTTTTTCGAATTTCTCTTTCATATCGTCTGTTACCTCCAATGACGTCAAATCTTCTATACCAATCTCATCTTCTTTCCTTATGAGGATATCTACTACATTCTCACATGCTAGCAACGCCTTTGGATCCTTCTCCCATTTGTGATACTCACGTAACACATAATAAACACCGTTATGTCTTAGTATTTCCCTACAGTTGCGCTTAGTACAGAGTCTGTTAAGTATTTCTATAATCATTTTCCTTATGTCAATGTCAATGTCTCTCTGCTTCTCTTTGGGCAGATATTGCAATGTGATGGGTAATACATCCATTTCATCATCGGGATATTCCTCATTGCCCATTAGAGGGTTTAAAAGGTATGTTAGCAGATCCAAGTCTGGCTTAAGTAGAAAGTCATGGCACTCTGTAGCAAATGATAGATTCCGTATTGTACCAATCGCTCCACCTCGGCGGATGTTGGATTGTTCGTAGTTGCAAAACGGTAAAAGTTTTATAAGGGGCACGTGTGGATTTTCCTCAGTTAGCCATCTTTGCACTCGTGTACTTCTGCTCAAGTTGCTGAACATAGGTGCGAGGTAATGTAACTTTGATCCTGTTTTGTTGAAGTCTACATTGACAAATATGTTCAGGATGTCATTTAGATGTGGCAGGAGAGAGTCTAGGAACACTTCTAACTCCTCTTCTAGTCTGGTGATGTTGGAGAGGATCATGCAAACGGCATCTGCGTCTCTCTTGTTCGGGTTTTTAACATAACCTACAAGTAGTTCTAGAATGTTTTTGTGTGAACTAGGCTTAAACTTTAACAGCACTTTGGCACCGTCCGAGCTTGCTGTGACGTTGACAAGAAGAAGGAGAGCGTGCTTGGCCACTTCTGCTACTCTGTCGTCTGTTATTTCGATGATACTTTGGATTATTAGCTCGTTGCGTAGCAAAGTTTTTACACCGTCTTCTGTGCCTGAAATACCTAGCAAATGATCTAGAGCTGTGTGTTTCAGGTCAATCCTGGCTTCTGGCTTTAGAAACTGTAGAAATTCGGTCAGTGGATCGGCAGCCATCGTAGATTTTATTAGATTTTTTGGAATAAAAGTTTCCCAAACACAGCAACAGCAACGTGAGGATTTCACCACAGATTAAAACGATCAGTCAGCTGTCAGTTTGAAGTTATAGTGATGTGTTTATATTAACTTAGGAAGAGTTGCTAAGATTCCGATTCATTCGATTAATCGTTTGTTTTATTGCTTTTGCCGCCATCTAGTGTTAGGTAGCAAAACTAATTGGAATGAAACGGCTTCAAGAACTTGTTCAAATTCGAACTCCATGTAATATTATGACTGAAATCTCTGTTCGTTGGTAAGCGTTGATAAATGTTCGTAATAATCTGAACAAAGGGGTTTAGTGTAAGAAATCGGGAAACTAGAGAAAAAACACCTTTTTTTAGAGGATATCAAAAACGATCGCACGCATATTGAAATTTTGGCCAGACGTTTTCGTCGGAAGGGTCAGCTAAAATAAAACAACTAATTACGATCAAGGCTTTATTTCAATGCTGGAATCGATCTCTTACATAATCATCTAACAGTTATATACCTATTGTACTAGTAAATCTAAATCACACATTTTATAGATCTCTAACACCGACAAACTGTGTTACTGTAAATCTAAATAGGTAGGTAGGTACTCAAAGAAATAACAATAAAGTTGAATTGATATTGACGTTTCTTGGTTTACTTTCCAATAGTTTTTTTTATGAAAAAATGCAGAAGTTTAGCATCATACATGAACTTTTTCGTATGAAATTGAGTGAAAACGCTTGAATCATCATCTTACTTCTAGATACTTACTGAAAAGGTACTGAAAGTAGATCTACTTATAAACGATTATACAAAAGCTGGCCTTAGATAGGATTTTACTGTGTTTTTTTACGTATTTATGTGCAATTGACTCTATGATATTTCAGCAGTTTTGATGAAAGGCAGATTTGCTAACTGGCGTCAATAATGGAAAAAAATCATGTTCTCTTTTAAATACGTTTTTGCAATAAGTGAATCCCAATAAGGTGATAGCTATTTTTAGAACGGTTTGGAGACGAACGAAGGTCGGAAATCAAGAATATTTACAAATATGTTGTACCATTACTGATAAATCATTTATAATACTGTTTGGCGCAATGAAAGAATATTCGCTCAAATTCAGGTGAACGAATTCAAAGTCACCCTGTAGTGTCAATAATCTAGGTCTTTAATTGATTTCTACTAAAAACGGCTATTTTTGGCCAAAACGCTATATAGAGTTCTGGGTTCTTGGACCTAGATTCGAGGCTGTATCTAAGTTCTGAAAATCGCTATCACACTTGGAGCAGCGGTAAAACGCCGGCCTCACATTCGGCAGGTCGTGTTTTCAAATCCCGGCATGTACCAATGACTGTTTTCTCAGTTATACGCACATTTGTGAAGCAAAACCACTCGCTAACAGTGAAGAAAAACACCGTGAGGAAACGTCATAGGAATCATCGTGTCCAGGTATTTGACGACTTCGCGGCGCAGCGGTAGTGCATCTGCATACCATGCGAGAGGTCCCGGGTTCGAATCCCGGCTGGGGAAAAAAACCCAGGTCTTGGATGTTTACATGTTTGTGATGTCGTTGTTTCTGGTTCCCACGACACAGGGTATCCTAGTGTGGGGCCAGAAGCAATGTATGTGCCTGTATGTAAATATTTATTTATATTTATTTATTTATTTACATACCTCAGCGCTTGCTACGTACAATGACCCAACTATGAGGCTAAGTGCGGAAATCTCAGGTCTAATTAAAACTAACTGGAGCTATCACCAGAAAAGTTTTATAAGAGAAGATAATATGGTTTTCCATTGGTAGCGCTAGTTACCACGGGGTAAACCCTTGAAGGCAGTGGCGTAACTATAGGGTGGCAGCGCTGGCAAAATGCCGCGGGCCCCCGACCGGACGGGGCCCCCGAACTATGAGGCCGCGAGCTCAGAAGTATCTTAACATTTTTAACAAAAATTTGTAATAGGTATAATGTTTATATAGGTATGAGGCGAAAGATTTATACGTATTGAAGGGAAGCCAGAGTTTCTCTCTGAGAGAAGGCCGTTCCCTACAGTGGGACTTATATAGGCTGCTTGTATAGGTATGAGTACTTTAAACTAATTAAAGTTGGGCCATCTAACAAAAATATTTATTTTTACTGGGAGGGCCCCCATCCAATGAATTTGCCGCGGGCCTCAGATGGTACAGTTACGCCACTGCTTAAAGATGCAATTAAACAAATACTTACACATACAAATCTATTTACAACATCAACTTAGTACGTAGTAAGTGGACGTATTTTGTTTCCCTTAGGCACTTAAGTAATTGTACTATGTTTCGCATATAACACACTTTTAGATCTACTCTAGAAATAGACAAAAAGCTACCTTAAGGTAAAGGGGCGGCGACGTGCGGGCGGCACGATTTCAATCTAAAGTGATCCTTAAATACTTATGAAGTTAGAGCCTACAAAACAAGTGCAAAAAAATCCCGTTCCCGTGACGTGCCCGTCGGCCGTACGTGGACGGGCTTTTTTGCGCTGGCGCTAGTGTTGCAGTCTCTAACCTTAAGAGTATTTAGAAAAAAGAAAGAAACATATGTATATTGCAACAACAGTTACACCCACATTAATTAAAACCTAAGACAAAACAAAATAGACACAAATGGACACAAGAAAAAAAAGTATGAACCCTCAGCGCTGATTTACAGTCAGTACCGTTTTGCCCTGCAACTGCAGTCCTCCGAGGATGCTGAGTCATATAGGTAGGCAGCTCAATAGACACATATTATGTGTCTATTGAGCTGCCTACCTATTATCAAAGTCTATGCGTTCCTTTAATACCGAACGTATTATATATAGGCTGAGGTCGTAAGCGACTTATCGATTCACATAAATAAACAGAGATGTAAATATTTGTACACATTATATAATATATACGTACCTACATATAACAAAACTATAGAAGACAAAAGTATAGTAGAATAAATGTCGAAATATCCTTGATGCGATCACATCCTTACGTCAATGAATCATTTAGTCATTTGTAGCGTGAAGTCTGCGCCGCGAAGTTTGTAAAGGTTTATTTTTGTTAAGCTTTATTTATTATTTGTTAAATTGTTAAATAAGTTTAAGGTTTATTTTCGTTTGAATTGAATTGTTTGTCTCGTTGCGCCCGCACGTCGCCGCCCGCCGGCACGTTGTACCTAATGTGGATAGTTCTTTATTCTAATAAACGTTAATAAAACTTAAACATCTATGCTTGATGATTTTCATCTTTCATACACATTGAGTTAAAGCACTACGCCGCCGGCGATGTGACAGGGCATAAAAAAAGTAAAATAATCTGTAATCACAGTTTTATCAAGAGTTTTGCAGCACTTTCCGATAAAAAGTGATTCCATCAGTTTTTTTTTTATTTCCGTGAGTACCTAGTTGTTCCAATATCGAAGAACACATGAAGGCATTTTCGTAACCTTGTTCTCGCGGGAACCACTCGTCATGGACTTATTATATGAGTTGCTGTCACAATGACCGTACAGCTTGCGTCGCAAAGGTTAGTCGGGATGTCCTCTCTATCGTAGTAGGTACTTTAACTCAATGGATTTATACAGTGTTTTGGGGCAACTCTTTCCGATGAAGTGAGCATTGGACATATCGCTCGTCCGGAATAACAACATGATTAAATTTTTGCGAATTTTACGGGAGCACCCTCCGTCGAATGCGATTGCTACAAGAAGCGTCATTCGACATTAAATCGTCATCAATCATCATCAATCATTAAAAGAAATTCTGTAGTCTCGATGGTTCCCCATGCTTAACAATACTATTGGAGTATTATGACGTAAGATAAGATATAAGAATATAAGAACCAGCTGTCAAGCTATTTATTCGTTTCTCCCTGGATACGTACTTATCCAGTGACTTGGCGCAGGCCGCCCTTGGCCTTTGCATGTACGTAATGTGATGATTTATACAGCGATCAGTGGCACCTTCACTCACACTACTCGGAGGATGCAGTGGCTGGGACATTGTTTTTAGATGGAGTAGGCTTGCCCAGCACCGATACCATCCTGACAGCTTAGTCGGCCTTGCCCACAGGAAAGACAGGTCAATACGTGTGGAGCCCAGTAAGCCGCGGGTTTTCTCACGATGTTTTCCTTCACAGTTAGTGTGCGGTATTGCTACTAATATACCAAACATCCTTGTAATATACGTAACTTTGAAAATAAACAAAGTCGTAGGTACACACCCGCACTGGGAATCGAACCTGGGTCTCCCGATTCTGAGTCCATTGTTCTACCCACTGGGCCCCACCGCATACAGGGTGCCCTTGAGTAATAAAATTAACACTGAAAATGCGGCGGTAACTATTCTCTCCACATTACTATGTGCTGAAGCTTGTTTTAATTTGGTTTAAGTAAGTAGGTATTAAGTAGGTATAACTGTGAAGGAAAACATCGTGAGGAAACCTGAGTGTCTGAGCTATTCATATACCTCAGCGCTTGAAATCGCCTATCCGCTGTGGGCACGCGTGGTGATTAAGCCCACACTCTCCCCCTAAGAGAAGGCCTGTGCCCTACAGTGGGACGTATATACCTATAGGCCGCTTATGTAAGTAGGTATTTACAGAATACAACTCGCTTACGGTTAAGGAGAGCATCGTGAGGAAACCTAAGTGTCTGAGGTGTTCACATACCTCAGCGCTGGAATTTGCCAATCCGCGTCGGGCACGCGTGGTGATTAAGCCCATACTAGATAGTATCTGAGAGAAGGGCTCTGCCTACAGTGGAACGTATTTAGGCTGCATTATGATTGTTATAAGGTCTTTTAAGATAATTATCTGAAGCGTAAACTTGTGGAATGTTTAAGAGTGTCATGAAAAAAGTAAAGCTGATAAATAAAGCCAGCCTCGAGCTTAGTAAACCAGAATATTTCTTATACAGGAAACGACGATGATTGCAAACAGTGAAGTCTTCATGATGTCCGCATCTGAAAACGAGGAAAATGTTGGTGGGTACTTAGCTTATCATCATTATCATCATCAGCCATTTGACGTCCACTGCAGGACATAGGCCTCCCTCATGGTTTTCCAAGCTTCCCGGTGTTGTGCCGCCCGCATCTAGCGACTCCCCAGGTCGTCAGACCATCTGGTGGGGGGCCTGCCCACGCTGCGTTGTCTGGTCCCCGGTCGCCAGGTCAGAACATTTTCGCCCCAACGGCCATCAGTTCTCCGAGCTCTGGGCCCCGCCCACTGCCAGTTCAACTGAGCAATTCTTCGAGCTATATCAGTAACTCAGTCAATGTGTGAAGAAGCACACTTTGTGCCAAAAAAGCTACTATAACATTAAAGATTATTTAGATGACAATGATGTCTGGAATTAAAGCCAGTTCAATGCATGAGTTTTAGAACATTTATATAAATCCTGTAAATTAAGGACTTGAAAAGACTAAGTTTGGAGTTTTTTTGTCCATTTTTTCTCCAAAATGATCTAGATTTTGAAATGGACACCTAGTTTAACTTGTAACGTTCATTAAGTCGCAGTTTCTGTGCTACTTTGAATAAAAAAATTTGATTTATTTTTATTTTTTTTACTCGGGTTCTTCTGCGGATCTCCTCTTAGCTCCACTTAGCTTATGGTAATAATTAAAGTCAAGGTTGAGATTGGGGACATGCATTTAGGGGATCCAGTGGACCAGCTAGGGCCGCCATTTTTGACGTTAATGCGTTATCTAGTCCTAGGTTTTTTGCCACAGGTTTACGGCCATGGGCCCAAAAAGTCACTATTAACATGAATGAGAGATTGTGCGGACACCTTGCAAGACGATCTGTAAAAAAGATATAGGTAATATGTTTTCCTCGGTGGTGGAGCCCCTTAACGCGGCCCCTCAAGGAGCAATTCCCATACAAACGTACTTTGGTTTTAATTCACAAACGACATGCCGAATCTCAATGACACTTTACCAATATGTTTAGAAGACATAAATCGAGGTTTGCTCGCAAGTTTACAGCTGAGATTAACAGAATAAAAAGAAATTATAGCCTCATAAGACTTTTCTTAGAAACTATTCACGTGGTTATAATTTATTTTTGATATGAGAAAGTTAAAGTAGAAGGCTACTAAGGAAATCAATTACCAGGAGACGGGCAGTAGCGTCTTCCTGAGATTCCAACCGCATACTGCGATCGCCAACCCGCCTGCCGAGCGTGGCTATTATGGCGAAAACCCCTCGAGGCCTATGTCCTGCAGTGGGCGTCAAATGGCTGATGATGAAGATGATGATGGTGAGTAAGTTTATTTCCAATTCTAAGCACGATCAAACCTCGATTTGTGTAGGTACTCTAAGCGTATTGGTAAAATGTCCTTGCGATAATATGTCGGCATATTTCAGTATTGTTTGACAGCAAGCGTGGCATGTTCTTCATTAAATTGTAGTAATGTTACGGTAGGTGCACATCTAATCTAATAACTAAATTAGTTAGCTAATATCAGAGCTACCCTTACCGCTGCAAGTGTGTTCAACCTCCCTGTACCCGTACTCGATGTCGCAGAGACAAATGGTGTCGGTTGGGGCGTGGACTCGCAGGTGGGGCGGCGCGGTGCCGGTGATGTTCGGTGGGGCGCACTTCAGGCCGTCATTGCACTCGTCGCTGTTCGAGCACGTGTGGTAGAGAGCTGGCAAGTAAATAAATAAAACGGTGTTTATTTGCCAATTCGGTATTTGACACGATCAACAATAAATTATTTCGTATGCTCGATTACAACAAAAATTACAAAATATCTCGGAAAATGTATCTCTTTTAGTCAATTACTTGTTATTACAATTTTTAAATAGATTAAACATAAAAAGAGTGCTCTGAAATGTGACGTCATAAGCCAGTATTTTCATACAAAATTCCGTTTTAAAAGTAACTCATTTGATATTTTGCCAAATACCCAATAAAAGAATGCAAAAATATTACAGAAGAGAGACACGTTCACTGCACTTTTCAAACAAATTTTTACTTTGTAAGATAGTTGGAGATCTTCACATTAGGCATAGACTGTAACGTGGAGATCGTAGGACGTGTTGCTATACGAAATTGTGCGGATTTTATTTAAGTACAGTTTCCAACTGTGTATTGGTGAAATATAAAACTTATTAAGTAGAATTAAAATACAAGTACAATACAATTGAAATAAGGCACAGGCACTACAGCGTCTTAGTGGTCACTTCACCTATTAGTAGAAGTTACCACTACATGCTGTATAAATAGGTAGCGTTCGGTAGAACGCTGGCCTCACATTCGACAACTCCTGGGTTCGAATCCCGGCATGTACCAATGATTTTGTTTTCTAAGTTACGTACACTTGTGAAGATGTAGCAATAGCACTCGCTAACCGTGAAGGAAAACACCGTGAGAAAACCCCAGTGTCTGAGGTGTTCACAATACCTAAGCGCGATGGGCACGCGTGGTGATTAAGCTATGAGCTTCTCTCTCCGAGAGGAGACGAGACCTGTGCCTTGCAGTGGGAGCTATACACGTTGAAATCTGTTATGTAATTACCTATTAATAAAAAATGCAATCTATTTGGATTATACTTTAAGCATAGAAGTAAAATAAAAACAAATAGTTGAGAAATCCTATTTCTAGTTGAGAAATATTGTTTCGAAAAATTCGCGAACAATTAGTACTGCCTCTCCGTCTATCAGGTTTGCGTCGAGATGCTTTTGGAAAGAACCTTTTTAGGGTTCCGCAGTGGACAAAGAACCCTTATAGTTTCGCCATGTCCGTCCGTCTGTCTGCCTGTCCGTGCGCGGCTTAGCACAGAGACGGTAAAGTACTAGAGAGCTGAAATTTGGCTTAGATGTGCATATATAGAATAAAACAAAAAAAAAATTTTTTGGGGTATCTGCCGGTCAGAGCCGGATTTTAAGGTCTGGAGGCCCTAGGGCAACGACGGAGCGGAGGCCCCTAATTATTCCCAAATAAAAAATACGAAACAAAAACTACAATGAATACGACGAATTTTTATTCTTAAATTTGAAAAACAAACAGACGTTATAAGTACTCATAAAAGATTGGCGTTTAATGATAGTACATATTAGCCTTTCGTGGGGGCCCTTTACTTGTGGAGGCCCCAGGGCAGTAGCACCGCCTGCCCTCTCCTAAATCCGGCCCTGTCTCCCCTACACGTAAATGAGGGATGCAATTTTTTTTTCTCGCCTAAACCATAGTGTGGCATATCGTTGGATTAGTCGTTTAAAAATATTGTGGGTGTAGAAAAATAATTTTTTGATTTCCGTTTGCGAAATATTAAGCTTTAAAGCGCAAATTTTTGTCCGAGTAGGGCGCCCCCCCCTCCTGGCTAAAGGGTTGATTGTAGTAACGTGAAAAAATACAGAGTAGTAGCACATATAATGAACTTAAAAGGACAACTATCACGGCTAAGTAGACTTTACTAGTTAACGAGTAATAGGCAACCAACTTATAAAAGTAAAATTTCGTACAAAATCCATTGAAAATGACTGCAGTTGTTAGTTCTGTAAAGCAGATAAAAAAACCCTCTTTCTACGTAACCCTACATTGCGCGTCGCCCGACACGCACTTGGCTGGTTTTTAAACAAACAAACTGGCGGATTTGATAGCTCTTGTTAAGGCGCGTTCATTTGCTATGGCCAAATGAACGCGCCAACCAACGAAAATTCAAGGTGTATAGGCTGCGTTTGCTGTATAAATAATCTTTCGGACGTTAAAGCGCTAGTCACGCTATTCTTAATAAAATATCAAGTATTACTAAGTTGTGGGTAACTACCAATTCGCGCGCGCGCCTGATAAAAATCGGTATTTGTGTTTGTTATTTTTCAGAATCACGATTCGACAATTAAATCTCGACCTAATTAGATACTACCACATTCATTGTAGAACCTATACCTACTCTAAGGTATTACTCATACTCTAAGGTATCGCCTTTTGTTAGCATTGCACGATTCTCCACTGCAGCATGGATAGCACGTTGACGAAAGTCGCGCGTTTTTAATCGATTTCAAAGAAGGAGGAGGTTATCAGTTCGACGCTTATATATATTTGTCTATATTTTTGCATAACTCCGTCAAATCTTAACCGATTTCCACAATTCTTTTGTTGTTCTTTTGTTCGAATAGATTTGTTCTTTTGTTGTCAGATGTAACGTCCCATTGGTCCTATTTTAATTTGGTGAAGATCTGATGAAGACTTTGAGAGATGGAGAACGGAACTCTGCAATGGACAGCAGCAAATAAGGCCTAATGGGGCACATCCTTTAGTAATATCCGTATGTTTCATAAAATAGCGTAAAAGTAGTCCCAAGGTAATTTGGTGATGTTCTGGTGAAGACTTTCGGAGATGGATATTGAGAACGTCAAATTTTAAAGCAACGAATTAAGTAGGGTAAGTTATGATTATAAGGATCTTATTTATTTTTCTCCCACTCCCCCACTAAAAATAAAAAATTAAAAATTTTGAATAAAAAATTAAAACCGATTTCGAAACCCTACAGCAGTTTAACGCAAAAAGTCGCGACTTTCCAGTACATTATTTTTTTTAATTCTGACACGACAAAACGCGTGATTCGCGCCATTGTACTGCCCATGCTGGGTTATTAAATGTTTCACTAACTGCGTTGTTGGCCTAGCGGTGTCACGTCTGATTCCTTCCCGGAGGTCGTGGGTTCGATTCCCACTGGGGGTCGCCGTACATTTGTACAAATAGCCTCAGTCTGCGTGTATTTCCATGTTCGTGATGTCCTTGCCTGGTTACCATAGCACAGGATATCCTAGTTTGGGACCAGCCCCTTTACTCTCGACGCTATTGTGTTTAAATTGCATCACAATTAAATGCGATAAGTCAGACATAACGATTTTTTTTTACAAGTAAACGTTTTTATTGTAAGATTAAGATTAGCATTAAAATTAAACTCCAGAGCGCGTCGGAAACGCACTCAATTGCAACTCAAGTTGGCTAAATCAGCGTCGAGAGCAGAGGGGCAGGACAAGTGATTGTGTTTTGTGGAAGTTGTTATGAAATTGAGCACATTTTGAAGAAATACGTATCACGATGTTCTCCTTCATGGCGTAACTGTTACCCACTGAGTCGTACACACTTGAAAAGTCGACGGACTTTCCACTGTGCAGTCGACAGCAAGTCAACCTTTACATTTTTTCTGCAAAGTCGTCCTTAACTGAACTCATTAGAGTGTCCCGTCGACTGTACCAGCCTTACTGGCTAGAATAACGACAATTTGCCATGACATCGGCCCACAGCGTGAAACCGTGTGGTATGCCCATAAACGAAAGCGGGTGAACTTTAACGAGAGGTCGGCATTTGAGTTCTCGACTTGTTTGCGATGCTGAGCTCTCGTTAACTACGACGGTATAGGTACGGTAGGGCACGATTTATTGCACTGTACCTGTGTGAACCCCAACTCCTGACTTCGGAAACACGAAAAAAGATCCAAGTCAGTGCCCGATTCACGTAATCCTATTCTACTAATATTATAAATGTGAAAGTTTGTGAAGATGTTTGGATGTTTGTTACCCGCCTTGTAATACACGTCAATTACCGCAGGCACTGACTGAAAACCAGCGCTGAGGGCTCGCACCCTCAGCGCAATGCTGAGTCAGATGCCCTTTGTAGCAACTTTGACACACCACAGGATGCACTCTGGCTCTGACTTTGCCTTGTCCTAACTTGTATTTATGCGACTTGGTTTTCCTTTGTACTTGTTTATGTTCCTTGTTATGTGTTTTTTTCTTGTGATGTGTTAATTTGTCCCAATAAAGGTCTTTCTTTATTTTATTTTATTCTATTTTACTTTATTGGTTTGTAAAACAGGTAACAAACAATCAATAACATACAGAATAGGCATCTTTCTTTCGTACTCAATCACGCAATAACGGCTGAACGGATTTACATGAAACTTAGCATACAGATAGACGCAGACCTGAATTGAGACATAGCAAACTTAGCATCCCGGTAATGCGTTCCTATATGATAATATTTTATTGTTACCGTAACCTTTTTTCAACCCAAACTCTAAGATATTTATTTATTGCGTTGCGTATTAACGGATTCTGTGGCAGTACGAAGTTCGCATCTATAGTCGAAATAGATGCCCTTTTTAGTTACTAATTACATAACCGCGCCTTTCAAACCACCCACGAATCAGCCAGTATGAAGGTGACAGTCAATTTATTTAAGCAAAAAATACAATTTAGTTAAAACAAATCCAATACGAAACACCTGCAGGTTTCGTCAAAGTTAAATTAATTAAAAAAAAAACTAAATAATAATAAGTAGGCCCTAACTCTCTCTCTGAGAGAAGGCCTGTGCCGTGCAGTGGGACGTAGGTATATAGGCTGCATCAGAATAAAAACTTAGGGCATATTAATCAACTAGCTGTTGCCCGCGACTTCGTTCGCGTGGAGATGTGCATTTTTCGGGATAAAAGTAGTCCATGTTCTATTCCAGACTATAATCTATCTCTGTACCAAACCGGCCGTTCAGGCGTGATTGAGTATCAAATATAACACACATCCAAGCTTTCGTACTTAAAATAGTAGGTTATGTAGCCCAATGGTGCATGACATGTTAAGTAAACTTTCACGTATCAAAAGCGGCAGCGGCAATTACCCGGGGAAACTTTAAGAAAAAACCCACAGTTTTCGTG
This sequence comes from Yponomeuta malinellus, assembly GCA_947308005.1. Classification (NCBI taxonomy): domain Eukaryota; kingdom Metazoa; phylum Arthropoda; class Insecta; order Lepidoptera; family Yponomeutidae; genus Yponomeuta; species Yponomeuta malinellus. The sequence goes on from OX371023.1 coordinate 5,358,762, forward strand.
TCGGGGGTATCGCTGACCACGCAACGGCCGACAATTAACCGAAAATGCTTACACGAAAGCTGTAAATACCCTTTAGACTCGAGTTTAATAAATAACCGTTTTCCCTTTGTTTCCCAAAGGTCAAGTGGCGTTTCTTTTTTTTCTTACACGCCTTGGGCGGGGCTTGGCGGCGTTTTTTTTTTACATAACCTTGGCAACACTGGCTGTCACGCAGCACAAATGGTGGCCTTTAGCATTGGGGGTTGAAAAAAAAAAGGTAATTAGCGCGAAAGTTTTACTTTGTCATGTCCTTGGGTTGAGTGAAAATAAAATATTGTTACCTAGATAGTAATTCCACGCTCCACAATCCTGGTTCCAAACTAGGATCCCCTGTGCTATAATAACCAGGCAAGGACATGACAAACATGGAGTTACACCCTGGCTGAGGCCATTTGTACAAATCAAGTACAGCGGCTTCCAGCGAGAATCAAACTCACGCGACCAATTTGGTAGTCAAGCGTATTATCGCTGGACCAAAGAGGCGGTCTTTCTTTGCTATCGCTTACTTGATTTTTCGTTGCGAGAGGGTGCGTGCGACACTCTTTTGGATTATCTAGATCGGGATTTATCAATGTGGGATACGCAAAAGAGATAGATAGATAGATAGATAGAGAACATTTTATTGTACATAAAAAAGGAAAAAAGAAAAAAAACTTCATCCCACGAATAAAAAAAAAAACCATAGAAGTATTTCTTCCTTCAAAATTCACACTGAAAAACGGCCCCTGTCCTCTCGATTAGACTTTACCAATTAAATGAGCGCAAGATGTGCTGTAGAGTAAATCACTCTGTGATTGGTTCATTCTGACAACCTGAACGTCGATAGTAAGTGACAGCGTAACTGATGATTGGTTTTACACAAAAACGTCAAACCATAGACTTCATAGATGTATACCTAACCCGGCGAAATATCTAGGTACCTCGCTAGATGGCGGTCTAACGGTGGCAGATGCATAGATATTTTGCCGGGTAAAACCGAACTCGCTCCGATTGGTAACACAACTACCTATACAAGCCCCAACCGCCTTCCCACAGTTGAAAGTGGGGCATTTTTTTTATCGCTAGTCAGACACTATAACTGGCTTTGTCATCATGCGTGCCCACCACGGATTGGTAATTTCAAGCGTTGCGGTATAAGAACATCTTCGCCAACAACACAGCAATAACGACAAAAACAATACACTTGGTGAACAGTCCGCCGCATTGTGTATTTTTAAGTGAAATAAAATCATCAATACTTCAGGCACTCAGGTTTCCTCAGGAAGTTTTCCCTCACGGTTAGCGAGTGGTATTGCTACTAAGACTTCACAAATGTTCGTAACTTACAAAACAAAGTCATTGAGATTCGAACCGACAACCTCTTGACTATAAGACAAGCGTTCTACCAACCGTGCTTCGTGGCTAAAGGTCTATTAGATCCAAGATAGAACCAAATTCAATTCGATTCGATTTCAATCTATAATAATTCTGTTAGATCTGGTGTGTCTCACGATAACGTTTATCGATTGTTTTAAGGAAACGTGTTTTTATAAATGTTTACTTAATGAATGCATCCACTTACCTTTCGACTGCGCCTCGCACTGCCCGTTTACAGGCGGCAGGTTGTCACCGCAGAGGCAGCGCGTCGTCGCATCGTAGTGGGTCCGTACGCATGAGCTCGCGGTGATGCCAGCGCACTCCGCCTGCCGCGAGCACGGCCGGGCTGCGTGTGAACACCGGGTCAAGTTGTGGCAAGTAAAGATAGGACTAACATAGATGTAGGTAACTTATTGCGGCTGCCGCGAGCACGGCCGGGCTGCGTGTGAACCCCGTGTCAAGTTGCGGCAAGTGAACGTTGTAGGGTAAAGGGGTCTCAAACACGCGTAGTTCTAACTACGAATTAGAACATAGATGCAAAATAACGTAGAACATGGAACTAACCTACTGCAGCGGGGGCCGATAAGACGCGCGATACCCTTGCTCAACATGGCGGCCGAGCATAGAGATACCTATATTATACTGTAGCCTGAATGAGCTCATGAGGGCCATATTTCAGATTTTAAGTTAAAGACTTACGGTCGTATTTATAAATGATTCCTATGAAGTGTACTCAGAGGCAGTTTAAATAATCTGTGCTTACGTTTTTCCCTTTACCATGGACTGTTTAAACTGCCTCTGAGGAGTGATTAAAATTTTTAAGGAATAGTGTTACGTTTTTATGTTCAAGTTTGCTTTAATTTTATCTAAATCTATTGCTTTAGGTAATGATAGATGTTAAGTGGTGATGAAAATAAATAAATAAATAATGTAACTAACTTATTCCGCCTGCCGCGAGCACGACCGCGCTGCATGTGAACACCGGGTGAAGTTGCGGCAAGTCAAAGTTGGATTAGGGTGAATGCGTCTTAATAAAGGTTGTAAACACGCATAGTCGTGGAACTCATAATTATATTACCAATATTATTTAAAAAAAAAAGCGATTCCTGAAAATAATCCTCAAAGGCAGTTCAAATCTGTGCAGTTTAAAAGGCTTTTAAACTGTATTTGAGGAGTGTTTTAGAGGAATCGTGTATTAATAAATAACTTCGTAAATCTATGTTAGATTATTTGTATAGAACATTTATACTGTGTCAACTTCAACCTATGTTTCGTTCAACCTATCCTGTAAATTAAGGACTTGAAAAGACTAAGTTTGGAGTTTTTTTGTCCATTTTTTCTCCAAAATGATCTAGATTTTGAAATGGACACCTAGTTTAACTTGTAACGTTCATTAAGTCGCAGTTTCTGTGCTATGTTGAATAAAAAATTGTGATTTTGATTTTTGATTTTGATTTTTCATTTAGTTTAAAAACAGACTCCAAAAAAGGAGGAGGTTCTCGACGCGTATTTTTTTTGGCTATATTCTCGCATAATACGTCAAATCTCAACCTATTTCGACAATTATTTTATTGTTCGAATAGATATAACGTCCCATTGGTCCCATTTTTTAAGATCTGATGAAGACTTTCAGTGATGGAGAACGGCACTCTCCAATGGGCAGCAGTAAATAAGGCCTAATGGGCCCGTGCTTTAGCATTGCATATGTTTCATAAAATATAGCGTAACAGTAGTAAGTAACTTAGTGACGTTCTGGTGAACACTGTCCCAGATGAAAATTGAGATATTCAGATTTTAAAGCAAAGATTAAGTTAAGTTTTGATGTTATAAGCACTTTGTTTAAAATAATTTCATTCAGTAAGTCGTTCTCTGGTGTCTGGTGGACACTGATCATGCATTCGTTTTGAAGATCATCAGCTCGAACGTCGTTCTTGAGAGGTTCTAAGCTTCTATTCTAGATAGAAATATTCATTCAAAAATAAAAAAAAAATTTAAAGCGACTTGAAAACAATACAGCACTAAAAGGAAAAGAAATAAACATTTACATACAGGCACATACATTGCTTCTGGCCCCACACTAGGATACCCTGTGTCGTGGGAACCAGAAACAACGACATCACAAACATGTAAACATCCAAGGCTTGGGGGGTTAGAAATAATTTAATATAATACCTTTCAATTATTAGAAGTATGTATAAGTACATGTAGGTATTGTAGAAGTATAATTTGGAGTCGGTGCCCAATATATATGTGCTGGTCATGAAACTGGGCCCCGATTATAAATTTTGTGTCTGTTATTTCTTCACGACCCGACTTCTGAACCGATTTCGAGAAAAGTTGGCAAGAAAGTAAATTCATATCATATCTCAAGGAGCAGAGGAGGGGCTGCTGGTTCATGGCGGCCTAGGGCGGCTCTATCCCTCCTGGATACAGGGCGACAAGTGTGTCTTAGAATCACTAACAACTTGTTAGATATTATCATTGATATTATCTCTTCGAGTATTTTAACGATTTCTCGCAACGGTTTGTCCACGTGTACCTCTAGACCAATGCTAAATTAATGCAATATCATAAGCAGCCTATATACGTCCCACTGTAGGGCACAGGCCTTCTCTCAGGGAGTGAGTATGGGCTTAATCACCACGCTTGCCCACCGTGGATTGGCGATTTCAAGCGCTGAGGTATGTGAATAGCTCAGACACTCAGGTTTCCTCACGATGTTTTCCTTCACAGTTAGCGAGTGGCATTGCTACGATAACTTCACAAATTTACATAAACAAAGTCACAGGTACATGCCCGCACTGGGAATCGAACCTGGGTCTCTCGCTTTCGAGCCCAATGTTCTACCCACTAGGCTACCACCGCTTATAATTAAGCAATATAATTAAGGTATTTTGTAAGTTTAGTCAAGCTCGTTAAAAAATTCCAACAACAGCATTCATACGCCATTGCAACCAGTGTACGTCAGCATAGCGGGCCCGCACTGACATTCGTAATTCGCGGTAAACATTTTTCAACTAAATGACTAACAAAGAAAAAAACAAGCAGGGAAAGAAAGCCAAATTCCTACTATTTAACCTTAAACTGTAATCGTACAGTGCTATCATTTATTTAGTACCTACTGCACGGAACTGGACGTAATTTGCATTTGTTGGGACACGCGACGCTGGGGCCAAGTGTTGGTTGTTGGCCGCCAATGTTTGGCTTGTGATCTTTACTTAAATTTATAAATGTTAATTTCTTTAAAGGTACGTTTATTCATTCAAAACTGTCGCTTCACGCTTTGCCCACTGAAAAAAAAAAAGAGAAAGGAGATTGGCGAATTTGAGCCTTTCTGGTTTGTTCGTGAGATTAATTTCTTACGTTGTGAAAGAATTTTGATGAGATGTTTGACTTTGGTACCTTCCACTTCACCAACTTCATCTATATGGAATTAATGAAATCGGAAGACGTGGTAAAGAATCATCGCTCAACATGCTAATAGAAAAAAAAAACATACGGACTAATGAGAACCCTTTTTGAAGTCGGTTAAAACTAGTCTTTAAACATAACATAAACTCACGCCTGTATCCCAGAGGGGTAGGCAGAGACCAGGGACTGCCACTTGCTACGATCCTGACAGATCACTTTCGCTTCCTCAACATTCATTAGTCGTTGCATGCACGCACGCCGGTTTCGGGTACTTTTTATCTTGCCCTAGTCTATTTTTTAATATATTGTGTTTTAAGGCCTATACCCAGCAGTGGGCAGCGGTGGGCTTGATGATGATGATGATGATATTGTGTGAATGGCTAAATGGCTATGCTCGCCAACGGAGAAAGTCATCGTGAGGAAACCGGACTGTCTGAGTGTCCACATACCACATTCCGCGGTGGGCACGCGTGGTATTAAGCCCATACTCTCTTTCTCTCTCTCTCTCTCTGAGAAAAGGCCTGTGGCCTGCAGTGGGGCGGATATAGGCAACTAGCCTAAAAAAAGAAATTGCATAAACGTTATTAAAAATAAAGGCAGTATCAGGGATTTTGATTTTTTAGGGTTCCGTGCACCGTTAAAAAAACGGAACCCTTATAGGATCACTCGTGCATCTGTCTGTCCGTCCGTCTGTCACAACCAATTTGCTCTGAATCTACTGGACCAAATAAGGTGAAATTTTATAGGATGGTGTAATCCTATGACCCAAACACAGATGTGCAAAGTAAATAATTTCATTTTTTAAAATAAGGGTCATTTTCGGGGGACATATTAGGAAATCTAAAAAAAAAAGTTTTGCAAACCTGTTTCATATATCAAATAAAAGGGCTCGGTATTATATGAGAATCTGAAATATATTTTTGTTATTGTTGTAAAATAAATAGTTATGATTTTACTCATGAAAGAATACGAAAATTTACGATTCCTCCTGATCTCCGAAACTACGGAGCCTAAAATTTTGAAAACAATACAAAATATAGTTCATTGCTTCTAAATTACAGGAAAACCTATAAGAATTCTATCAATTGAAAATAAAGTGGTAAACTCAATCCGTCACTTAGGGAATATAGTTTACTAAAACACCACTACATAGCGTTAGTAGTAGTTAACTCGCGTCTTACGGTGAGGATTTCAAATGTGATACCACAATTGAATAAAAACATTTGACTTCGGCATTGCACGCAACCCTCTCCACGCGAGTTCAACTCGCACTTGGCCGGTTTTTTGTTTACAGCCACATTTTCCTTGCCACCCGAACATTAACAAACAACTCTCCTTGGAGACGATAACAAAGGAAAAATTGAACGCATTTCTCAGCGTCGAAGGCCGTCCTTAGAATTGGAACGCAAGTAGAACAGTGGCATGTCCGGACACAGCGGCGGAACTCTGGCCCACCATTTCACTTAGACCCCTGACATTTGCCTACACTGAATGCAATGCGAGACGGTCGGTAGGTATCGAGTTAAACTGGCCTACTAAAGGTGTAAATTTACCACCGCTTCCTAAGGTTATCTGGCGCAGGGATCTATTAGTACGAAACTGGGTTAAAAGGTCCGTTTGAGCCGATTTGTGTTATAGCGATCTGTGAGTTATACAGCGAGCGCGTAAATAATTGATAGTCGTAGTTACATACATACATACATACATAAACTCATGCCTGTATCCCAGAAGGGTGGGCAGTGACCAGGGACGCTCCTGACAGATCACTCTCGCTTCATCAACATTCATTAGTCGTTGCATGCACGCACGCCGGTTTCGGGTACTTTTTATCCCCCTCCATCCCCTGTTTGGTCGAAGGTCGTCTGGGTCGTATAGTCGTAGTTAAGGAAAAAAACAAACTCGCAGGTTAGAAAAAATAAACAGTAGTTAATGTCTACAACGAAACGTAGTTTAGTTAGTTTAAAAAAATATGTATTATTCACTATCTTATGAGCGCTATTTTATATTAAAAACTTTCTAATAATGTTCTAATGGTCGCTTACTGTTAATTGGTTGTCAACTTGTCAGATAAACTGTCAAAAATTTCACCTTTATTTAGTTTCATGTATCCGCTCTCTGTTCTGACCAGCGCTCTGATTTATATATTTTTATTGTAAAATATCGCGATTAAACTTAATTCATTGATACGTAATGCAGCCTATAAGTATACGTCCCATTGTAGGGCACAGACCTTCTCTCAGAGAGAGAGAGAGTATGGGCTTAGTGACCACCAGTTTTGCCAGAATTGCCAGTTTTAAGTGCTGAGGTCTGTGAACTCCTCAGACACTCAGGTTTCCTAACGTTGTTTTTTACTATAATTTCACAAGCGTACGTAACTTAGAAAACAAAGTCATATAAACATAAACTCACGCCCGTATCCCAGAGGGGCAGGCAGAGACCAGGGACTGCCACTTGCCACGATCCTGACCGATCACTTCCGCTTCCTCAATATTCATTATACGCTGCATGCACGCATGCCGGTTTCGGGTCTCGAACCCACGACCTCCCGAATGAGAAGCCGACGTTCTACCGCTCCGCTACGACCGCTTCCGTCATTGCTACATCCTTTCCTTCGATTAATCTTTATTCAGTAACAGCCAGGTGACATTCGAATGTTATGAGATTATAAAATGTAATTTTGTAGCTCCAAGTAAAAGATTTCGGACCAGCCTATTTGAGCCTGTGACCAAAGTCATTAAATATGTCCTAATTCATACAAGTCCTTTTAACCACTCGTCTGCCGCGACACAGATCTGTGTCCAACTTAGTATGGGCCACCTACCTATACGTTGCGTTCCGCGAGGGCAGTTCAGGAGTTAAGTCACACAAAAACGATTAGGAAGACAGAAAATAACCATCGCATAAAAAATATACCTCCACTATTTTCTCACTTACATAGTCAAAGACTTATAATATAAAAGACTTATAATATAATACACATGCATAAACTCACGCCTTGCTTCGTGCACAAAACTGCGAATCGGCGCGATGCGAATTCGCAACGCAGAAAACTGCGACACGAATTGCTGCGAGGCGATTTCGTGCCGCAAGATTGGTCACTCGATTCCACGATTCCTTCGAAGACCGTCAACCGTACTGAACGTATTTTGTAAAGTAGGTCGTGACATAAATCGTTAAAAGAAGTGCTCACTTCTGTTCTCGCTAAGAAGATAGGAAAGAAAGAAGATTTTGGGTTCATCCCTTTATTACTATTATGAACGCCGATTCGAATCAATTCGCAAGTTCTTGCGATGCGTCGCGCGTGCTCGCAGACTGTTACGATGCGACGTCGCATCGCAGTTTTGTGTACGGACGGGGGGCCGCAGGAGTAGGAGTAGGCAGAGACCAGAGTTTGGCACTTGCAACGATCCTGACAAATCTCTTTTGCTTCAACAACATTCGTTACTCGCGTTTCGAGCCGGTTTCGGTTACTTTTTGTCTTGCCCTTCGCTAAAACATCGCGTATTTGGTCGAAGTAGGTCCACCTGGGACGTGGCTTAACGGCCCGTCCACCCACATTAGCCATTTTTTCGGTAGGCTTTCTTCCTTCGTCCTCTGTATAATGTCCAAAATAACGCAACACTCCTTAGGACGCCTTGCGCCAAGTCGCTGGATAAAAAATTAATTAAATAATACGTATCCGGGGATAAACGAATAAATAGCTGATTGACAGGGTTGTCAGTAGCACAATTTATCCGTGGATAGCTCTGTAAATTTCATAGTGCAAGATGTTTTTGTACTTATTCACTGGATAGAGCTTACCCCTGGATAAACAGATAGGTAGTGTTAGATAGCGTTGGCGCAAGCTGACCTTAGGATACTTAGGTACTTACTAATAAATATCTTCTCATGGTGGGGTCAAGTTGAGGTTATCTCAAGCGGATTAGGGTGTGAAGATACCTAAGGAGCTCCATGGAGTACCTAACACTAGCGCCGCGCCATAGAGGATCATATTTTTTTACAGATGGAATTTGGAAAAAGTGTCTGTAGAATCTCTCGATTGAGTATTTGACAAAATATCAAATGAGTTACTTTTAAAACGGAATTTTGTATAAAAATACTTGCTTATGACTAAAAATACTTGCTTATGACGTCACATTTCAGAGCGCTCTTTTTATGTTTAATCTATTTAAAAATTGTAATAACTAGAAATTGACTAAAAGAGATACATTTTCCGAGATATTTTGTAACTTTTGTTTTAATCGAGCATATGAAATAAATTATTGTTGATCGTGTCAAATACCGTATTATGTTAATAGTGATTTTTAGGACCCACGGCCGTGAACCCAAGGCAAAAAAAATAAATGCCATCTAGCAATCCAAATGCATAATAGTCCCAGGTTCGTGATCCTAGGTTCTTTGTCGTGGGTCCCAAAAAACACTGTTAACGTGATCGAGAGATATGTTTTTTTTTTTCATTGGTGTGTTAGCCCACTGGATCCCCTTAATGTTTTTGGTTTTTATTCTGTTTGAGCCTCAGACAGACGGAATAGAAACCAAAAACATTACCTAAGGCCTTCTCAAATCAAATACAGTTCAAATAGGTACTTACCTATTCTTTTTGTTATTAACCCCTGCTGAGGACAATTTTAAAATTTAATTTTTAGCCTCAAATAGTTTTAAAACAGTTCAAATGGTCTGCAGTAAAGTTCTTTCCCTGTACCTACCTGAGAAAATTTTAAACTGCATTTGATGAGTGTTTTAAGGAACAGTGTTTTTATAAATAAAACGGCTGGTTATCTAAATCTTTAGGCTCGGGTTAATTGTATAACATTATTTAAACTTAAATTTAAAAACCGGCCAAGTGAGAGTCGGACTCGCGCACGAAGGGTGCCGTACCATTATGTATACAACATTAGACACAAGGATAAAAAAAACAGCAAAAAAATCACGTTTGTTGTATGAGAGCCCCCATTAAATAATTATTTTATTTTGTTTTTAGTATTTGTTGTTATAGATAGCGGCAACAGAAATACATAATCTGTGAAAATTTCAACTGCCTAGCTATCACGGTTCTTGAGATACAGCCTGGTGACAGACAGACGGACGGACGGACGGACGGACAGACAGACAGCGAAGTCTTAGTAATAGGGTCCCGTTTTTACTCTCTGGGTACGGAACCATAAAAACGGTAAATTTGCTTAAAAGTTTAATAAATGAAAGTTTAGATACTTATTATTCACACATAAACTCACGCCTGTATTGCTCTATCAGATATTGCTTGTGAAGAATAGGCAATCCAATCACCTACGCTAAGTGATTGGAAGCAAATTGGCCACTATGTAAGAAATCTGTCTTGTACGATCGCCGTTCGAAGTCGAACAAGTTTTTACCGCAACATTGATCAAAAGCGCATGGTTTTGTTAAATCACCATTTTCAAGGCTTTTTAAAATTAGTTTCGTGTTTACACCAAGATAACAAGTTTGTTTTCTCACAACATGTATTTTCCGTTGCAATTACTTGAAATTGCTCGTTATACTTAGACCTTATAAGGCTAGTTTTGTACGCGATAAGGGCAAATTCAAACGCTGGGTTAAACAAAATTGCACTGAATAATAATTAGGTACGGACACATTCATAATGCAATAAAAAACCTAGTTCCATGTGCATGTAGCTGGCCAGTTACACTTGACATTAAAACGAGTGGCATCGCCGTGGTCGCTCGAAAAAAGTAAAACGGACATTCAAGATGGTCGCCGGAAGGAAGTCAAATGACGAACTCGCCTGCGGCACGAAACGGTACTGGTATTAACATAATTATATCTTTGGCGTGTTCCCTTGGAAATATATTTTAAATGTTGCGGACTTTTTCTACTATTTTGTTTAATTTAATCCAGTTTGAATGCGTTTCTTATTTTTAGATCTTTTCACCTGACGGCGAAAGTTAAGGGGGGTTTTTTAGGTTTGTTTTTTGTGACAATCCATTGTGCAAGGAGCTGGACCGATATTGGCAAGTGGGTGCTAAAAGTATTGGCTATACGAGAATCACTGGCTATATGACGTTACAAAAAAAAAATTGGTTCATAACAGGACAGATAGTACATATTCAATACTAGTCACGCGTTTTGAATGTCAAAAGACGCGAGTAATTGTCACATCATGACACTTTAGCGCCACAAAACGCGTAACTCAATACGCGTTTTGTATATTTTATATATTGTTTCAACGGTTTCACTTACTTTTATTAACGTCGGGAAATAAAATGAACGAATAGCTCAGACACCAAGGTTTCCTCACGATGTTTTCCTTCACATTTAGCGAGTGATATTGCTACTATGACTATGTCTGAAAACTGTACATTTGTAATTAAATCATAAAAAAATTGTCTTTGAAGTTCGGGGAAAGCTCGGAAAAAACTGCGAGACTTGATTCCTGAGCTATTTATAACATTTTATGGAAGTACCTACGTACAAAGTACGGAACCTTCGGTGATCAAGTCCAACTCGCACTTAGCCGGTTTTTTGTTTAAGCTCTATCGTAAAAAAAAACGGCCAAGCGCGAGTAAGGAACCCTCGGTGCGCGAGTCCGACTCGCACTTGGCCGGTTTTATAATAAAATATATAATTTTGTCCGTAAGAGAAAGACGGGCGTACCTATTGCATGACAAATCGACAGCAATAAATCATTTACCGTCAGCCTGAACCCGCTACGGCTGAATAAAACAACAATTTTGTCCAGTTTTCGTGTTCCAATCGCTTTGAAGAACGTCAAAAGCAGTTTTATTCAGAACGACATATTATGGATTGTATGTCTATGTACCTATATTATGTATGAAAACGCATATGAAATGGTGTAAGTGATAGAAGCGGGCTTAAGTTTAAAAACATAACATACTTATAAAATAATTATCAATAAAAATGTAGTTTATTTTTCTTCAATTGATCTTTGTTTTAACTAAGTTTTTTTTGTATGTAATATAATTATATGCGATGGTAGCAGAGCGGTAGAACGCCGGCTCCTCATTCGGGAGGTCACGGATTCGAATCCCAGCATGTACCTACCATAACTTTGTTTTCTAAGTTACGTACATTAGTGGTAGCAATAGAAGGAAAACATCGTGAGAAAATGTGAAAAACGAGAAAAGTGTCTTAGGTGTTCACATATCTCAGCGCTTGAAATTACCAATTCGCAGTGGGCACGCGTGGTAATTAAGCCCATACTCTCTCTTTATAGTCTGCGGCTGACTATTAGCCCCACTGCTTTGGGTGTGCCGATTCGTATTTTGTTTGTTGGATTTGTCGCCATCCCGAATAGCAGAATAGTTATTAAAACATGGGAATATTTACGAAAACAAAATTTAATACAAATGTAAATGTTATAAAACTTAAATAAAAATGCACACACGATACTTAAATCTTTTTTAAACCACTTTGATACCCTGTATCTTTTCACTGTTCATCTTTATTTTGGGCAAGATAAAAAGTACCTGAAACCGGTGTGCGTGCATGCAACGACTAATGAATGTCGAGGAAGCGAAAGTGATCTGTCTGGATCGTGGCAAGTGGCAGTCCCTGGTCGCTGCCTTCCCCTCTGGGATATAGGCGTGAGTTTATGTATGTATGTATGTGTATGTATCTTTATTTTGTATGTCTCAATTTATATAGCGCCTTATTTATGTTACCCCTTAATCAGGTTCCTATCCATAGGAACCTAGGTACTTTATTTTTATTCGTACTGCCTCTGAACGTATAAAAAAGTACACGATACAACATCACAAACTACTATTTATAGCGTAAAATAATAATCATAAACCGCCAACGATACGCGACCTTCGGTCCAAACGAGGTTATAATAAAACTTACAGCGGGTACAAGCCACGGCATGTTATATAGATCTACGCTTGTACTACGGACTGCAACTTTCAGAATGCCGTTAGAGAATACGTAATTTTTACAGTGATAAGCTAAATTGTTTCAATTTTTATTATTTTGTACGGGATACCGCCGTTTAGCCAAAGTATTTTTCGCCAAATTTTACTTCCCAATAAACTTATGGCATCAGTTTCATTTCCCAAATGAAACTTTAGCAAGTTTTCATTTCGCATTTTATTCATTTGGTCAAATTATCATTTCGCATAATTTTACTGCGTCGTTTTATTAAGACAAACGTTTATTATGCTAAAAATATAGGTGCGACGAAGCGCGTAGCGTAGCGGAGCGCGTAGGAGCGTGTTAGGTTGAACATGTAAGACCGAAAACTAACCGAAATTATTAGTGTAGGTTAATTTCCAAGCCAAGCAAATATTGACCAAGTATTTATTTGGTAAACAATAACTTGCCATAATAACTTTTGCTAACTGTTTATTTGCTTTAAGTTGTTTTGAGAAATGTTTTTTTGCCAAGTGATAATTTGCGGAAAATAGTTTGGGAAGTAATACTTTGGGAAACGATTTTTGGCAATACATTAGTAAACCATTTTGTACAACTGTGCGGCGTGGATTGTAAAACTTTTCTTAACGTCATAACATAGTGATAAAAAGAAGTTTGATTGTCGTTTCTTGTTTATACTGTTGAGACTGGGTCAAAAAGGTCGGACAAACAGAAATATTTGTTACACAAGTATCTGTACTAAAATGCTAGTTAAAATATTCTCGCAATAAGTGAAACATAAAAATGGTTTTTTCTTGCCAGAACTTTACAAAGGAGTCTAATGCATAATGAAAATTAATCCCAAAGAGCACTGCCAAAAATAAACCCTTCATGGCGTAGACTAAGTGCCTGTGAAAGATGCGTGGTCCTACGCAAAATATTGTATCATCATCATCATCATCATCAGCCATTTGACGCCCACTGCAGGACATAGGCCTCCTTCGTGATTATTATAACCATGAAGGGTTTTGCCATAATCGCTACGCTTGGCAGGCGGGTTGGCGATCGCAGTATGTGGTTGGGATCTCAGGAAGACGCTGCAGCCCGTCTTCTGGTAATTGATTTCCTTAGTCGCCTTCTACGACATCCACGGAAGAAAATGGAGTGACGCTGTTCTTAATCCGGCACCATATGGTTGTATGTATGAATACCTGAATTTAAAATGTAGTTTCACCGATCGATGGCCTGGTCAGGTCTGGTCAAAATTTCAAACTAAATAATAAAAATATTTCGTAAATTTTTAACCATTACATATTTTTTCGCACTATACTTCTGTCGAAATCAATTTGGTCAGAGGTAGGCTACTTAAATTAAAACAATAAAAAATATTACAACAGAAAACCCTGTGCCTTTCAGCACAGAAAAAAACAACACTCATTCAAACTCTGAACCAAACCTTATTGCTCCGTTTTTTTTTTAGAGAAAAGCCTCCTTGTTGTTTACAGTGATGGAAAATTTTATCTATAACTAGTCCAGGATTTTTACGGTAATTTCGTTAGCTGTATTTGCCATATTAATTTGAGGCTTTAATCGTCCTTTTCGGCTTTTTAAGCGACCCCATATAGTACAGTCCCTCCATAATAATGACATCTTGCTCATTGTATAATTGAAAATACGTCCAGTGCTTCGTAAGGAAAAAAGTATCGATACATTTTTTGTAGAGAATTTTATGATCTACAAACTTTTTTGGATCCATTTTTCCGCTTACTCTCACCGATAAAAAACACATACGCCCGAGTGTGTATTTTTATCCGAGGAGACTTGGGGACTTTTGATATAGAATTTCTAATTACTTATTTGAGATCTACACAAAAATTCAGCTTATTACAAACTGGAATGTCTATTTCGTCTGGCTGGACTAATAAGAGGGCGGTAAATTTTTCTACCGCCCCGGGCGGCTGTCACCCACGCTATGTCACTGCATCTGCACCTTTGACTCTAGGCAACAAAAATGGAAAGGTCGAGCTACTGTCGGCTGTGCTTCGTAATTGACGCTTGATTTAAATAAATAAAAAATAAAAACCGACGTCAAAACACTACAGCTCTAAAAACACAGAAATAATTTAAAAGAATACGATTTTTAATTTCGAAGTCGGTTCGTTCATGAAGGTATTTGTAGAAGTATAACATGTATCTACCGACTATGTTTTCCGAGAGCAAATGCACGAATTACTGTAAAAAATACCCAAGTCGCTTCAAGCAAGCCTTTCAAATTTGAAGAGTTACCTCGATTACTCCAGAATCCTATCATCAGATCCTGACTTGTTGACCTGTGACGTCTACCCTTTCAAAACAAAAATTAATTTTCCAAATCGGTCCAGGCATCTTCGAGTAATCGGGGAACATACATTAAAAAAATCCGACGAATTGAGAACTTCCTCCTTTTTTGAAGTCGGTTAAAAATTTTAAAAGCAGTATCCACCAATAACCACAACACAGAAAAATGTTACTCGTAAAATTATAACGGTCGATAACTACGCTGATGTCACAATGACTTGAGAGAATTTATCGTGTTGTCGTTAGAAATTAAGAATTACCTTTAGATCGATAACTCTTCCATGAGCGGCGTGATAATTAAATTACCTCGTATTCCTAGAAAGTGATTATAGTTTCAAAGCAAGTCAAATGTGATTAGGGTTGTTGTTTTTAAAATTTCACTTTAATCAAATTGTGTAGGTAAGTAAAAAACTTGAAAACGGAGTGAAAATATGCTTAAGAAGTTCGTGTAAGTGCCATATAGTAAGTAAGTAAGATAAAAATGCATAACAGTGTGAAAGAGTCATTATTGGTCATGCCACGTGAAAGGTTGAAAGATGATTGATGGCCGCTTATTGCGCGACTACGAAACACTGTTCAATTGAATGTGACACAGACACATTAAATAATGCACATAATATAAGACGATGGCATAGTACACACATACACTAATACAATAGACACACACACACACACAAAATACAACTACTGGATTACTTAGTTATTAACATATTTTTAGAAAAACATTGTCAATCCACTGTCGAAAGGAATGACAAACAGCATTGTGCATTGAAGTTTTATCATTCTGGTTTATAGTTTATTTTAAACATAAATTATGCACACAGGTTGTTTAAATTTGGAACTCACCGGGCGGCGCTGTGGGTGCAACTTCTTTCGGCGGTTGAGTGTTACTTTTTCCGAAGGTGGTCAGTGCTTGCGAGGACTGGCCAGTCAGCCAGCCGGCCAGCAACAGCGGCAAAATGGCTGCCGCCGCCTGTCTCCTGCACCACATCTCCACGGCGCGGAATAAACGCATCTTTTAACTTTTTTCACTTGACTTTTTTTTATTGAAGCTACTTATTTACTGTTGTAGCTCAAAGATCTAGATACCATGAAATAAAAAAAAAATGTCCTTTTGGAATGTTAACACACTGTTGGCAAGTGAATCAGATTCGATATACAGAAAGAGTTTACTAAGTTTGGAGATTTCAAAAGCAAAAGAAATACCTACATATAACTATTTTACTATTACGTAACATTTCAATTGAAATGAAATAAAATATTGGGAAATGAATTTTTTGATGATTCTAGTCTGTTTTATGGGCCCACTGTACATTTATTAGTGATCATACTAAAAAAATGTAATATCTTTGAATTAATTGACACGTTTCCAAGTAGATATCTATAAAAAAAATCACAAGGCTTATAAATTACAATAACAATATTAGGTTTGAGTAGCAATTCTTGACCGTAAAATCAGACAAAGAAAACTCATTAGACGTGGATCATTTCAGTCTTCGAAACTACAGTAAACATTTTTTTCTAGTCAATACATTTTTAATCGCACTATTGCCATCGCCTTCCGAAAGATTCATTGCTGTGGGAAAAGACGTTCGAAATGCAAGCTGCAGTACGTGTCAGACAATCATTATCATAACTTACTAGTATAAAAATCGTAAAAAAATCTGACACTCCTATTACAATCAGGCTGAAAGTGACGGAATCGTTGCTTCTCGTGTCGTGAAAAAAGAAGCCAAGTGTAAGCTTGTCCCATTAAATAAAAGAGCATCTTACCGGGCGGCAGGGATGTGGGTCCCATGGTGGACGCTTCGTTCTTTGTACTAAACCGTATCCCCGGACTGTAAACACCTTGGCACTCCTCAAATAGTAACAACAGATGAATTAGAATGGCCATCGCAAAAGCCGGATTTTCACGAAACATCTTGGAAAAAAACAAGTCTTTCAAAGCACTGGCTGAAAATACCAAAAACAGTTGATGGTCAAAGACTATTGAGTATTTTTTTTAGAAACAAAAGAAAAGCGCCCGTTTTTTTTAATGGTGCTGTGTGAGCAAAACTGTTCCGCGTTCACAGTTTCAAATTCATACACCCAGGTTTTTCATTGCATGTGCTAGGAAAATGCCATTGCAGCGTTGTCAGTCACCTGTGATAGTGTACGTGGCTCAATCTTTGTTATTAATTTGTTGCTGGCATTTGAGTGGAATAAAGCTATTTTTATTTGGCTTTTGAAAAGCTGAAGGTGGATTTATGAAGACTTGCCTATTATTTTGTGTTATTGAAGAAAATTTCTTCATTATACGAAATAATGACAGTGAGAAGATTTTTTTATATAATGGGACAAGAAATACTTAGCTTTTGGATAAGAGGTCTGTTTTTGTGTGTTAATTTTGTTGTGAGACAGCGTTCTTATCAATAAGTATGTGACGAATTCCGTCTAAGAAATTGTCCACCACACAATCGTCTTACAAAAAAAAACATGAATCAAATGCCAATTGATAAGTAGGTAAATGTTAAATATGTAAAAATAGTGTCCAATTCATTTTGTGTAGGTACAAGTAAAATTTGGGAAAGTGTGAAGTAACAGTGCCGTGTGTCTAAACTATAGCAGATGTCGGAACTGACAGTAAACAGTAATGCCGTTTTGAATAACCATAACAATCCATAATCATTGACGCATACTTATTTTGTTTGTTGTAATACACTGCGATTATTACTCCGCCACAATAATTTTTGTATTACAACTAGGGTGTAAAAAAATGTCATTTAAAATGAAGTGCAAGTAAATGACGTCAACAATTAACTAATCGACGATTAACAAAACGTCAGAACGGCCGCTGTCAGTTCAGCGCTAGGAATCCAGTTGAATTTAGATGAAAAATTAAAAAAGTCTGTGTATTTGTCCCGATTATATAAAAAAATCTCACCGGGTGGGGCGGTGGGCGAGGGCGCGGCGGGGGGCCTAGTGTTGGAAACTCCAAAGGAAGATAGTGCTTCAGACGAGTCTCCGGTGAGCCATCCGGTCAGCAGCAGCGGCAGAATGAAGCCCGCGGCCTGTTTCCGGCACCACATCTCCGGAAAAACGTGCATCGTTCTTAATTTTTGTTACCTTCAATTCAACCGAACCGAAACAGCCTAAACTTAGTGCATTATTTTATAAGGCCGAGGAAAATAACACCTGACTGACATATAGAGTTGCCAAGCTTCACACAACAAAACTAGCAAATTCAGTTGATATTTGTTTTTTTTTTTTACTTTAGTTGGACGATAATAATATAATTGAATGCAGTGTGAGACCCCACAGGAGCCCCATAGATAGCTTGAACAAAAATTTGCGCATTCAAGCGGCATGTGAAAGCAATTTTATTATACTTAATTTGACTAAATAAAGTCAAAAGAATTCAGTCACATCGGACTCCCCTGCTAATGAAACCCAAATACCAATGTTCATATGAATTCAAAGTCACTAATTTGTTCAAGTCATTTGTATTTATCGACAGCTCAAATGATCGCAAAATATTTAAAATACACATGAAAAATAACATAAAAGATATACACGAAAACATTACAGTAACTGTAATAACATTAATTTGACATCACTTTCCTTGGCCAAAGAAAAAAAAACACTGTACATACGTTTTGGGTGCTCGGAAAGATTGTAATTAATTAATGTTTTATTTGTAAGCTAAAGTTCTGGTTCAAGGAACTTGGCACAAACGCGTAAAATGACGAATGAAAATTTGCGAGTATTCAAAATGCCATAACTGTTTTCGGGGTTACATATACCCTGCATTTTGTATTTTACGAGTACGTGATCGTAGAGTTAGCGATGGAGACTTCCGATGATTAAATAAAAGTTGTGCGAAGACTGAACTGTTATGTTTGTGTAGGTATTAATTGGCATATAAGAGGTTGTTTGTTAATAAATAAATCTTCAAGCACACAATTACTATTGTTAGGAGTGTGTTTAATGATTTGAGAACAACATAATATAATTATATATAATACTCATTTTTTCTAGCTTTCTTATACTTGGAAAGTGTAATAAATCCAAAGATATTTTTTACTTTAATTTACTAAGTATGTCTAAGAAATCAATCTACTTAAAATAAACTAAGGTGCAAACGACCATTGAAAAGTGCGAAAAATAGCTTAGTTTATTTTACGGCATGAATTCAAGCCAAAGTGCAATAAATTAAAAAGCTTTGTTCATTATTCTTAATAACCTACACAACTTACTAGGCCATATTTTACTCTATCGAGTATACTTTTGTACAAGTTTTAAAATGCACAAAATTAAATCAAGTGCCTATTTATTACAATTATATAGTTAGGCTGATTACTCCGCTACTCTCTACTCTATAGAAAACTATCGATAATTTAATAACTAGTAATAATAGATGTTGAAATTACATAATAAATACTTGGTATCAAGCTAGCAAGTAATTATTTAATAATTAACCATTTGACTGGGTGATCCCGCTACCGTGACGTACACCTGATCAAAACACTTAATTTCGAAAAAAAAAACCGTTTTGTATATTTACCGATTCGGTACACTGTGTATGTATGTATGTTATTTAAATTGCAGTGAATACACTGATTAATTATTGGTAGGCTACATTAACTTTTCTATTTACATTTTATACAGGGAGTAACTAAACCCAAAATCCATAAAAAAATAAGGTTTCTACTCGACAATGTAAACAACTTTTATTATGAACATAATAAAATCGCAATCAAAATAAAAAACCGGACGAGTGCGAATCGGACTCGCCCACCGAGGGTTCCGTACAAATTTGTAGGTACTTACATATTCTAAATAGTTGAGGAACCGAGTCTCGCAGTTATTTCCGAGCTTTTCCCGAACTTCAAAGGCATTTTTTTTGTGATTATATACAAATTAAATGTGTAGTTTACAGATTTTTCCCTGTACTTGTAGTATTAAGACGACATTACTTGCCAAACTTCATAGTTCTATGTCAACGGAAAGTACCCGTAAATTTTGTAAATTTTGATTCCCTTGAGCACCCTTGAGTGTTGAAATATAATTATACGTTTTTTGCGGCATAAACGACCGTATCCCTTTTTACGTTAACTTAGAAGTTTGATTTTTTCAGAGCTTCAGGGGACTGTAGACCCGAGTATATTGTTTCTCGAGACTGAGTTTTAATTTACAACTCGATACCTCCACGAGTTCCCGAGATAAAGTGTCTTGACAGACAGACAACGGACGGACGGACGGACAATAAAGTGATCCTATAATTCAGGGATTCCCAAAGTGGGTGCCGCGGCACCCTGGGGTGCCGCGAGCTTGTGCCAGGGGTGCCGTAGGCATTAGCCAGCAGTGCCGACACTTAATTTTTCACATCTTAATTTTCACAAAAAAAAAATCGATTCAAGTATGTAGTCAAATTTTATTTTTTATAATATGGCAGCACCGACGACGACGAGTCGTCGGCCATTTTGTGGTGGTAGTGCTTCTTTTGTTTCGAATAAAAATTCACTAAAACAGTTTCATTCTTCGCATTAAAGGTAAATGAGCATTAAACTGCATTGTGTTTTCTTGTTTTCTTAAGCACTCAAGCCACTTTAAGAGTAGGTGTGCCGCGAATTTTTTTTTAGCACAACAAGGGTGCCACGGTGAAAATAGTTTGGGAACCCCTGCTATAAGGGTTCTGTTTTTTTCTTTTGAAAATAACATTACCACTGGTTCACTGCACACTATTAACGCGATACGCATTTATCAATTACCGCCAAGTTGTGAATCCATGTAACTTTTCTATCGGTATATAATATCCAGCTTGCAATGCGCAATTTCATAGGCTAATAATAACTTCCACACAACACAATCACTCGTCCTGGTCCCAAACTAGGATACCCTGTGCAATGTTAACCAGGCAAGGACATCACAAACATGGAAATATACCCAGACTGCGGCCATTTGTATAAATGTACGGCGCCCCCAGGGTTATCTGCACACTATTAAGGCGATACACATTTATCAATACGAGTCAACGCCAAGGTTTAAATCCATATACGACATTTCTATCGGTACAATATGCCGAACTCCCAAATGCATGATTAACGCATTGCGACTGCCGCGTTGGTATGGCGGTTAACATGATTTACTGCCAAAACAGAGGGCGTGGGTTCGATTCCTACTGGAAGTCACCGTACTTGATTTCTACAAATGGCTTCAGTATGGGCGTGTGGGGTTGACTGTACATGATTATTTATTAGGTACACTTAATTTACCCTTATTAAGTTACTTAATTAATTACCCTTATCAAGTTACATAATTACCTTAATTAAGGTATTCCTTAAAATAATAGTGACTACGATAATTTAATAGGTAAAATGAATTACCTTAATTAAGTATACGTAATAAATAATAGCAATTAGACCCGTTAAATGTATGAAAATCGCGAGTCATTACAAATACTATTTGATGACAAGTGTAGGCGCTTTGGTGGAACATCCGTAAATACAAACATACATTGTATACTCGTTCATACCTACACTGCTAACATTCTACCCTCTCTTTGACTCAGTTGTGGTATGGAAAACGAGGCCTAGCTTTAAAAGAGATTATAATCTCGCGTAATAGCCCAAAGAAACCATTAAGGAATGGCGGAATGAAAGAGAAATATGTCCAGTCATTGTGTTAACTTAAAAGAAAAACCGGTGGAGTAAAAAGAAGGACTTCGCCTTAAACGCTTATTTTTTTAGCGCCCTCATTAAATCTTAAATTATTGTTAATGATGTTTATTTCAAAATGCGCATGTGTTTCCTCTATGAATTTATGATTACACCAATTTATTGTATTTATTGTTGTTTTGGCCTGATTGCCAAAATGGGATCCTTATTCAAAGTTGGAACTTGAACGCATAGATAGATTCGTAAATGGTCTGTCGATGGAATTCGACAAAATTTCGTGATTTACACACGAAATAAAGCTCACCTAAGTGTCAAAAGTACCTGATAGAAAAAACGATTTTCTTTGGAAGTGTCTAAACAGCGGCCAAAAAATTACGACTATCAGTACTGGTCGAGTTAGTGAAATGTATAAGCAAATAGCCGTTGAAACGTATTCCTTTTCTCAATGACATAACGTGCATTGTTCAACCAAAACGGCATAAAATTAATTCTATGAATATTCATTACAAAACAGTCATTTTCGGTAGACGGTACGTCGAGTAATCATGTAATACATATTATTTCTAGTCTCTATTTTGAATATTATGAAAGTGACTTTTTTTGTTTTTTTTTCTGGCTGACAAAGTGCATGAAGTGAAGTTTTACAAGTCACCCGCGGCAAGTTGCGGCTGTTTAGCCATTTTGTTAAATCACCGCTTGTGGCTATCTAGACACTTCCAATTGTACTCTGTAACTTTCCATTTTTTATGTCATTGTGTCTTGGTTTATGATAAAGAATATTCTTATCTTATTTTTTTTTATTGCGCCGAGAATTTCGACCGTTCACAATATTGTGATATCATGGGCCGTACATACAGGGCCGAGTTTCATTAAGTCTTGCTGTCAATCTGTGGGTTAATCGACTTTCCAATGTACATCGGATTTTCATAGTAAAACATGAAATGTAGTTCTATAAAGCAGATCCCAGGACACAAAAAGCATTTTTCATTACTCATATTCGGAAAGTACCCATATTTCACAAATAAAGTATTTGTATGTATTTGTACGTCTGAAGTTGCCTGAGGAGGGGGTTGATAGTAATACTTTTCAGCCCTAGGGAGAATCGTTTTCAACTGACAGCTGTCAAATTATAAAAAAAAAACTAGTTTCCACACTTCTGTTAAACCATGTTTCAACTTTCTATGCAGCCGCTCAATAACAGCGCGATGTAAAATTGAAATAACATAAAGTTGACTATTATTTAAAGAATATATTTTTTTAAATGACTTTATTATAATAAACTATCGATAATTTCTTTAAAATAAAATAGATTAGGCCAAAATATTTCTAAACAAAATATAAACTTTTTAATGATGAAAATGAAAAATAATGGCTAAATAGCAGACCGACCACAGAAAAAAAATATAGGCGGGAAAGCGGCATACCGATCTTCATTTGTTTTTCGAGTTGTCGAGTTTTGTTTATACTTCCGTATAGCAGAGATTTTCACTCATATTTTCTTTAGCTAATTCATGTTTTTATTTTTCATTTCCTTATATTCGTAATGAAAAGCATAGCGTTTACCTCGGGTTAAAGACTTATTTAGTCCCTCGAACCCCGTCTCGGGACTGAATAAGTTACTTTCACCCCTAGGGTAACAATGCACTATTCCATAGCTCACTGCTCACACTTAATGGTAACGGTTGAAATAGAAAATGACTCACACAAAGCATTTTTCTTGTTCACTAATTACTGTCAAGTCAAAATTATCTGGGCATAAAGGTGTTATCATTTTTGTTGGAATTTCGGTGACACCAACATTATATTGTTTGTGATGAGGACGCACCTTTAAACCCTTCTTAAAAAAAAGCATGCAAAAATCTTGATAACAGTGCCAGTGCCTCTAACTACAGACAAAAAAAGAAGAAAAAAGAAAAAAAATTAAAGTCAATTTTAGAACGTTTCGTTTTTAAAAACAGCCGCCTTATCTCTTTATTTAGTTTTCAACCAGTTAGTTTTTTATTTTTAAAATAATCACTCTTGCTTCAACCGGTGGTTTTTCTACAACTGAGTGGTTTTCTAGTTACAGTTTGGGCTGGTAGTTTTCTTCGTGTGGACTGCCTCGGTTCACGCCGGTCGCGGCACTGGGTACGTATGTCTTGAAGGGTTCGTGTTTCAGTAGGTACGGGTACGTTTTCTTGACTCGAAGGCTGCGAGCTTTTCTCGGCTACGGGGTGTTGTTTTTTGGCGGCAAAAGGCTAACGGGCGTTATTTATAAAAACACGATTTCTCTTAAACAGCCTTTTCCTTTTAAAGTCTATAACATAGACTATTGATATGGCGTTTATGTGTTTTAAAAAATCGTCACATTTAGGTTAACTTCGCTCTACTTAAACTTATTAAAAATAATAGGGGTTAAAATATGAAATTGCCGTTTTATTGCAATAGGTTCTTTGAATTGACATAGAATCTTCATGGTTTGAGGTTTTCGAATGAAACTTTTTTCTAATGGTTTCTATGATGTTCTTTTTTTAAAAAATGTGAAACATTTGAATATCGACTTTCAATTGTTTTTGTTATTCAATTTAGACAAGAAAGATGGATAAAATATGCTTATCTTGTAAGTCTGTTTTTAAGTTTTGTTATTTTTCCGGTATACCCTATATAATATTCTTATCTTATCTTTGTCAACTCTGTTTTGTTCTCCTTGAATAAATAAAATAAAAAATAAATAAAAACACACTCTGTCTTTGCGTGGTATGTCTATGTGTGCGAACTGGCTCCATCGTGTGCTTGGAGCACCCTATACGTTACACCCACCCTGTACGTTAATTAGTCAACTCAGGGGTCGGAAGGCATAAAGCCGCCGGCTAGGTGACCTTACCGCCTGTTACGCTTTATAGCACAGAAATTAAAACTTGAATGACAGGTATGTGTTCGTGCAAAGACGGTTTGTGTCAAAAGAAATTTCTTCAAGCCAGATGTAGTGCAGAACTGATGGCTGATGGGGCCGAAAAGTTCTCGAATGGAGACCACATATCGGCAAGCGCAGCGTAGGACGACCGGCCTCAAGATGGACAGATAACCTCATCCAAGTGGCAGGAAGATGCTGGATGCAAGCCGCTTCCAACCGGTCTTTTTGGAAATCCATGGAAGAGGCCTATGTTCAGCAGTGAACTTCTTGTGGCTGAATGATGATGATGAGATATAGTGCGGTCCCCACACTTTATCAGCCAAATAACAAATAATAAAAAAAGAAAAACCGACTTCTAACACTACAGAAAAACACAGAAATATTTAAAATTAAGGTCTACTACCTTTAAACGAGCAATTCTTGTATATGTATATATATAATCTGAATCTCGGAAACGGCTCCAACGATTTTCATGAAGTTTAGTTTGCAGGGGGTTTCGGCAGCGATAAATCGATCTAACTAGGTTTCATTTTCAGAAAACGTCGTTTTATCTGAAAAAAGGCTACAATATTATTAGAATACGAAGGTAAATTTCGCCACCATCTAGAAGCTCATGTGGGAAATCGGGCTGTCCCGCAACCAGAAGACCCCGGTTCGGGTCCAGATGTCACCACTTCCATTATGTTTTTCCCATTTTTTCATCGTATCTAAATATAATTTCCAAAAATCACGATTAACCAAAAAAACAAAATACCGAGCCAAGCTCGGTCATCCAGGTACAGACCTTCAAATTCAAAGTACATACATGTTGGTATTGTAGAAATATAATTTGGAGCCGGTGCCAAGATATGACTAGCACACACATTTTGGGCACCGACTCCAAGATATATTTCTACAATAACAATATTTTTTTTATTTATTCGCATGTGACTTTTGTTTTTAATGTGATGTGATGTGATGTGACTTGACGTGACGTGACGTGACATGACGTGACGTGACGTGACGTGACGTGACGTGACGTGACGTGACGTGACGTGACGTGATGTGACGTGACGTGACGTGCCGTGATGTGATGTGATGTGATGTGATGTAAAAGAACTACATGTATTTCATTTGATAGTAAGTTTGTCAACTCGAAGTTCTCTTCACCGTTAGCGAGTGGTATTGCTACTACTTACAACTTCGCAAATGTACCTACGAGGGTCATTCAATAAATACTTAGCCTACAAAAAGTAAACGAAAATTTTGGAAAAGTGGCAATTTATTTTTCAACATAGTCTCCTTTTAGTTCGATACACTTAGCCCAGCGATGCTCCAACTTTTTTTACCCGTCCGAAAAATAGTTTTTGTCAAACTCTGCAAAATAGGCCTCCGTGGCGGCGATGACCTCCTCATTTGATCCATATCTATTCCCGGCGAGAGATTTTTTCAGATTAGGAAACAGAAAGAAGTCACAAGGGGCCAAATCTGGAGAATACGGTGGATGGGGCAGCAATTCGTAGCGTAATTCGACCAATTTGGCCATGGCAACGGCAGACGTGTGAACCGGGTCGTTTTTTCTTTAATTCGGCGTCGAATCGGCCTAATAAATCGGCATAGTAAAGCCCTGTAATTTTTTTACCCTTCTCGAGGTAATCGATGTAGATCACACCTTGGAAATCCCAGAAAACGGTGGCCATAACTTTTCCGGCCGATTTTACGGTTTTCGCCTTCTTTGGAGCACGTTCCCCGGTCTGGATCCATTGTTTTGATTGCTCCTTGGTCTCTGGTGTGTACCAGTGGATCCAAGTTTCATCGACGGTCACAAAACGACGCAAAAACTCCGCTGGATTCCGCTTAAACAGCGCCAAACACGTCTCCGATTGTGGTCTCACGGTTGCACTTGTTTTCCGGTGTGAGTAAACGCGGCACCCATCGCGCCGACAGCTTTCTCATGCCGAGTTCCTCGTAAAAAATATGATGCACTTTTCCTTCTGAAATGCCTACAGTCTCAGCTAGCTCCCGAACCTTCAATCGGCGATCTGCCAATACGAGATCATGGATTTTTTTAATGTTTTCCTCCGTAGCAGCTGTTTTCGGTGCACCTGGACGTGGTTCATCAAAAACCGACGTACGGCCACGTGCAAACTCGTTGAACCAATTCTTGACGGTGGCCATCGATGGAGAAGAGTCACCGTACACAGCATCCAAGCGCTCTTTGATTTCGATGCGCGTTTTCCCTTCCAAAAATAGGAATCGAATCACCGAACGATATTGCTCTTTTTCCGTTTTTGTAAAACCGATCGATACGTTCGCTTCCATAAGTTGTCAAATTAAAACAAATGAAGGGATTGGAATGAAAATTTGAAAAAAGAATTAAAAAAGAATGTGCTACACTGTGGTAAAAATCTTTTGAAACTACAGCGCCCTCTGGCGATGAGGCTAGCTACTTATTGAATGCACCTCGTAACTTAGAAAACAAAGTCATTGGCGTGCCGGGATTCGAACCCACGACCTCCTCAATATGACATCGGCGCTCTACCACTCCGCTAGCGCTGCTCGTCGTCATCGTGAGGCGCTTGAAATTACCAATCCGGTGTGGGCACGCCATAAGCTCTCTCTGAGAGAAGGCCTGTGCCCTGCAGTTGAACGTTTATAGGATACATAGAGTAAATTAAAGTGCGAAGAATTGTTACATCCTGTGTTCCGACCCGAAATGCGCCCGTGCGAAGTCAAACGGCCTTATTTATACAAACACGATTCCTCTAAAGCATTCCTAAGAGGCAGTTTAATTAATTTGTGGTTAAGAATTTTCCTTGTAAAATCTCCACCACAGACTATTTAAATCGGCGTTTTAAGAAATCGTGTTTTCTATCAATAAGACCGAAAGTGTTTTGGCTTAAGCGTTATTTCTCGGGCACTATGCCTGTGAGCAGACTTTACCATAAAGCAAACGATTGCGTAAGAAATTAAAATGAATTTTCGGATGCCTCAGTTTATCATCAAAATCATCCTTCAACGTTAAACTCTTCATACAATCCATTACTTTCTAGCCACCTTATGCAATTTAGATAACAGCGTGTTAGAAGTAAGCTTTGAAGTTTTCGAAGTTAGTTTTTATTTAATGCGGCATAAAGGCGAGTATTGAATGAAAAAGTGCATTTTTCCGTTTTGCAGCTAAGTGTATCTTGTAGCAAGCAATTACTTTACTGTGGAAGGTAAACATTCACAAAATGAATAAGACCCAAAAGTACACTTCCTAGGTTTATTATTATTCAACTGCCCGGTTGGTATAGCGGTATCACGTCTAGTTACCGGAGGCCGGAGGTCGTCGGTTCGATTCCTATAGGAAGCCACCGTACATTTGTACGCATGGCCTCAATCTGGGTGTATTTCCATATTTGTGACGTCCGTGCCTGGTGACTATGCTAGTTTGGGTCCAGGACAAGTGATTGCACAGAACACTGTGCAAGCAGTGATAGTTAAAACCACTAGCACAAAAAATGACCCCACGTTCAATTGTGGGAAGACGGGCGGGGCTTGTCGATTGTGTTACCAATTGGAGCGAGTTCAGTATTACCCGGCAAAATATCTAAGCACCTGCCAACGTCAGACCGCCATCTGACGAGGTGTCTAGATATTTCGACGGGTTTATTTTATACATCACGAAGTCGATGGTTTGACGTTTTTGTATAAAACCAATCATAAGTTAAGCTGTCATTTATTATGACCCAATCAACGTTCACGTCGTCACGCATGGCGCACAGAATGAACCAATCACGGAGTAATTTACTCTACAGCACATCTTGCGCTCATTTCATGGATACAGACTAAACGAGAGGACAGGGGTCGTTTTTGAGAGTTAATTTTTTAGGAAGAAATACTTCTATGGTTTTTAGGGTTCCGTACCCAAAGGGTAAGGAAGGGTATTACTAAGACTCCACTGACTCTACTGTCTGTCTGTTTGTCTGTCACCAGGCTGTAACGCTAGCTAGACAGTTAAAATTTTAACAGGTGATGTATTTCTTTTGCTGTTTTTTGCTTGATATTAATGTTCTGCAACAGACAGACGCTAGAAATATTCACATAATATTTAGTTGTAAGCTCACTTTAAAAAGAAATAATTAAATTGAAATAAAATAAATATTTAAGTGGGCTTCCATACAACAAACGTGATTTTTTTTTCCGTTTTTTGCTCGATATTAATAACGGTAAAAGGTAGACGCTTGAAATCTTCAAATGTTATATAGATAATGGTATGGAACCCTTCGTGCGCGATTCCGACTTACACTTGGCCAGTTTCTTATTCCTAGTGTGCAACTTATTATTAAAATATACTTATGTAGTAGTTCTTAGGATTTCGTACCATGGGTACTAACAGACCCGAAACAGGCAAGGAATTCGTCCATGCAACGAATAACGAATGTTGATGAAGCGAAATAGGTTTATCAAGATCGTGGCAAGTGGCAATCCCCTGTATCCCTAGAGGCGTGAGTTTATGGAATAAAATGTATCGGCTACCAACGAGACGCTACTTTCTCCCGGAGCCTGTTGTGTGTCTGTCTGACTGTGCGTCCGTCTGACTGACCTTTATGACTTTATTCACTTAATTCCGGATTCACTTACCTACTTGGTTTTTGTCAGAAGAATCCGACCAGGTTTCGCTCTGATTCGCAGAGCTTAATCATGGTGAGTAGAGACGGAGCTCGCATCGTCGGATGCTCGTAATCCGGAAGTAACTTAATAATGTCACAGAGATAATGTGTAATGCTAACGAAAGTTTTAATTCCAAAAAAGACCTTTTATCCATATGATCCATTAGGCCAGCCATCCCGCGTAGCGACTCATGGGGGTATTTTATAACCGCATCGATTTCCAAAAATACCTCAAATAAACAAATCAAAGGCGAAGCTTTCCTTCTGTTAATCCAGTGCAAGTGCTTCGCTCACCGAGGCGGCCATGTTTGCTTCGTAAACAAAATGGCGTCGAGCTGTCAATCTTCCCGCCTTTTTTCTACGTTACTGCAGTGATTTTCTGTCGAGTATTTTCTGCTGTCCTGTGCAATGTGGGTCAAGATGAAGTAAAATTTAAAAATGTTTGTGTTTAACATATATTAATAATTAATTGTAATAGGTGCCTAGATAGATAGAATATTCTTTATTGTACACAAAGATTACATGAACATAAATTCAATAAATCGCAGTACAATTGGCGGCCTTATTACAATTCAATTATTACAATTCTTTCAATGCGGCTATGTTGTTTCTTTTGTAATGTCCTGTTCAATGTTTCATGTGCAATAAAGTATA
The DNA here is from genome assembly GCA_947308005.1 of Yponomeuta malinellus. NCBI lineage: Eukaryota > Metazoa > Arthropoda > Insecta > Lepidoptera > Yponomeutidae > Yponomeuta > Yponomeuta malinellus. The sequence continues at coordinate 5,388,590 of OX371023.1, forward strand.
ATAATAATATCTTTCACTGAATAATCTTTTGGCAGGCGTTCTTTTTAGGGTTCCGACCCAAAGGGTAAGCGACACTATTACTAAGACTCCGCCGTCCGTCCGTTCGTCCGTCCGTCTGTCACCAGGCTGTATCTCATGAACCGTGATTAGACAGTTGAAATTTTCACAGATTATGTATTTCTGTTGCCGCTATAACAACAAATACTAAAAACCAAATAAAATAATGATTTAAGGGGGGCTCCCATACAACAAACGTGATTTTTTTGTCGTTTTTTGATCGATATTAATAACGGCAACAGGTGGACTCTTGGAATATTCAAATGTTGTGTAGATGAAGGTACGGAACCCTTCGTCCGCGAATCTGACTCGCACTTAGCTGGGTTTTTTCCCCCTTAGATGGAGAGGGGTAGACAGAAACCGGGGTTTGCCACTTGCTACGATCCTGACGATTCCTGACCCCCTGACCGATCCTGAGAGCGATGGTAGGCTAGTGGAAAGAACATTGGACTCGGAAGAGAGAGACCCAGGTTCGCTTCCCAGTGCGGGCATGACTTTGTTTTCTAAGTTATGTATATTTGTGAAGTTATAGTAGCAATACCACTCGCTAAGGGTGAAGGAAAACATTATGAGGAAACCTGAGTGTCTGAGCTATTCACATACCTCAGCGCTTGAAATTGCCAATTCGCGGTGGGCACGCGTGGTGATTAAGTCCATACTCTCTCCCTGAGAGCAGGCCTGTGCCCTACAATGGGACGTATATAGGCTGCTTATGTATATCATTGCAATAAAATAATATTGGAAACCACTATTCTTTATTATAAACTACGAATAGGAATACAAAAATATGTTCAAAACGTCCGTAATTTACTTATACATCAAACCCTCAGACCACATTTATTTAAAAGTTTACTCATATTGTTACAATATTAAAAATTAATGTTAAATGGTGCGAGCGAGATAACATGCTCCACGTAAGAGCAGCCTTAATATCTAATCTTCTCTAATTTGCTAATAATATCCCATCGAGGTCGACGTATGTGTATGGCGTAGGGCGGGCCGGATTTAGGGGAGTGCAGGCGGGGCTACTGCCCTGGGGCCTCCACAAGGAAAGGGCCCCCACAAAAGGCTAATATTATTATGTACTATCATTAAACGCCAATCTTTTATGAGTACTTATAACGTCTGCTTGTTTTTCAAATTAAAAAAAACATTCGTCGTATTCATTGTAGTTTTTGTTTCGAATTTTTTATTTGGGAATAATTAGGGGCCTCCGCTCCTTCGTTGCCCTAGGGCCTCCAGACCTCAAAATCCGGCTCTGCTTACCAGCCCTTTCACCGACATTTCGGCTTTTCAAAATCAAAACCTAGTAAGTGATGATTGTAAGTGTTTTGAATTTTTACAAGACTTCACATAGAAAGAAAAATCCCCGCGTTTATCAAGCCTCACAACATAGGAGTCACGTTGAAAAATCAATTAAAACATGAAAAGGTCAAGTTATACCAAGTACCTACATGAAACGTTTTTCCTGTCAGGGCTACTTTCTTATTGGAAAGCTAAATCTTTTGTCGGTAAGATTGTACTTACAAAATTTGTACCGAAATACGTAACCTTTCTTTTGACGGCAGCGGCGGAGCCCCGTGCACACTAACCAGTTACGTTAAGAACAAATTTGCAATAAAAAAAAAGCCGACTTCAAAACAATACAGCACTAAAAAGTCACAAATAATTGAAATAATCAGCCACTAAGGTTTGGTTAGACCTAGTTTTAGCCGGATTGATACCGGCTAGACCTAGTTTTACCCGAAAACAATCGGCTTATACTAGATTTAAATAAAATTTTAACAGTCTGTCAAATAGCCATGACCACTACCACAAAAGCCAAATACATGATATGATAACTCAATACTTATTGACATTGGACTAGAACGCCACCGAATCCCTGCTTCTGATCCTAAAGTAATTATTCTGCGATAGCGGACACTCACACAAACACACAAAGTACACCACATAAATACATAACGGCACATACATAACACAAAGCCCTGCATTAAAAAGCGCTAAACGCCGTCTCGTTACTAGGTACACCTATATTGTTTTTTTTTATACATAATCACGGCCCCCACAGGACAGGCTCGGCCTAGTGTGGGGGGGACCACTGCTTAGGTACTCTTAGATCTTTAAAATGAATAATGATAATAGAATTTAATTGAATTGTATGTTCTATATTTTAAAGATAGCTGTAACATATTTTTGGGAGACAAATAAATTTCATTTCATTTCAGAGTCCAAGAGCAATTAGTGGCTACACCTAGTTCTAGCCGGCTAAAACTAGGTGTAGCCGCACTTCGGGTCTTAGCCGTAACGTATACATGTAGCTATTGTAGAGTATAATTTGTAGTCGGTGCCCAAAATATATGTGCTGGTCATGAAACTGGGCACCGACTACAAATTATACTCTACAATACCTACATGTATACATACTTCTAATTTAATGGTATTCTTTTCAATTATTTCTACCTTTTTAGTGCTGTAATATTTTGTAATCGGTCTTTATTTTTTATTTCAATTTTTTATTTTTCAATTTTTAGTGGGGGAGCGGGAGAAAAATAAACAAGTCCCTTATAACCGTAATTTACCCTACTTAATTTATTGCTTTAAAATTTGAAGTTCTCTATTTGCATCTTCGAATGTCTTCACCAGAACATCACCAAATTACCTTGGGACTAATTTTACGCTATTTTATGAAACATACCGATATTACTAAACGATGGGCCCCATTAGCCCTGCTGTCCATTAAAGAGTTCCGTTCTCCATCTCTGAAAGTCTTCATCAGATCTTCACTAAACTAAAATGGGACCAATGGGACGTTATATCTATTCGAACAAAACGGAATTGTAGATTTGTACTTTTTTTGTATACTCTTTTTTTTTCTACAATTCGGTTAAAATTTAACAGAGTTATGCGAGAACATAGCAAAAAAAAAACATACGCGTCGAATTGATAGCCTCCTCTTTTTTTAACTCGGTTAAATATAAAGGTTGAGCTGCAGTCGTTGACGTGCCTACAAGGCAAGCGTCATCGATGTACTATCACCGTAGGAGCATACGTTAGAAGTTAGGAGTTACGTTAAGGGCGGCTTTGCAAACATAAATGTAAAGGTTGGCCTGCCGTGAGGCCAGTGTGAGGCCAGGATGTTCTACACAACTTTGCGTACATAATAAAGAAAGCTCTGCAATGCGAGAAAAGCTCTTTACTAAATAATAGTTTAGTAAGCACCGAGTAGGTACCTAATTGGTTTTACCACAATTTCCGGTCCATTGCTCTCTGCTTACCGTTTCTGGGTTGAGGCGTGACTTTAATTCAGTAAAGAAATAAATCAGCCCAGGTCGTGGACCTCCATAGAGTATTAATTCGAATAAATATTAAAACTCATTTGAATACATTGCCGTGCGTGCCGCGAGGCGGCGGGCGGCAACGAATGATCGATAGGTTAATTTCGAAATAAACGTTGGCAGATAGGTACTTAGGCCGATATTCAGAAACGATTTTGAGCGTGAGCTCAATGTGAGTCCGGGTCTTCCAACTGTCAAAATGAAAGTCTCAGGGATATTTTGTATTCACAGTTGAGTTTGAGATAACAAAAATTGAGCGCAAGCTAAGCTGAGACTGAGTAGTGGATTTCGGCGACTTAGCTCAGACTCAAGGTGGCAATGACGAAGAAAGTAGCGACACCTGTAGGCAATTCGAGAACTCTAAATAACCTGTGGCTGTGGTGAAGTAACCTTTTTTTTATTCACAATTTGACATTTTGCATGCTCATTTTCCTTTGAAAAGTGAAATCGTGTTTTTAGAGTAATGAGAAGTCAAAATAAAGTATAACCGCGCGTAAAAAGTTTCGACATTTCGCACCTTAATTTCCTTAACGTCACTAAACGAAATACACACATTTTCAGTACAAGCGTTTAAAGTTTTGATAATTTTGAAAAGGGTTTAAATTAAAGTAGGAGATATAATAATATATTGGTTACATATTTATTAAAAAAATAACACAAATAGAACTAATCGCAAAAAATAAAAATCAAATATAACCCTTTTTAAGTAACAAAAAAAAATAAAAAACAATTATAGTGTTGTTATTCTCCGCGACACAGAGGCGCTTTTAAAAGTTTTTATAAAATATTAATGACTCAAAAGGCAACAATTTTACCTAAATGTAAGTTAAAATGAATCTAAAAACCTGTTATTTTAATCTTAGGTTGTATAACTTATCACGACAATAACACTTTGGTAGGCAGTGAGCACAAGTATGTCCTAAAATACTATCAAATCACAACATTTGAGATCAGAATCAACTTAAGTATTAATATAAAATATTTTGTAGATTTAGTTATCCTTGAATTTACAATTATAGATCGTAATATTGTATTAAATGTATTTTTTTCGAAGTAACTAACGTCATTAAGAAAGAATTTGGTCAAAATAAGATGAGGCGTTTTATTTAGGGATGTGGTTATTGTTAATTAGAGACTTCAAATATTTTTTTTTTCTTTCTGCTAAGGGTATCCTAGAAGTATACAGCGTTTTTAGTTCCGATATTGTTGATGCTGACTCTTGTCTTCGTGTTCCGACTTTGCTTTTTTCTAATTTGATCTCCTTAAAATCATTGTCAGCATAACAGGTTTTATACAAAAACAGTATTTTGTCCGATCCTTCATCATTTTTCATAATTTTTAGTGAAGACAGATATACCTAGTGCGATTACATGCGTTGGTAGCCATGTTTAGCGAATTAATGAAAGTAGATTAATTTAATAACAGGTCGCAATATATAAATTTTAGTTTACGCTATCCTTTAAAGAAAAATATTTGTATGTAAAAACGTATTTGTATAATAGGAACCAATAATAATAGGGGTTAAAGTATGAAATTGCCGTTTTATTGCAATAGGTTCTTTGAATTGACATAGAATCTTCATGGTTTGAGGTTTTCGAATGAAACTTTTTTCAAATGGTTTCTATGATGTTCTTTTTTTAAAAAATGTGAAACATTTGAATATCGACTTTCAATTGTTTTTGTTATTCAATTTAGACAACAAAGATGGATACTGCGAAAATTCGAGTGATTTTTTAATACGAGTTCCGACGCGGAACTAACGTGGCAGAAACAGCCCGCAATATCAATGCTGCGTTTGGAGAGGGGTCTACTAATGAACGCACCGTGCGATTTTGGTTTAAACGCTTTCGTGATGGAAATTTCGACTTAAAGAACGAGCCACGAGAAAGACAGGTGAATAACGATGAATTAAGAGAGATAGTGGAAGCCGACCCTAGTCAAACTACCCAGGAACTAGCGGCATGGTTTAACGTTACCTTACCCACAATATTGACTCACTTGCGTCAAATCAATAAACAGCCCCGACTCATGAATCGATCTTCACCATTATTGCTCCATGACAACGCGAGACCTCACACAGCACGAGAAACCATTTTGACCCTTCAGGAACTGCAGTTAGAAACCATTCGTCATCCTCCGTATTCACCAGACCTTGCTCCAACGGACTACCATTTTTTTCGTGATTTGGACAATTATCTACGTGACAAGAAGTTTTCTTCCCAGGAGGCAGTACAAAATGCTTTCACACAGTTTGCGCAGTCTAGATCGTCGGAGTTCTATCGCAAAGGCATTAATGACCTTCCCATTAGATGGCAGCAATGTATAGATAATAATGGCAACTATTTTGATTAAATAAATTTGTTAAAAATTTAAAAAATAAACAATTTAGATTTTCAGTACAAATCGGCAATTTCATACTTTAACCCCTAATATCATAGGTACCTCCAAATCACTTAATGGTTCAAATAAAGACTTAAACTCCAATTGAGCAGCAGGTGGTCTATTTTGAGAAAGACAGCTTTGTTTTTTGATACTTGAGTCATCATTTTAAATACAGCTTTTAGCGATGTCTCTTAGCTTTTGAATTCGATCGGAAGGTAGTGGCATCGTTATCTGTAAAGAATAATTTCATTAGTAATAATAAAAAGTAACGTTTACAATAAATTACCAAACATACTCCAACTTAAATTTATTAAAAACCTATTTTTAAATACGTTAAATGCATGTTGTCATAGAAAAGTTAGCAGTTTTCTTTGTTTTTTCGCATAAACAAAATTACTGACTAAACGATACAAAACTAAATTCGATAGAAAAATAACTTTAATCAAAGGAATATGACAAGTTTTAGTTTACAGCTATACATAATCTTGTTTTTTACTGGGTCATACCAAATGTCACTATACAAAAAAAGTATGTTTGTTAGTAAAGCGAAAACTAAAATTATCGAAAGCATAATGTCACGATGCATTATAGTGTCAATATTACACACGAACATTCTATATTGACTGTGAGACATAACGTCAGTAAGCGTATTATGTCACTATTTATACAAAAGTGATACTACTTTGCGTAAGTCGTAACGACATTTTCAGTGTAGTGTCAGTATGTCATTCATTATTGTAAACAACAACAGGCTATTTTTACTGACTTAACGACACTAACAATATAATGTCGTTATGGCATCAATAAACATAAATAACTTACCGGTTGTCTAACAGCAATAACGGCTCTAAGCATAAAGTGTCACTTTTCCTTGAACTGAATAAACATCATCCGTTGACATCCTGTTGCGTAATGGCGAAAGTGTCATTCTTCAGTTAAAACTCATGCGTTCCGCGGGAAAGTACCTAACGACACAATGCCATCTAGGGGGTTTTTAGTGAACTATTCAAACCAGTGTCTTCAGCAAACATAGGCCCGAGATTGTAGGTTAGATGGCGGTACTTACCTCCATTTTGATGATTTTTGTTTAGTGACGTTAAGGAAATCAAGGTGCGATTTGTTGCCATCTCATTCACTCCTGTGGATTATTGTATGCCTTTCATGTAGCTTTAACAGATAATATAAACCGGTAACGTCAAAAACTGTACCACAGATTACACGCTCACGTAAGTTTAGCTTGAGCTGTGGCTTAGCTGAGTTCGAGTCGAGATATTGACTGTGAATACAAAATTCTTGAGTCTTTGTTGAGATTGCTCAGCCGATGCTCAGCTTAGTGCTCGTTAAGTGTAGCTCAACGCTGTGTTTCTGAATATCGGCCTTAATTCTCTGGTTATTGACATTTAAGTTTATTGACATTTAAGTTTATTGTGGGCCAGTTTCTGAATCGAGAATTTCGCTAAGTAAATAGTTAACTGTAGTGCTCTCTCTTCGTATTTCTCAGAAAAGAGCGTGACAGAACGTTTCTTAAGTATTTACTTAGTGAAATTCTCAATTCAGAGACCGGCCCTTGAGAAAGGAATATTACTTTGGTTTGGACATATGGAGAGGCTGAAGGAAGAAAGATTGACGAAAACAATATATCGCGAGAATTTAGGTGAAAGGGCCGGTAAGGGACGTCGCAGGCGGTCATACTTGGACCAAATAGGGATTTATTAGCAAAGGGTAGGATAACAAGTACCCGAAACCGGCGTGCATGCATGCACCGACCAATGAAGCGAAAGACATTTGTCAGGATCGTGGCAAGTGGCAGACTCTGGTCTCTGCCTATACCCCTCCGGGATGCAGGCGTGAGTTTACGTTATGTTTTGTACACATTAAAAAGAAAAGGCTCAGAAACCATAAATCGATAATTTATTTCAACTTAAATTTACAATTATTTATTAAATTTTCAATTTCAATTTACATTCTGTTTGTTGAAATCAAACAGAATTTACTGTGTCAATGTACTATGTTACAAAGTTAGCCGCTGCCTTCGGGCCGTATTTCTAGTGGAGAAAAAGGCAGCGGGAAAAAAATCTTCACTTTGACCATCTTAAACCTAATACATCAGAGCCTATATGATAAGATTCCGTGAATGTCATCAATAATTCTTTAAAAGCCAAAACGTTAAGTAGTTAATTTTCTTACAAAAGTAGGCAAAACGTTAATGCTGCAGTCAAACACACGAACATCACCAGTCTCAACCATTTTAGAGGGAGATAGGTGACCCGGCCACCGCGCCACCATTAGCAGACTGCTGCTGGGCCTTTAGCAGACTGCTGCTGGACATAGGCCTCCCCAAGGCACGCCATAAAAAAAAATTTAAACTGTGTATTTCAAAAAAAGAATTACATATAAATTTATCTCTGGAAGCTGAATCTTCCACATAAGATTATATTGCTTCCAGAGGTTGCTCTAAGATGATAAGTGATATAAATCAATTAGACTACAAATACATACTTCTATAATTTAATTTATAAGTAAAAGTATAGGCGTGCAGAAAAACACGGTATACATGCAAACGATTAATTTTACATTATATAGAATAATACTTACTAATGTTAATATTAATTTTAATAATAATGTTAATATTATTAAAATTCACTGTATAAGGTTCTACAACAAAATTCCTCAAGATATATTAGAGTTACCTCCAACGCGATTTAAAAAATGTGTTAAGCACATTCTGTGCAAAAAGGCTTACTATAACATCAAGGATTATTTAGAAGACAAAGATGTTTGGCATTAAACAGTAGATTAATATTATTTAAAGGACGATTGTGACTAGTGTTCTACACATTCATGACTAATATTTTAAGTTAAAAACTCTGTTAATTAAGTAAAAACGTGTTTTGAAAAGAATAAATGTGGAGTTTCTTTGTTAGTTTCTTCTCCACATAATCCATTAATTGTGAAACTAACAACTTTGACGTTCATTAAGTAAACATTCTGTTTTTACAATGAATAAAAATATTTGAATTGAATTGAATTGAATTGAATATTAATATCAACATTAACTTCTTTGTGTCCTCAGCCATCCTCATCCAGCCGCCAGCAATCATTCGTCGCCTCAGATCGTCGGTCCAGCGAGCCGGTGGGCGTTCTACGCTGCGTTTGACAGTTCGTGGTCTCCACTGGAGATACTTTTTAGGGTTCCGTAGTCGACAAGGAACCCTTATAGGTTCGCCGTGTTCGTCCGTACGTCTGTCTGTCCGCGGCCTAGCTCAGAGACGATTAATACCAGCAAACATAATAATAGCAAACTAACCTGGCATAGACATACAGATTAATTATGCCGATAAAACGGTAGAATAAAATCTTAATTTTTTTTTTTAGTTTACGTCCCCTACACCTACATTGGTGATGCAATTTTTTTCTCGTTTGCACTATAACGTGAGGTATCGTTGGTTGGTTAAAGTCTCGTTGGTACGATGTTATAGTCCGCACAGATCTTTTTGGCGGTAACGTGAACATAGTCACAGAACGTTTGCATATCGCTCACTGTCTTTACAGTGTATGTGTGAGTAATTGACGTAGTGTGATGCGTAGCAAATTACTATTAGTCAATTACTAAAGTAGTCACTTACTCACACATACACTGTAAAGACAGTAAGCGATGAGCAAACGATCTGTGACTATGTTCAGTGTTCACGTTACCGCCAAAAACATTTGTGCGGACTATACTTCGATGCTTTTATATTGACATAGTAGCGGATTGGTGATATGATACCACTTGCAGCATAGAATTATTATAAGGTACAGAACCGTAGTGCGAGCTCGCAAAGTGAGGCAACAAATTGGTAGCCAAATTGGCATGCTTAGCGTAGCCGGTTGTCAGTGTTACACTATTAATGCGAATGTGTGCGTATCTGTGCTATGCACACTCATGTTACGTTAGTTTGTGCAATCGTCTCGCTTTTGAGCGAAATCTTGTTCGACACACTCTGTCTTTGCGTGGTATGTCTGAGACTAGTAGGTATGTCATTAACACATTTTATAAAGCTCTGTTGCCACCCAGAACGACAGTCGAGAACTCGAGACGAGTCATTCTATCAGTTAACGTTCTATTGCCTTATCAATCTTATCGACACCTGCGCGCATGATTCACGATCATTAAATGATATTGGGTAAAGTAAATAGTAAGTACTTAATCATTGTTCTGATTTGAGATCCAGTTGATCTTTAGCTAGAAGGCATTTCTTAACTAGCCAGGACATAATGCTAAGAATCAATAAGCTCGCATGAACATATTGTATATATATATATATAGTATATTAATATTCATTGCACCGACTACCCGTCTCTCTTTTCCTTCAGCACCTTTCCATCATGGGGTTGTCTTGGTCGTGTTGGAAGATATTGCTATTAGTTATAAGGAGTCGGACTCGCACACGAAGGGTTCCGTACCATTAGCTATACAACATTAGACACAAACATAATAGGGTTCCGTTTGGCACACTTCGGGTACGGAGCCCTAAAATCATCATCATCAGCCATTTGACGCACACTGCAGGACATAGGCCTCCCTCGTGGTTTTCCTAACCATGAAGGGTTAATCGCCACGCTTGGCAAGCGGGTTGGCGATCGCAGTATGCGGTTGGAATTTCAGGAAAACTGCCCGTCTCCCGGTAATGCATTTCCCTAGTCGCCTTCTACGACACCCACGGAAGGAAATGGAGTGACGCTATTCTGAATCCGGCGCCACACGGAACCCTAAAAACTAGTGTGTATTCCACTTTAGGGCCTTGGTGTCTGTGCTGCGGGACTTATACTAAAGGTCGCGTCACGATAGCCCTGACGCGTCTGGCACCTGAGGGCGCTTGGAGCCAAAACGCGTTCTTCTTCGCGTGTTAAGGAGCACGCGAGGAATAATGCGGTACAGAGCCGCAGCCGCAACAAGCCTGAAAGCCTGCTAGGACAAGCTTCCGACAACCCGGAGCTAGCTACCAGTGTAAAAAAAACGTATCTCCTTTTACAGTAGGTACATTTTTGTAAAAAGTAAAGATCATAAATCTCAATCCACCTCAATCCACGTGCATCTGTGAAAGACATACATTATTTTGCTTTCGAATGTTTATAACTTTTAATATTTTTACGTCTTATTTAATTTAAGACCAATATTTGTTTTCTATGCGGCGGTAAAATGTTATGCGTTATTTATTATTCTTCCGAATGTGAAATCAGTGCTTCCATGTAACCAACATGGCAAAATACCTACAATAAGCACACAAAGGGAAGAAAAATTGCTCACTTCCTCACAAATTTATTTCCGAGCCCAAATTAGGCCAGTTAAGTTATTCATCGAGAGCATAAATAAGTTAGGAAGGTACCTTCTCCTACAGTTTCTCTACCCCAACGTAGATCTTATCTTGTACTACATAAGCGCCGAAATAAAAATGCGCGCCTGCCGCGGGGGCCACGATAGACGGAGACGCAGTACTAATGGTTCCCGAATTTGTTTAAACAAGATTTGGGTTCAAAGATATTTATTTCTCATAAAGAACTTACAGTTGGCTTAACTAATGAGAAAATAAAACTTAAAATTAGATTAAATTTATATGGCATGCATTAAGGTAAGATTAGTTTAAGTTTATTTTTAAAAGCATTCATATTTTCTATGTCCTTTATTTCGGCCGGTAAATTATTATAAAGTTGGACTCCTTCATACATCACATTTCTTTTACCATATTCAGTTCGTGGTGTTCTTAGTTTAAGTTTGTTTTTGCGTTTGCTTCTCAAGTTATATTGAGGTGATTTGAGTCGACTTAGGTTTATATTAGTATGTATATCGTTCTTCAATATTTTTTTTATTAGTATGCATGTTTTATATGTATATATTTGACGGATATTAAGTAACTTTGTCTTTTCGTATAAAAATTTTGTCGAGGTGTCATATTTGTAGTTAAATAAGATTTTGATGACTTTATTTTGTGACCTCTGCAATTCTTTTAATTTCAAAACTCTTTTTATTTTTTATTTTATACTTAAAAGTATTAATCTAAATATATTTGCATTGAACCACGGCTTTCAAACCACCCAGATTTCAGCGTGTACCTATGTTAAATTTAGTTTTGCCTGATAAATATTTTCGTTTTTAGGGTTCCGTACCCGAAGGGTGCCAAACGGGACCCTATTACTAAGACTTCACTGTCCGTCTGTCTGTCTGTCACCAGGCTGTATCTCATGAACCGTGATAGCTAGGCAGTTGAAATTTTCACAGATGATGTGTGTTGCCGCTATAAAAACAAATAATAAAAACAAAATAAAATAAATATTTAAGGGGGGCTCTTATATAACAAATGTAATTTTTTTGCCGTTTTTTGTAATAAATCTGCTTACGTACATACTTGAACGGCCCCCAATACACGCGTGCAGAGTTGACAAAGTTACGTTAATTTGGAAAGGACTCTTCAATGGACAAATAAATTTTCACATTTTTTGTGATCTCAAAAAGCCTGAAGAAGTATTTTTTGGTATTTTTAATTTTTTCTTATTTACGTTTTATATGGAATAAAGGCAACGTCACTCCAATCTGGGTGGGACCCATGTTCTCCATTTTGCGTACCCATTTAATTAATGTAAACAAAGCCTTACGAAACATCGATGTAACTGGATCGTAGTTTTGTATTAAGGACTACCCTCTATTATTGTTTTAATTCTTATAACTGTCTGTCGATATCGTACTGTTACCTACTTAACGAATTGTTTCTCAAGTAAGTGAATTTATGTATTCTTATTGAGAAATAAATATCTTAAACCTTAAACCTTAAATAATATGTACAGATAAATTTAGTGTCGACGACTGTACTACTCTAGAGCCGTCACGCAAATGTGACGTCATCAGCTGTGTGTGACGTTACTTATTGCGTCATTTGAAATTAGAATAAATGGACTTAGGGTACAGTCGGCTGCTCAGCCACCCCTATATTTTAGTTGCAAAGTCGCCGTAACGTAACTGGGTAGAGTGCGCGTATGTAAACAGGTGTTTTGATGTCGTTAGTACAAGCAGAATCATCATCATCATCAGCCTTTTGACGCCCACTATTGACATAGGTCTCCCTCATGGTTTTCCAAGCGTCCCGGTGTAGTGTCGCCCGCATCCAGCGACTCCCCGCCACCGTAACCAGGTCGTCAGACCATCTGGCGGGGGGTCTGCCCACGCTGCGTCGTCCGGTCCGCGGTCACCAGGTCAGAACTTTTTCTCCGAGCTATGTGCCCCGCCCACTGCCACTTCAGAATACAATTATTTTATTAGTTAATTGTTGACCCGACGACGGTCGTTCCGTACTATTGACAGTTACACGATTGGAATCGCTCAGGATTTGGTGCGCGTAATAATAGGGGTGATAAATAATGCCTGCCTGTATGATGCAATAACTTTCACATAGCACAATCACTTGTCCTGGTTCCAGGCTAGGATACCCTGTGCTATGATAACCAAGGATGTCGTAAACATGGAAATACACCCAGACTGATGCTATTTGTGCAAGTCAAGTACAGCGGCCTCCAGTGGGAATCGAACCCACAACTCTGTTTTGGTGGTCAAGCTTGTTAATCACTAGACCAACGAGGCAGTCAAATAAGTTTGAGACCCTGTGGTATAATAATCTCGCAGTACAGCTGGTCGGCGGCTCCTTCGCTAATTCGGCCAGATACGAGTTTAGTTTGATCCGACTACATTGTATTATTGTAGAGATATAACCAAATGTTGATTACATCCACCTGTACCATCCACCTGCATGAGTGTTGATAGCTTGACTATAGAGCGAAGTAGCGAGCAGAGCTGGCTTTCCGCCTTGTCTTAAATTGTCATACCTAAGCTAACGAAAGATTGCTCTACGCGGTTAAAGGCATGATAATCTGTCAAGAAATGGTATTATACTCGCCTATAAAAACCGCACAAGTGCGAGCCGGACCAAGGGTTCCGTACAAATTTTTCAGGTACCGAGCTTTTCACGAACTTCAAAGAGTAATTTTTTTATGATTTAATTGGAACAATTTTAACACTTGCAATGTGTAGTTTAAGATTTTTTCCTGTACTTATAGTATAACGATAGTACTTGCCAAAGAGCTACGAAGATTTTTGTATGGGGCCTGGCATAGTTCATAGTGGCGCCCTCTATATTTTTTTCCATATCGTGGAGCATGATGAAACCTAGCTAGATCGATAGAGGACAAAAAAGTAAACAAGAAATTATTAAGGTCACCATGTCCTAAAGTGGCACGTTTAGGAGTTATTGAGCTTTGAAGTTTGTATGAGATTTTTATAAAACTTAACTTTTGAATCATTTTTCACTAAATACTGGACTATATGCTTGGCACCTGTGACTCGTTGCCGATTCTTGACTAAATTGCTAAATAAGTCGTAGAAAAAACACCCACTTTATAGATACCATATATTAAGGCACCCGAGCGTAGCGAGGATGCTTACAATGCGAGGGTATTACGGGAGCTTTTACCAGAGTTATAAATCTGCTTTTCATCAATCCTATCAGGTAAATAAATAAAATAGTGTATTTAAAGGAAAATTCACAAGATATTTCTTTATTTTAATTACAAATTACACTTAGCTGCTAGACTAATTACAATATACAATTAGGCATTACTTATCATTAAATCATTCTACCGAACAGTGAGCGAGTTATTGATCGGAGAAGTAGGTACCGGAAGAAACATTTGTACTTAAATTAAGTTTTATGGTGGCTGTGTTTAGTTATAAGCATTATCTGATTAAATATTAGCAGTTAAACAATAATTAGGTAGTTAGACCTGAAAATATGATTAATCCCTGTTTCTATGTTTAATATGGTTTCATAGTAAACATATGTCACTTCAATGTAGGTAATTATTGGCTGACAGAAGTCATTTTTATACATATATCCTCATTCCCCAAGTCCAAGTACAGTCTATTACACCAGGTAAGGGAAGCCTGAAGATGAAGGTACCTACCTAATTATTGGATATTGCCTACCTACTACGCTACGTCAGGAAATGGTATTTATGTTAAAAACATGGTTGAACATGGTTTTACACACAGCAGCGGTTTAAGTTTCTAGCGATATGTACCTATCTACATTATTTATAGGTACCTACCTACCACCTAAACCTATCTATATTAATTAAACTGTAGGTTTTATATTGACATGTTTTGAATTTTAATCGAATTGAACGAATTGGATGCATGAATAATACTATAATTTCATGTATATATGTATATAAGTAGGTAGGTACCTACTAGACATAGCTACCCAGACTTTAAAAAACATCAAAGTAGGTTTGAATCCCCGAGAAAACTCATATCAAGTGACAAATTCAGTGATGAAACTCAGTTAGTGGAAATTCCATACAAACTTCAAAGCTCAATAACTCCTAAACGTGCCACTTTAGGACATGGTGACTTTAATAATTTCTTGTTTACTTTTTTGTCCTCTATCGATCTAGCTAGGTTTCATCGTGCTCCACGACATTGAAAAAAATATAGAGGGCGCCACTGAGACTATGCCACTAATCTTCGTGGCTCAATCATAGTTCCAGGTAAAATATACGTTTTTTGTGGCACTAACGGCCCTAGCTTTATTTACGTTAACTTAGAAGTTTGATTTCTTTACAGCCTTAAGGGATTACAGCCTTGAGTATACGGTTTAATTTCAACTCGATACCTCCACGCGTTCCCGAGATAAAAGGTCTTGACAGACAGATGGATGAACGGACGGACGGACGGACAACAAAGTGATCCTGTAAGGGTTCCTTTTTTCCTATTGAGGTACGAAACCCTAAAAACATATCCGCATACAAAATAATTTCCTTCGCTGTAATTAAACAGCATTGAAATAAGTACAAATACAAATTATTCGCTTACCATAAAAATTACAAGTGTAACCAAGCTAGGAAGTGCAAGTTGTGTGTGTGTATAAATTAATAATGATAACAAGATATGAATATTCCTATTTTGAAACGGAAAAAACGCGCTTTGTAATTTTAACAAGAGAAAGTGACATGATTTCTTGATTTCTATGGTATAGTGTCAACCCTGATATTATATGGAAGATCTAGGCGCGAGCACGAACTATTCATAATATTCTTACTAACATAATATATATGGACACTGTCTGATTAAATGAACTATTATTATTTTCATTATTCACTAGAACAGAAGATTTTTTTAAGTAAAAAATTGCAATTTTTTAAGGACCATACGTTATAGTTGGAAACATCTAATGCAAAGTATATTTAAAAAGGGGAACACCCACTCCTGGGAACTTCAGGAATTATTGGGTCTGAATTGCCAAGTTTGTATTTAAGGCACAACCTTCCTGTCCATTGTTGTTTCTTTGTAATAATTAATTTGAAGAAGAACAGACAGACAGACATTTACATACAGGCACATACCTACATTGCTTCTGGCCCCACACTAGGATACCCTGTGTCATGGGAACCAGAAACAACGA
This sequence comes from Yponomeuta malinellus, assembly GCA_947308005.1. Lineage (NCBI taxonomy): Eukaryota > Metazoa > Arthropoda > Insecta > Lepidoptera > Yponomeutidae > Yponomeuta > Yponomeuta malinellus. The sequence goes on from OX371023.1 coordinate 5,404,851, forward strand.
CCTCACAAACATGTAAACATCCAAGACCTGGGTTTTTTTTTTGTCCCCAGCCGGGATTCGAACCCGGGACCTCTCGCATGGTATGCAGATGCAGAAGAAGAGAAACATTTATTTAACGCCACATAGACACACAAAAAGTAAATACAGTAAATAAGGCAGATATAGGACAAAAGCAGAAGAAATGGGAAGCTAACAGTGAGAAATACAAAGGCTAAGGGTACCGTGGATGTACTCTGTGTGTCGATGCAGCGGAAAAGAGGCCTCATGCTCAGTATTAGCTGAAGGTTTGCACCCACAACACTGATTTTCAGCTAGGACCTTCTGGTGACTCACGGAGCATGAAAACGGAACAAACACGCACTCATAGTCATACAAACAGCCATACTTAGGCACACAAGCACATATATAGATACATGCACCCATACATACATATATATATATGTTACAGCCAAAGTAATAAATCTGGATATTATATATATTGTCTAGTCATTATATATAATGTCTACTCAGTTTAGATAAAGTGATAATTAACACAAAATTAATCAGTTTTACTAGCAATTTTATATAAAATCTTTGAAGACTTGGATAATGTAATAAAACGGTTTACTAATGTATTGCCAAAAATCGTTTCCCAAAGTATTACTTCCCAAACTATTTTCCGCAAATTATCACTTGGCAAAAAAACATTTCTCAAAACAACTTAAAGCAAATAAACAGTTAGCAAAAGTTATTATGGCAAGTTATTGTTTACCAAATAAATACTTGGTCAAAATTCATTTTACCAAGCATTATTCAGTCAAAAGTATCGTTTGGCAAAAACGGCGGTATCCCACGTTTTGCCATATCATAATGTAGGGTACCTATGACTTTTCCATGCACCAACCTTGTTTAAGTTTGACACAAAACTAAGTTTTTTAGTGAAATATTTTTTTTCGCTTTTATATAAAAAAAAGAACTAACACCCGAAGTTTCATCCTGGAACTTCGAACCTATTTTTGCTTATGTGTACTGACCTAACAAACAAAATGCGAAATATAAATTTAATCAAACAATTATTTGCTATATAACACTTGCCAAAATAAAATCGACCGTATTTATTACTTTGGCTAACTTTGACACGCTATTATGAATAATATCCAGATAAAGTGATTAATTTATTACTTTGTCTAGTGAATTTGGCTTTTATATATAATGACCAGTCATTATGTATAATAGCTATTTAATCACTATGACTGTAACATATATATACGCATGAGGCCTTTATATATATATATATATATATATATATATATATATATACACATATATATGTATATACATACACAATTTATATACCTTTAAGTAAAAAAATCCAAATTATTTAAATCTTAATTTTTTTATTTATATTAGGGCTTTCGGGACATCCTTAATACTACACACGGAGGTTATCGATGATAGATTAAAAATTAATGCGTGATAACGTTACATTTTGAAACATTTTTGGCCTTTAGCGGTACAACAATGGCCGTGTGATAAAGTGTTTCATTAGTTAATATTAGGTAGAAAAGTGTTAAAATTAAAAAATAATAATAGAACCGTAAGAATGTGGAAGTCTGAAGCTTTAATAGTCATTGGTGAGTGAGAAATACATACTAATTCAAATATTTTATTCATTGTGAGCCCTCACTGTCTGTCTGTCTGTTTGTCTGTCGCCAGGCTGTATTTCATGAACCGTTACAGCTAGACAGTTGAAATTCTTACAGATGATGTATTTGTTTTCCTGCTGTAATAACAATTACTAAAAACAAAATAAAATAAATATTTCAGGGAGGCTCCCATACAACAAACGTCATTTCTGTGCCGTTTTTTGCTCGATATTAATAACGGCAAAAATGTTCACAGAATATTTAGTTGTGTATTCACTTCCAAAATAAATAATGAAATTAAAATAAAATAAATATTTAAGGGAGGCTCCCACACAACAACTTTTGTATCTAACGTTGCATAGATAACGGTACGGAACCCGTCGTGCGCGCGTCCTACTCGCACTTGGCCGGTCTCTCTTTAAACCGCGCCGTAACAAATATCTGTTTCCAGCCTGCCTCACCCTCTCAGCGTCTGCCCTCTGGAGCTGCGGTTCGGATGAAGACTGCAGCAGTCTGGCGGGCGCGGTCTGCAGCGGTGGCGTCTGCGCATGTGGTGCAGGCACGCAGCCGGCGCTGGGAGGAACCGTCTGCGCACCGGGTACAGTACAATGATGCCTTCAGGGTGCTGATGGGGCTGCCTCGCTTCTGTAGCGCATCTGGCATGTTTGCAGAGGCCCTGGAGACAGCTTCTACGCTACTCCCACAGCGTCCAGCCCCTATACTACGCGCACGAAATCCTGAGCAATTCCAATCGTCCAACTGGCAAATTAATATGGAATTTGACAGTTAGACGATTGGAATCGCTCAGGATTTGGTGCGCGTGATTAGGCCCCTGAGCTTGATAGCGGACCGCATAGATTCGCCCTACATGCGTCACTGTGCCAGCCTGCATGTACCCGCTGCTGTGTACTGTTGAATGTATCTTATAATATTCTAGCTGTTGCCCGCGACTTCGTTCGCGTGGTAATTTTGATGTGTATTTTTCCGGGATAAAAAATAGCATATGTGCTAATCCAGACTATAATCTATCTCTGAGCAAAATTTCATCCGGATCCGTTTAGCCGTTTTTGCGTGAAGGAGTAACAAACAAACAAACTTTCGCATTTCTAATATTAGTAAGGATTGTGTCTGTAGCTACGAGTATAAGTAATAACATTATATTTTTAAGCCTACTAACTAAAGTTAGTGTTACTTACTTGCAATAAATAAATATTATTGTTATAGCGTTGTTCTAGTATCACGCCCGACTTATTAACTTACTAGCTGCCTCGGCAAACATTGTTTTGCCATATAAAATATTTCTGGTCTCTGCCTACCCCTTTGGGATACAGGCGTGAGTTTACGTATGTATGTAAATATTTAGCCTACGACCTTCCAGATTCTCAGACCTACCAGATAAACACAAAAAAAAAATCATAAAAATTGGTGAAGCCGTTTCGGAGCAGTTCGATAACAAACACTGTGACGCGAGACTTTTTTTTATATTACATAATGCAGCCTATATACGTCCCATTGTAGGGTACAGGCCTCGTCTCAGAAATAAAGGGCGAGTATAGGCTCAATCATCTTCCGTGCCCAAGACCACAGAACAAGTTCCGTGCCCAAGACGGTGTTTACACATCTCAGCGTTTGAAATTGTCTACCCGCGGTGGGCACGCGTGGCCACCGCGGGTTGACAATTTCAAACGCTGGCAAGTAAAAAGGCTTACTATACATAACATCAAGGATTATTTAGAAGACAAAGATGTTTGGCATTAAACAGTAGATTAATATTATTTAAAGGACGATTGTGACTAGTGTTCAACACATTCATGACTAATATTTTAAGTTGAAAACTCTGTTAATTAAGTTAAAACGTGTTTTGAAAAGAATAAATGTGGAGTTTCTTTGTTAGCTTCTTCTCCACATAATCCATTAATTGTGAAACTAACAACTTTGACGTTCATTAAGTAAACATTCTGGTTTTACAATGAATAAAAATATTTGAATTTAATTGAATTGAATTGAATTACGCCCATACGGATTAGTAATAACTTGACCGAAACCCCGTAGTCGGGAGGAGTTTGCGATAGCAAAGCATTTCTTAGTTACTAGTTAATTTGACTACGAAGAAAATACCTCAAGAGGCAGTGATAACCATCGGGCTAGCGCGAAAAATACTCGGCCACGTGCGGCCGACATGCACGTCACGGGAACGGCTTTTATACTACACCTGCTTGGAAAGTACCTTGATACTTTGTCAAATTTACGGTAGAAAGTACGTCATTGCATATCGAACAAATATGCGGGGAGAAAACGCATCTGAGCGGGAGAGAAAAGTGTATGAAAATCCATTTCTTACGTGGTTTTTCTTTTTTAATTTTGGGTAAGACTATGCGCCGGTAACCTAAATATCAAAAGCCAAAAAGTTTTTACAGTGAGTTTTTATCTCCAAGTTCGCAAAATGACACTGGCCACTAGCTGTGTGTTGGATGGTGTCGGGCTGGCAGTGCGACCCTGCGGCGGCAGGATAAACAATTTGAAAAAAGAACATGTGAAAATTGCAGACGCCATTGGTGCCATTTCCAATTTGTGTGTTGTTTGAGGATTCAGTTTTCGTAGAAAGTAAAATAAAACTATCAAGCAGGTGCAGTATAAAGCACTATGTATCACTCGAGAGAAACTGCGATTCCCGATCTCGGGTGTTTTAAAGCCCTCGCCTACGGCTCGGGCTTCAAACGACACCCTCGACGGTAATCGGTCACTTTCTCCTCTCGGTGAACAATGTACTATTTTTTTCACTTCTATTGTAGTCTTTACTCCTGTACCTACCTTTGTTCAGTATACTACAAATTCCTATCTAAGAGAGCGCTTCGAGTCTCTTAGCTCTTCTCATATCCACACTCTCCGCTCTTCCCAAAATCTACTCCTAAAAATCCCATCCCATAACACCACTTTCTGCAGCCGCTCCTTCGCCGTGCAGGCAGTCCGATTATGGCATGCTTTACCGCTGGAAGATATTATTTGTATGTATCTGTTGATAATTTAATATACACACATCAAAAAAAGTTTGTGATCAATAGCATATTTAAGCTCCTATAATTCTTTAAATTTAACTTTATCAAGAAAAAATCTATGTTGTATGCTTTCTTTAAATAGGAATGTTTGAAATTAAAATATGAAACTATTTTTTATTATTTATTTAAAAAAATTGAGCCACTAATCATAATGTAATTGTGATAGAAATTTCATAGAAAGAAAAATACTGTTTAATTAAACTTAAACAACAATTTATTATTAAAAGGTTAAATTCAATATAAAATAATTCCTCCCCTGACTCGAACACATGCGGAGATCCTCCTGGGCATGCTGAGGATCTAGTTATCCAGCATTTCCTGGGGTAACCTATCCCATTCTTCAATAGCGGCTTCCCTGAGCTCTGGAACTGTCTGGGGACGTGGCTCACGGTTCCATACAGCTCGTTTAAGAGTATCCCACGCGTGCTCTATTGGTTTTAAGTCGGGCGAGCCGACAGGCCAGTCTAAACGTGTGTATTCTTGAAGACTATTGAAGCATTGACTCGTTGAGCTCGATGTGCGGGCGCATTATCATCGACCAGTACAAATTGGTGCCCATGGTTTACTCGGAATGGTCTGACGATATTATCAATAACAACTGCTTTGTACATGTCTGCTGTCATGTAGCCCCGATACGGGATCAAAGGCGTTCTAGCTCCAATCATAATGCCACCCCAAAAGGACACCGATTTTTCGCCTTGCTGAACTGTTCCAGTGGCAGTTCTTTGTCTTTCACGGTCGCCTGGTCTTCTCCAGACACGGACACGTCGGTTATCTGGATGAGTGCTGATTCGGGATTCGTCAACGAAGAGACAGTTTTGCCAAATGTTTTCTTCCTCACCTTCTTCATTTTGCCGAAGTCTACCCCACTGCAATCTTCGTTGTTGACGTTGCCGGGAATTGAGCGGAGCTCGCCAAGACCTCCGTGCTCGTAATCCAGCGTGGTGCAAGCAATTGCGAACGGTCTGCGTGCTAACTTCAAGCCCAGAGGCGGCCCTGACTTCTGCTTTTATTTTAGTGGCGTTGATTGTTGGATCATGGGCTGCCAGCAATCTAATATAGCGCTTTTGGGCAGCTGTCAAAACAGTTGGGCGACCGCTGCGGGGTCGGTCAGCTAAATTCCCCATTCCGTGGTACCTCTGCAACGTAGCCACGACACAGGATTGGGATATAGCAAGTCTGCGTGCTAGTACTCTCGTGGTGTATCCTTCTTCCCTCAAAGTTACTATTCTTGCTCGTAAAACCTCTGATAATCCTCTTGGCATTTTTTCAATCACAACTTTCCGCAAAAAATATCTTGAATCGGTTATAATTGACTAAATCAGATTTCTGAATGAGCGTAAGCTAGGACTGAAAGCCTTTTAATATGAAAAAACAACTAAACGGTGTCATTGTTTTGTGTTCTAATAAATAAAGAATCTAAAAAGAAGAAAAAGTCATAATATAATCTACAGTAACAAAAAAGAATTCAGTTTTTCAAAGTGATCGCAAACTTTTTTTGATGTGTGTAGCTAAGGTTATTGTTATAAGGTTATTTAGGCATGTATAATTAATATACCGCATAACTCCCTCTACTTCCCTCTCCAGTGTATTAAGTCCAGACCATCCAAAGGTTGTCTGGAAGAGATCACTTTCAGTGATAAGGCCGCCATCCGTACTCTTAGGTTAAGAAATATCTGTGTAATTTCCATTTTTATGTACAACAAAGTGTTCTCTATCTACCTATCTTTAACTTCGTAAAAGTATTTATCTACACTAATGTTGTAACATTCTACTTATGTTTTCAATACTTGACTTATAATTACTACTGTTATAGCGCAGACAACAAAACACTAAATTTAAGCAATTTCACATGATGGTATAATATTCACATCGATATCGTAAAATCTCATTATAACATCAATAAAACGCGACCAACTTGATTGCAGGGCCAATCAGGTTGGTCGCGTTTTATTGAAGCGCGCAGCTGCGCTCTCATTGGTTAAATTTTAATGGCGGCAAAATCACTGTGATTATACACGTACGCGTGAATTTAATTTAATAAATTAAAAGTTAAAAATGGATAGCGACGATGATATTTGTACGCCTCCGGATATTCTAGAAGTGGCAACAAAATTAACTCACAATCTTTTGCCAGAAAAATCTAGAAAATTATATGAAAAAGAATATAATAACTTTTTGGCATGGAAGATCGAAAAGAAAACTACATCATTTTCTGAAAATGTCATTCTTGCGTATCTCAAAAACCTCTCCGACAAATTCATTAGTGAAGATAAAGTAGTGTATGCAACTGCATATAACACGGGTATTAAAACACTCGTTACTATTATGAAACTCGCTGCGCTCGTTTCATAAACTCACACTCGTGTTTTAATACCCTTCATTATATGACAGTTGCATAAACTACTATTAAGGATTATTTTTGATCGAAAACCGTGCCGCACTCACTCACCGGCCCGTTGTAGGTACGTGGATAGACCTTGTTCTAACTTGTTCTTGAACTATGACGTTTATTTCCAGTGGCTCCGTATTTCACGTCCGAATGCGTCGAGGACTTCCAATGTTCAAGGCTGTTCACGAATTTCCAATGCTCCAGGGATAACAACCAAGGTAATACACCAGATACTTAGTTCAGTTAGAATTAAAACAGAAGGCCCGTGAACATGCGATTTTTTTATGTACATATAGGTAGCCTCTATTAAGTTTGGCATCCGTCTCGTCATGGTATTGTAACAATAAAATAATAGTGTACTTTTGATAAATGTGGTCTTAGGCTTTATATAAGCAGCCTATTAATATACGTCCCACTGTAGGGCACAGGCCTTCTCTCCGAGAGAGAGTATGGGCTTAATCACCACACGTGCCCACCGCGGATCGGCGATTTCAAGCGCTGAGGTATGTGAATAGCTCAGACACCCGGGTTTCCTCACGATGTTTTCCTTCTCCGTTAGCGAGTGGTATTGCTACTATAACTTCACAAATGTACATAACTTAGAAAGAAAAGTCATAGGTACCCGCACTGGGAATCGAACCTGGGTCTCCCGCTTCCGAGTCCAATGTTCTACCCACTAGGCTACCACCGCTATACTTGGTCTGAGGCTTTGCTAGATAATAATATTACCGACCTCGGGGTACCTCATAGGTGGACCCGTGAAAAAGTCAAGCGCTGTTGATGGGATCCATGGAAAAATCAGCAAAATTTTCAATTTCCAAATGCCATAACGGCACCGTGATGCAGAATACCATTAGCGCCACCTAGTGTTAAAATTAGCGAACTATAGTTTATATTCAGTGCGTATTTTGAAGTCGTTTTTTTTTTCTTTCATCATCAGCCATTTGATGTCCACTGCAGGACATAGGCCTCCCTCATGGTTTTCTAACCATGAAGGGTTTCGCCATAATCGCCACGCTCGGCAGGCGGGTTGGCGATCGCAGTATGCGGTTGGAATCTCAGGAAGACGCTGCTGCCCGTTTCCCGTTTTTTCTTTATCGACTTCTTTTCCCTCCAGAAGGCTCATGCCGATGCCAGCCCGGCTCGCACTACTACCTCGGCCGCTGCTGGCCGTCGCGCGATTTCGGCTCTCCCTGCGAGAGGGACGAGCAGTGCCAGAACACGCTGCGTAGCCCTCGCGCAATGAACTGCACGGGAGTCTGCGTCTGCGCAGAGGGACACTACTTGCGGCAGCGGGGGGAGTGCCGCCGGCAGGGACTAGGTGAGAGAAAAGTCAAAAGAGAGAGTCGGTCTTCGGGGCTAGATTGTTTGTAGAGAATGAGAGACGATTGATTTCTGAAGCTACAATGTCACAATAAAGAGACAGCGAGTCGGCATGCGGAGCTAGAATGTCACTAAAGAGCAGGAGAGTCGGCCTGAAGCGTTAGAATGTCACTAGAAAGATAGTCGGCCTATGGCGCTAGAATGTCACTGGAGATAAATAGAGCTGGCCTGCAACGCTAGAGAGAGGGAGTCAGCCTGCGGTGTTAGAATATCACTAGAGAGACAGAGAGAGTTGACTCGCGGCAACAGTGGTCACTATAAGGGAGTCGGCTTCAAGCTTTGGTTCTTGGTCCGCGATACAAGCGTGAGTCATCTGTCATCGAAGTATAATCTGCAGCAAAAAGCTGGAAATATGATGCTGTGGGGTATAAGGACCGACTTATAAAACAATCGCGGGGCCGAAAATTACCTCCCGCCCCGCGCCACCGTCAATCCACCGGAGGGTCCCAAAATTCGACTACTGCGTACTGTTCAACATGTTTACCGGCAACTGTACAACTATATCGTTCATCCTCAGCTGTAGGCGACGGCTGCGTGCTGGACGTGGACTGCCAGTTCGCGAACGGCGCCTGCGACCGCGCTTCGCTCTTGTGCTATGACACCACGGGTATGCCCAGACATTTATACAATTTACTGAAGTTCCACTTTTGACGTGAAAAGTCTTTCAGTTCGGTAGTAGGGGGTCACTTGCTAAAGCCGCATGCAACGAAAACATGTCGCCTCGGCGAGGGCTGTAACTCTGTAACTAGGTACGTGCCTTAAATTCATTTATATATCGTTGAGCAGAAGAAAGTAGCAATTACTCAGATCCTCTTGACTCGCGCCGCTAGATGGCGTTTCACTTTAAACCAACAGATGTGTAACTCGACACAACCTTACCCGCTTTTAAAGCATGATTTGCTTTGAATAGATACTTAATAATATTTTTGCAGCCGGTCTACCCTCACAAACAATCTCAGCAAACTACGAGAACGCTACATCCAAGATGGCGGCTTCAAACATGGCGGCCAGGCAACATGGCGTCGCTTGCAGTGGCAGTGGCTCATGTCAGGCGCCATTTGAGTGCAACTCCGCTTTTGGGATCTGCATCTGTCCTCTTGGGTACTACAGCAGTGGCGACGGGACGACTTGTTTGGCTGGTAAGATGAAAACAATGAAAGAATTTTTGGTTGTTAATGGGGAACTTGCCACATGGCGATCTCACAGAAGAATGTCTATTGAATTGAATAAAACAAGTTTGTACAAAGGCGAGCTTAATAATAATAGATAGATAGAATATTCTTTATTGTATGTTTAGGTTATTTATTTAATTGGCATAAAAATCATGTCATACTGTTACACATATATAAAGACTTAATGCGCTAAGATAGATTTTTAATCTTACTTAGCAAAATATAACTCATAGTGGACATTCGAGGGTATGTAGGTACATATTTTGCAAAGCCTAACAATAAGTGACAACAGTCTAACAGCAACAACTACTAAAAAACGCTGTTGCGGCATAGTAGGAATCGTAGGCAAACATGTCCAATTTTGCTGACCTATGTACGGTCATTGGTTCTAAGGAAAGCAGAGTTCAAGCAAGTTGGGCGCTACGTATAAAAGTCGTAGTATATGCAAGAAATACTGATATGACAGAATAAAAAGCTAGCATGTAACATGCGGGCAAATTTTGTACACCAGAAATTACTATTCTATTCTATTTGTCATATATGGTATATGGCATTATCGTTAAATAAACAGCGACACTCCTAAGCAGATTTTTTTTTCAGAAAAATGGAACGTCGAACAAACTATTTTTAAAAGTTGTAAAAAAAACTTCTAACAGTTCGGTTACAGTGTAGTAGACAGTACATAATTGTTGCAATCCTTAATGCACTAATTCAATACATCAATTCACTGCTTGCTTCCACACAGCGTAACCCTTAGGTCCCCACCAGGGTTACACCTACTCACGTTACGGGTTGAACTCAGTATAGGCCACTAATTTTAAAGTCAAAGACAAAAAAAATTATTCACTATAAAACAAAATGTTTACTTAATGAACGTCAAAGTTAATAAGTTATAAAGTTTAATATCAAAGAATATTCTTTTTGTATATAACACCTGTTATTTTTAGTCTACTCTGTAACCTATTTAGCTATCTGTCTATCTACTTAGCCCATAAACAGAGCCCACTGTTGGGCATAGGCCTCTTTTCTTTCACGCCAGCCCATCCGGTCCTTCGCTAGCCTCGACCATGTTTCCTAGGCGCTTTCAGTGTTGTCAGCCCACCGGGCTGGTGGTCTGCCCATCGACCGTCGACCCATTCTAAGAAGCAAATAAATTAATATAGTACCTATTATTAAATTGCAATTGGGAGGCCTATGTCCTGCAGTGAGCGTCAAATGTGCGATGATGATGATGATTATTAAATTAATTAAAATATTATCAATGCCATATCATACTTCTCCCACTTACAGAACTCGGCTCCCCGGCGACAGAGGCGCAATGCGTCGGTCTGTTGGCTGAAGTTCAAAATGGCGTCTGCACCTGTCCCGCCAACTTCTTTTACGATGAAAACATGAGGGATTGCGTCAAAGGTATTTGTTTTTTGTCACGTCAATGATTTCGATGACTTTATCTGTATTGGAAAGGAGTAGCTTCCAAGGCGAGTGTTTTTGTCAACATCCATCCATGTCAAATATTTCAACTCTTCAATTGTTATTCAACATACTTTACATTTATTTTTAGTGTGGGTTTTTCTTGAAGTCATTTTTTTTAAATAAACTCGCGTTTGTGTACCGACAGGCAGAGACCCCCCTTCGAATTTATTTATATTTTTTTAAATATCTCCTTACCTTGAACGTTTTCAGATTCAGCCAGCAGTAAAAAAGAAATATAACTTAACCTAACCTTTATGTACTATAACCTTACGTCTTTAGAGAAAATGTGAAATATTTCTTTGAACTCCCTTCGTGAGATTCAGCCAGCCATAAAAAAGAAAAAAAAATCCTGGGTTAGGTTACATTTATTTTCTTTCCCTCTTTAACCTGTTAGATTATTACTTTGAAAAGAACAATTAAAAAGTATTGTTATGGTGGCCCGATCGGATCCCTTAGAATTCTACAGATTAAAGAAAATATGGAATACCTAATATGTGTTGAACAAACTTTTGAACGTACATCTTGAACGTCTTCAGATTCAGTCAGTCCTAAGAAAGAAAAGAAAGACCTAACCTCTTTAACGAAAATCTGGGAATCTTCTTGCAGCCACCCTCCGTCTGACCGACTCGTGTCTATCTGACGCCATGTGTCACACATTTGGCGCGGCCAGTGTGTGTGGCGAACCCGAGGGTCCGTGGGGCATCCGCTCCTGCTCTTGCATACCGGAGCTCGCCGTGTGGGAGGAGGAGCGCACTATGTGTCGTCTGTTCGTCGGTGAGTAGAATGGTCGGCTTAGCTGTGGGATTGTACCTATATGACAGCGCACTGATATACCTATAAATTATCAAGCATCATTATCAAAATCTACTCTTTGATTTTGTGATACACCTACATTGAACATGTAGAGGTGCGTATAGCGTGTTTGATCGTGATCATTTGATAAAGCAGATATTCGCAAATATACTAGTATGTTCGTAAAGAGACTGTGAATAGATGACTACAGAATTATTTCTTCACAGTACTTAGATCATATTATTGATATTATATTACATTCTTTATTGCTAACGAAACTTAATTTGCGAAGGCCCACTTAAGATCTTGATAGTGTGAAGTCTGATTTTCGCGAATATCCTAGGATAATAGAGAAACCATTTTCCAAGGTCCGTCTCCTGCAAACATTCGAGGATATTCGCAAATATCCACTTCATCTCAATATTTCACAATGACTAACAACAACGTTCAATAAACAGCAAACAAAAATTTGAATCTAGTTACGTTGCACTCAATTTAACCCATCTTAGCAACGTCAGCTCTATGAAAACTGTCATTGTATCCTGATATCATCATCATCAACCCATTATGTCCCCACCGAGGGGCACGGGTCTCTTCCCTGAGGAAGGTATAGGCCATACTCTACCACGGGGGCCAAGTCCGGATTGGTGGAGGCTTATAGACTAGTGGCTCGTCTACTGTCAGAAGTTGTCAAGCCGCCCTAAGGCCTCTGACTTGGCTTAACGACTGTCATCTACCGACGGCTGATATACCAACTTTAAAATGTCAACTAAAGAGTCTTCCCTCTCGCTCCCACCACAGGGATAGGCGAGGAGTGCGAGGTGGACAGCGACTGCTTGGCCGGAGACGTGGAGATTCTGTGCCAGGCGGATGACCAGGGCACCAGGAGGTGCGCCTGTCCCGACGGACTCACCGCCTTCGAGGGGCTCTGCCTGAGCACCGGACTCGGTACGTGGAACCTCCTTTGTTTTTCTGTGCGCCTGGTACTTTTGTCTTGAGGGACTGGTATTTTTCAAGCACTTTGCGGGTGCTTATTTTACGGTCCCAAGTATTGGTTCCAGTGAAATAGGTTCCGTGTGGCGCCGGATTAAGAATAGCGCCCTCCATTTCCTTCCGCGGATGTCGTAGAAGACTTCTAAGGAAATCAATGGCCAGGAGATGGGCAGCAGCGTCTTCCTGAGATTCCAACCATATACTGCGATCGCCAACCCGCCTGCCGAGCGTGGCGATTATGGCAAAACCCCTCTTGGTTATGAAAACCATGAGGGAGGCCTATGTCTTGCAGTGGGCGTCAAATGGCTGATGATGATGATGATGATGAAATAGCAGCCAATGTTTGTTTAGTGCTGGACGTAGGCCACAAACACATGCTGCTTAGTGGACTGGGGTGGAGTGGAATAAATAATTACCTCGCTGGGCAGACGGGTTGGTGTTCGCAGTGGATGTTTACTCCTAGTACACAAGAGAAGCTGAAGCCTATCTCCGAGATTTCTTTTAGTAGCTTCTTACGATGCCCAACGGATAGGTTGGGGTAGTTGTATTTTACACCGAAAACCACAGGGTATACACTTTGTTTTTCATATTTTATGACAAGTACAAGAACCTCAATAGCTAAAAACCTCAAGCTTTTCCTGTGATACTCCAACATGTATATTTCATCATCATCAGCCATTTGAAGCCCACTGCAGGACACAGGCCTTCGTGGTTATCATAACCATGAGGGGTTTTGCCATAATCGCCAGGCTTGGCAGGCGGGTCGGCGATAGCAGTATGCGGTTGGAATCTCAGGAAGATGCTGCTGCGCTTCTCCTGGTAATTTATTTCCTTAGTCGCCTTCTACGAAATGAAGTGAAATGAAGGGAAATGGAGTGACGCTATTCTTAATCCGGCGCCACACGGAACCATGTATCTTCGTTACTCTGTAAAAAAGTCCACAAATTAGAGATTTTTTTAATCAGTCAGGCTTTCAGTGGTTTTCTCTAAGCCTATAGGGTCTCGTTCAAAATCTTTCAAAGGCATCATCTTTCATAACAGCAACTGAACTAACTCCTGTCCCTCACAGAACTGGGGGACAGCTGTCAGGTGACGCAGGAGTGCACCGGCTCCGAGAACAGCGCGTGCGTTGCCGGCGTGTGTGCGTGCGCCGCGGGCTACCTGCAGAGCGGTGACCTATGCGCTCCTGGTACGTTGAATTTATTTTATGTTATAACCTTACAGTTACTGAGTCGTTTTAAGTCTTATCAAAATGTTTTGTAGCTCGCAGTACCGCTACGAATCGTAGCTCGTAGACTGCGAGCGGGTCGTAGCTTTCGTAACGCGTAGCCACTTCATAGCGAGCGCAAAAGGCCGCGTAGCTCCTCGCGTAGCATATCGTAGTCAAGCTGAAGTAGCTATGACAAAATTTATTCTCCACAAACGAGAAAGTTGAAAAGTCGCTGAGGAAACTCCTTCTTACGGCGCGGAAGGGCTGAACATATGAAAATTAATAGTCACCAATGAAATGAACCTTTAGGGCGCGCATTTCTTCTTCTGATTTTGCAAACAACACTCGTACAGAGCAGAAAATGAGTTTAAATTTGACTCAAAATTGAATAATAACAAAAAAATACTAACAGCATTTATTTAGGCACAAAGTAAACTTAAACAACTTAACAAAAAACAATTAATAATAATAAAAAAAACCGGCCAAGTGCGAGTCGGACTCGCGCACCGAGGGTTCCGTACATTTTTCGGTTTTCGTAATTTTTCCTTTATCTATGCTATAAGACGTTGCTTCGTACCAAATTTCAAGATTCTGAGTTCACGGGAAGCACCCTGTAGGTTTTGATTCCCTTGCAAGTGTCGAAAATTTGCGGCATAAACGGCTGTATCTTTTGATTGCGTTGGCTTAGAAGTTTGATTTTTTCACAGCTTCAAGGGACAGTAGACCTGAGTAATTGATATAAATTTCAGCTTCATACCTCCACGCGTTCCTGAGAAAAAGGGTCTTGACAGACGGACGGACGGACGGACAGACGGACAACAAAGTGATCCTATAAGGGTTCCGTTTTTTCCTTTTCAGGTACGGAACCCTAAAAAAAATAACAAATTATTATTTCCTTTAAATAATGATAAGAAGCCTGTATAAGCTACAGAGTTAACTAACTGCTAACTAGCCTTACTAGGTATCATCATTATCCCACCGCTGTCCACTGCTGGGCCTTTAACCCCAAATGACATCTCTCGCGGTCCTTTGCCGTCCGCATCCACGGACCTTCCTTACTAAGGACACATGCAACCAGAATATAAACCGACCAGAATCTGTCGCTGAAGGCTCCGACTCCCACGACGACGTTTCTCAGCGAATCAATTTCTAGCCTTCAGGAGTGTCTTCAACCGCTCGGCTGTGGAATGATCTGCCGGTTTTAATAAAGCGCTCTCCTTCCCCAGCTGTCTTTAAAAACAGGGTAATTATCTGTGTCTTCAAGTATAATATCCGTGCATTTATCTGTATTTTTTTGTTTTTTTTTCTCCATGTAGGTATACTGCAATATTGTTTATTTCCTTCTCGAGTAGATTTTATTATAAGTAAAGTTATTTGTGTATGTTTATCATATCTATATATGTAATGGTTTGTGTAGGTCTATTGTTATTTATATAAGTATGTATATTAATATTCATATTTGCACCGACGACCAGTCTCATTTTTCCTTCAGCAACTTTCCATCATAGGGTTCCCGGGCAGAAATTGCTTTTAGCAATGAGGCCACCAATTGTACTGTGTGGTTTTGTAAATTTTTATGTCATGTGTTCTGGTGTAGTATAATAAATAATATTGTTGTCTACAAATGCTTTCCAGAGATCGGCGGCGCGTGCGCAGCTGACGCGGACTGCTTAGTGCCCAACACAATGTGTTCAACCACTGGTGGTAACTCTACCTGTCAGTGCATTGAGGGCTACACTGAGTACGATTCCGAATGCTGGACGGGTGAGTCATGACTTCTGTTTTACCGAAAAACCTCGATTTTACCGATGTGCCTATGCGTTTCTTTCTGGACTCAATTTTTCCCGTCTGACCTTATTGTTTCCGTCTGACCTCAATTCCTTTCCCTGACCTATCTTTTTCCCGTTTGACCTCCAATCTTCCCGCCTGAACACATTTATTCCCATATCTGATTTCTTTTTTTCCCATTTGACTGCAATAAAATTCTACCCGTCCGACCACAATCCTTGTGAAAACCTCTATTCTCCTCAGTTCTCCCCGTCTGACCGCAATTCTTCCCGTCTGACCCCAATTCTTGGCCGCCAGTATCGCCGGGCCACAACGGCAGCTGCTCGGTGTCGGCGCAGTGCACGGCCACGCTGGGTGCGGGCGCGGCGTGTGTCGACGGCGCGTGTGCCTGCGTACAAGACTTCCACCATCGGGGCGGTCGCTGCTGGCCCCAGACTGGTATGTATAATCTTTAGTACCTGAAGGACCGATGTTAGCTCGGTATTTTTTATTTTTTGGTTAATCTTGTTTTTTGGAAATTATATTCAGATGCGATGAAAAAAAAAAGGGGAAAAAAGGAAAAAAACAATCGAACTGAAGACAGGCTTGAACCGGCGTCTCCTGGTTTCGGGACGCCCGATTTCCTACCTGAGCTATTACAACATTGTAGATGGTGGTAAAATTTACCTTCATATTCTAATGACATTTTAGCAGTTTTTCATTGGTAAAAAGTCACGGATAAAACGACGTTCCCTAAAAATAAAACCCATCTAGATCGTTTTATCGCCCCCGAAACCCTCTTTGGAGCCGTTTTCGAGATCCAGATTATATATTATATATTGGTAAATATTGGCTGAACGAGTCCTGAATTCTGTGTTCAGCTGCCGTGGCTGCCTCAGCTGCCGTGGTCACGGGTAGACTGAAGTGGCGTGTACAGTCAATTATTGTAGTGAGGGTAGGTGGTCTACCCTCAAGTCACTCTTAGTTCCTCGCAGCGGGCCGACACACAACACTCACTACCGCGGACAGGTCCGATCAGTGTTGACACCTTAGAGGTTTTTAGCACGGGGTATCCTAGTTTGGGACCAGTTCAAGTGATTGTATTGTGTGGAAATTATTATAATCGGCCCGAACGGGTTTCCTACGCCATTTCGAAACACTATTTATAGAAAGATGTTTCCCGAATGACATTAAACCGACCGATCACCTAATCGAATATTTGTTTTATCAACACCCATTTTCTCGATGATTCGTTTCACCGAAAACACTATTTATAGAAAGATGTTTCCCGAATTACACCAACCGATCACCTTATGCGCCCCGCGCTTTAATTCGGGAGGTTGTAGGTTCAAATCTCCATCTCGAAAAAAAAAACAGAACGTTTTTTTTATCAAAATTTAATTTATACATCTTTCAGTGTAGCTTATAATGCGTCCCACTGTAGGGCACAGGCCTTCTCTCAGAGAGAGAGAGTATTATGATAACCACCGGGTTTGGCGATTTCAACCGCTAAGTTATGTGAATAGTTCAGACACTCAGGTTTCCTCACGATGTTTTCCGTCACGTAAACGAGTGTATTGCTACTGTAACTTCACCGACGTACGTTACTTAGAAAACAGCGGTGGTAGCCCAGTGGGTAGAAAAATTTACTCGGAAGCGAGAGCCCCAGGTTCGATTCCCAATGCGGGCATGTACCTTGTATTCTAAGTTATGTACATTTGTAAAGTCATAGTAACAATACCACTCTCTCAATACACAACTGTGAAGTAAAACATCGTGAGGAAACCTGAGTGTCTGAACTATTCACATAACTTAGCGGTTGAAATCGCCAAACCCGGTGGTTATCATAATACTCTCTCTCTCTGAGAGAAGGCCTGTGCCCTACAGTGGGACGCATTATAAGCTACACTGAAAGATGTATAAATTAAATTTTGATAAAAAAAACGTTCTGTTTTTTTTTCGAGATGGAGATTTGAACCTACAACCTCCCGAATTAAAGCGCGGGGCGCATAAGGTGATCGGTTGGTGTAATTCGGGAAACATCTTTCTATAAATAGTGTTTTCGGTGAAACGAATCATCGAGAAAATGGGTGTTGATAAAACAAATATTCGATTAGGTGATCGGTCGGTTTAATGTCATTCGGGAAACATCTTTCTATAAATAGTGTTTCGAAATGGCGTAGGAAACCCGGGCCCGAACGGAGAGCGTCGGTGGCGGAAGCTGCCCCATAGTCACGTCCCTCAGTAATGAGGACACGACCAATAATATGAAGTGACTACGTAGTGGGCCGCTCGAAACACTTTCACTGCTGACCGGGAGTGTTTAATTGCTGACCAAACGCGTATTCTTTGGCTGATTCTTTTTTTTAATATTATTATTAGACGACCACGTGGCGCAGCGGTCTCAGCATCTGCATACCATGCGAGAGGTCCCGGGTTCGAATCCCGGCTGGGGACAAAAAAAACCCCAGGTCTGGGATGTTTACATGTTTGTGATGTCGTTGTTTCTGGTTCCCACGACACAGGGTATCCTAGTGTGGGGCCAGAAGCAATGTATGTGCCTGTATGTAAATGTTTATGTTTATTGCACAAACGAGAACACAGTACAGGAAAGGTAACAAAAGAAAATACATGTACAATGGCGAGCATCATCTTTCCGTCATAACCTGTTACAAACCTACAGGTCTGTTCGCGGTATGCGAGCGCAGCAGCGAGTGCTACCTGGGCGCGGATTCGGAGCGCACGGTCTGCCGCAACGGGCTCTGCCAGTGCGACTTCACCTTCCCTTACTCGGAGGAACTTCACAGTTGCGGTCAGTACCTACCCTGACTTACCTACTTTATAATGCTGAGATACGGCCTTTTGCGCTTCTGTGGCACACTCATATATGGCCTAAAAGTGCCATAACTTTTTTTTTTTTTAATCTTTGTTTTATTTAGAGGCTTTGATCACCATGTGATCATGTCAGCCCCATCAGACCAAATCAGAATATGTATTCTTACACAAACTTTAACACTAAAATTATTACTATTATCATCATCAACCCATTATGTCCCCACCGAGGGGCACGGGTCTCTTCCCTGAGGAAGGTATAGGCCATACTCCACCACGGGGGCCAAGTCCGGATTGGTGGAGGCTTGTAGACTAGTGGCTCGTCTACTGTCAGAAGTTTTCAAGCCGCCCTAAGGCCTCTGACTTGGCTTAACGACTGCCATCTATCGACGGCAGCCGGCACCAACAGCTTAACATGCCTTGCGAAGCACGGAACCGCTCGGAAAAATGCCACTAGCGTTAGGCATAGACGGCGACCCATCCATGCACTGAACGCGCCCTGTGTTGCTTAACCTTCGTGATCGTTTAAGATCACTCAGGCAGCCGGGGCTACTATTATAAGTACTCTAAATATAATTACTAACTTATAACGATTTTATAACTTTATGTTTATACTTATAAGTTAGTTTGTAAGATAGGTCTGTACTTGTACCTAAACTATTGTATGTCATCAACTTTTCTATATGCTTTATGTGTGTGTGTCTCTAAGTACAAATAAATGATTTATCTATCTATCTACTGGGGCCTAATATATTCATGGACGTTAGCGGTATCAATCGTTTTGTCGTAATGGACTCTGCCGGTGCGATTTCGCCTTCCCTTACTCGGAGGAACTAAACACTTGCTGACAGTATAGTATCTTCTGAAGTTAACACTAGCAGTAGACGTAAAAAAAAATGAATTTTAAGTCCATGAAACCCCCTTGCTAGAAGTGTGAATGTAGATTTAATTTTAATTTCAATAACCAATGCGAAAGTACCGAAACGTCGGAAAATTGTAAAATGGAAAAGTATACGAGTAAATATACGTTAAAATTCAGTTTTACTTGCTGTCAGTACCCTAACTTACGATCTGGGGGCTCTCACTCGGAGGTATTACCTCTACACAGTTGCGGTCAGTAACCTAAATTACCAACTGGTGCCTAACACGTTGTATAGTAATGAACTCTGCCAGTGTGACTTCGCCGTCCCTTACTCGGACAGAAACTGCGAGTTAATAAACGTTACTAGTTATAGGCTTAAGGGGCAACCCGGAGCTTTCTAGCTCACTAACACAACATTGCCGCATTATCGTTGCAATGTTCTTACTTATATGCTATAAGCGTATTAATAATAATATTGACTATAAGTTTAATTTTGTTAATTTTTATTTCAGTGTCCGGCGCTACGACATTCATTGGCAACATTGCGATCATCGTCTCTGCTTTAGTCTATCTAATGTCAAGTTGAAATATACGGACTTGTTAGTGTGAATTGTGATAGTATGCTTTAATAATGCAAATTAAATTAACTATTTAATGAGTACAGAGCTGCTAATTTTTTTTAAGGTGACAAATTGCGTGGTTGAATTGATTTAATAAGAAAAATTGCTTCGGAAGGCCAAGTACCGGCAGTTTGTATACTTAAACTTTTTTTTATCAAGTTTGAAGTGAGTCAACTAGCGTATTGCCTACAAATAACACCAACGGCGTGTGAGACACAATATTTTTTACGTACCTAAGCGCTTGAATATGTAAAGATTATGTTTAATAATTTCATGGTTTGTAAATCTACATTACAGTAAAGTAAATAATAAGAATAATAAGAAAATAAATTTAAATAGAAAATTCAGGCCAAATCGCTGCCTGCGGCGCAGCATTACCCGGCTGAATAGCGAGACTCGACCGCTGACCGAAATAGGCACCAGCCCTTGGGTCACCTGACGCATCGACTAGGCGTGACGAAATCTCTTTAAATAGGTATCTCCGCGTAATCACCGCGCTTCCGGCCCCCAAAAGGCACAAAAATACAGCTTTGTCCTGAGCCCGTATATTTGCGCCTCTTGTTCGCCTCCGCGGACGCCGCCGCCGCGCCGGCGAGGCGGGCGGTCGCTTGAACGTGAGATTGGTCTACGCACGTAGCGTCCCACACCAGCGACCGCCCGTTTTTCCAAGGAATGAGCGTCATCCCGTCGGGCCTCTTGCCGTCGTCTCGGGCCAGTCCAGTTGGCTCCAGGACAGCCGGCACGCTGACGCTGGCAAGAGCCCGGCGGATGACGTCATTAATGGCAGCGTGCCGCTGGATGCGTCCAGCGCTGCGGCGACACGCCAGGCCATGGTGACCGTACGGTCGACGGCTCCGCCGCAACGGCAGCGATGTGGCTCGTTAGGCCTGGTTCCTGCCCTGAGGCTTACCGCTTGACTGAAGGTAGCCCGCTTTAAGAGAGTACCTATTACCAGCCAATAGCCCGACTCTGGCTCACAGCTTGCAATCAGACGAGCGCGCGCTACTTCGCTGTCTGCAGCTTCTAGCAAATTCGCTTGCACTTTCTTGCAGAGCGGCTCGTCATTTGGACCGGCTACGTTGGACCAGGCGCTCCTGGCCTCATCCAAGTACGCGTACTCGTACAAGTACCTCTACGTCACCAAGTGACGGGAAAATAGGACTGAGGACAGGAACGCCCGTAGCACAACGTCCCGACGGTTTTCTTATGCCTTCTTGACGCCTTCTTATGGGTTCAACCGACTGTTATCCTGTAACGGGCAATTTAGAATTTAGGCATTTTTTTTAATTTATTCAAAAAAATAAGACCTTAATACACAATTTCGCCAAACTGCGTTTTTTTTTTCTTTCGTTTCTTTTTCTTTTATTTCTCTGACTAGCCTATAAATAACTCGGCTATTCGAACCAAAACGCCAGAGTAAAAACAAAATATAGTGTTGAGTTGCGTGAAATACACACACGAAAGGGTACGTTGTGAATAAATTACGAAGTGTTTATGGTGTGACCTTACGATTCTTTCTCTAAACCGAAGTTTGTTGAGCAGTTTTAACCTTAATCGGCTTGAGATTAAAACCAAATTTGCAACGCTAAGTTTCGATCACAAGGCCGCCTTCAATCGACCCCAAACTGGTGCGTGCTCGAGTTTTCGACGTAATTATAAAGAAATACTTGGATGGCGTAGGCATCTTGTTATAAAATCGTTCTTAAACCGCAGTGTGAGCGTCCAAAGTGGTCCAAAGTGAGGCAACAGATTTGTAGCCAAATTAGCATGCTCAGCGGAACCGATTGTCAGTTTTGCAGTATTAATATTAATGCGAAAGTGTGCATGTCTGCGAACGTCCCTACTACAATCCGCTACACACATGTTACGGGCTTTGTTCAACATATATAAGTAATTGTCTTTGCATTGTATGTCTATGCCCCGGGCCACACAGAAGGAACGTGGGGCGAGGGCGCAGCAAAGACGGGACGCGTTGCATAGAAATCGCGCTCTCGCCCCGTCTCGTCTGTGTGGGCTTCGTCCCGTCCGTTCAGTAGGTACATTTTGTGTGAAAGAGAATTGGATTAACGACGCGTCTTGTCCGCGTGTGTGACTCGGGCCTATGGGCACAGTATAATAACAACCCAGTAGGCCATCTTGGCCGTCCGCCGGATTTTATTACCTAGGCTCGCTCGATCGGAGTAGGCGCGACAGGGTTGACGCGCTTGTGTTTCGAATTCGATACTAGCACATTTAAATATTGTCGTCTCATTTACCAGGTATTTCGGAAATTTATACAAGTGAGCAGCGCGCGGTAATTCCCCTACTCGGTTCCGAGCGAGTAGGTACATAAACGTATTTATTATTTGTGGGAATCGCCGAAAACCTTTATTCTCGAATCGCTAAGGTTCAAAGTAGATCCAAGCGAGCTCGTAACTTGCAAGAATAATGTTATGTTTACAGTCTTACCTTTCAGACTGAGCAGGAAATTAAAAAAAAAAATAACTCTGGTCTTGATACTGTCGAGTTCACACATCCGTACACCGAACAATATAGTCTACTTGATTTCGACATTTTTGTCTAGCTAGCCGATCCGACGCGTCGCCCGTCTGCAATCACGCGCAGTGAACACCGGTCTGCCGCCGAACCGAAGCGGACCGATATCCTTGCGTTTCGCAGTTATGTATATTGTATAGGCGCGTTTCGGACGTTACTATGAAGATGGGTAACTGTGGTCTAATTACGCTCACCAAATCCTGAGCGATTCCAATCGTCTAACTGTCAAATTAGTATGGAATTTGACAAATAGACGATTGGAATCGCTCAGGATTTGGTGAGCGTAATATAGGGGCTGTTCTTATTTAAACTGTTCTATGGGGGTAGGCAAATGCCTTGCAGTTTAATGTAAGTACGTACCAGTTGACTGCAATAATATTCCTAAGGACATCAAAGTGACACCTAATTATGACTAGGTACCAAATCCCAAAGAGCAAAAGAAAGTAGGGGAATTTGTGAGATAAATGGGCCCCTAACCGGCGAATAAAAAAAAAACCATACAACTATTTCTCACTACAAAATTCACATTCGACGACCCCACTCCTCTCGATTAGTCTTCACCAATGAAATGAGCGCAAGATGTGCTGCAGAGTAAATCACTCTTTGATTGGTTCATTCTGTGCGCCATGCGTGACGACGTGAATGTTTCTTGGGCGATAGGCGATAGTGAGCGACCGCGTAACTAATCGTTTTTTTATACAATAAAAAAAACCGGCCAAGTGCGAGTCGGACTCGCGCACGAAGGGATCCGTACCATTATCTGTACAATATTAGACAAAGAGGTGTGTGAACACCTCAGCCACTCAGGTTTCGTCATGATATTTCCCTTCACCGTTAGCGAGAGATATTGCTACTATAACTTCACAAATGTACGTCACTTAGAAAAAAAAGCGTATACTTATATTTTATACTCTTTAAAGCCAGCAAAAGAAATACTTTTATGATTATAAAACATTCATTGTAATTCACATTTTCTCTTAAAAAAACAATCATGATCATTAACAGGCAACAAAGAACGTTCGATAAAATTACAAAATTAATAATTATTAAAAAAAGTTCACAAAGATTACAATTACAAAGTGTTATGGGCCAGGGAGAATGTTCGCGTGAAGAAACCTTATATGTCTTCGTTCAATGAAATTGATTCCACTTAGTTATTCGCTGCAATCCACAAATATAATTACTGAGTTTACAGTATCAGGGCACAGGCCTTCTCTCAGAGAGAGAGAGTATGGGCTCAATCACCACGCGTGCCCACCGCGGATTGGCAATTTCAAGCGCTGAGGTTTGAACACCTCAGACACTCAGGTTTCCCCACGATCACCATTCCGTCACAGGTAATTTATTCACACTTTTTTCCAAGTTGAAATTCTCGTCGAGAACATTGTCGCCCGCCCATCGCTATCCATAACAAATCAACTAGGAAGCTAGCGTAGGTGGTTTCACCAGAAAACAGTAAAAGCAAGAAAACAGCGGGGCCCCATTACGTAGAACTATAATTCACGGTTTACTATGACAATCCGATGTACATCGGATAGCCGGTTGGCCTAAGATTAACGAGAAGATATGTCCTACGCAATTTACATTGAATTATTAATCGAAAGTTTTATGAAACGCGGCTGCGATGGAAAAAATGCTGCACACTCTCAACGGCCTTAGATATGTGCCTTTTTATGTATTTTGTTTTCTGGTGTTTACAATAAAGTGTTGTAATCTAATCTAATATAATTCATAAAAACACGATTCCTCTAAAGCACTCCTTAGAGGTAGTTTATTTGATCTGTGGTTACGTCTTTGCCTTGTAAAATATCCACCACAGACTATTTTAATCAGCGTTCAGCGAGTGTTTTGAGGAATCGTGTTTTTATTAATAAGACTGTTAATGGCTGTTTTATCCTCTATTCTATTCTAGTTAGCGGTGCGAATGTACCAATTTGTACGCGGTTATAAGCTAATAAGTCCAAAGTACCTATTTACTTACAGAAACGACTTTCATCGGTAAACAACTCTGCAATCGCGATCATTTTGCGCAATAAAAGTCGATGTCAGCGAGGAAATAACATTACCTATCTTTTAAAATTCAGTAAATTTCTCGTGATTTCATCCCAAATGCAGCTCGGACTATTTAAGAGGACTGATGACGGTTCATTTGAACTATAAAAAAAACTTTGTCCTTTGCGTCTACGTAATGAGATGATTTATACAGCCTCTAGTGGCACCATCACGCACACTAGATGGGTGAAGAGACCACTCGGACGCTGCAGTGCCTGGGACGTTGTTTTTTAGATGGAGTAGGCTTGCCCAGCACCCTGATTTGCCATAAAAATGTAACTAAAATTGCAATTCGTCTTTTTACAAATTCTATTATGTAAGTGATGAAATCATGAAATATTTTTTTATTTGTACAGATTCGAATTGATTAAATCTTTGAGGTTATATAGTTTTTAGGAGGTCAAGGACCTCTGCTAGTCGGGATAGTTGGTCTTCTGCAGGACTTTTCTGGACTTAGCTTACCTTACTAGATGCTTACATTTACGTCAACCTTTGCGCCGGTGACCGTTTACACTCCGCTTCATAAGTTCAAACACATGTAAACGAACGGTTTTTCAAATACAATCCGAGTCAATCAAGAGATTGGAATGATGGATATTTCTTGACAGTCAACCTCGTAATTCTTGACCTTGAATATAACAATCGGAAACCATTGTTAATTTCAAGGACAGTGGCGTATCTATTTCTTGTTGAAATGTCAACCAGCCGATGCCGACAGATCCTGTCAAAGTCACGTTATCTGACGAGTCCCATACAAATGATTATTATGTTATACTTTATTGTATTGTACACGAGAAAGAAATATGTGACACATAAAAACAAAGCAATAAGAACGGGTACATAGGTGAGCTTATTTCTATAGAAATTTAACCAGATCAGTTGTGAGACTATGATTTTAAAGAGGTAGGGAAATAATGTGTGCACATTAAACGAATTAAAAAAAAAGTTATAATATAATAATAACATAAAAGTTAAATACCATAATAAAGAAAAACAAAAAATAAATCAATATTATTTCCAAATTTGTTAAAAAAATTACATAATTATACACTGTCTGCATTATTTAAGATTTTTATATGGGCCAATACATATTTCCTTGAATAAAACAGTAGTTTAATAGGTTAAATAAGATCGATAACGTTTGTTTGAACTAAATTGACGAACTCATCTAAGATATTAAACCAGTGTTTTTTTTAAGAAACTGTATATTGGCGCAAATAAAAATGTAAATTAATGCAAACAGATTTAATGTCACTCTATAATTATGTAAAATTTTCAACAAATTTGATAAAGTTCATTTGTGTGGGAATCGTCTCACCTTAAGTCACGAAATGGGCGAATTTTTTAACGTCTAACTGTCAAATTACATACTTATTTGACAGTTAGGCGATTGGAAGCGTTCGGGGTTTGGGTAACAGCTGCAGAACTCAGGAGTTTGATCAAACATTTTTTTTGTGTTCTATCGATTTTTGTCAATCAATGGGATGAGACGGAGTGCAATTGCGGCCTAACTGGCGGTTAGTGCACGACGCTGACGGTCTCCCTGGCTGGTTCAGGGTCTTCCTGTTCGTACTCTTCTTCCTCGTCGAATTCCACGTCCTCGTCGTTCACGGAGGCCTCCTGGAGGGAAGGAATTATATGTGTCAAGGCGAATCCGGATCATTTATTAGGGATCCAGACCTCAAAAGGAACCTCTATTGCAATTCAGCGAAACCTTTAAAGCAATGCAGCCTATATATAAATAGAAGAAGAAAAAACATTTATTATAAAAACAGTGCACACGCCACAATAACAAAACAAAAAACAACAAAGAAAATATTTCAACAGAAATGTTATAAAAAAGAAAGGAAAACGAAAGGCCACGGCGTGTCACTGCTGCTATAAATGGCAACTGACTCAGCAGTATGCTGAGGGTCAAGCCTTCAGAGCTGATTTTCAGTCAGTGCCAGGAGTTACCCCGCGAGCGTCACATACCGCGGTGTGGTACAACCGTGAGCAATACTATATATAGTAGAATACTATGTAATACAGAATAATTACATTGTAGGGCTGGGCCTTCTCGCTGGTGAGAATTTATTTGTCATGCTCGAGATTTGGATTTCTTCGTTAAACGCAATATGGTGAGAATTTACTTCACTTGGTAAGAATATGGATGTCTTAATCGCTCGTAGCCCCGGCTGCCTGAGTGATCTTAAACGATCACAAAGGTTAAGCAACACAGGGCGCGTTCAGTGCATGGATGGGTCGCCGTCTATGCCTAACGCTAGTGGCATTTTTCCGAGCGGTTCCGTGCTTCGCAAGGCATGTTAAGCTGTTGGTGCCGGCTGCCGTCGATAGATGGCAGTCGTTAAGCTAAGTCAGAGGCCTTAGGGCGGCTTGACAACTTCTGACAGTAGACGAGCCACTAGTCTACAAGCCTCCACCAATCCGGACTTGGCCCCCGTGGTGGAGTATGGCCTATACCTTCCTCAGGGAAGAGACCCGTGCCCCTCGGTGGGGACATAATGGGTTGATGATGATGGATGTCTTTAGTAGCACAATATATACCTACGTGTTCGAGCAAGGCAAGCGAACACACTGTTTCCTCCGAGCTGTTTAATATTCTCTGACACTTAAAATTTTTATGGTAGAGCTACGCTCGGAATTTCTCTACGAGATCCAATCAGAAATGACGAGATCCGTAGACGAACGAAAGTCGTCGACATAGCCCAGCGGATTAGTAAGTTGAAGTGGCAGTGGGCGGGGCACATAGCACGCAGAACTGATGGCCGATGGGGCCGAAAACTTCTCGAATGGAGACCACATATCGGCAAGCGCAACGTAGGACGACCAGCCACAAGATGGACATATGACCTCATCCAAGTGGCAGGAAGGCGCTGGACGCAAGCCGCTTCCAACCGGTCTTTTTGGAAATCCATGGAGGAGGCCTGTGTCCAGCAGTGG
Source organism: Yponomeuta malinellus (assembly GCA_947308005.1). Taxonomy (NCBI): domain Eukaryota; kingdom Metazoa; phylum Arthropoda; class Insecta; order Lepidoptera; family Yponomeutidae; genus Yponomeuta; species Yponomeuta malinellus. The sequence continues at coordinate 5,432,558 of OX371023.1, forward strand.
ACTTCTTGTGGCTGAATGGTGATGTAACTATGTACAATACTTATGACATTTAAACATTTCGTTTTAATGTATCAATTATTATCTATTTATCTAATCAGCCCATAAAAAGAGCTCACTATTGGGCAGAGGCCTCTTCTCTTTCACGCCAACCCATCCGGTCCCTTGCCAGTCACGTCCAATGTTTCCCAGCCGCTTTCAGTGTCGTCGGCCCACGGGGCTGGTGGTCTGCCCACCGACCGTCGACCCGTTCTTGGCCACCACTCAGTGGCCATCTTTGTCCACCGACCGTCTTCCCGTCTAACCAAATGCCCCGCCCATCTCAATTTTAGCTTTGAGATTCGTGTGCCTACATCTTCGGCTTTAGTTTTATGCCGATTGTTCCGCACACGATCAATAAGTGAGATGCGCATGCCTAGCATAGCCCGCTCCATAGGTCTTTGCGCGACTTGGATTTTCTCCATATTGGCTTCCTTGAGGGACCATGTTTTAACACCTCTCTACTTTGGATTTAACTCTCAGGACAAGGAGATTGCCAGCTTTTCGAATTCCGCTGGGCTGCCTTTAAGAAGCTGGACGAAGTATTTAGAGCCAAAACTCCACAAAGCCTGAAGACAAAGGCCTTCAACCAATGTATACTACTCGTTCTCACCTACGGTGCTGAAACTTGGACCCTCAAGAAATATTGTCTATTGACAAAATTAATTCCTTTTTTGGTAAAACCACGTCGATGGCAGCCGTCGACGTGCGCCGACGGCTGCAGTTGGCACACGTGCCAGCCGTGTATAAACGCCCTAAGACAACTTTAAGGCGCTCTCTTATAACTTGTACACTGTACCGTCTTTTTCAAAGCTCGCTTCGCTCGTGAGTTAACCCTAGGATCCCTCGTCTTTGGGGTTCAAAATATCGCCCGAGACATAATACACTGCTTTATCCCCTTAATGCATAATCTACTATTATCTTTATCTCACCTGGTACTGTTGGTACTCGGAAATGAGGTCGGCCATGTTGCTGGCAGCCTCTGTGAACTCCATCTCGTCCATGCCTTCACCCGTATACCAGTGCAGGAAGGCCTGGAACAACGCATTCTTCATTAGATATTATGCTCCTCAAGAGGATCTAGTAATAACGCCAGCACAAATGAAAAAAATCATATCTTCTTTTACAGATTGAATTTGTAAAGTGTCTGTACAATCTTTCAATCTTGTTGCGTGCGTGCGTGCGTGTATGTGTGTGTGTGTGTATATGTGTGTAAGGGTGTGGGTGTAAGGGTGTGGGTGCAAGGGTGTGTGTGGCTGTGTGCGTGCGTGCGTGCGTGCGTGCGTGCGAGCGAGCGTGCGTGCGTGCGTGCGTGCGTGCGAGCGTGCGTGCGTTCGTGAGTGCGTGCGTGTGTGGACAGTATTTAAAGTATTATAAAAGGTGTACTCCCAGAACAAAGCTGATTTAAACGAAATATAGGTACACGGACGGCCTATAACATCAAATGGTCACAACAGACCTTCCTTCTAAACATGGCGTTGAACTGCTCCGAGATGCGCTTGAATATCTCTTGAATGGCGGTCGAGTTGCCGATGAATGTCGCTGACATTTTGAGGCCACGGGGCGGCACGTCGCAAACGGCCACCTTCAGGTTGTTAGGGATCCATTCCACGAAATAGCTGGCAAAGGAATGTGAATGTGTTAAGAAGAAGCAGTGGTCTCTTAATCATGATGATTATCATCATCATCAGCCATTCGACGCCCACTGCAGGACCTAGGCCTCCTTCGTGGTTTTCATAACCATGAGGGGTTTTGCCACGCTTGGCAGGCGGGTTGGCGATCGGGTTGGTAACTCAGGAAGACGCTGCTGCCCGTCTCCTGGTAATTGATTACCTTAGTCGCCTTCTACGACGTCCTCGAAAGGAAATGGAGTGACGCTATTCTTCATACGGCGCCACACGGATATAGTCTATCTCTTAATATTAATAATATTCGTCCCACTGTAGGGCACAGGCCTTCCCACAGAGGCAGAGATAGTACGGGCTTTCACCACGCGAGCCCCCAACCGAGTCTTAAATAAGCGGGTGGGGCTGTGTCAGGTTGCACGGCCGTTCCTTTAAGGTGAAACGTCCATAACCGCTAATTTTTACCTCAAACTGCGCAATGTGCTTCGCGGCACTGGTGCCATCTAGCGGCACGAGTCAAGACGATATGAGTAATGGCTACTTTGTATATACATAAGTTACTTTTCAGTGCTTATGCTCGTAAAGTTCGACTTTAAGTCGTGCGTAGACGACATAAAATCGCTTTTTAAGCTCTAGTGCATAATAGTAGTTTATTCAACTGTCATATAATGAAGGGTATTAAAACACGAGTGTGAGTTTATGAAACGAGTGCAGCGAGTTTCATAATAGTAACGAGTGTTTTAATACCCGTGTTATATGCAGTTGCATACACTACTTTATCTTCACAAATGAATTTGTCGGAGAGGTTTTTGAGATACGCAAGAATGACATTTTCAGAAAATGATGTAGTTTTCTTTTCGATCTTCCATGCCAAAAAGTTATTATATTCTTTATTCATATTATTATTCAATTCTTTATTCATAATTTTCTAGATTTTTCTGGCAAAAGATTGTGAGTTAATTTTGTTGCCACTTCTAGAATATCCGGAGGCGTACAAATATCATCGTCGCTATCTAGTTTTAACTTTTAATTTATTAAATTAAATTCACGCGTACGTGTATAATCACAGTGATTTTGCCGCCATTAAAATTTAACCAATGAGAGCGCAGCTGCGCGCTTCAATAAAACGCGACCAACCTGATTGGCCCTGCAATCAAGTTGGTCGCGTTTTATTGATGTTATAATGAGATTTTACGATATCGATGTGAATATTATACCATCATGTGAAATTGCTTAAATTGAGTGTTTTGTTGTCTGCGCTATAACAGTAGTAATTATAAGTCAAGTATTGAAAACATAAGTAGAATGTTACAACATTAGTGTAGATAAAGTATTTTTATCTTCTAAAACTACGATAATGAGGCTCAACAGCCAAACAGAGTCAAAATATATTGCGCAATTTAATTGAGCAGTAAAATTTCGTAGAATACTGACACTCGTTGTTTTATTTTATTCTTGCTATAATTATTTAAATTCCGTACGTTTTCTATAATTAAATTAATGAAATCAGATGAAATAGGAGTTGATTATTGTTTAAAAATCTGCCGAATTTTTTTTATGACTTGGCAGAAAACAAGTATCTAAGTCTAAATTCATATGGAAAAAAATAAAAAAAAACCTTAAAAAAAAATTGGCGCCAATTGGTTATTTTTTATGATCTTTCACTGTACGACGATTTTGTTCGAAATTTTCGCAATCGAAGTGAAAAGCAGTGTATAACTCAGGCCTAAATGTCCATTTTTATCCTCGACTATATTGATATATAAAGGTAAGATAAGATAAGAATATTCTTTATTGTACCAGGAAAAACACAAACATGAAAATATTTACAAAAATGCAGTATGTACAATTGGCGGTCTTATTGCTTATGAATTGCTTCAGATAAAAATGGATCGCTTTAAGCCCTTGCTGTCATCATCAACCCATTATGTCCCCACCGAGGGGCACGGGTCTCTTCCCTGAGGAAGGTATAGGCCATACTCCACCACGGGGGCCAAGTCCGGATTGGTGGAGGCTTGTAGACTAGTGGCTCGTCTACTGTCAGAAGTTGTCAAGCCGCCCTAAGGCCTCTGACTTGGCTTAACGACTGCCATCTATCGACGGCAGCCGGCACCAACAGCTTAACGTGCCTTGCGAAGCACGGAACCGCTCGGAAAAATGCCACTAGCGTTAGGCGTAGACGGCGACCCATCCATGCACTGAACGCGCCCTGTGTAGCTTAACCTTCGTGATCGTTTAAGATCACTCAGGCAGCCGGGGCTACGAGCGATTGCTTGCTGTACAATCTAATATTCACTCCTAGGCAATGTACTATTAAAGCCTTGGCAATGTACCAGGCGCGCATGACTCACCTGGAGTTCTTGTTCTGTATGTTGAGAACCTGATCGTCGACTTCCTTCATGGACATGCGACCGCGGAAGATGGTGGCGACGGTGAGGTAGCGGCCGTGGCGCGGGTCAGCCGCTGTCATCATGTTGCCCGGATTGAACATCTGTGTGACACATACATCTAATATTATCCGGTTCAAATGCTGCTAGGATACGATCTTTTGGAGTGGACGTCAACTGACGTCTATCAGTACCGTTAGCAACGCGATCGGGTAAGCGGGTCACACGTGAGTGACGAATACAACTTCATCGGAAGTATTTCTTTTTTTAAATTAGGTATATTTGTTACGGACGGCGAGAGTGTAGTCGAACTGTGTAGAATAATCTAGATGCTAGGTGTAGATAGATTACGTAATAGGTACTTATATATCGCTCATTTGGAAAAACAAAGACTAATTTGACAGTTTCTTAATACCTAGGACGCTCGACATTGACGCCATCTGGCGTCCTATTACCGAAAATGCAATTCTGTCTGTTTCTCGTGACGTAAACCGTTGAAACGATAATATTGACATATTTAACTCAGTTTTTAAAAAAACTGTCGAATTAGTCTTTGTTTCTCCTAATGAGCGATATGTGGAGACAAGAGAATCTTCCAGAATAATCTATGTGCTAGAAAGAGACGGAGCTATCTGTTAGATCTGTCTATCTATGGATAGAAAGACATTCTGGAATGTTCGATAGTCATCTAGAACCTTTTTCTAGAATCTTCGATATGATTCTGAGTACTTCCAGAAGATATTCTGGAATGTTCTATAGTTTTCCAGTACCTTTGACTAGTGTTGCCGCTCGATAGGCCAATATCGATTGTCTATCGATAGTTAAAGAAAACACGATAATATCGATAGTCAATCGATAGTATCGATAGTATCGATAGCATCGATTTCTCTTCTACTGCAATACTATCGGTAAACTGCAATACTATCGATAGTATCGATAGTTTCGTCGCTGCCAACCAATGAACTATCGATAGTATCGATACTATCGATAGTATTGCTCTTTAATATCGAATAGACTATCGATAGTATCGATAGTATCGATACTATCGATACTTTTGTGCTATCGATAGTGATATTTATTTCAAAACTATTGCATTCAGTATGCAAGCATAATGAGTGGTAGAAAAACTAATGTGGTATATTCAACCAAACCATATCAACTAGTGTATTGACTTTTTTTAAGCGCACTAAATTCTGTTCTCCGCCTTACTCCTACCTTACCTGCATGCATACATCATCCAATACTATTGAATTAGAGATCTCTATCGATAGTACAAAACTATCGATAGTATCGATACTATCAATACTATCGATAGTCTATTCGATATTAAAGAGCAATACTATCGATAGTATCGATAGTATTGATAGTTCATTGGTTGGCAGTGACGAAACTATCGATACTATCAATAGTATTGCTGTTTACCGATAGTATAGTAAAGTAGAAGAGACATCGATACTATCGATACTATCGATGGTATCGATACTATTCGATCGTGTAGATGATTTTAACGTTTTACAATCGATTGCAAAACTATCAATTTTTCGGCAACACTACCTTTGACGTCATTCTAGGTACTTCCCGAAGTTTCTAGACTGGTCAAGTTGAGTTCTAATATTACGTACTCGATCATCCGGGAACATTCATTAATATTATTGTTTTTCTGACCCTACAAGTCATCAGTGTCGTGTAACGCAACTCCAAAAGGTCTTATTGAACAGCATATGAACCGGATGATACATAACAATCTCGTCTCACAGTGTTTGTTATCGAACTCCTCCGAAACGGTTTCACCGAATTTTATGTTTTTTTTTTGTGTCAATTTGGTAGGTCTGAGAATAGTTCCTAGGCTTATTAATATGGCAAAACAACATATTTATGTAAGTAACATGGATCACCCCCAACTGAGGTTTGATGCATTGGGCATTGTCCTAATTTTATTTCGAGAAAAACAGGTAATTTTGAGTGCCTTGGCTGAATACTTCCATTTGGGCTACTTCGATGATTTTTTTGTTGAGGACTGAAAGAGGATGTAGTGATTAGAATTGAGAAAGGAATGTCGCGTTGGTTTGGACATGTGGAGATGATGAAGGAAGAAAGATTGACTGTTTTGTCAATATATCGAGCGAATGTGGATGGAAGGGCCGGTAAGGGACGACCCAGACGGACATACTTCGACCAAATAGGGCATGTATTAGCAAAGGGCAAGATAAAAAGTACCCGAACCCGGCGTGCGTGCATGCAACGACTAATGAATGTTGAGGAAGCGAAAGTGATCTGTCAGGATCGTAGCAAGTGGCAGTCCCTGGTCTCTGCCTACCCCTCTGGGATACAGGCGTGAGTTTATATTATGTTAATTATTTTTTAAAGCGAACAGAAGAACCAGACTACATAACCGGAAGTACGTCATGCACGGTAGTACGTCATCAACTGAGATCCAACGCGATGTCAGTTTCTAGTGATATCTGTGGTGATACTGACTCTATACAAGAACTGTTTCAATAATCGTAACTAAAACAGACTCATAACTTGTGCAAACGTAATAGATATATTTGTTTTACGGAATACCCACATGTCTTTTATTCAAAAATATTGAAGCTACTTACATACACGTATGTCACGGACGTTAGAGATGGTCGAATTAGTCACACACTTATTCGCAAAAATACAGGAAATGAGTGAATATTATTAATTTATAATTGCAGCATTACATTTACTGACCTTTAGAGTGACGTATCATTTTGTATCTACTGTCAATATTTAGGACAATGCCCATTGGGGGTGATCTGTGATGATGATGATGATGATGATGATAATAACAGTAGATTAATATTATTTAAAGGACGATTGTGACTAGTGTTCAACACATTCATGACTAATATTTTAAGTTGAAAACTCTGTTAATTAAGTTAAAACGTGTTTTGAAAAGAATAAATGTGGAGTTTCTTTGTTAGTTTCTTCTCCACATAATCCATTAATTGTGAAACTAACAACTTTGACGTTCATTAAGTAAACATTCTGTTTTTACAATGAATAAAAATATTTGAATTGAATATGACTGCGTCGTTGCGCAGTCATATTATCATCATCAACTAGCGGTTAACACGCTTGCCTACTAAAGCAGGGTACGTGGATTAGAAGAAGAATGTATAAAGAAGGAGTTATTTTGTCAATTCACCTGGCTCATCAGTTCGGGCACACTTTGTGCACGATAGTTGAAGGAGTTTTTGGCCGTGAGCGGCGCAAAACCTGAAACAAAGTTACAAAAATACGTAAGCCTGTTCTTTGTTCTTCATAAGCAGCCCATATATGTCCCACTGTAGGGAACAGGCCTTCGCTCAGAGAGAGAGTATGGGCTTAATCACCACGCGTGCCCACCGCGGATTGGCGATTTCAAGCGCTGAGGTATGTGAATAGCACAGACACCCAGGTTTCCTCACGATGTTTTCCTTCACCGTTAGCGAGTGTTATTGCTACTATAACTTCACAAATGTACATATGTAACTTAGAAAGAAAAGTCATAGGTACATGCCCGCACTGGGAATCGAACCTGGGTCTCCCGAATCGAAGCTGTTCTTAGAAATCAGAAATCAATAATTAATTTCAACGTAAAGAATTTACATTCTGTTTGCTGAATGTCAATGTATTTACGTGGACCATGCAGTCTCGCTCGCTATGAGAGCAAACATATAATATGAGTCAACTTTTGATAAATGTGGTCTGAGGGCATAATTAATTGCATAATTAAACTAGGGACATTTTAAACGTAGTTATGTTTTCCTTCACGTAGTTTTTAATAAAACAATAGTTGTTTCCAAAATTGTAAATTTTGGAATAAAATTTTCTCAATCGAGAACTTAGTAAAGGATTAGAAACATATGCCTTGAATGTTCGCAATTCTACTGTCTATGAAACCCTCTGACCACATTTATTAAAAGTTTACTCATACTATAAAAAAAAAATTACGCGACCGAGACAGCACGCTTCACGTAAGGACAGCCTTAACAAGTTAACAGACACTTAGACACGTACTCACTCACATCTAGATTATAAAAAAATCTCCAAATTGATTACAACGAATTTTTTTATTATGATTATTAGGAACGAATTATAATTATTATTTAATAGTGCTCCTCTTACTGAACTCATTTGAAACAGAATTGATATAGTAGTTTATGCAACTGTCATATAATGAAGGGTATTAAAACACGAGTGTGAGTTTATGAAACGAGCGCAGCGAGTTTCATAATAGTAACGAGTGTTTTAATACCCGTGTTATATGCAGTTGCATACACTACTTTATCTTCACTAATGCAATTAAAAATTAAATTCACGCGTACGTGTATAATCAGTGATTTTGCCGTCATTAAAATTTAACCAATGAGAGCGCAGCTGCGCGCTTCAATAAAACGCGACCAACCTGATTGGCCCTGCAATCAAGTTGGTCGCGTTTTATTGATGTTATAATGAGATTTTACGATATCGATGTGAATATTATACCATCATGTGAAATTGCTTAAATTGAGTGTTTTGTTGTCTGCGCTATAACAGTAGTAATTATAAGTCAAGTATTGAAAACATAAGTAGAATGTTACAACATTAGTGTAGATAAAACATTTTACAAGTGCGCGAAAGTGATATACACGCATGAATTTTAATAACTAAAATGAGCTTAAAGCTGGTTGTGTATTAACGAGTATTAACAATAAACCACTATTAATAAAAGCGGGTCGGGCTGTCTCGGGTTAAACGGCCGTTTAACGTGAAACGTCTCTAATTAAGCGTTAACTTTTAGCTCAAACTGTGCAATGTGTCACGCGGCACTGGCGCCATCTAGCGACGCGAGTCAAGAGGATCTGAGTAATGACTACTATGCTCTACTCAACGATATATAAATGAATTGCACACGACACACAGTTACAGGGTCACAGTCCTCGCCGAGGCGACATGTTTCCGTTGCATGCGGTTGTAGCAAGCAAACCCCTGAATTCGGAACTAAAAGACGTTTCACGTCAAAATTCCACTTGGCAAAGAGTAGAAAGAAATACTTGTAGAGAGTTGACGGACAACTCCAGCATGGGTAGCCCGATCACGCGACTCGCGCGTTTTAACGTCATAAGTCACGACTTTCCGTTACTTTATACTTTATTGGACACATAAAATTACAGGAGTAAAACAAAACATTTACAGAATTAAAAAGTGCACATGGCGAGCTTATTTCAGCAGAAATCTCTTCCAGCCAACCCTTGATGTGGTGATACGAACATTATAAACAAGGGAGGAAAGTGTACAATAATTATTACGTACTATATGTTAACCCAATACAATCATGCATATGTAAATATATGTTAAATATGGCTATAAAATTAAAAAGTTACATAAACTTACTTATAAGATGATAAATAACTAGAATACGTAAATAAATAAATACCTAAGTAAATAAATAAACTAAATAAACCTATTGCGATAATGAAAAAAGGAAGTGCTCTTTCAGTTTGGCCTTGAAGACAGCAACAGATGGACTCTCCCTGATAGACTCGGGTAGACCGTTCCACATACGAGCAGCACGCACAGAAAATGACTTAAAGTAAAACTGTGAGTTGCAGGCAGGAACTTGTAATAGTCCTAACATCACAAGTCATCTGTGGCCTGGCACGTGGAGGCAGCAGCGAGAATCGTTCCCGCAAGTACTGTGGGACACTGGGATTTCTCAGTAAATTATATAAGAGGGAAAGCATGTGAACATTGCGCCGCATACGTATCATCATCATCAACCCATTATGTCCCCACCGAGGGGCACGGGTCTCTTCCCTGAGGAAGGTATAGGCCATACTCCACCACGGGGGCCAAGTCCGGATTGGTGGAGGCTTGTAGACTAGTGGCTCGTCTACTGTCAGAAGTTGTCAAGCCGCCCTAAGGCCTCTGACTTGGCTTAACGACTGCCATCTATCGACGGCAGCCGACACCAACAGCTTAACGTGCCTTGCGAAGCACGGAACCGCTCGGAAAAATGCCACTAGCGTTAGGCATAGACGGCGACCCATCCGTGCACTGAACGCGCCCTGTGTTGCTTAACCTTCGTGATCGTTTAAGATCACTCAGGCAGCCGGGGCTACGAGCGATTCAACGCTCGTAGCATACGTATAGGGAGCCACTTTAGCTGCCGTCTGAATTCGGATAAATGATCATATTTTCATTACTTGTCAAATTCTGTCATTTTTGCGGCACAAAACGCGAGACTCGCGCCATCGTCCTACCCATGCTGAGCCATCCCAGATTGGAGTTCGACGAGCGGAATTGATTCAAACTTGTTGCGGGATGATTGGGTGAATCATCATTGGCTGATGCTGATGAAGACGAGAGATGATGATGGTGATGTGATGATGATGATGAGGACGATAATGCTCACCGGGCATGAAGAAGTGCAGACGCGGGAAGGGCACCATGTTGACCGCGAGCTTCCTCAGGTCTGCATTGAGCTGGCCGGGGAACCGCAGGCAGGTGGTCACGCCCGACATTGTGAGCTGTAATGAGCCAGTCATTTTAGAGTCATTCGACACAATACGAGTATGTCACGATAATTAATTCGTCCCGTGGGACAGTGTGAGCTATTACAGAGCCAGAAATTTTTGCGGCATTCGACATTATATGTCACGGTAGTTAATATAACAAGACACTCGTATTCCCTTGGCTTTACTCGATCACAGTCGCCATACAAAAGTGTTGAAATAATTTGTAAGTCCAATTACAGAAGATTGTATGCCACCGTGATAGACTTGAGAGCGAAGTCAGACGTGACGCCACATTGGGCCCACTCAACTGTGTGTCTAGAATGGGGATCCACACGCAAAACGAATCGCAGATGGCGCTAGCAGCGATCCGGCCATGTCAAACTTTGTTTGATTTGGTTAGAGACAGATTTGTTGTTTTTTACAAAGTTTTTCGTGGGTCCAACATCTTGTTATTCAACATGTAAGCAACATAGAAGTTAACAGAACTAAAAGACGAACTTAATAAACGAGGAGCAGAAGTAACTGGAAAGAAAGCTGACCTTGTGAAAAGTTCGATTAAGTCAGTGGAAACCATAACACCATTTTTATTACAACCGGTAGCCCAAAAAATGGGTCACATCGAAAGAAATCTAACGAAAATTTATAAAAGATCGTAAAAAAGTGCTACAATTGTATGAGAATGACAGTTCAGCCTGGCCGTATCGATCATGCGCCCTCTACATGGATAAATTGGCAGTGTGGATCCACATTGCTTAGCAAGTTGTAACCTCTTCAGCCCTGACCTTGAAAATAACAATTGAAGCCCATTGTTATTTTCAAGCCCATTTTCATTTCATTTTCATGGTAATGAAAACCACGAAGGAGGCCTGTGTCCTGCAGTGGGCGTCAAATGGCTGATGATGATGATGATGATGATGATGTTATTTTCAAGGCCAGGACTGAGGAGGTTATACCGATTTCAAGAATAGGAGGTCGATCTCAGTTCTTTTGTATCTTTATGTAAGGGGAATGCGTGATGCGCGTTCGAACAGACAGACGGCGGTTTTTGCGTGACGTGGTAAACCACGTTGTTCGAATTTATTTATTCTTATTTTGTTAGAATTACTTCACTTATAGATTTGGTCAAGATCTGTCGACGATATCCATGAGAACATCGTCACTCCTCAATTTGCAAAGACATTTTCACGGAATTATGGACACATCACCGCGATAAGGGATACCGTCAGCGCCACCTAGTGTAAAATTAACGAGCTGAGGTTTCTTCATAGTGCCACAGTGGAAAACTACGTATTGATGGAGGTTTTTTGTCTATGGAATTCTGCGGTGGCTTGGTATGGTAGTTGAAAGCAAACGCGGGTTATGTTTTCCGCGCGTTTATAATATTATGTTTTTTTATGCCCACTCAGGGATCAAAAGACTTGAGCGATTTTGACAAATAAGATGTCAAGTGAATATCATTGAAGTAGCGAGTGTCACTGACTGTACGGCAACACGAAATAAGGCGGTGTCTTGTTGAATCTATTAAATGCGTGTTACAAGTCCATAAAGACACAGAAACCGCCTTCAAAATACGCAATAAACAGAAACTATAGTTCGCTAATTTTAGCACAAGGTGGCGCTGACGGTATTATTTATCGCGATATGGTGTGTCCATAATGTCCTGAAGATGCTTTTGCAAATTTAAGATTTTGATGATTTTCTCATAGATCCCGTCAACAGATCTGGACCAGAATATGGGACCACCTCCGAGGTACAGTTCTAACAAAAAATTATCAATTCAATCGAAAAACATAGTAGGAATGAGTTAATTATCGTAACGTATTAATTACCGGGCGGGACAAGACCGGGAAGCTTGAAAAACATGAGGGAGGCCTATGTCCTGCAGTGGCCGTCGAATGGCTGATGATGATGATCATTAATTACCGTGGAAGGATTTATCAGCAAGCAATAAGGCCGGCAATTGTATCTTATCTTTTGTCATTGCTGTTTCTGTAACATTTTTTCCGGTATACAACAAAGAATATTCTTATCTTATCGTTGAACATACATAAACCATATACATACATCATCATCAGCCATTTCACGCCCACTGCAGGACATAGGCCTCCTATGTGGTTTTCATAACCATGAGGGGTTTTGCCAAAATCGCCACGCTTGGCAGGCGGGCTGGCGATCGCAGTATGCGGTTGGAATCTCAGGAAGACGCTGCTGCCCGTCTCCTGGTAATTGATTTCCTCAGTCGCCTTCTACGACATCCACGGAAGGAAACGGAGTGATGCTATTCTTAATCCGGCGCCACACAGAACCTAGGTATGTACCTAGACGAATTGGAGACCCCCTCCTTTGTTTGAGATCGGTTTGATGAAGATGTGTAAAGCACACTCTGTGCCAAAAGGGCTAGTATAACATTAAAGATTATTTAGATGACAATGATGTCTGGAATCAAAGCCAGTTTAATGCATGCGTTCTACACTTTAGAATGATATGTAAACTCTGTTAATTAAGTATCAAGAGACTCTAAAAATGCTAAGTTTGGAGTTTTCTTTTCTCATAAATTATCTAGATTTTGGAATGGACATCTACCTACGTATACTTGTAACGTTCATTAAGTCACAGTTTAATTTTAATTAATTTGATTTGCACTCACAGAGATGAGATGGTTGAGGTCCCCGTAGCTGGGCGAGCTCAGTCTGAGCGTGCGGAAACATATGTTGTAGAGCGCCTCATTGTCGATGCAGAATGTCATGTCGGTGTTCTCCACCAGCTGGTGCATGGATAGTGTCGCATTGTATGGCTCCAACACCACCTCGCTGACCTGTTTACATCGGAATAATAAATAATAAAAGATAATAATGTTTATATTCTTTTTGTTGCACTAACCCGTGCTGAGGACCACTTTAAAAACCTTTATTTAGAGGCTAAAATTCCACCCATGCCGGGACTTGAACCCGCGACCACTGGCTAACCGTGCCAGCGCTCTCCCAACTGAGCTAAGCTAATGGGTAAGTGCAGGCATCGGCGATATTTTGAACCTCTTCACAAACTTCTCTGTATTACGTACAGGCAGCGACATCTGGCCGAAGTAATTTACATCACTTGCAGCCCCGAGTAATCCACTTTGCAGTTAGGTTTTTACATCGGAAGTTAGCTGAGGTCGCGGGTTCAAGTCCCGGCGTGGGTTGAATTTTTAGCCTCTAAATATGTTTTTAAGATAGTAATGTGTTCGTTATTTTTTATTTCAGCTTTTTCTTATGCTTAATATATTAGCCTATGCACTCACGCCAACAACGACGAATCGATTGAGATATTATTTGTAAAAATCTGTCCATTGGTTGAGGAGTTATGAGGGAACATAGAGTCGGACATACTTACATACATACATACGAGCCTAACACATTACCGTCCTATTGTGCTTCGCCGCAGTCGGGTAGAAATACCCACACTGGGGTCATTTGTAGGATGTTTTTTCTTGGCGTCCCCCAGTGGGAATATTTGGTAGTCGAGCGTGATACTAGGTAGACCCGAGAACAGATTAAGATCTGCAGCATCAAACTAACAACTAGATTATAACGTTCATTAGAAAACAATATTGTTTTACGAGGGCTATGCTTGGAATTTCTCTACGAGATCGAATCAGAAATGATGAGATCCGTAGACGAACGAAAGTCGTCGACATAGCCCAGCGGATTAGTAAGTTGAAGTGGCAGTGAGCGGGGCACATAGCACGCAGAACTGATGGCCGATGGGGCCGAAAAGTTCTCGAATGGAGACCACATATCGGCAAGCGCAGCGTAGGACGACCAGCCACAAGATGGACAGATGACCTCATCCAAGTGGCAGGAAGACGCTGGATGCAGGCCGGTTCCAACCGGTCTTTTTGGAAATCCATGGAGGAGGCCTATGTCCAGCAGTGGACATTCTTGTGGCTGAATGATGATGGTGATGATTGTTTTACGATGCATGAACATTTTGCTTACGATTATTGTAAACAACTAGTCAAATCCGCCCTATAACTGCAACCAACCTTGGGCGAAGGCACGACGCTGAAAGTGCTCATGATGCGGTCGGGGAATTCCTCCCGGATCTTGCTCATCAGCAGTGTGCCCATCCCAGAGCCCGTCCCGCCGCCCAGCGAGTGCGCCAGTTGGAAGCCTGCCAAGGGTAAGGTAAGTTAAGGTAAAGTAAGCTAAGTTGATGGCTCAGTTCCGTCGAGCATCAGTAGAAAGCTTGCCAAAGGTACGACAAGTTAATGGATCTATACGGCCACCCTGGGAGTGCGTCTGTCGGAAGCATGCCAAAGTTAATATAAGGTAAGATAAGACATCCGCGTGGCGCCGGATTAAGAATAGCGTCACTCCATTTCCTTCCGTGGATGTCGTAGAAGGCGACTAAGGAAATCAATCACCAGGAGACGGGCAGCAGCGTCTTCCTGAGATACCAACCGCATACAGCGATCGCCAACCCGCCAGCCAAGCGTGGCGACTATGGCAAAACCCCTCACGGTTATGAACACCACGAAGGCCTATGGCCTGCAGTGGGCGTCAAATGGCTGATGATGATGAAGGTGAGACAAGTTCAGGGTGGAGCCACGCAGCTAAGGCGTCAGTAGGAAGTCTGGCGGATGTAAGATAAGTTAAGGTAACATAAGTTCGTGGGTCAATATAGCGACCCAGTTGGAAGCCTATAACCCGGAGGGGTTGACGGAGACTATGGTTTACCACTTGCCGCGATCCTGTCAAATCCATTTCGCATCATCCTCGCATCATTTATTAGTCGCTGTATGCACGCTCGCCGGTCACGGGTCCTTTTTAGAGTTCCGTAACTCAAGGGTAAGGGACCCTATTACTAAGACTCTACTGTCCGTCTGCCTTTCTGTCTGTCTGTCACTAGGCTGCATCTCATGAACCGTGAAGGCTAGACGGTGTAATTTTCACAGATGATGTATTTCTGTTGCCGCTACAACAACAAATACTAAAAACCGAATAAAATACATATGTTGGCTCCCAACGTAACGTTTTTGCCGTTTTTTGCAACGGCAACAGATAGACGCTTGAAATATTCACAGAATATTTAGTTCTATATTAGCTTCAAAAATAAATAATGAAATTAAAATAAAATTAATATTTAAGGGGGGCTCCCATACAAGAAACGTGATTTTTTGCCGTCTTTTCTCGATCTTTGTGTCTAATGTTGTATAGATAGTAGTACGGAACCCTTCGTGCGCGAGTCCGACTAGCACTTGGCCGATTTCTATATTGCCTATGACCTATTCTATACACCACTAATTTTGGGTAGTTCGCAAGACATAGCAAAGTCACAGATTACAAAGACAACATATGTCCAACTGGAGGGACAGGCCTTCTCTCAGAGAGATAGTATGAGAGAGAGAGAGGAGGCTTAATAATGACACGTGCCCGCCGCGTCCGCTCACTCCTCAAGCACTGAGGAGTTAAGGCGGTGACCGTCTGAGGTGAACACTTCAGGTACTCAGGTTTACTCACGATGTTTCCCTTCACAGTTATCGAGTGGTATATCTACTACAAATTTACAAATGTTCGTAGGTAACTTAGCAAACAAAGTCAGTGGTACATGCAGAGTTCGAACCCACGACCTCCTGATTAGAGGCCGGCATTCTACCGCTGCGCTGACACAGCCCATCAGGTTCGAATGTGTGAGAAAAAAAGTGTAAGTTTAATGTAAGCTTCGCTTCGCATACCCTGTAGGGAGTCGCAGGTCTCCGCCTCCTTCCTGATGACATCCATGACTGAGTCGACCAGCTCAGCGCCCTCTGTGTAGTGCCCCTTAGCCCAGTTGTTGCCTGAAACAAAATAATCTAGTTCACAAAATCTAAAGTAGCTGGTATCTTAGAACTAGGTAAAACTTTCGTAAGAAATCACTTCCAGTCTTATTTATAAAAACAAAGTCAAGTGCCCCTTTGGCTTACCAGCGCCGCTTTGACCGAATACAAAGTTGTCGGGCCTGAAGAGGTTTCCGTAAGGCCCCGACCTGACGGAGTCCATGGTGCCCGGCTCGAGGTCCACCAAAACCGCGCGGGGGACGTATTTCCCTGGAAATAAATGCATAGATACTAAATACTGCCATCTAGTGGTCAAAATTAGTAACACAAAATGTTTATTTCAAAAAAATTAAGTGTTTTTACCTAAAAACGTTAGTTTGTAAATAACTAGTAAGTACTCGTTTTATTTTTTTTCTTGTTTGTGTTTATTTCATAAGCAGCCTATATACATCCCGCTGTAGGGCACAGGCCTTCTCTCAGAGAGAGAGAGAGAGAGTATGGGCTTAATCACCACGCTTGCCCACCGCGTATTGGCGACTTCAAGCGCTGAGGTATGTAAATAGCTCAGACACTCAGGTATGTTTATTTAGTTTTGAATAAATGAATTGAAAATATATAATTGCGTTCAAGCCAAAAAAATATTTCTCAAAATCGCCATCTAGTGGACAGTAGCGAATTAGTTTCAAATTAATTCGCACTACTTGAGGTTTTCTTGGCATTTTCACAGAAGAAAGCATTTCTTACCGCTTGAGGCCTCGTTGTAATAAACGCTGATCCTCTCCAGCTGCATGGGGTTTTCCCCAATGTACATGCCATTCTGATCCACGCCATGTTCATCAGAAATTATTTCCCAGAACTGAAAAAAAAAACAATAATTTACCCTATAGTCTGTTTACATGTGTTAAGTTGTTAAATTAATTTTAAGGTAGATCTTACGTACAGTCACTAAACAGAATTTTATTAGCAAGTAGCTAGAAAATGATTGTAAATAAGTTGAATAGAATATAATTCATTTTTACCAGACTTCAAAAATGGTTCTCAATTTGTCCATATTTTTTATTTAGGCTATAATTCTTTAATATGTCTTATTTTATTCACTCTTTTTAGGGTTCCGTACCCAAAGGGTTCCGTACATAAACGGAACCCTAAAACGGGACCCTATTACTAAGACTTTGCTGTCTGTCTGTCCCTCCGTCCATTTTCACAGATTATGTATTTCTGTTGCCGCTATAACAAATACTAAATAAAATAATTATTTAAGGGGGGCTTCCATACAACAAACGTGATTTTTTTGTTGTTTTATCTTTGTTTCTAATGTCGTATAGATAATTGTACGGAACCCATCGTGCGCGAGTCCAACTCGCACTTGGCCGGTTTTTTGTTATAAATCTGCCTTTACCATCATAGGGCGTCGCAAAATGTACCTTACCCACACTGTCTGTCACTGCTAAATCAGTCTAGACATACGTAATTAACTAAATTCAATATACAATGTGTGTATTTAATATATATATTAAATATGTCATTCTGACGTAATTTATCATGCTGTATGCACATGTTTTGGTGTTACGGTCTGATGTGAGCGTTTTCATGTCATTTAATGTATGTAGTTTATGTCCGTAACACTGTTTTGTGTATCTAATAAATAAAATAACAATAAAATAAAGCAAAAAAACTCCATTCTGGAAATACTTCAACGCTTCCAAAATAATAAGCTGTGAACAATTGCACATGCACCCCGCTTCCCAAGAGTTGCAGGTGCGCGCGCACCATAAAGGAAGAACAGATTTGCCTATGAAAAAACTCCAAACTCTAAAACGGCTCCTGTCCTCGAGATTACTTTTTACCGATGAAATGAGCGCCAGATGTGCTGTAAGTAAATAACTCTGTAATTGATTCATTCTGGGCGCCATGCGTGACGATGTGAACGTTGATTGGGCGATAGTAATTAACAGCGTGTGGCGCTGGATAATGGATTAAGAATAGCGTCACTCCTTTTCCTCCCGTGGATGTCGTAGAAGGCGACTAAGGAAAATAAATTACCAGGAGATGGGCAGCAGCGTCTACCTGACATTCCAACCGCATACTGCGATCGCCAACCCGCCTGCCGAGCGTGGCGATTATGGCAAAGCCCCTCATGGTTATGAAAGCCGTGAGGGAGGCCTATGTCCTGCAGTGGGTGTCAAGGGGCTGATGATGATGATGTTGATGATGAATTAACAGCGTAACTGATCATTGGTTTTATACAAAAACGTCAAACCATTGATAAATATATATATGTATTGTATTGCTGTTAGCATTAAGCCCGCCCATTGTACTTTTTCATTGTAACTTTCATATTTTATGTCTCGCTTCTTGTGTGCAATAAGGAATATTCTTATCTTATCTTATAATCCGTCGAAATAACTAGGCACCTCGCAAGATGGCGGTCTGACGGTGGCAGGTGCATAAATATTTTGCTGGGTAATACTGAACTAGCTCTGATTGGTACCACAATTGACAAGCCCTGCCCGCTTTCCCCCAATTGGGCAGCCTTCTCGCAAGATGCTTAAAGACTCCACACGTGGGATGTATGTATGTGTGTTCTGAGGATGTATGTCACAATAAGTGTTACCCATGCCACATTACGGCAAACCGACAGTGGGACGTCTCACACGCCAATTTTCATACAACAGTACTGCTTATGGATGTTAGACAAACAACAACACAAAATAGGGTCAGAAAAACCGGCCAAGTGCGCGTCGGACAACGCGCAGTGCAGGGCTCCGTAAAATTTGTATGAAGTTTTCCTTTTATAAGTAGGTTGACTATTACTCGTAACTTGTAGAGCGCTTTAAAGCGTAACATGTCACAAACGAATCCCGGAATCGAAAAATGGTTTTCGCACACTTACAATATTTTTAAATGACTAATCCTACGATACCCCACACTGGTGTAGGCGAGAACAAAAAATTAGATCCTTAATTTAGGTGTATATTTTTTTTAAATTATATCTACCGTTTTGTCGGCGTAAGTACTAGTATGTAAGCTAAATTTCAACTTTCACCGGATACGATTAGTACAAACTAATCGTATCTGAGCTAGGCCGCGGAAGGACGGACGGACGGACGGATGGACAGCCAGACAAACAGACGGACGGACATGACGAAACTGTAAGGGTTCCTGCCTTGTCGACTGTGGAACCCTAAAAAGACTGCGGCGCGACCCGCGCGAGGCCCCTTACTCCGCGAGGCCGTGGCCCGAGGCCCACGCCTTCCGCCGCCTCTGCTTCCATGAGTCACTGCTTCAATAATGTTGTGATACACCGATGTCACCTTACTTTAGGGCTGGTTTACATTACTAAACAGCGCATTCCTTAGTATTAGGACAGTCTTGCAGTTCATTCAAATTGCACTTCCAAAGGCAACCTTAATTTTTATTATTATATTTTTCAAAATCAATGCCTAAATGGTCGTTACTAAACAACGCGTTCTTTAGTACTGATTAGTAAACATGCAATTTGTACAAATGCCGGCAAACTTCTTGAGCAATGCGAGGTAATCAATCTGTGGGTCTCTGTGGCGAACTGAAGGTGGCGCGAGCGGGAGTCGATTGTTTTGGTCACGCGATTGGTTGATAAGTCGGTCACTGCACCCCGCGGTGCACTTAATTTCCTCTTTTGGGATCATTAGTTCTGCTTTTGCAGATGCCAAAAATATTTTAAAATTAACACGCCAAGCAAAAGTTGCGAACACATCCTTTATGGGGCACTGTATAAGGTTCTACAACAAAATTCCTCAAGATATATTAAAGTTACCTCCAACGCGATTTAAAAAATGTGTTAAGCACATTCTGTGCAAAAAGGCTTACTATAACATCAAGGATTATTTAGAAGACAAAGATGTTTGGCATTAAACAGTAGATTAATATTATTTAAAGGACGATTGTGACTAGTGTTCAACACATTCATGACTAATATTTTAAGTTGAAAACTCTGTTAATTAAGTTAAAACGTGTTTTGAAAAGAATAAAATGTGGAGTTTCTTTGTTAGCTTCTTCTCCACATAATCCATTAATTGTGAAACTAACAACTTTGACGTTCATTAAGTAAACATTCTGTTTTTACAATGAATAAAAATATTTGAATTGAATTGAATTGAAAGGGTCAAGGCACATACTAAGCGAAGCGCATCGAAGCGTCAATCTAAAACCGGCCAAGTGCGTGTCGGGCCACGCGCAGTGTAGGGTTCGGCTACGTCCCTTACAGAAATAATTATTTTACGACTTTTATGCTACTTTCAGTGACGTCTGGGTGGTGCGGGTAGCGCCGCTAAGTTAAAATAGTTAAAATATTAAGAACTGTTAAAGACTGATTGCAAACCATAAGTTATAGGAGAGTAACGCCAAATACAAACTTTGGCGCAATTTCTAAAAAAATTAAAAATGAAAAGGTCTTTATTAATAATTTAAAAAAAAACATCGAAGTCGCGCCACCCGCCAGTCGCCGGCCGGTCGTAATGTGGATATTCCTTGGAGTGCATAAGGATAGCGCACTATGTGAGTGGGGTTAAGTATGTGAACTATACTTAACACCGCTCACATAGTGTCATTATGCACTCCTAGGAAGTCTGAACCAGCCACTATACCGACGTCTCATATATTAGTTCTAATTTTAAAACCTTCGATGGCTATAATACTAACACTAAAAAGCAATCACGATTCAGTAATGTAAACCGGGCCTTTAATTGAAAGGTTTAAAATTATGTACCCAGAGACGGAGAATAAACAAATGAACTGACCTTGGATCCGATCTGATTTCCACACTGTCCGGCTTGTACATGAACTATTTCACGCATTTTGATAGTTATTTCCTACTATTTACTCTCGTTTCTAAACAGGAGTAAGTTGATGGTATGAACTCCGCAAGGAACTTCCTACTAAATAATTTTACTTCGTAGATATCACTTTTGGCCGATATTAGGATTTATCAGACGCTTATCACAATTTTTACTTGGAAATATGATGTAATGCTGTACATATTTGCTGATAGTGATAAAGAACGATTGTGAAACCTACTTCTATGGTCCCTAATGCCGAGGTAACACAGTAGAAATTGTCGTTTCTCACAATAAGCAAAATGCGACGATGCGTGCGACTTAGGTCGGGGTGCTAAGCGTTAATAAATAAATACGCGAGTTGCGATGTGATTCATAAACAAATAATTATTTTTGGCATTTTTTAACATAGTAAAATAATAGTAATCTTATATAAACAATTGAGTGCTAATGTAACACGTATAGAAGAAGAAACATTATTTTAGAGTTTGTTGTTTTCAAATTATCTCTGCCCATCACTTTCGTATAAAAAAAAAAGTTGAGATGACATTGCAGTTGGAGTTGTTCCGAAATCTAAATAATTGAATCTGTTTATACATCCAATATTTATCATCCATGCAATATCTTTTTAAAGATATAACTATTTTACACATAATATTATTTGTTTCTCGTATTTTCTTATCCTTAAGAGAATGATTTTGTTAATAACAAATGAAAAACTTCACACATTAATTTTAATTTAAAGTAACTTAAAATTGTATTCGAACGTAAGAATTATAATAACAAAACAAAACTTCCGGTAACCAAATTCTTACGAATGCCATGCCATGAAATTTTCGTAGTCATATCCTAATAATGGCACTTATGAGGCCTCAAACTCATAATGAAGCCAAGTTTCTATTTACTTTGGCCATCGCTGCAGCGGCTCTGGTTGGCGATTACATCGTGTTCAAGTCGAAGTTTTCATATTCACAAGTGTTCCGAGCCATTTCTGACAGCCTAGTCCATGCCAGCATAGGATTCCTGTCGGCTTTAGCGTTCTTCAGTCATGAAATTAATATTTCAACTCAAGCTTTAGTCTGTAATGTCGCTCTTTGCACCTTTTTTTCGGCGTTTATTGATGTGGATCACATATTTGTTGCAAAATCCTTACTGTGGAAGGTAAGTTGTTTAGAGACCAGTAACTTCGTACCACATCTAGGGTACTTCTTAATGCTACCTACAGGAAATGACCACTACAGCGATAGTCAAGGTGTCACAATACATACTCGTATAATAACTCCCTATCAAAACATGCCAAACAAAAGGCCATTAGCTTCTTTGGACACATCATGAATTCTCCCGGGCTCAGTTTGGAGAGGCTGACGACCGTCGATCAGGTGGATGTCAAACATACTAGCTAGAGGAAGGGCACCAACAAGATAATCAGATACCAGAAAAGCAGCAGTCGTTGGTAGCACATGCCAGGTGGTCCACATGGAGGAAAAGCATTCATTGTCGAAACAATCGTTCATTGCCACATAATTGCAATCGTCATTCATAAGGGAACAATGAAGAAGAAGAATAACTTTATTACCACTCACTGTATTATTATTTAATAATATACTGCTCAAAACAATTAAGAGAATAGGATTTCAAAGTAGAATAAAAAAAAGTTCATTGTTTTTTAATTGTAACTGCCCACCAAATATTAAAGTGATATTGTTCATGAAAATAAAAAAAACCAGCCAAGTGCGAGTTCTCCATTACCATGATTTGAGAAAAGATGGCTGGGGTGGAGCTTTTCTCGCCGCCTTTTCTGCACCACAACTTGACCCTAAGTCAGCTAACACTGAACCTTCACATTCAAACAGAATGTACCTAAAACTCTTTACATTGAAATTGAATTTTTAATTTCTGAAATATTTCTCAATTTTCAGGACCTGTTCAGCCTAAAGCAGCGTGGCATCTTCCACTGCACTTCATTCGGGCTCGTCATCACTCTGATGTTATTACTCTACAGTTATTGCACTAAAAAACTCAACATCTATCTCCTAACGTGGATGCTGGTGCTTGCTTACAGCAGTCATCATATTAGGGACGCAAATAGAAGGGGTATCTGGTTTTACCCATGTGGACACACGCCTCCCTTGAGCAGGATTTTGTATGTAACACTGACTGCCTTACTGCCTCACGTGTTTGCCTTGCTATGTCGAAATTTGAAGCCTCATGTTTATAGGGATAGAACAGTTGAGTATGTCATTCCTTAGGTCAGGGCCCCGTGTTATAGAACTGCAATTCATGGCTTAGTTCGCATAGTCAATTAACAAAGAAGACTAATTGTACTAAAGCAATGTACATAGAATTACCCGTCTCCCTTTCTCCTTCCGCAACCTTTCCGTCTAAGGTTGTCTGGAAGAAATTGCTGTTAGCAATAAGCCCGCCCATTGTACTTTTTCATTGGAACTTTCATATTTTATGTCTCGTTTCTTGTGTGCAATAAAGAATATTCTTATCTTCAGTCAATCAGACTCAGGTATTTTATCTGTAAATATCGTATTGTAGAGATTTATTTTGCTTGATTATGCCAAATGCGACGGAGCATCTGCAGGGTGACTCATTATACTAAGTTTAGCAATGCAGTATTGTAAGCTATACTAATTTCGCAAATTAGAAATTCATCATCATCAGCCATTTGACGCCCACTGCTGCCATAATTATAAATTAGTTGATGAAAATTAAATTTAAAGACAAGCGCGTTACGGAGCAATAGGAACGTAAAAAGAGTTGTTAACAAAATTATTTCGCTAAACCTTAGTCCATTAGCAAAGAAAACAGAATTTACGTCACAAACTCATCACAAAATATTTTTAGTACTGAAGACTCGTAAATGTGTAATAAATTATATGCAATATATATTCAAGAGTAATTGTATTTATTTACTTCCCGCTCTAATGAATTAATAAAGAATTTACATGTTATGTGTATGTGGCTACCGCCATCTAATGTTGAGTAACGACAGTGCTAAATCTAACTGATAAAATATTGAACACTATCATTAAAAATTAAACAAAAAATTACCGTTCTATATTTTTCTATTAATTGTCCAGATTTGGAAGTTAAATTAATTACTTGCTAGATTAGTTATTACTTTTTATACCTATAACGCCATCTGTTGTTGAATAGAAAAATAAAGCTGCCGGGAATAAATGCAAATAAAATTCGTGCTGCCCAAGTGGAGGACTTACGTAGTAGC
This sequence comes from Yponomeuta malinellus, assembly GCA_947308005.1. Classification (NCBI taxonomy): domain Eukaryota; kingdom Metazoa; phylum Arthropoda; class Insecta; order Lepidoptera; family Yponomeutidae; genus Yponomeuta; species Yponomeuta malinellus. The sequence continues at coordinate 5,456,961 of OX371023.1, forward strand.
CTTCTTCCTCTGTGGTAGTGGCGCCTCTGATAGCGTCTAACCAGACAAGGGCACATCAAACATGGAAAAACACCCACATGTAAAATATTACAATTAGTAGATTGAATCACAAAAACCCCCGCCAATATTCCGGAGGGGTAGGCACATACATACAGACCAGGGGCCTAATTCTGCGCACCAGAGCCAGAAGGATACGCCAGAACCGTCTAACTGTCAAATTCCATACTAATTTGACAGTTAGACGATTGGAATCGCTCAGGATTTGGTGCGCGTAATATAGGGGCAGAGGTTTTGCCACGTTCCTAACAACCCTGTTTTGGTTTACTTATTAGTGTGCAAATCGTACAATCGAATAGATTACAAGCGATGGCTTGGGTTCGATTCCCGCTAGAGGCCGTCGTAACGTGTTACCGCTAGCACGAGGCTATTTCTATCAAAAATTGTTTACATCTAGGAGAAAATTATTGACGAAGTTCTAAAATTTGCAACCGCGCCACCGAGTAAAACAAATCATATCTTTTTTTACAGATCAAATTTGCAAAAAGTGTCAGTACAATCGAGAGATGATTGAGAAATCATGTTAACAGTGATTTTTAGCACCCACGACAAAGAACCTAGGATCACGAACCTGGGGCTAGATACCTAGCATTTATACCAAAAACGGCCGTTTCTGGCGTTAATGCTATCTAGTCCTAGGTTTTTTGCCTTCGGTTCAGGGCGATGGGTCCTAAAAATCACTATTGACATGATTGAGAGATTGTACAGACACTTCTTGCTTTGATCTGTAAAGATATATTATAATTAATGTTATCCTCGGTGGCGCTAGTGTTACTGGACCTGGACCCATTAGGAAACCCAGATGAAGAAAAAATGTTCTATCAAAAAGTGATTCATGAAACGGAGAATCGATCCATTATCGATTCACACAACGGATGTTACGTCAGACAAAGGAAACAAACAAGGAATTGTTGTTTTCCTTGTTTGTTACAACACGTCAACTATGAACTCGGTAGTATTATAATAAAAAGAGAGTTCTAATCCAGAGAGAGAGATAGTGTGGGCTTAATCACTAGGTACCTATACCCACCGCGGAGAGGCAATTTTAAGCGCTGAGGTACCTATGTGAACACCTCCGTTTCCTCACGATGTTTTCCTTCACAGCCAGCGAGTAGTACGCTATTACAAATTCACAAATGTAAGTAACTTAGAAAACAAAGTCATTGGTACGTGCCGGGATTCGAACCCACGACCTCCCGCAGAGAAGCCGGCGTTCAACCGCTCATGGTATAACTAACAGGGGCCCAAATACGCGCACCAAATCCTGTCGGAATCCTGACGCTCGCGATGGCAATTGACAAAGAAAAACCTAAAATAAATATATTTTTTTATCGAAAATAAAATAAAAAATCCAGTCTTATAACAGAAGTCGTAAATAATCAACTAGATAGAGAGAACTAACGCTGACCTATGGGTGAAACTAGAGAAGAAAACAAGTTATTTTAAACATCGAAAATGCACCGTTTTGCTTTTGTTTTTGACTTGTCTTTCTTCTACAGCCGCTTACTAAAAGCATCGTTTTATTCGCTTCATGTATTTTATTGTACTTATGTACATATGATTAAAACGTCGAATTACATAAAGAAGACTCCTAATTTTCACATCCCAATATAGAATAAGAACTACTTTTAGGATTTTAAAATATTCATATACCTATACGTATAGTCTTACCGTGTGGTGCCGGATTAAGAATAGCGTCACTCCATTTCCTTTCGTGGATGTCGTAGAAGGAAACTAAGGAAATCAATAACCAGGAGACTGGCAGCAGCGTCTTCCTAAGCTTCCAACCGCATACTACGATCGCCAACCCACCTGCCAAGCGTGGCGATTATGGCAAAACCCTTTATGGTTGTGAAAGCCATGAGGGAGGCCTACTATGTCCTGCAGTGGGCGTCAAATGGCTGATGATGATAGTCTAAGCAAGCCAAGGAGGTACGGAGTCACAAAGTGAAATTAAAGAGCCATGAAACTTCTCCCACACTGGGTTCATTTTATTTGAGAGCTAGGTATACACAAATATCACAAAATAAACTTAATTACTTACTAACGTCTGGCTTGCTAACAAAACTCATATTAAATCTATGCGTAACATAATAAACATCCATTTATAGTCTAACGGTCTTATTTATGAAAAAGACACGATTCCTTAAAATGACGATTAAAATAGTCTGTGGTGGATTTTACAAGGAAAAGTCGTAACTACAGATTAAATAAACTGCCTCAGAGGATTGGTTTAGAGGAATCGTGTTTTTAACCGACTTCAAAAAAGGAGGAGGTTATCAATTCGACGCGTATATTTTTTCTTTTTTTGTTCCTCCATAACTTTGTCAAAACTTAACCGATTTCGACAATTCTTTTTTTGTTCGAATAGATATAACGTCCTATTGGTCCCATTTTAATTTGGTGAAGATCTGATGAAGACTTCCAGAGATGGAGAACGGAACTCTTCAATGGACAGCAGTAGGTAAATAAGGCCTAATGGGGCCCCAGTCGGTTTTTATATTTTATTTAAAAAAAATATTTTTAAATTTTTTGTGGGGGAGCGGGAGAAATATATACGAGTCCCTGATAACCATAATTTACCCTACTTAATTCGTTGCTTTAAAATTTTACGTTCACAATTTCCATCGCCAAGTCTTCACCAGAACGTCACCAAATTACCTTGGGACTACTTTTACGCTATTATATAAAACATACGCATATTACTAAAGGATGGGCCCCATTAGGCCTTATTTACCTACTGCTGTCCATTGAAGAGTTCCGTTTTCCATCTCTGAAAGTCTTCATCAGATCTTCAGCAAATCAAAATGGGACCAATGGGACGTTATATCTATTCGAACAAAAAAAGAATTGTCGAAATCGGTTAAGTTTTGACAAAGTTATGGAGGAACAAAAAAAGAAAAAATATACGCGTCGAATTGATAACCTCCTCCTTTTTTGAAGTCGGTTAAAAACACGATTCCTCTAAACCAATCCTCTGAGGCAGTTTATTTAATCTGTTATTAAATCCTGACAGCTTAGTCGGCCTAGCCCACAGAAGAGACAAGTCAATACGAGCGGAGCCAACCAAGCTGCGGGTTTCCTCACGATGTTTTAATTCACCGCTATCACTTCACTTGGTCGTATGAATACCTACGCATATAAGTACAGTGGACAGAACGCCTTTCCATACGTGCACTCTACTCAGTCACGTTACGGGCGACTTTGTGACTACAATGTAAAGGTCGTCCTGCTGCCGACTGTACCATACCATTGAGAGCTGTGGTCGCGGAGCGGTAGAACACCGACTTCTCATTCGGGAGGTTCGTGGGTTCGAATCCCGGCATGTACCGATGACTTTGTTTTCTAAGTTACGTACATTTGTGAAGTTATAGTAGCAGTACCACTCGCAAACTGTGAAGGAAAACATCGTGAGGAAACCCTAGTGTCTGAGGTATTCACATACCTCAGCACTTGCTACGTACAATGGCCCAACTATGAGGCTAAGTGCGGAAATCACCAGTCAAACTAGAACTAGAACCTTGGTATAGGTACAAGCTCCTCGACGCTATAGTGTTCAAATTGCGTTACAATTAAATGCATTAAGTCAAAAATAATGACTTAGTAAACGTTTCAGTTGTTAGAAATAGCATTAAACTTATTGAAACATAGGAAATTGATAGCTTTGATTACTGAATGAAATTTAATTGAATTGGATATTGACTGACCGCATAGGAAACTGAATTACTTGCATAAGCATAAGCAGCCTATATACGTCCCACTGTAGGGCACAGGCCTTCTCTCAGGGAGAGAGTATGGGCTTAATCACCACGCGTGCCCACCGCGGAATGGCGATTTCAAGCGCTGAGGCATGTGAATAGCTCAGAAACTCAGGTTTCCTCACGATGTTTTCATCACCGTTAGCGAGTGGTATTGCTACTATAACTTCACAAATATACATAACTTAGAAAACCAAGTCACAGGTACATGCCCGCACCGGGGATCGAACCTGGGTCTCCCACTTCTGAGTCCGAGGTTCTACCCACTAGGCTACCACCGCCATGTTCCACCGGCTGAAATACATACTATGGCTAAATTAATAAATAAATACACTCAATTGAAACGCAAGTCGGCTAATGTTGCGTCGACAATGTAGGTAGTCGCTAGTCGGGCAGTCCGTTACAATTCTATTGCCATGGCGGCCGTAACAAAACTGACCCCCAGTTTCTCGTACACTAACACGCTGTTAATATACTGTTTTTTTTTTTTTTTTTTTTATTTATGGCAACTCAAATCGGTCCTGTCTTGGACGACTACTTCTGCCAATAACGAGTCAGTCATGGGAGTGACACAATTACTGTTGACCGGTTATTTGGACTGTAGCCGCAGGCCGGTGGGGAACCTAAAACCAAAGAACAAACACAAACGTATACCAACACAAACGTATACCAACACCACCAATTATTAGAATATTAATGTCTAATAGCAGACTTTTACAGTTTAATATTGTTAGAACAAATAAATGAAGCCAAAGTTTTAACAAAGGGAGTATTAACATATTTTAGAACGGATTTAAAGTCAGTAGGTCTTTGGACAAAAGGAGGCAACATGTCATAAAGAGAACATGACAACTTCGGGCAGTTGAAAAATATGTGATCTGGGGTTCCCTCGTCGAGACCGCACTCGCATAGAGAGCTGTCCCTGACTCGAATCTTGGCTAAGAACACCGGAGAGCAAATGTGATTAAGGCGGAGGCGGCATATCGTAGATGTGGTTCTTTTGTCAGCCAGGCGGAATTTAAAAAACCAAGGTCTAACGGGAATAGAGGGTTGGATATCTCCATAATGTTTGCCCTTAATTTTTCGAGAAGTATTCCATATCTCGCCCCAAGTACCCTGCAATCTAGGTTTAGCGGTAGCGCATATGTCTTGTGGGTACAATTTATGTGACACAGTACCAACTTCAGTAGCCTCCTTGGCATAAAAATCGGCTACTTCATTCCCTTTAATGCCACAATGGCTGGGGATCCAAGCCAGCACAATCTCGAGGTTCTGAGAATGGCATCTGTATAAAGCTTCTCTAGTTCTGAAAATTACTTCTAACTTGTTTTTAGCCCGGAATAGATTGGAAGAGATAGCCTGAAGATAAGATCGACAGTCTGTGAAAATTATAGTTTGAGGAATTTTGTGAGCTTCAATATATTCAATAGCCTCTAGCAGAGCTAGGGCCTCGCCAGTGAAAACTGAGGACAAGGGAGGGCATTTAGAATTGAGCAGTATACTGTATACAGGTATCCATACAGCAGTACCAACACAACCATCAGGACTAAGTTTTGAGGCATCCGTAAACATAAGTAACCAGTTGTTCCAGTCCGACCCTATTATTTTATTGAAGATAGCGTCTGCAGTCGGGGAATCCTTCTCAATCCCAAAATTTAGAATAATATTGGGTTCAAAAATTAAAGCATCATAACTTGTTTCAAAAATGGGGTTCTTGAGCGATGTGGCAATTGGAGAAGGGATATCTGAAATATACTCAAAACTTTTAAGAATACAAGGAATGTCTTTATGTGCCCAATATTTACTCGAAGTTGTTTTGGAAAGTGACTCAAGACGAGTGAGAAGGGGATGTTGAAGGTATTGCACAAGTTTAAAGACAAATCGATCCGCCAAATATTGTCTACGGAGATGAAGAGGAGGATCAACGCATTCCACTTGGAGAGCGTTAATAGGGGAAGAACGCATAGCGCCAATAATGATGCGCAAACATTTCGATTGGATTTTATCTAAGGTTTGGAGTGCCAACTTACTACATGGTTCCAACACAAAGGTTCCGTAGTCAAAGTGGCTTCTTATCAAAGCATTATATAAAAGCTTTTGAGTGTATGGGTGGGCACCCCACCACACTCCTGACAGAGCCCGGAGGATATTTATATTCTTCTCACATTTATCCGCAACATATTTTAGGTGATGAAGGCCCGTCATATGTGAGTCAAGAATGACTCCAAGGAATTTAACCCTGTCTCGGACTGGAATAGACTCGGAACAATATGTTATATTAACATCCGGGATATGTCTCTTTCGAGTGAATACCACAACACTACTCTTGGAAGCAGATAAAGATAGACCGTTGGAATCCAACCATTCGTTTAGATAATAGAGAGCTCTATTAAGGCGACCGGAAGCAAGAGAAATATCGGCAGATGATATATACAAAGCTAAATCATCAGCATATTGAAGGACGTTGGAGAATGAATTAACTGAAAGTTCCAAGTCATATGTATAAATATTGTAAAGGAGGGGGCTAAGGACAGAACCCTGAGGGAGACCCTTCCAGACGGTTCTGGGGGGAAGAAAAGAACCTCGAACTCGTATATGGATGGATCTAGCCATTAAGAGGTTTATGACAAAACGAACTATCTTCTCCGGGATACTCAGATGAAGCATTTTCTGCCTGAGCAGTGGAAGTAATACGTTGTCGTAGGCAGATGAAACATCAAGAAAGACACCCACACACGATTCATTCTTGGAAAGGGCCAAGCGTATGTCAGAAACGAGAATGCCAACACTGTCCATAGTGCTCACTCCCTTCCTGAAACCAAACTGACTTTTTCCCAACAGACCCCTGCTCTCCACAAACCACTCCATTCGGTTTTTCATTAAATGCTCCATTACCTTGCTGAGGGTGGGAGACATAGCTATGGGACGATATCCTGTGCAATCACTGCAATCCTTTCCCGGCTTTAAGACGGGGATTACAATCTGCGATTTCCACTGTTCGGGAGGGCAACCAGTCATAAATATTGTATTTATAATATCCAGAAGGATTTTCTTTGCAGCATCTCCTGTATTTACTATAAAGGAATACGGAATGCCGTCTAAGCCGGGAGAGGAGTCAGTAAGATGGCTCAGAACCAAAGTCAGTTCAGTAAGAGAGAACGGGTCATTTAGTCTATGACTTGGATTAGAAGAGAGACAAGAAATAGGAGTAACTTCTGAGTACAGCGGGACTGAAGCTGGAGCTAGTTTACTAGCGAATCCTTCGGCCCAGGATGAAGGGTCATTGGACTCTCTATTATTGTCTCTGAAACAACCACGAAATTTTTTTAAATTTTTCCATACGATGGAAGATTTTGTGCGAGGAGATAAGTTATCGCAGAACCTCTTCCAGCCCTGCCGCTTCTTTTTAAATAATAACCTTTTAGTTCGAGCTGCAACTTTTCGATAATTTAGAAAATTCTCTAAGGTCATTGCCGAATCATACCGCTCTTCTGCCTCTTTCCGTAGATGTATAGCCTCTGTACACTCAAAGTCCCACCAGGGTGGAGACAAAATTCTAGAATGGGAGTTCCCCTTTTTTAAGGGGAAGGAGGCATCAGCAGATTCTGTCACAGCCTTTACAAATTCGTTGTAGAGATTTAAAACGTTACAGCTTTGCACTGATGGAAAATTTGCCACTTTCTGGTCTACAATTTCTGAAAATTGTTCCCATTTTATAGGGATTATTTTGTGCTTTAACAAAGGAGAGCTGTCAACTACTGGAAGAACTCGATCTGGAAGATGAAGTAAAATTGGGAAGTGATCACTCCCAAAAGAATGAGGGAGAACAGACCAAGTTAACTGCGAAGCGAGGGCCGTGGAACACAAAGAAATATCTACAACACTTCTAGGGTTCTGAGTAGGGTATACTCTACGAGTAGGGGAGCCATCATTTAAAAGGACCACATTAAATTCATCAAATAATTCCAGCAACAGATATGAAAAGGGATCACAGTGATGGGATCCCCATACAGTGTTGTGACTATCAAAGTCACCAAGAATAACTAGTGGAGCTGGGAGAGAAGAGAGCAACAGGCCTATTTCAGGAATAAGTGATGGATGAGGATGAGGAATGTAGAAGGAGATGAAGGATATATTGAGAGCCCTGACAGCTAGGGCATTAATACTTTCTGGATGGGTAGGAAGATTGATTCTGTTAAATGGTAAAAGTTGTGAAATTAAAATGGCTGTACCAGCATAGCCATCGGTTCTATCCTCCCGGAGGCAGGAGTAACCTGACACCGCAAAACGGAATCCAGGCTTAAGCCATGTCTCCTGGAGGGCAATAACCGATGGCTTGAATTTGGAAATTAAATGTAATAAGTCTGATTTGTTTTTGTTAATGCTCCTACAGTTCCACTGAAGGGCTGTTGGAGCCATTGTTGAGTAGAGATAGGAGTGGGATCAAGCTATTGCGGATATTGTTCGGTATGTACTCGGGTTCAAAGCGAGAGAGAATGGATGTTAACGCTGCTGCTAAAATCTCCAGGAGGTTGTCTTGTGGAGTTATGTCCTTGCCAGGTTGCTGAAGAGCACACCCATTGGGAAAACTTGAGGGAGGAGTTTGAACAAGAGTCCGGTGGGACTGGATGTTATATCCTACAGAGGCGGCTGGAGAGTGAGGACGGTGAGAGCGCGTGATTGTTTTATTGTGCGATTGAGATGCACAAGGTGTAGGCTCAATCACTGATGCAGGAGAATTGGGAGACGTTACAGGAGCAAAAAGAGTCCTGGCAACTTCAGCGTACGGTTTCCTTTGAGTTTGAGGGAATCTAATTGATGCCTCTTGGTATGAGAGGTTCTCCTGACTCATGACGACTTTTATTGATTTTTGTCTATGGAGCTCTGGACAAGTGGGAGAATTGGCAGCATGTGCGCCAGAGCAATGTAGGCAAGAGGGGTTGGAAACATTGCATAAATCTCCTTGATGAGGCTGCGCGCATTTGAAGCAACGCGGCTTTGATCGGCACTGTGTTTTTATATGTCCAAAACGACAGCAATTTATACACTGAATGGTCGGCATTAGGTAGTTTTCAATGGAAATAGCTGAGTGGTAACTGAATACTCTGGGAGGGAGAGTTTGACCTGCAAATGTCAATACAACACTTTGCGTTGGAATCCAGCTTGGTACACCATCATTGAAAACTTTCCTATTTAACCTGCGAGCGCGAACTACCTGGCCAAAGCCGTCAGGGACTTCTACAGAGGTAACCAGTTCTTCCATGGAGAAGTCAACTGGGATACCTCTGGCCAACCCCATTCGTGAAATATTATATGATGGGATTGAGGCAGAGAATTTACCCAGGGCGAGTGATGGGTGTTCCAGAAAAATATTTGCAGAATCAGCACTTTTAAACTCCACTGAAACTTTGTTCCGCCCAATATTTTTTACGCCATCTGTTTTAATATTTTTTATGCCGTTTTTGAATAAGAACTGCCCAAATTTTAGAGAACGGATTGTAGATCCAGCTGAGGGATCATCCTCTTTGCGGGAAACTTGGACTATATAGGGACCTTTGTCAACAACAGGATCATATGTTTTCTTGTCAGCAAATGATGGTAGTGAAAACACTGTTTGAATGGATGCAGAGGCCTGAATTGGGTCCACAATCGTTTTTTTGGGTGCTGCTCCTCCTTGTTGGTCCACAGCTCTCTTACGAGGGTTTACACTGTTCTCTGGTAACAAAGGTGAACTCGACACCTCCATGCCATCAGGAGGGTCAGGGGGTTTCGGGTCCCCCATGACTTATCGCGGGGAAAACAATACAAAACACTTACCTTTACCAATAAACACACACACACAAGCTTACTACGAGGTTAAGGAGCCCAAAGGGCAAATTTCGACGCTTTTTCTGTGCAAAAACTAATTGGTATCAAACACGCGTGTGACCCCCAATCACTCTGACAGCAGAAAAACTAATATACTGTTAACAGCTGTCAATTGACCAGTGCATACAAAAAAAAAAACACTGACAGCTGTTAACAGTAGATTGATAATGTGCACAGCTTGTTAGTGTACGAGAAACCGGGAGTGAGTCTCCACTCCGTTTCGCACGGAAGTAAATCTCCACGTGCCGTCTACTGTAACTAACTATCCTACGTATAAGTCGTCAAAATATAAGAAGCCCGTTTTGACAGCTACAAAAACCATAGAATCTAACCTAGTTTGAGATCAAATCTGTTTTTTATTTCGGGCGTTAAATAATATGCCAGAGTATGTGTCTTTTTTATGTATTTGTTCTAGTAAATCCAAAGTAAAATGCATTTTTGTGTAGCTGTCAAAACGGGCTTCTTATATTTTGACGACTTTAGTGATGGGCGATAATGTTCTTAGATAATATTGTTCTCGCGCTTACCGAGAAATTACAATTATTAGAAAATTGTCTTTATTGCCATAATGTACCAGCAGTAAATTTAGTATAGGTATTTGTGGATTGCATTAAATTTATTGAACGAAGACATCATTGAACATTTAGGTCTGATCATGCGAGAACTTTTTCAGAGAAATTTATCTCCGTCCACTCTTATCCTACGAAGATAGAACAAAGGAACTTTAAAATATGTGAAGTGTTTCCCGTTCCAGAATCTCTCTTTTGCAGAATAAGTCGTTAACAGAATGTGTCGTTTTCAGATTTTGTCATTTATAGAATTTTTCGTTTTCTGACTCGTGTGTCATTTCCAGAATATGACATTTATCGACTAAACGGGGTTTTCACGTAACCGCGCTGAATCGTAAAACACTTTCAGGGAATCACAATTTAGCTCGCTGGCCAGTCAACAATAGCATCTGCCAGTCAACAATAGCATCTGCCAGTCGAAAACAGCCTAAATCGCGCGGACACAAGGGCGAATATCGAATGAAACGCTAGAAGGACAAGAGCACAGCACATACACTTTGCTTGTACGCTGACTGACAAACCAATTTGTGCTCTATAATCAAACAACCCAAAGGTCCAACCTAAAATGAAGGGCTCGATCAGTTGTTCACGAGGCTTCCAATTTTTCCTCAGGCCATATCCTTCCGTGACATTAAGGCGGCGGCAGGAGGGCAATGGACGAGGTCGGCTGGAGTCCGGCGAGGTTGACGTGACGTTGCAGAGGCCTATGCCAAACAGTGGGCGTCTTTCATGGGCTGTATAGATAGATGCGTCCTGAGGACGCTACCTATTTTCTTGCAAAATTTCATCGAAATCTGTTGAGCGGTTTAGGCGCGAAATGTAACAGGCAGAGTTACTTTTGCATTTATAGTATTAGTGTGGATTTATTTTTAAGTACCTGATTTGTGCATTTGTGGGCTATTTTTAATAATAGGGGTTAAAGTATGAAATTGCCGTTTTATTGCAATAGGTTCTTTGAATTGACATAGAATCTTCATGGTTTGAGGTTTTCGAATGAAACTTTTTCCAAATGGTTTCTATGATGTTCTTTTTTTAAAAAATGTGAAACATTTGAATATCTACTTTCAATTGTTTTTGTTATTCAATTTAGACAAGAAAGATGGATACTGCGAAAATTCGAGTGATTATGAGGCACCCATTTTTCGTATTTTATTGATTTGACGCAAGTGAGTCAATATTGTGGGTAAGGTAACGTTAAACCATGCCGCTAATTCCTGGGTAGTTTGACTAGGGTCGACTTCCACTATCTCTCTTAATTCATCGTTATTCACCTATGTGGGCGGTCTTCGATTCCCAGTGCGGACACGTATCCATGACTTTGTTTTCTACGTTATGTACATTTGTGAAGATATAGTAGCAATACCACTTGCTAACGGTGAAGGAAAACATCGTGAGGAAACCTGAGTGTCTGAGCTGTTCACATACTTACCTCAGCGCTTGAAATCGCCAATCCGCGGTGAGCACGCGTGGTGATCAAGCCCATACTCTCTCCCTGAGAGAAGGCCTATGCCCTACAGTGGGACGTATATAGGCTGCTTATGTTATGGACTTCAAGTATGTCAAGACCTCATCACTATACTTGGTAACAACATGCCTGGATATGAACCGAATTTACAAGACTACCTATACATGACACGAAAAGCAATATTTAAAGGTCGATGTGCTGTAGAGAGGAACATTCTCATTGCAGGAAATTGTTATTGTGCACTCTACTCAATTATGTTATTATTTTTATCTACACTAATGTTGTAACATTCTACTTATGTTTTCAATACTTGACTTATAATTACTACTGTTATAGCGCAGACAACAAAACACTCAATTTAAGCAATTTCACATGATGGTATAATATTCACATCGATATCGTAAAATCTCATTATAACATCAATAAAACGCGACCAACTTGATTGCAGGGCCAATCAGGTTGGTCGCATTTTATTGAAGCGCGCAGCTGCGCTCTCATTGGTTAAATTTTAATGGCGGCAAAATCACTGTGATTATACACGTACGCGTGAATTTAATTTGCGAGTTTCATAAACTCACACTCGTGTTTTAATACCCTTCATTATATGACAGTTGCATAAACTACTATTAAAAAAACGATTCCTCAAAGGCAGTTTACATAGTCTGCAGTATAGCCTTTCCCAATGCCACAGACTATTTTTGAAATATTTTTGAAAAGTGTTTTAAGGAATGGTGTTATTATGCATAAGACTACAGGTTTATCAGTCGTACATAGGTACCACCATAAGACTTTAGGGGAGGCAATGGGTGTTGTAAGAAGAACCTTTATAGTCATTAATAACATTGCAATTTTATTGCATGTGACCTATAAGTTTGTGTCTTATAAAATGACAACATATAATATCATTGCACAATTTACATACTAACATACATAGTAATATATTAAATGGGTCTAACCGCGATGATTTATCAGATAAAATGTAATTACCTTTGATTCCCGATGTTAGACCCGTTTAATATATTACTATATATGAGCATCGCGAGTCATTAAAAAATACTACTCGTAGCATACAGATCTAAACATTTGTTGTTCTTCTTTCTTCTTCTCTGCATAATCTATTAATTGTGAATTCATTAAGTAAACATTTTGTTTTTATAGTGAATAAACATTTTGACTTTGACTTTGCAAACGGAATCATGCAGCCTTCAAAAATCTGGGGTAGGTACTCCAGAACTTGTCATACTTACTTTAATAACTGGGCTAGCCTTTTGCTGTGCATAATATAGCCTTAGAAGCAGTTCCAAAGCCATCCAATTCATCTGGGCTCACATTTTTAAAGAGACACATACATCTATGGGAGACGCTGGCTGACTAATCACTTCCTTGAAGTATCAATGGTGATATGATTTACAAAGTAGAAAACCGACATCATTAAGTTCCTGGAAAATGTCTTATACGGATTAGGCTTGCCTCATCCTGCACCATGATCTTAGTTTAGTAATACTAGTTTGTGTCACCAACAAAACAATCAATTGAGTAAAAGGTTTCAGGAGACGAAAACAGAGTGAACATAGAAATCTTTCAAAGGAGGTAGGGTATCTTAGGCGCGAGACACACAGACGGGAGGTGGGGCGAGTGCGCGGTAAGATGTATAGAGTCACAGATCAAGAGCGACCGCAGAGCACGGACTGTGGTCTGTGACTCTATCATGCCTTCGCCCCATGTCTCAAGGGGATCATTCAGATCTTACAAAAGTATGACCTAATGAAGCTGCTAACTTAGTGGCCCTTCTAACGAACTTTTACAAAGCTCAAGCTCAAATTGGTTAAGGACACAATCATACTATTCTGGTGAATGCATAGATGTACAAGCCGTACTTGATTAAGACAAACAAACTCTCATACATCGGTCATCTGGCATGCTGACGTACTGCTCCGCTAAGCGCTTGCCCAACAGTAACTCTTTCCCCAGCGGCAAACTCAAATTTGAAATCTTTTGGAGCTTCGAAGAGCAGTATTATTGTACTACCCATGTTGAACTGACCGAACAGCTCTCCTTTCTTCCACGAAACATTATTCAGGTCTTCTTCGTTCACCCTATTGCGTTTGCCTTTAGTGTTTGTCCGTAACTCAGGGTCTCTGTATATTTCAATCGAGCCAACGTTGGTAGCACCAACTGCAGTCATGCTGAAGAAGCCGTGCTTCCATTCACCAACATAGACAGCTCTTTCGTTCATTGTGAACAGGCCGGGGATCAAGTGAGCCATCCAAGGATTCACCGATAGGAGTTTCCCGGAAAAATGGCGTCTGAATGTCGCAGTCCAGTCACAGGGTGAGTGGAACCGATGGTAGTCGCCTGGTGCTAAGTAAATTATACACTGATGGAGTATATTGTTCTTGTCTTTGAGTAGGGACTTGTAGTAGTTACTGTCTATGGTTTTGGACCATTTGTTCTCACCTAAGAACTCCTCCAAGCTGTAGGTGACTCCTTTGACTTGCTCTATCTTGTCCGTGCTCGCCGGGCCGCAGTTGAGGACCACTCCGTCGCACGGAGACACGCACGGCACCGGCGCTATGAACCGAGCTCCTTCCTTGAGACTCCGCGTGAAGAACTCCGATAGACTCCTGTACGATGATAAATCCGTGACGGCAGCCTCGTTTAGATTCACGTTGAACATTCTTACATACGTCCCGTAGACGAGGCTGCGTATGGAAGTAGGGATCTCGCAGGCAGCCAGCTTACCCCACAATCGGCTAGTGACCCGGAATGGAAACATCTCATAGAACTTTATCTCGATCTGCGATATCTCGTAGTTGACACTAGCGCGGATGTAGCACCACCCCACGTACATCATGCTGCCTAGAGGCACCCATCTCGTGATGATGGAGCGGATATTCATCCATTTGTTGCGTTGTAATGTCGCGTTCTTTGTCTGGCTGTGCAATGTCGACGTTTGTCGGAACGGTCTGTGCGGACGCAACCTCTGCTTGAACAACGGGTTGATAACTGGGAGGCAGCTCCGAATGCGCGTCGCTGGGAACATTTTGCACTCGGCCGCCTTCCCGCGTGGTTAAAAATACACTGTTTATCGGATTTTACTCGTGAATCAATCAATTACGCCCGAAAGAAAACGTAGAGTTGATAAACCCGATCAAGGCCGATTATGATGGGAACGTTTGAAAGGTGTAAATTGGTGAATGTGTCACCTGTCTTACATAAAATGTTACGGTAGATCAAAAGGAAAATAAATAAAGATGTGATGAGTTAACACTAGAAGATAAGTAACATCTGGATAGTTTTAGTTTCGAAATTATGTTCAGTTAACGAAAAACTCGAAATTCTCCATGATCAATTCAATTCTTAATTATGGCTACCCTAAGGATTCTCCATGATCAATCGAGTACTTTTTTTAAATATTCAGAACGTTTTTGACGTCTAGTGATATGTTTTCTCACCAAGTTACTCTATGTTCTCACCAAGCTGACAAAAACATTGCAAGTAAACCGACTAAGCATAGGATATCGTATAAAACGATTAAAAAATCTTGATTACGTAGTTATACAGATGTAACTAATTAATACCAATTTTATCTAATTAAATTGATCTTATACTCTTAATAAATTTTTGTAGGTTAGAGGAGTTTCTTTGCTTTCCATGAATTTGAGTCTGTGGTTGATTTTTGACGGATTTGATTTGACGTTTCTTCATGTTTGTTTCGTCGTGGGAGTTGCTGAGATATAATTTGCAAACTAATCCGACTATTCCGTTTATTCTTTTTGTTTTCTCGTATCATTTCGTTTCCCTATGTCCACTAGTTGCGATGGCCATAGTAAGTCAACGCCGAGCCGTGCCGGTGAGCTTTCGGAAGATACAGAACTCAACGGCGACAGTGCGAAAGATTTCGCGCTTGAAACGAAATTCCACGGATTCGCGAAGCCAGTGGTTAAAATTCAACGTATAGACATTACACCGTTTCTCCAGAGTATGAGAACATCTGGCAATCCATCCTGCCCTGGTGTAGTACCTGCAACAAAGTCCAATTTGAAACTTCCTAATGCTGTTCAATTGGGCAATTGCTCAGTGAAACTGCTCAAGGATGACTTGTTTAAGCTGAAAGCCGAACTGATAAGCCAAGCGTACGACATGTTCCCATATATAACCTGCAGAGTTTGCAAGAAACAATATCCAGACGAGAAGAAGCTACGCAACCATCAAAGCACTAAGCACATGATTGTGTATCAAGCCAAGCCACAGAAGCGTGTCTCGTTCTCTGACCATGTGATAGTCCACGAGTTGAAAGAGTACCACAAATGCCGAAAATGTACCCGGATATTTGAAGACTATGCATTGCTGAAATCGCACATGAAAAGAGATCACAAGAAGCGCAAATGCTACATATGTCACTATTGCAAGAAGAGTTTCGTTGATCGAACAATCTTCAAAGTGCACATCAAGCTTCATTGCAACATTTGTAGGGAGCTGCTGCCCAATAAGTCTAAATATGTCGAGCATAGACGTACCAAATGCAGAGTATATAAAATGCACCAGTGCCGCACATGCAAGCAATCCTTTTTCACTTTTATGGACTTAAAAGACCACAGTTATGAGCATTTGAGTACAATCTTCGTATGTGACATTTGCAAGGACCAGTTTGAGACCAAATGTGGGGTAGCACATCACATAGCCTTCCTGCACTCTGAGAAGAGGCCCATGTCTTTGTACGAGATGAGAAATTGCGGTGTAGATCGGTTGTACTTGTGCAACTTCTGTGAAGAGAGCTCCGTTGAAAAAGATTTCATCGAACAGCATGTGGATATGCTGCCAGACTTGGCTAACAAGGCCATGACTGGCTACAAGGACTACTATTTCTGCGATCAGTGTCTCATGAAGTTTGACAGGGAAAATGACATGCTACAACATAAGTGGACACATTTCCTGAAAAGAAATGATAATGAAGGATCAAAGGAAGACAAATCAATGAATGAAAATAAATGTAATGAACAATTACAGCCAAACGGATTTGTCTCAGAAACAGAGGTTACTTTAGAACCTAAGACATACAATGTCAATGAACAATTGCCGTTACACCTGCAACCGATAGTGATTCTAAAGAGAATAGACACTGAGGCACTCAAAACACTAGAAGTTAAAGAAAAAGGGCCCATAGTAGACTTTGTGGACATAAACACTTTGGATGAGAACGAATACTATGTCCAGGAAGGCTTTATCCTGAGAAATGTAATGTCCTCGAAGCCCGTAGTAGACCCTAAAAGCAAGAAAACTCTAATGTCGAAACATCGGTGTCCAGTACGTATTTTATATTTAATTCTATCGCTATGATACAGGACCGGTGGTAGCAGAGTGGTAGAATACCAGCTTCTCACGCCGGGAGGTCGTGAATCCTGGCATTTCTCAATGACTTTGTTTTCTAAGTTACGTACATATGTGAAGTTGCAGTAGCGATGTAATTCGCTTACGCTGAAGGAAAACATCGTAAGGAAACCCAAGGCGCTTGTTACATACAATGGCCTAACTAAGGCTATGTGCAGAAATCTCAGGTTTAACTAGAACTAACCACACTGCTATGATACACTGATTATTTTCAGTCTGCTACAGCTCATTTTATGATTATGGTAACATGAGCTTTTGCACCAAACTGCAAAATATGCATAGGTAATAAAAAATAATTGATGACTTTGTTGCCCAGTATGCATTATTATTGTATTGAAGGACTCTTCTCAGTTCAGCATTCTTCATGTACTCGGCATGGATAGTGCGATGGCACGAGTCCCGCGCTTCGTGGCGCAAAAATGTCAGCATCAGACAAAAAGTTGCATCATTTGACATCGCGACAAACGCACGACTAGCTTCATCCTACTACCTGTGGTACCACCCCTGCTGGTACCATACTACATAATGAGTGTATAATGCATAGATGTTTTGCACTTTAGTGCATGGTGTGTGTACAAGAGTTATTTTATAATTTTATTTTTATTGGAAAGTCATGACAAAATGTTAAATTTTCATTTATTTATTTACTGAGACATTCGAAATAAACTTATTTAATAACTTCAAAATAATGACTATTAGCTAAGTACAGGTTTTTGCTAATAAGAAATTAGAACTATACATTGTCATGTGAGTGGATTATTGAGTGATTATTATTTCATCACAATAGGATCTTAGATGAGCGCATTCTAACAAGAGTGTTACATTCCAGCACTGCTGGAAGTTCTTTTCAACGGGCTTCTGTCTTCGGAGACACATACAGACGCAGCACCTGGACATGACCAACCTCCAGTGCAAGGTCTGCGAAGAGACATTCTTCTGGCCCTCCCTTCTCCTAAATCACCGTTGTATTCGGGCCAATGAGCCGGAAATGCCGTTCGACGATGCTCGCCCAGAGATACACTTTGACAATTTGAACATGGAACTGAACGCACAAGAGTTGGATGATCTAAATATAAATGACGACTACATGCATTGTGTGGACTTCGAGGTGCCGGCTCCAATAGTGCAACTAACGGAGTATGAAAACAGTTATGTGGCAGCGAATAACGGGAATGGTGCCTTTATGCAGGGTGGAATAAACAGTGGTATGTTACAATTTAATAACTCCAATAACTGTCTCATGCATTTGAATGGAGCAAATAATATGGTGAACGGTCCACTGTTAGGTCCACCGCAGAGCGGTATGATGAACAGTAATTGTTACAGTGAAAGTAATATATTGAGGGAAGATAATCTGATTGTAAATAGTGATAAAGGAAGGATGCAGATGAAATCTAACAATGCCGGCTATAAGATAGTGGTGCAGGAGGTCCCAATTGAGTTTTGACAACTTTTTTGTAAGGTTTTCTCTGTATAAAGATATTAGGTATGTTTACAAGTAGCGAGATTGTGAGCCTTCTGATACAGTATGTGTCTGGCCTAGGATTTGTAATATTTTTCAGTCGACAGATGACGGATACTGTACTAAAGACATCTCTTTATATTACCTATGTAATATGACTTAATAATAATAATTATTAAGGAGACCGGATATACGGAGCGACAGGCAGGCAGCGTTGGCTTAAGGGCTGCCCACGTTACGAAAAGAAAGCCCCGGCCCGTGCGGTCGACTGGGGCGCAGTGGCGTAACTATAGGGTGGCAGGGTTGGCGAAACGCCACGGGCCCCCGAACTGTGAGGCCGCGAGCTCAGAAGTCACTTAACATTTTTAACAAAAATTTGTAACAATGAGCCGTTTTCAGCACAAATTCACATAGCACTTCATAGATGGCGCTTATAGCTTACTATACTCTATGGCTTATAGGCGTGCACATACAAGAACACAGATTAGCACAGATTAATTTTTTCAGCCGTATTCCGGTTTTTCTATGGCCACGCCTGTAAACGCCATCTATGAATTGCTTTGTGAATTTGTACTGAAAACGGCTCATTATAATGTTTATATATGAATACTTGAAGTATTCATATATAAACATATATCAATTGAAGTTGGGCCATATGTAATATAACTAGAGACCATATATATATATATATATATATATATATATGGCCCAACTTCAATATATATATATTTACTGGGAGGGCCCCATCCAATGAATTTGTCGCGGGCCTCAGATAGTCATTACTGTCATGTTGCAATATTTATGTTAATAAAAATAAATAAACAGTATCGTTACGCCACTGCTGGGGCGAGTCTCTAAAATGCGTAGGTACTTGTTCAATAGTCATATTACTAGGGTAATGGATGTTTCGTTGACACCGTCGGCAGTCTAGTAACCAATGCATTCCAATAGTATAACCCGTGCAACTTAACTCTGCGCCTCGCGCTATTTGATGTTCTTTGCGAGCGTTAGTTGATGCCTATTTGATTTGCATGGGTTATACCATGTCAATGACATTTAATTTAATTTGTTTGGAGAAAATACAGGCACAGATAATAAATATTTTATGTTTTACAATATCGGGTATGGCCTTATCTGCCCTATGGAACATTTCTCACTTATAGTTCAAGCATGTAGTGTAATAGTGGCAGGCGCTTACTATTTTCTGACGTGCAAAAAAAAAAAACCGGCCAAGTGCGAGTCGGACTCGCGCACGAATATTCTATACAACACAAAGATAAAAAAAAATCACGTTTTTTGTATGGGGGGCTCCCATACAAAAAACGTTAAATGATTATTTTATTTAGTATTTGTTGTTATAGCGGCAACAGAAATACATAATCTGTGAAAATCTCAACTCTCTAGCTATCACGGTTCTTGAGATACAGCCTGGTGACAGACAGACGGACGGACGGACAGACAGCGATGTCTTAGTAATAGGGTCCCGGAACACTAAAAACAACTTATTAAAGAGAGCTAGGTATAGGCCACTCAAGAGGTTAGAAAATTACATTGTTGTTTTGCTAGACTCGCAATCTGAATACAGTAAATTATACGCCACTGCTTGTACTAAATTGTACTGCTATTGCTTAGTAGATTACCGAATAGAGACAAATAACAGCTATTGTCATGCTTATATCATTCTATTGAAAAACTATGTGTGTATCAGACTCTAGGTTCTTGGGCCAGTACGATACGGGAGCGGGCATTTTTGCGCTGGAATTGTGAACTCTAACTTTGGAAGTATTTAAGGATTATTTTTGATTGACATCGTGCCGCCCGCAGTTGGCCAGCCCGTCGTAGTGTAGACAGATCTTTAGTAATCAATCAGTGATGAAAATATTTTCAAATTACGCCAATTTTTAGGGCCGGTGAGAACATCAGTTCTGCGTTTCAGAAAGCTCGCAAGCGTAAACTTGGCTATTTGTAGACTGTGACTTAGTCCTTAGCTCCGTACACACTACAAATTCTTCGACGCGCCGCCGATGTGACGCAATTTCCTTTTCCTTAAGGCTGCTGTTACGTCGAGCATGCTGTCTCGCTCACGAAATCTAACATTTTTTATGATTGTAAAAAAAAGGTTTTTTTTTTATGTAGCCTATTATGTATATACGTCCCAGTGCAGGGCACATGCCTCCTCTCAGATACAGAAAGTACGGGCTTAAACCACGCGTGCTCACCGCGGATTGGCGATTTCAAGCGCTGAGGTATATGAATAGCTCAGACGCACAGGTTCCCTCACGATGTTTTCCTTGACAGTTAGCGAGTGGTATTGCTACTATAACTTCACAAATGTACGTAACTTACAAAACAAAGCCATTGGTACATACCGAGATTGGAACCCACGACCTCCCGAATAAGAAGCCGGTGTTCTACCGCTCCGCCACCACCGCTGCTCAAAAAGCAGAGTACCTGTGCTTTTATTTAATAAATGTGGTCTGAAAGTTTGACAGATAATAAAATTATGTACATTCAAGACATATTTTTCTTATCCTGTACATAAATTTTGATCGGGATTTGATACTAAAATTTATAATTTTGGAAACAACTTTTTTTTATCAAAAACTGAGTAAGTATAGGAAAACAAAAATTTATTTAAAATATCCGTAATTTTATTATCTATCAACGCCTCAGTCCACGTCAAAAATGTGTTAATTTTATACAAAATAACTAAAAGTGTCAGACAGTGCGACAGAGACAGCATTCCTGACGTAAGAGCAGACTTAAGGGGCTGTCCATTTATTACATGTGACAATTTTTAACTTACTGACCTCCCTCTTACTAACACAAGAAACAAATTGCTTTCTTTTAACCCTTTACATGAAAAAAAATTGTCATTTGTGTTATTTACGTTGCAAAAATGTGTTTTCTATTATTCAGAGAATCCTTGATTCTGAGTCACAGTTGGCCTCTTTTTATTATTGAGAGGGACTGCTCTATAATCACACCGAGTTACTGAAGTCCTTAAGTCACCTAAAGTCCTTCTTTAGTCATCTAAAGTCCTTTATTTAGTCACCAAGTTACTAAAGTCTTTTATTAGTCATCTAAAGTCCTTTGTTTAGTCATCAAGTTATTAAGTCTTTTATTAGTCATCTAAAGTCCTTTATTTAGTCATCAAGTTACTGAAGTCCTTCTTTAGTCATAGTAATCACAAACAAAACTGAATTTGCACGGATATTTACTCGTTTATTTTTTCATTTTACAATTTTCCGACGTTTCGGTACTTTTGCAAGTCCCGTGGTCTTGATAGACTGAGGTGACAGGCGTCTTTTTGAAAGCGTTAACTGTTAGCTTACTACCCTCGGCAAAAAATTATGAAGTTACGTTCCAAACATATTTTGGCAAATTTTTAAATTTAAATACGCAAAACACTTTATTATGTCCAGTGCTCGTGTTAACCTTAGAAAACACCACTGCACATTGTAAGCACTACACATTGTTAACTTAATTCCGGAATCACTGACTTGATTTTGTTGTCGGAAGAGTCCGGCCAGGTTTCGCTCTTAAGGGCTTAATCCTGGTGTGTAGAGACGGATCTCATGTCGTCGGTTCCTCGTCTCTTCAAGTGTCGTCGGTTCCGGGAGTTAATAGTGTATTTTTGTTTTTGCTCTTCCTTAAGACCTTGGTTTGATTATAATGCAGTCCCTGTAGAAAAGCAACCAATAAAAAAATCTAGTTAACTGTGAGTCGGACAACCGCAAACGGTCCCGAGCTTTATAAAAAAAAAACCACATCAAGTTTTTGTTTTTAGATTTTTACTATTTGATAGCCATAGTAATTGCACATTGGAAACCTGACAACAGTAATACTTGCTCTACAATAAATGAATAGAATTACAGAGAGAGATCTAAACTTCCACACTTTCAGATGTTTAATGGTGATAAAAACAGGATTCAAAATTCAAATGTAAATAGTTTTCTTAGATTTGTATTGCCTATGTTTGGTCGACAACATTTATATGAGGCAGTCAGCGCAAAAGTGGCCTAAGCTTAACGTAGTTAGTACGGAGATAATGAGGTATTAATTTTCGTGAATTTAAAGTGAATACATAGTCTGCTTCGTAAGCAAGAATAATACGCGCAAAAATAATGTTTACAACGCCATCTGTTATCCGTGGGTGAAGCATAGGCCGGTTTTGCATCAAAATTTATTCATCATCATCAGCCATTTGACGCCCACTGCAGGACATAGGCCTCCATCGTGGTTTTTAACCATGAAGGGTTTTGCCGTAATCGCCACGCTTGGCAGACGGGTTGGCGATCGCAGTATGCGATTGGAATCTCAGGAAGACGCTGCTGCCCGTCTCCTGGTAATTCATTTCCTAATAAGATAAGTACGAATATGAAAAATTGTGGGTTAGCCACTTTTGCGCTGACGGCCTCATATATGTGCAGTGGAATATGTGTGTGCAGTAAAAGTTGTTTATCCTTTGATATTGTTACCTTGAAAAGAACGAGAAGAACCTTAATAAGCATTGTTATAGTAATTCTACAAATCTAGCAATACTTACATATAGAAATAAAGAAGAAAGAAAGAGGATACTTATTTAAATTGTCACAGAAACACAAAGTTAACAAAAGTACACAAACAAAAGACACGAACGTCAACAAAACAGAGATAAAACAAAACAATCGTGAAGAGAACATGTGAGGCGTATAGAGTCAAAGGCAGCCGGGTACCATACAGTAATGTATGGCACCCAGCCACCTCGGACCTCAAACGCCATATATGTCTAAAGAACATCAGAATTGGAAGTGGCCTAAGGATGGTTTAGCATGATCTTATTTATGGAGATATAGCGGCTTTAGTAATGCTGTCCGGCCCCTCAGGGTTGCCTGATTATCTCTAAAATGCGTTTTTCCTGTAAGTGGTCATCCGTCAATTACGTCACAAGAATTTCTTTATTTTTTATGTTTCTGTTTTTTCTCGGATTTATATTTGAAATATTAGGATACATATTATTTTATGAATTTCTCGCTTGATGCGTTTTAAAATTGGCGCAGCCTCTTCTAAATAATTTTCTCACGCAGAAGAATGCCCATTCGAGTTTTTGACATTAACACATTATCAGACAGAACAGAAAAACCGTAAAACTACATAATAGGTAGTTAATTTTTTTTAAATGTATTGAACTACAGACTTGTATTTGTAAAAAAAAGTCTAATTCACGTTATTAGCTTAGTTTATTAGTACGTGAATCGCTTACGAAAGTTGCGTGTTTAAAAAATTGCGCATTTTAAAGGTAACTCTGGGTCTTTAGTACGGTCAAGGGTGGGCCCTGGATTTTGTCAGTGCAAAAGTACGCCTAAATGGCTCCGTTATTAAAGATGTTATTGTGACGTTGAATAACTTAAATAAGCAGTAAAAAAATACAGTTCTAGTCAGCAATTTATTTTTCCGTCGGCAATAAAAACTTGTTGAGTACCTGGTTGTCAATAGAGGATACTGAATTGAGAAGTAAAATTATTGATCGGACCACCAAAAGACTCCACATGGCCGATCAATTAGAATGAGAATTTTATGCTGGTCAGATCACTTTTAAATTTTACCAGCAGTAAATTAAAATTCTAATTGATCAGCTGTGAATTTGGAATTTTCTGCCGGTCAGATCAATTATTTTCTTTCACAATTTAGTAGATCGATCAGTTAGATCTGTTTTGCCAGAGTGTAATTTATCAGATTAATATAGTTTTTTCTGCTGGTCAGATCAATCCAAATTGGTTCTTGTGATTTGTGATTCGTGAATTACAAGTTAGGTTTTGCTAAGAATTAAAGCAGTCAAAATTTTTTATTAATTATAAAAACAAAATGTTTACTTAATGCAATTCATTTTGGTTAGCAAACGTGATGTGTTTCTTGTGTATCATATTTTAATATCACTGTGTTTAAATATTAAGGAGAGAATTAGCAAAAAAGCCATAAGAATAATGACTCCTTCCCTTCATGCTGACCAAGGAATAATTTTGCGGATTATTTATTTTGTTGACCAAATAATTATTAGGCTGAGCAAAATGTATTTA
This sequence comes from Yponomeuta malinellus, assembly GCA_947308005.1. Classification (NCBI taxonomy): domain Eukaryota; kingdom Metazoa; phylum Arthropoda; class Insecta; order Lepidoptera; family Yponomeutidae; genus Yponomeuta; species Yponomeuta malinellus. The sequence goes on from OX371023.1 coordinate 5,481,590, forward strand.
TTTGATGACCGTATTTAGTTGTTTCTTTTTTTTTGCGGATGCGTTGCCAAAATAATTGTGTACGGATCTTTGTTGGTGATCAATTATTTATTTTACTTATTTTCCCATACTATAGTATTATTTGTTAGTTTTTACTTAAATCATGTTGTTAAAAGTTCATAATTAGACGAGTATTTTCAATGCATGATACGGTTATGTGCCTACGGTCTTATTTATAAAAACTCACGATTCCTTAAAACACCAATTAAAATAGTCTGTGGTGGAGGTTGTACAAGGAAAAGTCGTTACCACAGATTAAATAGACTGCCTCTTAGGACTGCTTTAGAGGAATCGTGTTTTTATGAATAAGGCCGTAGTCTTTACAAGTAATCTTGATATTAAGTACATTAGAATGCATGGCTTAATTTTTATGACAAATAAATGTTTATATTATAGAATTGACATATTTGATTTAAGTGGAATTATATTTAAGGCTGATGTTACGCTTGGCATCCGCCTCGCCGGCACATTGAATTTTTTTATTATTGTAAAATATAATACTTCAAATAAATGTGGTCTGAAGCTTTAAATTTATTGTGGTCTGAGGTTTTGCTAGATAATAAGATTACGGACATTTAATCATAATAATAATAATAATAATAATAACTTCCCCACAATACAATCACTTGACCAGCTCCTATATTACGCGCACCAAATCCTGAACGTTTCCAATCGTCTAACTGTCAAATTCCATACTAATTGCTCTCGCAAACGTCAGGATTCCGACAGGATTTGGTGCGCATAATGAGGCCCCTGGTCCCAAACTAGGATAATTTGTAAGATGAAAATATTAAAATTACGTATTTTGTTATTAGTTTATGATTGAGAGAATTTGCTACTGAGATTAATAATTTTAGAGCAACTATTCTTTAACAAAAATAAGTGTAAAAACGTATGAAATAATATATGTCTGTAATTTTATTATCTAGCAAAACTCTGCCCTTATATTACGCGCAACAAATGTTGAACGATTCCAACCGTCTTTCTGTCACTGGATTCCGAGAAGGTTTGCTGCACATAATTAAGCCTCAGTGGCCTAATTACGCTCACCAAATCCTGAGCGATTCCAATCGTCTAACTGTCAAATTCCATACTAATTTGACAGTTAAACGATTGGAATCGCTCAGGATTTGGTGAGCGTAATATAGGGGCAGATCACATTTGACAAAAGTATACCGATTTTTTACAATCATTAAACATGTCCGTATGTGCGAGCGGCACGGCTGCCAGACGTAAGAGCAGCCTTAAGCCGATGTACATAAACTTGACTGAACCTTACGTTTGTAATTTAACTTGTGTGAAGTTATGGCGGGTCCCTTGCATTATCCTATTAGTTTAGGTGCATTTTGAGATAATAAACATTGGGTTTATTGTTTGCCGTATGTTGAAAGAATTGTTTCTAAAGAATCTATTTACGAAAATTACGATTGTTGGTTGTTTTTCCTATGTTTAATTAAGTTTTGCTTTATTAGGACTATTTAACACAAAGGATAGCGCATCGCGCTGCGCCTGTGTATTTTCTTACGAGTAGGTACCTCGGGATACCGCCGTTTAGCCAAAGTATTTTTCGCCAAATTTTACTTCCCAATAAACTTATGGCATCAGTTTCATTTCCCAAATGAAACTTTAGCAAGTTTTCATTTCGCATTTTATTCATTTGGTCAAATTATAATTTCGCATAATTTTACTGCGTCAAGTTTTATTAAGACAAACGTTTATTATGCTAAAAATATAGGTGCGACGAAGCGCGTAGCGTAGCGGAGCGCGTAGGAGCGTGTTAGGTTGAACATGTAAGACCGAAAACTAACCGAAATTATAAGTGTAGGTTAATTTCCAAGCCAAGCAAATATTGACCTAGTATTTATTTGGTAAACAATAACTTGCCATAATAACTTTTGCTAACTGTTTATTTGCTTTAAGTTGTTTTGAGAAATGTTTTTTTGCCAAGTGATAATTTGCGGAAAATAGTTTGGGAAGTAATACTTTGGGAAACGATTTTTGGCAATACATTAGTAAACCAGGTACCTCACCTGTCAATGCGAGAAGCATTGGCGTGTTCTGGAAAATAAATCTTTAAACACCAATGCTAAAATAAAACATCGTAAGCGCCGGAGGTGTTAACGTACCCTCAGCGTTTGAGATTGCCCATCTGCGGTGGGCACGCGTGGTGGTTTAGGGGCTCTAGAGGTAGTAACATATAGCGTCACTGAGGAAAAAAAAAACCTCATTTTTACAGATCGAATTTGCAAAAAGGGTCTGTACTGTCTCTCAATCATGTTAATAGTAGATTATGCATTAAGGGGATAAAGCAGTGTATTATGTCTCGGGCGATATTTTGAACCCCAAGGACGAGGGATCCTAGGGTTAACTCACGAGCGAAGCGAGAGAGTTACAGAGTCGAGGCCGAGGGGTTCAAAAACGCCCGAGACAAATACACTGCTTTATCCCCAAAATGCATACTCTACTTTATATAAACACTGCGAGGCAATAAAACATAATACAATTAAAAAGAAAGTACTTACTTTATTAATTTTACAATTAATAAAGCTAAAATACGCTATTTTGTTACAAAGATTTGCAGTTTAGCGCCTTTTCGTTCTATTTGTTTTTTTTTTGTAGTGGCAAATTCTTCTTCATGCAGGTTTCTATGAAAAGTTTCATTCTAATTTTGAATACATTCTCCTTGATTTAGGGCTCTATGAAAAGTTTTCATTCTAATTTTGAATAAATTCTTCTTGGTGTAGGGCTCTATGAAAAGTTTATATTCTAATTTTGACGTTTGGTCATGGATTGCAAGGAGCTCGTATATTGAATGTTGATTGCATTCCAAATTCAAATGTCATAATTCCCTAGGGGATTATGAAATTCAGTACATTTATAATGACCCGGCTAGACCATAGGACACAAATGACTTGCTTTAAGTTGAGTTTGCATGACACATAATATGCCATTGACGAGCAGGTGTTATATAATAGTAATTTTTAGGACCCATGGCCGTGAAACTAAGGCAAAAAACCTAGTACTATATATTATCTAGTCCTAGATTTTTTGTCTTAGGTTATCTAGTCGATACTAAGCATTAACGCGAAAAACGGCCGTTTTTGGTATAAATGCTGTCTAGTCCCGGGTTCGTGATCCTAGGCTCTTTGTCGTGGGTCCAAAAAATCACTGTTAACACGATTGAGAGATATAAAAAAAAACATGTTTATTTATAAGAAAAGATTACAATAAATTATGGTCGATGGCGACTCCCACACTAGACGCAGCCTGTGTCGCGTCGGGTGACGGGTAGAACACGCACTTCATAGTTAGCACATTACACACACTTTGCAAATACGATCTGTAAAAGAACCTATGACCTTTCCTCGGTGGCGCTAGTGTTATTCCCTGGAGCCTCTTAAGCCCGTATCTCTGTCTGTGACCTACAGTGCACTGCTGTGGGATGGGTAAATACGCTGCATAATTTTTTAAGCCAATATCAATGTAATTTCGCGCGCGCGGCGTGACGCGTAACCTTTTGTATTGTAGATGTGCCTCTTTACGTACAATACGAACATTTTGGAAATCGTTATTATTATAATTTTATGGCGCCTCGAGTTATTGGTTGTGTACCATGAAAGTACATAAGTGTATATAAAAGTACATTGCGAATCTTCTTTCGTAACTAAAAGACAGTTTACACAGTAATACATGGTGTACGAAAATGATTTTATTTTATTTCACTAATCCGCTCTAAGATCTAAGATAATCCTTAAATACTTTTGATGTTTGACCACAAGTGCAAAAAAAATCTACATTTCAAAATAATCATCTAAACATTATTATTATTGTTTAATACTTTTATTGCACTTAGCCTGATGCTAATGGCCAAGTGCAGGCATCGGCGAAATTTCGAGCCTCTTTACAAAATGCTCTGTATTACGTACAGGCAGCGACATCTGGCTGAAGTAATTTACATCACCGGCTCGGCACGGGTGGAATTTTTAGCCTCTACATAGGTTTTTAAAATTGTCCTTAGCACGGATTAGTGCAGCAAAGAATATGTTACGGACGTACTTCGACCAAATAGGGGATGTATTAGTAAAGGGCAGGATAAAAAGTACCCGAATGTTGAGGAAGCGAAAGTGATCTGTCAGGATCGCGGCAAGTAAAAGTCCCTGATCTCTGCCTACCCCTCTGGGATACGGTCGTGAGTTTATGTACCTATGTATGTGTGTAAATAATTGATCCACCCCTAAAACATTTAACATGACTGCAAAGAGCAGAGGGGGAAAATAAGGTAAGATTGAATCCGTGTGGCGCCGGATTAAGAATAGCGTCACTCCATTACCTTCCATGGATGTCGTAGAAGGCGACTAAGGAATTAAATTACTAGGAGACGGGCAGCAGCGTCTTCCTGAGATGCCAACCGCATACTGGGATCGCCAACCCGCCTGCCAAGCGTGGCGATTATGGAAAACCCCCACATGGTTGTGTTCGAAGCTTGGAAAACCATGAGGGAGGTATAGGACATTTGACGCAGTGGGCGTCAAATGATGAAGACTGAATAGACATATTAATATAATGCTATACAATAAAATACACGCTACTGGAGAGCAAGGCAATGATACTTAAAATTTACCATACCTAATGATGAGAACGAAGTAGGTATGAATATAGTACAATATGTAAATATAATAGAGGACATACAGCTGAGACTGAGAGATTCGCCAGGCTCCATCTGTCGACGTGTATAAGATAAAAGTTCATGAGCGTTACTTTGGACTTCAATAAAGATATCCCGTATCTATGTAGTTATATCTAGTATTAGGCTATATCATCATCAACCCATTATGTCCCCACCGAGGGGCACGGGTCTCTTCCCTGAGGAAGGTATAGGCCATACTCCACCACGGGGGCCAAGTCCGGATTGGTGGAGGCTTGTAGACTAGTAGCTCGTCTACTGTCAGAAGTTGTCAAGCCGCCCTAAGGCCTCTGACTTGGCTTAACGACTGCCATCTATCGACGGCAGCTGGCACCAACAGCTTAACGTGCCTTGCGAAGCACGGAACCGCTCGGAAAAATGCCACTAGCGTTAGGCATAGACGGCGACCCATCCGTGCACTGAACGCGCCCAGTGTTGCTTAACCTTCGTGATCGTTTAAGATCACTCAGGCAGCCGGGGCTACGAGCGATTCAGATCACTCAGGCAGCCGGGGCTACGAGCGATTCAGATCACTCAGGCAGCCGGGGCTACGAGCGATTCTATTAGGCTATATGTATGTAAGTAATATTTATGGTACAGGGGCGTCAGTTTATGAATGTATGTAGGTAGGTACTACTCTGTAGGTATTAGTAGATAGTGGTGGATAGGTACAAGTGAAGAAATAAGTAAATAAAAATGACGAATGCTCCTCTCCTGCCTGTACCTCCTGCAGGTTGATAGGTAGAAAATGCCATTAGCATTAAGTCCACCTTTTTTACACTGTCTTTGTGCAATAAATAATTAATAATAATGCTATCTAGTCCTAGGTTCGTGATCCTAGGCTCTCCGCCAATGGGTCCCAAAAATCCCCATCAACATGATTTAGAGGGACACTTTTCGCTGACACGATCTGTAAAAGATTTTGTTTTTCAGTGGTGGCTCTAGTTCCTTACTGCCGACACAGCGATCGTCGTAGATTCGATTCTGACAGCAATCCGATGAGTCCAAAGTCCTTAGTTCCTAGTATAGCAATGGCCATAAATGACAATACCAACCAAGTGAACTTGAACTGATCAATTGAACTGGGCCTCATAAGAAAGCTCAAGGTCACACAATGAGCTGTGGAAAGGGCTATGCTCGGAATTTCTCTACGAGATCGAATCAGAAATGATGAGATCCGTAGGCGAACGAAACTCGTCGACATAGTCCAGCGGATTAGTAAGTTGAAGTGGCAGTAGGCGGGGCACATAGCACGCAGAACTGATGGCCGATAGGGCCGAAAAGTTCTCGAATGGAGACCACATATCGGCAAGCGTAACGTAGGACGACCAGCCACAAGATGGACAGATGACCTCATCCAATTGGCAGGAAGACGCTGGATGCAAGCCGCTTCCGACCGGTCTTTTTGGAAATCCATGGAGGAGGCCTATGTCCAGCAGTGGACTTCTTGTGGCTGAATGATGATGATGACGAACTGATCAATCAATCAGCCCGCATTCGTTCACTGTTGCACAAGGCCTTTCCCATAAGACATGTCACAATCATCCTTATTCAGCCGTTGCCAGGAGTCTGCCGCCTCAGATCGACGACGGTCCGACGAGCTGGTGGGCGTCCTAAGGTGCGTTTGCCAGTTCCTCCACTCGAGAACCTTAGCGTCCTTATACACGGGCGGCAACAGTGCCAACTGCAGCCGTCGAAAAAGACGTGACTCGCCCCGTCTCTTCTGTGTGGGCTTCACCGTCCCTTCAGTACATTTTGTATGAAAGTGAATTTTATTAAGAACCATGTCCTACCACTATGATGTATTAGCCCCGGGCCACACAGAAGGGACGTGGGGTGGGGGCGCGACGAAGACGTGACTCGTTGTAGAGAAAGCGCGCCCTCGCCCCGTCTTTTCTGTGTGGGCTTCATTCCGTGCGGTCCCTTCAGTACATTTCTGCACCCTCGTCCCACGTCCCTCTGTGTGGCTCGGGCCTCAGTAAATCAGATTGGTGCTATTCGACAACAGATGGAGTAATAAATTAGTTTTCCTGTTCAGCAATAGATGGCGCTTCGTAGATTTTTCTTATTGTTTTTATCTTTATTGGGTAGGTACCTAGATTGAGTTTTTTTCTCAGGTTTTTTTAATGAATAGAGAAATATGTAGGTATACATGTGGTGAAATTTGAATAAAATATAAGTAATGATGAGTAGACAAAAAAATCTGGTTGAAAGCGTAGAACATTATTTTATTTCTGAACGAAAATTCGTACATTTGTGAGCATTTGGGCGTCGTCACTAGTGAGGTGCTTTTCTTGTTTATCGACACTCGATGCCCCTGACCTCAATTGGTTCTTTGGTGTAGGTACCTACATACAATAAAGAATATTCTATCTATCTATCTCCATTGTATTATAATTTAATTGTCCTTCGCAGTACTCTGTTGTCCTTTTTCTACCTATGTTGTAGTTGTTGTACATATTAATCCTTTGTCCACTGTCACTCTCTATTGTTTTCAGTTTGCACCATTGCTTCCTCTGTTGACCCAGTGCCGGATTAAGCACGGGGCCTTTGTTTGCTTTAGGTTGTTAAGTTAGTGGCACCTAAAAAATAAAAAAAAATGTTACGAATATTTTTTTTGGATTAATTTGAAAGTACTAGAATTAATCTATTCGGCTAATCATATTCAATATTCATCAAAGTGATTAAGATGTTTTATGTTTGTTACAAAGTACTAGAGTGCATGTGTTGATGTGATGTCAATATTTACCAAACATAATTTTCGATTCATCGATACGCCTAGCACACCACTATTGAAACTTACATCCTCTTTACCGTGTTATCATAGCTGTCAAAAGCTACGACGTTCGTTCCAGCAACACAATACGTTTTTCCAATGAATTCGTTGAAAATACTGCAAAATAACAACTCTAGTGCTCGAACCAAAGTCTAATATTCATATTAGTTAACAAACACGACTAATAACTACCCGAATAGATGTGAAAACGGACCAAAATTCGCGTTTCCGCTACGTCGGCTTCCCACTGGGTGTGGGGTCGTGTTTGTCTAAACTGCGTGGTGAATCATGTCCGTAAGTGAGAAGGTGTCCCTCTCGGACGCCCTGAGCAATGTTGATGTTCTGGACGAGCTCACTTTGCCGGGTAAGTGGCTTCGAGTGCACTTATGTACTGGTACCATGGTACCCTAGTCATTTAACTTCGTGCTCAAAGTGTAAGAAACCGTCATAAGACTACTGAAATAAATAACTTCCACACAACACATTCGCTTGTTCTGGTCTCAAACTAGGATACTCTGTGCTATGGACCAGGCAAGGCCATTTAATTATCAGTAGAACGCTGGACACTTGTTTTTTAAGTTACATACATTTGAGAATATGTTGTAGCAATACTACTAGCTAAGGGTGAAGAAAAACATCATGAGGAAACCCTAGTGTTCATAAACCTCTGCACTTGCTACATACAATGGCCCTACTATGAGGCAAGTGGGGAAATGTCAGGTCTAACAGGAAGTTATTATATCCTGTACACATTGGGAACATTATCAGATTTATTTATTTTTATAATATACAATATTATTAAGACAGAAACATCTAGTCTGAGTTGGGGGGCACCTTTGCCCAGAAGTGGGACACAAAGGAGGCTATGTTAAAAAAAAATATATTTTAATTAATATTATTTTCCCTCACACCTCAGATGAGCAACCCTGCATTGAGGCAGCACCATGCTCTATCCTGTACCAGGCCAACTTCGATACAAACTTCGAAGATCGCAATGGATTCGTCACTGGAATTGCCAAGTACATTGAGGAGGCTACGGTTCATGCTAACCTGGTATGTGGTATAGATTAAGAATCTTAATGTTTCTGTACCTTAAAAGAAAAAACGGAACCTTTATAGGATCGCTTTGTTGTCCGTCCATCTGTCTATCAAGACCCTTTATCTTAGGAATGCATGGAGGCAGGTATCCAGTTGAAATTAAAACCATATACTCAGGTCTACAGTCCCTTGAAGCTGTGAAAATAATCATTCTTCTAAGTTAATGTAAAAAAAAGATACGGCAGTTTATGCTGCAAAAAAATGTATATTTGAACACACAAGACAATCAAAATTTATAATTTTAGCTATGAAATTTCGCAAGTAATATCATCTTATACTACGAATACGGGGAAAAATATGAAACTATACATTTGTAATTAAATCATAAAAAAAATAGTCTGAAGTTCGGGAAAGGCTTGGAAAAAACTGCAAGACTCAATTCCTGAACTATTTGTAATATGTAAGTATCTACATAAAAAAATTGTACAGATCCTCGTTGCGCGAGTCTGACACGCGCTTGGTCAGTTTTTTATAAAAACACTTCTCATAAGCAGTTTAATTTAAATGGCCTGTGGCAAAGAGTTTTGCAGTTATTTATAAAAATTCGATTCCTCTAAAACACAAAATTAAATAATAAATCTGAATTTGCATGGATATTTATTCAGTCTATCAAGACCACGGGACTTGCAAAAGTACCGAAACGTCGGAAAATTGTAAAATGAAAAAATAAACGAGTAAATATCCGTAATTTTTTATTATGTGTCGTGCTCGTGTTAACCTTAGAAAATACTACAAAATTAAATGCAGTCTAAATAGTCTTTCCCTTTACCACAGACAATGGGGAACTTGCGTCTAACTTAGATTGGAGTGACGTTGCTTTTATACCATAAAAGTCATATAAAAACTTAGAAAAAAATTAAAAATAGAACAAAATATTTTTTTCGGCGTCACAAAATATGCGAAAAATAAAGTTACTCTAATAACATAAAACTAATTAGATTTCGTTTTGTCATTGAATTCTGAACGTTTTCTGATAAGGGTGTATATTATATGCATAAAAACATTATTTTACGAGATAACTAAAATATTGATAAACGCTTCATACATTAGAAGCGTTACGTTAGGTGGTAACGTCATAGTTCAAGATCGATTTGTATGGCGCGTTTTAGTACCACGTGACTAGATTGAGTTTTCAACTGGTTATATCATAAAAAGTATTAGTTGCAGAGAAAAAATATACCACGTTTATTTATCTTTTAACGTGTCCTCTCCTATTCTAGAGGACTATTAGGCTCGGAGCCCACTGATCTGGCGCCTGGCAAGGACATGGCGTGGACATAATTCTGTTTCATTCAAATACCGTACCGAGCACACGGTCATTTAATAAGCTCATTATTTTAACAAACTCAACGGCCTTTCGTCGGACGTGCTATAGGACGCCATTTCGGCGCCCGCGCCCGATTGCAGCCACTTCGCAGTCAGCGCGAACGTGCGCGTATGACGGATGTCTTTTAGTGACGACATCGAGTTTAATATGACATTCTGTGAATTAGTCGAGAAACATCCAGTCATTTATGATTGTACTAGCCATGATTATTGTAATAGAATCATTCAGGACAAAGTATGGCAGTAAATCGGAAAAGAATATGGCTTTAGGTCTCGCATTGATACATACAGTCTTGAAGGTTTACTAATGTATTGCCAAAAATCGTTTCCCAAAGTATTACTTCCCAAACTATTTTCCGCAAATTATCACTTGGCAAAAAAACATTTCTCAAAACAACTTAAAGCAAATAAACAGTTAGCAAAAGTTATTATGGCAAGTTATTGTTTACCAAATAAATACTTGGTCAAATTTGTGGGGTCGCAGTTCTAATCTAACTTAACCCACTTTTCTGGTAACAGTTGGTGACTGTGGGGGGTCACAGTTCTAACCTAACCTAACCCACTTTTCTGGTAACAGTAGGTGTCTGTGGGGGTCGCAGTTCTAACCTAACCTAACCCACTTTTCTGGTAACAGTTGGTGTCTGTGGGGGGTCACAGTTCTAACCTAACCTAACCCACTTTTCTGGTAACAGTAGGTGTCTGTGGGGGTCGCAGTTCTAACCTAACCCACTTTTCTGGTAACAGTTCGTGTCTGTGGGGGTCGCAGTTCTAACCTAACACACTTTTGTCTTAATGAAACTTGACGCAGTAAAATTATGCGAAATGATAATTTGACCAAATGAATAAAATGCGAAATGAAAACTTGCTAAAGTTTCATTTGGGAAATGAAACTGATGCCATAAGTTTATTGGGAAGTAAAATTTGGCGAAAAATACTTTGGCTAAACGGCGGTATCCCGTCTTGAATCCTGTGCTGATTTCCACACAGGATGAACTCAGTACCGTCGTGGCACCTGCATATTTATTAATTGTACGAGAGCGAGAGCGTCTTCGTCTTCGGACGACGACATGGCCCGATATATTGCAATTATATACTACATGCTGAAAACCCTTCGCTCCACGCCTTTTATCGTCATGCCTGTGCCATGTCTGCGCCAGACGCCAGATCAGTGGGCTCCGCGCCTCAGAATCGTGGCAAGTGGCAGGCCCTGATCTCTGCCTACCGCTCCGGGGTACAGGCCCGTGTTTGTGATATGTCATTATGTTACAAAAACAGGCCATACAAATCGGATTCAACTGTATTGTCACAAGGTGGGCGTAACCACATATTATGTCTAAAGCATTTATCAATACTTGATTTGTCGCAAGTCCACGATGTTTCGCAGTTTAAGAGACCTTTGAAACCCCGAAATTGTAAAGGTTTTTGTGTGAGTTTTTCTATGTCTTCTGTGTTCTAAATTTTATCAGGCTGGAGACACTAAGGTAAGCCTGCAGGGATATTCGCAAGCGGCTGGAGCTCCTGGAGGAGCTGGGGTGGCAGGAATAGTTATTAAGCGCTGTCTTCCGTTACACAAAATAGGCTCAAGAGCATTCGAGTTGCAGAAACTCACCAATACCAACCAGGGTCATTCCAATTATACTTCTGTCCAACAGAACGAGCTCTTAGAAGAGGGCAACGCTCACGCGGTGATGCTGTATACGTGGCGTTGTTGCTCGCGCGCCATCCCGCAGCCGCGCTCCAACGAGCAGCCGGATCGCGTGCATATTTACGAGCGGACCGTGCAGGTGTTGGCGCCTGAAGTTGATAAGCTGTTGCAGTTCATGTACTTCCAGGTGAGTTCTGCTCCCCTGGTACACCCGTAGAGCTGCATAGATTGGTTTCCGTATTGAGAATCACCTATAAGTTTTTAATCTGCGGCTATTCGGCGGTGGGTCGTCTTCCTGCACTGACAAGATTTCTAGTGTATTGCTCAGAATTTTTGATAACTCAGCACTTTTTTGACCGCTGCGTATTGAAGCTGAATTACACAATGGAGGGATGATTTCTTCCTGCACTCTACTGGAACTTCAGAGGCACGATCAGTCGACTGCTCATCACTGAGGCGATACTAGTACTTTCAAGACAGTCTTATTTATTTGCAGTGTTTCACTTGTTCACACATATCCCCAGGATTTATCAAAATATCTGTTCGATTTCTGCATTCCAAGTACCTGTTTCACCTGTAAACAGTTTTATGCTCCTACTCTGTCTCTAGCGCTCTACTACGTTGGACAGAGTCAGTGAAATCTTTCTCGAAGTACAGACAGCTATGTAGAAGGTGGTTTTAAAGACACATTCAACACGAGAGCAAGAACAAGAACTTACTGGACAAACACATCACTGACCAAAAGAAAAAAATAACCAAGTGAAACTGGATGCGGGCAATTATCAGTTGTTCCAACTGCCTGCCCGTCTACAAATAATAATAATAATAAAATAATAATCAGCTGCGGTCTAGCGAGCACCCGGACCGCGTGCACTGCACCGTGGACCGTGGTCGACAAGCTGCTGTAGTTCATGTACTTCCATAAGAGTTCTGCGTTCCTGGTACTTTTCGAGAGTGACAGAGGTGTCCGTTCAGAAATTGATGCAACCAAGATCCACTAAGTCCGTGAGAGGCTCTCAGCTACTACTGCGACTAGAAATGTGTGAGCTCAAATACCTAGGTAGGTACTTATTAAAATATTTTTTCATTGCTCATACTCTGAAAGGGGGTCATTGTTCATCCAGGCACCGTGCTGAAAGTGGTACATGCCTGCTCTAAAGCAGAAAAGTATTAAAAAATAGTAGTTTATGCAACTGTCATATAATGAAGGGTATAATAGTAACGAGTGTTTTAATACCCGTGTTATATGCAGTTTCATACACTACTTTATCTTCACTAATGCAATTAAAAATTAAATTCACGCGTACGTGTATAATCACAGTGATTTTGCTGCCATTAAAATTTAACCAATGAGAGCGCAGCTGCGCGCTTCAATAAAACGCGACCAACCTGATTGGCCCTGCAATCAAGTTGGTCGCGTTTTATTGATGTTATAATGAGATTTTACGATATCGATGTGAATATTATACCATCATGTGAAATTGCTTAAATTGAGTGTTTTGTTGTCTGCGCTATAACAGTAGTAATTATAAGTCAAGTATTGAAAACATAAGTAGAATGTTACAACATTAGTGTAGATAAAAATATTTAAGACACAGATAAAACCACCAAATACGCAAATTCAAAATGGCCGTCTTTCGCGGTCGCGCGCCATCTTGCGAATTGTGATGTACGGCTAGCACAAGTTGGCGTTATCTCGCCGCGAGCTAGACCATCCGTCTGTTTCGGCGTGATTTCCTTAAGTTTTATATCTTAAACTTGTTTTTATCTTTTAGTGATTAACATTAATAATTAATTTCTCTAACGCTCAATAACTGTACAAACGTTAATATTAATTTCAAGTGACTTTGTTTTTTAATAAAATAATTTTGATTTCAAGTGACTTTGTTGTTTAATAAAATAATTTTGATTTTAACTGGCTTGTGTTTCCTTTCCTCGTATTCGTAAAGAAAAGTAGAGTGTTTTACTCGGGTGATAGCACCCATTTCTGCCTCGAACTATTGGCGCTCTCACTTCGTTCGAGCGCCAAAACATCTCGTCAGGAATGGGTGCATTTCAGCCCTCGGTTAACAATCTACTATTTTTTTTGTAAAGTGTTTTCGACCCGCGTCTTGGCGCACCTACAGATTCTTGTTTGGTAATTTTTTTTCTACTCTTATATTTTTGTATGAAGCGATCGAGCGCGTCTGCGAAGAGTTGGCGTTACTATTACATTGGGAACCCACTCTTTTTGTACTACGTCTGGAGTGTCCTGCCCACTTCTGCAAACCTGGTACGTCCACCTTAAAGTCTCCACATCTTAATTGCCAGCTGACTTGTCGTCTCTCTCTCTCTCTCTCTCTCCAGCGCAAAGCCATCGAGCGCCTCTGCAGCAAGGTGCGCCGTGTCTGTCACGCGAAGAAACGTCATCACTTCGTTTCCGAGACTTACTTGCTGCTCAGCCATTCTGCTATTTCTTCTTGACACTTGAATACTGCCTTAAGTCTGATCTTAGTCTGGTGCTCTTTCGAGAGTTCCCGTCTCAATCACGCAGGGATGGTACTCGTTCTTACTGGCTTTGGAACGACGTCCTGCGCACTTCTGCAGACCTGGTATACTCAGTACACTCTTGAAGACTTGTCGTCTCTTTCCCTCCAGCGCAAAGCCATCGAGCGCTTCAGCAGCAAGGTGCGCCGTGTCTGTCACGCGAAGAGACGACATCACTTCGTTTCCGAAACTTACTTGCCGCTCAGCCATTCTGGTATTTCTTCTGACACTTAAATACTGACTTAAGTCTGATCTTAGTCTGGTGCTCTTTCGAGAGTTCCCGTCTCAATCACGCAGGGATGGTACTCGTTCTTACTGGCTTTGGAACGACGTCCTGCGCACTTCTGCAGACCTGATATACTCAGTACACTCTTGATGACTTGTCGTCTCTTTCCCTCCAGCGCCAAGCCATCGAGCGCTTCAGCAGCAAGGTGCGCCGTGTCTGTCACGCGAAGAGACGACATCACTTCGTTTCCGAAACTTACTTGCCGCTCAGCCATTCTGGTATTTCTTCTGACACTTAAATACTGACTTAAGTCTGATCTTAGTCTGGTGCTCTTTCGAGAGTTCCCGTCTCAATCACGCAGGGATGGTACTCGTTCTTACTAGCTTTGGAACGACGTCCTGCGCACTTCTGCAGACCTGGTATACTCAGTACACTCTTGATGACTTGTCGTCTCTTTCTCTCCAGCGCAAAGCCATCGAGCGCTTCTGCGGCGAGGTGCGCCGTCTCTGTCACGCGGAGAAGCGACGCGACTTCGTCTCCGAGGCGTATCTGCTGACGCTCGGCAAGTTCGTGAACATGTTCGCGGTTCTCGACGAACTGAAGAACATGAAGAGCTCCGTGAAGAATGATTACTCCACGTACCGAAGGTGAGCCCAGTGTGGTTTTATGCTCTCCTGATCGTTATTTTCGATGTATGGTGTACAATTTTATTTTTATAAAAACACTGTTTCTCTAAAACACTTCTCGCAGGCAATTTAAATAATCTGTGTTTACATCTTTCCCTTTACTACTGGATTTAAACTGCCTCTGAGGAGAGTTTTGGAGAAATAGTGAACTATCGCGTTTAGACCCGTTTTCTCGTACACTAACAAGCTGTTAATCTACTGTTAACAGATGTCAGTGGGTGTTTTTGTATGCACTTTGGTCAAGTGACAGCTGTTAACAGTAGATTAACAGCGTGTTAGTGTACGAGACCGAGTTTCTCGTGTCGAGCATCGCGAGTCATTAACCGGCCAAGTGCGAGTCGCGCACGAGGGGTTCCGTACCATTAGATTATTATCTATACAACATTAGACAAAGATCGAATTTGAGAACAGCTCCATCTATAGAAACCAACAAGAAGCGTTTAACATTGACATGTAACGACATGACATCGGCGCTGTGAAGGTTACATAGATGGCCGCCAGATGGCGAGCGCTGTCTTTAGACAACGTTTGTTGTATGGGAGCCCCCCTTAAATATTTATTTTAATATGTTTTTAGTACTTGTTGTTATAGCGGCAACAGAAATACATCATCTGTGAAAATTTCAACTGCCTAGCTATCACGGTTCATGAGATACAGCCTGGTGACAGACAGACAGACAGACGGACAGTGAAGTCTTAGTAATAGGGTCCCTTTTGGCACCATTTCGGGTACAGAACCCTAAAATGTCAAACATCTTCACAAACGTTGCAGGGCCGCCCAATTCCTCAAAGTGATGTCAGACAGCCAGAGTCTCCAAGAGTCTCAGAACCTCTCAATGTTCCTGGCGACCCAGAACAAAATCCGGGACACTGTCAAGGACGCCCTGGAGAAGATCAACGGTGTGTCATTTGCATTCTTTTGAGTGTCAGTAACGTCTTCGATCTTTTCATAATACTTTTTACGGTGCAGAAGGCGTAATGTATGCAGCCTCATTATGTTTTGGAGAATACAGCAACTGAGCACCTCTTTGCGTCTCGCTGACGCAATATAGACGGCAATTTTTTTTGAGTCAGTGGCAAATGTTGTCCAATCCCTATTGAGTTAGTGATTATACCACTGCCAAGCTCAAAATCAATGGTATGGTAACCTTGCAACCTCTTTGTGTGTGCTGTAGCCTTAGTACTTTTGTGGACCTCAAGAAGGTTCTTGGTTGTACTAAAAGTGCACAAATAGTTAATTTAAGAAAGGGATTGAACAAGTAAGCTTCTCGTTCACACAATAGAGATGGCAATATTCTATGAGCGAGAGGCAAATAGTTGTCCAATCCCTTTCTTTGTATAACAGTGTTATACTGCTGCACGAAACACATCCATGCAGCAGAATAGAGTGTGAATACAAGTCACTGTGTGCTGCTTTTCTAATAACCTTATTATGTATTTACTAGGTTACGAAGACCTGTTATGCGACGTGGTGAACATCTGCGTACACATGTTCGAGACGAAAATGTATCTCACACCGTGCGAAAAGCATATGCTGGTCAAGGTGAGATCAATTTTGAACTTTATTTGCGCTGGAAACTGAGAAGTTTCTCTGCATATTCGCGTGGCATCGTTCTTGGCCAATCAAAAGAAGAGGGCGTGGCCTGTAAATTCTTCATGTGTTGGCTTACGAATTCGAATTTTGAAATTTTTATGCGGAAGCGATATTAGTGCACTAATCGGATAGCAGTAAGGTGTGGCTTCTGAATTGGAAGGATTTAATTTAACCAATCACGAGGGAGGCTTTATTGGAAAAATGGGCCTGACTTAATTTATTTTCCAAAAAAATTACAGCCAGCTCTATGAAAAGAGGTTTATTATCGAGACATTACATACTTCTTACTTCTCTTGTGTTCTTATGTTGCCCTGGTACATTTATTCGGAAAAGGACGTTACAGAAGCAAATATTTTCCCATTTTAGTACGAGACAGGCTTTCAGAGAGTGGGCTTAATCACCACGCGTGCCATTTCATGCGTTGAGCTATGTGAATATCTCAGACACTCAGGTTTCCTCACTATGTTTTCCTTCACTTTTAGCGAGTGGTATTGCTACTCCAAATTCACAAGTGACAAACTCGCGTCATCGACATTAGTAAACCAAATAAAAATTAATTTCAATTTTAAATAATTCTATGTACATATAGTCTGCACAGATCTTTTTGGCGGTAAACAAAGTCATAGATCGTTTGCACATCGCCTAGGCACTGTCTTGACAGTGTATGTGTGATTAATTTATTAATCATAATAGTAGATTATGAATTAAGGGGATAAAGCAGTGTATTATGTCTCGGGCGATATTTTGAACCCCAAGGACGAGGGATCCTAGGGTTAACTCACGAGCGAAGCGAGGAATCCCGAGGCCGAGGGGTTCAAAAACGCCCGAGACAAATACACTGCTTTATCCTCAAAATGCATACTCTACTTTATATAACACTGCGAGGCAATAAAACATAATACAATTAAAAAGAAAAAGTTTTCATTCTAATTTTGAATAAATTCTTCTTGGTGTAGGGCTCTATGAAAAGTTTATATTCTAATTTTGACGTTTGGTCATGGATTGCAAGGAGCTCGTATATTCAATGTTGATTGCATTCCAAATTCAAATGTCATAATTCCCTAGGGGATTATGAAATTCAGTACATTTATAATGACCCGGCTAGACCATAGGACACAAATGACTTGCTTTAAGTTGAGTTTGCATGACACATAATATGCCATTGACGAGCAGGTGTTATATAAATAATAATAAAGTGGATTATATTAAATAAATAAATAAATAATTGTACTACGATCTGCGACTATGTTCACGTTACCGCCAAAACGGACTATATCTATGTAATGTTGGTATTTTAGGGTAGGTAGGTTAGCTGGAAGAAAATACTTACTAGTATTAAGCTCGCCTTTGTACAAACACCTCTTGTGCAATAAAGTATTTTTGAATTGAATTGAATTTATTTCAGGTAATGGGTTTCGGATTGTTCTTGATGGACTCTGACATCTGCAATATCAACCGACTGGACCAGAAGAAGAAGATCCGTCTCGACCGTATAGATAGAATCTTCAAGGTGTGGTATTATGTTCCTTTAATTTTATTTCTGTCTTCAAAAATCCGGCCAAGTGTACGTTGGGCCACACGCAGTGAAGGGTTCCGCAGAAAAAGGGGTTTTTTTATTTGCTTTACAGAACTACTTCATCAAAGTAATCTTCAATGGATTTTGTACGAAGTTTCCTTTCGTAAGTTGGTCGCCTGTGGGCCGGTTTGTTTAATTGAGAATTTCACTAAGTAAATTCGTAAGTCGGTCTGTCACGCTCTTTTCTGAGAGATTCGAAGAGGGAGGGAGGGGGGGGGGGGGAGGGAGGACGCCCTACTCTGACAAAAAACAATTGTTTTATGGACTTGTAGTGTGCGTTTTTATTGAAATTGTTTTTTTTTACATAATTTTAATCATTTACGGTCATAAAAGATAATGAGTTGTTTTTTTTCCAGAATCTGGAAGTGGTGCCTCTTTTCGGCGACATGCAGATTGCTCCGTTCAACTACATCAAGAGATCCAAGCACTACGATCCTAGCAAGTATGCATCCTACTAATAATAGGGGTTAAAGTATGAAATTGCCGTTTTATTGCAATAGGTTCTTTGAATTGACATAGAATCTTCATGGTTTGAGGTTTTCGAATGAAACTTTTTTCAAATGGTTTCTATGATGTTCTTTTTTTAAAAAATGTGAAACATTTGAATATCGACTTTCAATTGTTTTTGATATTCAATTTAGACAAGAAAGATGGATACTGCGAAAATTCGAGTGATTAAACCCACCCATTTTTCGTATTTTTTTATTTTATTGATTTGACGCAAGTGAGTCAATATTGTGGGTAAGGTAACGTTAAACCATGCCGCTAATTCCTGGGTAGTTTGACTAGGGTCGGCTTCCACTATCTCTCTTAATTCATCGTTATTCACCTGTGTGGGCGGTCTTCCTCGTGGTTCGTTCTTTAAGTCGAAATTTCCATCACGAAAGCGTTTAAACCAAAATCGCACGGTGCGTTCATTAGTAGACCCCTCTCCAAACGCAGCATTGATATTGCGGGCTGTTTGTGCCGCGTTAGTTCCGCGTCGGAACTCGTATTAAAAAATCACTCGAATTTTCGCAGTATCCATCTTTCTTGTCTAAATTGAATAACAAAAACAATTGAAAATCGATATTCAAATGTTTCACATTTTTTAAAAAAAGAACATCATAGAAACCCTTTGAAAAAAGTTTCATTCGAAAACCTCAAACCATGAAGATTCTATGTCAATTCAAAGAACCTATTGCAATAAAACCCCTTTCACTTTAACCCCTATTATTATAAATGTGAGAGTTTGTGAACATGTTTGGATGTTTCTTACTCGATCACGCAATAACGGCTGAACGGCGTACAGATAGACAAAGATCTGTATTGAGACATAGGATACTTGATATCTCGGTAAGGGAACGTACCCATACTACGTGACCCAGTGTTTCCGACCGGGTCTTGCCAAAAGTTACCAAAAAGCAGTGTTGCTAGCCGGGTCTTGCCAAAAGTTACCAAGAAGCAGTGTTGCCAGCCGGATCTTGCCAAGTTACTAAGAAGCAGTGTTGCCAGGTCTTGCCGAAAGTTCCCAAAAAGAGTCAAAAAAGTAACCGTCTGCTGTAAACAGTAACCTTACCTGTAATGTTAAGTAGTGAATTTGTGCGGGAGAGAAAGCACTTTGAGAGAGCACCTCGCTTACTCACTCCAGTGACTCAGTCGATTTTTCATTCACTAGTTGATTGTTTGTCTCTGATTCATTTTGTGCTTGTAATTTTGCTGTAGGCACTTGAACGTAACGTAAGTTATCACTTATTAAGTTATAGTAACTTTTTTATTGGTAAGGTTACTTTTTTTACCCTTTTTAGGAACTTTTGGCAAGACCCGGCTAGCAACACTGCTTCTTGGTAACTTTCGGCAAGACCCGGCTGGCAACACTGGGTCACGTAGTATGGCTATGATCCTTAAAGCGTTCCCGTGCTATAATATTTTATTGTTACCGTAACCTTTTTTCAAGGCAAACTCTAAGATATTTATTGCGTTGCCATGGTGACCGGAACGGTATAAACGGATTCTGTGGCGGTGCGAAGTTCGCCGGGGCAGCTAAGGGGGGGGGGGGGGGGGGGGGGGGTCATAAGTTTTCTTTATTTAGGTTTTGGCTAAGTTTATTTTATATATAGGCCCTAAGAAAAAAAGAGTTAAGAATAAGGATAAACTGTATTTGACAACATTACAAGGAATTACATACATAATCAGCCTATATACGTCCCACTGTAGGGCACAGGCCTTCTCTCAGGGAGAGAGTATGGGCTTAATCACCACGCGTGCCCACTGCGGATTGGTGATTTCAAGCGCTGTGGCATGTGCATAGCTCAGACACTCAGGTTTCCTCACGATGTTTTCCTTCACCGTTAGCGTGTGGTATTGCTACTATAACTTCACAATGTACATAACTTAGAAAACCATGTCATAGGTACATGCCCGCACTGGGAATCGAACCTGGGTCTCCCGCTTCCGAGTCCAATGTTCTACCCACTAGGCTACCACCGTATGCAGTAGATACATAATCCAGTTAATATCCTTACAAAGAATTACAAACAATAGGTGCATATTTTAAATACCTATTTAGAGGCTAAAAATTCCACCCCTGCCGGGACTTGAACCCGCGACCTCTGGCTCACTGTGCCAGAGCTCTCCCAACTGAGCTAATGGACAAGTGCAGGCATCAATGAAATTTCGAGCCTCGAGCCATTAGCTCAGTTGGGAGAGCTGTGGCACAGTGAGCCAGAGGTCGCGGGTTCAAGTCCCGGCACGGGTGGAATTTTTAGCTTCTAAATAGGTTTTTAAAATTGTCCTCAGCACGGGTTACCCCCGGTTTCTGGTACACTAACAAGCTGTTAATCTACTTTTAACAGCTGTCAGTGATTTTTTTTGTATGCACTTTGGTCAATTGACAGCTGTTAACAGTAGAGTAACAGCGTGTTAGTGTACGAGAAACTGAGGGTTAGTGCAACAAAAAGAATATAATAGGTGCATAATTAAGTTAGTAAACCATAGAACACATTTGGCAAAATACCTGTACCTACCTACATGAAACTTAGACACACAAAGTTATAACTTCTTGTACATTTGTGAAGTTATAGTAGCAATACCACACGCTAACGGTGAAGGAAAACATCGTGAGGAAACCTGAGTGTCTGAGCTATTCATATACCTCTGCGCTTGAAATCGCCAATCCGCGGTGGGCACGCGTGGTGATGAAGCCCGTGCTCTCTCCCTGAGAGAAGGCCTGTGCCCTACAGTGGGACGTATATAGGCTGCTCATGCTATGCTTATGCTATGCGAGTATGTTAAACAGAGTAAGTATAACCCGCGATCAAAATGGGATGTTACCTTGTCGAAATGAATTCGTCTATTAGTAAATAGCTAGAAACTCGCATCCGAATACAACACACGCAATTCGCAAAGACTATTTTTTTTCTTGAGGGCTGAATCAAAAAACATTTCGAGATCAACATCTAAGTAACCATATTTTCTATATTTAAGATAAATATTAAGGAAGATGAGCGTTATTTTTGCCAAAAAACAATAACCTTCATTTGACCTTCTGATGACGTCACATTTTAAAATAAACATAACATATGGCAACACTACGTGTCATAACTGTCATATGCATATCATTTCCTTGTCTATGAAAAAAACGTCTGTGACAGCAAATCACAGAAACAAAGTGTGACAGTTTGCGCGACGTTTCGGCGTGTGCACTCGAAAAATATGACGTCACGCTTTCAAATATTTTAAATAAATAATTTATAATAATAAACTTAACAAATCGCTGAAAAAATGAAATTAGTCTGTAGAAATTACTTCTGCTATAAGAAAAAAATATAAAACAAGATCAAAATAAAAAATATACTGCCCGAATTGGCATTTTGGTATTTTGTCACACCCTACATAGGAGGAATTACACCTTGTACAATCAACACGTCTCTTTAACACAGGTGGCCTCTGTCGTCGAACCCCAACCCCCTGTCCCCGCAGGCCGACCTCATGGTCCATTTGCCGCAAATACGCGAGGAGCATCAGAACTACATCTCGGAACTGGCGCGCTATAGCAACGAGGTAAGTGCGCCTTCTGTGCTCTTATGGGATGGTTTATGCCGCAAAAACGTTATTTTGACACTCAAGGGAATCAAACATTTTAGGGTACTTTCCGTTGACCTAGAACTCTGTGGCAAGTAATATATCGTCTTATACTCCAATTCCGGGGCAAAATCTGAAATATTACATTTTTAATAAAATCATTAAAAGAATTGTCTGAAGTTCTTGAAAAGCTCGGAAAAAACTGCGGGACTCGATTCCTGAACTATTTATAATATGTAAGTACCTACAAATTTGTACGGAACCCTCGGTGGGCGAGTTCGACTCGAACTTGTCCGTTTTTTTTTTGTCGTACATTTTTTGTTGGCAGAAAATTTATCGGCGACATGATCATAGTATCGATCCGTATCATAATGTCTAATGTTAACAGTAGATTCAGCATGTGAGTGTACAAGAAAGTGGACTATGGAAAGAAACGGGATTAGTCTCCAAATTATTTCTTGATGAGATCCGTAAACGAACGAAAGTCGTCGACATAGCCCAGCGGATTAGTAAGTCGAAGTGGCAGTGGGACATAGCACGCAGAACTGACGGCCAATGGGGCCGGAAAGTTCTCGAATGGAGACCACATATCGGCAAGCGCGGCGTAGGACGACCAGCCACAAGATTGACAGATGACCTCATCCAAGTGGCGGGGGGATGCTGGATGCAGGCCGCTTCCAACCGGTCTTTTTGGAAGTCCATGGAGGAGGCCTATGTTCAACAGTGGACTTCTTGTGGCTGAATGATGATGATGATTATTTATTAACGAGCTACGTGATTTTGTTCCAACAACCATCAGGTGACCACGACGTTCAAGGAGGCCGGCTCCGATTCTGAAAACAAGGCGGTGACAGAGCTCTGCCTGCGCGGTCTGCAACTCCTGTCCTCCTGGTGCTCAGTGCTTACCGAGCTGTGCTCCTGGAAGCTTCTGCATCCGACTGACCATCTGAACAACGCGAGGTGCCCGCCCGACGCCGAAGAGTATGAGAGAGTGAGTTGCCACTGTCGCCATGCTATCCTGGTACTTTTACACAGTATAAGCGGTATCCTTGTCCAGGATAATTTAATCGAATTTGAGTTTAGAGCAACAAGATTTTTAAAAAGCGAGTTTAGATTTGGAATAGTGGCCAGCTTGAGACAAAAGGAGTTTTGAATGTAACTGGTATGTGTTCGTATGAGCGACATGTGAAAGTGTCATGCTATCCTTGTACATTATGAAAAGATTCCTAAGTCTTGACGTGAGAATCTGTTGACATTAATTTCACGTTCCACCAAGTTTTACTTTGGAAGCTTCTACATCCGACCCGAGATGCCTGCCCGACGCCGAAGAGTACGAGAGAGTAAGTTGCCATTGTCGCTATGCTGTCCTGGTACTTTTCCTTTCCCTGGTATCTTACTAAACCCCTTAGGAACCCGAAAAATAGAATTTATATAACACCTGCTCGTCAATGGCATATTATGTGTCATGCAAACTCAACTTAAAGCAAGTCATTGTGTCCTATGGTCTAGCCGGGTCATTATAAATGTACTGAATTTCATAATCCCCTAGGGAATTATGACATTTGAATTTGGAATGCAATCAACATTGAATATACGAGCTCCTTGCAATCCATGACCAAACGTCAAAATTAGAATATAAACTTTTCATAGAGCCCTACACCAAGAAGAGTTTATTCAAAATTAGAATGAAAACTTTTCATAGAGCCCTAAATCAAGGAGAATTCTTTTTAATTGTATTATGTTTTATTGCCTCGCAGTGTTTATATAAAGTAGAGTACATATGCATTTTGGGGATAAAGCAGTGTATATGTCTCGGGCGTTTTTGAACCCCTCGGCCTCGAGATTCTAGCTTTAACTCCCGAGCGAGCGAAGCGACCGTGTCGCTTGCTTCGCTCGTGAGTTAACCCTAGGATCCCTCGTCCTTGGGGTTCAAAATATCGCCCGAGACATAATACACTGCTTTATCCCCTTAATGCATAATCTACTATTAGCACCTATTTATTGTCGCTATGCTATCCGTGTACTTAATTTTCAGGCTACTCGAAAAAATGATTTAAGAACGCGCGATATTAATTATTATTTTATTTAATTTAAAGTGTTTGAATTTCGAATAGTAATATGCCATAAACTGGCATTTCACAGGCGACCCGCTACAACTACACCTCTGAGGAGAAATTCGCCATGATCGAGGTGATAGCCATGATCAAAGGACTTCAGGTGCTCATGGCCCGTATGGAGACAGTATTCGCTGATGCCGCACGCCGGTCCATTTACGCCGAACTGCAAGACTTTGTGCAATTGATCCTGAGAGAACCGCTGCGCAAAGCAATCAAGAACAAGAAGGACTTGATACGCAGGTATGTCTGCTATTTTCGTTGCAGCAAGGTTGAGATTTGTAACCTACACGTGGAAGTGAAGTTTGATGTCTGAGGGCGCTGCGGTCCTAGTACTTTGCTGGAGTGGACATTTTGAATATGGAACGCTGATGGATCATGTTTAAAATCTTTTTTATTTAGCATTTTGTGCCGATTGAGATCCAGAGCCGATATTCAAATATCGAACGTTTCCATGTACTTAGCGTGGAATGCAAATGAGACGTGTTTGATTACGCTGCGGTCCTAGTACTGCTATGGAAAGTGGACCGTTTATGTTCGAAATAACTGAAGCCCAAATGAGACGAATTCACTACATCACTGTTCAATACATTCACTCGAGTGACTCTTAATTTTTTTTCTCTTTCATTCCTCGATCACAGGACGAGGTGAAAATGAACGTTCATGTCCTGGGTTCTTAACCTTAGGTGAATTCAATTACAGATAAATAAGAATGGTTCTCTCGAATGGAGACCACATATCGGCAAGCGCAGCGTAGGACGACCAGTCACAAGATGGACAGATGACCTCATCCAAGTGGTGGGAAGACGCTGGATGCAAGCCGCTTCCAACCGGTCTTTTTGGAAATCCATGGAGGAAGCCTATGTCCAGCAGTGGACTTCTTGTGGCTGAATGATGATGATGATAGAGAAATGAGACATCATCTCTCGAACAATAAACAATTTTTAACTAAGTAGCGCTCAGGTTATTTCTTGCTCCAGGCTGTTACTGTTTCTTAACCCGCTGATTGAAATGTTTAATGTAGTGTACCTGCCTACGCGATCTTAGGTTTACACCAACTGTTACTATGATAGGGACACATTGACGCTATTGTTTTATACTGGCAACAGCTGACCCGGCAAACGTGGTTTTTCCATATTAATAGCCTGCGATCTATTCTCAGATCTACCAAAAATACACAAAAAAAAAACCGGCCAAGTGCGAGTCTGACTCGCGCACGAAGGGTTCCGCACCATAATCAATACAACATTAAATAAAGATCGAATTTGAGAACTGCGCCATCTATAGAATCCAACAAGAAGCGTTTAACATTGACATTTAACGACATGACATCGTGAAGGTTACTTAGATGGCGAGCGCTGTCTTTAGACAACGTTTGTTGTATGGTAGCCGCCCCTTAAATATTTATTTTATTCTGTTTTTAGTATTTGTTGTTACAGCGGCAACAGAAATACATCATCTGTAAAAATTTTTAACTGCCTAGCTATCACGGTTCATGAGGTACAGCCTGATGACAGACAGACAGACAGACAGACGGACAGGGAAGTCTTCGTAATAGAGTGACGTTTGGCACCTTTCGGTTACTGAACCCTAAAAATCACAAAAAATCGGTGAAGGCGTTTCAGAGGAGTTCGATAAGATACACTGTGACACGAGATTATTATAAATATTAGATAAACCTCTGTACCTACAACAGTATGAACATACCTTTCGTGTCAATAAACCATTCTTATGTTATCTTACGTTATCTTATCTTATCTTATCTTATCTCCAGTATAATAGTGTCCGTGCGTGAGACATGCGGCGACTGGGGCCGTGGCTGCGAACCGCAGCAGGATCCGGTGCTCAGAGGGAAGAAGGAGTCATCTGAAGGCAGTTTCAATATCAAGGTGCCTCGGCGCAACGTCGGTGAGTGTCGCCTTTGCTGGCATTACTAGGTATACATAGACAGATAGAATATTTCTCATTGTATGTACACCATTAATTACATATGAGAATTAAACAATAATATAGGTACAATAGACGCTGGATGCAAGCCGCTTCCAACAGGACTTTTTGGAAAACCATGGAGGAGGCCTACGTCCAGCTGTGGACTTCTTGTGGCTGAATGATTATGATGATGATGATGATGATGATAGGTACAATGGAGAACTTGCACTTAAAAAATGTTTTAATAGAATAGGAGAGGACACGTCAAAAGATAAATAAGCGTGGTATTTTTTTTTTCTGTACGACTAATGCTTTTCATAAATTAACCAGTAGAAAAGTGAATATAGATAGATAGAGAACACTTTATTGCACAACCAGGTGAAAGATAGTACAAATAGTTTATTATATCTAAGTAGTGGTATACAACTGGCGGTCTTATCGCTTAGAGCGATCTCTCCCAGACAACCTTTGGATGGAGCGGATTGCAGCAAGAACAGTCGGTAGATGGATGTACAAAAAAAAGAGAATCTGAAATATAATGCTATGTGAAGTAACAAATATGTATAGCCAATGTATATGAATATAGTCACGTGGTACAAAAACTCGCCATACAAATCGACCTCAGACTATGACGTCACACCCTCACGTAACGCCTTGTAGTGTATGAAGCGTTTATCAATACTTGTATTTGAGTTGTTCCGTAAAATGAAGAAAACGTTTACAATACTAAATAAATAATAAATAGGTAGTCTATATACGTCCCACTGTAGGGCATAGGCCTTCTCTCAGGGGGAGAGTAGCTAATATGTTATTTTGTTATAACAGTCACTTTATTTTTTACATCAAAAAAATAATCAAAAAATATCTATTATGGTTTTATCTTTTTATTTTTCTTATGTTTTTATATGTCTTCTATGGTATACAATCAATGTAACTCCAGTCTAAATGAGACGCAAGTTCCCCATTGGCGGCCTTATTACTAAAAGTAATTTCTTCCAGACAACCATTGACGTAGGTATACAGAATGAGTTCTAAAATGAGCAAATCCCGACACACCCCAATCAGTTTCTTTTCGATAAAAACTTTTGTTCTCTAAGCTTTTTCCTATTTTTTTAAATATCCGAGATTGTATAGTTTTACTGAAATCGCGCTTTACCCGATCTACCAACGTCATCACAGCCTTCATTTGTATGACGCAATCGGTTTTAAGGATTTATCTATTAAACAGCGTCACTCCGAAGTAAGAAAATTCGTAATAATTTTTGGTTTTGCAAAATGATACATTGACCAAATAATTTCCTTAAAGGGGTCCAGGGAGTAACACTAAAAACCGTCACCGATAAAAAAATCATTTTTTTTTTTTTCAACACACCTGCTCGTAAAGTAGGTCTTATTACAGCGTATTTACACTGATAATGCAGAATATTACCCATGCCGTGCCTTTTACATTACATTATCGCACTAGTGCCTTTTCACTACATCATCAACCCATTATGTCCCCACCGAGGGGCACGGGTCTCTTCCCTGAGGAAGGTATAGGCCATACTCCACCACGGGGGCCAAGTCCGGATTGGTGGAGGCTTGTAGACTAGTGGCTCGTCTACTGTCAGAAGTTGTCAAGCCGCCCTAAGGCCTCTGACTTGGCTTAACGACTGCCATCTATCGACGGCCGCCGGCACCAACAGCTTAACGTGCCTTGCGAAGCACGGAACCGCTCGGGAAAATGCCACTAGCGTTAGGCATAGACGGCGACCCATCCATGCACTGAACGCGCCCTGTGTTGCTTAACCTTCGTGATCGTTTAAGATCACTCAGGCAGCCGGGGCTACGAGCGATTTTCACTACATATCTTTTTAAATATTAGCAAGAAGTATTAATGTTTCGAAAACAGCTAAGTAGTTATTTGCGTAAATATAAAATTCCATTCAAAATGTGATAAATAATTAAAGAATTTCATGAAACTGCTTGTTAGCTTGTTGGTATTTATATTTTGACGGTGTATTTTTACCTATAAATACCCAATTTCAAAATTTATAAATATGTGGCTGATTAGCTACTTTGCCGGTGCCCTTATCTCAGACTTGCGCGCGCATGCAGCGCTGAGCGCGCGAAAAAATAAAATTACGGCCGCCATCTTTTAAATGGGTTTCTGTTTGTTAAGTTTATTCACAGTATTGCATTTCGTTAGTGTTGTTTTTTTATTTACTTTTCCTCGCAAGTATGTTGAAAAACGTCGTATGAAACACGTGAGCATTGGTCATTACACTTCTCGTCTCCATTAAGCCTTCGCCTTCGGCTCAGGCTTAAAAACCGACTCGAGTGTAATGACCAACATACCACACTTGTATCATAATGTACTATTACAAATCGAATTTGCAAAAATAGTAGATTGTACAACAAGTGCATAAAACGCACCATTTTACTCGAGACGTTTATCCATCCGAGCGAGCTTGCGAGCGAGGATAGATATAAAGTCGAGTGTAAAATGGGTTTTATGGACGAGTTGTACACTCTACTTTTCACTTCGATTGCGAGGAAATGAAACAGCAACATGTAAATCGTATTTGCAATTCGCGCCTTTTTTTCTTTTTTTTGTTGGTGTTTCGCGCGGTCACAGGACACAGTATTTCAGAAAAAAAAGAAAAAAAAGAGGTGAGTTTCGAACAACAATTCGAATTTCGAATTGCAATGCGGGGCTTCTCCATAGTTTTCATGCGAATTTTGACATTCTAAATTCAAATCACTTGGTCTTCGACGAAGATTTTACTTAATGCTTTAGAGCATAAAAAGCGACTTTATGTCGCCTACGCACGACATAAAGACGAACTTTTAGAGCATGAGAAGTGAAATAGTAGATTGTACAACAAGTGCATAAAACGCACCATTTTACTCGAGACGTTTATCCATCCGAGCGAGCTTGCGAGCGAGGATAGATATAAAGTCGAGTGTAAAATGGGTTTTATGGACGAGTTGTACACTCTACTTTTCACTTCGATTGCGAGGAAATGAAACAGCAACATGTAAAAATAATTATGGTTCCCGCCAATTAACTTTTTTTTCTTTTTTTTTTTTCTGTAGGGACGTGACACCTGACTTAAGGTCGTTACATACTGCTCAGTTATAAAAACATTTTCTTTTTATAACTATGATAAGTTGTTGTTATGGCTTAAATACTATACTGATCTACTAAATTGAAAAATAAACAAATATAAAAAATAATAAATGAGACGAAATACAAATTATAAGTTTATTTCATGAAGTTTTATTGTGTACTTTGGCTGTTGGTATCTTTGCCTTGGTCTTAGAATACGAACGAAACGAAATAAAATAAAGAGGTTGTTGTATGAAGTTAAAGATGTTCGTGTGGCTGTTGCAGCGATTGCCTTGGTCTTCGACGAAGATTTTACTTTATGCTCTAGAGCATAAAAAGCGACTTTATGTCGCCTACGCACGACATAAAGACGAACTTTTAGAGCATGAGAAGTGAAAATGTCATTTTAGGACCCACGACAAATAACCTGGGATCACGAACCTGGGACTAGGTAGCGTTTATGCCAAAAACGGCCGTTTCTGGCGTTAATGCTATCTAGTCCTAGGTTTTTTGCCTTAGGTTCACGACCATGGGTTCTAAAAATCACTATTAACATGATTGAGAGATTGTACAGACACTTTTTGCAAATTTGATCTGTAAAAAAAAGATATGATTTTTATACTACACCTGCTTGGAAAGTACCTTGATACTTTATCAAATTTACGGTAGAAAGTACGTCATTGCATATCGAACAAATATGCGGGGAGAAAACGCATCTGAGCGGGAGAGAAAAGTGTATGAAAATCCATTTCTTACGTGGTTTTTCTTTTTTAATTTTGGGTAAGACTATGCGCCGGTAACCTAAATATCAAAAGCCAAAAAGTTTTTACAGTGAGTTTTTATCTCCAAGTTCGCAAAATGACACTGGCCACTAGCTGTGTGTTGGATGGTGTCGGGCTGGCAGTGCGACCCTGCGGCGGCAGGATAAACAATTTGAAAAAAAAACATGTGCAAATTGCAGACGCCATTGGCGCCATTTCCAATTTGTGTGTTGTTTGAGGATTCAGTTTTCGTAGAAAGTAAAATAAAACTATCAAGCAGGTGTAGTATAAAGCACTATGTATCACTCGAGAGAAACTGCGATTCCCGATCTCGGGTGTTTTAAAGCCCTCGCCTACGGCTCGGGCTTCAAACGACACCCTCGACGGTAATCGGTCACTTTCTCCTCTCGGTGAACAATGTACTATTTTTTCCCTGGTGGCGCTAGTGTCACTCTCGGAGGTCCTGGGTCAATGTTACATTGACCAAATAATAAGGAAATTATTTGGTTAGTGTATAATTTTTCAGTCGTAGAACAAAACTTGTTGTAAATGACTGACTTTAACCGGCATGCTTTAGGAATTTTGTATTTTGGAAATAACCTTGTATTGATTATTTGAGATTATGCCTTAGTGGCGCCTCAATCTATTTAAAATGTAAAATAAATATTTAAGGTGGGCTCCCATACAACAGCGCTCGCCATCTAGCGGCCATCTATGTAACCTTTATAGCGCCGTCGTTAAATTCCAATGTTAAACTCTTCTTGTTGGTTTCTATAGATGGCGCTGTTCTCAAATTCGATCTTTGTCTAATGTTGTATAGATAAATGGTACGGAATCCTTCGTGCGCGAGTCTGACTCGCACTTGGCTGATTTTCTTTTCTTAATTACGCATTACCAAATTCCGATTTAAGCTTAACAACAAAATTCAAAAAAAGTGAATTTTTATTTTTTTGTCACACTGCCATCGTCCACGTTAAACCTCTCTTCCCCCTGTATCCAGGTCCTTCCTCAACCCAACTGTACATGGTGCGCACCCAACTGGAGGCCCTGATCTCCGATAAGTCTGGCGGCAGGAAGACTCTGCGTAAGGACCTGGAGGCGGGAACGCTGCAGCAAATAGAGGCCTTCCACCGGCAGAGCTTCTACTGGAACTATCTGCTGCACCTCTCAGGTATTCCTGGTAGCCTGGTACTTTTTGGGAAATAGAGTTTTTAACTAACCTCCTTTGGTTTAATCAAATTTGTTTGGTTGGTTTTACTGGCTGCTGCACCTCTCAGGTATTTCTGGTGGCCTAGTGTTTTATTATGAAACTATGCGTTTAGTTCCCAGTACTTTTTGGAAAATAGAGTTTTTAAGTATCTAAAAAAATAATGGTCATATTTGTTACAGATTCCCTGCAGAAGTGCTGCGATTTGTCGCAACTCTGGTACAGAGAGTTCTACCTTGAAATGACTATGGGCAGAAAAGTTAACGTAAGTTAAAATTAGGAGGTCTGCTGTTAATAAAAATAACTTTACTATTGGGACAACTTTGAAATAATAATAATATAATAATAATATAATAATAATAACTTTATTGATAGTTAACAGGGTTGATGTACATTCACTTAACCGTTTAAATATAAATAGAAAAACGTGAACGAAACTGGTTGGTATCTGCTGCTATAGCTAGGTTACAAAGTAGCCTGTATTAATAGCAGCATCCGGCATCCGGCATAAAACATGGTTAGATATTATTTTGGGGACTTCCTATTAAATATATGGGAATTTTGTGTCACAAAATACATCTTGTCCCCAGAAATGCACAGTGCGCCATCAACACAACGAGGAATGTAACGACCTCATCACTATGGAAAAGCGCATCCAGTTCCCCATTGAAATGTCGATGCCTTGGATCCTGACAGACCACATTCTGCGGAGCAAGGAACCGGCTATGATGGAGTGAGTATTGTCCTTATAAGCGCTGCTCCCCTGGTATTACTGTACACTTGTAGAGGAAAGGAGGCGCGTTGAATTTGAATTTAGAACACTATTTTTTATTCCAATTTCACAGCATAAGCCGTTCGAATTTTAAAATTTTTTCTTTTTATTTTATTTTATGGCCTTTAAACCAATTAATTATTTGCTTGATGAGAGTGATTGGCTGGAAAAAAACCTCTAATAATTTATTATCTCCTGGTCGTTCCTAAATGTATGTGGGTTCAAATCGCGCATTTCCATAGCGCACTCGTAAATAGCAAGAGGTTATGCCCGGTTCCTATATTAAAGAACGACTCGTTTCGCTTACGGATGGTTAAAATGTCTACTCAAGATTCCTCTTAAAAACGGTTTCGAATAACGTACCGTACGATAAATGTATGGAGATAATAATTTGTAAAGTTCCTGTACATACATTTTTTTAAAATATCAACCAGACTATTCAAGTTACGGGACGATTGTTAAGGATAGGTTACCGATTACGAATAACGATTCGTTAAATATAGGAACCGGGCATTAGTGAACTTATGTTTTATGAACTGCTGTTGGTTCGATAAAAAATGACTGTGAAAGTTAAAAAATGGGTGTCTTACATTTTTATTTTATAAACTGTTTGATCATGTACTAAATTACAAAGAAAAAATACTTTCAAATACTGTAGCCTTGTGTACATCTTTGTTAATATTTTGTTTTTTCCTGGTGTACGATAAATTATATTATTATCTATCTTACCCTAGATAAGAAGTAACCGAAACCGGAGTGCCTGTGTGCAACGACTAATGAATGTTGATGAAACCATCACAATATTGATACTAGGAATAAACATAAATTGTCATTTCCACGTTTTAGACTTGCAAAAGTTAATACATCCTTTATGGGGCACTGTGTACGGTTCTACAATAAGATGCCTCAAGATATATTAGAGTTACCACCGACGAGGTTTAAAAAATGTATTAAACATACTCTGTGCAAAAAAGCCTATTATAACATTAAGGATTATTTGGAAGACAAGGATGTCTGGTATTTAAATAATGTTAACAGGAACGATTGTATCTATTGTAACTTTAAGTTGAAAACTCTGTTAATTAAGGAAACCTAAATTAATAAGTAAAAATAATAATAATAATAATACATCCACAATTGTTTCGTCCAAAGTAATAAATCAAGATGACGAATGAATTAACTGTCAAACAAACCGCCCCGAGACATACTCGAGCCAAAGGTTCCCATAACGCCGGCAGCGTTACCCCGCTGCACAGCGAGAGAGATCCTCTGCATCAAGTATGCCCCAGAGCGGTAGTCCATGCAACCTGTTTTGAAAAGAATAAATGTGGAGTTTCTTTGTTAGCTTCTTCTCCGCATAATCTATTAATTGTGAAACTAACAGCTTTGACGTTCATTAAGTAAACATTTTGTTTTTATAGTGAATAATTGTTTTTTACTTTGACTTTGACTTGAAGTGAAAGAGATCTGATCTTGGCAAGTGGCACACCCTGGTCTCTGCCAACCCCTCCGGGTTACAGACGCGAGTATATGTTATGTGTTATCTTCTCACCCTTCCAGATACGTCCTCTACCCGCTGGATTTGTACAACGACTCTGCCCAGTATGCGCTGACCGTATTCCGCAAGCAATTCCTCTATGACGAAGTCGAGGCGGAGGTCAACCTCTGCTTCGACCAGTTCGTCTACAAGCTCTCCGAACAAGTCTACGCGCATTATAAGCAGCTGGCTGCGAGGTGAGTCTCGGCTTTGACGTGAAACGTCTTTCAGTTCGGTGGTCGGGGGTCACTCGCTAAAGCCGCGTGCGACGGAAGAATGTCGCGTCGCCTCGGCGAGGCCTGCATCTCTGTAACTACGTGTCGTGTGCAATTCATTTGTGTATCGTTGAGCAGAGCAAAGTAGCCATTATTCAGGCCCCTATGACTCGTGCCGCTAGATGGCGCCAGTGCCGCGTAAAACATTGCGCAGTTTGAGCTGAAAGTTGACGCTTACTTACAGACTTTTCATGTTAACCCTGCCGTGGTCGCGCGGATTACATACTCGTATGTAATCCAGGGTGGTAAAAAACTGAATATTTCGCAGACGGTTCAAATTTGTTAGCTCAGACTCCATGTACTTTAAGCTCGATAGTCCCCGCCCCCGCTAAGTTGCGCGCGCGCATTGGGGACGGATTTTTGTTTCGGGAGAGGTTGTGGAAGCGCGCGGTCTACTTACGTAATCCGCGCGACCTATATTTTTACATTTATTGATTGTGTTGTTACGTATTGATATTAATAAGAGCACTCGAAGATGCTGCAATATATGCAGCAAAAGCATTTGTCCGGACCATTCTAGATATGTGTGCAATTTATGTTTAGAAAATATTCAATAAATATAAGTAATACAAATTTTTTGATGTTATATTATCCAAAGTGATTATTCAAAGACAATTTTTAAGATGTTTATGTTTTTGTCGATTTTTAAAGGAATTATTTTGATTTTGAGTTTCTTTTCAGTTTATATTGAATAGTAGATAAGTTTTCTGGAAATATTAATAAGGAAAATGGCATAAAAAATTATTTAATTCTTAAAAAAACCTTAAAACAAAAACTGACTACATAATATGTAATCCGCGCGACCAGTTCTGTTACTTTTAGGGACGCGACCACTGTAGGGTTAATCCAACGGCCGTGTAACGTGACACAGTTTTATTAAAAAAAGTTGAGGTATCTGAATTTGTTTTTGTGCTATCGTTTCGAGAATGTCGAACGAAAGAGGAGAATATTCGAGTTGATAAGCGACTGAAAAACAATTTGTATGACATGTATTTCAGCGTCTATTTGTGAAGTTACCATCACTTGACCTGGTCCCAAACTAGGATACCATGTAACCAGGAAAGGGCGTCGCAAACATGAAAATAGGCCCAGACCAGTGGCAGTGATTCCCAGTGGGAATCGAATCCACGACCTCTGTTTTGGTAGCTAAGCGCCTTAACGGCTAGACCAACGAGGCAGCTTTAGTAGCAATACCACTCGCTAACCGTGAAGGAAAACATCGTGAGGAAACCTGAGGCTCTGAGGTCTTTACATACCTCTGCGCTTGTAATTGCTAATCCGGGGTGGGCACGCGTGGTGATCAAGCCCATACTCTCTCTCTGAGAGTAGGCCTGTGCCCTACAGTGGGACGTATTTATTTATTTTATTTTATTACAATTGAAATAAAGATGGTAATATTACAGTAGAAAATGCATTAGTACATACAGGAATCAGTATTTCAGTCACTCAAAAACAAATAGCTAAATAGACACTCAATTCAAATTCATGGTCTCAAATGTAATTCAATCCATATTCGATGGTCAGAGAATCGATTGCAAATATTTACAGAAGTCCGAGGTAATAGATTTACGATTTACGTTCATATAGGCTGAATACTGTGAATACTATACTCAAGCGTCTTTCCGGTGTACATACAATAAAGAATTCTGTCTATGGATACTACTAGCGGCATCTATCAGCAGCCGGTTTGTACTTTTAAAAGTTTCAACACCTACCAACAGCATGCTGCTAGACAAACGGTACCGCGCCGAGTGCGCGGCGCGCGGCGCTAGCGGCGGCGTGAGCTGCGGCCGGTACGCCTCGCTGCTGCGGCAGCGGCACGTCGCGCTGCTGGGCCGGCACGTCGACCTATGCGCGCTGGTGAGTGCTGCTGCTGTCCTCTGTTGTCCTGGTACTAGTTTCACAGAAGGTCTTTAGTTGCATCTGAAACTCGGTGTGCTGGTGAGCGCTGCGTTTGTCTTCTGTTACTCTGGTACCAGTCTGTTACAAGTTAAGGTTTGTAATGGAGAAGAAAGTGGCTGCTGTCTTCTGTTGTCCTGGTAAAGTGTGCTACAATATAATTGTTAGTGGGGGAGAAGGTGCAATCTGATGAGTGCTGCTTCCATCTTTTGTTATCCTGGTCCTAGTCTGCTAGCAACCAGGGTCTAGTGGAGAAGAAGGTGGCATCTGTGCTGCTGATAGTGTGCTGGCAGTATGCTGTTAGACGAACGCGCGGCGCTAGCGGCGGCGCGAGCTGCGGCCGACCTGCGAGTGCCCCTGCCTGCCTATGCTGTCGTGCTACTGGTCTACTACAAACAAAGGTGAAGAAGAATCTAGCACAAACTGTACGCTCTGTTGGGTGCAGCTGCTATCTTCTGTTCATCATCATTCAGCCACAAGAAGTCCACTGCTGGACATAGGCCTCCTCCATGGATTTCCAAAAGGACCGGTTGGAAGCGGCCCGCACTTGGATGAGGTCATCTGCCCATCTTGTGGCTGGTCGTCCTACGCCGCGCTTTCCGATATGTGGTCTCCGTTCGAGAACTTTTCGGCCCCGTCGGCCATCAGTTCTGCGTGCTATGCGCCCCGCCCACTGCCACTTCAACTTACTAATCCGCTGGGCTATGTCGACGACTTTCATTCGTCTACGGATCTCATAATTTCTGATTCGATCTCGATCTAGGACACAGTCCAACTAAGCCAACTTCGTGCAAGAGGTCAATCGTCGAATCCAACTCAGCTGGGCAGCATTCGGGAAACTTAGAAAACTTAAAAAGTTAGAAAAAACATAAGAAAGCTCAAGAGCTCAAGGTTACGCAACGAGCTATGGAAAGGGCTATGCTCGGAATGTCTATCTTCAGTTAGTATTAATTAATCAGCTGACACTATAGCAGTGGAGAAATAGGTGGCACGTACCTTCTGTTTTATTTTTAGTCATGAGATACTGGTACCCCTACGGCACAGAGAAGACTATGTCGCATTATCCCATAAAAAGACTGACATTGTATTTTAATCAACTGACGGCTTCAATTCCAGGTGGCACAACGCATCAACGCCGACATGCACCGCGCTTTAGACGCGGCTGTCGCCAAGTTCGAAGCCGGCGACATTACCGGCGTTGTGGTAAGCTTCTTGTATTCATCATCATCATCATCATCAGCATCATCATCATCAGCATCATCATCATCATCATCATCATCATCATCAACCTATGCTTGTCCACTGCTGGACATAGGCCTCTCCTATTGCACGCCACTGAGCGCGGTCCTCGTCTACTCTCATCCAGCTTCTTGTATCATCATCATCAACCCATTATGTCCCCACCGAGGGGCACGGGTCTCTTCCCTGAGGAAGGTATAGGCCATACTCCACCACGGGGGCCAAGTCCGGATTGGTGGAGGCTTGTAGACTAGTGGCTCGTCTACTGTCAGAAGTTGTCAAGCCGCCCTAAGGCCTCTGACTTGGCTTAACGACTGCCATCTATCGACGGCAGCCGGCACCAACAGCTTAAAGTGCCTTGCGAAGCACGGAACCGCTCGGAAAAATGCCACTAGCGTTAGGCATAAACGGCGACCCATCCATGCACTGAACGCGCCCAGTGTTGCTTAACCTTCGTGATCGTTTAAGATCACTCAGGCAGCCGGGGCTACGAGCGATTCACTCAGGCAGCCGGGGCTACGAGCGATTCACTCAGGCAGCCGGGGCTACGAGCCATTCACTCAGGCAGCCGGGGCTACGAGCGATTCACTCAGGCAGCTGGGGCTACGAGCGATTCACTCAGGCAGCCGGGGCTACGAGCGATTCACTCAGGCAGCCGGGGCTACGAGCCATTCACTCAGGCAGCCGGGGCTACGAGCGATTCTTGTATTCCTGCTACAAATTGAAATTCGTCCGTGGAAGAAGACAGATATATTGTCTTTCGTATAGAAATCCCCGAAAGGGTCTAAACCACTTGTTTGGGCTCGTATTTTACCGTTTTGTATGATAAATATGTAAACACACTCCAAATTACAGCTTTCTAGTACCACCGGTCTTTGCGCTAGGCCGCGGACGGACAGACAGACAGACAGACAGACAGACGGACGGACATGGCGAAACTATAAGGGTTCCTTGTCGGACTGCGGAACCCTAAAAACGTGCGGGTCATTGTTCTGATAGACAAAGAGGAAGTACTAATAATGTATGCGCATTTTTTACACAAGATTTCTGAACTCGAAAAAGATTTCTCCACTCAATTTTTTACTTATTCACGTCTATACGTCAAAGTAATAGTTTAAATAGATGCCTTTTTTAATTACTAATTACATAACACTTTCGAACCACCCAGATGTCAGCTTCTATAATGTAATCTATGATGAATAATTAGAAAATTAATCTCTCCACAGGAACTCGAAGGCCTGATCTCGGTGAACAGACTCTGCCATCAGCTGCTCTCCCGGTACCTCACTCTAGATGACTTCGAGGCGACTCTCCGAGAGTCGGACCACGGCGTGCTCGCCCCCTACGGGAGAGTCACTCTCCACGTGTTCTGGGAGCTGAACTACGACTTCCTTCCCAACTACTGCTATAACGCCGCCACCGATCGGTGAGTGAATGAATGTATTTATGGTCACAAACAAATATGTAGTCTTATTTATTAAAACGCTCCTCAGATACCTATAGAAAATAGACTGTGATAAAGGGAAAAACTTACTAAGAATGTCGGCACAGTGATAGATTGTAATATTCTGGAATCATCATCATCAATACAATACAATACAAATAAACTTATTGTATTATACCGGACAAAATGTTACAGAAGCAGCAATGACAAAAGAAAATAAATAAATAAATAAATCCACAAATAAGGTACAAAAGAGGTGGCACGATATGGCACAATTTGAAGTAATTTGTGGAAAGACTGGGTCCTAAACTAGATCAGAGATCTGTATCAGCCATTTGAGGTCCACTGCAGGACATAGGCCTCCCTCATGGTTGTCCAAGCCTCCCGCATTCAGCGACGTTGTGCCACCCGCATTCAGCGACTCCCCGCCACCGTAACCAGTAACCATCTGGTGAAGGGCCTGCCCACGCTGCGTCGTCCGGTCCGCGGTCGCCAGGTCAGAACTGTTTCGCCCAACGGCCATCAGTTCTCCGAGCTATGTGCCCCGCCCACTGCCACTTCAACTGAGCAATTTTTCGAGCTATATCAGTCACTCGGATTCTTCTGCTTAGTCTTGAATAGCAGAGACAAATAACATACAGTCTGCTAGTCCTTACTTGTCCAATTTAGTAAAGAATATTCTAACCTCAAAATTGTCATTTGATGCCGAAACTACATATTTTCTTGCAAGTTCATGCACTTTGTTCATAAACATAGCAGCGTGTTATCCAAAATGGTGTCCCAGGTTACTTCATTTATGGGAATGTGGCAGTTTTCGACTAAAAAGTCATACTTTGCAGGTAGAATCTTGTGTACTAAATTAGACAAGTAAGGATGAATAGACTATAGGCTACTTTATCCCAGCAAAATGTACGGTTTCCTTTCTGAGAGTTTTGTAGTTCTCAAGTACACATCAAACATTTCACGCGAACGAAGTCACGAGAACAGCTACTACATATATACAGTACATACAATACAAACAAACACATTACCCTTCTTTTGGGCAGTCGGGTAAAAAAGGACAATATTTTTCATCCCCCCAACTCGGAAAGAGTATTTTTGCTCTTCGATATCAGAGTGCAAAAGCAGTTTTTATCCGCTAGAGGATAAAGTAAATTGAATTTAGAACATCGAGTGCACTGAGTTTGTAAATTCAAAACATCATTAAACCTATTTACTTTTACCTCCATGGTGCCGAATTTATCATACTACTTTTTTTAATTTGTTATAAACTCAGACTCGGAACCTCCTTTGTGTTTTTTTGCATTTAGCTGAGGCGGGATGAAAAGTTCTGTGTTGCATTCGAGTGCAAAGATTTTTACCTCGTGCTCTTTTGATTCCCCCGCTAACGCTTAGGATTCAAATTTTTTTATCACTCGTTGCGCTCGTGATTCAATTTTAGAATCCTTCGCTTGCTCTTTCATCAAAATTGAGCACTCTTGTATAACAAATAACTATTATATTCTCAAATTCCAGATTCGTGAAAGGGCGTGGGCTCCAATTCGCTCCACCGGTCCAGCGCGAGAGGCCACCTCAGTCAGGACACGCCCTTTTGTGGGGCTCCAAGCAGCTCAGCTTGGCTTACTCGGCGCAATACGCTCAGTATGCTGGTAATTATCACTTTATCTACTAGGCTACCAGGAATCTAAGAACTTTCAAGCCAGTGCCTTGCGTGCGCCCCTGGCTTAATCAGATCAATGCGCGCAGTATGCTGGTGAGTATTACGTTTTGTACTAGGCTACCAGAAATCTTCAAGCATTCAGTTTTCTTGAAGTTAGAGCCAGGCGTTCCTGCGGTACTCCAAGCAACTCAGCCTGGCTCTGCGCTTAGTATGCTGGTGAGTTTTTTTTTCTTGTACTAGGCTACCAGGAATCTAAGGCCGATATTCAGAAACGATTTTGAGCGTGAGCTCAATGCGAGTCCGGGTCTTCCAACTGTCAAAATGAAAGTCTCAGGGATATTTTGTATTCACAGTTGAGTTTGAGATAACAAAAATTGAGCTCAAGCTAAGCTGAGACTGAGTAGTGGATTTCGGCGACTTAGCTCAGACTCAAGGTGGCAATGACGAAGAAAGTAGCGACACCTGTAGACAATTCGAGAAATCTAACTAACCTGTGGTGAAGTAACCTTTTTTATTCACAATTTGACATTTTGCATGCTCATTTTCCTTCAAAAAGTTAAATAGTGTTTTTAGAGTAATCATCATCATCAACCCATTATGTCCCCACCGAGGGGCACGGGTCTCTTCCCTGAGTAAGGTATAGGCCATACTCCACCACGGGGGCCAAGTCCGGATTGGTGGAGGCTTGTAGACTAGTGGCTCGTCTACTGTCAGAAGTTGTCAAGCCGCCCTAAGGCCTCTGACTTGGCTTTAGAGTAATGAAAAGACAAAATAAAGTATAACCGCGCGTAAAAAGTTTCGACATTTGTTGCCATCTCATTCACTCCTGTTGATTATTGTATGCCTTTCATGTAGCGTTAACAGATAATATTTATAGTCAAAAACTGTACCACAGATTACACGCTCGAGTAAGTTTAGCTTGAGCTGTGGCTTAGCTGAGTTCGAGTCGTGATATTGACTGTGAATACAACATTCTTGAGTCTTTGTTGAGATTGCTCAGCCGATGCTCAGCTTAGTGCACGTCAAGTGTAGCTCAACGCTGTGTTTCTGAATATCGGCCTAAGAGCTTTCGAAATTCTTGAAGAGACAGCCTAGCGTCCATGCGGGACTCCTGGATAATACAAACTGGATGTAACAAACAAACATCCAATGCAGTTCTATTTTCTATGACTGTCTCGTTGGTCTAACGGTTACCACGCTTGACTATCAATTCCCCCTGGAAGATTCCATACTTGATTTCTACAAATGTGATAAGTGTGAGGGTTCCAATCTACAGCCTAGTCCTTATTTTTGGCACTTCTTGCAGAAGACACAATAAAATACGTCCGTTAACGACAAAGCGTTTATTAGAAGAGAAAGATTGAACCTACAAATAATAATTAAGTGTCGAGAAACACTGTCTACCGACATACATCACAAAATGACCCTAGTCTGAATGTACTTACATGTTTCTGTTGTCCTTCCCTGGTTACCGTAGCACAGGGTGTGCTAGTTTGGGACCGGGACATCTATCTACATGTACGGCCCGTGACAGAGGCCCACTGTTGAGCACAGGCCTTTTCACCGTCACGCCAACCTCGCCGGTGCCCTGCTAATCTCGTCCATTGTCCTCCTAACAGATAGATAGATAGATAGGGAACACTTTATTGCACGACCAGGTGAAAGATATTACAAATAGTTTCTTATATCTAAGTAGTGGTATACAATTGGCGGTCTTATCGCTTAGAGCGATCTCTTCCAGACAACCTTTGGTTGGAGAGGATTGCACCAAGAATATAGTCGGTAGATGGATGTACAAAAAAAAAAAGAATCTGAAATATAATGCTATGTGAAGTAATAAAAAATTATATGTGTAGCGAGAGTGTGTACTTATAATTACATATTGTACCAATAATATACTTACATGAATACCTAAAGAAATAAAGAGCTAATACATTAAATATATATAAGCAGCAGTTTACATGTACATAATATACATGAATACCTACAAAATAAATACATTATTAAATATATATTGTGGACTAGATGACCCCGTGAACTTCGTATCACCGACGTCAATCGTTTTTTTTCTTCTCACCGTTTAAACCTTCCCTGGACTTCCACAAATGTATAAAAACAACAATTAGCCAAATCGGCCCAGCCGTTCTCGAGTTTTAGTGAGACTAACGAACAGCAATTCATTTTTATATATAAGACTAGATGACCCCGTGAACTTCGTATCACCGACGTCAACCGTTTTTTTTGTTCTCACCGTTTAAACCTTCCCTGGACTTCCACAAATATATATAAAAACAACAATTAGCCAAATCGGCCCAGCCGTTCTCGAGTTTTAGTGAGACTAACGAACGGCAATTCATTTTTATATTAGGGGTTAAAGTATGAAATTGCCGTTTTATTGCAATAGGTTCTTTGAATTGACATAGAATCTTCATGGTTTGAGGTTTTCGAATGAAACTTTTTTCAAATGGTTTCTATGATGTTCTTTTTTTAAAAAATGTGAAACATTTGAATATCGACTTTCAATTGTTTTTGTTATTCAATTTAGACAAGAAAGATGGATACTGCGAAAATTCGAGTGATTATGAGGCACCCATTTTTCGTATTTTTTTATTTTAACGATTCAATTCAATTCAATTCAATTCAAGTCTTTATTTGTCAGCATTTGACGCAAGTGAGTCAATATAGTGGGTAAGGTAACGTTAAACCATGCCGCTAATTCCTGGGTAGTTTGACTAGGGTCGGCTTCCACTATCTCTCTTAATTCATTGTTATTCACCTGTGTGGGCGGTCTTCCTCGTGGTTCGTTCTTAAGTCGAAATTTCCATCACGAAAGCGTTTAAACCAAAATCGCACGGTGCGTTCATTAGTAGACCCCTCTCCAAACGCAGCATTGATATTGCGGGCTGTTTCTGCCGCGTTAGTTCCGCGTCGGAACTCGTATTCAAAAATCACTCGAATTTTCGCAGTATCCATCTTTCTTGTCTAAATTGAATAACAAAAACAATTGAAAGTAGATATTCAAATGTTTCACATTTTTTAAAAAAAGAACATCATAGAAACCATTTGAAAAAAGTTTCATTCGAAAACCTCAAACCATGAAGATTCTATGTCAATTCAAAGAACCTATTGCAATAAAACGGCAATTTCATACTTTAACCCCTATTATATAAGATGTAATTTCCTTCCTTCCCAGGCTTCGTCGGCCCCCAACACCTGCACGCGTTAGTCCGGCTACTAGGGTACCAGGGGGTAGCCGTAGTAGTCTCTGAATTGCTGGGCGTGGCGCGCGGTTTGCTCCACGGTATACTGGCGCAGTTCACCCGCGCGCTCGCCGCCGCCATGCCGCGGCACTGCAAGCTGCCGAGATACGATTATGGCTCTAACGGTGAGTGCTTAAGAGTCCTAGTTGATTGGCATCTAGCACTGTTTCCACCTGACAGCTGCGTAGCAACGCTCGACTGGAAATCTTCTCCGAACGCTCGTCTAGATACTAGGGTGGCAGGACATCGCAAGCGATACGTCATATTTTTCGTGTGCTGATCTAGGTAGCTACTAAGAAACCAGAATGTGGCAAGACAGTCATGTTTCTGTCTAGCAACTGCATGGCATGGTAACGCTGAATTCTAATAGGACCCAAGGTAATGCACAAAAAGTGCAGACTACCAGGATGCCAGAGCGTCTGAGATACTATCTGCTCGCGCTATATAGAGCCGTGTTTCTGCCTAGTATCGTTGTATAGTCCGCACAAATCTTTTTGGCGGTAACGTGAACATAGTTACAGATCGTTTGCACACCGCTTAGGTACTGTCTTTACAGTGTATGTGTGAGTAAGTGCCTAATAGTAATTTACTAAGCATCACACTACCTCAATTACACACACATACACTGTAAAGACAGTAAGCGATGTGCAAACGATCTGTGACTATGTTCACGCTACCGCCAAAAAGATCTGTGCAGATTATACAAAACAGCCTGTCAGAAAGAACGAGAATTCCACACCATCTTTAGTCAGACTACGAGGATACCAGGGCATCTGGGATACCGCCTGCTTCTGCTGTTTGAAGCGACTAGGAAACCAGAAGGTGGCAGGAGGTGTTTCTGTCTAGCAACTCTTTAGCAACGCTGAATGCTACCGAGGTCGCTGTATAGGACCCAAGTTATGCACAACTAGGATGTCATCTGCTCGCGGTATATAGAGCCTACAAGTTAAAGCTAATTTCACGACACAAGATTTTATTCTTGACAAACCCGTATTGTTTTACAAATTGCTTCAACGTTAACAAGTCCTAATTTCACTGCACAGGAGTGCTGGGCTACTACCACGCTCAGCTCACAGACATCGTGCAATATCCAGACGCAAGGACCGAACTGTTCCACGCC
Organism: Yponomeuta malinellus; assembly: GCA_947308005.1. Lineage (NCBI taxonomy): Eukaryota > Metazoa > Arthropoda > Insecta > Lepidoptera > Yponomeutidae > Yponomeuta > Yponomeuta malinellus. The sequence goes on from OX371023.1 coordinate 5,526,135, forward strand.
TTCCGGGAGCTCGGGAACATCATCCTTTTCTGCATGCTCATTGAACAGGTGAGCTTTAGCGTATGTCTTCTGCTCGCCTAGTACTTCTGTAACCTGAAAAACTATACGCTGAAACTGAAACAGAATAGAACAGAATGGAATAGATTTCTGAACAGAATGCATTCCTTTTATAGGATTCAACAAGGAACTTTTATAGTTTCGCCGTGTCTGTCCGTCTGTCAACGTGCCAAAGTAAGGGCACAGACGAGATGGTCGCATGCCATAAAAGCGGCAGCCGGGGGCAGCATGTAAAGGGCGGTCCACATGGGGAAAACCGTTTGTTGTGGAAACTAGCGACCCAAGATCACGATCCTCAGTCATGAGCAGTGATCGAATAATCGGATGCATATATACCTAAAGTTATTTTTTGGCTCAGAAATTATGGAAGCTTCTTAAAACATTCATAAACAGATTTCAGAAAATTCGGGAATGCAAAACTAATCGCATACGTAGCATGGAGACGACTTATTTAGCGTGTAGTATTATGAATTTAAAAAACCCGGGACTCTGGTATTACATAATTATTTATATGTGTCTTTGTTTAAAGTTTATTTTAGCCTCCGATGCAAGTATGTATGTGTGTGTATGTAGGGTGTAACAGGAAAAGTAGTGTTTTAGTTAAAAAAAAAACATTACTATAAAATAACACTTTATTGTACATTTACAGGATAAAAAAAAATTTATGTTGATTTTTTCGATACAAAAGTGCATTCCATAACAGCCAACACCTCAACTTTAGGTAAATATGCATCCGATTATTCGATCACTGGTCATGAGGGAACGACGCAGAAGTCCGTCTGCCCATCTGTCCGACTATCTGTCTGTCTGTTCGCGGTTTAGTTCAGAGACGCTTGCTGAATTCGGCATGAACAATACGGAGGCAAAGCGCAATGACTTATGACTTAGGAATGTACGTTAATTCTGGGGGATATTGTCTATCTTTTAAATCTATCGCGATCTCTTTCAATTTGACGTTTGAAAGGTGACGAACTGTATATATATTCTTGTTTTGTATGGCACTTGTACTGTGCGTGACTAGCACAGTAAATTCCGCCAATATCATGTGTTGAAATAGGAAACAGTAGAGCAAGTTAAAATGTACGGTGGTATTTATGACTCTACATTCAAAATAATCGCGTACCTTGGCTTGATGAAGTTTTTAACACATACTAATATTACATTTATTATAGTTATAGTTTTATGACGAACTGACGAACTTCGACTGCATTTATTTGACACGAGCTGTCATTGAAAGTGACAGGGAAAGGGATTGCGACACGTTTTTGAAGGGTATTGAAAATTTGCCGTTTAATTTGTATATCGAAATGACAGGCCGGCACAGGCCTGAGAGAAGGCCTGTGTCCTACAGTGGGACGTATATAAGCTGAATACATGCATGAAATGCAACTGCTAGGCTAGTTTATTTTAGTTACTTCCATAGTATTATGTCCTATGGTATCCTACTGTGGGGTCGGGCAGCAGACATTGAGACTATCTTCGTCCTGCAGAAGAGAACGATCAGATTCATATATAAGCCAGGCAGTTGAGATTCGTTAAGAGATTTCTAACTCCCTGACAGTTTCTAGTCAGTATATCTATGAGAATATTATGTACGTTAAGAAAAATATTAGTAATTTTAAAACTGTAGGTAGCCAACACAATGAACTAGAAATAAACATAAATTTTCGTTCCCAAGATTTAGGCTGGCAAAGGTTAAAACACATTCTTTATATATACGTTTCTACAATAAGGTCCCTGAAGATATAATAGGCTTGCCAGAAGCGCGATTCAAAAAATATGTAAAGCGCTCTTTGTGCCAAAAGGGCTATTATAACATTAAAGATTGTTTAGATGACAATTATGTCTGGAAATAAAGCCAGTTCAATGCATTGGTACTAGGTTTTAGAATTAAAATGTAAACTCTGTTAAATGGAGGAACATATTTGAAAACACTAAGGCCGATATTCAGAAACACAGCGTTGAGCTACACTTAACGAGCACTAAGCTGAGCATCGGCTGAGCAATCTCAACAAAGACTCAAGAATTTTGTATTCACAGTCAATATCTCGACTCGAACTCAGCTAAGTCACAGCTCAAGCTAAACTTACGTGAGCGTGTAATCTGTGGTACAGTTTTTGACGTTACCGGTTTATATTATCTGTTAAAGCTACATGAAAGGCATACAATAATCCACAGGAGTGAATGAGATGGCAACAAATGTCGAAACTTTTTACGCGCGGTTATACTTTATTTTGACTTCTCATTACTCTAAAAACACAATTTAACTTTTCGAAGGAAAATGAGCATGCAAAATGTCAAATTGTGAATAAAAAAAGGTTACTTCACCACAGCCACAGGTTATTTAGAGTTCTCGAATTGCCTACAGGTGTCGCTACTTTCTTCGTCATTGCCACCTTGAGTCTGAGCTAAGTCGCCGAAATCCACTACTCAGTCTCAGCTTAGCTTGCGCTCAATTTTTGTTATCTCAAACTCAACTGTGAATACAAAATATCCCTGAGACTTTCATTTTGACAGTTGGAAGACCCGGACTCACATTGAGCTCACGCTCAAAATCGTTTCTGAATATCGGCCTAAGTTCGTTTATGTCCATTTTTTGCTCAAAAACGATCGAGATTTTGAAATGGACACCAAGTTTTACTTGTAACGTTCAATTTAAATCACAGTTTCTGTATTATTTTGAATAGAAACAAATATATCGAGCGAATGTGGGTGGAAGGGCCGGCAAGGGACGACCCAGACGGACATACTTCGGCCAAATACATCCCGTATTAGCAAAGGACGAGATAAAGAGTACCCGAAACCGGCGTGCGTGCATGCAACGACTAATGAATGTTGAGGAAGCGAAAGTGATCTGTTTGTTTTTGTTTAAAGAATTTATTGATAATCCACAATTATATTTACATTTCAAAAGGCTTCACTTAAACCTTATTAGGTTTTTGCGTGAAGCCTGAGCCGCTTTTATAAACATTTTTGCTCAATTTTTTAACACACAATACCAAGTTACGTATACATGATGCAAAACAAATCTGTCAGGACCGTAGCAAGTGGCAGTCCCTTGTCTCCGCCTACCCCTCTGGGATACAGGCGTGAGTTTATGTTATGTTATGATTGAATAAGAAATTTGGATTTTTTTTTATGTTGATAACTTTTCAGGCGCTGAGTCAAGAAGAGGTGACCGATCTGCTGCACGCCGCGCCATTCCAGAACATTCTGCCGCGCCCTTACACAGCCGGTGAGACTTCACGTCAAGTACTGTAATAAAACTACGTGTGGTCGCGATCCTCAGCGTTGTGGGGACGGTGAAGAAGGAGACTCATTTTCTGTTCTGTGACGTAACTGTGTTCGAAATTCGAAAAGTTCTCCAAGAATGATGAATAGTCATAGAAGGTAACCTCCTGATGAACCAGCCAAACAATTGTTCATTGAGTTAGGTGTGCTCACAGTTCATTCTCTATACTTATTTGAAGTAGCCAAATATGTGCCGTGCAATTTAACACGCTTTTCCCCAGTGGTGTCTACTAGTAGGTGTAGAATCCGAAGACAGCATGACCTGATGACTGTTACACATCGTCTGTCTAAGACTGGCAAATCACTAGGGCCATGGGTCCACGGATTAATTTTTAATTCATTTAAATTTATTTATTATGATACTTTCATTTGATTATAAAGCTAATGTTAAGTTATTTAAGCTAAGCATCTGCTTGTGGAAGCATCGGACCGTGTGGCGCCGTATTAAGAATAGCGTAACTCCATTTACTTCCGTGGATGTCGTAGAAGGCGACTAAGAAAAACAATCACCAGGAGACGGGCAGCAGCGTCTTCCTGAGTTTCCAACCGCATACTGCGATCGCCAACCCGCCTGCCGAGCGTGGCGATTATGGCAAAACCCCTCATCGTTATGAAAACCAAGAAGGAGGCCTATGTCCTGCAGTGGGCGTCAAATGGCTGATGATGATGATGATGATGATCTGCTTAGGTCTTGTATTATTATTATTACTATTTGAAAATGTTGTTATGTACCTAAACTGAATATATGAATATGAATAGGTTGGTGTAAATATACTGCTCAAAACAATTAATATCAAAACAATTCTGTCCGTCAACAATCTCCACTCTCTCTTTCCACCTCGCGCCTTTCTCACGCTTCCCTTTGTCCGCAGAGGGGGAGAAACCCGAGGGGAAGCAGAAGCGACTCGAAGCGAAGTATGCAGCCTTGCAGATCGTGCCAAATGTTGACAAGTACGGCACTGCCAAGGTGAGATGTTTGTCATCCTGTCTCAATTAATGTGTGCGTGTCGTGCCACGCGCTGTGTAGGGTTTTTTATCTGCTTTACAGAACTATTTAACAACTTCATCAAAGTAATTTTCAATGGATTTTATAGAATAGAATAGAAAAAAAAATTCTTCTAATCTTGTGCTTTTTGTTTCTCTTTGCTATTATTCTTTATTACCTTCTAATCCTCGGAATGCTAAATTCTCAAGCAAAATTATTAAGTCCGTTTCACTGGCTTCCTCCACACAGGGTAACCTAGCGAGAAGACGAGGGTTACACACACTTACGCACGTTACGGGTCGGACTCAGCAGGCCACTAATTTCTTAAATCAAAGAACATAGTCTCACTCTGCAACTTACTTAGTAAGAAGCAAATAAATGAATAAAGTATTATAATTGTTAATACGTAAAGATTTCTCTTTTTCATCACTCCAGTATAATGGTGAATACCGGAAGATTAAGATTAAACGAGATTAACGATTAAAAGAATGATTGAACCCTGTGCGTGTGGTGTTTGCGTTTGATCAGTTTTTGTATGAAGACTCAGCCTATTGTTTGGTATGGAAGGATGCAAAAAGTGTTGGTAGACCATACAATAAATAAATAATAGCGAGTAAACCTATTTATTAATTTATTAACTTAGATAGATTTTTTACACCCCGTCCAAAGCTAAATGAAACGAATTATAACAGTCACTTATATAGGACTATATTGCGTCTTATGTTAAATAAATATACCGCTAGTTCCGAAATTCAGTATAAATATCAGTCAGTTTTTACTGAATTTCGGAAACGCCTCAAACGATTCTCATAACATTTAGTATTTTTTTCATCGTATCTAAATATAATTTGCAAAAAACACGATTAACAAAAAAAAAAAAAAAGATACCAAGCAAAGCTTACTAAATAGAAGTAAGATTATTTTGCGACATGTTTGCTCGTAATCACGAAAAGGAGATTTAAATTCTGTACTTTAAATCCGTACCTAAGTGACATCGATCTAGCCTTGGGTAACTCAGGAGCCAGATATGAGAGGACACACATCTCCCTTGCCGTCAACTGTGTCCCGGTTATATCCCAGAGATGTCAACTATATCTGGTTCCCTCACTATACTCTCAACTCAGTACGGTAGACATCTAGCTCCTGCTACTTTATCCAGCTCACACACAGTGCGCGAGAGCGAGACCGAGATCGGCTGAAATCGGATGCGTTCGGCCGCATTTCTCGTCACAGTAATAAACGATAGACGAGAAAGGGGTCACCAGACTCCTACAAATGTATTGAGTTGGTGATCTTTTTGATCGCTAATGGTACGGACGGCTTGTTCGGTCAACATCGGGCATTTGGTTGCAGTACTCGTACTAAAAAGATGAACGGTAAAGACGATAATCATATATGCTTGCCACGCTTTAATTGGGTCCAAAGATATTTATTTCTCATAAAGAACTTACAGTTCACTTAATAATTAACTTTTGACACCTATATAGTGTCAAAAGTTAATTAATACATATACATTTTGATTCTGTTTTGAACTCCTCTTATTGGAATAGACTGATAGTATAAAAAAGAGCGCGTCAGCTGGATAAAGTAGGAAACAGATAAACAAGACTCACTCACCACTTGTGTCTTACGGCTCTTGTATCCAAACACACTCACTCGATTGTATGTCGTATGAGATAGGATACAAGTGGTGAGCCAGATATGATAAAGATATAGTGTGTCCCGGTGAGCAAAGATATGGGATATAACAACTCCCTCTAAGGACACACTTTGCGCAAGTCTACATCGATCTAACAGTTTATTTGACATTGCACATAGTTTTGTTTTAATATTTGTACGCCACAAGGTAAAATATGGAGCGCTTGTCACGTTTTTTCTACACCTGTACGCATCATTATGTTTGTACCTACCCATATTTCACAAATAAAAAATATTTCTATTTATTTGTACTTAAAATAAAATCTTGTTGACTGCAGCAAAGCCAGCTGTCGCGCGAAGGCGACCTCCTGACCCGCGAGCGTCTCTGCTGTGGACTGTCCCTGTTCGCGGTGGTTCTGCGGCGCCTGCGCAGCTGCCTGGCCGCGCCGCCCTGGCCCGCGCCCCCCGCCCCGCCGCACCACGCCCCGCTGCACACCGACGACACCGGAGAGTTCCACCGGTAAGTGACCTAATAAACACTGAAAAGCACTAGGCTCAGAATGTAAGAGGATCCAGACGCCCCGCAGTCAAATGTAGCCCACCCCAGTCTAAATACTCCGTCTCCCATGAGATCGTAGGAGATGGACCTCTGCACATGAAAAAGTACTACGAAGGTCGAGATAATGGTACCAGGCTCCTATGAGATTGTAGGAGATGGACCTCTGCAAAATGAAAAGTCAACTACCGCGGTTTAACCGGTGATCTATCCCTTAATAAGTAAGATCGTTAATTGTTGATTAAAGTTTTCTTGGTTTTCTTTACTTAGTTTAATACTTACTTATTTGAGTAAGGAGAGCTCTTGGATCCGTTTGTAGAAGCGGATCGGGCCACAATTATGTCCTGGTGCGGCCGTTCGGCGTAGGGTGTCTTTGATACTTTGCACTGAGTGTGGTCGTATTTGGTTGTGTGTGGTTTGATGTGCTTTGGCTCTCGTCTATATTCTACCATGCTGTCATCCCACGTATGTGACTAAATTATAAGCTTTCATCATGATATTATAACATGCAATGTTACTTATCTGTTGTGTAATGCAATAAATAAAATAAAATAAAATACAATACCTAAACATTATCACATTGACTGTACTAGCGCGGACACGCTCTCGCAGCTCGCTTCACACAGACTTCATAAAGTTTGATTTGGTATTAGGTGGCCACCACAAGAGGATTAGACAGCTCTGCACACCGAAAATCACTAGGCTCCCATGAGAATATTTAAACCATCGAAAAGTACTAGGCTACCATGAGATCGAAATGTAAACGCAGGAAAACCCGTCTAAATTACTCCGTACTCACGCGATCGAGCTCTGCACACCACAAAGTACTAGGCTCCCACGCACCGCTGCACACCGTCGACACCGTGGAGTTCCACCAGTAAGTGACCGAAAAGTATTAGGCTCCCATGAGAATGTAAGAAGATCTAGATGCGCCGCGGTCAAATGTAGCCAAACGCAGGAAAACCTTACCTAAAAATTACCACGCCCGCCCTGCATACCGACGACACCGGGGAGTTCCACCGGTGAGTGCTTCTTCGAAAACAATCCAACACCACAGTCCACACAGTGTACAAGTTACATAATAGGGGGCTGGACTGAGTAATCAACTGTCACTGCGGTAAGTTGGTTGATCAACCTCGACCACGAGGATAGGACAGCTCTGCACACGACAAAGTACTAGGCTCTCACGCACCGCTGCAAACCGTCGACACCGGGTGGTTCTATAGGTTAGTGACTAAACCACCGAAAAGTACTTGGCTCCCATGAGAATGTAAGAAAACCCTTCAAAATTACTCCGATGCCTAAATGACTAGTGCGAAGGTGAAAGATGAGAATTTGGGACATTGAGTTGTGCACAAGAAGGCTTCCATGGATATATACAGTCCGTTCACAGTTATTTTGCCTCTGACAGATGTCATTGTATCCTTTCGTTATGTTGGTACACAGAGAAAAAAATCACTTACGAGTATTCGGCTCAGGGTTGCCATCCGTACGAGGTTTCTCATACAAGTACGAGATTTAGAGGTCCCGGTACGAGGTACGAGCTCACATCCATCCTCGTACGATATTGTACGAGATTCATTGATACCAATTTTAATTCTTAGGTACCAGATAATCGTTTGGAATGCATCTTAATCGGAATCGAGATACACTGCTTTCACTGAGAGTTATAAGCACGATCAACCGTGCCGTTATCTCCGCCGTGGTTTATTCAAACATATTAAACCTAGTGTCACACACTTATTCACTAAAATACAAGAAATCTGTGAATATTATTAATTTATATTTGTAACATAATAGACATGGGTATGGCAAATGAAGCAAGAAAGTAGGATTAATGAAGTAGAGATGAGGTTCTTGAGAACTATCTGTGGTCTGGTGTTACTTTGAATGACAGGATACGCAATAGTTTGATTAGAGAATGTTGTGGACTGAAAGAGGATGTAGTGACTAGAATTGAGAAAGGAATGTTGCGTTGGTTTGGACATGTGAAGGAAGGAAGATTAACGAAACAAATATATCCAGCGAATTTGGGTGGAAGGGCGGGTAAGGGACGTCCCAGGCGGACATTCTTCGACCAAATAGGGAATGTATTAGCAAAAGGCAAGATAAAAAGTACCCGAAACTGGCGTGCGTGCATGCAACGACTAATAAATGGATTGATCTGTTAGGATCTTGGCATGTGGCAATCCCTGGTCTCTGCCTACCCCTCTGGGATACGGGTGTGTGTTTATGTATGTATATAACATAATATTGAGTGACCTTTAAACTATTGTCAATATTTAGAACAATATCCAATGCTACGGAAGGTTGTGTCTACTATCTTGGATGATAGAACACGCCTAAATGTTGATGCTCATCACTTACCTGTTCTTATATTCTAACGTGTGTTGATTTGTTCCCAGACTGTGGTCGGCGCTGCAATTCCTCTACTGCATCCCGGTCGGCGAGACGCAGTTTACTGTCGAGTAAGTTAACAGTGAAACTGATGTCGTTAGAGAAACATGGCGAATGATAATCCATGGTCTTCCTGGGAGTACTCCAATCACTTTTTTCACGATCGATCGCGAAGACTCTGGAGACCGTGTACGATCGAATTTGAAGCGTTAAAATATTCGCGCATTATGTTACAAAGTATTTGAGCACTCATGATTCATTCATTTGCTCGTTCATTAATTCATTCACTCATTCATTTACCCATGTATTTATTTATTCTTTGTCTCATTCATTCACTCATCATTCACTGCCGCAGGGAACTCTTCGGTGAGGGTCTGCACTGGGCCGGCTGCACTATCATCGCGCTACTAGGGCAGCAGAGGCGCTTCGAAGCTCTCGACTTCTGCTACCACATACTGCGCGTCCAGCGCGTCGACGGAAAAGATGAGCTGGTCAAAGGGATCGTGAGTACTGTGACGCCCCGAGCTCAATCAAACTCTATCGATCAATCACCCCGTACTCGTCCAATGCTGGACGTAGACCCCCTCCAAGGCACGCCACTTCTGGGCCACCCTCATCTAGCCAGTAAAAAAGTAACGCCAAAGAACTAAGGTGACTCACACAGCCTATAAGATTAGCACGCTGAAGTGGCAGTGGGCTGGTCACATGTACCGAAGAACCGAAGGACGATGGGGTGGAAAGGTTGGAGACCACGACGCCTACCGGCACACAGGACCGACGATCTGAGGCAGATTAAACTCTGTATTAGCAGATACAGTCTCCCGTCTCCCGCTGTCAAGGCGGCCGGCCCCTCAAGGAGCAATTCCCATACAAACGTGGTTTGGTTTTAATTCATAAACGACATTCTGGATCACAGCGACACTTTACCAAAATGTTAAGAGGTCACGAATCAAGGTCAGCTCGTGCTTACAACTGAGGATATAACAGAATAAAAAAAGGAAATTAGAGCCTCATAAAAATTCATAGAAACTTTTCACAAAGCAATAATTTCTTTTTGTTAACTTTATTTCCCATTCTGATCTCGATCAAACGTCGATCTGTATCCTCTAGACGTATTGGTAAAGTTTCATTGCGATCCGGCATGTTGTTTGTATATTAAAACCAAACCACGTTTGTGTGGGAATCGCCTCATGCGTGAGGCGTCCTCTTAAATGGTTCCTCAATCTCTTTCTAATGTACCTTTATATGGGTACCTCTGTTCTACAGCCGCTCAAGCATTAGACCGAATCCGACGCTACTAAGTCCTCAACAGCCAGATCTTTGGTGTTCTATAACGCCACCTAGCGGCCGATTTTATTTTTAATACACCCTTATATGGTTCCCCAATCTCTTCATCATCATCATCATCAGCCATTTGACGCCCACTGCAGGACATAGGCCTCCTTCGTGGTTATCATAACCATGAGGTGTTTTGCCATAATCGCCACGCTCGGCAAGCGGGTTTGCGATCGCAGTATGCGGTTGGAATCTCAGGAAGACGCTGCTGCCCGTCTCCTGGTAATTGATTTCCTTAGTCGCCTTCTACGACATCAACGGAAGGAAATGGAGTGACGCTATTCTTAAATCTCTTCTTAATGTATCCTTATTTGTCCCTCTTCTCGGTGGACCAAATCCGACGCCTCTAAGTCCTCAGCAGCCAGATCTTCGGAGTGCTAGCGCGCCACCTGGCGACAGATTGTTTTTATAGCAACCTTTAACCATTTAGGTTCCCCAATATCTTCTTAATGTGTATCCTTATATAGGGCTCTCTTTCCTACAGCCTCTGAAGCGTATGGTGGACCGGATCCGGCGCTTCCAGGTGCTCAACAGCCAGATCTTCGGAGTGCTGGCGCGCCACCTGGCGGCCGACGACGAAAGGGCCGGCGTGGAGCACGTGCGATGTTTCCCGCCGCCCGCAGCCAACGCTGCAGCGCTGCATAACTAGGATAGCGCTGGATATCCAGGTAGATAATTGGGGAACAAGCCTTAACATTAGATTGGAGTGGATTGGAACTCACAAAAAATAAAAACACATTTTTTTAGAGGACTCTACAGGGTGGAAGGAAGGACCTCCTTAAAGGTGGTTTTAAGGAGGTCATTCTAACCATGATTGAGAAACATATGGTGGTGGTTTTGAAAAAAGTTAAGTGTCAATGAAATTCACAAAATAATTCACTTAATCATAAACAAACAATGTCACGAAGAAATTATCTCGTAAAATCGAAAAAGCTATGGTCTGCGCCGGCCAACTCTATATTTTTTAAACTGTTTACGCATATCTGAAGATAAACCCTTAAGCTAAATACAACATGTCTACAACGATCTAATGAAATCAAACACCCCAATGTGTCATGAATGTTAATTCATATTCAATAAATAAATACATTCTCAAATACATATTAGAAAACATTTTTCAACATTATGATACTTCCTGCCACTTCAAATTTAGATTCACAGTTTGGAGCCGAAGATCGGAAATCAAATAAAAAATTTACAAATATGTTATATACCTTTGCTGATATTGCGTGTTTCACAATGAAAAGACCGTTCGCTCAAAATATTGCTAACGATTTCAAAATCACCCTGTAGTTTTACGGTTAAAGGGTCGCGATTATTTATTCAAATATTCTAAGCGGCAGATACATAATTCGGCGTTCCTAAAAATGAACACAGAAAGGGAAATTTTTTTCAAAACATTTCCACTATTGGTTACTAGTTGGTTCCAGTAACCAATAGTGGAAATATCTTGGTTTTGACAATAAATTTCCCTTACTGTGTTTATTTTTTGGGACAGCCGAATTTTACTGTTATATATAGTATTTTAGTATTATATATTGTACTGTCAATAACTGCCGATAAACTGCTGCGCAGTTTGGCAAATCTGTCAACCTATTTGTTATTTTCTTCTTTAATAAATCTTTAAATACAATACAATACTAATGTTATATGTTTTAGTGTCATATTATTTTAGTGATATATATTTTACGGTATTATATATTTTAGTGTTATATATTTTACTGTTATATTCTTTACTGTTATATATTTAACTGTTATATATTTTAGTGTTATGTATTTCACTGTTATATATGTATGTATTAGTGTTTATGAATACCACTAGCGCCATCTATCACCAATAGATGTTGTGTCACTTTTTAAACTCCTCCTTGTTGTCTGTTTGAAACAATCAACATTTACGAATATAACCGTACCACGAGCTTCAATTTAATTTGGCTAAATCTAAATCGTAGGTCAGTGGCCAGGGTTACTTTCTTTCCCACCGAGTCCCAGTGCAGTTGACGACCTCGTGGCGCAGCGGTAGTGCATCTGCATACCATGCGAGAGGTCCCGGGTTCGAATCCCGGCTGGGGAGCAAAAAAAAAAAACCTGGGGTTTTCTTGGATGTTTACATGTTTGTGATGTCGTTGTTTCTAGTTCCCACGACACAGGGTATCCTAGTGTGGGGCCAGAAGCAATGTATATGCCTAAATGTTTATGTTTATGTATGCAGGAACCCAACATCCTGAGGTGGGTACCTGACCACCTGTGGTCGGTTTTATAGAACTTAAACTGGACTCGACGAGTGACCTTCTCTTCTTTCTCGAAGTTGGACTTACCTAACCGGACTGTTTGTCCCAGGTATACATATTGGTCGACAACTTCGAGGTCAGAGCCGCCAACGTGTATAGGTGTGGGTGCTCCGTGGGAGTTCGACATTATCTTAGTCTTGTCCATATTCTCATCGTGTCGGTTGTCAAAACCAAATTAGATTTTATTTGCAGATCACAATCTTTACACGATATAATACTGGAGTAATTCTTTTGGCCCAGAACTCCGCCGCGCGCACTCCAGCGTCTACGGCCTGAGACACACGAAAAGGAAGTGGGGCGAGGGTGCGGAATAGACGCGTCGTCTTTCCAATTCACTTTCACACAAAATGTACAAGGGGACGGGACGAAGCCCACACAGAAGAGACGGGGCGAGGGCGCGGACTCGTCGCGTTCTTTCCGCGCCCTTGCCCCACGTCTCTTCTGTGTGGCCAGCGTCTATGGCCTCCGTTAAGTCCTCCCGAGTGCAGGTGGATGGACACAATGAACACACCGAGAGGTGCGCCGTAGTCTGAACCCCCCCCTATCTCTGCCAGTGGATCAGTTATTAACCTGAACCCCCCCCCTATCTCTGCCAGTGGATCAGTTATTAACCTGAACCCCCCCCTATCTCTGCCAGTGGATCAGTTATTAACCTGAACCCCCCCCTATCTCTGCCAGTAGATCAGTTATTAACCTGAACCCCCCCCTATCTCTGCCAGTGGATCAGTTTTAACCTTGTAAGTCCTTAAAAAATGTTTTTTCAAGTTAGTTTAATCCGCCTATGCGGAAAAAAGGGTTTCGTGATTCCAATAGATAAGAAGCAGTGAACTATAGTGTGGTCAAAAAATGTATTGCAGTTTAGATACGATAGTTATAGTAAGTGAATTGGATGCTAACAATGTATTGCTATAATTATTGCTTAATTCCATTAGGTTAGTATTATAATCATGCAATATTATGAGTATGTCTGTTCATTGCGTGAGCTGATAATTAAAAAAAAACAGGCAAAAAATACTCTGTAAAAAGTGTTCGATAAATTTTTCTCATGGATTTCATCTTGACCACAAAATTTTATCCCGTGAGGAATCCTCTAACAAAAAAGGAATTAACGTTATAATTTCTATTAATTTAAGATAAGATAAGATAAGAATATTCTTTATTGTATACCGGAAAAAATGTTACAGAAACAGCAATGACAAAAGAAAAGATACAATTGGCGGCCTTATTGCTAATAGCAATTTCTTCCAGGCAACCTCATTTAAGTTGATTAATAAGTGATATAATTAACGTTTAAGAACATACATAAAAAAATGTATGCACGGACGAATTGAAAGCCTCCGACCCGAATAAATATCGCCCATCCTTACTCAGAGTTATTTCTGGAACGCGCGATAACTGAATCGTGCCGACGTGATTGTTTCGCCGATTGTGTCATTGTTTTACCGAAAAATAACGGGGGAATCTCACAGGAGTCAGAGCAAAGTCATAGGGGGATTCCCTCCACAGCTCAACCAGGGCGCGGGGGTCAAAATTTTGTAAAAAAAAAACACCTCGCGTAATAAATAGACATTCTCTAAAGTAATAGGGGTTAAAGTATGAAATTGCCGTTTTATTGCAATAGGTTCTTTGAATTGACATAGAATCTTCATGGTTTGAGGTTTTCGAATGAAACTTTTTTCAAATGGTTTCTATGATGTTCTTTTTTTAAAAAATGTGAAACATACAAAATCACTCGAATTTTCGCAGTATCCATCTTTCTTGTCTAAATTGAATATCAAAAACAATTGAAAGTCGATATTCAAATGCTCCACATTTTTTAAAAAAAGAACATCATAGAAACCATTTGAAAAAAGTTTCATTCGAAAACATCAAACCATGAAGATTCTATGTCAATTCAAAGAACCTATTGCAATAAAACGGCAATTTCATACTTTAACCCCTAATATTTTGGATGGTAGATAAAACTTTTGTACACTTTTGTAGTAATAAAATAATTCAAGGCTTTTGTTGTAAAGTTTTTTTTTCCTGGTCGTTTAAGAGGCTCTAAGATCGCGCTAGTGTTGGCGCCATTGAGGAAAAACAATCATATAATTTTTTACAGATCATATTTGCAAAAAGTGTCTGTACATAACCTGAGCAGCCTATATACACATCCCACTGTAGGGCGCAGGCCTTCAGTCAGTGAGAGTCTGGGCTTAATCACCACGCGTGCCCATCGCGGATTGGCGATTTCGAGCGCCGAGGTATGTGAATGGCTCAGACACTCAGGTTTCCTCACGATGTTTTCCTTCACAGTTAGCTAGTGGTATTGCTACTATAACTTCACAAATGTACATAACTTAGAAAACAATGTCATAGGTGCATGCCCGCACTGGGAATCGAACGTCTCTTCCGAGTCCAATGTTCTCTATGGTTCAATCCACTAGGCTAACACCGCAACGTCTCAACCATCAATTTCTCAATCGTCAATCAAAAACGGCCGTTTTTAGCATAAATGCTTTCTAGTCCCAGGTTCGTGATCCTAGGTTCTGTCGTGGGTCCTAAAATCACTGTTAACATGATTGAAAGATTGTACGGACACTTTTTGCAAATACTATGTGTAAAAGAAGATAATGAGTATAAAAGAATGACGCTAGTTGAGGCCGTCAGCGCAAAAGTGGCCTACGCTTAACATAGTACGGAGATAATGAGGTATCAATTTTCATGAATTTAAATTGAATACATAGTCAGCTTCGTAGGCAAAAACAATACGCGCAAAAATAATTCAATTCAATTCAATTCAAATATTTTTATTCATTGTAAAAACAGAATGTTTACTTAATGAACGTCAAAGTTGTTAGTTTCACAATTAATGGATTATGTGGAGAAGAAGCTAACAAAGAAACTCCACATTTATTCTTTTCAAAACACGTTTTAACTTAATTAACAGATTTTTCAACTTAAAATATTAGTCATGAATGTGTTGAACACTAGTCACAATCGTCCTTTAAATAATATTAATCTACTGTTTAATGCCAAACATCTTTGTCTTCTAAATAATCCTTGATGTTATAGTAAGCCTTTTTGCACAAAATTTGCTTAACACATTTTTTATAATAATGTTTATAACGCCATTTGCCGTCCATGGGTGAAGGATAGGCCGGTTTTGCATCAAAATTCCATCGCCATCATCATCAGCCATTTGACGCCCACTGCAAGACATAGGCCACCTTCGTGGTTTTCATAACCATGAGGGGTTTTGCCATAATCGCCACGCTCGGCAGGCGGGTTGGCGATCGCGGTATGCGGTTGGAGTCTCAGGAAGACGCTGCTGCCCGTCTTCTGGTAATGCATTTCCTTAGTCGCCTTCTACGACATCCACGGGAGGAGATGGCGCCACGAGGAGACTACTGGAATGCGATTGGTTAATAGGTTACCAATAGTGTTAATGAAACAACAATAACCGTACTTATGACTTGATCCGGCGCCACATCCATAAGCAGCAAGTATAATAAAGTGCGGGAAATTACCTGACTATACTTTAGTCACCTTTCGTGGTTTGGTTAATATAAAAGGGAACCTAACATCTTCAGTTTATGCAAGCCTAGTACTTTTTGTCTTCAGAAGTATACTATTCCACTCCGACCAAATTTATAGTTGTTCCGTTGGGAACTCTTATATAAGCTTAATATGGTTGATTTGAGTAGTTGGTCCGATAGCAATAAAACCACGTACTGAGTTCCGATCGGAACAACTAGTTGATCCGTTTAGTTGGTCGGTACGGAATAAGGGAAAATTTGTTATGTTTTAAATAGATTGCAACAGATAAGTACGATTATGAAAGATAGTGGGTTAGGCCACATTTGCGCTGACGGCCTCAGTGAGCCCACTGGATCCCCTTAAGGTTGGCCACCAGTGAAAAAATCATATCTTCTTCCTTCGCTAACCCCCAGTTTCTCGTACACTAACACGCTGTTAATCAGCTGTTAACCGCTGTCAATTGACAAAAGTGCATACAGAAAAAACCACTGACAGCTGTTAACAGTAGATTACCAGCTTGTTAGTGTACGAGAAACCGGGGGTAGGTGGCTTTCAAATCTCTCGAATATGACAATAGTGATTTTTAGGGTCAAAATCGAGTACTAGGCAGCAGTTTAACTACAAACGGCCGTTTTTGGCATAAATCCTATGCAGTCCCAGGTCATTGGTCAATAGGTTCCTAGTTTCTCGGTCATCCGTCTCGGTGGATTGGTGATACATGCTTGAGAGAGTTGAAAGTCACTTGCGATGTGTAAAAAATGTGTTTTTTTTTTCATTGGTTTGCGCCATTGAACCTCATGTTAATGATTAATAACACATGGTTACGCTAAACTCGGGACCGGCACTTTTTAAGTCTGTATTCTGCGATAGATATTGTATTCCTTAGTGGTAACATATTCTAAGTTAAATCAATAAAATAAACATGCAGTAACATTTATGAAAATTGTGTCATTTCATGCACCTGTTTAACATTGACTGTACTGGAATAAGGACCACATCGGAAATGAGACAATTCGCCAAGGAACTAATTGTCAAGCTCAAGTGGCAGTGGGCTGGTCATATCTGCCGACGAATCGATAGTCGATGGGGTGCAAAGGTTCTCGAGTGGAGACCACGAGTGCGACGTCATCTGGGAACTTCAGAGAAGTCGTGCTACCAATTGTATGAAAATATCGTCGGCTTATTGCAAGAACTCATTAACCGACATATTCACTATTGGGAGAAAAAGGACTTTTTAGTTCGTGTTAGTTAATGGTTGTGTTTCCTCCTCCTTATTCCCTATAACATCGTTAAAATAATGCCTGATACTAAAACACCACTATTGTATCATTGTTCAATACATCTCTACGTCCATACCTTTAAAAAAAGCGGTTAGTGAGCTTTTGCAGTTAATGACTTCTTGCAATAAGCCGACGATATTAGAAAAGTAACTAAGCGCAATAGTAGGCATCATGCGATCAAATCAACTGGCAAACGCAGCGTAGGACGCCCACCGGCTCGGATTGCAGCGGATCGATGAGGATGGCAGAGGACAGAAACAAGTGGCGTGCCGGGGGAGGCCTATGTCCAGCAGTGGACGAATACGGGCCTATTGATCGATTGATCAATCAATCAATCAGTCATGATTGATTGATTTTATGTAGTAAGATCGGACGATGGGTAGAATGATTGAAGTAAGTTTTAATCAGTGATGCAAAATGAAAAACGGGTTAACGTTCACGTTTTTTTTAATTATTAAGACTTAAGACCTATGTTACATAATCTACGCGTTTTTCTTTTAGCTTTATGGTTTTTTTTTGTTACAATAAGAAAGATAACTAATTTAACGTAATAATATATTACAACAGTAGTTGGGCGTTTTCGATAAGAAAAATCACGAAAAAAAATACTATTCATGACTACCTATTCACGACGAATATTGATTTATTTTTTTATTGTTTTTTTTTACAACACATAAATATACTGGAGAAGACAAACAAATTACTTCAATATTAGTATCTAATCATGATAATTCCCCCTAAAGCAATGTGAATAATATAAAATATTCAAATTGCTTTAGGGTTGCATTGTCTGCGGATCAGAGCGAAACTGAGAATCCGGAAAACACAATATGTCTTGGACATCCGTTATTTGATATACAAATAATGGTTATATGATATACAAACATCGCCATCTATAATGTCCGGACTGAGTTTTATTGTAATTCAGACATATGTACTGTTTCCTGATGTGTGCAGAAACGCTCAAATATGAAGTTCAACAAAGTAGCTCATAAAATATCTACACACGGCTATATCTCTTCAGTGGGGCATTTTGCAGTTATCAGACAATCCCAAAATGTTCAGAACATGTTTAATCATGTTTTCAACATGACATTCGTCTGTCGAAGCAATTACAGTGATTTTTTTTTTTGGGTCGAAGTTTGAGCGACCTACAATAGTGCCTGCTTAGTGCAAAGGTCATATCTGCTACGCTTAACAGGCGCAGACACGACCTTTGTGCTTAATAGACAGAGTACATAATATCTATCGGTACAATTTGACGCCGGCGACGAGGAAACTAAATAAATCCCTGTAAATAAACGATAGAAAACGTTGGACAGTAAGAAATTCCACAACCCTTTAGAAAAAAGGGCAATGCACATCACCCTAGTTCATTTTAATTTATATAAAAAAAAAAACAAGTAACTTAAGAAAATGCTTTACCCGTTGCCTATACATTTAAGTTCCCTATTTTACATACATATTTTCGTATCTTCAATAAATATATTTTTAGATTTATTTCTTTCTTCATGTAAAAAGCTGACGGCTAAACTCTAGCTTAGTTATAAAAAATACGCACCATGTTTTTAAAATGTGTTTCTAAGGACAACCTTTTTTTACAATATAAATTGTTGAATACGCAAGTAAATATGTATAATACGATTTGAGTTATTGATTAAAAACATATTAACGAAAAGGTTGTCTTTAAAAGGTTATTTTTTTGTTATTTTAAAGTTTCGGTAACCACACAGATAAAATTAAATTGATTTCAATTGAAATACTAGCGACTATAGAGACAAAATAAATTGTAAACGGAATATAACATAAATATTTTTCGAATTTGATTCCTAAAATATGGTTGTTTGTACTTGTATTATCCAGAGTAGGAAAAAAAGAAATAACAGACTACAAAAAAAATCTTTTTTATGTACTTAAGTAGTAACTAAACCTATTTTTTTAAATACATATACATAAATAAACCACTTATCGTACGAAATATCTATACATACAAATAAAAAAAAAACTCTTATTTACTTATTGCAACTTTTAAGATGTCATCCGACACCCGACTTTTTAGATTAAACATACGGTCTACAATATTCAGTCACAGATTTTTTCAAAAAGCATATCTTTTTCCACTAACAATTGGCAGAAAAACGAATAATTCTTCAAGATTTCCCCACGTCTTGTACAAAAATTCTACCCGAAAAACTCAAACAACTACCACGAGAATAAAAAATGGAATTTTGTTTTCATATATCACATATTTTATTGTTTTTTTTTTCTTTCGAGATATTTAATATTTTAGTGAGATTAAATTAAAGAAAAAAGCATAGTATTTTTATGTTATGTACAGCACAGAATAACAAACAAAGATTACAAAGTGAAAAAGCTAGCACATTAATATTTTCTATGAAACATTAGCAAAAGGGAAAAATCTTTTCAAATAAAGATTTCACTTAAAAAACCTCTACACACCAAATGTGATCAAGTTATTACCTCTGTTGTATTTATACAGGGTGTAACAAAACGCTCATTTAACTCAACACATCCGAAAATGTGCATTGTCTTTTACTCGCCAATTCGAACACTTACTTTGTGGAAATTTTTAAAACGCAAAAAAATTCAAATCTTCCATACTAAAGTTGCCTAGGGGATTAAAATTTATGGAACAGCGGATATTTTTACAGTATTCCAAATGGTTCCTGATAGTGACAGCTGTTAGTATTGCAGGCATAATACTCTTTTTTTTATGTATACGCGCTTGCATGCAACGACCAATGAGTGAAGCGAAAGAGATCTGTCAGGATCGTGGCAGGTGACGGACCCTGGTCTCTACCCCTCCGGGATGCGGGCGCGAGTTTATGCTCATGTATGTAAGTATGTGAGAATTCTGTTACACCCGGACTAAGTTGGCCAACTTAGTATGTGAATTATTTAACATCTCAGAAACGCAATGTTAGGGCTCGCGCAAAACGTTTCAACAATTTCCACAAGTTTTTTTTGGCGTGCGGAATTCGACCGCAGTGAGCGTGGGCCCTTAATCGTGCAATCATCTTTAGCTGTGTGTATGTTTACCTATAATATCCCAACGGGTTATTACGGCTATTATTCGATGTCACCACAAAATTGTTTTCTGTGGTACTGAGACCGGTCCGCTCATATCAATTTATCTGTAGGTACAAAGTTAAAAATGGCTAGTTTAAATGAAGTTTGCATTGTATCGTTAACTCCCCCCAAAGCCCTGACAAATCTTCAGTTAAGTTGGTGCATTTATTTAATTTCATTCAGCTTTCCCCGGGAGTTAAAATTTTTTTTTTAAATGCTACAAGAGTCAACAAATTGGATGGTAGGGGTAGACATTTCTCGAATTAATGACATGAATGAATCACCTAGAACGAGCAGAAAACTTGATAACAGTAAAAGAAAACAAACTTGCATACTTAAGGAGAAGCTGAATGAAGATACAACAGTAAGTCAACACAAATTTATGGACTTTGGTTCCATTCTTATAGCAGAGACCAAGGATTGATTAAGGCCGTACGTACACTTTATCTGTATTTTGTTCAGTTTTGTGTCACCTGCGGACGCGGCGTGGTTTGAGGCGATATCGCGTCACTGGCGGGTAGTCTGTGGTGCTGTGACGTCACGCGCGGTTGGTCTGTGGCGCTGTGACGTCACGCGCGGGTAGTGTGCGGGTCGACGTCACTGGTCGTAGCTCTTCGCCTTGCGGTCCATTTCCTCGTCGGAGGTGCGGTTCATCGACTGGTCTGTGAAAAGAAAGTGGAGGCTTAGGAATAACGTCTGAAACGAAACCTTACCAGACATTTAAAAACCAAAATTAGTTGTACCAAACAATCGCATAAACATATAAACCGACACAAACACACACACACACACACACACACACTACCCATAGTTTCATGTTATTCATAGTACAATATTGAAAATCTATTTAGAGGCTAAAAATTCCACCCATGCCGGGACTGGAACCCGCGACCTCTGGCTAACCGTCCAGCGCTCTCCCAACTGAGCTAATGGGCAAGTGCAGGCATTCGGCGAAATTTTTACAAACTTTGTATTACGTGGTATAACGTACAGGCAGCGACATCTGGCTGAAGTAATTTACATCACTTGCAGCCCCGAGCACCCACTTTGCAGTTAGGTTTTTACATCGGAATGATATCGCTGTACCTACATGATTATAGGTACATGTACATCCCGCATGTTTTATTCAAACTCTTATTCAAAGTCTAAGTATTCATGTAAATTGAGGCAGAGACCAGGGTCTGCCACTTGCCACGATCCTGAAAGATATCTTTTGATTCATCAACATTCATTAGTCGTTGCATGCACGCACGCCGGTTTCGGGTACTTTTATCTTGCCCTTGGCTAATGCATCGCCTATTTGGTCGAGCTTGTCCGCCTGGGGCGTCCCTTACCGCCCCTTTTACCCACATACGCTCGATATATTTCTTTCGTCAATCTTTCTTCCTTCATCCAAACCAACGCGACATTCCTGTCTCAATTCTAGTCACTACATCCTCTTTCAGTCCACAATGTTGTTTAATCAAGCTATTACTATTTTTGCTTTGGAAAAGCTTGAATTTTGGACCCAGCTCATTAGACAGACAAGTTATATGGGTGGAAATCACGGAGATACAAATAATAGGGGTTAAAGTATGAAATTGCCGTTTTATTGCAATAGGTTCTTTGAATTGACATAGAATCTTCATGGTTTGAGGTTTTCGAATGAAACTTTTTTCAAATGGTTTCTATGATGTTCTTTTTTTAAAAAATGTGAAACATTTGAATATCGACTTTCAATTGTTTTTGTTATTCAATTTAGACAAGATGGATACTGCGAAAATTCGAGTGATTTTTGAATACGAGTTCCGACGCGGAACTAACGCGGCAGAAACAGCCCGCAATATCAATGCTGCGTTTGGAGAGGGGTCTACTAATGAACGCACCGTGCGATTTTGGTTTAAACGCTTTCGTGATGAAAATTTCGACTTAAAGAACAAGCCACGAGGAAGACCGCCCACACAGGTGAATAACGATGAATTAAGAGAGATAGTGGAAGCCAACCCTAGTCAAACTACCCAGGAATTAGCGGCATGGTTTAACGTTACCTTACCCACAATATTGACTCACTTGCGTCAAATCAATAAAATAAAAAAATACGAAAAATGGGTGCCTCATGATTTGACTGATCTGCAGAAAGAAACGCGTGTTGAAACTTGTGTTGCCTTGTTGATATTCAATATTCGATATTCAAATGTTTCACATTTTTTAAAAAAAGAACATCATAGGAACCATTTGAAAAAAGTTTCATTCGAAAACCTCAAACCATGAAGATTCTATGTCAATTCAAAGAACCTATTGCAATAAAACGGCAATTTCATACTTTAACCCCTAATATAAATTCTTAATGGAGAACTTGCACAAAAAATGGTTTAATAGAATAGGAGAGTACACGTTAAAAGATAAATAAACGTGGTATTTTTTTTCTCTGCGACTAATACTTAGTCGAAAAGTCAATATAGTCACGTGGTACTAAAACGCGCCATACGAATCGACCTTAGACTATGACGTCACTCCCTAACGTAACGCTTATAATGTACGAAGCGTTTATCAATATTTGAGTTATCTCGTAAAATAATGTTTTTATGCACATAATATACACCCTTACAAGAAAACGTTCAGAATTCAACGACAAAACGAAATCTAATAAGTTTTATGTTATTAGAGTAACTTTATTTTTCGCATATTTTGTGACCCCGAAAGAAATATTTTTATTGTTTTATTTGTAAATTTTTCCAAGGTTTTTATATGCATTCTTCAGACCATATCAGACAAAATTACTTGTCCCATTTTGAGACATTGGGTGAAAATGCATGTCTCACTTTGTAAATAACTTGATATTAATATTATAATTTGTATATTGTATGTAACATAGGATAAGTTCTACTAATAAACTATATGGATTATATTACATGATTTCTATGGTACAAAAGCGAAGTCACACCAATCTAAGTCAGACGCAAGCTCCCCATCGTCAGGGATTCTCGTTACGATAACTAGGGCCTCCCAGTAGAGAGAAACTCACCGGGGTGGTGCGGCATCTTAGGCACCAGGACCACGTTTCCGTCGGCGGCCTGCTGCAGCGAGAACTGGTTCGAGGACAGCGGCCGGCCCTCCGGGTCGCGAAGATTCTGTGTGGCAGGGAGAATGTAGGAATATGAGAATTTACAAGAATAAGGTGAATGTACACACACAACCAACACACATACACATACACACACACACACACGCGCACGCGCACGCGAACACACACAAACACGTACTTAAATTTGTTTCATTTAAATTTTTCCTATAAAATAAAATGTTATTTTTAAGTGTAACTTCAAGAAAATAGTTTATACTGGCTATAGAAGAGCGGAGTGTCCTAACACAGGCATCGTTTTGCTTAAATGGAAGCTCCAAATACTGTTAAGACAAATGTACCTTAAGTTGATAAAATAAACATTTTATTTATTTATTATTATAAAGAATATTTATTGCGCTGTTGGAATATATTTGGAATAGATTTATATATATATATATATATTGACTAGCTGTTGTCACCGACTTCGTTCGCGTGGTAATTTTGATGTGTATTTTTCGGGCATAAAAAATAGCCTATGTGCTAATCTATCTCTGTGCAAAATTTAATCTGAAAGAGTAACAAACATCCATCCATACATACAAACTATCGCGTTTATAATATTAGTAAGGATAAATGTGGTCTGAGGTAGATGAATAACATTACATTACGGTCATTTCAAATAAATTTTCTTATCATCATCATCATCGTCATCAGCCCCCCGACGTCCACTGCTGGACATAGGCCTTCCCCATGGTTTTCATAACCATGAGAAGTCTTGCCATAATCGCCACGCTTGGCGTGCGGGTTGGCGATCGCAGTATGGGGTTGGTATCTCAGGAAGACGCTGCTGCCCGTCCCCTGGTAATGTATTTCCTTAGTCGCCTTCTACGACATCCACGGGAGGAAATGGAGTGACGCTATCCTTAATCCGGCGCCACACGGATTTTCTTATACACAGTTCGAACCCCAGCGCTTGAAATTGCCAATCCGCGGTGGGGACTCGTGCTAATTAAGCCCATACTAATTAAACACATAAAAAACTAAGTTTGTAGAAGTTTTACTGACCTGGAAAACGTGCCGATACAGCGCCGCGAACCGTTCCTTCACCCGCTGCCGCTCCGCCATGAGTTGGTGGCGTTCCCTGACAGTGCGCTGCTTCCGGTCGCGCATCGTGCGCACCTCGTCCGCTAGGGAAGTGATCTGGTCTAACTTCCGCTTGCGGCAATTCTGCGCTGCCACCTGTGTAATGAGTGTCGAGATGAATTGAGGCCGTCAGCGCAAAAGTGGCCTAAGCTTAACATAGTATGGAAATATAAATTTTCCTGAATTTAAAATGAATACCTAGTCTGCTTCGTAGGCAAAAACAATACGCGCAAAAATAATGTTTACAACGCCATCTGTTATCCATGGGTAAAACTAGGGTTAGGCCACTTTTGCGCTGACGGCCTCAATTGGCTTTTTTACGAACTAAAACTTTCGTAGGCACAAAATAACAACTTGTGTACAATAAAGTATAACTACATATTATTAACTTAATTCCGGATGCACTTACTTGCTTTTTTTTTCGGAAGGGTCCAAAAGAGCAAATAAGTGAATCCGGAATTCGGTATTTGACACGATCAACAATAAATTATTTCATATGCTCGATTAAAACAAAAATTACAAAATATCTCGGAAAATGTATTTCCTTTAGTCAATTACTAGTTATTATAATTTTTAAATAGATTGAACATAAAAAGAGTGCTCTGAAATGTGACGTCATAAGCCAGTATTTTCATACAAAATTCCGTTTTAAAAGTAACTCATTTGATATTTTGTTATCATTTGAATTAGGTAAGTAATTAATTAGCATTGCTGAGTTGGCGCTTTGCGTTGCAGAGGTCACGTGTGTAATGGGTGCTCAGATGAATTTTGGCTTGTTGCGCTGCAGTGTCGAGGTGTACTTGCGCTTGTCATTGTTTAGTAAATACTGTATATGTTTTGTTTTATTCATGTGATTTTATGTGTGCAATAAAGTATAATAAAAATAATTCAACTTGAATTTTTCTTTATTAAGAAAGATTTGTATGGCCGTTTTTAGCGGAAATCAAGATAAACGTCACTAGTATATGTTTCCGGGGTATGTTTATGACAATTAAAATTGGGACTAAATATCCATCTCCGCATATCGGGTCTCTGAACACACTGTGAAACGGCAGTTTCATTACATTCTTGGACATCAGGTTTTGGATGACGAAATTGGGCATAAGAGAGTCGCCTACCTACTTTATTTTATATTATCTTAACAGTAAGAATCTATTAAACTCTTATTATTTAACTTAGGTGGGTAGAACATTGGACTCGAAGGCGGGAGACCCAGGTTCGATTCCCAGTGCGGGCATCTACCTATGACATTAAGTCATAAATACATATCCCCTATTTGTGAAGTTATAGTAGCCATACCACTCGCAAACTGTGAAGGAAAACATCGTGAGGAAACCTGAGTGTCTGAGCTATTCACATACCACAGCGCTGGTGATTGAGCCCATACCCTCTCCCTAACAGAAGGCCCGTGCCCTACACTGGGACGTATATAGGCTGCTTATGTATTTGACTCAGGCATTGTACTGTTTTTAACTTACACATGTCTAAGGTACCTACTCTATTGAATGTTGAAGAGCACTGTTGTCTGACATACAGGTCTAGAACCTAGCTCAGGCGCAGAAGAGAACTGTTCACAGGCAGCTTCGCCTTATGCTTAAGATATTGTATAATACCTTCGAAAAAAATGTAACAAAGCACTCATTGTGGTTTAGAAATAAAGATTATTATTATTATTATTACCTTATTTTTCCCGCGACGCCGGATGTCCCTTATGAGGGACAGCTGAGCCTCGCTGAGGTCATGCTTGGAGAGTCGCTCGTTGAACTCGTCCATCGGCAAGTTTATTATGTCCGACACCTCCATGGGGATCCCTGCCGGGGAACAAGTGGTCAGAGTCGTGCAAAGCTACGGCCTGCTATTAAGGGGGTCATGGGGTTCAAGGGGTCATGGGGAGGAGGGGGGTGTCATAGTCATCATCATCAGCCATTTGACGCCCACTGCTGGACATAGGCCTCCCTCACGGTTCGACCGCTACGTCATAGTAAGTGTTACAAGCCAAGGCGCAGACCTTTTTGTTTTCATTTAAAATGTTGTTATTGTTTTGTAGTTTAACGTTGTGTGAAGACAAATAAACATTTTACTATTTTTAAGTAGCACATACTCGTAACTACATTTAAGGGGTTTTTTTGTGTCTCATAGTAAATAGCACATACTCGTATCTTACTATTAAGGCTGCTGTTAAGAAAAAAATTAAGGAAATTGTTGTGTAATTTGATGCTAAAATTAATAATGTTCGAAACCACTTCTCCATGTCAAAAACTAAATAACGAAAATCTGTTTAAAAGGTCGATAATTTTATTACCTATCAAATCCTCAGAACACATTTATGAAAAGTATACGCTTTATATTAAAATCACAATAAATGTTAGACTGTGCAAGGGAGACAGCTTGCCCGACGTAACAGCAGCCTAAGGAGGTGTTTCGTGTGTCATAGTAACTAGCACATACTGGTAGCCTAGCGGCTTGGCCCGCGATACACCTACTGGTAAGGGAATGTTCCCTGTCGTAGTAAACAGCACATACTTATAATTACGCCTTGGTTTGTGTCATAGACATGGGACGGAATTTGTTCGGACATTCAGAGCTATACTCAGGGAAAACTTCATTCACATTTAGGGTCTAAAATTAAATTTGAGAACGTAGCTTCACATCACGTCATTAGCGTTAAATGGGGATTACATTCAATAACCGAACTCTTGAATGAAAATATGTTTTTATAAAATTTTGTTACTCTAGTTCGAAAACAGATAGATAAATTATTTATTTGAACTTGCACATAAAGGTACACGCAGAGAGCGTAATACAAAGAAAATAGGTAATAACAATAACATGAAGCAAGTAAACAGAGAATTGAATGTAGAATTCTAACCCCCAGTTTCTCGTACACTAACACGCTGTTAATCTACTGTTAACAGCTGTCAATTGACCAAAGTGCATACAAAAAAAAAAAAAAAAACACTGACTGTAGATTTACAGCTTGTTAGTGTACCAGAAACCGGGGGTAAATATTCAGATCCCTGGTGATAGGAAATAGCACATACTCGTACCTAGCGCCTTGGCCCGCTTCTCGTCGCGCGACATGTGCCCGCTGGTAGCCGAGCCCGCGTCCGACATGCTGCCTTCTGTGAGCCGCCGGACTGTAGGGGGGGGGGGGACAACCTTATTTTAATTTATTATTATTATAATTTAATATTATTATTATTTAATTTATTTATTATAGCCATTTATTTTCCCAAACAAATTGTCTTTTTTTTTTTTTTGCAATACTTTAAAATTAAAATTACATTGAACGATTAATAAAAATAAAAATAAAAAATTGATCCATTAAAATTAAAATACATGCATTAATAAAATAAAATTGATAAATTATGTAACATATTAATTAGATCATGCAACTTCAACTTCAGTTAGATGATTGTGTAATATTAATAATACATTTTGAAAAAATATTTTATTTAGTTTGGGACACCCATAGATGGGTGTAGGCCTCCTCCATCCCGTTCCATATATCTCTATTTAGTGCAGTCCTGGTCCAGGTATTTTAATTTGTAGAATAATAAATGGCCCGAGCGGTCCATCCTAACGATGATTTTTAATTGGTCCTTTCGAGGTCTAAATCTAACCGGTTAATTGAGTGCATAGAGTGAAAAAAAAACATATCACTTCCACAGATATGTGGGTAGCACTTTGCAAAATCCTATTATAGTTTATTGCACACATAAAATCACATGAATAAAACAAAACATTTACAGAAAAATTAAAAAGTGTACATGGCGAGCTTATTATAATGGAAGATACGAAATTTCCCTCCTGAAATACCTTGTGAACTTTTTACTAAATACTATAACTTCATCATCATCATCAGCCATTTGACGCCCACTGCAGGACATATGCCTCCCTCATGGTTTTCTAACTATGAAAGCTTTTGCCATAATCGCCACGCTTGGAAGCGGGTTGGCGATCGCAGTATGCGGCTGGAATACTATAACTTCATCATCAACCCATTATGTCCCCACCGAGGGGCACGGGTCTCTTCCCTGAGGAAGGTATAGGCCATACTCCACCACGGGGGCCAAGTCCGGATTGGTGGAGGCTTGTAGACTAGTGGCTCGTCTACTGTCAGAAGTTGTCAAGCCGCCCTAAGGCCTCTGACTTGGCTTAACGACTGCCATCTATCGACGGCAGCCGGCACCAACAGCTTAACGTGCCTTGCGAAGCACGGAACCGCTCGGAAAAATGCCACTAGCGTTAGGCATAGACGGCGACCCATCCATGCACTGAACGCGCCCTGTGTTGCTTAACCTTCGTGATCGTTTAAGATCACTCAGGCAGCCGGGGCTACGAGCGATTCACTATAACTTAAACATTTATTATTCTTTTGTGGTGTACCTTCGAAATTTCCTGATTTCGTAAATTTACCTAGTCTTTTCAAGGTCTTAATATAACATGTTAATTGAGTCCATAGGGTGAAAAACAACATATCAATTCTACAGACCGGTTTTGCAAAAAGTGCCTCGTAAATCTATCAATAGAGACATATTTTGTGATGATTTTGCTTTTTTCTGTACAATTTTTT
This sequence comes from Yponomeuta malinellus, assembly GCA_947308005.1. Lineage (NCBI taxonomy): Eukaryota > Metazoa > Arthropoda > Insecta > Lepidoptera > Yponomeutidae > Yponomeuta > Yponomeuta malinellus. The sequence goes on from OX371023.1 coordinate 5,555,336, forward strand.
TTGTTGGTTTTGTGTCTTTTGTTTCTTTACTTGTTGACTCTGTATTTCTGTAACAATAGTCGTCCTACGCTGCGGTTGCCGATATGTGGTCTCCATGCGAGAACTTTTCGGCCCCATCGGCCATCAGTCCTTTCTTATTACAAATATCGCACGCTTATAATATTATAATTTTGTTTACTTAAGGGACCTCCAGGTCTACTTTTGTTTACATATACTTTTTATTTTTTCCTGTTTGTCTGTTTGTGTCCTAAATAAAATAAAAATAATTAAAAAAAAAAATCTTAATAAATAAACAAACAGAAATTGTCACCCCGCTTGTCCCGCGCCGGACGTGTGTGGGCGAGCGCGGGCGCACTGTACGTGTGGATTTGTCGCACGCGCTCCGGCGCCGGACAATACATATTTGTAGGTGTTTCTCTTTCTTTCTACCTTTCCTTCCATTCTTTCTGCTTTATGTAGGTATAATGTTGTTAATATAAGTATGTATGTTAATACGAATCGCTCGTAGCCCCGGCTGCCTGAGTGATCTTAAACGATCACGAGTGTGCATGGATGGGTCGCCGTCTATGCCTAACGCTAGTGGCATTTTTCCGAGCGGTTCCGTGCTTCGCAAGGCACGTTAAGCTGTTGGTGCCGGCTGCCGTCGATAGATGGCAGTCGTTAAGCCAAGTCAGAGGCCTTAGGGCGGCTTGACAACTTCTGACAGTAGACGAGCCACTAGTCTACAAGCCTCCACCAATCCGGACTTGGCCCCCGTGGTGGAGTATGGCCTATACCTTCCTCAGGGAAGAGACCCGTGCCCGTTCGGTGGGGACATGATGGGTTGATGATGATGTACTCATATTTGCACCGACTACCCGTCTCTATTTTCCTTCAGAATTCTGCCATCATAGGGTTTTACCGGAAGTTGTAAAGAATATTCTTAACTTATCTTTTTTTCTTCCTTCCTCCTCATTCCTTCCTCCCTCCCTCTTGGTTCCTTCCTTCTTTCTTTCTCTATAATAAAAAAATAAAACAAACAAACATTCTCACCCCGCTTGTCCCGCGTGGGACGTGTATCGGCGAGCGCGGGCGCGGGCGCGCTGTACGTGTGATTGTGTCGCACGCGCTCCGGCGTCGCGTAGCTGTAGCGCGCGTGCGCAGGACTCGGCACGCTCTGTGGACCAACGGGCGGTTTTTTAATCAACATTTTAAGGGTTTTATTTATTATAACACGTGTCCTACTTGTTACTAACTGCATTTGAGTTATGTTGTTCACTAAAGTCTGTTTTTAATTCGATGCAAAAAAGAAGAGGCAGTGTTACCATTATAACATATATCCTTATACTCGGTAGACTTTTGTTTTACTGTAAAAAAGTAGACTCGTGTGACCAAAAACCTTATTGCATCATCATCATCATCATCATCATCATCATCATCATCATCAGCCATTTGACGTCCACTGCAGGACATAGGCCTCCCTCATGGTTTTCCAAGCTTCCCGGTCTTGCATCAAATACATTAATAGTCACACATAACAACAAAGCATTTAAAAAAAAATTACCTAACTCACACAATTTTCATTTGGAACTAAAATGGGATTATTAGTTTTTTACGTATTGGCAACACTTGGATGTTGATAACCTTGGGCTTGAGGTTTGACACATTCATGAAGACGTAATTTATTTTCTAACCTTCCGTTTGTTTCTTGGTTCCGCGAATGTTATGTCCCGTATTCCTTTCTGATTTCGACAACCATTTTTTTTTCGAGTCTACATGAGAAGATGCAACATGTGAACGAGATTTCTATTGTATAAATAAAAGATATTTTTACTTTTGTTTTAATAACAGAGTTTTTATTGCCATAGATTTAATTGGAACCTTACATTTATGGCCGTCTCAGACGACGGCGTTAATATATGCGATATTTTTTCCGCATAATATCCAACATGGAGCCCGCTTCCACACACTACTGCGGTCGGATTTAGTATAGAACAAGACATCGTGCCATATATTATTATTTATAGCCGTCGTCTACCAGGACTTCTAAAAATTAAACTTTTATTCATGTCCACATAGAGTGCGTCAACAAATGTAATAGGTTGTGATGGTTTACGACCCCGGCACATGTCAAAGTGGCAGTATTTTGTATTGCATCTAATTAAAAATCTGACTATTACGCAAACAACACAACTCCATCCTCTTTCTTTAGCTGGTGTTCCGCGGAATCACCTCAAGTTTTTGCAAAACGAAAAAGTTTTCAGCGTAAATGCAATCGTGTACTGGGTTATTGGCCCTAAATTTTAGGGTTTAAGTTTTAAAAGCAGCTAATAATATTAATAAGATATCTGGGATAATAGAAGCTACGACATTTTCCTCCTGAAATGCCTTTTGCACTTTTTACTAAATAGTATAATTTTATTTTTTTTATTTATAAATTTCCTGAGTTCGTAAGTTTGCCTTGAACACAAAAAGTTTGCGGTATGCACACCGCCATAGAGGACATACAAGATCTCCACGCTCTGGGGACCAATGTCCGCCGTATTGTACGACCCGCAGCGCCCGCGACTACTTTCGCGTGGTAAACGGATTAGTCCAGGTACAGTCTACGGCCATTCTAAATACTGGTGCAAGAATTTTTTAAATTCGGAGATCCCCCCCCCCCCCCACCCTACATACAAACTTACAAACAAATAAATTTTCCTCTTCATATTAGTGTAGATTACTTTAAATGCAAAACATTTATTGTCACAAATTTTCACATATATAACATTAGTGTATCCTACTAAAATTATATATGTGAAAGTTTGTGAACATGTTTGGATGTTTGTTAATCAATCACGCAATAACGGCTTGACGGATTTACATGAAACTTGGCGTACAGATAGACAAAGACCTGAATTGAGACACAGCATACTTGATTTCCCGGTAATGCGATCCCGTGGGATAATGTTTATTTTAAGCTTAAAATAGATGGCGTTGTTCGAGCGAACTTTATGTTTTAAAAATAGATGGCGCTGTGCAAGAATCGTATAAACGGATTCTGTGACGGTACGAAGTTCGCCGGGACAGCTGGTTAATAAATAAATACCTGCAGGAGAGTGTGTGAGGAGTGCGCTGCGTTGAGATCGAGCGCGGGCTGCAGCGTCGGCGCATGCTGAAGTTGCTGTCTGGCGCCGAAGTCCACTGTGGGGTAGTTTTTGCGTGATAAACATCATAGTTTAAAATAATATGTAAGGTTTATTAGTAGAGTGGTGTCACGTTTACACAACGCAGTTCATTTCACTACATTCGTAGCGACTTTTTGCTAAAGGCAACACCGAAAAAGAAAAAGATTACTCGGTTTGGAACGCTTAGTGGGACGGTGAGTGGGGGCGATCTGCCCCCATATTACGCGACCAAATCCTGAGCGATTCCAATCGTCTAAATGTCAATAGATAGGCCAGGTCTTTAATTAGAGAAACAAACGTGGACTGTAGTTTAAAGATTTTATAATAGGTCGCTATAGGTTACATAGTTAGATATAAAGAAAGAAAGAAAGAAAGAAAGAGGATATTTATTTAAATGGTCACAGAAACACAAAGTAAACAAAAGGTACACAAACAAAATACACGAACGTCAACAAAACAGAGATAAAACAAAACAATCGTGAAGAGAACATGTGAGGCATATAGAGTCAAAGGCAGCCGGATACCATACAGTAATGTATGGCACCCAGCCACCTCGGACCTCAAACGCCTCAGGTGCCTCCGTGACAACAAAAAAGGGGCTCCAACTCAGCATACCATGTAAGTGCGTTCGCGACTCTGAAAAAAAAATGGAAGCGGCGCGGGCGCCGCTCCCCCGCTCCCCCCGCCGCTACCGCCGCCGCCGACGTCAGGTGTGTCAACAGTCAAATTAATATGGAATTTGACAGTTAGACGATTGGAATCGCTCAGGATTTGGTGTGCATCATAGGCGTGATGACAGTAATTGAAAATCACTAAAATGATGTATTTATTAAAAAAGAATTAAATTGTGGTATACGAAACACGCATTTATTTTTTTATTAAGAACGGGATTGATAATTATTACGATAATTGAAATCAACAAAATTCCTATGTCCGCCATATTAGCGAATGAATAGCGAATGACGTCACTTTTAAGAACACGCGAGTAAACGTAGGTCTAGACATATTACTTTATAATCTGTGACATAGGTAGTAAACAAACTCTGGTTTTATTTTATTTTTTTCTGGGTATATGAAATTACTGTGTTGACGTTTCACACCACAGATTAATTTTACACTTTATAACTGTGACGTCACTAGCGACGCCATGACATTGGCGAGCGTTTCGGTGGGAATTTTAAATGTGAAAACTAAAATGATTTTTTTTTACTATTAAACCTTAACTGTGACTAAAAATATGAAATAGACTGTAAATAATGTACGTTTTGGGACATTATAGGACAGTTTTTCAAAATCTGTCATCATGCCTATTTTATTAGGCCATGACAGTGGTCCATTGAAGAGATCTCCATCTCTGAAATTCTTCATCAGATCTTCACCAAATTAAAATGGGACGTTATATCTATTCGAACAATTGTCGAAATCGGTTAAGATTTGATTGAGTTACGAAGGAAAATAGCAAAAAATATATTACGCGTCGAATTGAGAACCTCCTCCTTTTTGAAGTTGGTTAAACAACTTCAATGAGGCTGGTAAACAAATTCCTACCCTGCTGCGAAGACAATAAGAGTCAAACTCACCGTTATGCAGATGCATATTATCGTGCGGATAAGCGGCCGACTGTTCGGGGCACTCGTACTTGATGACGCTGTGCGTACGCGGCTCCAAAGGCTGCGGCTGCTCCTGCACGGGAAATTGAGCTTTAATTAGTGGTCACTTAGGGGCGGAATTGCTTTGGTAAGTGGCTGAGGTTGGTTTCCAATGGCAAGGAGCAATTCCCATACGAATGTAGTTTGGCGGATTTGCAAAGTTTAATTGCGATCCGGTATGTCGTTTATGAATTAAAACCAAACTACATTTGTGTGGGAATTGCTCCTGAGGGACTCTCTTAAGGTGGGACGATTCCCATACGAATTATTATTTCCAAATTTGTTATAAAAATTACATAATTATGCACCCGAATTATGTCTGTTTGCATTAATTAAGATTTTCATTTGCGCCAGTATACAGTTTCTTAAAAAAAAACAGTTGCTTTATAGCTTAAATGAGTTCGACCATTTAGTTCATACAAACATTATCGATCTTATTTAACCTATTAAACTACAGTTTTATTCAAGAAAATATTTATTGGCGCAAATAAAAATCATAGTAAATGCAGACAGATATAATTCCACTGTATAATTATGTAATTTTTTTAACAAACTTGGAAATAATTATTTGTATGGGAATCGTCCCACCTTAAGTCTCGGTGACGTAGTGGCGAAATTGCTTTGGTGGGAATATCTATCGTCTCAGCCTTTGGCCTCGGCCTGAATGGAACTCGGCTTTCGGCCTAACCGCGGTGAGGTTACTCGTAATTGCTTCATAGGACTCGGCCTTCGACCTCGCAAATTTGTATCGTCTGACTTTTGCTTTGAAGGCCTTCGGCCTCACTAGACGGAGCTATTCATTCGGCCTCTTAGATAGTTTCAACCTTTAGCCTTCACCTATGATAGTTAAACGGTGGATCGCCATACAACAATATTCGTTATACAAGAGTGCAAAGTTGCTTTTTTAACCGCGTGCTCAATTTTGATGACCGAGCAAGCGAAGGATTCTAAAATTGAATAATAAACGATAGAATCCTAAGCGTCAGCGAGGGAATCAAAAGAGCACGAGGTGAAAAATCTTTGCACTCGAGTGCAACACGTAACTTTTCATCCCACCTCAGCGAGGAAATGACTAAATGCAAAAAAACACAAAAGCGGTTCCGAGTCTGAGTTTTTAACAAATTAAAAAAGTTGTATGATAATTTCGGCACCATGGAGGTAGAAGTAAATAAGTTTAATGATGTTTTGAATTAACAAACCTAGAGCACAGAATGTTCTAAATTCAATTTACTTTATCCTCTAGCGGATAAAATCGGCTTTTGAAGAGCAAAAATACTCTTTCCAAGATGGGGGGATGAAATAGTAGATTGTACAACAAGTGCATAAAACGCACCATTTTACTCGAGACGTTTATCCATCCGAGCGAGCTTGCGAGCGAGGATAGATATAAAGTCGAGTGTAAAATGGGTTTTATGGACGAGTTGTACACTCTACTTTTCACTTCGATTGCGAGGAAATGAAACAGCAACATGTAAATATAGTAAATGCTAATTTAATTAAAGTTGAAAGTTACATTAGAGCAATGAGAAATATTTAAAGTAATCGTTTTTTCTGGCATTGGTCTTAGAATACGAACGAAACGAAATAAAATAAAGAGGTTGTTGTATGAAGTTAAAGATGTTCGTGTGGCTGTTGCAGCGATTGCCTTGGTCTTCGACGAAGATTTTACTTTATGCTCTAGAGCATAAAAAGCGACTTTATGTCGCCTACGCACGACATAAAGACGAACTTTTAGAGCATGAGAAGTGAAAAATACATTTTCAGTGCAAAATGTTCCACATACAATTTGTCATTGATAAACGTCAATAACTCGTCCGCCATCTTGACAATAACTTGCACACAACACAATCACTTGTCCTGATCCCAAACTAGGATACCGTGTGCTTTGGCAACCGGGCAAGGGCATCACAAACATGAAAACACTGACTCAGACTGAGGCCAAATCAAGAACGGCAACCTCCAGATCTAGGTAAGTGTACCTGCCAATTGTACTCTATCTTTGTAAATATTTTATGTTGTAATTTTCCAGGTACAATAAGGAATATTCTTATCTTATCTTATCTTACCTGGAAGCATCGCTTGCCGAACATGTGATGCTTCTTTTGCGGGTGCGGAGGCGCGCGCTCGCGTCCGTAGCCGCTGTCGTAAGGCCGGAATTTTGAACTGCGGGAAAAGAAAACAACTTGTATTATTTGGCGTATAGTATCATCATCATCTGCCATTTGACGCCCACTGCAGGACATAGGCCTCCGTCATGGTTTTCAAAGCGTAACCAGGTCCTCAGACCATCGGACGGTGGGGCGCCTGCCCACGATGCGTTGTCTGCTCCGCGGTCGCCAGGTCAGAACTTTTTCGCCCCAACGGCCATCAGTTCTCCGAGCTATGTGCCCCGCCCACTGCCACTTCAACTGAGCAATCAGTAGCTCGGGTTCTTCTGCGGATCTCCTCATTCCTGATTCGATCACGCAGTGAAACTCCTAATATAGCTTATAGTATAGTATATAGGAGACCATCAATCGACTTGGTTACTTCCTCGTATCACAGTTGGGGGTAAGTTAAGTCGGTCGAGTCCACACAGTGGCCAAGTTACATAGTATCTGTAAGTGCAAAACGACATGAAGCCTCACCTGTGATACTCCTGAGCGGAGTCGCTGCCAGCATCGCACCACTCTCCGTCGGAGAGAGAGGGCACCCGCTCGGAGCCCATCGACGAGACGGCGCTGTCGGAGGCCGAGTCCCGTTCGGCCATCATGTGAGTGTGCGCCGGCGCCTGCGCAGGATGCTGGACGCCGCCGTCTAGGATCCGCATCGTGTACATGCCTGGGGACGGGATAAAACGAAATGAAAACTTATTTTATAACAAATAACCAACTTTAAGAAAAACACGCACGAAAAAGAAGAGATTCGTGGATCTTTTCAAATTTATTTGGAAGCACTATATATGGTCGATTTTATGTATCCCATACTAGAGCGGTAGGTGCTAGTGGGTAGAACATTGGACGCCAATGCGCGGTGGGCACGCGTGCTGATTAAGCCCACACTCTCCCTGAGAGAAGGCCTGTGCCCTACTGTTGGATGTATATAGGCTGCTTATGTATGTTATGTATACTACAGTAAATCCGTATCATGGGGTACATGTGATTTATTTATTTACGAGCGATTACGTGGAAAACATCTTGATTTACGTACATCTAAAAACCTAACCGAATCGTGTGCGCGCACGCAACGATTAATGAATGTTGATGAAGGGAAAGAGGCGTGTCAGGATCGTGGCAAGTGGCAGATCCTGACCTGCCACTTGGCCTACCCTTGCGGGATACAGGCGTGAGTTTATGTATGATGTAAAAACCTAATCTTTAACATTTTGTAATATTGCTGGGTCTCGCGACTTCGTTGAATCGGGAGTCGACAGACGAAAACATAAAGATCATCATAACGCGTTCACGCGTGCCTGACTAACTTTCAGATTTAATCATTAGTAGGGTTAGATTAGATTTATACACTTTATTGCACACCATATGTTATAAAGATACATGAAAAATCTTAAATATCGACTGTGATCTTGTAAAATATCCTATCCCTTGTCAACTTTACAGGACGGACAACAATATATTTTCAGTTCTATAGTCAAAGATGATAGAAAGAGTTGAATGAAGTCAATTTGCGCGCTCACTTCAGCCAGCTTATCTCTTTCCAGAAAGCCAGCCGTGCTCTGATGTCACTTCAGGCGTCCTGAAGGGATCCCTGCTTCCCAATGATGGCGGTCCGTTGCTTATCTCTTCTTTGCGGCATCCCCGGCAAAGCGGGCTGTCGGTTAGTCCCATGTTGTGGAAATGTCTATTTAGTGAGCAGTGGCCTGTTAAAATTGCCACTTCTTTACGCAGATTATCCCTTCCCAGACGCAGCAGGCTACGTGAGAGACGTTTCGAGATCGTTGGTAGAGCCTCCTTGGCTAGTCTGCATTTAGTTTTGGTTCTCCAAATTTGAGCAGATAGGAGTGATTGGCCAGATCACAGTCGTTATCTAAGTTACATAGTATACAACTGGCGGTCTTATCGCTAAAAGCGATCTCTTCCAGACAACCTTAGGATGGATATAAGATGAAGAGAGTAGGTAGGTGTACATAAATTATCATAAATCATTAGTAGGGTATCTTTTATTACAGGTATCATTTACATATCGACTTTTATCTTCATAGCATTCACGAAATAGTAGTTTATGTGACTGTCACATAATGAGGGTTATTAAAACACGAGCGAGATTTTAAAAAACGAGCCTTGGCGAGTTTTTTAATAGCATTCGCGAGTGTTTTAATACCAAGTTATGTGCAGTCTCATACACTACTTTATCTACACTCATAATGAAATTTTTGAAACAAAATGGCGCAATTTCGACAAAAGTATCTTGACATTCAATCGTCTGCACTCAGTTTTGCGCGCGCAATTTTAGGTATTTTTAGTTGCACTTTTGGTACCACGACAATGAAATTAGGTTTTCTATAGAGTCAACTTTTGACATTAAAAAAAAAAACTTAAGTTTTGTTCCGTGATCACAGCAACACTTTAAAAAAAATAACTGTAACATAAAGTGAAAAATCTAACCTGTAATGTAACTTTATATTACACTTTTCTTTTTTAATTTTCTTTAAAGTTATGTATTGTTTAAAGCCTGTCAATATGTGTTTACCTTTGAATTCTTAATTTGAAGATTATGATATGAGTGTAGATAAAGGATATTTTACATATCTCTTAAGTGGTCACTTACTTCCCGGCATGCCGGGGTGTATGGATATCATTACAGCATAGGTTTCAAAACATACCATGTAATGTTAACATTACAGCATAGGTTTTGGAATTTGAAAAAAGAACTGTCATACTCATACTGCAAGAAGAATATTTTTTAAAAGTTAATATTTTTTTTCTCGGTATCGATTATTTACTCGAATCGGAATCGAGACAATTTATATTAGAATTTATGAAGATTTTATTTTAAATAATCGAACTATTTGTTTCGCAGTCACATCGTATGTAATTGAAATCGATTTAAAAATCAAACTGACGCGCTTGCGTGAAATAAAATCGTGAAGAGTAAAAAAGTCAGTCGACTAGCTAGGCGCGAAAGTAAATTTTTTTCGCGTTTTGGAGTTCTTTCTCAAAAGTCCTGCTTTCTTGTTTTTCTACTTACCTCACAATCGATATGTAAAGCAGAGTGTTTACCTCGGGTGTAAGCATCAATTGTATACTCGGGCTAATTGGCGCCCGAGCGCAGCGAGCAGCGCAAACCTCGTATGCGATTGATGTCATACAGCCCTTGGTTAACAATCTACTATTATAGGGTTCGATAGTAAACAAGGAACTCCTCATGTCCGTCCGTCCGTCTGTCTATTTGTCTGCGCCGTAGCTGCTGGGAGCTACGCTAAGTACTAGAAAACTAAAATTTGGCGTGGACAAATCAGCAGAATATGACTAACAAAACAGTGGCAGTGGGTTCGAATGCCACTGGAGGCGTACTTCATTCTGGGTCTATTTCCATCATTCCATGTATGTGATGTTCTTGCCTGGCAGAGCATCCTAGTTTAGGACCAGGCTAGTTAGCGCGACGGCACAAGTCACGCGTTTTCTGGCGCAAAAATTTCAGAATTAATGTACTAGAAAGTCGCGACTTTTGACATTTTAAACGCGCGACTTACGTACTATCTTCCTATGCAGGGCGAGTAATTGTGTGTGGATTTGCATAAGCAGCCTATATACGTCCCACTGTAGGGCACAGGCCTTCTCTCAGGGAGAGAGTATGGGCTTAATCACCACGCGTGCCCAACGCGGATTGGCGATTTCAAGCGCTGAGCTATATGAATAGTTCAGACACTCAGGTTTCCTCACGGTGGTTTCCTTCACCGTTAGCGAGTGGTATTGCTACTGTAACTTCACAAATGTACATAACTTAGTAAACAAAGTCATAGGTACCTACATGCCCGCACTGGGAATCGAACCTGGGTCTCCCGCTTCCGAGTCCAATGTTCTACCCACTAGGCTACCACCGCTTCTAATGTGTGGATTTATTTTCATTATATTATGTTGACGGCGTGTGGCGTGTGATTAAGAATAGCGTCACTCCATTTCCTTCCGTGGATGTCGTAGAAGGCGACTAAGGAAATCAATTACCAGGAGACGGGCAGCAGCGTCTTCCTGAGATTCCAACCGCATACTGCGATCGCCAACCCGCACGCCAAGCGTGGGGATTATGGCAAAACCCCTCATAGTTATAAAAACCACGAAGGAGGCCTATGTCTTGCAGTGAGCGTCAAATGGCTGATGATGATGATGATGATGTTGACGGCCAACTACAGAACCCGATACGCTCTTTGTCGGTTTTTCGTTGCCATGTGTTTATGTGACGCCAAATTTCCCGAATAACGTATTATTATTATTAATTCTTTATTGCACAAAGACAGTGTACAAAAGGTGGACTTAGTGCTAACGGCATTTTCTACCAGTCAACCTGCAGGAGGTACAGGTACAGGAGAGGGGAAAATTGAGAAAATTCTCGCGAAAATCGAATCAAAAGCAGGTTTATTTCTTCGTAATAAAGATATTTTTCGCCTTCAAACGCAGATGACAGGAGTGACTCGGTGCCATAATTTTAGACATACGGTTGGCTGGAAGAAATTTCTACAGTAATAGGCTCGCCTATGTACTCGTTCATACACCTTTGTTTTTGTGTAAATATTTCTTTCTTGTGTACAATAAAGTGTAAAGTATATTTGTGAAAGAAAACATAAGTTGACAATTAATATGGCAATGTAAAACAGTCACACAATTTGCATTATTTGTCTTGTAATTCACTTAGGAAAAATATATATTTTAAAATGTAAATCAAAGTAAAGCACGTCTTCAGGAAGTCAAAAGCATGTCAACTAATGTTAATAACATTTTGAGAACTTTTTGGCTTATAACTGTGTGAAATTAAAATTAATAAGTGATTCTAAATACATGAAAAACGGTCTAGTGCACATTGGACGCGCGCAGTAGGAAATCCGCTGTAACAACATAAACATATTCTGTGTACATTCCTATTCTACTCTATACTTCCTTTTTTATGTACAATAAAGTGTTTTTCATTTCAATTTATCTAAGAAAGAGGTAAGTCAGACGGAGCGTAGACCAACCCCGGTTTCTGGTACGCTAACATTGCGCTAACAGCTGTCAGTGGGCAAAATGGCATAAAAATAACTGACAGATGTTAGCAGTAGATTAACTCCTGAACTGCCCTCGCGGAACGCAACGTATAGGTGGCCCATACTAAGTTGGACACAGATCTGTGTCGCGGCAGACGAGTGGTTAATACGTTAATAATAATAATAACTTTATTGATAGTTACAGGGTTGATGTACATTCACTTAACTGTTTAAATATAAGTAGAAAAACGTGAACGAAACTGGCCGGTATCTGCTGCTATAGCTAGGTTACTTGGCACACTTATAAGTATGGAACCCTAAAAAGGGTACTCTTTGTAGTGTGTCACATCAGTATAATCCTTTGGGTATTATCATTATGCAGATATTTGGAATACATTATGGAATTGTGCAATTAACCACGCAACAGTAGGTAAAGTTGTCGTAGACGGAAACTTCCTTTCTTTATTAAATTGTTTTTCATTTTTAGGGTTCCGTGCACGAAGGGTGCCAAACGGGGCCCTATTACTAAGACTTGACGGTCTGTCTGTCTGTCTGCCTGTCTGTCTGTCCGTCCGTCCGTCCGTCTGTCTGTCTGCCTGTCTGTCACCAGGCTGACAGGCTGACAGACGGACGGACGCTTAGCCATCACGATCTCATGAATCGTGATAGCTAAGCACTTGAAAGTTTCACAGATGATGTATTTCTGTTGCCGCTATAACAACAAATACTAAAAACAAATATTTAAGGGGGGCTCCAATACAACAAACGTAATTTTTTTTTTCGCATCGCATTAAAGTGTCAAAATTGGTGTGATTATAGTGCATGCCACACTTAACCGGTTTAGTAGAAAACCCTCTGCTATTACTACTATCTCTCTGAAAGAAACCGCCGCGAAGCACAGCGGAGTGTTGTGATAGGAAATGACGTCACTGGACTCACCATCGTAGATTTTGTAGTAGGAGCTCAAATACTCGGCCGGAACCGGATACAGGAGTGGTCCCGGCAAATATGGCGGCAGCCCGAAATAATGGCGGGCGGCCAAGTCGTACGACGCTATCCGGATATCCATGTTTCTTTCCGTAATCGACTAAATACCTTCGTAATCCCGGGAATTACTCGTCAATTTCTCATATTGTTTCCTGCAGCTGATAACAGACTGAATTCTTGAATATCATGGTGGAAAGGCGAAATTTCGCGGGCGTGTGTTGTGATATGTTTTGGCAATTCGCTGGTCATATCACCTTTGTGTAGATTACAGTTGATATGCGGTTACCTAATGCGATAACCAAGTTTCGTGTGCCGATAATTTGTCGTTTTTCTTTCAACGGCAGGGTGTTTGCGTACCATTCATACGAAGGATATTTTTCGGGTCAGTTTTCTTCTTCCAGAGCTTTTTTCGGTAAGTCGTTGTTCTGATTCAAACGTTCTTCTTGAAATCAGCTTCACGTATTGTTGCGAACAACAAAAAACGAAAAGTCCTCTGTTGATTGTCAAAAAGTTTGCGAATTAGAAAATCATATCTAACCAGCTTCTTTGTTTCTACAACTTTCTTCTGGGTATTTTCTGTGACGCAGCGCAAATACTCAACGCAAACAACGTTTTAAGGTCATCCTTTAGAACAAACAGGCTTTTAAGCCGCATCAAAACAGCATTCGTTCATCGCCTTATCTTTTGCTTGGCGAAAGGTTTAGCGACGTCACGTCCTCAAATAAAACCGAGTATAAACAAAGGCTTACGATTTTTAGCCCTAGGAATCTAATGGGCATAGACCTCTATGGTAGGAGTCTGTCCCGTGACCTAGTCTCACTTCACTTGTCGAACAAAGGTTTGTACTTGAACGACCACAGACAATAGTTGTAAAGTTTCAGCACACTTATGGAGACTTTGGTGTAGGAATCGCAGGAGGTACGCTGGCGACGCAGGGCGCAACAGAATTTACATAGACACAGGCATGAATCGGAGTTGTGCACCTTTCTGCTCTTCAGTGTACGTTGATGCAGGAAGTATGGCATAAGTAGGCTTTTTCACACACCCTTTTTTGAGAAATGTAATAAGGCAGAGGAAATACGACACAGAACTTTTTGGCAGCTGACAGTTTTTTTCTGTTCGGAAATTATGCCAATAGACTGGCCACACAGAACTACAGTTTTATAAAGTCTTTAACAGTCTAAAAAGTTTTTTGAGCAAGGAGGAATATTTTTTATCAGCTATTCCTTTTTATGCCCCTTCATAACAAATAGTCTATAAATATACGAGTATACGCCCATGTTGAATAGAAAGAGTAACTTTAGCGTTCACAACTTTCGTTCATGATTTTATTTAAATAAACCAACTGGCTGAATACTGAAAAATGGGATGCGCAAAGAAAAAAAACTAGACGATTTATTTCCAGAACAGAGAACAAAAAATAAAACTGTCACTTGGACCAGAAAGCGCGGCAATCCGTGGCAGAATGACGGAAAATCATGAAAACATGGGCAATAAAAGGTTTTAGAAAAAGTAAACACGTTTATCATATCACTTTATGTTTAGTTGGTCGTAAAGTAACTGTGTATCTTGGTTTATCAGTATCACTGAGTCAATTCGCACAAGTTCATGCTATTCATAGAGATTGCCTAGAGAGATGACTGTTAGAGAAAGGAGGTCTAATATATAGTCGACAGAGTAACAAAAAGATGTTAATGCAATTTTACTCTCTATTTGAAAAGTGACATCTGACAAACATCAGATATTGTATTGTTATTTTTCCTCACTTCAAATTTTCATGTTGTCAAGTAAACAATAAATTTTCTAAAACTTTATTTATACTTCACAAACGGTATCAGTTACAAACTTTCAGCTTCTTAGGTGCGCTCTGGAAGATAAATGATGTTTTAAAGTGAAAAACACCATTAATGACGGCGCTGATTTTGTATTAGAAAATATTTATGCAGAAAACGCCGTGGAAGAACTGGAACAGGGGGCTCAAGTCGCATTTTCAGTCGCAAATCGAACGAAAGTGTAACAATCATATATGTGTTACATATCTACAAAAAAATTATGTCAAGTTTTTATTTTGATAGTAAAAATTCAGTTTTTTTTTATTTGTAGAGGTGCTCTTTGACAGATGATGTTTAGAACCACCCACTGTGTTAAAACAAGCCTATTACGTGCGGAGAGCGGTGCGTGTCTTTCCTGTGGGCTAGGCCGACTAAGCTGTCAGGATGGTATAGGTGCTGGGCAAGCCTACTCCATCTAAAAAACAATCCCAGGCACTGCAGCGTCCGAGTGGTCCTTTCACTTATCTAGTGTGAGTGCAGTGGACGCCGTATAAATCATCTCATTACGTAGATCATCATCATTCAGCCACAAGAAGTCCATAGCTGGTCATAGGCCTCCTCCATGGATTTCCAAAAAGATCGGTTGAAAGCGGCTTTCATCCAGCGTCTTTCTTCCACTTGGATGAGGTCTTCTGTCCATCTTGTGGCTGGTCGTCCTACGCTGCGCTTGCCGATATGCGCTCTGCATTCGGAAACTTTACGTAGATGCAAAGGCCAATTATTCTTATTACGTGTTAAGTAAGGCCGTTCTTCGTTATAGGAAAATTATTTACTGAACACGTTGGTTGAGCGTAAAGCGCGAATTGAATAAAAATTAATACCCTGATATTTTACTGCTGCTATATCAGCCATAGGAATCGATACCTGCAATTGATATGCATAATTGTTTCATAGTGCGACGCACGCTCCATTTACTATGCTATCATCATCAGCCATTTGACGCCCAGTGCAGGACATAGGCCTCCGTCGTGGTTTTCATAACCACGAGGGGTTTTGCCATAATCGCCACGCTCGGCAGGCGGGTTGGCGATCGCAGTATGCGGTTGGAATGTCAGGAAGACGCTGCTGCCCGTCTCCTGGTAATTTATTTCCAGTCGCCTCCTACGACATCCACGGATGGAAATGGAGTGACGCTATTCTTAATCCGACGCCACACGGAACTGCCAGCCATAGGAATCCATACCTCTAATTGATACGCATTAATGTTTCACAGTGCGATGCACGCTCCATTTTCTATGCTATACTGCTCTGTAGTATGGTCAGCACCTTATAGAGTTCACTCTGATACACTGGGGAACTTGCGTGGAACTTAGATTTGTGTGACATTGCTTTTATGCCATAGAAATCATGTAACAACTCAGGAAAAAATTTAAATAAAACAAAAATGAGCGAACGTGGGTGGAAGGGCCGGTAAGGGACGACCTAGACGAACATACTTCGACCAAATAGGGGATGTATTAGCAAAAGGCAAGTTAAAAAGTATCCGAAACCGGCGTGCGTGCATGCACCGACTAATGAATGTTGAGGAAGCGAAAGTGATCTGTCAGGATCGTAGCAAGTGGCAGTCTCTTGTCTCTGCCTACCCCTCTGGAATACAGGCGTGAGTTTATGTTATGTAAAAATATTTCTTTCTGGGTTCTTAGGGTCACAAAAAATGCGAAAAATAAAGTTACTCTAATAACAAAAACCTTATTAGATTTAGTAATTTCATCGAATTATGAACATTTTTTTAGAATTTTCTTTCATGCATAGGAACATTACTTTACGATATAACTCAAATATTGATAAACGTTACATACATTATAGGCGTTACGCGCGTTTTTGTACCACGTGACTATACTGACTTTTCGACAGGTTATATTATGAAAAGTATTAGATCGAACAGAAATAAAAACCACGTTTAGTTATCTTTAAACACGGTCTTTTTCAATTCCATTAAAATGGTTTCTATTAAAATGTTACGTTACCGGTGTGACTATGGTCGCAACATGCCTAGTTATGAAAGACGTTTGACATTGTTTAATATCTTTTCCTTAGCAGTTAGACGTCACCAGCAGGAGCTGGTTTGCCTTCATAAGATCATCCACTCCGCCCTGGCCGCCCCTGCGTAGCGCTCTTCTATTAATTTCAATACCCGTATCAATCCACGGCACCCCGTCTTTCCTTGCAAGTTTTCAAAAATAACACTTCAGTCTACAACCCTTTGCTACGAATGCGCCGCCTTTATACCTCAATATGTTCAACTCACAAAGATATTTGCAATAATAACTTTGTCTCATTTAAAAACCGGCCAAGTGCGAGTCGGAATCGCGCACTAAGGGTTCCGTACCATTATCTATACAACATTAGACACAAAGATAAAAAAAAACAGCAAAAAAAATCACGTTTGTTGTATGGGAGCCCCCCTTAAATCATTATTTTATTCGGTTTTTAGTATTTGCTGTTATAGCGGCAACAGAAATACATAATCTGTGAAAATTTCAACAGCTTAGCTATCACGGTTCTTGAGATACAGCCTGGTGACAGACAGACAGACAGACAGACGGACGGACGGACGGACAGACAGACAGCGAAGTCTTAGTAATAGGGTCCCGTTTTTACCCTTTGGGTACGGAACCCTAAAAACAATCTCGATTAGCTTTGATTTCTTGTAACAATGAAAGTATAAGAGAGTAAATTTGTGTTTGTTTGTGATCTATTGTTCCTAAGCGAAAGTTAAGTTGTTTTTGTTATGTATATAGTCATCATCAGCCATTTGACGCCCACTGCGGGACATAGGCCTCCTTCGTGGTTTTCATAACCATGAGTGGTTTTGCCATAATCGCCACGCTCGGCAAGCGAGTTGGCGATCGCAGTATGCCCGTCTCCTGGTAATTGATTTCCTTAGTCGCCTTCTACGACATCCACGAAAGAAAATGGAGTGACGCTATTCTTAATCCGGCGCCAGACGGATATGTATGTATATAGTTGATTAGGATATAATCTCATAACGGGTGCGATGGAACTGCCATCGTCACCTTGTGACAAGAGTTCCCAAAAAAATATATTAAATAAAAAACAATGAAAGTAACATAACTCCCGCCCAACATCTCAGGGAGAAGGCAGTGGCTGAACACCAGCGCTGCCCGGCACTGACCCAGGTCAGCACCAGCTGAGCCACTACCTTTTGCCTTATTCATCACTAGTCAAGCCTTACTTTGTTTTAAGTTTTTTTTTCTGATGAGGTAATAAATACTTTATCTTATCTATCTTAAAGCGATTTTGTTAAAGTATTTCTTTACACTTATACCTCATATTTTAAATGTGTTAAAACATTTGACTAGTTTAGTTTAAGATGTTCCTGATCTTATGTGTGAGTATGCTTTGGGCAACATTCTAGATCTGCTCTTTACATTATAACCACCATTATAAGAAAACGTTACAATTCAATGAAAAAACTAAATCTAATAAGTTTTAACTTTATTTTTCGCATTTTTTATGATCCCGAAAACTTTATTATTTATTTTTCCTAAACCTTTATATATATTGATGGTAAAAAATATGATATGGTAAAAAAGAAATGTCACCCCAATCTAAGTTAGACGCAAGTTCCCCATTGGGATGTTTCAGAAATTGCGTATTTAAAAAAATTTAAATAAATAATAAAAACCGACTTCAAAACACTAGAGCACTACAAAGTCAGTAATAATTTAAAATAATACCTTTAAATTAGAAGTATGTATATATCTAGGTATTGGAGAAGTATAATTTGGGTCGGTGCCCAGTTTCATGACCAGCACATATATTTTCGGCACCGACTCCAAATTATACTTCTACAATACCTAGATATATACATACTTCTAATTTAAAGGTATTATTTTAAATTATTTCTGACTTTGTAGTGCTGTAGAGTTTTGAAGCCGGTTTTTATTTTATTTTTCAATTTTTAGTGGGGGAGTGGGAGTTAAATAAACAAATCCCTTGCAACCAAAATGTACAATTTTTAAAATTTGATGTTCTCAATTTTCATCTCCGAAAGTGTTCCCCAGACCATCACCAAATTACCCTGGGACTACTTTCACGCTATCTTATGGAACATACGTACATTACTAAAGGATGGCCCCTATTAGGCCTTAATTACTGCTGTCCATTGAAGTTCCTTTCTCCATTTCTGAAAGTCTTCATCAGACCTTCACAAAATTAAAATGGGATCAATGTGACGTTATATCTATTCGAAAAAAAAAAGAATTGTCGAAATCGGTTAAGATTTGACGGAGTTACGCGAGAACATAGCCAAAAAAATAATTTAAAAAACATACGCGTCGAATTGTTAACCGCCTCTTTTTTTGAAGTCGATTAAAAACAACCCTGTATATCTATCAAGTAGGTACATATGTAACTAAGGGCCAATTTTTCAATAGTCAGATAAAACGTAACTGGAGAATAAATTGCATGCTATCACTGTCTAAATCATATGACAAGACAGTGTCAACATCAGTTTTATTCTCCAGTTAAGTTTTATCTGACTATTGAAAAATCCGGTCTAAGTCTGTTAGTTACTGTCTGTCAGCCATCACAACGGTGCGTGTATCATATGATATTGGTGTCATGTGAGATACAGTGCAAATATTAGATCAGCCTCTACTATTTACTTTACGTGATGTATTAGCTAATAAATTATTGGTGTAGAAAGAAGTTAAATTCTTATTACCTATATCCACTAAACATACATACATACATAAACTCACGCCTCTATCCCAGAAGACTGGACAGGGACCCGGGACTGCCATTTGCCACGCTCCTGACAGATCACCTTCGCTTCCTCAAGATTCATAAGTCGTTACATGCACACACGCCGGGTGCGGGTACTTTTTATCTAGCCCTTTGCTAATACATCCCCTATTTGGTCGAAGGTTATATTAATTAAAATATCAGTCTTATTACTTCGCCTTCGTGGTGAAAAGATTTGAAGCGTGCACGTGTCGACTGCCTGGGTCGCATTCCATAAAACTACAATTCATAGAATTCTTTCATGAGTTATATATTAAACGGGTCTAACCGCGATTATTTATTTCATTGCCGACGTCAGTCTCCCCGTGACCGCCGCAGCTGCAACGTTGCCGAAACGTCGGGAATCAAAGTTAATAAAATTTTACGTAATACATATTTGCGGTTAGACCTGTTTAATATATACTACAATTCATAGTTTACTACGACAATTCGATGTACATTGCGTTGTCATTGTATAGTCTTCCTACTTTTTAATCTGTGGGTTGATCGACCTAGGGCCCTTAGGGCCGGTTTCTGAATGGAGAATTTCACTAAGTAAATACTTAAGTAACGTTCTGTCGCGCTCTTTTCTCGTAAATTCGAAGAGACAGTGCACATTTAACCATTTACTGAGCGAAATTCTCAATTCAGAAACTGGCCATTTGCAATTTAAATCGAATTGTCAAAGGGAACATACCGATACTATGTGACCAAGGAGTTCTTGTATGTGACCCATTATTTACCCCCCTCCCCCATCATCGGTGACTACCCGTAGTATATACCAATACCCCCCCCCCCTCCTTTATTATTCACGTAGTGATTAATAAACATGGTTTTAAATATTTTTTGTGAAGTTTAAAAAAAAGGGGCACTACAATTAGTGTTGCCATCTGCGAGTAAAAAGCGCTGAATGCTCGAAAAACCACGAGATTTCCCTAGAGGATATTGATTACGTCACGAAGAACTAAACCCCCCCCCGGCCCTGTAAGCAAGCGCGGTTAATGAAGACCCCCCTCCCCCCTTAAACGGGTCACGTAGTATGGGTACGTTGCGACCATGGTGAATAGCGTTTAGGCGTCTCAAATCAAAGAATAAAATCCGGATTATTAAATTGAATTTCTACGACCATTTTCTACTTTTATGTAAGTAAATTAAAATCGGTACATTTAGGTTCCTTAGACCAAGTACTTTAAGAAATATATTTTTTGACATTAAACGTCTTTCAGTTCGGAAGTCACTCGCTAAAACCGCATGCAACGAGAACACGTCGCATCGGCGAGGACTGAACTTCCTGTCGTGTGCCATCACTAAGATTATCTTGACTCGTGCCGCTAGATGGCGCCAGTGCCGCGTGACACATTGCGCAGTTTGAGCTAAAAAATAATGCTCACTTATAGAGGTTTAAGGTTAGATCAACGGCCGTGTATCCCGATACAGGTCCACTCGCTTTTTTACATCAGTTTTGATGTGGTTGTATTGTCCCGACAATGTTTGTTTTGTTCTGTTATACAAGTGTTCGGTTTATTTTATGAAAATTCTACATAAGAACGCCATGTAATGCCTTTAACTAAAAAGGGAAAGTCATAGTTTAAGCCAAAACTTACAAACACCTACATGTTGTACTTTTCCAATGAAGAGAATGGGGCATCCTCCATTTTGAATTTTTTGACAGTAGCCACCCCCCGTTTAGCGACGAGGTTAAGGGGGCGATACAGGCCGGGCGTGGCCGGCGTGAGTTTATGTATTTATGTTTATGTTCAAGTTCAGGAGAGTAGAGAACCTCCACACAACACGATCTCTTGCCCCGGTCCCGAACTAGGATACGCCGTGCTATGGTAACCAGACAAGCACATCACAAACAGAGAAATACAGCCAGGCTGAGGCCATCTCGTACAAAACAAGTACGGCGGTGGGAAACGAAACCACGACCTGTGTGTTAAGAAGAACTGACTCACCCTCGTTCATTGCCATGTCCATGAGTTGCAGATCTTCGTCATTGAGTATGGACTGCAGGAAGCCATCCTGGTTCGTGGGGCCCATCTCGGGAGCCGGTCCGTTCTGTAGATCGAAATCGAAGGTATAAAAAAACCTCTTTACACATCCCAAAATGGAGGGTTCTGGGTAGAGACGGTAGTCTTCAGTCCGGTAACCCCCTACGGTTACTTGCTAAAACCGCATGCAACGAAACCGTGCCGCCTTGGCGAGGGCTGCGACTCTGTAACTACGTGTCGTGTGCAATTATTTTATATATCATTAAGTAGAGCAAAGTAGCCACTGCCCAGATCCTCTTGACTCGTGCCGCTAGATGGCGCCAGTGTCGCGTAAAACATCGCGCAGTTTGAGCTAAAAATTAACGCTTACTTGTAGACGTTTCACGTTCAACCAACGGCCGCTTTTTTACTAAGGGAAAAGTAGAATAAATGCTAGCCATTTCTTCACGACAATAAAACTTTCGGTCGACGGAGCTTTTAGAACAGCAGAAAAATCGTAGATCAAGCCGTCCTCGTGCCGCCGGGCTCGAAAAAGAAAAATTTTAAAAATATCAATTTAATAACGTAGCCCACAGGGAACATTAACCACTCGTCTGCCGCGACACAGATCTGTGTCCAACTTAGTATGGGCCACCTATACGTTCCATTCCGCGAGGGCAGTTCAGGAGTTAATGTAGCCGATAGACGCCCCACTGTATGGCGCACACCTTATCCAGGAGAGTTAAAAGAAAATTGAGATTTTTTTTAATACTTCTCGCTTAATCTTGATACTTGATTCGGTCAATTTATGTGAAAAAAAAAAAAAAAAAAAATGAGTGCGGTAACTTTTGCTACGTATTGAAAGTGGTTAAAAAATCGGCACTGAATAAACGGTATTGGGATTTTGCTTTATTTTAAAAACACGCTGCAGAAACATGGTCCTTATTACCTGGTAATAGAGCGCGTCGTGCTGCTGCGGATGGTGCGCCGACTCCACCTTGTAAGCTCCATCTAGCGGCGCCGCTGCGCCTGCTGGCAGTTTCATTCAGTTAGTTCCGGGACACAACAGATGGCGCTAGCAGCAGTAACAAAAGTTGCAAGAAAAACATGTAGATGGCAGCACTGGTATTTTTGGTGGTACTCGTGAATCTTAAAAAGACTTGAAACTGTATGTTCCGCTTGCTATCCTAGGTTCATAGTTTATCATGACTGGTCGATATACATTGCGTTGCCTACTCTTCCTACTTGTCAATCCGTGGGTTAATCGACTTCAACGTACACCGAATTGTCATATTAAACCATGAATTTTAGTTACAATTAAGTATTTATTTACCTTTTAACTCTCTCCCTATCTCGTCCATTGCTTTCCGACGGCTTTAGCTATGTCATCGATCCATAAACGTGCTATGCTTTAAACTCACTAGATATGCCAGGCTTTTATAATAATGCAGCCTATATATGTCCCACTGTTAGAAACGGGCCTTCTCTCAGAGAAAGAGCATAAGCTTAATCCCCACGCGTGCTCACCACGGATTGGCAATTTCAAGAGCTGAAGGATGTGAACCCCTCAACGCTCAGGTTTCCTCATGACGTTTCCCTTCACAGTTAGCGAGTGGGCTTCTATAACTTCACAAATGTACGTAACTGAGAAAAAACAAAGCCATTGATACACGCCAGGATTCGAGCCCACGACCTCCCGAATGAGAAGCCATTCCGCTATCACCGCATCTGCCAGTCTTTAATGTTATTTTGTTCTGGTGTGTACGGTAAAGAGTTCTAATCTAATCTAATCTCACCGTAAGAGTCCGGATGCTTCTCGGGCGCAGGCGGTCCCAGAGGCGCGTAATTCGGAGTATACCCGGCCGCGCCGTGCGCGCTGAAACATCGTAAAAGGCACCGTTATAAAAACAAACGCCCACACAACACTCACTTGTGCTGGTCCCAAACTAGGAACCCAGCGTTACATATGGGATTTTGTTACACGTGCGTACCAGGTACCGGGCAAGTCTACTTCATCTGACCGAAATTAAGACCATAGTAAATATTATTCTCACCTCATATTGTTGGCTAGCCATAGCACACGGATTCCTATGTTAGGAGACGGTAACCATAATTTGTCACCATGCTTTATAATAAACCTTTTTCATTTTATATTGTAGGGATGCGGATTTAGATTATGATATTTTCCTTGGAACTTATCTCATATTGTGCAGATGCGGATGCTGACGGTGCGGATGATGCTGATGGTGGGTATTAACGAATAGATTCTAGACAAGCTTAATGCATCTATGCGGAATTTCGAACTGACTCTTTTCCCCGGATCTTACCTCATGTTTTGCGGATGCGAATGCTGATGGTAGTGGCGGTGCGGATGATGCGGATGGTAGTGCTGATACTGGTCGTCGGGGGTCGGGGGCGGAGGAATTGTGAGCTGCATCGCTGACCATGTCACCCGCAATATCACCAGCAAAGGCGAAGAAAAACATCGCGAGGAAACCTGCTATTTAGCTAGCTCAGAAAATGTAGATCATGTCTTTCCTATGGCTTAGGTTGACTAAGCTACGAGGGCAGTATCTAATAGGTTCTAGACAAGCTCACTACATGTATGCGGAATTCCGAATAGGCATAATTTGCTGTAACTTACCTCATATTGTGCGGATGCGGATGCTGATGATGGTGGTGGTGCGGATGATGCGGATGGTAGTGCTGGTACTGGTCGCCAGGGGGCGGGGGCGGGGGGATGGTCAGCAGCGACGCCAGGTCCTGCCATCGCTGCTCCACTGACATGGAGCGCATCAGCGACTGGAAGAAATGAGAAAAGGTGGGTTAGTTTTTAAGAAAACGGGACGTGGCTTAACGCAACCCTTAAAATAAATGGTTTGCTCTAGTTTCACGGATAGTAACTGTAAAAGTTCTCTGATGAAATAAAAAAATCCGTGGTTTCACACTGGTTTACCCCTGATTTCTCGTAAACTAACAATCCACTGTTAATAGCTGTCGTACTTCGGAGTGCGCGTGGCTGAGTTCTTGGCCAAGGAATCGGAAATTAAAAATTTATTTCAACGTAAAGAATTTACATTCTGTTTGTCGAATGTCAATGTACAATGTTATCCGCTGGCTTCGAGTCGAGTTGTAGTGGAATCCAATAAAATCTAATTGGTTTTGTCACTGACACGATAGGAATAAGAAGCTGTCAGTTGTTTTTTTTAAATGCATGACGCTGGATGCAGGCCGCTTCCAACCGGTCTTTTTGGAAATCCATGGAGGAGGCCTATGTCCAGCAGTGGACTTCTTATGACTGAATGATGATGATGAGATGCACTTTGGCCACCTCACAACTGCTAACAGTAGATTAACATATTGTTAGTGTACGAGAAATCGGGAGTAAACCAGTTACTGGTTTCAGTAACTGGTTTACCTCCGTCCGTGGTTTCATACTGTACAAAATTAAATAATAATTATACGAAGTAATATGCTTTACCACTGTTAAACAAATAAGTGTATAAATGGATAAAATATTGATTGCTACAATTAAAATACGCATCATTTCATCATCAGCCACTTGAGGCCCACTGCTGGACACAGGCCTCCTTCGTGGTTTTCATAACCATGAGGGGTTTTGCCATAATCGCCACGCTTGGCAGGCGGGTTAGCGATCGCAGTATGCAGTTGGAATCTCAGAAAGAACGCTGCTGCCCGACTCCTGGTAATTGATTTCCTTAGTCGCCTTCTACGACATCCGCAGAAGGAAATGGAGTGACGCTATTCTTAATCCGGCGCCACACGGACTTAATTCATTAAAATTACCCGGAGTCGGAAATGAACACCGAGCTCAGGCTTATGCATACTTCAAATATAGACCAAACCATTTATTTTAAAGATCGTAAGTTACAGTTAGAAACCCAATAGGAGTTTCCAACTATAAAGTACCTTTAAATATACCCCTCACAGAATTTATCCCTAGAATAAGCCATGTAGTATTTTTACGTCGACAAGGAAAAGTTATCCGCATAAGTAAATGGCAAACTCTACAAACGTTACTCCGTTTCGATATCAGATTAATCAATATAGGCTCGCTACATATTAACCAGCAGGTCAAACAAATCATCAGTAGCGGTGAAAACTGACAATTTGTCGATGACAAACACAAATGAAAGAGGAGACAAATAATGAATTTGGTTGTAAAACTGGAAGAATGTGACCGGAGACCGTTAGAGTAAACTTTAAGGGTACCCACTAGCACCAGAGCTGAACTACGGTTCGTCTTAATAATTACTGTTAACATGATGAGAGATTGTACAGACACATTTTGCAAATACGACCTCTAAAGGAAGATACGACTTATTTCATTGGTGGCGCTAGTTTGCCCACTGGATCCCCTCAAGGTTAAGACTTGCAGGTAAACTAAGCAATAATTGTGTATGTTTATAGTCGTAGAGAGAAGTTCCGTAACAGATGCTGTAAGTATATTTACAATTGGCGTAAAAACATCTACTTTTATTAAAATAGGATAAATTGAAACTAAACTTTTGTGATATATTAATAATTTACAAAAATAACGTACCTACCTATACATGGCGTACATGGTTATAAATTTAGTGGGTCTAATCGCGACTGTTTATTAGGTAAACATAAAGCATAGCATCGCATGAGCGTCGCGAATCATTAAAAAATACTAACGTGCCTACTAAATTTATACTCTGCGCTTAAAATCCTCGCTCCTAACTTTACCACAGCATCTAAAACCCGGTCTAACAGCCGTTGCGGCAAGCGGGTGCCAGTGTTATTTGTTTTATTAATATTTAAACACGGATGGGCGAGAAAATTAAACTTTTTCTTTACCTAAGCCTGTCAAACTACTAAACTGGGCGACACAGAGAGACCGTTTCATGAATAACAATGCACATGTACCAAAATATACACCATGAATTTTGGGTGGTTTGAAAGCCATCGCAAAACGAACGTGCCTAAACAATGGCTATCGAATAAGCTAGTTCAGTTTTTTTTAAAAAGGCACTTTTTTTTTAAATATCTCCAACTCGAATCTATGAGAACCATTGGTAGCCAGCCGGAGTGATGCTATTGAGAGGCGGTACTAAATTGTCCTCGAATTTTTTGAAACAAAATTTCGCAGTTTGAAAGAAGCTAACGCATTTTTTTTTATTTTTTTTTCATTACTCATACTCTGAAAGGGGGTCATTGTTCATCCCGGCACCGTGCTGAAAGTGGTACATGCCTGCTCTAAAGCAGAAAAGTATTAAAAAAAAATATATGAATCGTAGTTTATATTGAACAACGCAATGGTAGTAACCTATACAGCCATAAAACGATTAATTCTTCTTTTATTAGTTTTGTTGACATTTAAATTCTTTTTCATGTTTATAATTAATATAATGTACTTTATGTATTTATTAGTCACTTTCAAGGCGAGATGTGATTTGCGAAATAAATTTAAATATTGTTTAAGACACAGAAAACCACCAAATACGCAAATTCAAAATGGCTGTCTTTCGCGGTCGCGCGCCATCTTGCGAATTATGATGTACGGCTAGCACAAGTTGGCGCGCGAGCTATCTCGCCGCGAGCTAGACCATCCGTCTGTTTCGGCGTGATTTCCTTAAGTTTTATATGTTATATTTTGATTTTAACTGGCTTGTGTTTACTTTCCTCGTATTCGTAATGAAAAGTAGAGTGTTTTACTCGGGTGATAGCACCCATTTCTGCCTCAAACTATTGGCGCTCTCACTTCGTTCGAGCGCCAAAACATCTCGTCAGGAATGGGTGCCTTTCAGCCCTCGGTTAACAATCTACTATTACTTAGATTTAATAGTCTAAGTAGATTGCATTTTTAATCAATAATTATATAACCGCGTCTTTCAAACCATGTATTCGTGTCATAGGCCTTCTCTCAGAAAGAGAGAGAGTACGGGCTTAATCAACACGCGTGCAATTTCAAGTGCTTGTGGTATGCGAACACCTCAGCCACTCAGGTTTCCTCTCCATGTTTTCCGTCTCGGTTATCGAGTGGTGTTGCTACAACAAAACCATAGATGTACCTAACTTAAAAAACAAAATCATTGGTAAATGCCGGGGTTCCAACCCACGACCGTCATAAAGGTGAGGCCAGCGTGCTAAATTGGAAAATAGCCTAATAGCCTCATTCCGAAAATACGAGTATTTATTAAAAGCGAACGTATTTACAAAATTCTTCCAGACAGATATGTTTTTATTGTAGGTGGGTACCTACTTCTGCCTCAACGTGAAAGGTTCAATTGGAAAGTGTTTAATTAAGTATTTCTTCTTTTAAAATTTTATAATCAATCGACTTTATCACGCGTCTTTACTTTTATTGCGGCGATTTATTGCCTGTCGAACTAATTCACACCTTTCTAAGAGATTTGTCTTAAAAAGTTAATGTTGTGAGCCAAAACCGTCGTTTCTAACAGGCATTGCGCAGTTTAAGGGGTTATTTCTGCCATATAGCTTGGAAAGCATGATTCATCTGTAGAATTCTAAAGGACCCGATCGGGCTACCATAACAATGGTGGTTAATTGTTTTTTTTTCAAGGGCATAATCTAACAGGTTTAAGTCCTCTAATCATAATTTCCCAAGGTATGTAGACTTGCTCACTACAAGAGATCTGAAGAAATCTGTTTAAAGTACATAAGGCGACATTTTCACTTTTACCGTTATTTTACAAGACGAACGTTACTCCATATTCAAGTATGACAACTCAATCTACTTGAGCTAAACTACAACAAACAACACAAAACTAATCCTTATTGACTCAAGCCGAAAGACTCATTTGCGCCAACTCATGCGTTCAAAATTCGAACGCGTTCAAATATTTGCTCTACGACTTCGAAATTCGAATGTTTTTACTTTTTTTTACTCTTCACTGGTAGCCACTGGTCTTATTCCGCGCGTGCCAGTACTCGACGGCCAGGCACCGCCATAGACAAGAGAAAATATTTACAGATTTATTCCGACACCATAGACTAAACTTAAGCGCTTTCCCAGCCAGCTTCTTATGGTTTATCTAAGATTAGTTTGCGTTGATGACCGCTGTCACTAGCGCTGCAGTCCCCTACATTTTGTTCCTTGCTGCAACGCCAGTTACAGCTGGCAGGCATGCAAACCGATCGTAGCTGAACCGTGAATATCATCACTACCACCTAAAATTATAAAAATATATCTAAAACGCTACCAAAATTGTTTAAGCTCCCCTAGACACAGTTCTGAACATCATTTTTCAGGTCTTACAATATCTTACGTTCACGCTGGAGGGTTAGAGGCCGTATTTAATTGAGACTGCATTTCAACAAGTATTCAAACAAGTCACATCTAACAAAAATCCAGCGCAAAATATAACAGCAAATCTTCAGCAAAAATGCAGCGCTGAAACGCTACTGACGGTGTTGCCAGAGCTTAAGTGTACAAATGCAGCGTAAAGACAAGTGCTGAGTAAACCACGAAGTTGTGGATTTTTGGATAGCGCACGCGCGACCTAGTGTGAGGTGTAAGTTTCCCTACTTGTAGAGTTAAACGAAGTTGCGGACACGCCTAGTGGAGCTATTGCTGAGCCTTATCCGCGTTGCATGTTTCAGTATTTAGGGATGAAGGAAGAAAGATTGACGAAACAAATATATCGAGCGAATGTGGGTGGAAGGGCCGGTAAGGGACGACCCAGACGGACATACTTCGACTAAATAGGGGATGTTTTAGCAAAGGGCAAGATAAAAAGTACCTACCCGAAACCGGCGTGCGTGCATGGAAGCGAAAGCGATCTGTCAGGATCATAGCAAGTGGCAGTCCCTAGTCTCTGCCTACCCCTCTGGGATACAGGCGTGAGTTTATGTTATGTTGTTACGTAATAGGGGTTAAAGTATGAAATTGCCGTTTTATTGCAATAGGTTCTTTGAATTGACATAGAATCTTCATGGTTTGAAGTTTTCGAATGAAACTTTTTTCAAATGGTTTCTGTGATGTTCTTTTTTTAAAAAATGTGAAACATTTGAATATCGACTTTCAATTGTTTTTGTTATTCAATTTAGACAAGAAAGATGGATACTGCGAAAATTCGAGTAATTTTTGAATACGAGTTCCGACGCGGAACTAACGCGGCAGAAACAACCCGCAATATCAATGCTGCGTTTGGAGAGGGGTCTACTAATGAACGCACCGTGCGATTTTGGTTTAAACACTTTCGTGATGGAAATTTTGACTTAAAGAACGAGCCACGAGGAAGACCGCCCACACATGTGAATAACGATGAATTAAGAGAGATAGTGGAAGCCGACCCTAGTCAAACTACCCAGGAATTAGCGGCATGGTTTAACGTTACCTTACCCACAATATTGACTCACTTGCGTCAAATCAATAAAATAAAAAAATACGAAAAATGGGTGCCTCATGATTTGACTGATCTGCAGAAAGAAACGCGTGTTGAAACTTGTGTTGCCTTGTTGATATTCAATATTCGATATTCAAATGTTTCACATTTTTTAAAAAAAGAACATCATAGAAACCATTTGAAAAAAGTTTCATTCGAAAACCTCAAACCATGAAGATTCTATGTCAATTCAAAGAACCTATTGCAATAAAACGGCAATTTCATACTTTAACCCCTAATATTTAGGGACCAACCACAAAGTACGTCACATTGTGTAAAAAGCGGTGAGCGCTAAAAAACTTTTTTATTTATTTTTTTGCCCATGCGTAATGTTTGTCATAAGAGTTTTGTTTTCAGTTTTATAATCTTTGTATTATAGTATCAGAGTAGATAAAGTAAGTAATATCGTTGTTTGACAGGGCCTCAGCCAACCTTGGTCGCCTCTCAAGGCACACCGGCAGCTAAATTACCAGGAGCACAGTGCCTCAGATGTGTAATTTAGTACACGCGACATTATTGTACGTCTCTCGACTAATTGCCGTGCGCGACACGTGTGCGCACGCCCTTAGCATGTGGCCGTAGAGCGGTTCGGTTTGAGAAAGGGACTGTATTGAATAACGTTTCGCCTCTCGCTGAGACAGTATTATACGGCCATATTGTATGAGTGACGGGCGAAAAAGCGTTGGCAGTGTACCGAATGAGTTTGTTTTCAAAGTTACGTACATTTGTGAATTTGCAGTAGCAATACCGTTTGCAGGTCGCTAATCGTGAAGAAAACCACCGCGAAAAAACCCCGATTGTTTAAGGTAACTTAGCGCTTGAAATTGCCAATCCGCGGTGGGCAGGCGTGATGATTAAGCCCATATTCTGTCTCTGAGTGAAGGCCTGTACCCTGCTGCGGAGGGACGTGTAAGGAGCGGCAAATAGTTGTCCAATAATTTTTAACCGACTTCAAAAAAAGGCGGAGGTTCTCGATTCGTCGGGAACTTTTTTTATGTATGTTCCCCGATTACTCGAAGAGGCGTGGACAGATTTGGATTTATTTTTTGTTTTAAGGGTACCAGGTCAAGATCTGATGATAGGATCCTGGAGAAAACGAGGGAACTCTTCAAATTTTCAAGGCACACTTGAAGCGATTTGGGTGTTTTTTTTCTATGGTGAATCTTGCATTTGCTTTCGGAAAACACAATTTGGCGGAGTCATAGTGATATTCACAAAAAATTGTGATATAAAATGTTGAATTTAAATTCCCAAAATGTTGAATTAGCCTGAGCAAATTAACGAAATCAGAATTCATCAGCCCACCTACAAAGGTGGACATAGGCCTGCCCGAGGCACGCCACTTCTTTCTGTCCTCGGCTAGCCTCAGCCAGCCTCTGCCAGCAGTCATGGAGGCATGTATTTATGTTTTTAGAAAATTATACAGTACAGGTGTTGTTACAAAACAACCTCCTCCTTTTTTTGAAGTCGGTTAAACATGTAGTTAATTATCTATAGTTAATAGCTATGTACTTACGTATTTAGTTTCCTAGTTTCTGTACTAGCATCTTGTTTTAGGTTGTCTAATAAAGTTCACCAAAATACATAGAAAACGTCGTCAGCAAACAACCAAAATACAACATTAATTACCCCAAAACGACGGCACTACAATCAGAACCGAAGCCTCTCATTACAATGACATTTGTCTCTAAAAAAGGCAACTGCAGAAAAAAACTAATCGTTTTTTTCTTCTATTCAATAGGCACCAACAAATTGGCGGTCAGGCGGCAAAACACACATCAATAGAAATATAACGCACAGAACACTTGCCGATAATGCAGATTACGTATATTAAACAATGTTTAAATCAATTTTTGCAAGCCAAATTTTCGTAGGCCTTAGAGTCAAATATATACACAATTTTTTCAATATAATTACATAAGCACGACCATTATGATAGTTGTCATTTGCCTCTATGTTGTAGGCTACATAGCAATACCAGTGCAATGTCATTCCAGTGGTATAACCTGCGTAAATTAAACAGACATCACTCGCGAAGAAGATCGAATGGCGCGAGGCACCGAGTTAAGTTGCACGGGTTATACTACGGGGATCATCATCATCATCAGCCATTTGACGCCCACTGCAGGACATAGGCCTCCTTCGTGGTTTTCATAACAATGAGGGGTTTTGCCATAATCATCACGCTTGGCTGATGTTGGAATCTCAGGAAGACGCTGCTGCCCGTCTCCTGGTAATTGATTTCCTTAGTCGCCTTCTACGACATCCACGGAAGGAAATGGAGTGACGCTATTCTTAATCCGGCGCCACACGGAACCACGCGTGCCAGATGATTGCTAAAATCTGACGATTGGCAAGGAGTTATGAAGAGACGGCAAGGGAACACAGCATCGGGAATACTCTACATAAGAGCTAAACACAAGGCCCTCATTTCAGGTTCCGCCGCCCCGCAGTCGGTTGAAAATATTACAAGAATTGGGTATTTGACAAAATATCAAATGAGTTACTTTTAAAACGGAATTTTGTATGAAAATACTTGCTTATGACGTCACATTTCAGAGCACTCTTTTTATGTTTAATCTATTTAAAAATTGTAATAACTAGTAATTGACTAAACGAGATACATTTTCCGAGATATTTTGTAATTATTATTTTAATCGAGCATATGAAATAATTTATTGTTGATCGTGTCAAATACCGTATTAATGAGAAGTTTGGCCAGCGCAGCTGGTGCTGCTACCCTCGTCCAATGTTTCCCAACCACCTTCACAATGTCGTCTGCCCACCGATCCAGTCTTGTTCACCATTCAGTGGCTACATTAGTCCACCAGCCGCCTTCCCGCCTAACCAAATGCCCACGGGGACGAGTATATAAAATGCATATTACTTCAATAGTCATATTAGTGCGGTTATGGTTGTTTCATTGACACTATTGGTAATCTATTAACCAATCGCAACCCAGTAGTCTCCGTGTGGCGCCCGATTAAGAATAGCGTCACGCCATTTCCTTCCGTGGATGTCGTAGGAGGCGACTAAGGAAATCAATTACCAGGAGACGGGCAGCAGCGTCTTCCTGACATTCCAACCGCTTACAGCGATCGCCGACCCGCCTGCCAAGCGGGGCGATTACGGCAAAACCCGTCATGATTAGGAAAACCACGAGGGAGGCCTATGCCCTGGCAGTGGGCGTCGTATGGCTGATGATGACGCGTGGTAATTATGCTCATACTACCTCTCTCTCTCTCTCTCTCTCAAAGAAGGACTGTATAAGCATCCCGCTGTGGGACACAACTCAGGCGCGGATTTAACCCTCAAAAAAGATTGAGGTCACAGCCACCCAAAAATCGGCCAATTGCGAGTCGGAGTATGAACTCGCTCATGATCGATATAGTGCATTCATACAACCATACCAAGATTTTAGTGTATAGTTCTACTTGGGCAAAGCCGTGGGATGAACACTGGAAAGTCACAAAAGTAAATGTGTGCTTGGTACACCACAACACAAAGGCACATTAACTACTGAACCGATTTTGATGAAATTTTTACAATTTCAAATCTCATTCGCTTCGGTAGTCTTCTATTAGGATTGTGGGCATGCCCATCGTGCCCGCAACGGTGGATCCGCGCTTGACCCTGCTGCGTATCATGTCACAAAACGCTCAGTGGCCTCACATCAGAGTGGGGATTTTTCACAGCGCTCGTCCCGCGCGCTGCTAGTCTAAGTACACATCTTATTGTGACGTTTGTGGAAATTATGTTGGAAATTATACGTTTTTGGCCGCCGCCTGACCCTGACTCGACCGTGAGCGAGGCTGCATATGGCAGCCCGTGGACACCAACGGACATCGCCAATTATCGCCCTCAATACCGCCTCGTTGGTCTAGCGGTTAGCACGCTTGACTACCAAAACAGCGGTCATGGATTCGGACTATACTGGAGGCCTCAGTCAGATTGGTATATTCGTACGGCAAAACATACACAAATTTGAATTCATTAAGACAGCTCGTCGCAATCATCTGCTAGTCTTACAAGAACCGAAACTATAAATATTTTAAAAAAGCCCACATTTTATTCTTTTTGTTGCACTAACCCGTGCTGAGGACAATTTCAAAAACTTATTAGAGGCCAAAAATTCCACCTATGTCGGGACACGAACCCGCGACGTCTGGCTTACCGTGCCAGCGCTCTCCCAACTGAGCTAATGGGCAAGTGCAAGCATCGGCGAAATTTCGAGCCTCTTTACAAACTTATCTGTATTACGTACAGGCAGCGACATCTGGCCGAAGCAATTTACATCACTTGCAGCCCCGAGTAACCCACTTTGTAGTTAGGTTTTAACATAGGAATGATATCGCTGTACCTACTCGCTGCTTTACTGAGAGTGTCTGCCACATACAGTTTGGCAGAACGGAATATAAATTGTGTTACTTTATCACTGTACTTAAAAATAATAATAATGAAAAATAAAAATTAAAAAAGAACCTCCCTAACAATCTATACGGTATTTGACACGACAAACAATAAATTATTTCATATGCTCGATTAAAACAAAAATTACAAAATATCTCGGAAAGTGTATCTCTTTTAAGTCAATTACTAGTTATTACAATTTTTAAATGGATTAAACATAAAAAGAGTGCTCTGAAATGTGACGTCATAAGTCAGTATTTTCATACAAAATTCCGTTTTAAAAGTAACTCATTTGATATTTTGTCAAATACGCAATTAAGCACCTCCTGGCGCAGCGGTAGTGCATCTGCATACCATGCGAGAGGTCCCGGGTTCGAATCCCGGCTGGGGACAAAAACAACCCCAGGGCTTGGATGTTTACATGTTTGTGATGTCGTTGTTTCTGGTTCCCACGACACAGGGTATCCTAGTGTGGGGCCAGAAGCAATGTATGTGCCTGTATGTAAATGTTTATGTCTATATATTTTCAGGTGAATTAAAAAACTTACTATTAAGCAAATGCTATTATTAAATTGAAGAATTCTTCGAAATGTAGAAGGATTGTAATATAACAAATTGTTAATACTGTTAAAAAATTGTATTATAGTTTGCTGTGTTTTGTAGTGAATTTGTTTATAGTTGTAAGTTTATGTTTGCGGTGCCCTAACATGTGCACCGCAAACATAAACTTACTGAACTGTATTTGATGAAACCAAATGTGCGGACCCAGGTTCGATTCCCAGTGCGGGCATGTACCTATGACTTTGTTTTCTAAGTTAAGTACATTTGTGAAGTTATAATAACAATACCACTCGCTAACTGCTAAGGAAAACATCGTGACGAAACCTGAGTGTCTGAGTTATTCACATACCTCAGCGCTTGAAATCGCCAATCCGCGGTGGGCACGCGTGGTGATAAAGCCAATACTCTCTCCATGAGAGAAGGCCTGTACCCTACAGTGCTGTTTATGTATTGTTATTTTCAATACATATTATATACGTTAATATGAAAGTCAATTCATTCATGAGTTCTGTCCAAGAACGTGTTCTGTCTGATGCGCACCTACATACCCACTCTCATCTTCTTGCAGTCCTGTCCATCCTAAGGTTGTCTGGATGAGATCGCTTATAGCGACAAGACCGCCGATTGTATACTACTAAGAACTAGATATTAAGTACCTTATCTCTGTAAATTACTGGTGTGCAATAAAGAGTTATCTATCTAACCCTCCGGGATATAAGCGTGAGTTTATGTAATGTTGACAAAATTCGAGAATAAACATATATTAGAGGGCAAGATAAAAACGCGCATGCAGCAAAAAATGGATGTTGATGAAGCAGTAGAGATTTGTCAGGATCGTGGCAAGTGGCAAACCCTGGTCTCTGCCTATCCTCTGGGGTACAGGCGTGAGTTTATGTATGTATGTTAAACATTGAAAAAGTTGAAAATATAATTAAGATATTCCTTTGGTTATTATCACGAGTATATTGTACTTACTTTAGATATTCTCTAGGAAATTCAGTCAGGGTTATCAAACAATGAAAATTTCAGCAGAACTAATTGTGCATACACCTCTCACTGACTACTTTTCTTCATCAAAAAACACTGCGTACCTCTAAACCACGCAAGGAACCATTTTTTTTAAATTCACCTTTTTTTTAATCTGCTATATCTAGATCTGGGTAATTCGGTAAATTTTCAACCTACTTGACCAGTCCCCCACTATACAGACTTATAGTCTAGTGTGGGGGTCGCCGGTAAACATTGTCGTTTTATTCTTAACATAAACCAATTTATTTTCAACCTTCTCATACCCTTTGTAACTTGTGTAAAGTGGTTTTTAAAATAAATATTTTTATGTTTATGTTTATATGCTCGATTAAAACAAAAATTACAAAATATCTCGGAAAATGCATCTCTTTTAGTCAATTACTGTTATTACAATTTTTAAATAGATTAAACATAAAAAGAGTGCTCTGAAATGTGACATCATAAGCCAGTATTTTCATACAAAATTCCGTTTTAAAAGTAACTCATTTTATATTTTGTCAAATACCCAATTGTCTTCGAAAGTTAAATAATTTTACAGGCGGTTTATTCTTTCGGAATAATTATATGTCATTAAACCATAGGGTTTGTATTTAAATGTTAAATTTCCGCAAAGAAACCGGTACTTTTAGTTACCACAAGAAAATGATAAATTGAATTATTGAATCCACGGCAAGAAGTCTACCTTGACGGAGAAAAAATGGGAAACGTAAAATTACAAGATAATTTAACTCGTTTATAATTAGGTACAACACTGATAGACATAAGTAATCACCTGGTATTCATGGAAATCCATCATTATTAGACACTCACACAAAGACACAACAAAACAAATAAATGCCAAACGCGGAAAAACGAAAAACTAACCTAGCATTAAAAATAACTTACAACGATTTAAAAATATATATTTATTGCACACGAAAATAGACTGGCCACTTTTTGTGGGGTGAAAAATATTGCACTCGGTTACGTAGAAAAAGAAATCAGGTACTTTAAAAAAGAAAAGTCACATGTCTATGCTTTTTTGACGTTCGGGGAAGCTGTCACATTTTGAACGCGCGCGTTTTTCCCGTCATTGCGGTTTTTTTCCGACGCGCGCTGCGCGCGAGGTGTGATCGTGAACTGCTGCCCAGCTAGACATGGTTTATTTTACCGTACCGTAAAGCATGGTTAGTGGAATATAAGTAGGTAGGTACAGCTAGTGCGCTTGACCAGCAATTTGTTGTACATTGGCGGTTGGCCATTTTAAAACATAAAGAAGCGAATCGATATTACAGAGTTAGTTTATGAGGGACGACGTGGCGCAATGTGCTAGGAGAAAAAATAATCGTAAAATTCAATTTATGGAATGGCATGTAGGATATTTTCAAAATAAGAAAGCTTGCCTCATAATCAGGAGGTCGTGGGTTCGAACCCACATGACACCCTGCATGATTTCGTTTAAGTTGCGTAGATTTGTGAATTTGTAGCAGCAATACTACTCACTAACTGTAAGGGGAAACATCGTGAGGAAACCTGAGTGCCATACTCTCTCATTGTGAGAAGGTCTGTGTATATAGGCGGTAGCGGGACGATCATAGGCTGCATTATTATATTACGCAATAAGTGAAAAGAGTTTGCTGAAAGTAGGTACTGTAGATATTCCCTCAATACCGCCAATATTAATATTTTTATTATTAATCTAAAACTTTCGTAAGCACAACACATTATTATCAAGTAAGTGACTAAGGAATTACGCTAATATTATATGTTAAAGTCAAATAAATCAAAAGATTTTTTCAAATAGAAAGAAAGAGAAAAGTGATCTGATACAAAGGTTGTCTGGAAGAGATCGCTCTAAGCGATAAGACCGCCAATTGTATACTTACCACTACTTAGATATAAGAAACTATTTGTAATATCTTTCACCTGGTTGTGCAATAAAGTGTTCTCTATCTATCTATCTATCTATCTGTCAGGATAGTGTGAAGTGGCAGACTCTGGTCTCTGCCAACCCTTCCGTGACACAGGCGTGAGTTTATGTTGTTTTTTTACAAATTCTACCTATTCAACTAGGCTTGGATAAAAAATATCGATATATCGATATTTTTTCGGAAAATTGTCCATATATACCGGAGATTTTATTTTTTCCGAATATCGATTTTCGATATTTTTTTCGGATATCTAAATCGATATATTTTTAAGAGTTCTGCTCAAGCTTCGTATCATGTTTACGACCAATCTGATCTCAGATCCGGGTTCAGTTTCGGTCGCCTTCAAGGCGATATACACATATTTTTGTTTATAAGAATAAACAAAAATATTTCTATAGACTATGGCCTGTTTCATAACACTATTAATTAAAGAAAGGCTATTTTCTTGGCAATCTTACAATATTGTGTGAGAGAGAGGCAAATAGTTGTTCAACAATAACAATACAAATAACTAGATGCTGCCCGCGACTTCGTTCGCGTGGTAATTT
The DNA here is from genome assembly GCA_947308005.1 of Yponomeuta malinellus. Taxonomy (NCBI): domain Eukaryota; kingdom Metazoa; phylum Arthropoda; class Insecta; order Lepidoptera; family Yponomeutidae; genus Yponomeuta; species Yponomeuta malinellus. The sequence continues at coordinate 5,593,697 of OX371023.1, forward strand.
TGATGTGTATTTTTCCGGGATAAAAAATAGCCTATGTGCTAATCCAGAGTATAATCTATCTCTGTGCAAAATTTCATCCGGCTCCGTTCAGCCGTCTTAGCGTGAAAGAGTACCAAACATAATCGCGCTTTAATCGCGATTAGACTCGTTAAATATCTAAGTAAATAGTTATCCAGTCCCTTTCTCATACTCGACTCCTCTCTCATATCCTCTTTCTCGTTTGTGTTCTGTGTAGTGGTGCTAACTATGATAATGACAGAACAGTCAGTTGGTTTGGTTGCTGTCACTCTGTGTCGGTGACTGACTGTATCTGTGTGTGTTAGTTTGCGTTTTTTTGCAACCGTTATAAATTGAGTAAAAATATCGATATATCGACAGGATACATTTTTTCCACTTGCCCATCCCTACAATCAACCAGACCACATTCGTCCAATACTGGACACAAGCCATTTTATTTCTGCCCGAACTGATGACCCTATTCATTATATGGGTTTGTCTACGTTCTTGGTTTGTCTACGTGAGATAGGGATTGAGGCAAATCGCTCTCTCTGTCATGGAGAGATTAACCCCAGGTTTCTTGTACTCTAACTTGTACAAGAAACCTTCCGCTAACTGACAGGCTGTTAACAGTAGATTAATTACACAGAAAGTTGTCAATTAAACGGTTTAAAAATTTTTTTACTTCTAAAAAATGTCACCTTTTTCTTTCATGGTTGGATCTGAAAATCAGAGCTAAGGCCCTGCTTCGGCATCATGCTATGACGGGCCCATTTTTGACAACTTTGTGGTTGTAAGTTTCAGGTACTTACAGATATAAATTGCTAAAATGTGTTCCGTGGTTTATTGATTTAAGTATCAATAGTGAAATTCTACGTTAGACGTTGCCAAATAAAGATTATTCTTATTGACAGATCGCTAGTGTACGGGAAACGAGGGGTAGGCCTCCCCGTCTATTTCGTATGCCTACCAGTTGATTTCTTGCTCCATCTGCGGTTGACTGGTAGAAAATGCTTATAGCATTAAGTCCGCCACATTGCCATTGTATTTTTTACTTATGTGCATTAAACGTATCAATAATAATGATTATTATTAAAGAAGCTGTTCTCACCAAGCACACCAAGCTTATTCCGCACTCGCATCGCGTAAAAAAACTAATATCTAATATATCAGTGTGAAATCGCCAGAATTGCAACCCACACATCACAGCACGCTATAACAAGCCTTATTCTTACTAACCTAAGAGTGATCTTTCCATCACACCGGCTGCAGAAGTGTCTAAACGTGTGCGTTTTCTGGTAATCTTTCCTCTAGTACAAATAGACTGACTGTTGGGTGACCAGGTGAGTGTACTGTGATCTACCGTTGAGGCGTCATTTTCTAACGGTCAAGCGGTAAGGAGACTTTCTTCGGCGGAGCTTTTTCGAGATGAGTTTTGAGCGCGCGGGCGCATCGCGCGTCTGATCTGAGATTTTTGCGGCGAACACTATTGGACGGTGTTTTAAGTAGTATCAGAGTAACAAACGGAATCCTAGTTTTGACTGCCTCTTTGGTCTAGCGGTATCACGCCTGATTACCATGACGGAGGTCGTGGGTTCGATCAACACTGGAGGCTCCGTACATTTGTACACATGGCCTCTGTGGTCTCTTTGCCTTGACATGGCTGTCTATAGTTTCGAAGTTACTGGTATAATAATAACTTCCATACAACACAATCACTTGTCCTGGTCTAAAACTCCCAAACTATGTTACTCTGTGCTATGGTAAGCAGGCCTGTAACCTGAGACCATTTTAATAAATCAAGTACGGCAAAATCCAGTGGGAATCGAACCCACGATTCGGATTTGGTGTTCGAGCGTATCAACTGCTAGACCAACGTGGCAGTCAATTAGGTACCCACTAATAAGTTTTCACGAGAAGCGAAAACGCAACTGTGGACACAAGGCAGTCGTTAAATGCTAACAATAGAGAACTTGCACTAAAAATGTTTTAATAGAATAGGAGAGGACAATTTTTAAAAACCTATTTAGGCACGGTTAGCCAGCGGTCGCAGGTTCAAGTCCCGGCATGGGTGGAATTTTTAGCCTCTAAATAGGTTTTTTAAAATTGTCCTCAGCACGGGTTAGTGCAACAAACAGAATAGATGTAAGGAGAGGACACGTTAAAAGATACTTAAACGTGGTATTTTCTTTTTCTCTGCGACTAATACTTTTGATAGTATGACAAGTCGAAAAGTCACTATAGTCACGTGGTACTAAAACGCGCCATACAAATCTACCTTAGACTATGACGTCACTGTCTAACGTAACGCCTACAATGTATAAAGCGTTTATCAATATTTGAGTTATCTCGTAAAAAACGTTCAGAATTCAATGACAACACGAAATCTAATAAGTTTTATGTTATTAGAGTAACTTTATTTTTCGCATATTTTGTGACCCCTAAAATCTCGAAAAAAATATTTCTATTATTTTATTTTAAAATTTTTCCAAGGTTTTTACATGATTTCTAAGGTATAAAAGCAATGTCACTCAATTCAAAAATTCGAAAATACTTTATTGCACAAAAGGGGTGTTTGTACGAAGGCGAGCTTCATACTAGTAAGTATTTTGTGCCAGCTAACCTTGGGTTATGTGGATAGTGCAAGGGGTAGTGCCAAGAAAGATTTATTGCAAGAACAAAGATAAAAAAATGAATAAATAATAATAATTATATAAACTATAAGTATTACAATAAAATTACATAGGTATTATAACAAGATACATACCAAATACATATAAAAATCCAATCTAAGTTAGACGCAAGTTCCCCATTATTAATTAAATACAAATCCGTCTATCCAAACTAAGTAAGGAAGACAAATTACTTTTTTAACAAGAGATTAGAATGTGGAAGAAACTTTTCGGTGCCCTATTCAGAATCGCACGACGAGGAATCGATAATTGCAGAATCGCACGACGAGGAATCGATAACTCCCTTCTCGAACGTGGTTGAGGACCAGAAATCAGAAATCAATAATTCATTTCAACGTACAGAATTTACATTCTGTTTGCTGAATGTCAATGTACTATGTTACTATGTTAGCCGCTGCCTTCGGGCCGTGTTTGTAGTGGAGAAAAGGGCAGCGGGAAAAAAAAAACTCCACTCTGACCATCTTTTCTCAAATCATCTTAAACTTATACATCAAAACGTATATGATTCCGTGATAGCCCCCAATAAATTTAAAAGCCAAAATAACACTTCTTATAAACGTAGGAAAAACATTAATGTTGCGGCCAGACACACGAAAAGCACCCGTTCACGAGCATAACGCAGGGGTCAGCCATCACCAGTCTGTTGCAGTCTGCTGCACCAGACCGTTGCCCTTAGATATATTTAATGCAGCCTATAGGTCCCACTGTAGGGCAGAGGCCTTCTCTCAGAGAGAGAGAGTATGGCCTTAATTAGCACGCGTGTCACGATGTTATCTTTCACGGATAGCGGTATTGCTACTATAACTTCAGAAACATAGATATAGATTATAAGTATAAATAAGTCTCTCTGATTGGCCATGTCCAGTTCCGCGTTCAACGATAACTGCACGATATCGTTGGACTAGTACACAAAGTTCGTACATCCGACATTGACGAGTCGTTGCAGTTAGCGTTTAATGTGAAATCGGTCGTTATCTGTGGATATCTGTAACTGGCCTTACTGATGTGAAATAAAACATAAACATCCCGGAGGGTTGGGCAAATACCAGGGTCAGCCACTTCTCTGTCACTTCATCAACATTCAAATACGGTCATATATACAGGTTTTTCCAGCTCCGTACCACAGAAGGAAAGAAACGGAAACCTAATAGGATCACAAACTGTTTTATACATTTTTTGAAACATGTATTAACTTTTGCCACCGTAAAAATGTTGGGAATTAAAGTTTATGTTTATATTCTCGTATTTCTATTATGTTCACGTTCGCTGTCGTTCATAATATTCTCATAAAATATGCGAAAGAGAGTGGCATCCCTGTTATTTAGAGTGCGCGGCAGCGCCAATGTCCTCCTCCAGACCATTGCGGACAAGGTCGATAGCCCCATCCTGGTGCATTGGGTCAAGCTCCATCTCACTACCTAGAGCCTGGGGGGAGCCTAGGTTATGTCTCTAGAGTAAACAAATACTGTATATATTTTATTACAAATTTTATATATATATATATTTTAATCCATACAATTTTAATTTAGATAAATTTTTTACTGATTTTATAATTATTGTATTATATTAATTAATTCTGCTGTAATGTTAACATTTTTATTGCTGTTATTATTGTCAAATATGGACCCAGGTCTGAAATAAATATTTTCATTCATTCATTCATAAATATATGTATTGACTAGAAACTGCGTTCGATTACGTTCAAACGATCTCAACCACAAAATACGGTTTGAATTTTTAAGATGTTTTTGTACCTGCTGATTTTTTGTACTCTTTTAGCACAGAACTATTATTTATACATCATCATCAGCCATTTGACGCCCACTGCAGCACATGGGCCTCCTTCGTGGTTTTCATAACCATGAGGGGTGACATCATAACGATCGCAGTATGCGGTTGGAATCTCAGGAAGACGCTGCTGCCCGTCTTCATGCCCGTATTTATACATACGAGTAACTATTATTTTCTTTTTCTAACTTTTTCTAAAGCCAGTCCTGTAGGTTTCTGGATCAATGTCCCCTTAAAATTTTGCCGACGAAGGGTGCCGACGACGCCCTGAAGAAATCGAACGCTTCTGAATCAACACCCGTCTCTCACGCAGTGTGAGGTGTAAGCATCACAAGTAGTTACCAGTAACGGTCTTTCATTCAAACGCTCATTCGATCAATCAATCAATTCTTACTTCAAAACTTCTTGTATTGCCGTTCGTTTCTAATTGCAAATTTATAGTAGCCATAATAATCTAATACCTCTAAACGAGCAATTCTTGAATATATAGGTAGATATATATTATTTAATCTGAATCTCGGAAACGGCTCCAACCATTTTCATGAAATTTAGTATGCAGTGGGTTTCCTGGGGCGATAAATCAATCTAGCTAGGTTTCATTTTTAGAAAACGTCGTTTTATCCGTGTTTTCCGGCAATGAAAAATTGCTACAATATCATTAAAATACGAAGCTGCAGACTACAAAACACGAATGAGGAAACCTGATTATCTGAGGCGTTAGTGTTAGGCTTCCTACGTACAATGTCTAACTAATTATACTATGTATGCGTTAGTTTTATAAGCAGTTTGTCCGTTTCTGCACGCCTTTGCCACAAGAACTCCGGTCTCTGACGTAAGACAGCTAACATAATATTTATTCGGAAGTTAAAAGAGGAATTTTAAAATCAATACCAAGTAAAATTTGTAACTTTACAAGACACTAAAAACCATGCATTAAATCAGATTAATTAACCAGATGAGATTGAAATTATGCAGATTTTATTTGGCAAAAAAGGTGTTATAATAAATTTAATTCGGCGCAAGTTCTTAATACAAATCAATAGAAGGATCATACATACATACATACCTACCTACATACATACATACATAAACTCACGCCTGTATCCCGGAGGGGTAGGCAGAGACCAGGAAATGTCACTTGCCACGATCCCGACAGATCACTTTCGCTTCCTCAACATATATTAGTCGTTGCATGCCCGCACGCCGGTTTCAGGTACTTTTCATCTTTTTATAGAAGTATCGGAGGCCCGTTTAATACAGAAATCCTTGCCAGAAAGTGAAGGCGGCTGTGCCAGAGGTCCGTCCGTAGGTCTTACCAAATCCCAACCAGACAGAGCCTCTCCTGGCAACCTCCGGGAAGGAGAACCATTAACCATTAGTTCTGCTTTATTGCACACGAAACATTGAACATGACACATAAGGAATAGCATGTCCAAAGGCGAGCTTATCTCTGTGAGAGATTTCTTCCAGTAAACCTTGGGGAGTCGGAGCGGCGGTAAAAAGCGGGTCTAAATACGTGTACAGAATAAACTACACAAACTACAAACATCCTTAACAATAACCAACATTAAGCAGAAAATAAATACACTACATAGACTAAATAGGCAAGTTATCATCATCATCAGCCATTTGACGCCCATTGCAGGACACAGGCCTCCTCCGTGGTTTTCATAACCATGAGGGGTTTTGCCATAATCGCCACGCTTGGCAGGTTGGAAACTCAGGAAGACGCTGCTGCCACACTCCTGGTAATGTATTTCCTTAGTCGCCTTCTACGAGCTGTATATTTATGTATTATTTATACTATATATTTTATTTTATTGAGAATTTCACTAAGTAAATACTTAAGTAACCTGCTGTCACGCTCTTTTCTGAGAAATTCTAAGAGACAGCACCACAATTAACTATTTACTTAGCGAAATTCTCAATTCGGAAACTGGCCGTTACTCTTCGAATGCACGTTTCCCTTGACTACAGACGATTTAAACTGCATTTAAGGAGTGTTTTAGAAGAATAGTATTTTATAAATAGCACCGTCGGTTTTTTAAGAACGTTTGGTGTAAGAAATGAAAGTACCCAACTTCTCCAGAAAAGAGACGTACTAGGCACTACACACAAAAGATTCGTAGCTAACGGTCAACGAAAGACTTTCCTCATTAAACAGAAATTAAACTAAAACCTCGTTTTATAGATCGCTGGCGCATTGTCGGCGCCCGCGCGAATGATCCACGGATCATTACGGATCCATGGATCATTATTGATCGATCGAGGTGCGCGCGCGCGGCTTTTTTCACCGAGTATTTCGTTATAATAATGCGTAGTGGCAGTGGAATTTCTTCGCATTATGGAGGTAACGGTGGGACATTCTTGGAGATAATATTCTTTAGTACGTACTACTACGTGGACAAAAATAAATTGGATTACATTATAGTAAGATGCTAACTGTGAAGGAAAACATCGTGGGGAAACCTGAGTGTCTGAGCTATTCACATACCTCAGCGCTTGAAATCGCCAATCCGCGGTGGGCACGCGTGGTGATTAAGCCCATACTCTCTCCCTGAGAGAGGGCCTGTGCCCTACAGTAAGATGTAAACAGCTTATAAGTAGTTAAGAGTTCCGTTGCTTGTTTTAGTTACATAGTTTAAGGTAAACCTGTAATTGGGCCCTAAAAATACATTTTAGCTAAATGTATTTTATAAATTTAAGAGCTTGTTAGATTACTAAGGCCGTCTTGCACCAAATTCTTAAATGTGACTTAAACGACACTTAACTAAAATTCTTCATACAAAAGACGATTTGAACGGCGACTTAAGTGACATTTATGAAGTGGTGCAAGTCTGCCTGAATAAATAAAATAAAATAAACACTATCTTCAAGTAGGTAAGGTAAGGAAAGGGGTGATTCTGTGAGGCACAAGAAAAATATTTGACTGCCTCGGTGGACCAGCCTTTAAGTTGCTCCACAGGGGGGCCGCCTTACATTTTTATAAATGGCCTCAGTCTGGGTGTATTTCCATGTTTGTGACGTCCTTGCCTGGTTACCACAGCACAGGGTATCCTAGTTTGGAACCAGGTCAAGTGATTGTGTTGTGTGGAACTTATTATTATTAAAGCTGAGCTCAATACTTAGAGTATTTTATTTCAGTGAACCTTGGGGTAACCCAAGGTGGATAGTGCAAGGGGTCATCGCAAAATGAACATTACACGAACATTGTTGTCAAGGACAGCAGCAGCTCTGCTGCTCGGATTTAGATGAATCTCATGGATAAATTTCTATGAATTAAGATTTGAGACACGATAACACTTAATTGTCCAACCAGAAAAAGAAGATACTTATGTGTTGCAGTACCTTTACATGGTTCTTTTTAAGGACTATTATTAACATTAAGACCAATTTCGTAACACATGAAGCAATAAACGATTTGACGTGAACTTGACATTAAGATAGTTATTACAGGAATTCGAAGCAAACGAATGCACCTTAATACATTGTCAAATGCAGCCAAAAATCAAGTACAACTCTCTACCTGTGCGATCGGTCAGAAAGACCAATTTATAAGTATTTTAAGATGGCCGACGTAATTACTAAATAAATAAATAAACGGTAAACCGCGGAGAGAGTAAATTGCGATTGTGCCCGGCTTTACGGTGCTGTGCTGCAGGCACTAACGGGGAACGAGCGGAATGCAAACTGTCTAGGTTTTTTTCAGTTACATTGCAATTTAACTTAAGATAAAAAGTACCCGAAACCGGCGTGCGTGCATGCAACGACTAATGAATGTTGAGGAAGCGATAGTGATCTGTCAGGATCGTGGCAAGTGGCAGTCCCTGGTCTCTGCCTACCCTTCTGGGATACAGGCGTGAGTACACACACAAGTATGTATGTATTGCAATTTAGTTTCCTGTTTTTTTTATAAACTTTATTATATTACTTATACAAGAAGCCCCAGTATAGACGCTAACTAAAAAAGTATTTAAAAAAAAATAAGACAACTAATAAGAACGCGACAAGAAGTGGCTGTGAGCAGTAATTTGTCGTTTTCTGTAGGTAATTTTTATTTAAAGTTAATAACGCAGGTAAGTGTGACTAATGCTGTAATATATTGATATGCTTTTTGTTTTTTTGTCTTTTAAAAATTTGCAATTCACAATGAAAACTTTACGTAACAATTAACTCTCTACAGCTGTTACCGGTAGATGAAACTATTCTTCGAGTGCAAGAAACGGGTTAAGCCACGCACGTTACGGGTGAATTTGCAATAAAAATGTCTATGTGTAGTCAGTTTTACTTGTGCTATACATCTGACTGACGTAGAATTTCTGGAAGTCAAATTATGTAAAAAAAAATATAAGTTACATCCTCGTGCCAAAATTAGGAATAAATTATTTCCCTTTATGACACTCTCAAGCCCAAATCAAAGCAGCTTTATAGCCGACCTTTCTTTAGAAATGCAGACAATTTCTCTCGAGACACATTGCAAGATGTCAATTTAACCCGCTTTGACCGCAACTCAACTATCTGAGCGCGTCCACACACTGAATAGGCCCGTAATTGCCGCGCCGACCCCGCGATCTATAGATCACACGGCAGATCTATAGATCCGTAGATCATTGATCAATAATAAGGACACTGTCGCGCGCAATTTTTTTCTCATTTGAAAGTAGAGAAAGGTTTTTTCGTTTGTAATAGCAACTTGTTTTTATAATGATGTAAAATGACGTATCTCAAATTGAGTTTTAACGGTGTATTTGATTTATTTGTTTTAAATTAAGACAGTATGTAGAGTCGAGTGCAGGTCAACTTTAACGCGTGTACAGTTTAATCAATTACGTCACAAGCGATTTTCAGTAAAAATCCGTTCCTTTTTATTAAATCAAAATCAAATCAATCGAAATGCCTTCATTCAAAATAACACAGAAACCGTGACGTGATTGAACGTTACAAGTAAAACTAGGTGTCCATTTTAAAATCTAGATCTTTTTGGAGAAAAAATAGACTTAACCTCACTTTACACCTTAAAAAAAATTTAACAGTTCGACCAACTAGTGAGATTGTTTTCGTAGCGGTGGTGTGAACAGATGTACTTTGGTTAAAGTTTTTGGAGTGTTGGTTTTCATATAGCACACTGGTGTAGGTGTCTCAGTTTGAGATTAGGAAAATTGTAAAAAGTGTAAAGATTTTTCATACCTTACTCACTTAGGATCATCATCACCAGCCATTTGACGCCCACTGCAGGACATAGGCCTCCTTCGCGGTTTTCATAACCACGAGGGGTTTCGCCATAATCGCCACGCTCGGCAGGCGGGTTGGCGATCGCAGTATGCGGTTGGAATCTCAGGAGGACGCTGCTGCCCGTCTTCTGTTAGTTGATTTTCTTAGTCGCCTTCTACGACATCCACGGAAGGAAATGGAGTGACGCTATTCTTAATCCGGCGCCACACGGAACTTAGGATAATTCTTTCTTATTAATCGGAAGACACGTAATTTCAATCCTGTCAACAATTATATTTATGCCACAGTACGAACTGACAAATGTTAACAGTTACTTGTCATACTGTTAACGTCCGAGACACTGCAAATTTATTGTATTTATTTCTTTTAGCCCCATTTAAATTTTAGTGTTCTAATCACGAAAATCGACTGGCCTACAACAAAAGATAATTTCTCCCAGACAACGCAGGTGGCCAGCGGCGTCACCTTGCGGGGCCGCAGTGAAGAAGTCATTTGTCAAAATGTCCGTGTCGTCGGCATATGTAACGGGTCGGAATATGTATGGGGTTTTTGGGAAACGCCTGGACATGTGCTCAGGGGTTGGAGAAACATATGTTGAGAGTTTTTTTGTGTGTAGTTTACTAATTTAAAAAACCTTTTTGATTTAACAAATTAAATAGTGTAAGAACTTCAGCGTACTAAAACAGTCCCTAATATTTTATTGTTTAGTTTAATTCAGATTCCCGCAATACATACCTAGTAGATCGCCAACCCGCCTGCCAAGCGTGGCGATTATGGCAAACCCCTTCATGGTTAGGAAGACCATGAGGGAGGCCTATGTCCTGCAGTGGGCGTCAAATGGCTGATGATGATGATGATACCTAGTAAAGGAACCGGTAATGGAAACTTACACATATAGCTGTAGGTAATTAATTGATTTCGTGTTATTCTCATGTTTGTTCAAATTTTGTTTAACGGTAAACTAAAAGTACTAACTTGTAAGAAAAAAGAAGAAGAAATGTATTTTATCACCTTTACAACTAAATCCAGCCCACTATATTAAAACCACTTGTCACAACCATTATGTCGCAAAAAAAGCAACAATTATATATTTTTTTAAACCTATTTTAGAGGCTAAAAATTCCACCCATGCCGGGACTTGACTTTGCAACAAAAAGAATATAATATTTTTTTATTTTAAAATATTTACATTTTTAATTTATTGCACTTTAAACGAATTTAATTAGAAATCTTAGAACTTAAAAGACAACGTCAAATTCCATTTTCAAAAAACCTATTAGCGGCCTCTTCGCGTCGAAACTCCTTGGAATCGAAACTTTTTACGTCAATCCGACAATAATGACACTTGACAAATGATGCGTTGACAGTCTGCGGGCAGCAGGTACAACAAATAACTTTACCTGTGGCTAGAGAGCATAAAAAAAGTTTCAAAGTGAAAAAAAAACAGTGGAAAAACGCCTACCCCATCTGTCACAATTGTTTGACTTTTAAGACATGCCGCCATATTCTATTTTTAATGCAAAATTATTCTTTGAACAATGATTGTTATGCTGTTAACTTATGTATGTAGCAATATAAAAATTTGCGTCTTTCTAATTTCCTTTAGCAACTTTCCATCGTAAGGTTATCTGGAAGAAATTGCTTTTAGCAATAAGGCCGCCAATGTACTTTAGTAAATATTTTGTGTTTGTTGTTTTTCCCGGTGCAGGTAGAATGAAGAATATTCTTACCTATCTTATTGTGGTAACGTGGAAATAATTTCTTGTATAAACATACTTGGAGCGTGTTTTGTATTAATTTTGCTTTTTAGGGTTCCGTGCCCGAAGGGTGCCAAACGGGACCCTGTTGCCGCTATAACAACAATACTAAAAACATATTAAAATAAATATTCATGGGGAGCTCCCATACAACAAACATTTTTCGCGCGATATTAATAACGGCAACAGATAGACGCTTGAAATATTCACAGAATATTTAGTTCTATATTCGCTTAAAAAATAAATAACAAAATTAAAATAAAACAAATACGTAAGGGCTCCCATACAACGAACGTGTTGTCGTATGGATAATGGTACAGAACCCGTCGTGCGCGAGTCCAACTCGCACTTGGCCGGTTTTTTATAGGACAACAAACTAACGCGGCAAACGTTGTTTCGCCATGTTAATTAGCCTACGACCTATTCTCAGACCTACCAAATATACCTACACAAAATTGATAAAGATCGGTGAAGCCGTTAGTTCGATAACAAACACTGTGACACGATATTTTTATATATTAGAAAGAAAGAAAGAGGATACTTATTTAAATGGTCACAGAAACACAAAGTAAACATAAAGATACACAAACAAAAGACACGAACGTCAACAAAACAGAAATAAAAACAAAACAATCGTGAAGAGAACATGTGAGGCATACAGAGTCAAAGGCAGCCGGATACCATACAGTAATGTATGGCACCTAACCACCTAGGTAACCTAGGTGGTTAGTGTTTTAATAGATGAGTAAAGACGAACAGTCCTATTAAAAAAAAAAAAACTGTTACGGCCTTGTTTATAAAACAAACAATACCTCTAAAACACTCCTAAGAGGCAGTGGTTATACGTCTTTACGCCACAAATTATTTAAACTGCCTCTGAGGAGTGTTTTAAGGAATCGTATTTTTATAAATTAGACCGTTAGTCTTTACTCAACTCATTTGAGGTTTGTTTTGACGGGATCGTGTTTATATAAAATAAAAATTAAAAAATAAAAACCAACTTCGAAACACTACAGCACTAAAAAGTTAGAAATAATTTAAATAATCAGACATGTAGGTATTGTACAAGTATAATTTGGAGCCGGTGCCCAAAATATATGTGCTGGTCTTGAAACTGGGCACCGACTACAAATTATACTTGTACAATACCTACATGTATAAATTTTATACTTCTAATTATTTAAATTATTTCTGACTTTTTAGTGCTGTAGTGTTTCGAAGTCAGTTTTTATTTTTTATTTAAAAAAATTTATTTTTACGTTTTTAGTGGTGGAGCGGGAGAAAAATAAATAAGTCCCTTATAACCATAATTTACCCTACTTAATTCGTTGCTTTAAAATTTTATGTTCTAAATTTTCATCTCCGAACCAGAACATCACCAAATTAACTTGGGACTACTTTTACGCTATTTTATGAAACATACGGATATTACTAAAGGATGGGCCCATTAGGCCTTATTTACTGCTGCCCATTGAAGAGTTCTGTTCTCCATCTCTGAAAGTCATCAGATCTTCACCAAATTAAAATGGGACCAATGGGACGTTATATCTGTTCGAACAAAAAAAGAATTGTCGAAATCGGTCAAGATTTGACGGAGTTGTGGAGGAACACAGCCAAATAAATAAATAAATATATATATATATACGCGTCGAATTGATAACCTCCTCCTTTTTTGTAGTCTGTTAATAAAAGGTAGATTGTAAAAGGCCTCTTTCGGTATTAAAATACAGTTCCCTAGCAGCCAATCTTCAAAAGAAAACCTGCGGCATTCGACCAAAGCCACTAGAAACCCTTTGGGACTGGTCAAATTCCCGGTCAGCATTACGGGAGGCGGCAAATTTCTCCGCAAAGCGCTAACAAAAAAACAAACGATCATCAGTCAAAAACTACCGTGTGACGGTTTGTCAAATGGCCAATTCATTTGGGAATTGGGAAGTTGGTAGTTAGCCGTTTTTGCGAGCTTTTCAATAGTTTTTTGACGAATAGATGTATCTTTAGTCACGGTCAGCTGGTGGTTATATTGCTATGATGCCTGAAAGCCTTGTCTGTTTGGTAGTTTTTGACGACCTCGTGGCGCAGCGGTAGTGCAACTGCATACCATGCGAGAGGTCCCGGGTTCGAATCCCGGCTGGGGACAAAAAAAAACCCAGGTCTTGGATGTTTACATGTTTGTGATGTCGTTGTTTCTGGTTCCCACGACACAGGGTATCCTAGTGTGGTGCCAGAAGCAATGTATGTGCCTGTATGTAAATGTTTATGTTATGTTATGTTATGTTCAGTGGTCGGAGTAGGTATATTGAATTAAGGTTACTGACATCAAACGTGTATGTTAATATGGATACGCCTCCGAGTTTCCGGATTATTATGATAAAAATACCGAAACATCGAAATTATTACATGAAACTAGTTAAAAATGTATCAATACTCTCAACGCTATGCTGCTAGTGGCGTAGATGACCAGAATTTAATAGTAAAAAATGACTGGTCAAAAAAAAAATCAAAATGTAGAACTTGTAACCGATGAGGATTAAAAATAATTATTTTTAATAAAACTGTAATAATGATTATTTGTATTAACAATAAACAATTTTGTTTGCTTACATATGGTTTTTTATTTTATTACTCTATTTACCAAATTTTTGGAAACTCCGGTACATTCCGGAAGAAATGCATGTCCATGTTATGATATCATGACGCAAGTATCTAAAATCAATATACCTACTCCGACCACTTATGTTATGTTTTAGGGTTCCGTACTTGAAAGGGTGCCAAACGGGACCCTATTACTAAGACTTCACCAGGCTGTATCTCATGAACCGTGATAGCTAGGCAGTTGAAATTTTCATCGATGATGCTAGAACAACAAATACTAAAAACAGAATAAAATAAATATTTAAGGGGGGCTCCCATACAACAAACGTAATTTTTTGCCGTTTTTTGCTCGATATCAACACCGGAAACAGGTAGACGCTTGAAATATTCACAGAATATTTAGTTCCATATTCACTTCAAAAATAAACAATTGAATTAAAATCGAATAAATATTTAAGGGGGGCTCCCGTACAATAATCGTGATTTTTCGCCGTTATTTCTCGATCGTTGCGTCTAATGTTGAATATAATGGTACGGAACCCTTCGTGCGCGAGTCCGACTCGCACTTGGCCGGTTTTCTATACTATGTATACATTAGTACGTGCGTAAGATTAGTGAATATTCATGAAGGGAACCAGGTTTTCCAGATTCTTGGCAGGTGCCTATCCCTCCGGGATAAATGCGGGAGTTAATGTAACTTTTTTCATTTGTATGTATCGAACTATCAAAATCTTTGTTCAAGATCATCATTCAGCCACAAGAAGTCCACTGCTGGATATGTCCGGCCTATGGGCCTCCTCCATGGATTCCCAAAAAGACCGGTTGGAAGCGGCCTGCATCCAGCTTCCAGCCACTTGCATGAGGTCATCTGTCCATCTTGTGGCTGTTCGAGATCAGAATACTGTACAGAATATCGGTATAATTTTCCGTGTGGCACCGGATTAAGAATAGCGTCACTCCATTTCCTTCCGTGGATATCGTAGAAGGCGACTAAGGCAATCAATTACCAACGGGCAGCAGCGTCTTCCTGGGATTCCAACCGTATACTGCGATCGCCAACCCGCCTGCCGAGCGTGCCGATTGTGGCGAAACCCCTCATGGTTATGAAAACCACGAAGGAGGCCTATGTTCTGCAGTGGGCGTCAAATGGCTGATGATGATGATGGTATCACAAAAATTGCTTACACTGTTTTGATGTGATAACCGCGAATATGTTGAACACAACTTGAAAAACAATATGATATGTCATATAGTCGCACTAGAAAGGAGTTTTAGATCGATAGATACATAGATAAATCATTTATACACACACATACACACACACCTAAAGCAATAAGTATACACATAGAATGACATACAACAGTCTAGGTACAAGTACAGGATTATCTTACAAAATAACCTATACGTTTTTAAAGGGTAAAAAAATCTTTTTTATGTAGACAATACACCTACGTCCCACTGCAGAGAACAGGCCTTCTCTCAGAGAGGGAGTATGGGCTTAATTACCGCGCGTGCCCATCGCGGATTGGCAATTTCAAGCGCTGAGGTACCTAGTTGAACAGCTCATGCACCCAGGTTTCCTCGCGATGTTTTCCTTCACCGTTAGCGTAATAGAGATCTCCATACAACAGAAAACGTATCGCTAAAACTTATCAGTGCGCAAACGCATATTAAACTCTATCATTAACTGTAACAAATAAAGCTAATTTGAATATGAATAGAACACCTACTTCGTTAACAAAATGAGTGTATTCTCTGTATGAAAGTTCCACAGATCTGAGTAATAAAACAATTTTATTCTTTGAAATACCAACAATCAATGTCGATAAAAAAATAATTAATGTGGTTTGACGTTCGCAGGTTTTCAAAGTGTTGTGTTTGAAAATAGGGAATGATCCTAAAACTTTCATTGGATTGGACATCGCAAACTGAGGCCATTTGTACAATTCTACAGCGGCCGCCAGTGGGAATCGAACCCATGACCACCATGGTAATCTGACGTGATACCGCTACACCTACCAGGCAGTCAGCTTCGATGGCATCACGACAAGCTAGGAACAGTGTCAAGCCAAACGACCATACAATTACTATAATACGGTGCAATTTACTGTATGAGTTTATAGTAATGTTTCTGTAATTAACAAGGAACGAGTAAGTAATCTATTAGGTACTTAAACGTTGTCCGAGGCGGCACTAGGTTATAAGTTACTTACTTACAGTCTTATGTATAAAACCACGATTCCTTAAAACACTCCTCAGTCACTTTAAACAGTAACCACAGATTAGGTATATCCTACTTAATATTTTAAATGTAAAAGTTTGTGAAGATGTCTGGAGGTTTGGATGTTTGTTGCTCAATCACGCAATAACGGCTGAACGGATTTATCTGAAACTTGGCGTATAGAAAGACAAACACCTGAATCGAGGCATAGCGTACTTGATATCCCGGTAATGCGTTCCCGGGATAATATTTATTTTATGTTTAAAATAGATGGCGTTGTGCGAGCGAACGTTACGTTTTAAACACAGATGGCGTTGTGCAAGAATCGTATAAACGGATTCTTTGGCGGCACGAAGTCCGCCGGGACAGATAGTTTATAATGCGGCTAATATCTGTTTTGTGTGTTTAATAAATAGAATAAAATAAAAATAAACCTCAGTCTGGATGTATTTCCATGTTTGTGACGTCCTTGCCTGGTTACAATTGACCAGGTCAATTGATTGTATTGTGTGGAAGTTATTACAGTACAGTGAGCTACATTTATTGCCAAAAACACACTATCCATAAGTAGTAGTAGTTGTAGTAGCAATACCACTCGCTAACCGTAAAGGAAAACATCGTGAGGAAACCGGAGTGTCTGAGGTGTTCATATACTCCAGCGCTCGAAATCGCCAATCCACGGTGTGCACTCTTGGCTATTAACATTATAATAAGATGATTTCATATTTGAAATACCGGTCTTTGAAACCGGTCTTTTTGGAAATCCATGGAGGTGGCCTGTGTCCAGCAGTGGACCTCTTGTGGTCTAATGATGATGATGAAATTTGAAATAAATGGATCGAATAGAATGTAATTAAATAAATTTAGGATCAACAGGGGAACTGCGATGACGCCAGTCGCGCGTTTTGAATGTCAAAAGTCGTGACTTTCCAGTAAATTGACTGTCCAATTCTGACATTTCAGCGCCAAAACTCGTGCCACCGTGCTTCGTCTTACCCATGCAGGACATAGTGTTTGTGTGAAATGCGAGAAAAGGTAGTCGGGTTCAGCCGCGCCCTCAGACTAACACAGAACGTCCCTCAGCCCCAAGGGAGGACCCCTGCAGGCAGGCTAAGCGATGACTCGTAGCCCTGTCTGCCCCGGACAGACCGCAGCTTGATGTGCCCCGCCTCAGGGCATTCAAACGTCCGTCGCGACATCCTGCGCTGAATGCCTTATAACTCGTCCGCGCACAATGGAAAATGCTGCGTTAAAGGGTCGTCTGGACCTTTTTGAGACGCACCGAAGGTGATTGGCCGATCGCTAATATGCAGAGTGGAACGATAAACCACACATTTGATAAATATACACATATACATGGACTGAGCCTGCATCCCGAAGGGATTTGCCACTAGCCACGATCATGATAAGCCTCTTGGTAGATACTTATTTCATTTTTAACCGATTTCAAATAAGGAGGAGGTTTACATATTTATTTTTTCTATGTTCTCGCATAACTCCGTCAATTCTTAATCGATTTCGACAATAATTGTTTTGTTCGAATAAATATAACGTCCTATTGGTTCCATTTTAAGTTGGCGAAGATCTGATGAAGACTTTCAGAGATGGAGAACGGAAGTTTTCAATGGACCTAATGGGGCCCATTCTTTAGTAATATGCATATGTTTCATAAAATAAAGCGTAAAAGTGTACGTGATTTAGCAATAAATAATATGAATATGAAAGTAGTCCCAGGGTAATTTGGTGATTTTCTGGTGAAGACTTTCGGAAATGGATATTGAGAACTTCAAATTTTAAAGCATCGAATTAAGTACAGTAAATTATGGTTATAAGGGACTCGTATATCTTTCTCCCGATCCCCCACTAAAAATTGAAAAATAGAAATTAAAAAAATATATATTAAAACCGACTTCGAAACACTACAGCACTAACAAGTTAGAAAATAATTTAAACAATTAGAAGTATTTATACATGTAGGTATTGTAGAAGTATAATTTGTAATCGGTGTCCCACATGAATCATGACCCACACATATATTTTGGGCACTCCAAAACACGGTTCTAGAGAAAAAGCCCTTAGGTCAGACAGACAGACAGAAGTTGCAGCCTAGGCATATTAATAGGGTCCTGTATAGCATCCTTTGGGTGATGTTCTGGTGAAGACTTTCGGAGATGAAGAACGGAACTCTTCAATGGACAGCAGTAAATAAGCCCTAATGGAGCCCATTCGTTAGTAATATGCATTTGTTTCATAAAATAGCGTAAAAGTTGTCCCAAGGTAATTTGGTGATGTTCTGGTGAATACCTACTTTCGGCGATGGAAGTTGAGAACTTCAAATTTTTAAGCAAAGAATTAAGTAGGGTAAATTATGGTTATAAGGGACTAGATTATTTTCTCCCGCTCCACCACTAAAAATTGAAAAGTAAAAGATTCTAAATAAAAAATAAAAACCGACTTCAAAACACCAAGAAATAAAAAATTGAAAAGGAAAAGATGTTGGCTGGCTAATACTTTACCAAATTATTTACATTCTGACTGTGTCACCAACGTTGACTTAGGATGAGAATTTTAATCGCTATTCCTGCCACCTGATTTTGTCTCTTTGCTACCGATTTGTCCCCAAAACCGGTAGCTGTCGAGTTTTTTTCCCTATATTGGGGATTGCTGCAGACGTAGGGAGACTTTAGTGACGTTACTGACATCGAAGTATCGACTCGATCTTTTAAAATGTAAGTGCACAACAAACTTACAATAACTTCCACACAACACAATCACTTGTCTTAGTGCCAAAGTAGGATACGCTGTGCTAAAGTAACCAGGCATCCTCGCAAATTTTGTTTGTGACTCGTCCGGTTCGTCACAACCAAAATATGATCGAAATTTTAATCTTCATTCTACCTTGAAACTTGCCCTGAACGCGTCATCATTAGTATGAAAAAATTGAGAATTTTACACGGCTGCTTATTGAAAGTAATTTAATTTATCGATACTGAAGCAAACGTTTTCAGGTTTTGCGTTTTTTTTAAATTACACCTTGTATTTCGTTGATCTGAGAATGATATAATTATACTTTATTGCACACATAAAAGTCATACACAAAATACAAACATTACAAAATAGAAAAAACGTAGA
The DNA here is from genome assembly GCA_947308005.1 of Yponomeuta malinellus. Classification (NCBI taxonomy): domain Eukaryota; kingdom Metazoa; phylum Arthropoda; class Insecta; order Lepidoptera; family Yponomeutidae; genus Yponomeuta; species Yponomeuta malinellus. The sequence continues at coordinate 5,613,109 of OX371023.1, forward strand.
TGGCAAGCTTGGCGACACACGCTACTTTTTTCCGAAACCCACAGTCGCAGGCGCAGCTATTTTGACATAATATAATATCGACAGGTATAAAACCACAGGGCACAACCCTACAAGAGCAAAAGAAGCGTTTCGCCTCGAATTCTTCACGAATATCGGAATTTCAGCTCAAGTGTTTGCTTAGGCTGCACACTCGGTGCCTGTCGAGTGATATGGACTGTATTGCCTTGGTCGTAACTTTTGCTCGCAGGTAGATATCTTCCTGAGAACACTTGCTCAACCCAATCGCTTGTCGTGCCCACGCATTTGCTAAGGAAATTGAACACAGTGGTCTGTGACTAGATAATTTTACAGACCCGAAGAGTGCGGAACTCTTAAAATTATTTAGAATTGAAGGGCGGGGCACATAGCACGCAGAACTGGCCGATGGGGCCGAAAAGTTCTCGAATGGAGACCACATATCGGCAAGCTCAGCGTAGGACGACCGGCCACAAGATGGACAGATGACCTCATCCGAGTGCCAGGAAGACGCTGGATGCAAGCCGATTCCAACCGGTCTTTTTGGAAACCCATAGAGGAGGCCTATGTTCAGCAGTGGACTTCTTGTAGCTGAATGATGATGATGATTTAGAATTCTGCTTTATGGACTCACTGCACTGATTATCCAATACAATTTCGGCAATGTCACGTGTTAGAAAGAAATTGCCAGTTATAAGAACGTTTACCAAAATACCACAAATTAAAATCAATTAAAAATATTTTTCGGTGGAGTGATGATATTCGCAGGGCGGCTGACAAGAGCTGGATGAGAGTAGCCGAGGACCATGCTCAGTGGCGTGCTATAGGAGAGGCCTATGTCCAGCAGTGGACAAGCACAGGCCGGTGATGATAATGAAAAATATTTTTCCAAAAAGTCAAAAAAAATTAAATAAAAATATTTAGCCTCTGAAACACAGAATTGTAGACTGACGAATCAGAGGTCCATTAATGCAGACATCCTCGCCAAAAAGTGGGGGTGACCAGCCACACGTTCGTTAGGTCAGAGCAACACCCAACCAGACAGAGCCTCTCGTCGCAACCACCGGAGGGAGAAAGTCGGCGTCTAAGAACCACCTGGCGCCGACCAGAGACGTTGGAGGCGAAAATACTTGGGCTGAGATGGAAAGAATCGTTTCGCAAGACCGCAGGAAGTAGAGATCTTTTATAAATGCCCCAAGTCCCAGATCAGAGATCTTAAGTAAGGACTTAAGTAAGTACCCGGAGGGTGCCAAACCGGACCATAATAATATGCCTACGGCGTCTGAATCTCTGTATGATCTCCAAAGGCTATATCTCTTAAGCCGTAACAGGCAGCTAGTTGAATTTTTCAGACCACGAGTATAAATTTTTAGAGAATACTCGTTATTACGTAATTACGCGTATGGCGGAATATCCAATATAACAATTTAATTAGAATGTACTTAATAAATTACCACACCTATACATACCTATATTTTAAGATTTTGTCATTGCATTACCGAAAAATTATGAGAAATTGTGACGCGATGGGTAGGAGGGTTCCCTCCACATCACACTAAATATTACCAAGGGGGAGGACGGGGCCACAATTTGTGAAAAACCCCTCCAATTGATGGACAGCCCCTAGAGTCCGATATTCTCGGTTCTCACACTTGGCGTTCTAAGCACAAAGTGACCGAAACATCCGATGGACATATCCGATTAGATTTAGACGATCTTGATTCGACAATAACTAATGATGCGTTTGAGAGCCATCGTATTCTACGGTAGAGTCAAAGCATTCCAATTGAATGTTATCAATCCAGTATGGAGGTTTTCGATAGATCTGCTAAACAGCTCCTTTGCAGAAGGTTTCATAGTAAGTTTTTTTCTCCAGAAACCATACTTGTTCACGAGCCTTCCGTGTGACGCTAATGAACCCAATCATCATCATCATCAGCCATTTGACGCCCACTGCAGGGCAGAGGCCTCCCTCGTGGTTTTCATAACCATGAGGGGTTTTGCCATAATCGCCACGCTTGGCAGGCCGGTTGGCGATCGCAGTATGCAGTTGGAATCTCAAGAAGACGCTGCTGCCCGTCTCCTGGTAATTTATTTCCTTAGTCGCCTTCTACAACATCCACGGAAGGAAATGGAGTGACGCTATTCTTAATCCGGCGCCACACGGCAAACGTGCAAACGGCAAATGAACCAAATAAATCTATCTAATACCTTTAAACGAGCAATTACATCTCGGAAACAGCTCCAACGACTTTAGTATGCAGAGGGTTTCGGGGACGATAAAGCGATGTAGCTAGGTTTCATTGTTAGAAAACGTCGCTTTATACGTGTTTTTAGGCAATGAAAAACCGGTAATGCTGTCATTAGAACGAAGGTAAATTTCGCCACCATCTGTACAAGGTTGTATTGGCACAGGTGGGAAATAGGACGGTCCCGAAACCAGAAGACGTTCCAGCCTGCCTCCAGTCCGATTATTTTTTCATTTTTTCCACTGTTTTTTCATCGTATCTAAATATAATTTCCAAAAAACACGATTAACCATCTTGTGGCCGGTCGTCCTACGCTGCGCTTGCCGATATGTGGTCTCCATTCGAGAACTTTTCGGCCGCCATCGGCCATCGACGACCAGCCACAAGATGGACAGATGACCTCATCCAAGTGGCAGGAAGGCGCTGGATGCAGGCCGCTTCCAACCGGTCTTTTTGGAAATCCATGGAGGAGGCCTATGTCCAGCAGTGGACCTCTTGTGGCTGAATGATGATGATGATGATGACGATTAACAAAAAAAAAAAAAAATACCGAGCAAAGCTCAGTCATCCAGGTACTAGTAGGACGTATATAGGCTGCTTATGAAAAAAAATCTAAGTTTGTTAACAAATTTTGGAAGAACCACTTTACAATACCACATTCAACCACCATAAGGTTGTATGAACCTTCAGAGTAAAAATACTTACGCAAAAACTTTTTAAATCGAGAACTCTTAGAAAAACAAATTCCGAATTTACACAGAACCGCAGTTTTCTGTAGATAAGTCGCTCACCCCCAAAAAGTCAAGGTATAAGGCGAGTCGAACTCGTAAGTCGATTACGAAGAAATGGGATTTGAATCAACATTCCGGCCTGCCGGCCGGTGCGAAAAGGCCTCTCTCTGGGACTCTGAGAGTAGTTCCGTCTTGGTGATGTAGAGACCACACGAGAGAAAATACACTGCCCAGTGTCTCTAGATCCGTTCCACGAAACGAGCTCCCAAACAAAATCGTCCATGTGCGCCCCACAGTGGTCTGAAAATCGAGCTCCCCTTTCATAGAAAGTCAATGTGGGGTATTCATAAAACCAAAATATGGAACGGGTCAGGTATACCTTTCTTTAATGCATATTGTAGTATGAATGATTTTAGTTACTCCGCGCCAAAAAAATATTTTGGCTACTATAATTTGATTCGTCACATATTTAAAATATTGAATAACAAAATTCGAAATTTCAAGAAACTCCTATGTGTGAAGCGGCACTCAAAGGTACACGAGTGGTATGTCAACTTAATCGCCTTAAGAGCGGCAATAGCTCGTATGAGTACTAGCCCTTCAGTTTCGTTCACTCGCAAGAAAATGTACTTTATGTAATTTCTCCCATACAAAAAAAAAATAAAAAAAATTCTCAGGCGCATTAAAGAAATGTATACCTGACCCGTTCCATATTTTGGTTTTATGAATACCCCACATTGACTTTCTATGAAAGGGAAGCTTGATTTTCAGACCACTGTGCGCCCGTTGGTTAATGCGCGTGACCTTCAATAGCCACTAACCTACCCTATGAAGTGGACCGTCTTCGCTTATTGCTTCGCTTGTCTTTAATCGCGCGCATTGACCGACGAGATGCGAGTATTTTGTTCCCTAGGAGTTCGACTCGTGGAACGAAGTGTAGTTTCCACGACACAGGAACCATTCAAACCTAACGAAAATAACCACTGTGCTCAAAGACTAAGTAACATTCCAATGCACGACTGCGACGTTGGCCTAGCGGTATCACGTCTGATTACCATACCGGAGGTCGTGGGTTCGATTCCCACTGGGGGCCGCCATACATTTGTACAAGTGGCCTAATTCTGTGTGTATTTCCATGTGTGTGATGAACTTGCCGGGTCACCATAGCACAGGGTATACTAGTTTAGAACCAGAACAAGTGATTGTATTGTGTGGAAGTTATTACTATTAACCGACTTCAAAAAATTAGGAGGTTATTAATTCGACGCGTACATGTTTTAATCACCTACTCGAGCTCGAATCAAAAAAAAATCTTAGTTAATAATTCATTTAGAATTTATATTGATTTCTGTTGGTAACTTGTTAAGTGAATAGCAATTTAGTTACCCCACCAAAATTGAAATGTGGAAAAGGAGAAGTTTAATACAAAAGAAATGCAGGATTGTCGGCGACACCGATAAAATGATTGAGATCTAAATGGATGCTAAGTCCTATGAAAGTTTCTCAAATCATATTAGCTGCAGTGATATATTATAACCTTTCGCTTGTTTTAAAAGAAACCTTGTTGCGTTCTCTACCACTCAACAAGCAACTTGGCAAGTAGCAATTGGTCCATTGTTTTGATTTATCAAATAAACAAGACTCCTTGGTGCCAGCGGTTAGAAACACCCCAACTCGATGCCTGAGTATGAAACGCCCCAAAAAGAAATTAACGAACTCGTTGCCTGATTATGAAACACCCCAAAAAGAAATTAACAGACACGTTGCCTGATTATGAAACACCACAAAAAGAAAATAACAAACTAGTAGCCCGAGTATAAAACACCCCAAAAAGAAATTAACAGACTCGCTGTCTGAGCATGAAACACTAACACCCCAAATAGGTGATCACAAAAACAATTTAGACCAAAACACGGATAATTTGTCAGTTGCATTGGCGATTGTCGCCGCTTGATGGATGTTTGCCCAATAGCTGGCAGCCGGTTCGGCGCAAGGTACGCGCGAGAGCGTCGAGCGGTAAGTAGGATTCAGTATAGGTGGTGAAAGTGAAAATGTTTTATTTATCATAAAAACAAAGCTTACAAGATACGAAGCAATAAAATGTCGTACTTTACGGCTCGGCTTACAGCATTATTTCATGTCATGTGCTCTGGTGGTTGTCTTTTTGCTTAGGTAAGACGACGCGAGTTGCGCGTTTTTTTACGCGCTCAAACGTTAAAAATCGCGATTACTTTGGCATGTTGAAGAACACTCCAACGTGCCAGAGTAATCATAGAATCATTCTCGAGCCTTAAGGGCTTGGTGGGGCGCTAGTGTTATTCTATGGAGCCCCTTAACTGACCAAATTAATGCAGGGTTATTTCAAAAATACGCAATTCCTGAAAAATTTTGGTCAGAGCAAAATCATGCCACAAATTGTGTTCACCTTCTTTTGATAATGTTTTGTTAAGTATTCCATTTAAAAGATAAAGAATTTTTGCTGGCGCTGTGAATTAGGTAATGTTTATAACCAATGCGTAAAAAATTATACCGCCTGTACATTCTACTCAGTTAAGTTACGGGCTACGTTCATATACACGATGTAGCGTACAAGGATTCGAGATGCGTACGGAGCGACGGTCTAAGCTTTTCGCCGGCAAAGTTTTCAGCGTTTCCACTTGCCGCCTAAAGCCTGTCACTCGGACCACACCCCACACCTGCGACGTGTGTGGCTCGTGAACTGCGCGACATCGATTCATTTATCACGGCTCATCTCAACCTGTAGCCCCTTCGGTCAGCGACACGGCGACACCCGAAACGGTGATCTTTGATATGAGAGCTTGTTCGTCTTCTATTCCAGTGATGGACGAAGTGCGGACCATTCCAACAGCAACAGCGATTTTTTTTTTTATGAGATACACAAAACAGTGTTACGTACATAAATTATAAACATTAAGGGCCGATTCGACCAAACTATTTACGCCTGGTATAAGTGGTAATCTTGGAATAAGTCGAGAAATACTCTGGAGTAAATCTATATCACGTTCCACCAACTACTAATCCCGGGATAATTCGTTAGAATGCAATAAATTATACCGAGATTAAAAGTGAGGGAGTACATTTGTTATGAGATTAGTTACTCCTGGTATAAAGCTTAGTTGGTCGAATCGGCCCGAAATGACATAAAAACGCTCAAATCAAACCATAACACCAAGACATGTGCATACAACATGATAAATTACGTCAGAATTAAATACCTATTTAAGTAATAAAAGTACAAATACAATTACGATTATAGTGACATTTACACTTTTAATTATTTTTTTTAAATACATACACATATCTCCACCAATTTCCAACAAAACCCCATGATCATCAATAGTAACGCTCTTTTACCCGCATCTTCGTAGACGTAAATGATAATTTATTCATTAAAACTTTGTATACCGCTTTAGGGATGGTATTTTTTAAATCCGGGTGCCCAGTATTACTAGGGTACTCGGAGAATAAGTATTTCCTCCAAATTTTAAAGCTCTGGGTCAAACGGCTTAGTTTAAAGTCGGTCGGTCAGTCGCGGTACAATATAAGGCGCTGATAGAGCTAATTGAGCTTTCCTTACAGATAGATAGATAGATAACACTTTATTGCACACCAGTAATCACGCTTATAACACTATTGCACACCAGTAATTACGCTTATAACACGCTTTTGGTTTATATTTTCAATTAGCTTAAGACTAATTTGACAGTTTCTAAAAACTGAGTTTCGTAAAAGCTGAAACGATAATATTGACATATTTAATGTCAATATTATCGTTTCAACGGTTTACGTCACGAGAAACAGACAGAATTGAATTTTCGGTAATAGGACGCTAGATGGCGTCAATGTCGAGCGTCCTAGGTATTATCGAAAATTAAATTGTCTTTGTTTCTCCTGAGGTATACCGGTGACACGATAGTATTGACATAATATTTAACTCATTTAAAAAAAAATGTCGCATTAGTCTTTGTTTCTCCTAATCAGCTTATTTAGTAATAGTACATTGTTCACCGAGAGGAGAAAGTGACCGATTACCGTCGAGGGTGTCGTTTGAAGCCCGAAAACACCCGAGATCGGGAATCGCAGTTTCTCTCGAGTGATACATAGTGCTTTATACTACACCTGCTTGATAGTTTTATTTTACTTTCTACGAAAACTGAATTCTCAAACAACACACAAATTGGAAATGGCGCCAATGGCGTCTGCAATTTTCACATGTTCTTTTTTCAAATTGTTTATCCTGCCGCCGCAGGGTCGCACTGCCAGCCCGACACCATCCAACACACAGCTAGTGGCCAGTGTCATTTTGCGAACTTGGAGATAAAAACTCACTGTAAAAACTTTTTGGCTTTTGATATTTAGGTTACCGGCGCATATTCTTACCTAAAATTAAAAAAGAAAAACCACGTAAGAAATGGATTTTCATACACTTTTCTCTCCCGCTCAGATGCGTTTTCTCCCCGCATATTTGTTCGATATGCAATGACATACTTTCTACCGTAAATTTGATAAAGTATCAAGGTACTTTCCAAGCAGGTGTAGTATAAAATATTTTTTTTTGTGCAACATTCCACTTCATTTCAGTGGCGCGGTGTCTTTCTTCCCTTTTATTCATATCCGAGCCCCAAATTTTTAATAAGTACACCCAGATTGCATCGTCATCAGCCATTTGACGCCCACCGCAGGACATAGGCCTCCCTCGTGGTTTTCCCAACCATGAGGGGTTTCGCCATAATCGGCCACGCTCGGCAGGCGGGTTGGCGATCGCAGTGTGCGGTTGGAATCTCAGGAAGACGCTGCCGCCCGTCTCCTGGTAATTGATTTCCTCAGTCGCCTTCTACGACATCCACGGCGGGAGATGTATTAATCTAATCTAATCTAAGCTGACCTGGTTGTGGTAGTGGGCGAGCGGGTGGTGCGGCGGCATGGCGTGCCGCGCCATCGCCGGGTGGAGCATCTCGCCGCTTGCGCCCTCTACCGGCTGCTGGAAGAAGCGGGGAACGGTAAGACCTTTCTGACGATTAAAAAAAAACACCGGCCAAGTGCGAGTCGGGCCACGCGCAGTGTACGGTTCCGTAGAAAGAGGTAAGTAAGTAAGTAATTTATTTTGACAATACATACAGTGTGAGTTTCAATATATAATGGTATACAGCTTTCTTAAAATACTACGTAATGTCCTGACTCCTAAACTAGGGCAACCTGTATCTTTTTATCTTTTTAGGGGTTTTTTATCTGCTTTACAGAACTAATTAAGTACTTGCGCTTTAAAGCTTCATCATCATTATCAGAATATGCTTGTCCACTGCTGGACATAGGCCTCTCCTATTGCACGCCACTGAGCACGGTCCTCGGCTACTCTCATCCAGCTCTCGCCAGCCGCCCTGCGAAGATCATCGCTCCACCGAGTCTGAGGACGTCCTAGACTACGTTTACCGATCCGCGGTCTACACTCAAGGTCAAGAGCTCGTCTACCCCATCGGTTATCAGTTCTTCGGATGATATGGCCGCTTTAAGGCGTAATATTTCGCAAACGGATCCCTAAATCGAAAAATAGTTTTCGTACACTCACAATATTAGTAGCGACCAATCCAACGAAATCCCACACTATGGTTAAGATGAGTAAAAATATAGCGTCCCTAAGTTTGGTGTGGGAGAGGCACACTAAAAACAATTTTTACTATGTTATTCTACCGTTTTGTAGGCGTGATTGATATGCATGTCTAGGACAAATTTCAGTCCTCTAGTACTAATCGTCTCTGAGCTAGGCCGCGGACGGACAGACAGACAGACTCACGGACGGACATGGCGAAACTATAAGGGTTCCTTGCTGACTACTGTACCGTAATAAAATAATTAATTTTTGCATCTTTATTTACCCTATATACGTCCCACTGCAGGGCACAGGCTTTCTCTCAGAGAGAGAGAGAGAGTACGGGCTTAATCACCACGCGTGCCCACCGCGGATTGCCAATTTCAAGCGCTGAGGTATGTGAATGACACTGTTCATTCACATACCTGACCTGGTGTCCAATCACCTTTTGTGAACACCTCAGATACTCAGGTTTCCTCACGATGTTTTCCTTCACGGTTAGCGAGTGGTATTGGTACTATAAATTGACAATTTCTACTTAAAAGCGGTGGTAGCGGAGCGTTAGAACGCCGGCTTCTCATTCAGGAGGTCGTGGGTTAGAATCCCGGCCATGTACCAATGACTTTGTTTTCTGATTAAAATATCCGGCAAATAGTCCCCGCGGTGCTGATGCAGGCCGCTGCTCTTTTGATGAAATTTTCTATGACTTTCAAGTTCTATCTAGCCGAAAGCGGAGTCGCATCTCACCTGAGGCTCCTCATCCTTGTTCTCGGTGAGCTCTGCGAGCTGAAGCGCTTCCTCGAGGAGCTCGAAGGGGGCCTCGGTGCCGGAGACCAGCTCCTGGGGCAGAGCGCCCTGCAGCACGTACTCTCCTGCGGACGAGAGAGATAGGGATTATGTACGATGTTGACAATAATCATCATCAGCCATTTGACGCCCACGGCAGGACATAGGCCTCCTTCGTGGTTTTCATAACCATGAGGGGTTTTGCCATAATCGCCACGCTCGGCCGGCGGGTTGGCGATCGCAGTATGCGGTTGGAATCTCAGGAAGACACTGATGTTGACAATAATAAATAAACCATTTTGTAGGCATTGCTTCTGTACTCCTCACGAAACTTTTATGGATATTGTATCTATAACAATAATCCGACTAATTAATGTGAAAGTGTGTGAAGATGTTTGGATGTTTGTAACTTAATCACGCAATAGCGGCTGAACGGATTTACATGAAACTTGGCGTACAGATAGACAAAGACCTGAATTGAGCCGTAGCATACTTGATATCCCGGTAATGCGATAAAATTTATTTAAGTTTAAATGAGATGGCGCTGTGCGAGCGAACGTTGTGTTTTAAAAATAGATGGCGCTGTGCAAGAATCGTATAAACGGATTCTGTGACGGTACGAAGTTCGCCGGGACAGCTAGTCTTAATAATAATAACCTCCTCAACGATCACTCGTTTTGGTCCCAAACAAGGATACCCAGTGCGATGGTAACCAGGCAAGAACGTCACAACGGAAATACACCCAGAGGTTACGTGTACAAATCAAGTACGACGGCTTTCAATAGGCATCGAACCCACCACCTCCGTTTTCTTAGTTAAGCACGTTAACTGCTGGACCAACGAGGCAGTCACATATGATTATAGTCACAATCTGGTCGGATCAAATCAACAAATGAACAATGCTTTTCATGAAAATTAATGTTGGTGGACATTGCTCGAATGAAAATTTAAGCTTATCTACGAGTTTCATTGTAAGTTTCTTTATTAAATCGATCTACCGTGAAACAGAGGATGTAGTGACTAGAATTGAGAAAGGAATATTGCGTTGGTTTGGTCATGTGGAGAGGATGAAGGAAGAAAGATTGACGAAACAAATATATCGAGCTAATGTGGGTGGGACGGCCGGTAAGGGACGACCCAGGCGGACATACTTCGAACAAATAGGGGATGTACCTATTAGCAAAGGGCAACATAAAAAGTACCCGAACCCGCGGGCTTGCATGCAACGACTAATGAATGTTGAGGAAGCGAAGTGATCTGTCAGAATCGTGGCAACTGGCAGTCCCTGGTCTCTGCCTACCCCTCTGGGATACAGGCGTGAGTTTATGTACCTATGTATGTGTATGTGTACCGTGATAACCAGCATTAGTGATTAATACTCGTAACCTGCAGTGGAACGATTCCCATAAAGACTGGATATACTATGTGTCACATCGTTACCCAGCGCAAAGTTTCTCAGAACTAGAAAGAACTCTACTTTTCAAAGTTCTACCAATCATAAATTCTTCAACAACATCTTTAAATATTTTACACCACATTACGGACAATAAGTTAACCATTTTGTCTGCACTGCACAGCGTTTTACTACTGTCAAAAAGCTTTGAGTACCCTTAAAGGGGTAGAAAAAAAATACAACCGGAACTGTTCAGAAGCTCGTAACAATGTGCGAATAAATCATAAATGGTCATAAACAATCAGTTTCACATGGGACTGTTAACATTTGCGTTACGGCTTATATTTATTTGTTCCGAAATTATGAAAGAGTTTGACTGTACTAAATTCATTATGTATTTTTTTTATTCATTATATATTCTGGTTACCAGGGTTAAGACATCCATCCATGTCTTCCCAAACGAAAAAAAAACAGGTCGAATAACACCTCAATCAGAGTTAGAGTTAGTTTTAAAACAATTTTTGTTCAATGTGTTTTTTCAGATTTTGGAAATATAAGGGTTTACATAATTTCATTCAATGCGCACTTCACTCGTTCTACCAATGTCGCAGCCAATAAATCATCGTCCTATATAAGAAAATGTGCTTTCAAACCAAAAACACTACAGAGCAGAAAAAACCGCGGTACGAACAAAAAGTTTTCAAAAGTTGTAAAATTTTAAATGACAAACTCTAAGCGATGTGTCAACCGAGTTCTTTACACACATTGAACTAAAGATTTAATGATTTTTATCTTTAAAATAAAATACAGAATATTTATTGCAGAATACGGAAAATAAGATACAGTTAGCATTGAGCCCTGCACTAGGACACCTGTATCGCAAACGCTCGACTACGTTAAGCTAAGAAAGATAACCCTGTCAATTGCAATTTCGACACTACTTTTAAACCAAAACAATGGTCCTATTTAGTTCCATTAAAATAAAAGGAAACCACAACCCTTTTCATTCGGAATTATCATTACTAACCCTTCCAAAGGCTACTGTTTATAATTGGCTTCGGTGGGCACAATGCGGGTCTCAGAGACCCTCTTTTGTCGCCAAGCCCGATTATCACTCTAGTGGCCTTTAGAAGCCAGGTACCTACGTAAGCCTGTTGGCTTTAACTTTTTGTGTGACGTCTTAACAAAAGACGTTACTAGGGTGACAATTTGGGAAGAAAGGGTAGTTTTGGCACGAGGTACTTCGCCTACTTACTTATAAAAGTTGAGGCCATGCTGAATAAAAATGTCTAATAATAAACGTTTATTTCAGACCAATGATCCATAGCTGTTAGTATTTAATAAGCTTAACCTGTATTAGTAATACATAAAATAACGTAATACAGAGAAGTTTGCAAGGAGGTTCCAAATTTCGCCGATGCCTGCACTCGCCCATTAGCTCAGTTTGGAGAGCGCTGGCACGGTTAGCCAGAGGTCGCGGGTTCAAGTCCCGGCATAGGTGGAATTTGCAGCCTCTAAATAGGTTTTTGAAAATTGTCCTCAGCACGGATTAGTGCAACACAAAGAATAGGTATATAATAAAATAAATCAGACTTAAAATTCTATTGGGACATTGAGACATGCATTTTCATCCAATGTCTCAGGATAGGACAGTCAACTTTGTCCGATATGGTAAGAAGAATACTGTGGGTGCTGTCACGCACCCTTAGCAACAGAGAGGCTGTTCTGCTCCTGAGGATCGCGTGAAAACATTTGTCCGCGCCTCTGCAAACATGTCTGATGAAGCGCTGCAGTGCCTTGGCAGCCTCAACATTCTCAGCCCATCTTATATTGGACGCGCAGGGCGTTAATAGTCTTTTGCGAATAGTTGATCCATATGTTGCAAGTGTAAAAAGGACTGGCAGGATGCCTTTAATTATGTGATTTTTACCTCCTTCGTGCAACGAGCAACCCAGTAAACATATGACATCAGCATTCAAAGTTGGAATTCTAAGCGACACTATAATATAGGTACTGCGCGAATGACGCCATATCTTTTCTATCGCCAACAGGTTTGATAAAAAAAAATGGGACGAGTGCGAGTCGGACTCGCCCGCCGAGGGTTCCGTAAAAATTTTAAGGTACTTACTTACAGATTATAAATAGTTTAGGATTCGAGTCTCGCAGTTTTTTCCCAGCTTTTCCCGAACTTCAAAGGTTTTTTTTTATTTAATTTAATTATAAATGTATAGTTTCCCGATTTTTCCCTGTAGGTACTTGTAGTATAAGACGATATTACTTGTCACATTTCGTAGTTTAGGTCAACGGAAAGTACCATATACATTTTGATTCCCTTGAGTGTCGAAATATACGTTTGTTTGCGGCATAAACGGCGGTATCTTTTTGTACGTTAACTAAGAAAATTGAAATTTTCACAGCTTAAAGGGACTGTAGACCTGAGTTTATGGTTTTAATTTCAACTCGATACCTCCACGCGTCCCCGAGATAAAGGGTCTGGAAAGACAGACGGACCGACGATCTGAAGCAGAACGCTGGCAGAGGCTGGATGTGGATGGGCGCGGACTGAAAGAATTGGCGTGCTTTGGGGGAGGCCTACCTACGTCCAGCAGTAACAAATACAGGTTAATAATAATTAATTAAAGGTTTCAGAAGTCAAAGAAAATTTCAAAAAGCTTTAGTAAATTAAACACGGGAAGGACGGACGGGCAACAAAGTGATCCTATAAGGATTCCGTTTTTTTCCTTTTGAGGTACGGAACCCTAAAAAGTGGCTCAAGTCTAGATATATTTGGACCTTTGAGGAATAATATTGAGGCCCGCCAAAAAATTCTTAAAACCTTCGTGGTGTTTAATCAATTTAATATCGTTGTAAGAATCCCGTTTCATTTTACAATTATCTCAAAAATTACCATAATAAAAATAATAAAAAAGACCTCAAATGTCGCGAAATGCTAACCGTGAAGGCACATTAAATAAGAATAGCTCGATCAGCTTAATAGGCAGACAAAGACGATTTTAAACCCCTTTTAATGCAATTACTTCAGTAGCACAATTCCAATTGTCACATTTACAGCGACAGTTTTAACGTTTCGTGACAGTAAGCCGCCTTTTGTTTTTTTTTTCTCGTCTTACTGTCTGCTGGACTGCGGTGACAGTTTTGTTTTTTTTTTTTTTCATTTAAAGGCTAACGGTAGTTTGTGTTTGACTCGGTCAAATTTTTTCAATAGGCGCATAAAGTAGGTATTAATCATGTAGAAAACCGGCCAAGTGCGAGTCGGACTCGCGCACAAAGGGTTCCCTTTACAACATTAGGTACAAAGGTCGAGAAAAAACGGCAAAAAATCACGTTTGTTGCATGGGTGCTCCCCTTAAATATTTATTTTATTTTAATTTAAATATTTATTTTTGCACCGTGTGGCTCCAGCCTAGAATGAGCCACCCCATTGCTTCCCGTGGGTGTCGTACGAGGCGACTAAAAAAACGGAAACCAGGGAACGGGCAGCAGCGTTGTTAGACCACCGAACACTGCGATCTCCAATCCGCCTGCCAAGTGTGGAGATTACGGCAAAACCTCCCATACAGGGAGAGACCCATGTCCTGCAGTGGACTGCTATGGGTTGATGATGATGATTTATTTTTGAAGCAAATAAGGACTCAAGCGTCTACCTGTTGCCGTTATTAATATCGAGCGAAAAACGGCAAAAAAATTACGTTTGTTGTATGGGAGCCCATGCTGTATGGTTGCATTAATTTTATTCCGTTTTTAGTATTTGTTGTTTTAGCGGCAACATAAATACATCATCTGTGACAATTTCAACAGCTTCGCTACCACGGTTCATGAGATACAGCCTGGTGATAGACATACAGACAGGCGGACAGTGAAGTCTTAGTAATAGGGTCTCGCTTGGCCTCTCACGGAACCCTAAAAAAGAAACATTTTACAGTTAAGGACTTGTGTGGTTGTAAGAGCCCTCACAAATATATATGAACTTATTGTGCAAAAACCCAACTAGACACATGTGCCAATTAAAATGTTTTTCTGTCCTGCCGAAATCTAAAAGCATTCTGATTGGTCGAGCGTGAAGGGCATTCAAGATGGCGGCGACATGCCTGTCCGACTTAATGACCTGTCCGTTCATACCAGACAGCACGAGGACGAAGCTCAAACGAAATTGGCCGTGGGTATTTTCAGAGTTAATGGTTCTTATTTTTATTTTTGCAACAGGATGGCCCGTGAAATTTACAATCGATTTATTTTGGTTCGCATTTAGGTAGATATAACGTAGGTTTTTTTAACGTACCTTTTTTTTGCACATTCGGGGTTTGTTCGGCGCGTTTTTTTCGCGAGTCGGAATGGAAAGGGAAATGAGGATTTTTTGCGCGAGTCAATTGTGGTATTCGAGTTACGATAGGTTTTGTTTGTTTAATTAAAGTCGCGCTTTTAACGATCTGAAATGTTAAAACGGTCGTTCCTTTCGCAGCCGAAGCGTTCGAGATGGTTCTGAAGTGACGCCTTTTGACATTAAATGATTTTGGACGTAAGAGATCGTAAAGGCGATGAATTTCGGTTTTCAGCGTAAACATTCGAGAGGTCTTGGGTTCGAATCCCGGCATGTATCAATGACTTTATTTTCTATGTTCCGTACATTTGTGAAGTTGAAGTAGCAATACCACTCGCTAACTGTGAAGGGAAACATCGTGAGGAAACCTGGGTGTCTGTCACATACCTCGCCGCTTAAAATGATCAATACGCGGCGGGCACGCGCGGTAATTAAGCCCATACTCTCTCTCCGAGAGAAGGCCTGTGCCCTGCAGTGGGATGTATACATAGGCTTCATACAAACAAAGTATAGGTAACCATACACATTCTGATTAAGAACATCTAAATCGGCGGGCGGCGTGGAATCCATCGGTTGAAGCTCGAACAATGGCATCGATCGGTTTCGGTCGCACGCGTCGACTCACTTTCGGCGCTGCCCGCCGTGACATTGCAGTCACTGTCAAGGTTGCAGCACCGAGGGTTGCCGGCATAGATTCACAAGCTGCAGAACCGCAGCGCGGACGTCTTTGTGCTACCTTTAGATAGTACTTCTATCGTCTAGTAACCAGGTAGACTAGTAACCAATTGCTGTCCCTGTCAAGGTTGCAGCAGTGAGGGTAGCGGGCATAGATTTACAAGCTGCAGAACCGCAGCGCGGACTGTCGCAGCCAATCGGACGTCTTTGTGCTACCTTTAGATAGTACTTCTATCGTCTAGTAACCAGGTAGACTAGTAACCAATTGCTGTCCCTGTCAAGGTTGCAGCAGTGAGGGTAGCGGGCATAGATTTACAAGCTGCAGAACCGCAGCGCGGACTGTCGCAGCCAATCGGACGTCTGTGTGCTACCTTTAGATAGTACTTCTATCGTCTAGTAACCAGGTAGACTAGTTAACCAATTGCTGTCCCTGTCAAGGTTGCAGCAGTGAGGGTAGCGGGCATAGATTTACAAGCTGCAGAACCGCAGCGCGGACTGTCGCAGCCAATCGGACGTCTTTGTGCTACCTTTAGATAGTACTTCTATCGTCTAGTAACCAGGTAGACTAGTTAACCAATTGCTGTCCCTGTCAAGGTTGCAGCAGTGAGGGTAGCGGGCATAGATTTACAAGCTGCAGAACCGCAGCGCGGACTGTCGCAGCCAATCGGACGTCTTTGTGCTACCTTTAGATAGTACTTCTATCGTCTAGTAACCAGGTAGACTAGTTAACCAATTGCTGTCCCTGTCAAGGTTGCAGCAGTGAGGGTAGCGGGCATAGATTTACAAGCTGCAGAACCGCAGCGCGGACTGTCGCAGCCAATCGGACGTCTTTGTGCTAGCTTTAGATAGTACTTCTATCGTCTAGTAACCAGGTAGACTAGTAACCAATTGCTGTCCCTGTCAAGGTTGCAGCAGTGAGGGTAGCGGGCATAGATTTACAAGCTGCGGAACCCCGCTCTGAGTTTTTAAAGGCAAGCGACCGCGACGGCCAATTTAGAGAAGCTATCTAAAGGTAGCTTTCCTATCATCCTCCTTCCTTTTGTACCTTTACAGGTGCAACAGGATAGAGGATGATAGAGTAGAACAGAGGATGGGGGATGGTGCCATCCTCGTGGCGATATTGCCGTCACAGATTTACAAGCCACAGGACCGCAGTGCGGGCTTTCACAGCCAAGAGGCCGCGGCGACGGCAGTTAGGATTGGCGATTTCAAGCGCTGAGGTAAGTGAATAGCTCAGACACTCAGGTTTCCTCACGATGTTTTCCTTTACAGTTAGCCAGTGGTATTGCTACTTTAACTTCACAAATGTACATAGCTTAGAAAACAAAGTTATAGGTACATGCCCGCACTGGGAATCGAACCTAGGGCTCTCGCTTCCGAGTCAAATATCCTACCCACTAGGCTATCGCCGCTTCCGCTCATTATACTTTACTGCACATGAAACATTTAACAGGACATTACATAACAAATAACATTTAAAAAGGGGAGCTTATCTCTGTAGGAGATTTGTTCCAGCAAACCGGAGAAACGGAGAGTCGGAGAAGCAGTAAAAAAAAATAAAAAATTACATTATGTATAAGAATCCTGCATAAACTACTAACAGCGAAAACAAATAAACTGCACAAAATAAATACCTAAAAAAAACCACAGAGACTAATAAAGTATAGGTAGGTACATAAATACCTATATTATGGCAGTGTGTTCCACAGCCTAACCGAATGGACCGTTAAGGAGTCACCGTAAGCTTCAGTGTTGTGAGCTGGGATTTTAAGGTGTGAATTGAGAGATCTATCTGGCCTTTCCGCAGAGTGTAGGTACTGAAAACCTTTCTCTGAGGTAAGCGGGAGATGAGAGATTAATAAAACTGAATTTGAACGGATATTTACTTGTTTACTTTTCTATTTTACAATTTTCCGACGTTTCGGTAATTTTGCAAGTGCCGTGGTCTCGGTAGACTGAGGTGACAGGCGTCTTTTTGAAAGCATTAACTGTTAGTTTACTACCCTCGGCAAAAATTATTAAGTTACGTTCCAAAAATAGTTTGGCAAATTTTTAAATTTAAATTGGCACTACAATAATTTTATATAAACTCAAAAATACTGATTAATAGTCATTGAAATTCAAATTCAATCTACAAAACAATTATTTTATATAAAGTCAAAAATAAAAATAAAATTGTAAAAAAAAATTAAATAAAAAATAAACCGACTTCGAAACACTACAGCACTAAAAATTATGAAATAATTAAAAAAATCAGAAGTATTTATACATGTAGGTATTGTAGAAGTATAATTTGGAGTCGGTGCCCGAAATATATGTGCTGGTCTTGAAACTGGGCACCGACTTCTAATTATTTAAATTATTTCTAATTTTTTAGTGCTGTAGTGTTTCGAAGTCGGTTTTTATTTTTGTATATGTGCTGGTCATGAAATTGGGCACGGATTACAAATTATACTTCTACAATACCTACATGTATCATCATCAGCCATTTGACGCCCACTGCAGGACAGGCTTCCCTCATGGTTTTCTAACCATAATCGCCACGCTTTGGAATCTCAGGATGACGCTGCTGCCCGTCTCCTGGTAATTTATTTCCTTAGTCGCCTTCTACGACATCCACGGAAGGAAATGGAGTGACGCTATTCTTAATCCGGCGTGGCGATTATAGCAAAACCCTTCATGGTTAAAAACCATGAGGGAGGCCTATGTCCTGCAGTGGGCGTCAAATGGCTGATGATGATTAACGTTTTGATCAATAATTACGGTATGTATCAATAACCACCTAGTACCTACCTACCTATGTAAGCAAAAGTGAATTCTCTATTTCCGACAACTGGCCATTGTATTGTAATTCAAAGACTTGACCAGAGGAAAAGAAATATTATTACAATCTAATACAACTGTCACAAGAGGACCGACGTTCCGTCCCATCAATTTAAATAAACCAATTGTTCCAATCTACAGTCATTAAATGGACGCCATCTTAGATCCAAATTGCGTCCAGAACCGCATTCCAATTTTAAATTGACCCCAGCGCCATGATTGTTCCTCCGTCTCGCTTGCACGCGTGGGGGATTTGGAAATTGGTCCTTCCGTGGCACGAGTAGGAAAGAGACGTGCTGCGTGGTTTTTTTTTGAGGTTTAGCTTTGTGGTTAGCCGACGTTATTCGAGGAACTTGGGTATTTTGTTCGTATCGAAGATGTAAGACAGATATGTGCCGATTTGGATGATATTTAGATTGATAATTGAGGTTGGGTTTTCCTTTTTCGTAAGGGGCCTTTTTGTCATACCAGTATAGTTTAGTAGGTAGGCACTTAAGTGGTCAGGCATTTGTTATGTAGGTAATGCTAATTTTAACCTTACATTTCAGGTATATGTCGTTTCCTTCAGCTTTGAGCTACATGTAAACAAACCGTTAGCAGAAATCATTAAAGGGAAGCAATAATGTCTATCAAGTTTTTCGCTGTTCCTTACTTGTTTGTAATTCTTTGTACTGTT
Organism: Yponomeuta malinellus; assembly: GCA_947308005.1. NCBI lineage: Eukaryota > Metazoa > Arthropoda > Insecta > Lepidoptera > Yponomeutidae > Yponomeuta > Yponomeuta malinellus. The sequence continues at coordinate 5,632,404 of OX371023.1, forward strand.
ATTAACTTGATTATGTACTTACTGTATGTAATTCTTTGTAATGTTGTGAAATAAAGTTTATTATTTTTTTCCTTATTATCAATTTCTCGACTATGATGGCATTTCAAAAAATTGAGCGAAATGAAATAGGTATCACTGAAACTTTCAACCTCTGTTTCAATTTTCAGTTTTCATGTTCTGGTTAAAGTTACAAATTTGAAATATGGAACGAGACTAATAACACTGTTTTCTTTTCTAAAAGAGAAAGAAAAGTAAAGCAACCAGCCAGCCGCATTGACGAACCAGGGCCAGCGGCCGGACTTGAACCTTTTCAAGATTCGAACACTCGAGTGTGGGCAGACAGAACGCATTGTTAGGGCGCGTTCAAATCTTTTGTAAATGCACTCAGGTTTTAAAGTTTAATTTAAATTGTAGAACGTTATAAATATATTAGAAAAGAATTTTACCGAACTACCACTTAAAAAAACCTCAAATATTGAAAATTTGTACAAATATTGCTGTGTACAATAAATATTTTTTCAGTTAGTTTTTTTTAATATGAAATATTTAAGGTTTTTCGAGATATTACTTGTTTTTTGTACAGGTACTCTAGTATGAGAATTTTATTATTATTATTATTATTATTACATCCTTTATTGCATTCAAAACACGCAGTTTTGCACATAGGCGAGCTGAATGCTACTTTATTTTCTTATCTCAAACAAATAATTATAATTTATTTTGAAAAATATTTAAAGGGCCGGTAAGGGACGACCCAGACGGACATACTTTGACCAAATAGAGGATGTATTAACAAAGGGCAAGATAAAAAGTACCTACCCGAAACCGGCGTGCGTGCATGCAACGACTAATGAATGTTGAGGAAGCGAAAGTGATCTGTCAGGATCGTAGCAAGTGGCAGTCCCTGGTCTCTGCCTACCCCTCTGGGATACAGGCGTGAGTTTATGTTATGTTATGTTATTTAAAGTCTAATAAATAATTAGCACAACATACCTATATCTTATATTTTTTAAGTCTTCATTTAAAATAAAAACTTTTTAGTAGTCTACTTTGATTACCTACTTTACACAAATCAGTCTGGCATATAGGTACAAAGTGTTATTAAAATCCCGGAAAACCTGAAAACTGTTTCTACAGTAACGATAATTTTATTTTTATTTTATTTTATTTGTAAGGGACACAAACTGTATAAAGTACATAGCATTCTTAAAGACTTAGTTTTAGTTTTACATTCTGGTACTTATACTAATAACATGCGTCCACAACGCTCGCCAAATAAGTGGATGTGAAAGTAAATTTGTTTTTTTTTTTGTTACATTTAGTGAGATGTTAATCTACAAACTAATAATATAATAAACTCTCTCAATCATGAAAATTTTGTCGAAATAGCATTTCTAATTGCGTGTTTATTTGAATTAATGAAACTGCTTTCAATACTAATAATTTTAAACCTAGCAATTCCATTTTAATCATATCTTTTGCTTTGAAAATGGTTGTATTTTCGATACTGAATAAGGTTTTGCGTTATTTCAATAAGACGCTATTATTGTATCAGTAACGTGGCAAAAGAGTACCCACCGATTGCTTCGTTGCAGTCGGGTATGTTTTAAAACACCTACACATGCGTAAACTAAATCTTAAAGTAAATCCCGATCTCAACACGCGCCAGTGACGTCACAAATGTTAGATAAGGGCACACTTTAATTTAATGATTTTCGCTTTCTTGATTTGAAAATATACCCGATAACCCGACGTCAACACGGTCTTTGATTCCGAGCGTTGTGTGAAGGTATAGATTCTGTACCTATAACGCGGCTTTAGATATCCGGATTTTTCTTTTTCCTTTTTCGGAGTTCTCTTTTCAAAAGTCCCGGACGAGCAACGTTTACTTACAACAATAGCGACAAGTTGGAATTGACTTTTTGGCTTTTTGTACGTAGGTACCGTCGGTCGCCTTGAGTGCAGGGCGTGTGACTTTAATATGATTCAGATGATGAACGTTGTGGACTGAAAGAGGATGTAGTGACTAGAATTGAGAAAGGAATGTTGCGTTGGTTTGGACATGTGGAGAGGATGAAAGAAGAAAGATTGATGAAACAAATATATCGAGCGAATGTGGGTGGAAGGGCCGGTAAGGGACGACCTAGACGGACATACTTCGACCAAATAGGGGATGTATGAGCAAAGGGCAAGATAAAAAGTGCCCGAAACCGGCGTGCGTGCATGCAACGACTAATGAAGTTGAGGAAGCGAAAGTGATCTGTCAGGACCGTAGCAAGTGGCAGTACCTTGTCTCTGCCTACCCCTCTGGGATACAGACGTGAGTTTATGTTATGTTACGTCAGATGATTTTGTTAGAACAATATCAAGAATTCAACGGTTTAGGGTTAGAAAAATGACCAGTTTAACCTTACTAAAATTTAACGTTAGGTTAAAAACATCCATTTTCGACCGTCATAAAAAAGATTTAAAAAATTTTATTAAATTAAATTTCATACAACAATCTTTATTGCCATTAAAGTTATCGTCATTTATTTTTTCATTGTTATTAAGCTCGCATTCATACAAATATTTTCAGAGTGCAATACATAAATAATTGTTCAGTTCAATTAATTTTTCAATAATTCATCCTACTAACCGTTGTCCTCGTGAAGAGACAATCCTGGACCCTGGCTGCAGCGTCAGGTCATTTGTATCAATTTAGTGCGCCTATTGCTATCAGAACCGAACAAGCCTGCAAACTCGTAATTTCATCTTTGTTTGATTTAAGATTTAGCTTGCGAGACTCAATCCAAGCATACACGTAAACATACAGTTAAATAAAAGCGTCCAAATACAATATATAAACACCAAAAGAAATCTACCAAATCGCATAGGGACTAAGTCTACAAATTTGGGGTAAACTTTGAACTCCCTTGAGATATTTCAAAATGGAGGACGCAGAAATATTTTGACATTTCATAAGTCACCTTGATCGATCACTGACATCTGTAAAGATTTGATGTGTCATGGATTTTTTTTATATTTTCCTTAGTTGCATGGTTTATTTTTGCGCTTCCATTTTATTTACAGCAGAACTTATTGTGCGATGTTTGAATTTGTTAGACACTTCCCTTATGCTCCAATAACCCAAAGAACTTATGACGTACTGCCTTCCTCTAATGTGAGGAGACGGTAGTGCGTCCCATTTCCCACATTAATAATTTTCTATATAATGTCGTCATCATCATCATTCAGCCACGAGAAGTCCACTGCTGGACATAGGCCTCCTCCATGGATTTCCAAAAAGACCGGTCGGAAGCGGCTTGCGTCCAGCGTCTTCCTGCCACTTGGATGAGGTCACTTCTCCATCTTGTGGCTGGTCTATATAGTTCAAAATCTATATAATGTAAAATAATCAAATGCTTGTATACAGTGTTCTTCTGAATGCCTTTACTTTTACTTATATTATAAGTATGAGTACGGATATCTAGTTTATTTAACATAAACATTTACATACAGGCACATACATTGCTTCTGGCCCCACACTAGGATACCTAGTGTCGTGGGAACCAGAAACAACGACATCACAAACATGTAAACATCCAAGACCTGGGGTTTTTTTTTGTCCCCAGCCGGGATTCGAGTCCGGGACCTCTCGCATGGTATACAGACTACCACTGCGCCACGAGGTCGTCATTTACGTCATTCATTTTTTATATAGAGCAACCTCTGGAACCACTATAATCTCATATTTAAGATTCACCTTCCAGAGCTAGATCAATGATGTATTTCTCTTTTTTTCAATAAACATTTTAATTTATAAAAAAAAATTACGTGTTATTGAAATACCAAAATTTTAAGTTTTGTGGGATACTAATTTATTCTAAAGCGCTCTACGTAGAGCAAGGTATCTAAAACATTTACAAAACATTATGTGTGAATACCTGTTACTTTTCCGTCCTAGCTCTGGAATACGATAACGGTATATACCTAATGATAATACCATATCTGATCAGAGCGATGATCTTCGCAGGGCGGCTGGCAAGAGCTGGATGAGAGTAGCCGAGGACCGTGCTCAGTGGCGTGCTACAGGAGAGGCCTATGTCCAGCAGTGGACAAGCATAGGCTGATGTTGATGACGATGATGATGAATACCATATGAAAATTGACTGACTGACTGTCAAGATTTACATATAAACAAGGGCTAGCACGATAAAATCGTGGTGGGTTGTCATCAAAATATTGTGTCAGTCTGGGTGTATATTTTCATGTTTGTGATGAAAGCATTAAGTCCACCTTTTGTACACTGCCTTTGCGCAATAAAGAATTAATAATAATAATGTTCTTGTCCTAGTTTAGGACAAGTGATTGTGTTGTATGGAAGTTAATATCCTTACTAATATTATAAACGCGAAAGTCTATATGTATGGATGGATGTTTGTTACTCTTTCACGCAAAAACGGCTGAACGGATCCGGATGAAATTTTGCACAGAGATAGATTATAGTCTGGATTAGCACATAGGCTATTTTTTATCCCGGAAAAATACACATCAAAATTACCACGCGAACGAAGCGCGGGCAACAGCTAGTTAATTGAATATTTTAATGACGGCAGTGGTTGGTCAGGGTTGTGGCAAGTGGTAAGCCCTGGGCCGCGTTTCATGGAACTACATCATCATCATCATCATCATCATCATTCAGCCACAAGAAGTCCACTGCTGGACATAGGCCTCCTCCATGGATTTCCAAAAAGACCGGTTGGAAGCGGCTTGCATCCAGCGTCTTCCTGCCACTTGGATGAGGTCATCTGTCCATCTTGTGGCTGGTCGTCCTACGCTGCGCTTGCTGATATGTGGTCTCCATTCGAGAACATTTCGGCCCCATCGGCAATCAGCTCTGCGTGCTATGTGGAACTACAATTCATAGTTTATTGCGACAATTCGATGTACATTGCATAGCAGTCTTCCTTCTTGATAATCTCTGGGTTAATGGGCTATGCAGTGCACCGAATTGTCATAGTTCATCATAAATTGTAGTTCTATGAAATAAGGCCCCGGTCTCTACCAACCACTCCGGGTCTAGGCGTGTGAAGCAGATCCGTTGATGGACTTAAACTTAAAATATTTGCGTATTTCACCGATTTATATTAGGTATATCGACCGGTTCTTTACGTTTCTCCCTGCAAGAACCTTTGACGTACGAGAGTTTTTCAAAACAACGAGTTCGACAGATCAGAACCGTGTGCAATGCCACTAAAGTCGCCATGTTTGTTCGAGTCCACCGACAAAGCCTCGGCGAAAGCTCCCAACGTCTCAATCCGAGTATAATACACGGGTGTTTAAACTCCAATTATCGTTCGAAACTTCCTACTTTCACATTTTCACGTCCTATACTGACTTCTACGCGGCCGTGGTTACTTATGGCGATACATACTGGCCAGCAATTAGTCGAGCCCGTTTTGAACGTACCTAGTTAGTTCTAGTTAGACCTGACGTTTCCGCACTTATCCCCAGCTTCTCGTACACTAACACGCTGTTAATCTACTGTTAACACCTGTCAATTGACCAAAGTGCATACAAAAATAACCACTGACAGCTGTTAACAGTAGATTAACGGCTTGTTAGTGTACGAGAAACCGGGGGTTAGCCTCATAGTTGGGCCATTGCACGTAGCAAGCGCTAAGGTATGTAAATACCTCAGACACTAGGGTTTCCTCACGATGTTTTTCCTTCACCGTTAGCGAGTGCTATTGCTACTGTAACTTCACAAATGTACTTAACTTAGAAAACAAAGACATGCCGGGATTTGAACCCACGACCTCCCGAATGAGAAGCCGGCGTTCTACCGCTCTGCTACCACCTCTTTCCGTTTGGAACGTTTCGGTTTTGTTTCTTTTGTATTTATTTCTTATTTCAGCACACTTCAAAAAGGAGGTTCGCAATTTGACGCGCATTTATGTCCGGTTCAGTGTTAGGATGCGGGCAGATGAGACTGATAATTACACATTTTGGATTTGTCTTTCATTTTTGGTTTCGGTTCAAGTTTGGTTAAACCTGTATAGTTTTAACTTAACCCACGAGCGTATCTACATGCAATTCCTGTGTGTGTTTTATAGCAGCTTTTGTTCCATGAATCGGGTTCGATTTCTTTGATCAGATTTTGTCAGGTTCATAATATTTTACCAGGGTTTATTTTCATTATCATAAGCCACTGTAGGGCACAGGCCTTCTCTCAGAGAGAGTATGGACTTAATCACCACGCGTGCCCACCGCGGATTGGCGATTTCAAGCGCTGAGGTATGTGAATAGCTCAGACACTCAGGTTTCCTCACGATGTTTTCCTTTACCGTTAGTGGTATTGCTACTATAACTTCACAAATGTACATAACTTAGAAAACAAAGTCATAGGTACATGCCCGCACTGGGAATCGAACCTTGGTCCCTCGCTTCCGTGTCCAATGTTCTACCCACTAGGCTACCACTGCTCAGGGTTTATATAAAATAATAGGTTTACAAAAAATGCGTGAAGCACACTTTGTGCCAAAAAAGCTTTAACATTAAAGATTATTTAGATGACAATGATGTCTGGAATTAAAGCCAGTTCAATGCATGAGTTTTAGAACATATTTATAAATCCTGTAAATTAAGGACTTGAAAAGACTAAGTTTGGAGTTTTTTTGTCCATTTTTTCTCCAAAATGATCACCTAGTTTAACTTGTAACGTTCATTAAGTCGCAGTTTCTGAGCAACTTTGAATAAAAAAAATTGATTTTATAATTTTATTAAATTTGTGCTGCTCGCGATCTACCAGCGCCGTAGAAAGTCATATACCCACATAGAAGAACTTCCATTCTATTACATTTTAAGCAAGAGCTATCTAATTACAAAGCAGAAAAACTATAAAACAAAACAATGTTTTTTTCAAAACTTACCTAACTACTAATTTTTGTTGGAACAATAATGCTGATTGTTGTAAAAATGACAAACTCTACATTAGAATTGTTTCTAAAATTCTAAATTAGAATTGACTTGTTTCAAGAATTGCGCATTTTTTAATTTAATAATTAAGATATAGTTAGATAGATGGAGAACACTTTATTGTACAACAAAAGAGAAAAATATACTTGATTCTGGTTAATATTACAGCTTCTTTAATGACTCAACCCTTAGTAGGTATGTCTTTGCTGACATCCCGAATCTGTAAGAGCGGTTGTTACGTACAGATTAAGTAATTAGGTACCTAATTGCCTAATTCCATCAGTAAGATGAAAAGAAACCGGAGCATTCTCATACGCTTAGGTAGGTAGGTGTTCCAGCAACGGTACAAACGTGATTACCTATGTGGCAGTTAGATCGCCGTTATATGAACTCTATTTTGTGCCCGGACTTCATGCCGGTTGCTACACGATGCTCTCCTTGTGTCCTCCGTTTTTGACAGTAAACTATGTGACCTTAAGTTAACAAGTTTGCCTACCTCAGTTCCAAACTTCCAGTGTCGTATTGTCACACAAAAACTTCACAAACAAACAGTACATCGAGAACGCACTACTAAAAATTAGTTCCACTAATAAAATCCAAACAAACTTTGCCGAATTCACTCTCACTTTTTCTTGAAATAAGAAGAAATTGTCAACGGTTCTCTTTCACTAACAGTGACTGGCCACAAAAATGCTACGCCAAGATGATTAGGCCAAAAATTGTAGCAATTGCAGTGCACAAATTTTTTTCAACGCCAAACGAGGCAAGGATACTGATTCCTTGCAGCCTCAACGGAATAATGCCTCCTGGATATGAAACCTTTTTGTCCCTTGCGATGCCAACACTGGCTGGCTGTATTTTTTTTCCACATTGTCTGCTCCAACCGGTATACGGCCTACTCGAAAATGCTTGTAGGCGGAGCGAATCGAGCCCCACGCGCGACGTGCTAGCTATCTCTTTCTGGTATGCGGCGAGTAGGGCGGCTGGAAAGAGAGGGCCGTAGGTACTTAAAGGTGTGGCGTCTTGAAAATCTGGTTTTGCGTAATGGTCGGTTTTTTCTTCCGGGGAGGCAAAGGATATCTGAGCCGGTTTGTGTGAGACGTAGGTAGGTAGCTTTATGTATTTTGCTAAAGATATTTCATTAATGTGTACCTATGTTATAAAATTGTTATATATATATATATATTTTTAGAAGGAAGGTCTGTAGGGTTAGTAATTGCTCCTTTGACCCTAATAAAACTAATAAAAAATTTAATTAGGTACGTACCAACACGGTTTCTACTACTTACCTTCGTAATATACATAATATAGTTCTCAAAGAATTCAAATCAAATATTTTCTCTCCAATTATTTTTGTTGCGTAAATATATAACAATTATTCCTGCGTCTTTATTCGTATTTGATGTCTGCCTATTCTACCGGGATAAAAATAAGCCTATATGCTATTCCAGTCTATAAATCTATCTCTCATTCAACCATCAAAGCTTTCGCATTTCAAATATAATGGTAGGTACAATAAATAAAAAATAAAAAAATGCCGCATGTATGACGGAGCCTCACTTGAGAACGGCTCCACCGATTTGGCTGAATTTTAGTTATGTAATTACGAACAAAAAAGTAAGCACGAGGTTTGTATGAAAGTATTTTCAGAAAATAATTTTTTATTTAAATTGTCAGGACAAAGACAGACGGGTCATCTAGTCAACATATTAAAAAAAAAATCTTTCAAGTGCATCCCTAAAACTTAAACGTCACGAATCGACAGACTATTCAGGTAGGTACAGTGGATATCAAAACTAAATGCCTTCGGTTATATATTATGTAGGTGCAGCGGTGCAGCGGTAGTAGCCTAGTGGGTACCTAGAACATGAGACCCAGGTTCGATCCCAAGTGCGGGCATGTACCTATGAGTTGGTTTTCTAAGTTATGTACATTGTGAAGTTATAGTAGCAATATCACACGCTAACTGTGAAGGAAAACATCGTGAGGAAACCTGAGTGTCTGAGCTATTCACATACCTCAGCGCTTGAAATCGCCAATCCGCGGTGGGCACGCGTCGTGATTAAGCCCATACTCTCTCCTTGAGAGAAGGCATTTGCCCTACAGTAGGCCGCATATAGGCTGATTATGCAAGGGAATCAAAATTTATAGGGTATGGTATGGGGTGTTGTAGAACTTATGGGATCTACTTACCTATCGATCTTGAATCTCGAATTTACGCAAATCAAATTTTTCTGACTGACATCTTTATATCCAAGTATTTTTATTGATTTTTAAGTCCATTTGAATTTTTAATGTTTTATTTTTTTTTATTTTTAACTAACACAGTTATTTTTATTGGCATGTTTAAAATTTGATTGGTTTCTTTTATGATTTTATCTATTTTTAAATGTTTATTGGAATCTAACGTAATAAATATTTAAAAATGCTACTTCGCTAACACAATAGGGTACCATGTAATGGTAGTTGTAGTTTTATGAAATAAATAAATAGAAATATATAAAACTTAAACAATTTCCATTCGAGTCCAACGAGTTAGAAATCTAAAAAAAAAAAACAGCAGATGTATGACGAAATTATTCAATCAGCTCGTAGGTGTAGGCACTGCTGGACATAAGTCTCCTCCAACACGCCAATTCTTTCTTCTCTCGGCAATCCATATCCAACCCCTGCCAGCAATCTGCCTAAGATCGTCGGTCCAGGGAGCTGGTCCCACTTCGTTTGCCAGTTCATGGTCACCAATTAAGAATTTAAGTAGGTAGCTCCCCGCATCGGAACAGGTACGTGTGTTAACCCCTCAGACACTCGGGTTTCCTTACGATGTTTTTCTTCATATTTGGAGTGTCATTGCCACTACAAATTCCCAAATGTAAGTAACTTAGAAAACAATGTCATTCATGCCGGGATTCAAACCCTCGACCGCTCGAATACGAGGCCAGCGTTCTACCGTTGCGCTACCACAGGTTTTTTTAGGTACTGAATTTAAGAAACTGTTTAGGATTTAAAGCAATAGATTTAGTGTTTAGTGTCTTTTTATTTTTATATTTTCATTTTTTCAGACGTTTTATGTGTTAATTTCGCCCAAGTGTGTAAATGTGTGTTTCGGTGTGTAAATAAAACATTTTCTTATATTATCTTATCTTATCAATAAACGAATACAAATAAGTAATCATTGCAACGACTTCAGCGGTCGACTGTACCCGACCGGCAACAATGGACCAGCCGGTCGGAGCGGGAAAAAAGTTAATTAACATCACGCTGGCTTAAAACGAACTATCAGAGGGTTTAATTATAACGACGCTACATAGAGAGAAGGTACCTTAGTTTGTAGGTTGGTATACGGTGATATTGAATCGCTCGTAGCCCCGGCTGCCTGAGTGATCTTAAACGATCACGAAGGTTAAGCAACACAGGGCGCGTTCAGTGCACGGATGGGTCGCCGTCTATGCCTAACGCTAGTGGCATTTTTCCGAGCGGTTCCGTGCTTCGCAAGGCACGTTAAGCTGTTGGTGCCGGCTGCCGTCGATAGATGGCAGTCGTTAAGCCAAGTCAGAGGGCTTAGGGCGGCTTGACAACTTCTGACAGTAGACGAGCCACTAGTCTACAAGTCTTCACCAATCCGGACTTGGCCCCCGTGGTGGAGTATGGCCTATACCTTCCTCAGGGAAGAGACCCGTGCCCCTCGGTGGGGACATAATGGGTTGATGATGATGAAATGTTACTACAGAATTATTGACTTTTTAGAGGAGAAAACAAGTTAATGTCTAACTTAATTTTAATTTTGACATTTAATCACAACAATTTATAATTTAAATTTGAAATACGAATACATAATTTGTTGCATGCTCGAATGAATATTGATACGCCCAGCCGGGCAGCACATGCATAATCAGCCTATATGCGTCCCACTGTAGGGCACAGGCCTTCTCTCAAGGAGAGAGTATGGGAGTCCAATGTTCTACCCACTAGGCTACCACCGTTTAGAACTACATAGTTTACTGTAAGAATTCCATGTAGTAGTTACATTGCATATCCGTTCAACCCACGGATCGTGGTCGTGGGTTCGATTCCCACTGGGGGGCCGCGGTACCTTTGCAAAAGTCTCAGTCTAGGTGTATTTCCACGTTTTGATGTCCTTGTCTAATCACCAGAGCACAGGTCATCCTAATTCAGGACAGGGACAAGTGATTGCGTCGTGGGGAAGGAAATTATTATTATCTATTTCCTACGTCATGGAACTACAATTGTTGCTTCACTACGACAATTCGATGTACAAGTAGGAAGACTCGTCTATACGTGGTCTCAAATTAAAATAATTCAAAGTAGCGCAGAAACTGCGACTTAATGAACGTCACAAGTTAAACTAAGTGTGCATTTCAAAATCTAGATCGTTTTGGATAAAAAATGTACAAAAAAAAACTCCAAACTTAGTCTTTTCCAAGTCCTTAATGAATTTTACACAAATATTCTAAAACCTGGAACATCGAATTCCACATCGAATTGTCATATCAAACTGTGAACTGTAGTTTTATGAAACCCACCGGCTATTCCCAATAGTAACTCTATCCTTGCGTCTTTCGACACTTTCACTGTGTTCAAGCGCGCGGGTCCCGAGTCACGATGACGTCACAACATGGCGGCCAGTCATCACCTGTCAGCGGTTTCGGGGATGACCTATGCGCGCGACAGTTTGCCTTGCAGCCAAAGGGTTGTTTTTGTAGAGTTCAGTTTTGGTTCCGCCTACAGGTGTACTGCCTCGTTGGTCCAGCGGTATCACGTCGGATTACCATGCCGGGGTCGTGGGTTCGGGGCCGCCGTACATTTGTACAAATTGCCTCAGTCTGGGTGCATTTCCATGTTTGTGACGTCCTTGCCTGGTTACCATAGCACAGGATATCCTAGTTTCGGACCCGGACAAGTGACTGTGTTGTGTGGAAGTCTCCTGTTAAGCACTCCGAAAATCTGGGGTTCAATATGGACAATTTTAAATATGGGGGATACTTTCAAATTTCAAAGCGGTGTTTATGTTTGTGCAGTCTCCATTTACTATTATACTAGCTCTTGTTTTACATACTTACTACCTATATTTGTAAAATGATTAAAAAACGACCAAATGCAAATCGGCCTCGCCCACCGAGGGTTCCGTACAAATTTGGAAGTACCGAGCTTTTCCCGAACTTCAAAGACAATTTTTTTATGATTTGAGATTTCATGATGAGATTTATGATTTTGCAGCATAAGACGATGTTACTTGCCAAATTTCACAGTTCCAGGCCAACGGAAAGTACCCTATAAATTTTGATTCCCTTGAGAATGTCGAAACGTATTTTTTTCACGTCAACTTCGAAGTTTGATTTTTTCCCAGCTTCAAGGGTCTGTAGGCCTGAGTATATGGTTTTAATTTCAACTCGACACCTCCACGCGTTCCCGAGATAAAGGGTCTCTCAGACAGACGGACGGGCGGACGGAAGGACAGACGGACGGACAACAAAGTGATCCTATAAGGGTTCCGTTTTTACTTTTGAGGTACTGAACCCTAAAAAAGAATATTAAATGTATTTATTACATATAGGGTCAGAATTACAGAAGTAATAAATTTATTAAACTAATTAAATAAATCGGCTGTTTTAAAGTAAGAAAATGCTTATTGCCCTGCATGCATCACAAACGAAAATAGTGTTTTGATGCTGGTTGCCGATAGCTACTGTGTTGGTGATGTCTTTTTGAAAAATTCCATTCGTAGGTAGCAATTTTCTATATCCAAGTGGAACGGAGTTTAAGAAAAAAAAACTTGCAGCCACCACAAATAATCATGGCCCATTAACACTCAAAACGGATTGCTTTTAGATAAAGGAGTCCGAAATACTTTTTGCTCAACTACTTAACTGGCCGGTCGAAAAAAAAATTGCAACGTTGCAGGTTCAGAAAAAAAACCGGCCGCGTGTGCGTCGGGCCTGAGAAAGAAGGGTTTTTATTATTAAGAGATACTATGAATGTATTAGTCGAATCCATAGATTAATTAATATCGTTAATTTACATCATCAAAGTATTTTTCAATGGAATTTGTAAGAAGTTTTTCCTTAAAAAGTTGATCGACTATCAATTGTTAAGGTTTTTCTTTTAACTTCACTATGACGTGCTACTGCTTCGAGTTTTTTCACGTTTCTACAAAACGGGAGTTTACACTCTAACAAATATTTGCGCTTTAAAAATTAATATTACGTAAGCGGATCTCTAAATCGAAAAATGGTTTTCCTACACCCACAATTTTTTTAAACGTCCAATCTACCATTTATCCCACATTATAGGATAGATAAGAAACTAAAACCACCCCTAATTGAGGTCTACAGGGCATATGGAGATAAGTACGCTAAAAAAACATGTTTTACCGTTACCTATGCCAGATTCCAGCTTTCTACTACACTAAACGCCTCTGAGCTAAGCTGCGGACAGACATACAGACGGACAAGGCTAAACCATAAGCGTTCCTTGTTGACTAAGGAACCCTAAAACAAATTGTTAGTTAAGTTGGTGTCTGCCGCCAAATTCGGCGTTGGGAGCATATGCTATTATTATTTGGTTAGATGCAGTCCGCCGCAGTTAAAGAGATTTCAAATTTGAAGAAGAAGAAAGACATTTATTATACCAACAAGATACATCACAGAAACAAAATAAGCACATAAGTAACATAATATGCACATCAACAGAAAGAAAACTAAATACACAACAGACAAAGGAATAAATAAAACAGGACCATAGATGTAGCCTGTGGCGTATCTGATGTGACCAAGTAAAGCCGTGCTTCCGTGTGGCGCGTCACTCCATTTCCTTCCGTGGATGTCGTAGAAGGCGACTAAGGAAATCAATTACCAGGAGACGGGCGGGCAGCAGCGTCTTCCTGAGATTCCAACCGCATACTGCGATTGCCAACCCGCCTGCCAAGCGTGGCGATTATGGCAAAGCCCCTCATGGTTATGAAAACCAAGAGGGAGGCCTGTGTCCTGCAGTGGGCGTCAAATGGCTGATGATGTTGATAATGATGAAATCAAACTTGCGCCAACGCTATCTGACAGCATAATCTGTTTATCCAGGGATACCTAAGTCATCTCCGGAACATACGTACAATCGACGGCAGGTCAACATTCGTATTTTTGTTGCAAGGTGGCGCTTAACGTAACTGTTTTAGAGTGCACGTAAGTAAAGATTAATGTGCTGTCAACTGGACTAAAAACCTATTTAGAGGCTAAAAATTCCACCCACGCCGGGACTTGAACCCGCGACCTCTCGCTAACCGTGCCAACTGCGCTAATGGGCAAGTGCAAGCATCGATGAAATTTCGCGTCCGTTTACAAACTTCTCTGTATTACGAACAGGCAGCGACATCTGGCCGAAGTGAATTACATCACTTGCAGCCCCGAAACCTTTTTAGCCTCTAAATAGGTTTTTAGAATTGTCCTCAGCACTGGTTAGTGCAACAAACAGAACGTAACTGTACTAACCCAAACACTTATTACACCGTGACATTTGAAGAGCTATCCGTTGATACAGTGCACAACTGGTCATACTTACAATAAGGTGGTTAAGTTTCGTTATTAGCACCTAAGCATATCTTTTCATGTTGCCTATATAAGAACTTACTTTTTCTTTCGATTTTCTGAGAAGTGATATGCTACGGGAAGATAGCATATCATTGTTTTAACTGCTTTTTTTCTATGTAAAAACGCCAGAACTATTTCTGAAAAGTATCAGGAACTATATAACTCTGCTGCATGCGACAAGAACTCTCATTTATTTTTGATATGCTGGAAAATGATATGCTAAGTTCACTAACATGCCTATATATACGTCGCACTGCAGGGTACAGACCTTCTCTCGGAGAGAGAGAGAGAGAGAGAGAGAGAGAGAGGAGAGAGAGAGCATGGGCTATGGGCTTAATTACGGATGGATCGGTAATGTCAAGCGCTGAGGTATGTGAACACCTCAGCCACTCAGGTTTCCTCACGATGTTTTCCTTCACATAAATATACCTAAGTATATAGGTACATTACTTTATTCAAACTTATCCAGTGTCGCAATCAAGAGTTGTGTGTGTCTTATCAACTAAATGGGGAACTTGTGTCAAAATTAGATAAATAGATATACCTATAGGTAACCCTTCTACTCTACGAGATCGAATCAGAAATGATGAGATCTGTAGACGAACGAAAGTCGTCGACATAGCCCAGCGGATTAGTAAGTTGAAGTGGCAGTGGGCGGGGCACATAGCACGCAGAACTGATGGCCGATGGGGCCGAAAAGTTCTCGAATGGAGACCACATATCGGCAAGCGCAGCGTAGGACGACCAGCCACAAGATGCGGGCCGCTTCCAACAGGTCTTTTTGGAAATCCATGGAGGAGGCCTATGTCCACCAGTGGACTTCTTGTGGCTGAATGATGATGATGATGATGATGATTTATGGCACACCAGTAATTTACAGAGATATAAGGTAATTAATATCTAGGTCTCGGATTGGAGTGACATTGTTTTTGGCCTTTGCATCTACGAAATGAGATGATTTATGCAGCCTCCAGTGGCACCTTCACTCACACAAGATGGGTGAAGAGACCACTCGGACGCTGCAGTGCCTGGGACATTGTTTTAGATGGAGTAGGCTTGCCCCGCGCCTATGCCATCCTGACAGCTTAGTCGACCTAGCCCACAGGAAAGGCAAGTCAATACGTGCGGAGCCAACCAATCCGCGGGTTTCCTCACGGCATTTTCCTTCATAAGTGTGGTAATGCTACTATAAATTCGCAGATTACGTAACTTTGAAAATAAAAAGCCCTAAAAAGAACCTGGGTCTGTCGCTTCCGAGTCCATTGTTCTACCCACTGGGCTACCACGGCGTTTATTGACACACCACAGGATGCACTCTGACGCTCTGACTTTGTCTTGTATTATGTTGTATTTATGTGACTTGTTTTTTTGTTGTTTTTCCTTTGTACTTGTTTATGTTACTTGTTATGCCTTTTTTTCTTGTGATGTGTTAATTTGTCCCAATAAAAGTCTTTCTTTCTTTCTATTGACATCATTTTTATACCACGATTACTTATCTTTTAACATGGCCTCTCAAATAAGATTAAAACTTTTTTTATGCAAATTCTCCATTAAAACGCAATATAGGTAAATTAATACGATGAGAATACAAGAGCTGGCACACTAATCATCCTGTCGGAATCCTGACGTTTGCGATGGCAATTAGTATGCAATTTGACCAAAATTTGACAGTTAGACGATTGGAATTGTTCAGCTGGTAAGAAACTAAAGCTTCATATCTAGGTAGGTACCTAACTATATAATAGGTAGGATATATTGAGTAGATGGATACCTACCTACATAAGTTCTCTGTATCCTTAAGTTACAGGGTCATATAAAATTGTAGTTTTATTGTTTGGATTCGAGCCGCAGATCCTTTTCAATCACAAATGAGTTTTTAATCGAATCCCAGCTTTTTTGTACAGATTATAATGATGGCCAGCCTTTAGCAAGACTTGCAAGGAAAATTGAGCATTGTTGGGGAAGAAATTCAGCATAAATTGGTCTGGAGATTATCGGAAACAAGAAAAACAAAGAAAACAAAATTCCCGAATGAAATTCGACCTTAAAAGAAAGGCTTAATACTCTAGATTCGCGCTCACATAACTGACTCTACATTTATGCAATTTTGAACCCAACACCAGAACGAATACGACTACAATTACCCAGCGGAAAGTACAAGGAAACATTCGCTGAATTCAAAATTCGAACGCAAAATCCTTAAGCCAGTGCTCGGGCGGTTACGGCGTTCTATTTTCAAACACGAATTTATTGATTAGCAAGCTCTCCAGCCAATGAGAGGGCCGGGCGCTTCCAAGATGGCCGCTGGGGTAGGCTCACCCTTCCGAAGGGAAAATATATCCATTTAATTTATTACGCATTGTGCTGCACGGACATTAATCTTTTTCTTTTGCTTTTATTAATGGTCGTAGCCGGTTTTATTTTAATGAAATGAGAGCGTTAGGGGAGCTGTAATTTTCCCGGGTATCGGATGGAAGCCATTTTGATTTTTCGTGACGCTTTTCGTTTAAAGCCAAGTACCTACTGACAATACGCCTAATTCGGGGTCTGTATTATTTTCATATACATATCTAAGAAATAAATAAAATGGAATGCTAGCACGAACACATCAGTGCGCTCTGATTTCTCTTTTTGTCTAGATCTTTTGGTCTAGACTCTAGAGATACCTAGAATCCGAGATAAACAAGCTTTTGTGCTATGCTCGTTTATCTAGGCTTCTATTTAAGTATCTACCTATGTTATTTTATATTAGGTTTAAAGATAAAATATCCTTGCCCCCGGTTTCTCGTACACTAACAAGCTGTTAATCTACCTACTGTTAACAGCTGTCAGTGGTTTTTTTTTTTTTGTATGCACTTTGGTCAATTGACAGCTGTAACAGTAGACTAACAGCGTGTTAGTGTAAGAGAAAATGGGGGTTAGTCTTAATTGATTTACACGGGAACACGTCTTTACTACCGTCATTTGTTCGACTCTGTGGCCATCCAGACTCTATAGCCACATAACTTTTCATGTAGGTGGTCAGGAGGAGGTAGGATTAGAGAGACCTTAGCCTAGCAGGCAATGCAGAGACACAATAAAAGAGACACAAAAATAGAGAGAGTATAGGCTTAATGTGGAACGTTTCCCATACAAATGACTTTTTCCAAATATGTTAAAAAAAATACATAATTATACACTGGATTTATGTCAATCCGCATTAATTAAGATTTTAATTTGCGCCAATATACAGTTTCTTAAAAAAGAAAAACACTGGTTTAATAGCTTAAATGAGTTCGACAATTTAGTTCATACAAACATTATCGATCTTATTTAACCTATTAAACTACAGTTTTATTTAAGGAAATATGTATTGGCGCAAATGAAAATCTTAATTAATGCAGACAGACATAATCATCATCATCAACCCATTATGTCCCCACCGAGGGGCACGGGTCTCTTCCCTGAGGAAGGTATAGGCCATACTCCACCACGGGGGCCAAGTCCGGATTGGTGGAGGCTTGTAGACTAGTGGCTCGTCTACTGTCAGAAGTTGTCAAGCCGCCCTAAGGCCTCTGACTTGGCTTAACGACTGCCATCTATCGACGGCAGCCGGCACCAACAGCTTAACATGCCTTGCGAAGCACGGAACCGCTCGGAAAAATGCCACTAGCGTTAGCATAGACGGCGACCCATCCATGCACTGAACGCGCCCTGTGTTGCTTAACCTTCGTGATCGTTTTTTAAGATCACTCAGGCAGCCGGGGCTACGAGCGATTCAGCTCGATAATAATAACCCCAAAAGGTGGACAGACATAATACCAGTGCATAATTATGTAATTCTTTTAATAAATTTGGAAATAATAATTTGTATAGGGAACGTTTCACCTTAATGACCACGCGTGCCCACCGCGTATTGGCAACTTCAACTTCGCTGAGGTAGGTATGTGAACATCTCAGATACTCAGGTTTCCTCCCGATATCTTCCTTCGCGGCCAGTGGTGTTGCTACTGCAAATTCACAACGTAGGTACCTAACTTAGAAAATAGTCATTGGCACAATCCGGGATTCGAACCCACGACCATTCGAATGTCCAGCGTTCCGCCGACCGAGCCTACAGCGCAGTAAAAAAAAATACTGCAAAAAAAAAATTGTGAACTTCTTTTATGCACGTAAGCTTTTCAACACAGTTTCACTTACCTATATGAAAAGAACTTTCTTAACCTGTAACTCTCGCCTCGTTTAGACACCCGTCTAGCCGAAACTTTAACCCACCGAGTGCACTGACCTACAGTTATTGCCACTCCATGCTGATGCGCGCTTTCGGCCGGTGACGAGTAGGAACGCGCATGAAAGTGAACCACGCGTCAGCATGATAGGGTTAGATATCGTGGCCACACGAAGCATGGCTTATTTTACGCGGAGCTGAATCTAAGCATCAATAACAGCAGGTTAATACTTTCAGCGTCATGTTCGTCACTGACCATGGCAAAATACGGCGCGACAGTTATTTTGGTGCCAGCCACACTAATTTATGGTAGTAACTCAATTAGTGTGAAGAGTTACGCACGCGTCAGCATGATAAGATATCGTACACGCAGCTTATTCTACGTGGAACTGAGTCTTTGGGTCAGTAATTTGTTTCAGTTGTCGGTACTAACTAGCTGTTCGGCGTCTTTACACCGAGCGACTTAGCCCATTCTTCAGAACCAGCACAGCCCACTGCCACTTCAAGGAAAACATTGAAGCGACCCGCACTTGGAAGTCAGGTCCCCTGACCCTGACTTCTGTAGATATGATACATCAAAGAGACTGCACATAGTACCTACATTCCATAGCACGCTGAGCGACTTAGCCGCTTTTTCGGCAGATGTGACCAGCCCACTGCCACTTCAAGTAAAACATTGAAGCGACCCGCACTTGGAAGTCAGGTCCCCTGACTTCTGTAGATATGATACATCAAAGAGTCTGCACATAGTACATTCCGTAGCATGTTGAGCGACGTACCCGATTCTACGGCAGATGTGACCAGCCCACTGCCACTCCAACTTGCTACATCGATTATCTTACTTCACCATGACTTAAGTAGATATGACCCATAAAAGAAACTCTGAATATAGTCCATTCCATAACACGCCGAGCGACTTAGCCGACTCTCGATTCCGTGATGTGACCAACTCAATGCCTCTTCGAGAAAAACAGCAAACTTCGGCGTTCTCGTCTTAAACTAAGCGACACCCGCTTGCACGTCGGTTCACCTTCACCTCCCGCCTGGACGATTTCACCCGAAACATGCATTTCACCGCATTAAACCGCCTCGGCACGATGATTTAACACAAACACGAGGCGACACAGCCGAAATATAGAGCGGCCAGACAGGCGAGAAAAAAAATATGGTAAGTCATCTAAACATTGCGCGTAGGCTCGGTCCACTATCCGACATAGGCACTAACTGACCTTAGCTCAGCTGATTTGGCGAAGGCTGTTGAATTTTCGCAGTATCCATCTTTCTTGTCTAAATTGAATAACAAAAACAAGTGAAAGTCGATATTCAAATGTTTCACATTTTTTAAAAAAAGAACATCATAGAAACCATTTGAAAAAAGTTTCATTCGAAAACCTCAAACCATGAAGATTCTATGTCAATTCAAAGAACCTATTGCAATAAAACGGCAATTTCATACTTTAACCCCTATTACCTACCTAACTCTTTATTTCTCACGTTACACAGAGTTCTTTCCAAAATGCGCTACTCGTTTCGAGTTTGTCATTTATAACCCGACTGCCTCGTTGGAATAGCGATTTCACGGCAGACTGCCATGCCGGAGGTCGTGGGTTCGATTCCCACTGGGGGGCGCCGTACATTTGTGCATATGGCCTCAGTCTGGGTGTAATTTTATGTTTGTGATGTCCTTGCCTGGTTGCCGCAGCACAGGGCATCCTAGTTTTGGACTAGGACAAGTGATTGTGTTGTGTTGAAGTTATTTATTTATTTATTTCCAAAATGCGCGGGGAATGGTTACCGTAGGCCCCGGAAAACAAAAACATTATCTACCATTAACATATCTATCTACCTATATACGTCCCACTGTAGGGCACAGGCCTTCTCCCAGAGAGAGAGTATGGGCTTAATCACCACGCGTGCCCACCGCTGATTGGCGATTTCAAGCGCTGAGGCATGTGAATAGCTCAGACACCCAGGTTTCCTCACGATG
The DNA here is from genome assembly GCA_947308005.1 of Yponomeuta malinellus. NCBI lineage: Eukaryota > Metazoa > Arthropoda > Insecta > Lepidoptera > Yponomeutidae > Yponomeuta > Yponomeuta malinellus. The sequence continues at coordinate 5,653,156 of OX371023.1, forward strand.
TTTTCCTTCGCCGTTAGCGAGTGGTATTGCTACTATAACTTCACAAATGTACATAACTTAGAAGACAACGTCATAGGTACATGCCCGCGCTGGGAATCGAACCTGGGTCTCCCGCTTCCGAGTCCAATGTTCTACCCACTAGGCTACCACCGCTAGCGGCAATACTACTAGTTAATTGTGAAGGAAAACCTCCTGAAGAAAGCCAAGTGTCGAAGGTATTTACTTGTGTTACATCAGCGCAATAAGACAAGAAGATAAGATAATAATGACTCTGATCACCATGCCGGTGGTCGTGGGTTCGATTGCCACTGAGGGATCGCCGTACATTTGTACCTACAAATGGCCTCAGTCTAGGTGTAGTTCCATGTTTGGGCATCTTAAGGTAAACTAGGATACAATGTGACAATCCGCTTTCGCTTCATCAACTATCATTAGTCTCTATACATGCACGCAGGCCGGTTTCGGGTGCTTCGGGTAGCTAATACATCCTCTATTTCTACCACGTATGCCCGCTTGGGGCGTCCCTTACGCCCCTTCCACCCACATTAGCTCGATATTGAAATCTTCGTTATTTCTTCCTTCATCCTCTCCATATGAAGAAAAATCGGTACGAAATCGCTCTCAGAAGGAAAGCCCTGTTTTGGAATGTTCTTAAATGTTAGATTACTTATGAAAACATACCTACTTGGCGTGCCGACCAAACTTAAAACCCTAAAAAAGAAGGGCTGAGGCCACAAAAAGCCCAACCAACGAGTACTTTACCGCACCGAGAGAGTATAATAGGTTTTAATTCAACAATAAGGTTATTAATGACACCCGGTTCCCCCGGGGATTGAGACGTCAAAGTTTACTTGTTAATGCCGCTGCCTACCCCCCGAACGTGGCGCATTAATCATATTTCAATGTGTGACAGTAGTATGTACTGGAGGGATAGAGGAAATGGATTGGTTGACACCAGGGCTTTGGGTGCGACGGTGGGTTGGAAATTTTCGGTAATTTTGGCTATTTGGCATTTATATATAAGCAGCCTATATGCGTCCCACTGTAGGGCACAGGCCTTCTCTCAGAGAGAGAGAGAGAGTATGGGCTTAATCACCACGCGTGCCCACCGCGGATTGGCGATTTCAAGCGCCGAGGTATGTGAATAGGTCAGACACCCAGGTTTCCTCAGGTTTCACGGTTAGCGAGTGGTATTGCTACTATAACTTCACAAATGTACATAACATAGAAAGAAAAGACATAGGTACATGCCCGCACTGGGAATCGAACCTGGGCTTCCCGATTCCGAGACCAATGTTCTACCCACTAGGCTACCACCGCTTTATTCTTTTAACAGAGCATTTATAATACAGATAAGATGTATACGTGCCATCACGGCCGCTAAACCACTACACTCTTGAAAACCGCTTTTTAATAAATACAACTTACCTACCTTACCTGGCATTGTAACTATATCTTTGAGGCAGCTTGTAATCGATGTAGATTTAGTAACTGACAGTAAATTTTACATTTGTATTTCATAATGGTATTTTGACATTTCAATAACATAAATAAATTCGAATTTTGTACATACATGTCATCATAATGTAGGTACCAAGTTCTTAGCAAATACATTTTTTTGTTTTTTTTTATTTTTTTTTCTTTAGAAGCTTGCTAACGCTAACTGTGAAGGAAAACATTGTGAGGAAACCGTATCTGAGTTACTTACTTGTCGACCTAGTCGATCCTAGTTTCACTTGTCGTCGGTAGCCGTAGAAAATATAACTCGAAAGCTCGATTAATTAGTTGCATTGCCGGCGATTTCGTTGACGAATCTTGTGACAATAGACTCATGATATGTATTCATCATCATCAGCCACTTGACGCCCACTGCAGGGCACAGGCCTCCCTCGTGGCTTTCATAACCATGAGGGGTTTTGCCGTAATCGCCACGCTTGGCAGGCGGGTTGGCGATCGCAGTGTGCGGTTGGAATCTCAGGAAGACGCTGCTGCCCGTCTCCTGGTAATTGATTTCCTTAGTCGCCTTCTACGACATCCACGGAAGGAAATGGATTAATGAATCGTAAAACAAACTAAGAAGTATATTTACATACATAAACTCACGCCTGTATCCCAGAGGGGTAGGCGGAGACCAGGGCCTGCCACTTGCCACGATCCCGACAGATCACTTTCGCTTCCTCAACATTCATTAGTCGTTGCATGCGCGCACGCCGGTTTCGTGAGTAGGTATATTTGTGAATGCATTTTTAAGTAAACGTGGTGACAAGTCCTGCGACATGTGATTTACATACAATTGGGTATTTGACAAAATATCAAATGAGTTACTTTTAAAACGGAATCATGCATGCATCTAAAACTTAACAAAACTGTAATACACAGTGATGTAATGTAAAGATATCCTACTAGTATTGTAAATGAGAAAGTTTGTGAAGATTTTTGGATGTTTGGAGGTTTGGATGTTTGTTACTCAATCACGCAATAACGGCTGAACGGATTTACAAGAAAGTTGGCCAACAGATAGGCAAAGGCCTGAATTGAGACATAGCATACTGGATATCCCGGTAATGCGTTCCCGTGGCATAATATTAATTTGTTGTTTAAATCAGATGGCGCTGTGCGAGCGAACCTTACGTTTTAAAAATAGATGACGTTGTGCAAGAATCATATAAAGGGATTCTGTGGCGGTACGAAGTTCACCGGGACGGCTAGTTAAATACAATGGTCAGTGCCCTGTTTCATAAAGCTACAATTCGTAATAAACTTACAATTGTCACTCATTTTGGTCTTACCTATGTTTCATATAACTAATATTCATCGCTCCACTCACAATTCGGTATTTGACACGATCTACAATAAATTATTTCATATGCACGATTAAAACAAAAATTACAAAATATCTCGGAAAATGTATCTCTTTTAGTCAATTACTGGTTATTACAATTTTTAAATAGATTAAACATAAAAAGAGTGCTCTGAAATGTGACGTCATAAGCAAGTATTTTCATACAAAATTCCGTTTTAAAAGTAACTCATTTGATATTTTGTCAAATACCCAATTGATACCTTCAGAAGATTTTAAATTGCTATACAGTAGAAGAAACGGAAAAGTAAACCCCTGTGATACTTAAAACCCCTGTGATACTTAAGCTACTTTTTCAGGATTAGCGTACAAATCCCTTCGGTAAAACTAGTTGATCCGGCCATCGTTATTTTGTCGAAGTCAAAATTTTTTTATTCAAAGTAACACAGAAACTGTGACTTATTGAACGTTACAAGAAAAACTAGGTGTCCGTTTCGAAGTCTAGATCATTTGGAGAAAAAACGGACAAAAAAAAGCTCCAAACTTAGTCTTTTCAAACATATTCCTTAATTAACAGAGTTTACATGTCATATCTTCTAAAAAGCTAGTACTAGGATGCATTGAACTGGCTTTAATTCCACACATCTTTGTCATCTAAATAATCCTTAATGCTATAATAGCCCTTTTGGCATAAAGTGCGCTTTACACATTTTTTGAACCGCATTTTTTGTCATATTAATTAGCCTACGACCTATTCTCAGACCTACCGAATGTAAGCAAAAAATTTCATAAAAATCGGAGTAGCCGTTTCGGAGGAGTTCGATAACAAACACTGCGACACGAGATTTACTTACAAACTTTTCACAAAACGTGATAGCTTAATCCCGCAACGAGCAATGCTATCATAATCGCGCACTGTCAGAGCACACAATGTTCACAAAACGCCACCTTTATGCAGCACTACAAAGCTTCACAAAACTATAACAAAAATCTCCTATAGAAACGAGTTCTTGACGAAAAATTCATATAATATCACCAATTCCCGAGTTGCAGATGCCGCTCGTGAAAAAAAGCCAAGGGCGTTTTAGTTGCAGTCAGAGGGTTCCGGCTAAGTTTTCTTGTCAAAATACAGCGTCTAGTGTCAAAAGAGTAACCCTGAGTTTAAATTAATTTGTATTTTTCTTGAAATAATTAGTTTTTTTTTAAGTCTTAAGGCGCTGATAATCCTGCATTTCATTTTTATGAAAACTCATTGCCTGAAAATCGGCAACTAATTGCATACCGAGGGAGCCCTTTGAGTCTTCATGTTATGCTTATTATTAATATTTTGTTATTGTTTTGTTGCGCCTTACTACCTAAACTGTCGTTACATGTGATGTCAAGACAAATACCCTTTTTGCATTCTATTCTTTCCTATTTTATTGTAAGCAACTTGGCTCCTTCTTGCTTATTATGGTTTAGTGACATTATCTAGATATTTTTTCTGTATACTTAATAATTTCAACAATGGGGCGCTTTATCACCGTATTTTTTTTTTACTTTCCATTATTTGTTTCTAGTTTTAAGCACACACACACACACACACACACACATACACACCAACACACGCATCCGCGCGCGCGCACGCATTCTCGCACGCAAGCATACAAACACGCACGCACGGACACACGCACGCACGCACGGACTCACGCACGCACGGACACACGGACACACGCACGCACGCACGCACGCACGCACGCCCGCGAGCCCGGTATGTTGAAGACTGCTTGGAGTCATTTTATGATACTGTACCTACGTATATCTTTTCTTTTATTGTCTTTGAATAATATTCATGCTGCCACCACCACTTTACCTATTTGATCTGCTATTTTCACGATCATACTTAATTTTACCCGTTCTCCGTTACTTACAGTCCCCTCCTGAACATTTGGTGGCTTTAAATGAAGTTATTCCTATTCCCCTATTCTTTCTTGAGGACCCGCCCAGCATAGCCGAAGGACCCCCGAACGCCTTAATAGCCCTGCCGCGGCCCGTCGCGTCCAAAAAAGAGCCCGAAAAGTATTAATCACACAGAAACACAGACCTCGAGCGTGACTCGTCGGAAAAATCGTTCGAAAAACGTATCCCTCGGGGATCGGTCCGTTTGTTGCGACCGGCCTAAGAAGAGCTCCTTCGAATGCGTTCACGCCGAAACGACACTCGCGACAGTTTTGCGTCAGAGGAACATAAAGTTTTTATTTGATTTTATTTAAGTACAACATGAAATAATAAAAAAAAAAAAAAAAAATTTACTTAATTTTGATTAGAATATTTTGTTATTTTCTCTGACGCAAAACTCGCAACTATCTGTTTGATTGATTGAATTGATTGAAAAATTCTTTGTTGCACTACAAAACTAATTTTGTACAAAGGCGAGGTTAATACTAGGTAAGAATTTTCTTCCAGCTAACCGACGTTGATGTGGAGAGTCGATGGGGTAGTGCCAGTTGAAAATTATGGGAGTAATATAAAAGCAGTACATATTGTGGTTGATAAACTTAGATAAGATTATTATAATATTGAGAGGCTAAAAATTCCACCCACGCCGGGACTTGAACCCGCGACCTCTGGCTAACCGTGCCAGCGCTCTCCCACCTGAGCTAATGGGCAAGTGCAGACATCAGTGACACTTCGAGCCTCTTTACAAACATCTCTGTATTGCGTACAGGTTGGGTAATAACTAAAAAGGGTTTTTAAAATTATCCTCAGCACGGGTTAGTGCAACAAAAAGAATGTAATACACATAAGTAAATAAAATATGATATTATACTAAGAAAATATTAATTGCAACCTACATACATATGATAAATATTACTTACATAGGTAAGTACATATTTGAAATTATTGTTCGTTAAAAAAAAAATTCCACTTTCTTCTGCCCTCGGCCAATTGACATCTTTTCATCAAAAAAACCTACTGATGTTATTTTGATTTTGAAAAAAATATCACAAAGATAGGAGACACGTATTTTTTTATTTTCTGAAATACGCACGTTTTCTTATAAATTTTTAATTTTAAAGTTTAAAATATTTTTGCCGGAAGTGACGAAACAACGAGGCTCACAGATATGTTTTCCTTTGCCTAACATCTTAAAAAAACATAGTGACAAATGTCATTTTAGTACTGCCAGGACCATGTAAAAAAACCGTTTCTGTATTTTTTTAACATCTGCAAATAGGTTTTTCTTTCATACAATATTAGATCTGCTTAGTTCAATATTCATCATCCCTTATGTATGTATGTAGTTGTTCCTTTTTTTAAATTCACTTTGTAATGCCTTTAACTGCCTTCGGAGTTTTTTTGCTATCTGTTTGTCACATTTGTAGCTACTTTTTCATGGTTACTGATAATGGTAAGTATGGTAACCCTGATATCTTGTGACTGTGTATGGATGGCGTTGACCAAAGAGTATGTAATCACTACGTTAGCGTTGACGGATAGAGGTCAAGGTCATTGACGTGACTTTTTTTTTATCGTGGCAAAGCCGTGTTCCGTGTTCGAGTTGCGTTCACTGAAAGCCACGATGTGACGTCATCATCGAATTTTTGTGTTTTTACTATTTTCTCGAAAATGCAGCTACAGAAAATACTGAAAGTAATTTTTACGTGCTTTACAAAGCCAAATCTCGAAATGGTTTTCGAATTAGAGCTCCATACAATTTTGAAAAGATGTCAATTGCCTGCAATCTGCCTCAGATTTGGTTCAATAGAAATAACGTATTTTTGATCATTATACTATTGATGTGAGTGAATTAGCAGAATGATGCATCACCTATTGCATTTTGCATCTATACATGATAATTATTATATTTTTTTATGTCCGTTTTGTGAATGTTTATGTACATGTTTATAGACTATTTATGTAAGTATTACCGTGCCCCCCCCCCCCCCCTGTACTTCAGTATTTAAATGCACTACCCACCCAGCCATTACCCACAAACCAAAGGTTGACTGGCAGAAAATGCTATTTAGCATTAAGTACGCCATTGTATCAAACATGTGTTTTGTGCAATAACGAATCTTAATAATAATAACATTAAGAAGGTCGTGGATCGTTTGCCGAACACCTAACTAATAACTATAACCAAGAATGGTAAAGAATTTAAAAAAATAATAAATAACTTCCAAACAACACAATCACTTGTCCTGGTCACAAACTAAACCTTGTGCAACGGTAACCAGGCAATGACATCACAAACATGGAAATACCCCGACTGAGGCCATTTGTACAAATCAAGTGCCACGATGCCTGTTTTAGGTGCCAAGCTTGTTGCCCGCTAGACCGACGAGGGAGTCCCTCTTTCTTCACTCAGACCAGTCGGAGGATCTGCGGGTCTTGCCACGCTGGTTTCCTGCGCTCTCATTATACCCAGGCCGGCCTGTGTCGGTCCGAAACGTGCCCGGCCGAGGCACATAATCGACTGTATTATTGGGCCCCTTTGTCCCACGACGGGGACAAAAAGTTGTATAATTTCAGCTTCGAGATGGAGGCGGGATGTCGGGGAAAGTTGGGCTTTGGATTTTCGAGAGGGCTGGAATTAGGCGAGGCCAGAGGCCAAATAATGCGCACTAATAAGCACTAATAATCAACTCCTGAAATTATCCCAATGTCTTAAGTCGTGAAACCCAACCAAAACCCAAATAGGAAAAAAATGGCCAACTTCTCGTCTCAAAACAACAGCCGGCCAAGTGCGAGTCGGACTCGCGCACGAAGGGTTCCGTACCATTATCTATACAACAGTAGACACAAAGATCGAGACAAAACGGCAAAAAATCACGTTTGTTGTTTTTATTTTTGAAACGAATATAGAACTAAATATTCTGTGAATATTTCAAGCGTCTACCTGTTGCCGTTATTATCTAATATCGTTTGTTGCATGGGAGCCCCCCTTAAATATACGTATATTTTATTCTGTTTTTAGTATTTGTTGTGATAGCGGCAACAGAAATACATCATCTGTGAAAATTTCAACTGCCTATCTATCACGGCTCATGAAATACATCCTGGTGACAGACAGACAGACAGACGGACAGAGAAGTCTCAGTAATAGGGTCCCGTTTGGCACTCTTCGGGTACGGAATCCTAAAAACATGATAACAAGAAACTTGCCAGGTTCCGTGCCTTCGCGGAATTAGCACTGTTTTGATAAAGACGGAAAAATAATTCTTGTGTGATTTTAAGTTCACGACGACACGTGGCAAGTTTTTAGAGGATGTTGAATAGTTTTATAAACCGTGCAAAGGGAATGTAAATAAATGCAACCATGCAACTAAATCAACGAGGTTTTAATTCATTATCTTATATAGCTGTCCCGGCGAGCTTCGTACCGCCACAGAATCCGTTTATACTGTTCTTGCACAACGCTATCTATTTTTAAAACACAACGTTCACTCGCACAGCGCCATCTATTTTAAACTTAAAATAAGTATTATCCAACGGGAACACATTACCGGGATATCAAGTATGCTACGTCTCAATTCAGGTCTTTGTCTATCTATACGCCAAGTTTCATGTAAATCCGTTCAGCCTTTATTGCGTGATTGAGTAATAAACATCAAAACATCTTTACAAACCTTTACAGTAATAATATTCGTAGGATTTATAAAAAACAAAACTTTTTAGAGGCTAAAAATTCTACCCATGCCGGGACTTGAACCCGCGACCTCTGGCTAACCGTGCCAGCGCTCTCCCAACTGAGCTAATGGGTAAGTACAGGCATCAGTGAAATTCCGAGTGAGCATCTTTACAAACTTCTCTGTATTACGTACAGGCAGCGACATCTGGCCGAAGCAATTTACATCACTTGCAGCCCCGAGTAACCCACTTCGCAGTTAGGTTTTTACATCGGAATTATATCGCTGTACTGCTTATATTTAGCCTCTAAGTAGGTTTTTAAAATTGTCCTCAGCACGGGTTAGTGCAACAAAAAGAATATAAGGATTTATAAAGTTTTATTATAATGAAAACTTGCCAAGTATGATCTGTAAATTTAAAAGTCACACAATATTTTAACGAAGACCCGGACGTGCTGACGACCTTGGCAGACGTGCGGGCGGGCCGAGAACTTGGGCTGGCGCACTCTGTGCGCCTTGATGACACGTCGCTTATATATGTAATTAGGTAGTGAGACCTTATGTATAACAGACTAACAGTCTGAGATTCTCATATATATTTCTAATCTAACTTTAATATGTAATTTAGCGCTCACTCTGCTTCTGCCCCACGATAAAATATACCCGTCAGCGTTAAAATTAGCGAACTGCTTTATGGTCTTTTTACTAAAATACCACTCGCTAACTGTGAAGGAAAACATCGTGAGGAAACCTGTGTCTGAGGTGTTCACATACCTCAGCGCTTGAAATTGCCAATCCGCGCTGAGGAGCGGTAATTAAGGGGCTCCAGTGGACTAAAATATCAATGAAAAAATATCATATCTTGTTTTAAAGATCGTATTTGCAAAAAGTGATGTTATGTTAACAGTGATTTTTAGGACCAACGACAAAGAACCTGGGATCACGAACCTGGGACCAGATAGCATTTATGCCGAAAACGGCCGTTTCTGGTGTCAATGCCATCTAGTCCTAGGTTTTTGCCTTAGGTTCAGGGCCATGAGTTCTAAAAATCACTATTTACATGACTGAGAGATTGTAATAACACTGAGCATTGGTAGCCTAGTGGGTAGAACATCGGACTCGGAAGCGAGATACCCAGGTTCGATCCCCAGTGCGGGCATGTACCCATGACTTGGTTTTCTAAGTTATGCACATTTGTGAAGTTATAGTAGCAATACCACACGCTAACTGTGAAGGAAAACATCGTGAGGAAACCTGAGTGTCTGAGCTACTCACATACCTCGGCGCTTGAAATCGCCTGCCATTGGCTCAACGACTGCCATCTATCGACGGCAGCCGGCACCAACAGCTTAACGTGCCTTGCGAAGCACGGAACCGCTCGGAAAAATGCCACTAGCGTTAGGCATAGACGGCGACCCATCCATGCACTGAACGCGCGCCCTGTGTTGCTTAACCTTCGTGATCGTTTAAGATCACTCAGGCAGCCGGGGCTACGAGCGATTCTTGAATGTCAATGTACAATAAAATTATATCCGCTGTCTTATAATAGCCCTTTTGGCATAAAGTGCGCTTTACACATTTTTTGAACCGCATTTTTTGTCATATTAATTAGCCTACGACCTATTCTCAGACCTACCGAATGTAAGCAAAAAATTTCATAAAAATCGGAGTAGCCGTTTCGGAGGAGTTCGATAACAAACACTGCGACACGAGATTTACTTACAAACTTTTCACAAAACGTGATAGCTTAATCCCGCAACGAGCAATGCTATCATAATCGCGCACTGTCAGAGCACACAATGTTCACAAAACGCCACCTTTATGCAGCACTACAAAGCTTCACAAAACTATAACAAAAATCTCCTATAGAAACGAGTTCTTGACGAAAAATTCATATAATATCACCAATTCCCGAGTTGCAGATGCCGCTCGTGAAAAAAAGCCAAGGGCGTTTTAGTTGCAGTCAGAGGGTTCCGGCTAAGTTTTCTTGTCAAAATACAGCGTCTAGTGTCAAAAGAGTAACCCTGAGTTTAAATTAATTTGTATTTTTCTTGAAATAATTAGTTTTTTTTTTAAGTCTTAAGGCGCTGATAATCCTGCATTTCATTTTTATGAAAACTCATTGCCTGAAAATCGGCAACTAATTGCATACCGAGGGAGCCCTTTGAGTCTTCATGTTATGCTTATTATTAATATTTTGTTATTGTTTTGTTGCGCCTTACTACCTAAACTGTCGTTACATGTGATGTCAAGACAAATACCCTTTTTGCATTCTATTCTTTCCTATTTTATTGTAAGCAACTTGGCTCCTTCTTGCTTATTATGGTTTAGTGACATTATCTAGATATTTTTTCTGTATACTTAATAATTTCAACAATGGGGCGCTTTATCACCGTATTTTTTTTTTACTTTCCATTATTTGTTTCTAGTTTTAAGCACACACACACACACACACACACACATACACACCAACACACGCATCCGCGCGCGCGCACGCATTCTCGCACGCAAGCATACAAACACGCACGCACGGACACACGCACGCACGCACGGACTCACGCACGCACGGACACACGGACACACGCACGCACGCACGCACGCACGCACGCCCGCGAGCCCGGTATGTTGAAGACTGCTTGGAGTCATTTTATGATACTGTACCTACGTATATCTTTTCTTTTATTGTCTTTGAATAATATTCATGCTGCCACCACCACTTTACCTATTTGATCTGCTATTTTCACGATCATACTTAATTTTACCCGTTCTCCGTTACTTACAGTCCCCTCCTGAACATTTGGTGGCTTTAAATGAAGTTATTCCTATTCCCCTATTCTTTCTTGAGGACCCGCCCAGCATAGCCGAAGGACCCCCGAACGCCTTAATAGCCCTGCCGCGGCCCGTCGCGTCCAAAAAAGAGCCCGAAAAGTATTAATCACACAGAAACACAGACCTCGAGCGTGACTCGTCGGAAAAATCGTTCGAAAAACGTATCCCTCGGGGATCGGTCCGTTTGTTGCGACCGGCCTAAGAAGAGCTCCTTCGAATGCGTTCACGCCGAAACGACACTCGCGACAGTTTTGCGTCAGAGGAACATAAAGTTTTTATTTGATTTTATTTAAGTACAACATGAAATAATAAAAAAAAAAAAAAAAAATTTACTTAATTTTGATTAGAATATTTTGTTATTTTCTCTGACGCAAAACTCGCAACTATCTGTTTGATTGATTGAATTGATTGAAAAATTCTTTGTTGCACTACAAAACTAATTTTGTACAAAGGCGAGGTTAATACTAGGTAAGAATTTTCTTCCAGCTAACCGACGTTGATGTGGAGAGTCGATGGGGTAGTGCCAGTTGAAAATTATGGGAGTAATATAAAAGCAGTACATATTGTGGTTGATAAACTTAGATAAGATTATTATAATATTGAGAGGCTAAAAATTCCACCCACGCCGGGACTTGAACCCGCGACCTCTGGCTAACCGTGCCAGCGCTCTCCCACCTGAGCTAATGGGCAAGTGCAGACATCAGTGACACTTCGAGCCTCTTTACAAACATCTCTGTATTGCGTACAGGTTGGGTAATAACTAAAAAGGGTTTTTAAAATTATCCTCAGCACGGGTTAGTGCAACAAAAAGAATGTAATACACATAAGTAAATAAAATATGATATTATACTAAGAAAATATTAATTGCAACCTACATACATATGATAAATATTACTTACATAGGTAAGTACATATTTGAAATTATTGTTCGTTAAAAAAAAAATTCCACTTTCTTCTGCCCTCGGCCAATTGACATCTTTTCATCAAAAAAACCTACTGATGTTATTTTGATTTTGAAAAAAATATCACAAAGATAGGAGACACGTATTTTTTTATTTTCTGAAATACGCACGTTTTCTTATAAATTTTTAATTTTAAAGTTTAAAATATTTTTGCCGGAAGTGACGAAACAACGAGGCTCACAGATATGTTTTCCTTTGCCTAACATCTTAAAAAAACATAGTGACAAATGTCATTTTAGTACTGCCAGGACCATGTAAAAAAACCGTTTCTGTATTTTTTTAACATCTGCAAATAGGTTTTTCTTTCATACAATATTAGATCTGCTTAGTTCAATATTCATCATCCCTTATGTATGTATGTAGTTGTTCCTTTTTTTAAATTCACTTTGTAATGCCTTTAACTGCCTTCGGAGTTTTTTTGCTATCTGTTTGTCACATTTGTAGCTACTTTTTCATGGTTACTGATAATGGTAAGTATGGTAACCCTGATATCTTGTGACTGTGTATGGATGGCGTTGACCAAAGAGTATGTAATCACTACGTTAGCGTTGACGGATAGAGGTCAAGGTCATTGACGTGACTTTTTTTTTATCGTGGCAAAGCCGTGTTCCGTGTTCGAGTTGCGTTCACTGAAAGCCACGATGTGACGTCATCATCGAATTTTTGTGTTTTTACTATTTTCTCGAAAATGCAGCTACAGAAAATACTGAAAGTAATTTTTACGTGCTTTACAAAGCCAAATCTCGAAATGGTTTTCGAATTAGAGCTCCATACAATTTTGAAAAGATGTCAATTGCCTGCAATCTGCCTCAGATTTGGTTCAATAGAAATAACGTATTTTTGATCATTATACTATTGATGTGAGTGAATTAGCAGAATGATGCATCACCTATTGCATTTTGCATCTATACATGATAATTATTATATTTTTTTATGTCCGTTTTGTGAATGTTTATGTACATGTTTATAGACTATTTATGTAAGTATTACCGTGCCCCCCCCCCCCCTGTACTTCAGTATTTAAATGCACTACCCACCCAGCCATTACCCACAAACCAAAGGTTGACTGGCAGAAAATGCTATTTAGCATTAAGTACGCCATTGTATCAAACATGTGTTTTGTGCAATAACGAATCTTAATAATAATAACATTAAGAAGGTCGTGGATCGTTTGCCGAACACCTAACTAATAACTATAACCAAGAATGGTAAAGAATTTAAAAAAATAATAAATAACTTCCAAACAACACAATCACTTGTCCTGGTCACAAACTAAACCTTGTGCAACGGTAACCAGGCAATGACATCACAAACATGGAAATACCCCGACTGAGGCCATTTGTACAAATCAAGTGCCACGATGCCTGTTTTAGGTGCCAAGCTTGTTGCCCGCTAGACCGACGAGGGAGTCCCTCTTTCTTCACTCAGACCAGTCGGAGGATCTGCGGGTCTTGCCACGCTGGTTTCCTGCGCTCTCATTATACCCAGGCCGGCCTGTGTCGGTCCGAAACGTGCACGGCCGAGGCACATAATCGACTGTATTATTGGGCCCCTTTGTCCCACGACGGGGACAAAAAGTTGTATAATTTCAGCTTCGAGATGGAGGCGGGATGTCGGGGAAAGTTGGGCTTTGGATTTTCGAGAGGGCTGGAATTAGGCGAGGCCAGAGGCCAAATAATGCGCACTAATAAGCACTAATAATCAACTCCTGAAATTATCCCAATGTCTTAAGTCGTGAAACCCAACCAAAACCCAAATAGGAAAAAAATGGCCAACTTCTCGTCTCAAAACAACAGCCGGCCAAGTGCGAGTCGGACTCGCGCACGAAGGGTTCCGTACCATTATCTATACAACAGTAGACACAAAGATCGAGACAAAACGGCAAAAAATCACGTTTGTTGTTTTTATTTTTGAAACGAATATAGAACTAAATATTCTGTGAATATTTCAAGCGTCTACCTGTTGCCGTTATTATCTAATATCGTTTGTTGCATGGGAGCCCCCCTTAAATATACGTATATTTTATTCTGTTTTTAGTATTTGTTGTGATAGCGGCAACAGAAATACATCATCTGTGAAAATTTCAACTGCCTATCTATCACGGCTCATGAAATACATCCTGGTGACAGACAGACAGACAGACGGACAGAGAAGTCTCAGTAATAGGGTCCCGTTTGGCACTCTTCGGGTACGGAATCCTAAAAACATGATAACAAGAAACTTGCCAGGTTCCGTGCCTTCGCGGAATTAGCACTGTTTTGATAAAGACGGAAAAATAATTCTTGTGTGATTTTAAGTTCACGACGACACGTGGCAAGTTTTTAGAGGATGTTGAATAGTTTTATAAACCGTGCAAAGGGAATGTAAATAAATGCAACCATGCAACTAAATCAACGAGGTTTTAATTCATTATCTTATATAGCTGTCCCGGCGAGCTTCGTACCGCCACAGAATCCGTTTATACTGTTCTTGCACAACGCTATCTATTTTTAAAACACAACGTTCACTCGCACAGCGCCATCTATTTTAAACTTAAAATAAGTATTATCCAACGGGAACACATTACCGGGATATCAAGTATGCTACGTCTCAATTCAGGTCTTTGTCTATCTATACGCCAAGTTTCATGTAAATCCGTTCAGCCTTTATTGCGTGATTGAGTAATAAACATCAAAACATCTTTACAAACCTTTACAGTAATAATATTCGTAGGATTTATAAAAAACAAAACTTTTTAGAGGCTAAAAATTCTACCCATGCCGGGACTTGAACCCGCGACCTCTGGCTAACCGTGCCAGCGCTCTCCCAACTGAGCTAATGGGTAAGTACAGGCATCAGTGAAATTCCGAGTGAGCATCTTTACAAACTTCTCTGTATTACGTACAGGCAGCGACATCTGGCCGAAGCAATTTACATCACTTGCAGCCCCGAGTAACCCACTTCGCAGTTAGGTTTTTACATCGGAATTATATCGCTGTACTGCTTATATTTAGCCTCTAAGTAGGTTTTTAAAATTGTCCTCAGCACGGGTTAGTGCAACAAAAAGAATATAAGGATTTATAAAGTTTTATTATAATGAAAACTTGCCAAGTATGATCTGTAAATTTAAAAGTCACACAATATTTTAACGAAGACCCGGACGTGCTGACGACCTTGGCAGACGTGCGGGCGGGCCGAGAACTTGGGCTGGCGCACTCTGTGCGCCTTGATGACACGTCGCTTATATATGTAATTAGGTAGTGAGACCTTATGTATAACAGACTAACAGTCTGAGATTCTCATATATATTTCTAATCTAACTTTAATATGTAATTTAGCGCTCACTCTGCTTCTGCCCCACGATAAAATATACCCGTCAGCGTTAAAATTAGCGAACTGCTTTATGGTCTTTTTACTAAAATACCACTCGCTAACTGTGAAGGAAAACATCGTGAGGAAACCTGTGTCTGAGGTGTTCACATACCTCAGCGCTTGAAATTGCCAATCCGCGCTGAGGAGCGGTAATTAAGGGGCTCCAGTGGACTAAAATATCAATGAAAAAATATCATATCTTGTTTTAAAGATCGTATTTGCAAAAAGTGATGTTATGTTAACAGTGATTTTTAGGACCAACGACAAAGAACCTGGGATCACGAACCTGGGACCAGATAGCATTTATGCCGAAAACGGCCGTTTCTGGTGTCAATGCCATCTAGTCCTAGGTTTTTGCCTTAGGTTCAGGGCCATGAGTTCTAAAAATCACTATTTACATGACTGAGAGATTGTAATAACACTGAGCATTGGTAGCCTAGTGGGTAGAACATCGGACTCGGAAGCGAGATACCCAGGTTCGATCCCCAGTGCGGGCATGTACCCATGACTTGGTTTTCTAAGTTATGCACATTTGTGAAGTTATAGTAGCAATACCACACGCTAACTGTGAAGGAAAACATCGTGAGGAAACCTGAGTGTCTGAGCTACTCACATACCTCGGCGCTTGAAATCGCCAATCCGCGGTGGGCACGCGTGGTGATTAAAGCCCATACTCTCTCCCTGAGAGAAGGCTTGTGCCCTACAGTGGAACGCATGTAGGCATGCATGTACTGACACTTTTTGCATATTTGATCTTTAAAACAAGATATGATTATTTTTCCTCGGTGGCGCCGGTGTTACTCCCTGGACCCCCTTAAGATGATTTCCGAAGGCAAACCTACCGACTAGAATATCCTTTCAACAAACGACTATAAATCCGCATAAACCACTCTTCCGTAGCTCTTACCCCAGCCTTCAGAAAGGCCATAATCCCATGTCCAAAAAGGCATCTAACTCTCTCTCTCTCTCTCTCTCTCTCTCTCTGTAGCTTCTATACCGGTCGACATAAAGGCGATAATCCCATGAAAAATTTGTTACCTCCAACCGACTGTACTGCAGCAAAGTTGCTTAATCATAAGAGTAATGGTTGACGCAACTATCGCGCGGCGCACGCAGGGGGGTAGCCAGAAACGGGTTTTTTAAGGACGATTTGTAATTAATTCCGGATTACTCTCGCCCGGGGGTGGGGTAAGATTTTTTCGTTTGGAAAACAGAATGGGGAGTTCTTTTGTTTGAATGGAGACTAAAGAAATCTATTCTTATGTATTTAGTTTGGTTATGTATCGGAACATCAATCTAATATCTAAGAATCTCGTGTCACAGTGATTGTTATTGTACTCCTCCGAAACGGCTTCACCGATTTCTATGAGGTATTTTTGTGTATTTGGCAGGTCTGAGAATAGGTCGCAGGCCAATTAATATGGCAAAACAACGCCAACCCGCCTGCCGAGCGTGGCGATCGTGGCAAAACCATTTATGGTTAGGGAAAACCGTGAGGGAGGCCCATTTCCTGCAGTGGGCGCAGAAATGGCTGATGATGATGAGTCAGCTAGTAATAACATAAATAAACAAATAATCTGAGACGTCCTACTCAGACAAAAAATTGCGCTTTAAAGCTTAATATTTCGTAAACGGAACCCTAAATCGAAAAATGGTCTCCCTGCACCCACACTACGGCGCAGGCGAGACAAAAAGATTGCATCCCTAATTTAGATAAAAGGAGGTTTTCGTTTTGAGATTTCTACCGTTTTGTCGGCGTAATAAATATGTATAACTATACCTGCTCAAGTTCAGCGAAGACGGAAGGACATGGCGAAACTAAACTTTAGATTGTCCATATCGTTCAAACTATGCAATGCGTACAAATCACTTTAATTTACAGACATTAGAGAAGCGAAGAACGAATATTGATCTGATGTCACTACATAGACTGGTGAATGGAGTGCTAGATGCACCTGATCTTTTGAGTAAGGTAGCATTAACGGTCCCAAGAGCTTCTCCACGTAATCCTCTCACCCGGTCATTTTCTGTACATCCATATAGAACGAATGTGGGTAAATTCTCTCCTCTCAATAGAGCAATGCTGACTTATAATAATCTTCAGGCAACCTCGCCAATGCCAGCCGATCTTGACATTTTCGGAATGCCATTCTATCTATTAAGGGAAAAATTGATGAAAAGTTAAATTTTAATGCCTTAGTGAACCTAACTAAAAATTAATTTCCTAACTAATAATATTCAAATTTAAAATCTAATTGAATTGTTAATTTAACCTATTGCTAACCTAATTAAATTTAGGTTAAAAAAAATCAGCAATGTAATGTAATTTAATATAATCTGATTAATTTTATTCTAAATGCTAATTTATACTAAAGTATTAATTTATTTTAATCAAAATTTGTAAATAATTAATTAATTTCATGAACTAATTTAAATTTAAATTTTTACCGAACACACAATTTTGAAAGATGTATACTCCTGTAAAGGTGTTTCACACGGAATTATACATAAGAATGTAGTCTTTAAATGAAATGTGAAAATACTGTTGGAGTAGCTAATAAATAATAAATAAATAAATAAATAAATAAATAAATAAATAAATAAATAAATAAATAAATAAATAAATAAGGGTTCCTTGTCGGTACCCTAAAGAATGCTTCTGTAAACGCAACGGACAAACGTCCCTAATAAACATCGTACACAGAGGAAAACCGAATCCAAACAGTAAACTTCCAACGAACCAAACTGGGCATATCACCGGCGTATCAGTTAAAGAGCGCACATAAGGGGGCAGCCCTTATGTTCCGTGCCCTTTGTATACCGGAACAGAGGGTGGTGCCCTAAGCCAGAGGGGTAGTTTGGTACAATCGGCAAAATATCGACCTTTATGAATTTCGGAGGTTTGAGAGGCATATGTTTGGTGTCTGTGCGGCGCCGGATTAAGCATAGCGGCACTCCATTGCCTCCCGTGGATGTCGTAGAAGGCGACTAAGGAAATCAATTACCAGGAGACGGGCAGCAGCGTCTTCCTGAGGTTCCAACCGCATACTGCGATCGCCAACCCGCCTGCCGAGCGTGGCGATTATGGTTATGAAAACCATGAGGGAGGCCTGTGTCCTGCAGTGGGCGTCAAATGGCTGATGATGATGATGTTTGGTACAACTTCCCCACTGCGTCTGCGTTTTGTCCCAAATTCAAATTCAATTCAAATTCATTTTTTTCTTATTAAAAGTATCACAGAAACTCAATGAACGTTACAAGTTAAACTAGGTGTTCATTTCAAAATCAGTTTGGAGAAAAAATTAACAAAAAACTCCAAACTTACCCCCAGTTTCTCGTACACTAACACGCTGTTAATCGACTGTTAAAAGCTGTCAATTGAAAAAAAAACTCTGACAGCTGTTAACAGTAGATTAACCAGCTTCTTATTGTACGAGAAACCGGGGGTTAGTCTTTTCAAAATCATTAATTAACAGTGGTTATATAAATATTCTAATAAAACCCGGAAGTCATGCATTGAACTGGCTTTAATTTCAGACTTCATTGCCTTCTAAATAATCTTTAATGTTATACTAGCCCTTTTGGCACAAAGTGATATCAACCCAATCACACATTCAGAAATCGGACATTTATTTCAACGTAAAGAATTTATAATATTAATAACAACTTCCACACAACACAATCTCACTTGTCCTGGTCCCAAACTAGGATACCCTGTGCTATCAGTACCCAGGCAAGGATATCCCAAAAATGGAAAAACACCCAGACTGAGGCAATTTGTACAAATTTACGGCGGCCCCCAGTGGGAATCGAACCCACGCTCTCTATCTTGGTAGTCGCTTACTACCAAGATAGAGATCGTGGGTTCGATGTTAAAGGCTAGTCCAACGAGGCAGTCGTTGAATTTACATACTGTTTATTGAATCATCATCAACCCATTATGCCCCCACCGAGGGGCACGGGTCTCTTCCCTGAGGAAGGTATAGGCCATACTCCACCACGGGGGCCAAGTCCGGATTGGTGGAGGCTTGTAGACTAGTGGCTCGTCTACTGTCAGAAGTTGTCAAGCCGCCCTAAGGCCTCTGACTTGGCTCAACGACTGCCATCTATCGACGGCAGCCGGCACCAACAGCTTAACGTGCCTTGCGAAGCACGGAACCGCTCGGAAAAATGCCACTAGCGTTAGGCATAGACGGCGACCCATCCATGCACTGAACGCGCGCCCTGTGTTGCTTAACCTTCGTGATCGTTTAAGATCACTCAGGCAGCCGGGGCTACGAGCGATTCTTGAATGTCAATGTACAATAAAATTATATCCGCTGTCTTCGGGTCCAGTTGAAGTAAAGAAAGAGACAGCGATAAACAAAACTCGCACTCTGATCATCTTTTCTCAGATCATCGATCAGAAATCGGAAATCAATAAGTTATTTCAAAGTAAATAATAATAATGACTAATAAATTCGTTTACTCACTAAACAATATCAAAATTACAAACATTGCGTCGGAGCTTTACACTAAGCCGAGGCCTGTGTCACAGTAAAGAATTCACATTCTGTTTGCTGAATGTGAATGCATTATGTTATGTTGTCCGCTGCCCAGGGCCGGATTTAGGGAAGGGCAGGCGGGGCTACTGCCCTGGGGCCTCCACAAGGAAAGAGCCCCCACAAAAGGCTAATATGTACTATCATTAAACGCCAATCTTTTATGAGTACTTATAACGTCTGTTTTATTGTTTCAAATTTTTAAAAAAATTCGTCCTATTCATTGTAGTTTTTGTTTCGTATTTTTTATTTGGAAATAATTAGGGGCCTCCGCTTTTTCGTTGCTCTAGGGCCTCCAGACCTCAAAATCCGGCTCTGCCGCTGCCATCGGGACGGGACGCATTTTTAGTGGAGAAAAAGGCAGCGGGGAAAAAAAAACTCCACTCTGACCCACTTTTCTCAAATCATCTTAAAGCCAAAGCTTAATCAAAGCCTATAAGATATGATTCCGTGATTGCCGTCAATAACTTCAAAAGTTCTTCGAAAAACATTAATGCTGCGGCCAGACACACGAACGGCACACGTTCACGAGCGTAACACATCTCAGATCTTAGTTGTTACTCTGTCGGCAAGACCGATATGTCCCGCTTCTTTATCGTAGTATCGTATCATCATCATCATCATCATCATTCAGCCAAAAGAAGTCCACTGCTGGACATAGGCCTCCTCCATGGATTTCCAAAAAGACCGGTTGGAAGCGGCCTGCATCCAGCGCCTTCCTGCCACTTGGATGAGGTCATCTGTCCATCTTGTGGCTGGTCGTCCTACGCTGCGCTTGCCGATATGTGGTCTCCGTTCGAGAACTTTTCGGCCCCGTCGGCCATCAGTTCTGCGTGCTATGTGCCCCGCCCACTGCCATTTCAACTTACTAATCCGCTGGGTTATGTCGACGATTGTAGTATCGTATACACCATGCATTTTGGGTGGTTTGAAAGCCATAGCAAAATGAACGTGCCTTAACAGTAGCTATTAAATCAAAATATCTCAACCCAAAAAGTGTCACACTGATCACCGGCTACGCTAAGCATGCCAATTTGGCTACCAATTTTATGCCTTTGGAAGCTCGGGCTACCTTATAATAATATGTGAAAAGTAACCAAATGTCTCCCCAGTGACTTCGTTTTCTAAGTGAGGTACTTTTGTGAAGTTATAGTAGCAATACCACACGCCACCGGTGAAGGAATTACATCGCGAGAGTGCCTTGAAATTGCCAATCCGAGGTGGGCACGCGTGCCCATACTCTCTCTCTCTGAGAGAAGAAATATTATGTACGTTAGGAAAAATATCAGTAACTTTAAAACTGTGGGTAGCCAACACAATTTAAATACTAGAAATAGACATAAACTTTCGTTCCCAAAATTTAGGCTGGCAAAGGTTAAAACCTCCTCTATGGGGAATTGTATACGTTTCTACAATAAGTTCCCTGAGGATATAATAACCTTGCCAGAAACGCGGTTCAAAAAAATGTGTAAAGCACACTTTGTGCCAAAAAAGCAACTATGGTAAAGATTATTTAGATGACAATGATGTCTGGAATTAAAGCCAGTTCAATGCCTGAGTTGCAGGTTTTAGAATATTTATATAAATTCTGTAAATGAACGACTTGAAAAGACTAAGTTTGGGGTTTTTTTGTACATTTTTTCTGCAAAATGATCTAGATTTTGAAATGGACACCTAGTTTAACTTGTAACGTTCATTAAGTCGCAGTTTCTGTGTCACTTTGAATAAAAAAAATGATTTGATTTGATTTGAAGCCCTGTGCCCTGCAGTGGGACGTTATAGGCTAAATAAAAAATAGAATAACAAGTTGTCTCGTGTCTAGAAGTCACTTACCTGTCTCAGTGTCCACGACGTAAGACAGTCCAGCCCACGGGTCATCCTGAGGGACAGACAGATAAACCTTAAGGCTGTCATTTATAAGAACAAGATCGCTTAAAACACCCCATAAACGCCGTATAAATAGTCTGTGGTAGACTTAAGCCGGGTTTTGACGGTTAACACCGTCCGGTATTATGTATGACGACGCGTCAGTGCGCTCGGACCGAGTGCGTCAGATCCTTAAAACTAACCTGTCGTTTACTTAATTCACCTGGGTTAATGCACCCAGGTGAATTAAGTAACCTAATAGTAAAAGACCGTCAAAACCCGGATTTGACAAAGGAAACACTTTACTATAGAGTAGGTTTATTTTATTATTTGACATAAAAGCCTTGAGCCATATTATAGTTTGTTGTATGCATGTCTAACTTTTATTTTATTACTGTACAAACACTATGTTGTGTTATATTTAAGTTCACTCTGAATGGACCACTGTGCCCCAAGATACAATTTAAATTTAGTATGGGGTTCAGAGTTACTTTATAAATTTTTAATTTTTATTTTCAGCTCAATAAACATTTTTCATTTTCATTTTTAGGTACACTGCGTTTATCGTGTGTTTTAAGGGAATCATGTTGTTATAAATAACAAAATAACAGTTTTAACACCAGCAAACATTGAACTTCTAATATAATTATCCTATCTATCTAACCTTAGCAGAGCTTTGAACTGTACTGCATATTTTTAAGCGACTTCAAAAAAGGAGGAGGTTGTCAATCGGAAGCGCATATTCCTTTTTAAGTACCTATGTTCAGCGAAAATTCTTTACCAAGTCTTCAGATTTCATTATTATTATTTTTTTTGATAGGAAGGATGTACTTAAAAGATGATCCCAATTTTCTTTGACCAACTTAACTTTAGCCTTTGCATCTACGTAATGAGATGATTGAGGATTGATGATTGATTGATTGACGATTGACCTGAGTGTCTGAGCTATTTACATACCTCAGCGCTTGAAATCGCCAATCCGCGGTGGGCACGCGTGGTGATTAAGCCCACACTCTCTCTCTGAGAGAAGGCCTGTGTGCCCTACAGTGGGACGTATATAGGCTGCTTATGAATGAGATGATTTAATGCCCCTAAAACCTTTGCATTTTATAAATGTCACAAATTATATTCCTTTCCGTCCCTCGGGTGCTGTCACAAATATGTATTCTTCCTCTCTTCAGAGCAGTTTCCTATTCCAGTGGCTCCACCTACGTATTTAATATTTAAGATATTAATAATTATTGTAGTGCATATCTACTTGTACAATTAATTGTGCTGTTTGTGCTATTGTGTCATGTTTGTAATGCAGTCTACTCTTGTACTAATGTCTATAAAGAATTTTTTTTATTTCTAATATCGGCTAGCATGTCTAGCTACCAACATGTCAATTGCTAGCAAATAGGATGTGCTGAAAACCAGCGCTGCGCTGATGTTCGCACACGCAGCATTAAGCTGTGCATATCCTTATTATCGCTTAGCGTTAATTCACTCAATTTATGTTAAGATGTCTTTGTATTTTTTGTGATAATTAAACCGTTTTTTCAATTTAAATTTCAATCCAATTTAATCACACTATATGGGTGAAGGGACCACTCGGACGCTGCCGTTCCTGGGACATTGTTTTTCAGATGGAGTAGGCTTGCGCAGCACCTATACCATCCTGACAGTCCTCCACCGGAAAGAGAAGTCAATACGTGCGAAGCCAACCAAGCCGCGGGTTTCCTCGCGATGTTTTCCTTCACAGTTAGCGTGTGGTATTGGAATTTGTAATTTTCTTAAAAATTAACTAATTTGCGCAAAGAATCAAAGGAAGTGAATATTCTTAAAACTTTTAATTAGTTTTTTTTTAATGAAACTGGTAAGTTGTAGGACACACTTGTCTGACTCATTGTTCACATTTTTGGATAGTATGATTCCAGTAACAACTATTTAGGTATTGAAAATATCGATAAACCGTCAATATGGGGGTAACTTCGTATTTTGTTACATCGAGTTACCCTTAGGTCAATACGTTTTTTAGGGTTCCGTACCTGAAGGGTGCCAAACGGGACCCTATTACTAAGACTTCACTGACCGTCTGTCTGTCTGTCCGTCTGTCTGTCTGTCACCAGGCTGTCATGTACCATGATAGCTAGGCAGTTGAAATTTTCACAGATGATGTATTTCTGTTACCGCTAAACAACAAATACTCAAAACAGAATAAAATAAATATTTAAGGGGGGCTCCCATACAACAAACGTTGTCTAAAGACAGCGCTCGCCATCTAGCGGCCATTTATGTAACCTTCACTGCGCCGATGTCATGTCGCTCAATGTCAATGTTAAACGCTTTTTGTTGGTTTCTATAGATAGCGCTGTTCTCAAATTAGATTTTTGTCTAATGTTGTATAGATAATGGTACGGAACCCTTCGTGCGCGAGGCCATCGCGCACTTGGCCATTTTTTTTATGATAGGTATCTCGCGATAGTCGTGTATCTAAATTTATTTTATTAAAATTATTTGGCATAGAAATCGATGTTACTTATGTTTTTTAAATTGCGCGCGATATAATCGCACCCATTCATATCCAAGTATCCCACTTGAAGCGCTGACGCCCAAATTGACTTCTTAAACACAGAATAGCCCCTTCATGCCGAGCCCTTGGGCCTAAAGTTCATAATGCTCAGTATTAGGAAGAATTGAAAATAATAATTTTTTTTTTTTTATTTCCATTTTCACCCTATTTCTAGTATATTCTAAGGTTAACACGAGCACAAGCATAATAAAAAAACTTCAGTTTTTATCACCTATATTTCTATTGTTCAATCAACACATTCACGAGCAATAATTTTAAGTTGAAACTTTTTAGAACAGAATAAATGTGGAGTTTCTTTTTTGGCTTCTTTTCCACGTCATTTATTAATTGGGTATTTGACAAAATATCAAATGAGTTACTTTTAAAACGGAATTTTGTATGAAAATACTTGCTTATGACGTCACATTTCAGAGCACTGTTTTATATCATCATCAACCCATTATGTCCCCACCGAGGGGCACGGTTCTCTTCCCTGAGGAAGGTATAGGCCATACTTCACCACGGGGGCCAAGTCCGGTTTGTTTGACTGTTTTATATGTTCAATCTATTTAAAAATTGTAATAACTAGTAATTGACTAAAAGAGATACATTTTCCGAGATATTTTGTAATTTTTGTTTTAATCGAGCATATGAAATAATTTATTGTTGATCGTGTCAAATACCGTATTGTGACACTAGCAACTTTGACGTTCATAATTTAGTTTTATAATTTGTAATTTTTAAACTTTGATGAGTCGACGGCCAACTTGAATGCCCTAGTGCCTTGGCACCGTGACACCGTTCCCAGCTTAGCAATGGGGCACTTGCGTCTGACTTAGATTGCAGTGACATTGCTTTTATGCCAAAGAATTCATACTCGAAAAAAAAAAAAATTTATGCCAAACCTGGCCGAAAAGCGCAGCGTGCGGAAACACCCGCTTTGAGGCCAAGTGACGACATAAAATTGTGTACACAACACGGACCGAAAAATAGAAAGGGTCTTAAACTCCTGATAACCCTAGTTATATACCTAATGTTCTATTTTCGGGGTCCTCGGTGTCACAAAATATGCGAAAAATACAGTTACTCTAATAACATAAAAGTTATTACATTTCGTTTTGTCGTTGAATTCTGAACGATTTCTTATAAGTAATAATCAAATATTAATAAACGCTTCATACATTATAAGCGTTACGTTAGGTAGTGACGTCATAGTGTAAGGTCCATTTGTATGGCGCGTTTTAGTACCACGTGACTATATTGACTTTTCAACTGGTTATATTATAAAAAGTATTAGTCGCAGTGAAAAAAAAAAACCACGTTTATTTATTTTTTAACGTTGTCCTCTTCTATAAAACTTTTTTAGTGCAAGTTCTCAATTGTATTGTATTCATTTATTTCAGACAATGCCCATATTAGTAACAATGGTGACGTTAAATTAAATTAAAATTATATATATTATTACTATTTTAAATTGAACATATATAAGGAAATCAATTACCAGGAGACGGGCAGCAGCGTCTTCCTGAGATTCCAACCGCATACTGCGATCGCCAACCCGCCTGCCAAGCGTGGCGATTATGGCAAAACCCCTCATGGTTATGAAAACCACGAAGGAGGAGTACGTCCTGCAGTGGGCGTCAAATGGCTGATGATGATGATGATATATATATTTTAAATTGAACATATAACATGCTGTTTGTGCTATTGTGTCATGTTTGTAATGCAGTCTACTCTTGTACTAATGTCTATAAAGAATTTTTTTTAATTTCTAATATCGGCTAGCATGTCTAGCCACCAACAGTCAATTGCTAGCAAATAGGATGTGCTGAAAACCAGCGCTGCGCTGATGTTCGCACACGCAGCATTAAGCTGAGCATATCCTTATTATCGCATAGCGTTAATTCACTCAACTTATGTTAAGATATCTTGGTATTTTTTGTGATAATTAAACCATTTTTTAATTTAAATTTCAATTCAATTTAATTACACTATATGGGTGAAGGGACCACTCGGACGCTGCAGTTCCTGGGACATTGTTTTTCAGATGGAGTAGGCTTGCCCAGCACCTATACCATCCTGACAGCTTAGTCGGCCTAGCCCACAGGAAAGAGAAGTCAATACGTGCGAAGCTTGGTGCGAAGCAAACCACGCGGGTTTAAATTGAACATATAACAAGTTCAATTTAAAATAATAATAATATATATAATTTTAATTTAATTTAACGTCACCATTGTTACTAACATGGGCATTGCCTGAAATAAATGAATACAAATGTATATTTGTTTAAATGTATATATGAGATGGTGTAGTGTAGTACAGTGTATCAGCTAAGACAGTGTAATGTGCTGACAAAAAAATATATGTAATATATTTGTCAACACATTACACTGTCTTGGCAATGGCTTCGGCCTTTGGCCTCCACCGATCGTGCTAGGAGGGCGGCTTTCTACGAAAAAGTCGATTTTCAGTACAAATTTGAAGCTCCCACTTACCTCCTTGGGTTCGGAGTCCAGCAGCGAAGCCTTGACCTTCGCGATGTCGTCCTCCTCAATCTGCGCCTGCGCTAGTTTCAGCTCCCGGTCCGCCTGCGCCAGCGCCGACTTTCGGGCGAGGGGAGACGCCTGTTGTGACAGTTACGAAATGATCATGAATGATCAATGTCATCAAAAGATGAACCGGTAAACACGTAACACCTTAGACCCCGTTTTCGTTTACCATCAGGCGTGACTGGGGTCAAGTGTCCACATGTCCTAGTAAGTGCTTCATAATCATCATCAGCCATTTGACGCCCACTGCAGGACATAGCCCTCCAGATGGTCTGGCGACCTGGTGACGGTCGCTGGATGCGGGTGGCACAACACAGAAAGACGAGTGAACGTGTTTTGAAAAGAATAACATAAGCAGCCTATATACGTCCCACTGTAGGGCACAGGCCTTCTCTCAGGGAAAGAGTAGAGGTAAATCGCCACGAGTGCCCACCGCGGATTGGCGATTTCAAGCTATGAAGTATGCGAATAGTTCAGACACTCAGATTTCCTCACGATGTTTTCCTTCACGGTTAGCGAGTGGGCAGGCCCCCCACCAGATAGCCTGACGACCTGGTTACGCTTGGAAAACCATGACGGAGGCCTATGTCCTGCACTGCGCCTCAGATGGCTGTTGATGATGGTGATGATTCTTCAGGAGCCTTAAAACGGACCCCTTACTATTATACGTTACTATTCGAGGTTAGTCTTTATGGTGACGAACGAACGTGTGCGTGCACCTCAGCGTGGACGAAGATGTAATGTACTGACCGGTCGCAGCGGATTGTCGAGCGAGAAGCCCATATCGACGTCCTGCTTCCACAGCACCTCGATCAGGTCCATGTCCTGGGAACAAGAGAGGGACACAATATTAGAAGAATAGGAATAAACTTTATCTGACAACATTACATACAGCAGGTACATAATCAAGTAAATAACCTTACAAAGAATTGCAAACAGAAGGTACATAATTTTTTTAATTAAGTTATATTCTTTTTGTTGCACTAACCCGTGCTGAGGACAATATTAAAAACATATTTAGAGGATAAAAATTTCACCCATGCCGGGACTTGAACCTGCGACCTCTGGCACTGTTAGTCAGAGGTCGCGGGTTCAAGTCCCGGCCTGGGTGGAATTTTTAACTTCTGTATAGGTTTTTATAATTAAGTTAGTAAACCACAGAACACATTTTAGCAAAATACCTGCAAGTACCTACATGAAACTTAGACATACAAGGCTGTCAAAAATGGGTTAGTCTCAGCATGATGCCAAAGCACGGCTTTGCGGTGATTTGTCAGACCGAACCATGAAAGAAAAAGACGACAAGTTTTACAGAAATAAAACTATTTTCATTTTGTATAATTATTTACTACAATAGTAGATTATGCACTAAGGGAATAAAACCATGTATTATGTCATGGGCGGCATATTGAACCCTGAGCGGAGCGAAGGACTCCGAGTTAACTCGCGAGCGCAGCGAGGGAGTTAAATTTTAACTCCTGAGCGAAGCGAGGGAGTTATGTAGAGTCCTGAGTGAAGCGAGGGGTTCATACCACCCGAGACTAAGACATGTTTTATTCCAGAGGTGAATACTCTACTTTTCACACCATCTGGGAGACAATAAAAAGACAGGGCTGCATAAGTTGAAAATATGTATTAAAACCTGAAATTAAATATAAAGTCCACACTCTTTTACGGCTTAGCAACTTAAATTGAATATAACTTTTAAATTCGTATTTGCAATTCGCGCCTTTTTTTCTTTTTTTTGTTGGTGTTTCGCGCGGTCACAGGACACAGTATTTCAGAAAAAAAAAGAAAAAAAAGAGGTGAGTTTCGAACAACAATTCGAATTTCGAATTGCAATGCGGGGCTTCTCCATAGTTTTCATGCGAATTTTGACATTCTAAATTCAAATCACTTTATTCCCTAGGGAAATTCTTCATTATTATTGCCCTCGAGAGACAAGGCCATGCTTTACGATGATATTTGACGGTACGTAATAAGGCATTGTCGAGCAGGAGGTGTGAAAAGGTTCTTTATTAAATCCTTTATGGGGCACGGTATACGTTTCTACAATAAGATCCCAGGCTCGCCAGAGACGCGGTTCAAAAATGTGTAAGGCACACACTTTGTGCCACAAGAGTACAGATTTAAAGATAACTATAACGATTATTTAGATGACAATGATGTCTGGAATGAAAGCCAGTTCAATGCATGAGTTCTTGGTTTCAGAATAATTAAGTAAACTCTTTCTTTGTTAATAAAGGACTTTTAAACTTTGATACCACTCGCTAACGGCGAACGAAAACATCGTGAGGAAACCTGAGTGGCTGATCTATTCACATACCTCAGCGCTCGAAATCGCCAATCCGCGGTGGGCACGCGTGGTGATTAAGCCCGTACTCTCTCTCGGATAGAAGGCCTGTGCCCTACAGTGGGGCGTAGATGGGCTGCTTATGACGATACCATACAAAATACAATACAAATCATCATCATCAGCCATTCGACACCCACTGCAGGACATAGGCCTGCTTCGTGGTTTTCATAACCATGAGGGGTTTTGCCATAATCGCCACGCTTGGCAGGCGGGTTGGCGATCGCAGTATGCGGTTGGAATCTCAGGAAGACGCTGCTGCCCGTCTCTTGGATATTGATTTCCTTAGTCGCCTTCTACGACATCCACGGAAGGAAATGCAAAATACAAAACAGGTGGCAGAGCCTAGTCTCTGCCTACCCCTCCGAGGCACAGGCGTGAGTTTATATTATATTGTGCTTTTATGAAACGTGGCGCAGGCCAGTTCGAGCCTCTGACACTCGAGAATTTTTGTCTTCGACGTCGACAAAAAACCTGTGGCAGACACGTTAAACGATTTCGATCAATCGAGTTAATCGACGGGAGATACAAGATAACTGGGGCCGATAAGATACTCATTACAAGCCTTCATTTTGCTTGAAGACGCCATCTTGAAAAAGGCCGCCCCGTGTGACTGACAAGTTACAACAGGAAGGCTCTATTAGTTATGTGGACCGATTACAATTTTCAGCACCGGTATTTTCCAGTTAAAGAAACGAACGGTTTTTAGGTACTCATTTAAAAAGTCTTATGATTTCGAAACTAATGAAAACGCGATGTGAAAATGAAGTAGACTATCCCCTAGTTTCTCGTACACTAACACGCTGTTAATCTACTGTTAACAGCTGTCAATTGACCAAAGTGCACACAAAAGAAACCACTGACAGCTGGTAACATTAGATTAACAGCTTGTCATTGTACGAGAGACCGGGGGTTAGTCTTATATCTAATTAAATTATAAAATCATAATTTTTATGCTGAAATAAGTCAGTGATATCAATTATATTTAAGGCTGGATTCTCCGAGCGCACGGATTTGTATAGAATTTATTGCGCTGCGCGAGCGAAAAGTTGGGGGAAAAGTGGGCATTTTTGAAATTACAGGAATACAAATCCAATTAATACAATTTTGACGACCGACGCGCGACGTCACTAGCATATTCAGTGATAATAATTTTGATACATTTTTTATTATCCAAAACTCAGCACAGCTCAAATAAAACCATATCTAGTGATAATTTAGATTATTGTTGGCGATTTTTTTTATGCTTTTTATGATTATAAAATCATAAAAATAATGACCGACGGCCCTAGATAGGACATTGAAAAGTAATATACATATTTTTCAGATACTAACCATCAGAGAGTAGAATATATTTTAAAACACCTGACTTAAGGGTAATGTCGGAGAACCCAGCCTTAATGCTCGTCTTGCTTTGAAAACAAGGGTTTTATCCCAAAAAAAATATATGAATTTGTAGCCCGGACTACCGGTCGCACTGTACAAATTACACTACCAAAAGGAATCGGTTGGTTTTAGATAAACCCGGTTTTATCGGTTTTGTAAAAAACCGGCTTTTTTTATCGGGTTTCATAGAACTGGTTCACATGAATTTGTTCTCTACCTACTTATACAGGGTGTAACAAATCTTCAAATATATCCGAAAATGGGCGATTTTGCTCACTTTTTCAACATAAGTACAGTTTATAATCAGTTCCTAATAGTAATACATATTAATGGACTTACATCATTGTTATTAAATCATATAATACCTAGTAAAATACTGATAAAAGCATGCCTAAAATACAACAAAACCTTAAGAATTCACTGACGAAATCACTAACGCCATCTCACAATTTTTTCTTGTAACATCAAAATAAGAACTAAAAAAAATAATTTTAGCGCCATCTATTGATAACTTCACCAAAACTTATTTGTACACTAGGTAGCGCTGTTAAAAGAACAGCAAATAGTTTTGCTATTCGCCAGTAGGTGGCGCTGACACAACTTTCAAGCACTTCCCAGAAATTGTGCAGATGACGCTACAAGATGTTTTAAAAATATACAATTTCTAGAATCTTATGTTTTTCACGGGAAAGTGTGGTTTTCTTGCGCTAATAATTTATTATTGCGCACGGTCACCGGCGGTCAAGGCAAAGCAAGGTCGCGATGATCTCACGAGTTTCTGCAAGTCTCAAGTCTCATCGTCATGCCAAAAAACAAGGATTCAACGCTACAATGGCGGATAGATGTTAGATTCTCACACTTATAACCCGCTCCATAAGTGCTACCATAAAGTAGCCAGTGTTTTGATCGATTCTAGGTTCGTCGTCATTTCATTTCATACTTTCATTAATAGATCGCTACAATTAAATATAGGACATGTTCAATTGGAAATACCCAGTGACTTATAATTACCTTACTTATTACTCGCAATTCAAGGCGTATAATTCGACGCGTATATACCTATATGTTTTTTATCATTGAATTTTTAAGTAAAATTCAATGTTTTTATATACCTACCTATTTTTTGTTTTATTCCTTCCTAACTCTGTCAAATATTAATCAATTTTGTTCGAATTATATAACGTCCCACTGGTCCCATTTCAATTTGGTAAAGATCTGATGGATACTTTCAAAGATGGAGAACGGAACTCTTCAATAAAAACAGTAAATATCTTTCATGAAATTCATAAAATATATCGTAAAAGTAGTCCGAGGGCAATTTGGTGATTTTCCAGTGAAAACTTTCATAGATGGAAATTGAGAACTTCAAATACAGCAAAGAATTAAGTAGGGTAAATTATGGTTACAAGGGACTTCGTATTTTCTCTCGCTCCGACAAAACGGCCGTTTCTGACGCTAATGCCATCTAGTACTAGGTTTTTTGCCTTAGGACCTAAAAATCACTGTAGATTCAGAGATTGTCCTGACAACATAACATAACATAAACTCACGCCTGTATCCCAGAGGGGTAGGCAGATACCAGGGACTGCCACGTGCTACGAACCTGACATAATATCACTTTCACTTCCTCAACATTTTTACCTTTACTTACGGTAGACTTTTTATCTTGCCCTTTGCTAATACATCCCCTATTTGGTCGAAGTATGTCCGTCTGGGTCGTCCCTTCCCGGCCGTACCGGGTGTGCTGACACTTTTTGCAAAAACCTACGACTTTTAAAAGATATGGATTTTTTTCATTGGTGGCGCCAGTTAGCTCACTGGATCCCCTTAATTAACCTACGCCCGAGACCTACCCCCGGTTTCCCGTACACTAACAAGCTGCTAATTTACTGTTAACAGCTGTCAGTGGTTTTTTTTTTTGTATGTACTTTGGTCAATTGACAGCTGTTAACAGTAGATTAACAGCGTGTTAGTGTACGAGAAACCGGGGTCTAGTCTCAGACCTACCAAATATACCCCCCGCCCCGCGCGTCAAACTGAGTGGTCTGTGTTGTTGTTGCTCCCGTAACAAATATTCGAAAATGCAATAAGTAGTGCTTTTTCGTGGTGGAAGTGCCTGTGCAATTTTCCTTTACGTTGCGTGTGATGTGAAAAACGACTTGTGAAACCTTGATATACTCCCTAAAGTACTGAAAATCCACGATTTTAGTGCTCATTTTTGGTACCCAAACCTTTTTCGTGGAGGGTAGTGTGTGATAAATTATTACGGTGTCACCAAAGCCTGCCTAAGGCAAATAGCAACAATTTACAACTGTTATACGCCTGGCAGTTTAAGCAAAGCAAAACTCACTTAGCGCTCTTGCTACCACTCACTAACTACAAGGAACTTTATGACGCCCCTGCCGAATATTGCTCTACCAAAATGTGGTGCTTGCTTAAAGGACATCCCAGACCAGGACTACGTGACCTGTTCACTCGAGAACTGCAGAGAACTCTTTCATACAGGCATCTGTATTGGTGGTGCCATTCCAGACGAAGAACAAAAGCGTAAGTGGATCTGTCCAAAATGCAAGTGTGCCACGAAACGCAAGTCTGGACCAAATTGCTCTACGCCAGTCCGTGCGCTCGACACTACAGACCACCTTAATGTAACCATCCGACGAAAAACGAATATGCCAAATAAATTCGAAACTCTCGCACAGGAGAATATAACCTACGATAGATTTGAAGCTTTGCTCGACTCCAAGCTTGAAGCCATAAAGGCATCGCTAACCGTAGAATTTAACCTGGCCGCAGCAAAGTTGCAGGATGAAATGTTGAACAAATTAAAGAGTGTAAATTCTCGACTTTTACAACTGGAAACTGAAAACGCACAATTAAAATCCGATCTTAAGGAATATGCAGGTCAGCAAACCAGCCAGTTTACTCCAAACAGTACGGAGCTCCTGGATGTTATTAATGAGTTGCGATCGGAGTTGAACGACCGAGACCAAATAAGTCTGGAAAATGTATTGGAGATCTCTGGCGTTCCGGAATATGATGGTGAGTCCACAACGCACATAGCGCGCGCAATTGCGATGAAAGTGGGTACTCAACTAGATGAACGTGACGTCATTAGCGTAATGCGAGCTGGCCCCCGCCGTCTACAATGTACTAGTGCAAACGGACCCTCTCCCCGACCGCGCCCTATCGTACTCCGTCTCGCGCGTCGTGCGGTCAGAGATGTCCTCCTCAGCAATTTTCGCGCTCGTCGTGGTGTCACCACCGCCGATATTGGTCTACCGAACCATGATCCTAAGCCATTTTATGTTAATGAACGTTTAACCAAAGCAAATAGAGCCCTGTTTGGCAAAACCCGTAATACTGCCCGTAAACATGGTTGGCGCTTTGTCTGGATCAAGGACGGACATATTCGGGTCAAGCGTGACGAAAAAGCAACATTTCTCACCATTCATTCCGAAAAGGACCTGCAGCGTGTTTTTGGTGAAACTCCGGACATTAGAGCAACTAAATAACAGAAAATGTGTACCTATCCCGACCCTTTTTCAGTTGATCGGGTCTCTTAGTTATAATGCTAGATTAGAATTAAACTTATATTACACACTGTCACACACACATCCTCACTTCATACACGCAAACTATACTGAACCTCGATACACACACATAAAAACTTCCTACTGCATCTACTATGTTCTGTTTCACCATGTATCCGAAATAAAAACTATGAATGCTTATAAAATGCCTACAACCTTTGTTTTTGCGCATTCTAATACGATTTTTTATAACTTTTTTCATGGCAGGGTTAAATAGAATACAATTAATAAACTCATTGGAGGAATTTAATATTGCATTTCCGATTGCCTGTGATCCAGAAGAATGCAGGTCTTACATTAAAACACCTAATCTACACCTCACAATCCTGCACCAAAACATCCGCAGTCTAAACTGTAATTATGACAGTTTACTTATATTATTAACTAGTCTAGGTTTTGACTGTGACATCATAGTGCTATCTGAATGCTGGCTTTCTTCCCTAGACCATTTACCGCAAATGAAAGGCTACAACTCATTTAAAACGAACTCAAATTATAATCAGAATGATGGAGTGGTATTATATATAAAAAACCAAATAAATTCCATAATACAAGAACCAACCTTCTCGGATGCAAACTGTTTGACCGCCCAGGTCAACAATGACACCTTATTGATAGCTCTTTACAGACCTCCTAGTTTTCTCAATCCGGACAAGTTTCTTGCATCGCTAGACACCTTACTGTTGAAACACTCCACCATAAAAAATATCATTATAATGGGTGATATTAATATAAACATACTAGATGTAAGTTCAACCACTACAACATATTTAGATATCTTATCGTTTCACGGTCTCATGCCCTCTAGCTACACTCCTACAAGAGACAAAAACTGTTTGGACCATATTATTTTAAAAACGAAGTCAAAAGCTTATAGTTTTACCCTAAATACCTCTGTAACTGACCATCTGGCCACATTACTAAGTTTAAATAATACTAAAATAGTTCAGTCATCTAAGAAAATAAATACATATAATAAAATTAACTACGATGCACTACATGCAACTTGCAATGTAGACAAGTTTGCGCATATCTACAAGGAAAGCAACCCTGAAATTGCAATGAACTTATTTTTGGAAATATTGGCTAAACTAATAACCACTAACACAATTACCGTAAGAATACCTAGAAGTAAGATAGCTCTAAAACCCTGGATCACAGTTGGGCTCTTACGCTGTATTAAAAACAGGGATATGATGCATAAAAGATTGAGAAGCGAACTTGATAACGAAATTTTAAAAACAACGTATAAGAGATATAGAAATTTTTGTAATAATCTTCTAAAAAAGCTGAAAAGGCAATATGAAAGAGACCAATTATTGGAAGCAAAGGGTAACTCTAAAAAGCTTTGGGATTCAATTAAAACTGTAACAAACACTAAGAGACAAAACTCTACTGCTCAAGAGCTCCTCGAATCTAGAGATCCCTCTGTGACTATAGATTCGATAAATGGTTTCTTTGCCATGGTGGGTCAGACCTTAGCTGAAAAAATTGATGTAAACGTGCCTCCCCTGCCAATTTCTGTGTGTAATAATACAACTACTGTAAATTCCTTTGTTCTTTTACCTACTGATTGTGAAGAAGTGCAACGAGTTATAAATAATTTGAAAAGCGAGTGCTCAGCGGGATGGGATATCATTACAGCGAAAGCACTAAAGTCTATCTCTGATAAGATTGCGCCTGTACTTAGCTTTTTGCTAAACCTTTGTATGGAGAGTGGTGTTTTTCCTAGAGCTTTGAAAAAATCCATAGTCCATCCCATCCATAAGGCGGGAAACCGATCTTGTGTAAACAATTATCGACCTATCTCGATACTCACCTCTGTGTCAAAGATATTTGAGCGTATATTAAACTCTAGACTCACAAGTTATCTTGATGAGTTCCATCTATTATCGCCTTCCCAATTTGGTTTTCGCGCTGGACTCTCAACTGACGACGCTGTACATGAACTAGTTGACTTTGTTGTTGGGAAACTGGACAGCCGTGAAAAGTGTCTCACCATCTACTTAGATCTCGCAAAGGCGTTTGACACGGTGTCTGTTCCTCGTCTGATTCAAAAGTTGGGAAATATGGGTGTTAGGGGTACCCCACTTGATCTGTTCCTAAGTTATCTAACAGAGAGACATCAGTACGTTAAAATAGGTGATGCTAAAAGTAAAGAACTCCCTATAACACACGGAGTACCCCAAGGCAGCATATTAGCACCGACACTCTTCCTCTGTTATATAAATGACATGTGCGAACTTAATTTAAAAAACTGCAAAATTACTGCTTATGCTGATGATACTGCTTTAACTTTTCACTCTCACAGCAAAGAGGATCTATACGAGGTGTCGCAGTTGGGATTCACTAATGTGTGTCACTGGCTTGCTTTGAACTCTCTCACGTTAAATGAGGATAAAACAAAATATATTATTTACACAATAAAAAACGATCCAAACTCATCACCTCTACAACCCCTTATAGCTCACAAATGTGGTTTTAATCGAGAATCTCCCTGTCTATGCCCAAATATTGGTGAAACATTCAAAATTAAATACCTAGGCATAATTATTGACAGAAATCTCTCCTTTAAAGAACATATTCATTCGTTGTCCCAAAAACTAAGAAAGTTGTCTTACCTCTTTAAACATCTTCGACATGTTGCTGACGGACATGTGATAAAAATGGTTTACCTATCATTAGCGCAATCTATCCTGACCTATTGTATTAGGACTTGGGGTGGTGCTCCAAAAACCTTTCTCATGGAACTAGAAAGGGCTCAGAGAATGCTTCTTAAGGTTATATATTTTAAACCGAGACTTTATCGAACGGTGAATTTATACAATGAAACCAAAGTCTTAACGGTCAGACAACTTTACATACTGTGCACTGTAGTGCATAAGCATTCTCTGACAAACAATCAAAATCGTATAAAGAGTAGTAATGTCAGAAGGTTCTACACCGTGTGTGAAACTAAGCCAGTGAAAACGTCGTTTGCGCAACGATTTTACTATTTTCGTGCTGGTAGAATATACAATTCACTAAACAAGTGCCTCCACATATTTGATCTTACCAAACATGAACTAAAACAGAAATTAACAGCACACTTAAACAGTCTTAGCTATGATCAAACAGAAAAGCTTCTGGAAATTGAGATCTAATACCTGCCTATTTTACTTGCATAATTACATATGCGTATAACTCTAGACTTTCTCAGCCACTTTCATTCCAGTATGATGTATACTAATCAAAATCTTCTTTCAGAAAAATACATTCCTCACATACATTCACACACCCTCTGCTTAGTGGCTGAAACCCGAACCCAAGACTCCGGTCGTAGGGCTGAGCAGAGACACACATACATATATACATACATACATCTTACCTTACTTTATAACATCTGTCATTTTTTTTTTTTAACCGTAACGTAATAATACCGTGTACCTTATGCTGATGACGCTACGAATATGATACCAATCCTTTGTAATACGGGAGGCCTGGAAACCTAAGATACAGATCTTTTGATCTAGTTTAGGCTCCAGTCTTTCCACAAATAGTACATTCCTTTGCTCTGTATCATTTACCTATTCAATGTTGTTTTCGGGTGTGAATGTAATTTGTGGACAGAAAATAAACAAATATCTTATCTTATCTTATCTTATCTTATACACAAAAAAAAAATCATAAAAATCGGTGAAGCCGTTTCGGTGACGTTCGATAACAAACCCTGTGACACGAGATTTTTATATATTAGATTACATATTATTACGTATGGTAAGAATTGTTGTACGCAGTAAAACAACAGACGACAAAATAAGCAGTTTTATTCATAAAAACTCGATTCCTCTAAAACACTTCTCAGAGGCAGTTTAAATAATCAGCGGATACGTCTTTTCCTCGTAGTCTCTAACACAGACTATTCATTTTACTTTTCCATCGCCAATCTTTCCAGGCAACCCTATGTCTGGAAGAAATTGTTATCAGCAATAAGACCGCCAATTGTACCTCTTCTTTTGTAACTGTTGTCTCTGTAATTGTTTTCTGGTGTGTACAATAAAGAATATCCTTATCTTATTTTATACGGCGTTTATGGAGTGTTTTAAGGAATCGTGTTTTGATAAATGAGACCGTTAATAATGGTATAAAAATTACGTCTTCACATTTCAGCAGTTGTATTTATTTACTCGTTATTACGTGGTTTTGTTTATCGTTCCCAACACACGTGTGTGTTATTGACGACCAATGACCAACAGCCAATGGCGACCACTTTCGTTTTCTCGCGCACTAGAGGGTCGGCGCGTGCGCAGCGCTGGCTGGCATCGGCTCGGCGCAGGGTTGCTAGATCCAAAAGATCTAAATTTTATATCTGGGCCAACTTTCAACATGGCGGGATTTTGGAGTAGTTTTCTGGGAGCAAGGATTATTATAATTGATTGCTCTGGTTACACCCCTAAATGCACAAGGGCGTGCTTAATGCAAGGAGCATGCTCTTCCAGCATCTAGATAGATAGAGAACACTTTATCGTACATAAGAAAGGAAATTGCACAGACTTTTCTTAACCTACGAGTGCAGACGGCGGCCTTATCACTAAAAGTGATTTCTTCCAGACAACCTTTCGATGGACCGATACATTGGAGAAGGAAGTAGATGGACAAAGAAAAATATATGAATTATATACACGCCCAATTAAGCGGCAGCGTGCAGCGTGGGAAGGCCCTCCACCACATGGTCTGACGACCTGGTTGAGGTGGCGGGGAGTCGCTGGATGCGGGCGGCACAAGACCGGGAAGCTTGGAAAACCACGAGAGAGGCCTATGTCCTGCAGTGGGCGTCAAATGGCTGATGATGATGATGAATTAAGAAAGTCAATGCTTTATTTGGTACGAACCAGTAATTTTCCAATCAGCAACATAATCATAACAGATAGACTATATCGATAAACAATCTCGATTAGCTTTGATTGTAACAATGAAAGCAACTAAGTGATTTTGTTAAAGTACTGCTTTAAATTTACATCTCAGATTTTAATTTTTTTTTAAATATTAGGCTAGGTAGTTTAGTTTAAGTCGTCTTGTTTTGTAAACTTGTTTACCTTTTCCTGATCTTACGTGGGTGTATGCTTTGGGTGACATTCTAGATCTTCCCTGTTAGTCTATTCTTTATGATATTTATTGTTTCTTACCTGTTTTACACACCACTTAAGTAAAATGAAATAATAGGGGTTAAAGTATGAAATTGCCGTTTTATTGCAATAGGTTCTTTGAATTGACATAGAATGTTCATGGTTTGAGGTTTTCGAATGAAACTTTTTTCAAATGGTTTCTATGATGTTCTTTTTTTAAAAAATGTTCATCATTCATCATCAACCCATTATGTCCCCACCGAGGGGCACGGGTCTCTTCCCTGAGGAAGGTATAGGCCATACCACGGGGGCCAAGTCCGGATTGGTGGAGGCTTGTAGACTAGTGGCTCGTCTACTGTCAGAAGTTGTCAAGCCGCCCTAAGCCCTCTGACTTGGCTTAACGACTGCCATCTATCGACGGCAGCCGGCACCAACAGCTTAACGTGCCTTGCGAAGCACGGAACCGCTCGGAAAAATGCCACTAGCGTTAGGCATAGACGGCGACCCATCCATGCACTGAATGCGCCCTGTGTTGCTTAACCTTCGTGATCGTTTAAGATCACTCAGGCAGCCGGGGCTACGAGCGATTAAACATGAAACGAGCGTGAAACATTTGAATATCGACCTTCAATTGTTTTTGTTATTCAATTTAGACAAGAAAGATGGATACTGCGAAAATTAGAGTGATTTTTGAATACGAGTTCCGACGCGGAACTAACGCGGCAGAAACAGCCCGCAATATCAATGCTGCGTTTGGAGAGGGGTCTATGTAAAGTGTCCTTTTTCATTTTATACTCAGAGGGGTAGGCATAGACCAGGGATTGCCACTTGCCACGATTCTGACAGATCACATTCGCTTCCTCAACATTCATTAGTCGTTGCATGCACACTTTCTATCTCGCCCTTTGCTAAAACATCCCCTATTTCGTCGAAGAATGTCCGCCTGGGTCGTCCCCTACCGGCCCTTCCACCCACATTCGCTCAGTATATTTTCTTTTCATGTTTTCCTTTAATTTTAATTTTGTTTCGCACTTGTTTAGTGTTTTGTGTGTGTGACTGTTGGTGAAATTAATGTTTCTCTTTCTTTCTAACCGTGATGGAAAACATCGTGAGGAAGCCCTATGAGGGTGAACACCTCATACATCAGCGCTTGCTACGTACCTACATCGTACAATTATGAGGCCAAGTGCGGAAATCTCAGGTCTAACTATGTTTCATATCATGTCATGACATATCTCGCAACCGAATCACCTAAGTCCGTTATTGTCCTATCATGTGGCAATACATTTTCCGGAGAAGCGAACGCCACACTAACCTTTGTGTTCCGAAAAAGCCCATTGACTCTTGTGCAGTTTTGGGGTCAACCCACTGCAGGGCGTTGGCAGGCGCGCCGTCTGCCCCCCTCCAGATCTGGAACGTCTGGTGACCTCCGCTTTGATGGCACCAAGTTCTATGCTACTGGGGGTTAACTTGCAAGTGTGCAAGGTATTCATATTTTCAGTTGTTGGAAAGGCCTGACTAAACGTGTGGACGCAATCGAACGTGGATATTGATTCGGATTATGGAAATAAACCTGTTAGTTTTTCTATTGGTAGGTATATTGTTTTCTAAAAACCTATTTAGGGGCTAAAAATTCCACCCATGCCGGGACTTGAACCCGCGACCTCTGGCTAACCGTGCTAACCTGTACGTAATACAGAGAAGTTTGTAAGGAGGCTCGAAATTTCGCCGATGCTTGCACTTGCCCATTAGCTCAGTTGGGAGAGCGCTGGCACGGTTAGCCAGAGGTCGCGGGTTCAAGTCCCGGCATGGGTGGAAAATTTTAGCCCCTAAATGGGTTTTTAAAATTGTCCTCAGCACGGGTTAGTGCAACAAAAAGAATA
Organism: Yponomeuta malinellus; assembly: GCA_947308005.1. Classification (NCBI taxonomy): domain Eukaryota; kingdom Metazoa; phylum Arthropoda; class Insecta; order Lepidoptera; family Yponomeutidae; genus Yponomeuta; species Yponomeuta malinellus. Next base: position 5,694,540 of record OX371023.1, read on the forward strand.
TAATATTGTTTTCTGAGAATAGATAGATAGATAGAATATTCTTTATTATATGTTGGTACACAAGGAATAACATATGAGAATGAGAATGTTGCGTAATATTTTTTTTGTGATTTAATGACGCACGCATGGCTGATTGAAACTACGAATATCGGTAATGAGACAATCCGCCAAAGATCTAGGATGACTGCCATAGCCTAATATTAGCAAGCTGAAACGGCATCGGGCTGGTCACATATGCCGAAGAATCGATGTGGTGCAAAGGTTCTCGAGTGGAGACCACGTACTGGCAACCGCAGCGTGGGACGCCCACCAGCTCGCTGGACCGACGACCTGAGGCAGACTGCTGGCAGTGGCTGGACGAGTATGGCCGAGGAGAGAAGGAAGTGGCGTGCCTTAAGAGAGGCCTATGCCCACAATAACACAACCGCTTATCCTGGTCCCAAACTAGGATACCCTGCACCCATGGTAACCAGGCAACGACAACACAAACAAGGAAAACCACCCAGACTTAGGCCAAATCAACAACTGTAAAAATCAAGTTCGGCAGCTTCGCGTGGGATTCGAACCCACGACCTCAGTTTTGGTAGTCAAACGTATGTCAGTGAACTTAGCATATCATTTTCCAGCATATCAAAAATAAATGAGAGTTCTTGTCGCATGCAGCAGAGTTATATAGTTCCTGATACTTTTCAAAAATACTAACTATGTCCAGCCAGAACTATATCTAAAAAGTATCAGGAACTGTAGAACTCAGCTGCATGCTATAAGAACTTACTTTTTTTTTTCGATTTTCTGAGAAGTGATATGCTACGGGAAGATAGCATATAATTTTTTTAATTGATCTTTTTCGATGTAAAAACGCCAGAACTATTTCTGAAAAGTATCAGGAACTATATAACTCTGCTGCATGCTACAAGAACTCTCATTTATTTTTGATATGCTGGAAAATGATATGCTAAGTTAACTGACATGTCAAACGTGCCAACCGATGCAGCCCAACGAGGCAGTCGCCCATTATAGACACCCATTCCATTACAACTTACAAAACATCTGGCGGAATCGAGGTTTTCGTGCGCACTGCACTTGTATGGTCCGAAATGCTTCAATCAATCTCGCAGTCGCCAACTCAAGCGCAAAAAGACATCTATCGCCTTCGAGGTCACGGGTGTTTTGACTAAATATGGTTGGACTTAGCTTGGAAGGTTCTCAAGGAAGGGTAACCTCATTCTGTTCAGTTTAAAGTGTACTAACCTTATTCGGCCTTTTCTAACGGAGCAGTGGATAATTTATAAAACCGAAAAGCCGACTGCGAAAAGTCTTCAGCAAGTATTTCGACCTCAGCCGGTAGGAATGAACTCACCTAATGTAAAAACAAACATGACATAAACTCACACCTGTATCCCGGAGGGCTAGACAGAGTGCAGGGTCTGCCACTTGCCACGATTCAGACAGATCTCTTTCGTTTGATTAACATTCATTTGCCTTTGCATGCGCGCACGCCTCAAACTAACCTACTTGGAAAACATAGTTTATTTTTGTCCAAAGAAAATCTCGTACCGACTTTATAGGATTCAAAAAGCTATAATACAGCAATAGACGTCTGCCACTTTATTTCGGGGTTCCGTACCCGAAGGGCGCAAAACGGGACCCTATTACTAAGACTTCACCGACTGTCTGTCTGTCTGTCTGTCACCAGGCTGTATTTCATGAACAGTGATAGCTAGGCAGTTGAAATTTTCACAGATGATGTATTTCTGTTGCCGCTATAACAACAAATACTTACTAAAAACGGAATAAAATGGAATTTAAGGAGGGCTCCCATAAAACAAACGTGATTTTTTGCCGTTTTTTGCTCGATAATATTAACCGCAAAGGTAGACGCTTGAAATATTCAAATGTTGTATAGATAATGGTACGGAACCCTTCGTGCGCGAGTCTGACACGCACTTGGCCAGTTTTTTTTTTCATTCCGTCACATAGCTCACAGTGACACTCGCGTCGTCAAGACCTTTCGTTTGACACCTGATGAGCCACGCAATGGCGTGATCATAAATAAACATACATACACAACACGTAAAAAATGCTTTATAAATGTAAATCCTTTGTTTCCGCAGTCACCCGAAAACAACTATAACTTATTTGTGTCTCTTGTTTCTTGTTAAAAAAAGTCAGGTACTGAAAGTCTGTCAGAATCGTGGCAAGGGGAGGTCCCTGGTCTCTGCCTATCGCTCTGGGATACAGGCGTGAGTTCATGCATGTACGTATGTTTCTTGTGTCATTATCATCAGCCATTTGACGCCCACTGCAGGACATAGGCCTCCTTCGTGGTTTTCATGACCATGAGGGGTTTTGCCATAATCGCCACGCTTGGCAGGCGGGTTGGCGATCGCAGTATGCGGTTGGAATCTCAGGAAGACGCAGCTGCCCGTCTCCTGGTATATGGTTTTTTGTGTGCGATAAAGAATATTATTATTCTTACATTATCTTAACAACCACGCCAAACTATGGCAAACGGAAACAAAAGGCGCGCCTCGCGCCGTCAGAGATGACCATGAGCAACCGCCGACGCGAGCTCCGTGTCTACTCACCATGATTAAGCTCTGCGAATCAGAGCGAAACCTGGTCGGACTCTTCCAACAAAAAACCAAGTATGTTCATCCGGTATTAAGTTTCAGTTCGGAAAATGCTGAGGCTCCACCAACAATCTCAAAACGTCTCACATGTAGCCTCAATCGGCCGGATACGTCTGAGGAGATAGAACACGCGCAAAGCCGTGGCAATTCTGACAGACCACGGCTCACAGAATAAACAATTCCACACTGCTACGCCTGGCTGCCACAAGGAAGAGGAAACTCCCGCCCACGTGACCACACACTGTGAGCGTGCAATAGCAACGGACCACCATTCCACCATAACTGAAAAAAAAAACGCCAAGTGCGTGTCGGACTCGCGCACGAAGGGTTCCGTACCATTATCTATACAACATTTTAATATTTCAAGCGTCCACCTTTTGGGGTTATTATTATCGAGCGAAAAACGACAAAAAACTCACGTTTGTTTCATGGGAGCCCTCCTTCAATATTTATTTTATTTAGTTTTTAAATATTGTATTTTATTTGAACTAAATATTGTGTGAATATTTCAAGTGTCTACCTGTTGCCGTTATTAATATCGGGCAAAAAATGGCAAAAAAATTACGTTTGTTGTATTTGTTGTTATAGCTGCAACCGAAACACATCACCTGTGAAAATTTCAACCGTCTAACTATCACGGTTCATGAGATACAGCCTGGCGACAGACAGACAGACGGACATGGCGAAACTATAAGGGTTCCTTGTCGACTACCGAACCCTAAAAAAGCGGTGTTAGCGTGGTCGGAGGAACGCTTTTATTTTATTACGTGGCTTATACCTATACGTCCAACTGCAGGGCACAGACTTAATTACCACTCGTGCCCACCCCGGATTAGCAATTTCCAGCGTTGAGGTATGTGAACACCTCAGACACTCAGATTTCCTCACAATGTTTTCCTTCAGGCCAGCGAGTGGTATTGTTCGGTACAACGCCTCTTATTTAAGCTGGTCGTGAATCCAAACTCCGGCCGTGTACCAGGGACTTTTTTAAGTTACGTACATTCGCTGATCGGGAAGGAAAACATCGTGAGGAAACCTGTGCGCTTGAGGTGCTCATACCTGGGCCGCATTTCACTAAGGGAGTCCAGGGAGGACACTAGCGCCACTGAGGGAAGAAATCATATCTTTTTTTACAGATTAAATTTGCAAAAAGTGTCAGTACAATCTCTCAATCATGTTAACGGTGATTTTTAGGACCCATGGCCCTGAACCTAAGGCAAAAAACCTGGGACTAGACAGCATTAACGCCAGAAACGGCCGCTTTTGGCATAAATGCTATCTAGCCCCAGGTTCGTGATCCCGGGGTCGTGATGCTAGGTTCTTTGTCCTGGGTCCTAAAACTCACTGTGAACATGATTGAGAGATTCTATAACACGGTCACATTATCTAGAGACTTGACCTTGATACAATAATGTCCAAAACAAATACCAAAATGATAGAAAATTAAGCAAATTATCGATAGTATGGTCAGTATCTTTGTAAACAATACGTGTGTCGATAATTTGCTTAGTTTTCTATCATTTTGGTATTTGTTTTGGACATTATTGTATCAAGGTCAAGTCTCTAGATAATGTGACCGTGTTATAATGACACTTTTTTCAAATTTGATCTGCATGTTTTTCTTCCTAGGTGGCGCTAGTGTCCTCCCTGGACTCCCTTTGTGAAATGCGGCCCAGGTATGAGCACCTCAAGCGCACAGGTTTCCTCACGATGTTTTCCTTCCCGATCAGCGAATGTACGTAACTTAAAAAAGTCCCTGGTACACGGCCGGAGTTCGAATTCACGACCAGCTTAAATAAGAGGCGTTGTACCGAACAACACCACCCTTAAGTTACAAACTTCGTGATTACAAACTATAATGACACCTACACACAAAACACGTGAATTTCGCTGAGACATACGCACGCCTAACTTTTCTCAAGCCCACCAGCGCAACTTGACCGGTGAATTCTGATTAAGCGCCTTATAAAAAGCTCAGGCTTCAGCATCAAAGCGCAGGCCAAGTTAAACCGGATGTTTCGGTAGATAAATCGTTCATTCACCTCGCTGAGGTTAAACGCATCGAGATTTTGGCAAGAGTCAGCTTAGAGTTTGCTTTTAAAGTTAACATTATTTACGAACTACGCCGTAGACACCTGGACCCCAATTCTACTTATAAAAACCGGCCACGCGAAGTGTAGGGTTCCGTAGAATGAGGGTGCTCTGCTTTACAGAACTAAAAACTTCAAACAAAGTAATTTTGAATGGATTTTGTACAGTGTTATTTTTTTAGAAGATGGTCGCCTAATAATTACTCGTTAACCTGTAAAGCCTACGTACCCGTGACAGTTTTCCTTTTAAGTTCCTTATATGTGCTCCTACTCTGAATTTTGTCACGTTTCTACACTTAACCGTAGCCAGAAGAGGAGAGGGGGGGAGATTACGTCGTACATTTCTCTGTATACTCATGTAACTGGTTCCTTAAGATACAGGCCTAGCCTAGTTTAAGGACCCCTGGAAACAATGTACCTTATTTAAACTCCAAGTTATGCATAGACTATTCAACACCTAATGTACACCCTACTGCTTACACTCTTAGTGCAAAAACATTTTTTTACTTTACTTTACTTGGACAAAATATTTGCGCTTTAAAGCTTAATATTTCGCAAACGGAACCCTAAATCGACAATGTTCTACCTACACCCACACTATGCACTATGGTGTAAGCGAGAAAAGAAATCCATCCTTAATTTAAGTGCAGGGGTTAACCTAAAAAATGTGTTTTTTGTAGTCGGTGCCCAGCTTCAAGACCAGCACATATATTTTGGGCACCGGCTCCAAATTATACTTCTACAATACCTACATGTATAAATACTTCTACTTCTAATTATTTAAATTATTTCTAACTTTTTAGTGCTGTAGTGTTTCGAAGTCGGTTTTTATTTTTTATTCATTTAAGATTTAATTCTACCGCTCTCTCGGCGTGATTAATATACGTGTTTATTCCAAATTTCGGCTTTCTACAATTAATTTTCTTTGGGCCAAGCCGCGGACAGACAGACGTATATGGCGAAACTATAAGGGTTCCTTGTCAACTACGGAACCCTGAGCAACATAAAATAGTTACAAAGATACACTGCAATTGGCGGCCTACGTACTTAGATCTTTTTTCAGATGTTATATTTAATAAAACATCTACTAACGAATGTTGATGAAGCGAAAGAGATCTGTCAGGATCGTGGCAAGTGGCAGAAACTGGAGACCTATTTTTGAATCACTCGTATGAAATTGTATCGTCGAATGCGACTTAAGTCACACTCGTCTTCTAAGTCGCATGATGTCGTTTTTCCGTATTTTTGAATCGTTCGCCTGAAGTGTTGCCAGTACAATTTGAAGTATTGTATTTTATCCATTCCACGCAGAAATTAAAAAAACCGGAAACTACCGTAACAGAAACGGAACGTAAAACACTGTTTTATTGGCTGTTTAAATAAAAAATCTTTGTCTTTTGATACAAACAAAACACTACTACTGTCATTTTGGTTTGTGTTCTAACGAAATGTCGAAATCGTTTTTTGACAATTAATCTACCGATCGCCATGCGAGACGAGTGGTAAGGACCATTCGTTGCAGTCGAGTGATTCAAAAATACGGAATTTCAGATGTCGAACGAAAATCAGTAGAAATCGAGCGCTCGACGCGATACGAGTGATTCAAAAATAGAGCTCCTGGTCTCTGCCTACCCCTCCGGGATTCAGATGCGGGTGGAAGGGCCGGTAAGTGACGACCCAGGCGCACATACTTCGACCAAATGGGGGATTTATTAGCTAAGGGCAAGATAAAAAGTACCCGAAACCGGCGTGCGCGCATGCAACGACTAATGAATGTTGAGGAAGCGAAAGTGGTAAGTCAGGATCGTGGCAAGTGGCAGTCCCTGGTATCTGCGCACCGCTCTGGGAGACAGGCGTGAGTTTATTAAATGTATGTATTTGACCCCATTGTTTGACTGACTGGTCTAGAGGTATCACGTCTGATTACTATGCCGCAGGTCGTGGTTTCCCCTGGGGGGCAGCCGCACTTCTGTACACATGGCCTCAGTCTGACTGTATTTCCACACAACACGTTCACGTACCCTGGTCCCAAACTAAAATACCCTACGCTATGGTATCCAGGCCAGACTGAATTGTAGTTTCATGAGACGCGGCCCAGGTGAGGTACCTTCCCAGTAGTCTCACACACACAAAAACATGGCCCCCGGATCCGACAGACGACGAGCACGCTCATTAAAGCACCCAGTTTGCAAGTCAAATTCCGCAGTTTGGAATTACAATTTTTCGAAGTGAACAAAAAGTGCTCCAGAGGACCGATAAATGTTTAAAGCTGTCAACGATTAAATCAGCAGAGACAGTGGAAACAAAGCAACAGACAAATGCGTTGGTAAAGCATCGTATCGTGAGAGAAACAAAACGTTTCTAGCCAAACGTCGACGATTTGAAATTAAATGATCATTGAATTTTCGCAGTAGCGAAAACCATTCCAAAAACGAATAGTTTTAGGTAGGTATTGTCGAGCCTCTTATAAATAAACTCTATAATTGAAAATAAATAAAAATTCGCATAACAAAACTCGCGCTTTAAACTATTGTTTTGTTTGCGAGTCTACATCACTGTGTCGTCGATATTCATAACATTACTAGTTTCCACTTAGCATTTCTATATTTAGAACTTACCGCCTGTGTGAGCTCGTCTCCAGTCGCCTCAGCAGGCTCCTCCTTGACTTTAGGATAGGAAGCTTCGTCCAGCGAAGCCATCTCCATCTCGCTCACACCACTGGAACTAGCCGACGTGAAACTGGTGCTTGCTCTTTCCCTCTTGACGTCCAAAACCAACTCGTCCTCGAACATAGGAGCCAGGTCGTACACATCATTTTCCAAGTCCAACGGAGTGTTCTCTAGAAGGTACTGCTCCAGGTCTTCTTGCTGTTGCTTCACGTCCAGGTACTCAAGGCTACGTAGCTCTTTGACATCGTCAAGAAACTCGCTGTAGTCTTGCAGATCAGCCATGTTCTGGTTGAACACGGAGTTGGGCTCGCCAATTTCGAATTTCTCCGCCTTTGCAGCGAAGTACGGTACATAATCGTCGATGGCGTTGTCATCGTACAGATCGTCCGCGTCCCTCTCCTTCTTAACGTTAACGTCCAGTATGTGATCATCTTTCTCAGTCTTTATGTGCATTGCGTTAGGCGTCACAAGAAACTCATTTACGTCGAAGGACCTTGACGCTATTTCAGCGAATATGTCAGACTCCGTTCGATTCACGACGAAATCTGGCGAAAGGGTTACGACAGCGTCAACCTGTGGCACTGTCACTTCTGTCTCGACTTCTGGTATGGTCACTTCATCAGACTCTAATGCAACTTCTGGCACTTCCGTTTCCTTTTCAGGTTCGGTCACGTCAGCTTCTAGATTGCTGTCGTTATTTAACGTCACTTCTTGGCTGTCGTCGTCACACAACTTCACTTCCTGGGCGACGTTGTCGTCAGCGGAGACCGTGTCACCGTCCTGCGCCTGCGCACTTTCCGGCTCCGTACCGTCGGCCAGCGGCGGCGCTACTGTCTCGGTCGCCACGTTATTCACTAAATATGTATGAAGTATCGGCCGATTGGACCACATCCGGTCATTGTTGCCGGCGCTGAAGGAATTGGAGTAGCGGCCCAGGGAGTTTAGCTCTTCGAAGAGCTCTCGCTCGTAGTTCACCAGGATGTTGTCCAGGGACTTTGGGTGTACGAAGCGAGGTCTGATCAGGGTCTGTGGCTCGTGGTCGATTGACCAGTCGGTACCGTTGGAGATGTGAGCACCGGCCATTAACCGCTCGCTTTCTATCTCTAAATAGTCTCCAGGGTTTACCTTGAGAAGGCTCAGGATCATCGCTAGGCGAAGCAGCTCGTCACCGTACAGCTTTTTCAACGCGATCATTGTCACTTTTGTACGACGGCGCCTCGTTAAAGTTATTCAGTCTTGCGTTTGGTAGCTTAAAACTTAATTGTTACTTTTGAGCACTATAAATACTGAGATCATTTGAGACCTTGAGGTCGTTTAAGGCTAAAGGCTTTGACTTTGAGTCCGTGGTTGCACGCGTCGCGTCGACTTTGGCTTCCGCTTGCGCTTGTCCGGTGACATCGTGACAAACTGTCACTTGCGACTGTCACTGGCGACCCGCGACGCGCACATCCTGACAGGCACTGTCATCTTTGGGCACAGTTTTTGTTTGAGGCAGAATTTTTAGTGTTCACTTTCAACAGTCACTTATTGATTGTCCGTTTCGTTGGTGCACTGTTATGGGAAGAGAGAACGGGAATTAGGTGAGGTTCCGTGACATTTTAGTAATTTTATTTCAACAGAGTTGTACCATTCACAACTTGTTTTTTTTTTTAAAAACAATTGTAAATTAGGGACCAAAACTGTTTTCCTTTGGATTGTATTGCACACACACAAGTTTGGTTCTAAAATCATTAATATGTCACTCAGATTGTGAAAGCGATAACACTCATTTGATACTGCAACAGTCTCTTGTATTGATCGTATTACTTGCCAAATTACGGAACCCTTCGGCTTCCTATGAAACGTACCAATATTCTGTCTCAGTTAATACAGTCAATTTATTTTATTTTTAATTCTTAGTGCTGGAAAATATTAAACCCAAAATAAATAAAATTAACTTATGTCCTGTGTACATGTTTCTCTCCATGTTGACAATAAGGTATAATTACACAAAATAAAATTATAATATATATATACTTTTTTAAATAAACTTTGTTTAGTTGTTTAGTAAATTTTTCCGCAATAAATTTTGCTCCGACTATTCTTTTCAAAGCTAGTAGTCGATAACCAAATATTTTTTTAATTTACGATTAAGGTATCCTCTATGAAATATCTGCCCGCCTATTACACAACACTGTAAGGGTCAACCATTTTGACGTTTCCGAAGCGTCAAAATAGGAATATTTGAAACAAACGAACAATCAATCAATCATCGGCCCGTACTCATCCATTGCCGGACATAGGCCTCTCCCGCCACTTCCTTCTGTCTTCTGTCTTCGGCCATTCTCATCCAGCCGCTGCCAGCAATCTGCCTCAGATCGTCGGTCCAGCGAGCTGGTGGGCGTCCTACGCTGCGTTTGCCAGATAACGGACTCCACGCAGATAACGGACGGGCGCATACAGTGGACCGGTTACGTAATAGCGACCCTGACAGGTACATCATATTTGGCAATCCGAATTGAACTGTATTTATGTGAAGGTCAGTAGGTGCAATAATTTCGATCGCAATGTGCTAGGCTGTTGCTGCGCAGTAGGGCAATGGGAGAAGGCCCTTACGTGCGTCAAAGCGTACGATTGTTTCAGCCTGACCTCTTGACCCTACGTCGTACTTAACTATTGCTTTATGTAGAATTTTAAACCTCTTTTGAATAAAACTGCTGGAAAAACATGCCAAGCGCAATCGACTAACGAACACAAAAATTCCGTTTGGTATATCGAATATCTAGTACAATTATAGCAATGTTGTTATATAATTTGCTTTTATTGTATTAAACGAGCCTAATCGCGACAAAGAGTTATGAACACTCTGATTCATTAAAAATACTGTGTGAATGTTGTTGGTTTTTTCGGGTTCCGTACCCGAAGGGTGCAAAACGGGACCCTATTACTAAGACTTTACTGTCCGTCTGTCTGTCGGTCCGTCCGTCGTCTGTCTGTCTGTCACCAGGCTGTATCTCATGAACCGTGATAGCTAGGCAGTTGAAATTTTCACAGATCATGTATTTCTGTTGCCGCTATAACAACAAATACCTACTAAAAACAGAATAAAATAAATATTTAAGGCTTTAATAAGGGCTAACTAGCGCCGCCAATGAACAAAAAATCACATCTTATTTCACAATCCGTTTTTGCAAAAAAGTGAACGACAAAAATGTCTGTGTAAACAGCAATTTTTAGAACCTACGGCTTAGAAATCAGGTTCAAGAATCCAGGCTACAATTTCGTTTTTGGCGAAAACGGCCGTTTTTGGCGTAAATGAAATTGTGGACTAGGTTCTTGGCCCCAGTTTCTAAGTTGTAGGTTCTAAAAACAGCTATCACTAATACAGAAAACTCTGTCGTTCACTTTTTTGGAAAAATGGATACAAACGAAGATGTGATTTTTTGTTTATTGCCGGCGCTAGTTAGCCCTTAAGGGGGGACTCCCATACAGCAAACGTGATTTTTTCCCTTTTTTCCTCGATCTTTGTGTCTAATGTTGTATAGATAATGGTACGGAACCCTTCGTGCGCGAGTCCGACTCGCACTTAGCCGGTGCGTTTTTATTTCATTATGTGAATATAATAAACCGCCTGCCGAGCGTGGCGATTATGGCAAAACCCCTCATGGTTATGAAAACCACGAAGGAGGCCTATGTCCTGCAGTGGGCGTCAAATGGCTGATGATTGCTTCAGGCCCCACACTAAGATTAATTATTATATCTAAATAAATATTCTATTTATGTATCTATCTAGGTATATACCTACATTTTATTGGTGGGGTCTAAGGAGTTCGACACACTGAAAGGACGTGGCGCGAGGGCGCGGAAAAGGCGTCGTCTTTCCAATTCACTTTCATACAAAATGTACTGAAGGCACGGGACGAAGGGACCGAGGTCAAGTGTCATAAAAACAGCCCACACATATGAGGGGTGAGGGCGCGGAAAAGACGCGACGCGTTGTATAGAGTTCGCGCCATCGCCCCGTCTCTTCTGTGTGGGCTTCGTCCCGTCCCTTCCGTACATTTTTTTATGAAAGTCAATTGAAGCGCTTTTTACAAGAACAGCCAATGTCCAATTTTGACGAATTTCTGTTTTCGGTTTTTGGCTACACTGTTCAACAAGCTGCATTAGGCTCACTAATCAGTTTTTACAAAACCTTCCTATGTCCACGCTTATTCCATCGAAAAGTTTAGGAAATTTTACAAAAACCACCAAGGTTCGCTTGTAGGACAATCATTTTGGCTAAAAAACACCAAACTTACTCTGGGGACAAAGGTAGTTCTTGTAAAAAGCGCCTCAATTGGAAACCGTCCGTCTTTTCTGCGCCCTCCCCCACGACTTTCCTGCGTGACACTCACCCCCGGTTTCTCGTACACGAACAGTTTTTTAATCTACTGTTAACAGCTGTCAGTTGACCAAAGTGCATAGAAAATAAAACACTGCTAACAACAATAGATTACGAGACCGTTAGTACGCGAAACAAGGGTTTAGTCTATGCGCATGCAAGAAATAATAGTGTTTCACTGGTAGTTCAACTTTGTTCTTTGCATCTACGCAATGAGATGATTTATACAGCGTCCAGTGGCACCTTCACTCACACTGGATGGGTAAAGGGACCACTCAGACGCTGCAGTGCCTGGGACATTGATTCTGAGACGGAGTAGGCTTGCCCAGCACCTATACCATCCTGACACCTTAGTCGGCCGAGCTCACAGAAAAGAAAAGTCAATACGTGCGGAGCGAGTCAAGCCGCGGGTTTCCTGCTAGTTACATCATCATCATCATCATCATCAGCCATTCGACGCGCACTGCAGGACACAGGCCTCCTTCGTGATTTTCATAAACTAGTTTATTACTCACCCAAAAGAATTATAGAATTGAGGCTCAATGAAGGGGTTTTTGTTTATTTTTTTTTATATTTTTAATGGAATCATCCAGCACAGACAGAAATTCTATCCATTCGAGTAATGCTTGTGTAGTGATCACTTACTTGTTAAACGAGGAACATCACATAATCTTAATGAGTTATATTTCATGTTTATCAAGTCATAATAATAAAATTATTTCACGTAATTTGGTTACTTCTGTGATCAATCTTGTGTAAACTCATATTAATAAAGATGTCCTGTATATAACTCGAAAACTACAAAAAATCGCGGAACATACGGGGTGATTCGGGTACCCCTAGAGGTGCTCTATCTCTGGACTTCCGTTTGACACAATTTTTGGAACACCCTGTATATTCATTCTTAGATGCGAAATCCATCATTTGTTCAAGTTATTTGTCGGGCATTAAAGTAAACATTAATTACTGTAGAAATTTCCGATTACCATACCAATGGTGTGGATGTTAGGCATTTATTAATTAAATGATAAAAAAAAACGTACAGACACCTCATCAAACATACTTTAAATTCTGAAACTGCTCGAGAGTAAAATAATGAAATAAAAATAATTGAAGACGGTTCAAAACCAGTTTTAGAATGTCTGATGGCGACTTGGAAAAATTGGATAATTTCAGTCGAAAAATCCTACCCTAATGAAACAGTAGGTAAATTAAGTGCTTATCGCATTATATATGCCGATTCCGTCTTTGCAAATACTGTGATTTCTCAACGCATTAGGAATGTCAGACCAATGAACTAAAATTACAGTTGAATTGTCCATACAATGGCAAAATAGGCTCGGCTCATCAAAAACCAGAAGGGAGCTTATAATAATAGCTTCTCATGATATTTAAAGGAAAAACGTGATAATGTCAAACAGAGAACGAAAACCTCTAAGACAGTCTGTTTTGCATATTTTTCACAACTACCCAAGAAAACATGGGAAACTGCATTTAAAAGTTTAAGCAAAAAACACTAAATAGAACACTTCAAAAAGCAAAAAAATTAGAATTCTGGCACGTTTCACAGTTAGGACTAAAAAAAAACCTTTCGTAATTTCCCGAGAAAAACAAAGCGCTTTGTTTACGTTCGCAAACTAGTTTGGCGCCGCGAGCGTCCGCCCGGACGTTTCTGAACGAACTGCGAAGATACTGGCCACTACACGCGCTGCAACGTATCGACCACCGCCTCAAGACCGTTATATCCTAACACCTTTTTAAGAAAACAGAGATCTTGGAAAATTTGTCACAATCTCTTGCTAGCAAATATGTAAAGATCTCTCAAAACTATGAATTTCAAAGAAGATAGAGGTCACAGACGCCTGGTAGCTAAACTTAGGTCATAGCACGCAAATGCAAGATGCTAACCTTGTACATCATTTCTTTGTCAGGAAAAGTTTTCAGGAAGAGGTGTGTAGAGTTGCGAGATGAACAAAGAAAATTTATTTGTACGAAAATTATTACTTGAGTCAGAATTTCAAGCAAAGCGCCAGCAAATTGTATAAAGTACTTACATAGCACTAGTGAAGAAAAACAAAATGCATTTTATGTGGTATTTTTGGGGTAACCCATCAATGTCATGAATATTTTTAAGTAGGTAATAGAAATGAGTTGAAGACGTTAGAAACAAAAGAAAAAAAAGGATTTAAAATAAGAACGAGCGGCATTTGAATAATAGATTGGTGTCATTCAACTTTATTGTTGCTTAATTTGGTTACGTAGGCGCGAAGGAGGTCGGAGAACTTTTTTAATAAAAAAAAAATATTCGCTGGCAGATCACCAGCAGCGTCAAATTGAGATTCATAATCAAGGGCGATTAGTGTCTTCACCCCGGATGAGCAGATTCAATAAACATTTCATAAAACAGTTGGCTAATAGAATTACTTTTTAGGGTTCGGTGCCCAACGGGACCCTATTACTAAGACTTCACTGTCCGTCTGTCTGTCTGGCTGTACATGAACCGTGATAGCTAGGCAGTTGAAATTTTCACAGATGATGTATTTCTGTTGCCGCTATAACAACAAATACTAAACACTCCTATACAACTTATTATGTGATTTTTTGCGGTTTTTTCTCGATTTTTGTATCTGATGTTGTACAGATAATTGTATCTAATGTTGTATAGCGCGAGTCCGACTCGCACTTGGACGGTTTTTTTATCGTCGAATCTAAATATCGACCCTCTGAAGATGAAATGTCATAAAAACCATTTTTGGTGAAAATGAACTTTGAATGCAGTCTTACTGAGTTTTTCAAGCTCTTTCAACCTCTGTATATTTCGTTTTCTCAATATCGCGTAAAATAATAAGTAGTATGTAGTACATTTTCTTATGGCTTATACTGCAATTATTTTATTGGTTGCAATCCAACTTATTAGTAGGTAGCATTAGTACATTTTTTGCTATAAATCCATTGGATGCAGGTGTATTTGTAGTAGAAGCCATGCTAACTTCTAAACTACCAAATATATTTTAATTTATCTATACCTAATACTCGTATTTATAAATAAGACTCGTCACATTTTTAGTATATGGGTGAATATATGCTATTTGAATTCCAATGGTTCATAGACAAAATTTATGTTAAACTTATTATATTATTGTTTCTGTATGCTTAAACAATAAAGAATATGGTCTTTTATTTGGCCCACATAGTGTATTCACGATAATTGTTTAAGTTAAGGCATTAATAGTCTAAAATAGTTATAAATGTATACTCCTCTGGCCTCCCCCATTACTAGATTATAGTGATTTTATAGCCAGATACTTTAAATACGTATGCCATTATGTTTTTTTTAAATATAATCATATGCTTTTATAAACATTAAAACATATTTTATCAAAATACACTGTAAAAATATTTATTAATATAACAAAAAAATAACTTATTTCCATCTCATGTTACAATAATGTCACTTCATCTGGCGAAACTCAAAGAAGTAAAATTTGACTTAAAACCGCATAGGTATGTTTTTGTCCTTGAACTACGCGCGTACGACGGTGTGAAGTTAGAAGCAAGCTAACGACGTTGAGCAAAACTCCAATAATATGGCGTCAGTTTGCGATTCGCTGTAGGAAAGCGTGTTTGTGCCAGTCGTCGGAGTATTTACTCTGGTAAGTCTATGTTTTTGTATTTTATCGTTACGAAATTGCATACTTGCACAATGCAATGTTTATTGTGCATAGATGTCATGTATTACATTAAACTGTGGTCAGAAAAGCGAGTGATGTTGTTTTTGTAGGTTATGTGTGGTTTTGTCACTTCTCTGGCGTCACTTCTCTGGCAGATTTCATGCCAGATGAAATACATAAGCGCCAGAGAAGTGACGATTTTTTATTTTCGTTAATATTTAATGTTTTAAGGCTTCATTTCATTTGTTCTAGATACTCGAATATAACCAGACATCATGGCGAATGTTAAAAAGAAACAAACAAGATGATACAGGTAATTGAAATTTAAGCCTTAACAAACCATTAATATTAAAAATAAGGTTGCATTTAGAAACTGTAACGACTGAATGTATCTTGTATATTAAAAAATATCCAAATATATATTGTTTAATTTAATATTAGTCCCCTTTCTTAGCTAATAATCAATGGCCTGTCACTTCCCTGCCTTAATTTGTCACTACTCTGCCAATAGTGTCACTCCCCTGGTAACACATTTTCCTCTGGTGCTTATAAAATTAAAAAAAGTGGAAAAATCTTCTGGCCCTCATCATTACAAATTACAAAATAATGTCAAATAGAGAAATAATCAAAATTGAATGGAACAGATTACATTTTCTTCAGGGACACAAAAAAATCAAATAGCATATATTCACCCATATCTGTAATCATTGCATTAATATGGCATTCAAAAGAAAAACGGTATAAGGCATTTTAGTTTTCTTTTCGCTCTCCTCCAAAATTCGTAAAATGGCTTTTACTACATTTGTTTCCCAAAGGGTCGATATAATTTCCAAAAAACACGATTAACAAAAATAAAATACCGAGCAAAGCTCGGTCATCCAGGTACTTAAGTTAATAAATATACTTTCATTGGATTTGCTTGAATGACCCCATAAAGTGGTTCTTCATCATCATCAGCCATTTGACGCCCACTGCAGGACATAGGCCTTCCTCATGGTTTTCATAACCATGAGGGTTTTGCCATAATCGCCACGCTTGGCAGGCGGGTTGGCGATCGCAGTATGCGGTTGGAATCCCAGGAAGACGCTGCTGCCCGTCTCCTGGTAATTGATTTCCGTAGTCGCCTTCTAGGACATCCACGGAAGGAAATGGAGTGACGCTATTCTTAATCCGGCGCCACACGGAAGTGGTTCTTACGGTCGTTTATTAGTTTGTACCAAGAGTCCCTGACCTTACTCTTCGGTCAGATCAGAGCGGCGACTGTTATTCGGTCGTTTATTTTAAAAACCTCATTGAGATGACCTAAAGGCTGTTTTCGGCTTTCGCTGCTGTGGAACTTTGCCAGGCAAAGCTAACCACGGTCCCTGGACTCTGGTTTCTATGCCCTATCTTAGAAATCACAGATCATGGGAAACTGGTGGCAGAATCATGTAAAGAGGTCGATGCAGTTCCATCAGTTTTTCTTTGTTTCATAAGAAAATTGGGCGGTCTTGTTTCAAATAGTATTGAAAGTGAAAAGTGAATATGAAAGTGACCTTTCTTTAGATAACATAAGATAGTCATTTATTAAATTGCCACAACACACAAAGATATTACAATTGACAGGCAAAGCATGCTTACAGTCTATGCAAATAACAATAAAACAACACTTATAATAAATACAAATAAGGAGGGGATTTGCCCTGTAAGGAAGTGGGTACATGCACACCTGTAATTTGGCTGTGTTATTCACTTTCACTTAAATTGTATTGAGTCAGAATAGCATAATATTTAGCTTACTTATCAGTCGCTTAAGGGCCAAGTTTTCAATAGTCCAATAAAACTTAACTGGAGAATAGATTGCATGCTATCACCGTCTTAATCATACAAGACAGTGATAACATCAGTTTTATTCTCCAGTTAAGTTATATCTGACTATTGAAAAATCCGGTCTAAGTTGGTTTTTAAAATATTTATTTTATTTTATTTAATAAGGCACACCAACAGCATACATACAGAACATAGTAAACTCGTGTTATATAAAAATATATAATTACGTAGATATATTTGTAAAAATATTAAACTTTGGCCGTTGCATCTACGTAATGACATGATTTATGCAGCGTCCGAGGCTGTCAGAGTCAGAGGCCTTAGGGCGGCTTGACAACTTCTGACAGTAGACGAGCCACTAGTCTACAAGCCTCCACCAATCCGGACTTGGCCCCCGTGGTGGAGTATGGCCTATACCTTCCTCAGGGAAGAGACCCGTGCCCCTCGGTGGGGACATAATGGGTTGATGATGAATGATGATGATGCAGCGTCCAGTGGCACCTTCACCCACACTAGATGGGTGAAGGGACCACTCGGACGCTATAGTGCCTTGGACATTGTTTTTTAGATGGAGTAGGATTGCCCAGCACCTATAGCATCCTGACAGCATAATCGGCCTAGCCCACAGGAAAGACAAGTCAATACGTGCGGAGCCAACCAAGCCGCGGGTTTCCTCGGGATGTTTTCCTACACGTGTGGTATATTAAAAATATTAAACAGACTCACTAAGAGACATGACAAAGAACATTCAAGAAAAACACACACCAAAACGGAGAGTTTGACGATTATCTCATTGATTATCATCAACAAATTTATATTTTATCTTGACAAAATGTATATGGGACGTCTCTGGAGGTCACTCTTTCTAACAAAAAAAAATTAAACCGGACCACGTGGTAAGGAATTGTCGCTGAAAATACACAAAAATATCCTACTTTTTCTGATGTGGGTTAATGAAAATAAATTAGCAATAAGGGCGCCAATTGTATCTTATCTTTTGTCATTGCTGTTTCTGTAACATTTTTTCCGGTATACAATAAAGAATATTCTTATCTTATCTTGTCAGTACTATACATGATTCTGTAACTACAGAAACAACATTTAATAAGGCAATCTCTTTTTGAAGTTTAAACTCGCTGATTATGATTTATATGTTTATTTATCGGAATAGTTCAGCTAGTGAAGGAAAGTTGCCTACATCACTATAATTCTTATTAATATATACAGTGTTGATATTTTACATTTTACATCCAAAACTCAACTGTGACGGGGTGTGACCGGACATTGTGACGGGTGTGACGAGTACACTATGCACAAAATAGGTTAAAATATTATAAAATTTTGGTAATTATTATAGATAATAGAATGTATTCACTTTTACTTGGTATGTTTAATATAATCAAATTTAACTAAAAGAAATATTGCAAATAATTTGTGGTATCGAGTACCGTGGAATGAAAGATAACCAGGTAACCAGGCAAGGAGATCACAAACACGGAAATACACCCAGACTTTAGTACGAAGCAAGTACGTCGGCCTCCAGTGGGAGTCGAACCCACGACCTTTGTTTTAGTAGTCAAGCGTGTTAACCGCCATACCAACGAGGCAGATAGTCGAACGAAAACGTTTGGCACGCGTAGGACCGAGAGCTCTATTTTTGAATCACTCGTATCGCATCGAGCGCTCGATTTCTACTGATTTTCGTTCGACATCTGAAATTCCGTATTTTTTAATCACTCGACTGCAACGAATGGTCCTTACCACTCGTCTCGCATGGCGATCGGTAGATTAATTGTCAAAAAACGATTTCGACATTTCGTTAGAACAAACACAAACCAAAATGACAGTAGTGTTTTGTTTGTAACAAAAGACAAAGATTTTTTATTTAAACAGCCAATAAAACAAAGTATTACGTTCCGTTTCTGTTACGGTAGTTTCCGGTTTTTTTAATTTCTGCGTGGAATGGATAAAATACAATACTTCAAATTGTACTGGCAACACTTCAGGCGAACGATTCAAAAATACGGAAAAACGACATCATGCGACTTAGAAGACGAGTGTGACTTAAGTCGCATTCGACGATACAATTTCATACGAGTGATTCAAAAATAGGTCTCCGAGTCACTTTCGCTCCACAATAGAGATGTTGCGATAAAAAAACTGCTTTCACGCAGATTTTTGCCAACTTTCTAATAATTCTTCCTTCATCGCCAAGATCAAGGGCAGTTAATTTTCAAGAAATGGCAAATAACACTTGGAGAGATTGTGGGGTTTGCCACCAGTGTCTCGTATTAACGTCTGGAGGTATTGTTACCTGTGCCTTGTTGGCCTTTATTGCAAAATTGCGTTTTATCGTACTTTAAAATGGCGGTGGAAGCCGACGCCTCTGATACAGTGGAATTAAAAACTTGAATATTTATTTACTAAAAATAAAAATAAAAAAATATATATATATACGCGTCGAATTGATAACCTCCTCCTTTTTTGAAGTCGGTTAAAAACTAGAATATTTATTTACTAAAAACTAGAATATTTATTTACCCACGGACTATCCTTGTATTCAGATAAACCAGATTTATTTATTGTACCCGCAAAGTTAATTAGTAAGAAAAAATTGTACCTCTTCTTTCATCAATAATTTTTTTATGAGAACTAACAAGCTGACTCGGCAAACGTTATTTTGCCATATTAATTGAGACCGTCAGCGCAAAAGTGGCCTAAGCTCAACATAGTTAGTATGGAGATAATGAGCTATTCATAGTAAGTATACATTTTCCGTGCTTCGCAAGGCACGTTAAGCTGTTGGTGCCGGCTGCCGTCGATAGATGGCAGTCGTTAAGCCAAGTTAGAGGCCTTAGGGCGGCTTGACAACTTCTGACAGTAGACGAGCCACTAGTCTACAAGCCTCCACCAATCCGGACTTGGCCCCCGTGGTGGAGTATGGCCTATACCTTCCTCAGGGAAGAGACCCGTGCCCCTCGGTGGGGACATAATGGGTTGATGATGATAAATACATTTTCATGAGTTGAATACATAGTCTGCTTCGTAGGCAAAAACAATACGCGCAAAAATAATGTCTACAACGCGATCTATCTGTTGGATCCATGGGTGAAACTAGGGATAGGCCGGTTTTGAATCAAAAATCAAAAAAAATCTTTTAAATAAATTGCAGTAGATAAGTACGTATATGAAAAATAGTTCAATTAGCCAACGGCCTTTTCTCAGACCTACCGAAAATATACAGAAAAAAATATCATAAAAATCGGCGAAGCCGTTTCGGAGGAGTTCGATAACAAACACTGTGACACGAGATTTATATATATTACATAGAATACTACCACACAACACTATCACTTGTCGTGGACCCAAACTAGGATACCCTGTGCTATGGTAACCAGACTTCATCATCATCATCATCATCATTCAGCCACAAGAAGTCCACTGCTGGACATAGGCCTCCTCCATGGATTTCCAAAAAGACCGGTTGGAAGCGGCCTGCATCCAGCGCCTTCCTGCCAGACAAGGACGTCACACATAAACATGAAAATACACCCAGACTGAGGCCATTTGCACAAATCACGTACATTGGCCTCCAGTGGGAATCGAATCCACGGCCTCTGTCTACGCTGTGAATTAAAACGCTCTGTTTCAGTTGCTTTTTCATGCACTGGCCAACTGACAGCTTTAACTGACTTTTCGTGTACGAGAAACCGGGGGTCTTAACTCTTTGGTATCTGATCTCGAGGCAGAAATTAACACCTTCTAGTTTGTTTCTAGGGTTCTGCACATTTGATGAGAAACTGAATCTTGTGTCTATGTGAAGGAATAAAAATACAAACATCTACATACATACATAAACTTACGCCTGTATCCAAGAGAGGTAGGCAGAGACCAGGGACTGCCACTTGCCACGATCCTGACAGATTACTTTCGCTTCCTCAACATTCATTAGTCGTTGCATGCACGCACGGCGGTTTCGGTAGGTACTTTTTTTTCTTGCCCTTTGCTAAAACATCCCCTAGTTCTTTGGTGAAATACAAACATGTTGTTGTTTTGGTTTAATTGTTTTTTATTTCTTAAAACCTATTTAGAGGCTAAAAATTCCACCCATGCCGGGACTTGAACCCGCGACCTCTGGCTAACTGTGCCAGAGCTCTCCCAACAGAGCTACTGGGCAAATCCAGGTGCATCGGCGAAATTTCGAGCCTCTACAAACTTCTCTGTATTACGTACAGGCAGCGACCTCTGGCCGAAGCAATTTACATCACTTGCTAAATTGCTTGATGATGTTTGTTCATGTTTGTGATGGCCTTGCCTGGTTACCATGGCACTGGGTATCCTAGTTTAGGACTACAATATGTGATTGTGTTGTGTGAAAGTTATTTATTGTACCCATTTGAAGTTATTTACTTTATTTCATGTTCTAGGAAGATTAGAAGTTTGCTTTGCAAATCTTTAAATCAACATTTGGTTGAGACAATTGGCTTATCGAATTGGTTGAGACCTTTTTACTGAGTACTCTAATTTCTTTCAGACAACCGTACAATCCGGAAGACATCTATGTTTAGCTGCGAAACAAACACAGATAGTCAGTTAGACCTGTGATTTCCACACTTAAGCCTCATACTTAGGCCACATTGTACGTAGCAAGCGCCGAGGTATGTGAACACTTCAGACACTAGTTTCAGAAATAGTTTCCTCACGATGTTTTCCTTCACAATGTGTTCGAATGTCAGTGAGCTTTTTATGTCATGTACTCTGCTGTACAATAATAGTATATTTTGCAATTAGTGAATAAAGGACGGATTTAAAGCGAGGGCCATAGATGAATCACGGCCAAGTGAAGGATTCTAACGACTGTATCACGACCGTAGGGACCGATTCGTGATGATTAGAATCCTGAGCGACGCGAGTGATTCATGGCTCTCAATGTAAATCCGTACTTTATTCAAGAGTTGCATACTATACTTTATACCATGAGTACAAGAAAAAGAAATAATTTAAGCGAAAATAGACATTTAATGAAGAAAAAAAGGAAGGTTAAATTATTTAAAATGCACATTAAAATTGGAACCATTACTAAAATTAAGAGTATTTTGTTTCTGTAATGGCAGTAAAGAACACACTACAATTTTTATTCTAATGCTAAAAACTCCTTGTCGCAAATATCGACCAATCAAATCTCGAGGAGTTATTTGCACAAAGAGTTTGTATGTCGAGTATTCTTTGCGCAAGGAGTTTGTATCGAGTATTTTTTGCTCAAGGAGGTTGTATAAGCATTGAGATGGAGGTCGAATATATTAGCGTGTTCTAAATTCAAACACCAAAATTGTGATTAAATAGTACATTGTGTCTCAAGGGAGCAAAATGATATATTTACGGCGAGGGCGGTATATTGAATCTTGAGCGTAGCGAGGGATTCAAGTGTTTACGCCCAAGACGGAAATAATTTTGCTACCGAGTGACACATACTGCTTTTCACACCTGCTATAAGGAAAATTATGTATGTGCCGTGGAAGACAATTATGATCGATTGCAACAAAATAAAAATCGAATTGGAATTACATTTTGTGAAAATCTGCACACGGATCATGCTGAGGGCAATAAAAATAAACTATAATATCAGGGAAGAAAAGTACAACTTTGATCCCTCATTTGAGGGAATCAAGGGATCTTTTCTGAATAGCAGGTGTGAAAAGGTCTTTTTATTCACTGTTTTTAGTGAAAAAAATAAGCTTTTTAGAGTGGGAATGGTACAAAGAATATTCTTATCTTATCATCTAATATTCCATGTTAATTCTAGAAAAATAATGTCCACGTCCGCGGGACCTTGAACCTCGCGACTGACTGGTGGGACGTGAAAAAAAAAAAACATCACTATGATGACATCGTAACGCAGTGCGATCGAGAGCATCCTACTATCCTACTACTAATATTATAAATGTGAAAGTTTGTGAAGATGTTTGGATGTTTGTTACTCAATCACGCAATAACGGCTGAACGGATTTACATGAAACTAGGCGTACAGATAGACAAAGACCTGAATATAGCATACTTCATATCCCGGTAATGCGTTTCCATGGGAAATTTTTTACTTTAAGTTTAAAATAGTTGGGGTTGTGCGAGTTAACGTTGTGTTTTAAAAATAGATGGCGCTGTGCAAGAATCGTATAAACGGATTCTGTGGCGGTACGAAGTTCGCCCGGACAGCTAGTATTATATAAAAAAACATTGTAAACCTTGCATGGCAAGAAAATTACTGTTTCTTTCTTTTAATAGTGCATGCAAAAATTGTTGTTGTGAAGCGACTCTACAGCATGATTGTGAACTCTTTAGCAATATCTTGAGGAAATCAATTACGAGGAGACGGGCAGCAGCGTCTTCCTGAGATTCCAACCACATACTGCGATCGCCAACCCGTCTGCCAAGCGTGGCGATTATGGCAAAACCCCTCATGGTTATGAAAACTACGAAGGACGCCTATGTCCTGCAGTGGTCGTAAAATGGCTGATGATGCTGATGATCTTGAGGGAATGTTCGTTTCATTACGACAAACAAATAAAGAGTTTAAATAATCTGAAGTTACGTCTTTTCTTCTACCACAGACTATTTAAACTGCCTCTGAGGAGTGTTTTAAGTGGTTTAAGAGTCTGCCGTCCGATATGCGAGAACAAATGAAACAATGTCTTCTTAAAAACGGTGAACGAATTCGATGTCACCCTGTAGGGTGTAATTACACACAGAGCCAGGTCATCTGAAAATACTGGCAATTAAGACAAAAATACCAACAAAATGTCTGCAAGGAAGACGGACGCAAGGCCTGAGTACGCGGTGACCCCATATTTTAATAAAATATCACAATCTTGCGCTAATTCTGTCACAATTCGCGGGATTGTATTTTTGGCGGGCCTCGCGCCGCTGTTTCGCTGCGCTTTATTTAAATTAATTTAATAATCACACTGTGTGCCAGTGTGCGTTTAAAGGTTCCGGAACTAAAATTACACGGCCCTTGGTTTAACGTCAAATGTCTATAAGGGTCTGTGATGTTTTACCTACAATTCTTAAGCAACATTTGTCAATGCTTCATTTTACAAACTATTGTTTTAACACTGACGTCTAAATACATATTAGTTTCTGTCTTTTTCAAAATATTCAATAAAAACACGTAAAATTCAAGAAAATTCCCTTTGAAAATCCATAACTTTCCTCCATTTCATCCGTTTTCCCTCCAAACCGTTAACATTGCGGGCCACCCCCGATTTTTAAGATTCATTCGACAAGCAGTAATTTTGAATATGGATTATTTATTATAATGTTCAAAAGGCAAACTTTCATGTCAACATTTCACAGACAAAAAATTATGCATTTTCCAATACCAATTTAATTCGCTTTTTAAAGTAACCTATACTCCATTCCACGAAACGAGCTCCCAAAGAACATCTTCCATGTGCGCGCCCATTGGTTAATGCGAGTGACCTTCAATAGCCACTGCATCGGACCGTCTTCGCTTATTGTTTCGCTTATCTCTAGCCGCGCGCATTGACCAATGAGACACGAGTATTTTGTTCCCCAGGAGTTCGAGTCGTGGAGCGGAGTATATATGAAACTAATTTCGCTTTAACCCGCTAAGCCCTGGAGGTAAAACTCAATCTTCTAAAACTACGTAGGTAATAAAAAAAAAATTGTCTAAATTTTTTATGAAAATATATGGGACCTCATCATCGTGATGGCCCTACAACTGATGATTTTCCAGATTTCCTACTTTAAGATCATTGGGTGAAAATATACGTCATATGTATCTATAGGACGGTTAGAAGCACTTATTGGTAAAAAATTCAAAAGCCTAACCCAACCTAACCTACTGTTCCCGGGTTAGCATGATTTTTTAATCCGGGGCGGCTTCACCCCCGGTCCCCCCTCTAGCTAAGGCAAGAAATAGCATCTCAAGTACTAACTCGCCTATAATAACCTATTATGGCATGGCAACAACAAATGGTGACAAAAACCTTGAAACCGGTTCCAAGTCTGTCTCTTTACTACGATACTGCGACTAGTTGTCCTCACCTTACGACAGCCTTGTTTGGTTTGAGCCTATAGGTGGTAGACTTTGTACCAGCCGATATGGGATTCAATGGGGAACTTGACACAAACTTAAGATTGAAGTGGCATTACGTACGTTATGTACGTAGAGTCGTACAAAGCTCGCAGTTGCCTAATTATAGTAGATTTAAAAATCGGCCGAGTGGGAGTTGGACTCGCGCACGAAGGGTTCAATACCACTATCTATACAACATTAGACACAAAGATCGAGAAAAAACGGCAAAAAATCACGTTTGTTGTATGGGGGTCCCCCTTAAATATTTATTTTTGAAGCGATTATAGAACGAAATATTCTGTGAATATTTCAAGCGTTGCTGTTGCTGTTATTAATATCAGACAAAAAACAGCAAAAACATTACGTTTGTTGTATGAGAGGCCCCCTTAAATATTTATCTTATTCTATTTTTAATATTTGGTGTTCTAGCGGCTACAAAAATACATCATCTGTGAAAATTTCAACTGCCTAGCTATCACGGTTCATGAGATACAGCCCGGTGACAGACAGATAGACGGACAGACAGACGGACAGTGAAGTCTTAGTAATAGGATCCCTTTTGACACCCCTTGGGTACGGAACCCTAAAAACTGGCTAAGTGCGCGTCTGGCCACTCGGAATTTTTGACATAAGAATACATTTCTTATCTTATCTATTTAGTACAAGGTCCGTGATCCTAACATGATTGAAAGATTTGTATAACACTTTAAAAACGATCAGTGAAAATAACCGCCCAAGTGCGTGTTGGGCCAAGCGCATTGTAGGGTGCCGTAGTGGGTTTTTAACCTGCTTTACAGAACTAATAACTTCATCGAAGTCATTTTCAATGGAATTTTTAGGAATTTTTCTTTTTATAAGTTGGTCTCATATTGCTCGTTAACTTGTAAAGCCTATATGACGTGATAGAGGTTTACTAATGTATTGCCAAAAATCGTTTCCCAAAGTATTACTTCCCAAACTATTTTCCGCAAATTATCACTTGGCAAAAAAACATTTCTCAAAACAACTTAAAGCAAATAAACAGTTAGCAAAAGTTATTATGGCAAGTAATTGTTTACCAAATAAATACTTGGTCAAAATTCATTTTACCAAGCATTATTCAGTCAAAAGTATCGTTTGGCAAAAACGGCGGTATCCCACGTTTTGCCATATCATAATGTAGGGTACCTATGACTTTTCCATGCACCAACCTTGTTTAAGTTTGACACAAAACTAAGTTTTTTAGTGAAATATTTTTTTTCGCTTTTATATAAAAAAAAAGAACTAACACCCGAAGTTTCAGGATCCTGGAACTTCGAACCTATTTTTGCTTATGTGTACTAACCTAACAAACAAAATGCGAAATATAAATTTAATCAAACAATTATTTGCTATATAACACTTGCCAAAACAAAACGTTAGCATAATAAACGTTTGTCTTAATAAAACTTGACGCAGTAAAATTATGCGAAATGATAATTTGACCAAATGAATAAAATGCGAAATGAAAACTTGCTAAAGTTTCATTTGGGAAATGAAACTGATGCCATAAGTTTATTGGGAAGTAAAATTTGGCGAAAAATACTTTGGCTAAACGGCGGTATCCCCGTGATAGATTTCCTTTTAATTTCATTAAAGCTTCATATTTCGGAAACAGACATACACATACATACATAGACTCACGCCTGTATCCCAGAGGGGTAGGCAGAGACCAGGGACTGCCACATGCCACGATCCTGACATATCACTTTCGCTTCCTAATTGCGAATGTCGCGTTGGTTTGGACATGTGGAGAGGATGAAGGAAGAAAGATTGACGAAACAAATTATCGAGCGAATGTGCGTGAAAGGGCCGGTAAGGGACGAATCAGGCGGACATATTCGACCAAATAGGGGATTTATGGGCATGGGCAAGATAAAAAGTACCCGAAACCGGCGTGCATGCATGCAACGACTGATGAATGTTGAGGTAGGGAAACTGATATTTCGCAAAAGGATCCCTAAACAAAAAACCGGACAAGTGCGAGTCAGACTCGCCCACCGAGGGTTCCGTACAAATTTGTATGTAAGTACTTGCATATTATAAATAGTTCAGGAATCGAGTCTCGCACTTTTTTCAGAGCTTTTTCCGAACTTAAAAGAGAATTTTTTTAATGATTTAATGACAAATGTATAGTTTTCAGATTTTCCCCTGTACTTGTAGTAAGTATAAGACGATAGAACTTGCCAAACTTCATAGTTCTAGGTCAACGAATGAATTTAGATTCCCTTGAGTGTTGAAATAGATACACGTTTTTGCAGCATACACGGCCGTATCTTTCTTTTTTGCGTTAACTAAGATGTTTGATTTTTTCACAACTTCAAAGGACTGTTGACCTGGTTTTAATTTCAACTCGATACCTTCACGCGCAAGATAGAAGGTCTTGACACCCAGACGGACGAACGGACAACAAGGTGATCCTATAAGGGTTCCGTTTTATTCCTTTTGAGGTACGGAGCTCTAAAAATTGTTTTATTACACTCACAATATTTTTAAATGACTAATCCAACGTAACCCCACACTATGGTACAGGCGAGAAAATTGCATCCCTAATTACTTAAGTGTAAGAGATGCCCTACATTTTTTTTTTAAAGATTGTATATGTTACAGTCATAGTGATTAAATAGCTATTATACATAATGACTGGTCATTATATATAAAAGCCAAATTCACTAGACAAAGTAATAAATTATTATGCTAACGTTTTATTTTGGCAAGTGTTATATAGCAAATAATTGTTTGATTAAATTTATATTTCGCATTTTGTTTGTTAGGTCAGTACACATAAGCAAAAATAGGATCGAAGGATAAAAATTCGGGTGTTAGTTCTTTTTTTTTTATATAAAAGCGAAAAAAAATATTTCACTAAAAAACTTAGTTTTGTGTCAAACTTAAACAAGATTGGTGCATGGAAAAGTCATAGGTACCCTACATTATGATATGGCAAAACGTGGGATACCGTTAATTTACCGGATTTTGTGTTAATTATCACTTTATCTAAACTGAGTAGACATTATATATAATGACTAGACAATATAGGTATATAATATCCAGATTTATTACTTTGGCTGTAACATCTATACTGTTCTGCCGGCGTAATTAATATGTAGACATGTCTATACATATTAATGCATGTGTGGCAGTCCCTGGTCTCTGCCTACCCCTCTGGGATACAGGCATGAGTTTGTGTATGTCTATACCAAATTTCAGCTTTATAGTACTTGTCGTTTCTGTGCTATGTATTGCGTGAAATAAAGAGTATTAATCTAATCTAATCTAACTCGTTACGCCCGCGCCCTAGTGTTACTGCATGGAGCCCCTTAAGTTTAAATATCATCTGTAAATACTTGTGGTATGCAATAAAATATTGAGTCTTGAGGTAGTAGTCTGGTAACACTGTTGGCAAAAAAAAGTGCTTGCGACGCGCAAAAATAAACAAACAATGACCTCATTCAACGAATCGTCGTTAGGCAATCGGACGTAAATACTGTAACGTAGTCCACACGATTTCTGCTCCTGTAATCATCACCATCCGTTCCTAATATCCTTCATCAGGGACATTTATGTCCCTGACAAAAGGGTATGTTTTTAAACTTTGATGGATCACATCAGCATTGAGACAATCCGCCAAAGGACTAAGGTGACTGATACAGCCTATAGGATTAGCAAGCTGAAGTGGCAGTGGGCTGGTCACATATGCCGAAGAACCGATGATCGACGGGGTGGAAAGGTTATTGAGTGGAGACCACGAACTGGCCAACGCAGTGCAGGACACCCACCAGCTCGCTAGACCGACGATCTAAGACAGACAGCTGGCGGCGGCTGGATGAGGATGGTCGCAAAGTGGCGTGGCTCAGAGAGGCCTACATCCAGCAGTGGACGATTACGGGCCGATTGATTAAAATAAGAAAGTGAACGCAGAAAGCCGCGCAAAGAAAATGCACCGAAACGTGAACCAATCACGGCGGAGCTGCGCGTGCGCAATCTACGCACAACAAACAGGGTCAATGTCACCGGCTGCCACGGTGAGCACACGTTTGACTCACTCGTCGACGTTTACGACTACACTTAGGATTATTTGTGTAAGCTTAATAACTGCACATGGCACTCCGGCATGGCGTGGACGTGGAACTTTCTCAATATATTATGGTGTTTTGGAACTAAAACTATCGTAATTCGTATGCGATTACCAATTTAATTATTACCATTGCGAAGTAATTCAATTGGAAATCTACTTTTGGTATCCACGATACAAGTTTGCTTAGTGTGGGGCCAGCCAGAGTAAAACTCACTGTACAATTTTGAACAACCTACTCTTATTATTGCAATAAGCCAACCTGAGCTATGTCAATCTGCTATGTAAAATATTTTTGCTGAAATAAATATTTTTTGTTTTTAGGGTTCCGTACCCGAAGGGTGCCAAACGGGACCCTTTTACTAAGACTCCGCTGTCCGTCCATCCATCTGTCACCAGACTGTATCTCATGAACCGTGATAATGTCGTATATTGAATTAAATGATATTAATAACGGAAACAGGTAGACGCTTAAAATATATTCAAATGTATAGATAATGGTACGGAACCCTTCTTGCGCGAGTCCGACTCGCACTTGGCCGGTTTTCTTTATTGGTGGCGCTAGTTAGCACAGGTAGCCCCTTAAGTTTAATTCAATATTCGACATTATCACGGTTCATGAGATACAGTCTGGTGACAGATGGATGGACGGACAAACGGACAGCGGAGTCTTAGTAATAGGGTCCCTTACGCTTTGTGTACGGAACCCTAAAAATCAGAATGTTTTTATTCCAAGTAACACAGAAACTGTTACTTAATGAACGTTACCGGTTAAACTAGGTTTCCATTACTAAATCTAGATAATTTTGGAGATTAAAATGAAAAAAAAAAAACTCCAAACTTACGGTATTATTTATAAAAACTCGATCCCTTAAAACACTTCAAAAACGCCGATTGTAATAGTCTGTGATGGAGATTTTACAAGTACAAGATGCAGCCACAGATTAAATAGACAAAGTTTCAGATTGGTTTTAGAGGAATCGTGTTTAATTAACTTAATTTACCATCCTTAAAATCATACCTTCTCGATACGATTCTGCAAAAAAAGAACGTAATAAATGTCCCAAGCCTAGTCCAAGAAGTATAAAGTATCGTATAAGTATAATAGTTTTACCCCAACAAAATAAGTCCGTTTTAGCGGAAATCGATTGGAGTTGCAATTATCAATAAAATCAAAGCCCGCGACTTCGTTCGCGTGGAAATTTTGATATGTACTTTTCCGGGATAAAATATATCCTAATCCAGACTGTAATTTATTTCTGTTCAAAATTTCATCCGGCTCCGTTCAGCCGTTTTTGCGTGAAAGCGTAACAAACATCCAAACATACATACAAACTTTCGCGTTTATAATAGGTATTACTAAGAATAACACACAAACTGTGACCTAATGAACGTTACAAGTTAAATTATTGGACCTTATCGATTTAACGGAACCCTTGGCGCGCGAGAGCGCCTCGCACTTGGCCACTAACACTTTAACACTAGGAGTTACGTCGAGGCGCAGATTTGTGAGCAAACAGCCAATGTCTCGGACGTTGGAGCATCGACCCGGCTGACAAATAAAGCGAGCGCAAGGTCGGGCGTTCTATTTTTAAGAAATCGTGAAAAAATTGGCGGGAACGCGTTTTTGGACGTTAAAAGGACGTATAACGTTAACATAAACATTTCAAAAAAGTTCCAGCTAAATCGCTAATAAATGCATTCGCAGATTCTTTATCTGTGGATATAATTGTCCAAAATTTTTTTTTTTTTGCTGGAACTACGAGACTATTGTAAGTAATTGTTTATCGTGAAGTCTGCGATATTTTTCGCCGAACATAACATGCCGTATCAGCCCTTGTATCACGTAACTTTCCATTCTATCGGGTTAAGCATTTAGACGACTCCAAAGTGTCAAAATATGTATGCATTTAACAGTTCGGAGTAGGCCGGATCAGACAACTCCATCCATACAGCGGAGGATTTACGTGGTCACACCCTTGATATTAATATTTATACAACATTAAACAAAGATCGAATTTGAGAACAGCGCCACGCCATCTATAGAAACCAACAAGAAGCGTTTAACATTGACATTTAACGACATGACATCGGCGCTGTGAAGGTTACATAGATGGCCGCTAGATGGCGAGCGCTGTCTTTAGACAACGTTTGTTGTATAAGAGCCCTCCTCAAATATTTATTTTATTCTGTTTTTAGTATTTTTTGCAACAGGATTACATCATCTGTGAAAATTTCATAGCTATCACGGTTCCTGAGATACAGCCTGGTGACAGACAGACAGACAGACGGATAGTGGTCTTATTAATAGGGTCCCGTTGGGCACCCTTCGGGTACGGAACCCTAAAAAGTAACATTTTGAAAATAAATGACCACCGCGAAGTTCCTCTGATACGTAAACAATAACAAGTCCGGCCCTTCCATCACGTAACTATTAATGTCTTTTTATTTATAAATTTTTATTTATTATAACTTCATAGACAGCCTATATACGTCCCTCTGTAGGGCACAGGCCTCTCAGGGAGAGAGTATTAGCTTAATCAGCACGCTTGCCCACCGCGGGTTGGTGAATTCAAGCGCTGAGGTATGTGAATAGCTCAGACCTCAGGTTTTCTCACGATGTTTTCCTTCACGGTTAGCCAGTGGTATTGCTACTATAACTTCGCAAATGTACGTAACTTTGTCAAATACTTATACTTTACAAAATATCTTACAAAAATAAAATACTTATAATCTGGAAGAGCAACTAAACATATTAAGACGAAAAATATTTTTACCGCGAATAGCACGCGCAGCAGACTCCCCCAAACCCAACACAAACAAACTCTAATAGTAGCACCCCCCAGTAGATGATAATATGTCGTGTCGTTACGGCTATGTACCTATAATGTAAAACCGGCCAACACCCGCCGCAAATGCGAGCATGTCTTGCGGTTACTTCAGGGTTGCCCGGTGAATGCTCTCGAAGAAGACTAAATAGGAATTAGCAAGTGATACGTGAAATGCTCGTAACATTGTTATTTCGGCGCTAGATAAGATAGTCTCGCCAGATTTCTTTGTTTTGACAATTTGCGTCGTTTTAAAGGGCAACTTGGAGGGCAACGACTATTGCGTGCTCCTCAAGATACCAGAATTTCCGGAAAATGGCGGGTGGGGCTGTGTCGGGTTACACGGCCGTTGGTTTAACGAGAAACGTCTATAGGTGAGCGTTAATTTTTGGCTGAAACTTCTCAATGTGTTACGCGGCACTGGCGCCATCTAGCGGCACGACTCAAGAGGGTCTGAGTAATGACTATTGTGCTCTACTCAACGATATATAAATGAGTTGCATGCAACACGTTGTTACAGAGTCACAGTCGTCGCCGAGGCGACATGTTTTCGTTGCATGCCGTTTTAGCAAGTGACCCCGTACCCGTACTGCAGAACAGAAAGACGTTTCACGTCAAAATGGGAAAAGTGAAATTTGGGGGTGGGCACCCTTGGCGATTTGGGGAAAACGGATTAAAACTTCTTGATAGTGGCTAGCAAAGGGGGAAGCGTTTTAGTAGAATGCTGGCCTGACATTCGCGAGGTCGCGAGTTCGAATCCCGGCATGTGCCAATGACTTTATTTTCTAAGTTACCTACGTACATTTGCATAGCAATACCACTCGCTAACGGTGAAGGAAAATATCGTGAGAAATGCACAATTGCTGAGGGCGGTACAAAGTTCGCCGGGCCAGCCAGTCAGTAATAACTTATAAGTAGGATCTTTGTTGGACGATTTATGAAACATCTAGTTGATATTTCCGCACTAACCATTGTACGTAGCAAATGCTGAATAAATACCTCAGACGCGAGACGCTAGGGTTTCCTTAAATTAGTTTCCTTCACAGTCAGTGAGACGTATACGTAAGCAGCCTATTTACGTTCCACTGTAGGGCACAGGCCTTCTCTCAGGGAGAGAGTATGGGCTTAATCACCACGCGTGCCCACCGCGGGTTGGCGATTTCAAGCGCTGAGGTGTGTGAATAGCTCAGACACTCAGGTTACCTCAAGATGTTTTCCTTCACCGTTAGCGAATGGTATTGCTACTATAACTTCACAGATGTACGTAAATTAGAAAACCAAGTCATGCATGGGTCTCTCGCTTCCGAGTCGGATGTTCTACCCAGTGTAAATTGAGCTAGTGTAAATTGAGAAATATACGCAATTTAGAAAACAAAGCCGTTGGTGCATGCCGGGATTCGAACCCACAGCCTCCCGAATGTGAGGCCAGTGTTCTACCTATGTGCTGACACCAAATTTCATCTATGTGACATAGCAGCATCACATTCCCTGGCAAATTTATTATCAAGGATAGATATTGTAAGCTTTTAACATGTGGAGTCTATTTTTAAGCTGCATCCACATGGCTGGTACGCATCGGACGAGCGCAAGTAAAAACGCAGTGCTCGTTGGCACATGCTAATAGAAAGTGCACGCTTCTGCACTAAATATATATCAGAATCTCTGTTGTATTTTCTACAATGTTAACATTGGTTGATTGATCAACCCTTTGTAAAATGACGTTTGTGCAATAAAGGAGGGCTTTTCAAAGCGTCATTACAAAAAAAAATACAGTACCGCAAGTTACCGATAGATGGTGCTGATGGCACATAACATGTCAAAATTGACATGACATTAGTGTTCCTTCTCTGTGGTTACTGTCACGTTGCTCTCTTGTTTCGATGACGAGAGCAGAGATGTTTAGATTATCACAGATTAACAACGATGTATAACATTTAAAACGTATAATGACATTTGTTCTCCTTGCAGCGCCATCTAGTTTTTTTAATGGAACTCAACTGACAGCCGTCATTGAAAAGTCCTCTTTCTAACCCGAATCTCGGCTGACTTGGACTATATGCCTTACGTGTTCTCTTCGCGACTGTTTTGTTTTTATTTTGTTTTTATGACGCTAATTACGTACGTCACCCTCAAGCGAACCGCTGACGTCGGGTTGGCCGCGATACCACGATTGCGCCACCACTTTCCCACAGAAACGCTGAGTCGGCGCCTCGTGTACCTCACGGCAGTTTTACTTAGTTTTTAAGAAGGGACTTACTAATTTAGCATCGTGCTAACTAGACGTCGCTTAGGTTATAATTAAATTGTAATATTAATTTTTAATTATACTTTTAAGAAAATCATTTTGGTTTTTTTTGGATCCTCCGGCGACGGCCTTCGTAATTGGCGCAGCCGGTAGGATACTCGAGGCGTTTCGAGGATAGCTAGGGATTCTAATATCGAACACCCGTCGGTAATCGCTATCGTCGTCGCGAGCGATCGCCTGCACATCTTCGGACACCGAGTATCCTGAGAATCATCGAACCTGGAGACCTGGCCCGGAGGAAAATCAAGAAATCGACCCCAGAAGGATCAAGATGAAATATATGTAAGTGCACTTGAATCATTCCTGTGTTGCTTTCAACTTATCCTAGTTTTCCCTGTTTTCCAAAATTTTCTACCCTAAGAATTCTACCCCTACGGGGCCTGCTCATTCTAGACTAGCCCGTAGATTAGATTTAGATAGTAATAGAGACATAGCTGTAGATTTAGATAGTACTGTTGAGAGCTTTGAAGGTTTCGATACCTTTAAGAGCCCCGACCCCCCAAAAATGGCAGACGTAGATACCATTTTCAAGGCCTTACGCCTGGTGCCCGAATTTGACGGCAATCCTCACATCTTGCCAAGGTTCATTAACCTTTGTAACCAAATTGTAGCTGAATATGCCACTGAAAATTTACTGAGCCAGCTTTGCCTAGTAAATGGCATTCTCAATAAGATCACTGGGCAAGCCGCACGGATCATAAATTCTAATGGCATTCCTGAAAATTGGGTTGATATAAGAAGTGCGCTAGTTAACAACTTTTCAGACCAAAGAGATGAGACCGCTCTGTACAATGACCTCATGCTAGCCACACAAGGCCAAAACACCCCGCAAGAATTTTATGATCGCTGCGTAAATCTGTTCAGTACAATAATGACCTATGTAACACTACACGAGACTGTCCAAACCACCATCGAGGCCAAACGCACACTATACAAAAGGCTTACAATGCAAGCGTATGTCCGCGGGCTAAAAGAGCCCTTAGGTTCACGCGTACGCTGCATGCGACCCGAAAATATTGAAAAGGCGCTCGAATTTGTCCAAGAGGAGTTGAATGTGATTTATCTGCAAAATCGCAATGAGTCAGTCACAGATAAAAGACCTCTTTTACCAAAGGTCACTCCCATGGCTCCTGCCATGCCCTTCATAAAACAATTCAACTCATCTGCGCAAATGCCAGCACCTTTGCCCATCTGGCAACCCCCTCGATCTAACTTCCAGCATAATCAATCTCTAAGACCAATGAACATGCCCACGCGCACACAACAGATCTTCCGTGCGCCCCCACCTAATTACAACCCCCATCAAAATAATTTCCGTATTCAACCGAGGAATTCATTTCAAGGCCCGAAGCCTATGAGCGGCGTTAGCAATTTTCAAGCTAGGCCTTTGCCACCTACCGGTCGTGATTGGCGCGTCCATGGTAACCCGCCACCTTCCAACTATTTTAAGACGCGAGAAATGAACATGAACGAATGTGCTGAGTACGGCAATTATTATTACTGCCCCGAATACTATCCGTATTACGTTGACCCTGACGGTTATTACTATACAGACACTATCGATACACCCTATTACGTAGATAGCGAAGCATATGAATCTTCTGGCGAGTGTACGATTCTTCCTTATGAAGACCCCACTCCGACCACCAGTACCGCTGAAGAACAGCAGGATTTTCCGAAGCGTACAAAATCAGACAAGTTAAAATAGAGCTAAACCTACAGACCCAAAGACAACTCCCTTTCATACAGATCTCTAATCCACCCTTGAGATTACTGATAGATACAGGTGCAAACCAATCTTTTATCAGTCCGGAGGCTGTAAACAGATTTTACGCTCATTTACCCCTAAATTTTGACCCCTTCGAGGTTACAAACGTCCATGCAACGTCACGTAATAACTATTCAATAACCGTGCCGTGCTTTAACGAATTAGGAGACTCTGAAACTATAAAGCTCTTTATATACAAGTTTCATGAGTACTTCGATGGCCTAATAGGACTCGATCTTTTAGAAAAGTGGGAGGCCAAAATCGATCTCAAGGAGAAGCAGCTGATAACGCAATTTTCCACCAATCCTATCCAGATGTACAACTCGCGTAATGTCAACCTTTACGAGGACGTAATTCCCGCCAATTCTTCTAAATTGGTTAGAATTCCCGTTAACGTACATGATGGCGAAGCCTTTATTAGCGAGCAGATTATGTCAAATTGCGTCATCAACGAATGTCTCACAACTGTCACTAACAGCCGTGGCCTAGTAGAGATTTCGAACCCCACCTCAAATGACCTAATATTCTCAATGGACCGTGCCGTCCAAGCGGAAACGTACACTATCGAGTGCACGCGTCCCGAGCAACCGTCCGCGCGCGCTAAGGAAGTGCTATCTCGCTTGCGCACAGATCACCTAAACGCGGAGGAAAAGGCTAACTTAGAGGCCTTATGCCAAAAATACGCCGATGTTTTTTACATCGAGGGCGAGAACTTGACATTCACGAATCGAATAAAACACCGCATTCGAACTACAGACGAATTGCCAGTACATACAAAGAGCTACCGCTACCCCTATGTCCATAGAGACGAAGTTAAAGATCAAATTGGGAAGATGTTAGACCAGGGTATAATACAGCCATCCGAATCGGCTTGGAGCTCACCAATCTGGGTAGTGCCGAAAAAAGCTGATGCCTCTGGAAAAACTAAATGGCGCTTAGTCGTAGATTTCCGGAAGCTCAACGAAAAAACTTATGATGACAAGTACCCAATTCCAAACATAAGTGACGTCCTAGACAAGCTTGGCAATTGTCAGTACTTTACCACCTTGGACCTTGCCAGCGGGTTCTACCAAGTAGAAATGGACCCTGCTGACACCCCAAAGACAGCTTTTAATGTAGAGAACGGGCATTACGAATTTTTACGTATGCCCATGGGTTTAAAGAACTCCCCGTCCACCTTCCAACGCGTCATGGACAACGTTCTCCAAGGCCTACAGAATGTCATCTGTCTGGTCTACCTTGACGATATAATAGTGTTCAGTACATCCCTTCAGGAACACATTATTAACCTGGAAAAAGTGTTTAAGAGACTACGAGAGTCTAATTTCAAGATTCAGATGGACAAGTCCGAATTTCTGAAATTAGAAACCGCGTACCTAGGACATGTCATCACTAGGGAAGGCATTAAACCAAACCCCGACAAAATTTCCGCCATAGAAAAATACCCCATTCCGAGAACCCCCAAAGAAATTAAACAATTTTTAGGCCTTATAGGATACTATAGAAAATTCATCCCCGACTTTGCACGCTTAACTAAGCCCCTGACACAGTGCCTGAAAAAAGGTAGGAAAGTAGTCCTTAACGCCGAGTACACCGAGTGTTTTGAAAAATGTAAGACCCTCTTAACCAACGATCCGATCTTACAGTACCCCGATTTCTCAAAGGACTTCTTACTAACAACTGACGCATCGAATGTAGCTATAGGCGCTATATTATCTCAAGGCCCTATAGGTTCCGATAAGCCAGTCTGTTATGCATCCCGCACACTAAACGATAGCGAGCAGAACTATAGTACGATCGAAAAAGAATTACTCGCTATTGTATGGGCAACAAAGTACTTTAGACCATACTTGTATGGTCGAAAGTTTAAAATCCTAACGGACCATAAACCACTTCAATGGGTTATGAGTCTAAAGGAGCCAAACTCAAGGCTTACCAGATGGAAGTTGAAGCTGAGTGAGTTTGACTTCTCTGTCATCTATAAAAAGAGCTCTAGTAACACCAATGCTGATGCCCTTTCCAGAGTAGAGATTCACAACGAGGAACTCGAGTCCATCATAGAAGAGCTCAGCTCGTTGTTAGCTAACCCCTCTGAGACACCCCCATCTGTTCACAACTCTTCCACAGCATCCGCTCACACAAGCAGAGAGAACCCTATATTAGAGGTCCCCATCGTAGAAGAGCCCCTGAACAAGTTTCATAGGCAAATTTGTATTACGTTAGTCGGTGACATAAAGAAACGTCCCACCGTAACGAAGCCCTTTGACACCCACACTAGGACAGTAGTGCAAGTGTCAGAATCCAACTTAGAGCATGACGTGGTTCAAGTCATAAAAGAATTTGTCAACCCTAAAGTTAAAACAGCTTTACTAATTAACCCCCCTTTGGCCATGTACAAAATTGTCCCCATTATTCAGGAACAATTTAAGTCTTCCGCTATGAACCTAGTTTTAGCTAAAACCGAAGTGGAAAATGTCAAGGAATACCTTAGACAGCAGGAAATTATCAGGCACTACCACGATGGAAAAACGAACCATCGCGGCATCAACGAGTGCTATCTTGCTCTCTCTCGTCGTTATTATTGGCCTAAAATGCGAGAAGAAATAACTAAATTTATTAACAGCTGTACCACCTGCGGTCAGGCGAAATACGACCGTAATCCCATCAAGCAGCAGTTCAATATCGTTCCCCCAGCAACCAAGCCATTCGAAATCGTACACATGGACTTGCTTACTGTGCAGAATGAAAAGTACCTCACCATAGTGGACGTATTCTCGAAATACGCGCAAGCTTATCACCTTCGTGACGGCACTGCTATCAGTGTATTACAAGCCCTAATGAGCTTTTGTACTCACCATGGTTTACCCCTTACTATTGTCACGGACAATGGTACCGAATTCACAAACCAGCTGTTTAGCGAATTTACAACCCTCCATAAAATTATTCACCACAGAACGTTACCTCATACTCCAAACGAAAACGGTATAGTAGAAAGGTTCCACTCAACCCTATTGGAACATCTCCGTCTCT
This sequence comes from Yponomeuta malinellus, assembly GCA_947308005.1. Lineage (NCBI taxonomy): Eukaryota > Metazoa > Arthropoda > Insecta > Lepidoptera > Yponomeutidae > Yponomeuta > Yponomeuta malinellus. The sequence continues at coordinate 5,733,894 of OX371023.1, forward strand.
TGAAACTACGTCACAAGGACGATGTAATCAACCTAGTGCCTTATGCAATTCTAGCCTACAATAGTTCAATACATAGTTTCACGAAATGTAGACCCTATGACGTCATCACCGGTCACTTTGACCCAAGGGACCCTTTCGATCTGGACCTTACTAAGCAACTACTACAGCAATACATAGTGAACCACCGTGAACAAATGAAAATCGTGTACGACACTATTAACGAGTCTTCTCTTGCAATTCGCACGAATATCATAGAGCACCGGAATAAGACCCGCGAACCGGAAGCTGAATATCAGCCGGGACAACGCGTATTCGTTAATAACCCCCTAGCTAGTCGTCAAAAATTAGCCCCACGTTACTCTCAAGACAAGGTTCTTGCAGACTTACCCATCCACATCTATACATCTAGGAAACGTGGGCCCGTAGCAAAGAGTAGGTTAAAACGTGTCCCTAAGAGTGCCCAATTGTTACAGGGTGCTACTGGTCCTGATTGCTCATTCGATAGCGGCCCAGCAGACCAATCCGGAGATAAGACTTGAGAGTCTTGATAACGGCCCTGGATTGCTACCCTTTCGACTTGGCGCTACACGTCTCATATTACATTATCACTCATTTATACAACACATACAACTTAGCGACATTAGCGAACAAATAACATCGGTACAAGGTCAATTGTTAGATTATAGGAATAGGTTGAGTAATGACACCTACCTAATGTACGAGCTTCAAGTAGATTACCTTTCCGCTAAGTTAGCAAAAGTACTGGAACACTTAGAGACATTACGGCCCAATCGCGTAAGGAGAGGCTTCATCAACGGTCTAGGCTCTTTGATTAAAAGCATAACTGGTAACCTCGATTACTCAGATGCCACTAGATATGATGATGCCCTGAGGACCCTAAAGAGTGATGAAAATAAGATCATAAATGAGTTCAATAATTACATCTCCATCAGTAAAGATTGGATGGACCAGCATACTAGTATAATTCGTAAATTAGTGGAAAATCAAGTCAAAATTAATAACACCTTGCAATTAATCTTAGATTCAGATATTTTCAAAGACGCTAACCTTATAAAGTATGTTAAATTTGCCTAATTTCTGACTATTATAACCGGAAACGTCGATGACGTATTTGCTGAGTTAATTAGATTAGAAAATATGCTAGCTTTTATACGTGCCTCAAGCACACACCATTCAATGATTAATTTTAAAGTGCTAGGTAATATGTTAAATAGGTAAGTTAAAATCTATAGTAGAGATCAAGTGTTAGATTTAGAGCTTAGAGAGTACTATGACCTAATAAAACCAGGTTACTACTACTCTGGCAATCAAATAGTGATAGTCTTTAAATTCCCTATTTTTGACGTAGATAGCTTTGACCTCTATAAGTTATCCATAGCTCCTAATAAATTCATGCAGGCCCTTATCCCTCCTTATCCTTTGATAGCAACCAATAGGAAAGGTTATGTGTACATAGAGGCAGAATGCCCGAAGCTCAAAGACTGGTACCTGTGCGGAGAGAAAGCTGATCATCACCTGCGACGTCAACCAGACTGCATCCAGAATCTCATCCTGAACCAATCTCTTGAAAAAACCTGCAAGTTGACATCAGTGACACTAGCCAAAGTGTCAATGGAGGAACTGGACGAGAAACACTATGTCTTAGCTTTCCCCAATGTAACTAGAGTACATACCGTATGCGGCCGTGAAGACTACAATGTACTGCAAGGCAGCTATCTGGTGACCCTACCCGTCAACTGTTTCCTGCACACGCCGGAGTTCACCATCACTAACACTAACGATCAAGTGATGGGACGACCGCTCAAGATAACTGAAGTCGCCTTCAATTCTGAAAATCAAGATGCTGAAACACCCCACCTGAAGCTGAACTCTATCAACTTGAGAGGACTACACGATATCCAGCAACGAGTAATGCTACAGCCAAAAATTAGCATAGAACCAGCGTCATCTCGATACTTATACCACACGACGATCCCGTTCTATGCTGCGTTATCAGGTGCACTCGCACTGGCTATGATATGGGCTGTACAACGCTACAAGCAACAACGCGGAGCGGAGATAACTACTGCCAAGAATGACGTACCTACATATGCAACATCTGGAAACCAGAAACTACCCTCAGCAATATTTCATCATCTCAAGACTCAGAAATAGTTGCTGATCTGAGGAGGGAGGAATTACGTACGTCACCCTCAAGCGAACCGCTGACGTCGGGTTGGCCGCGATACCACGATTGCGCCACCACTTTCCCACAGAAACGCTGAGTCGGCGCCTCGTGTACCTCACGGCAGTTTTACTTAGTTTTTAAGAAGGGACTTACTAATTTAGCATCGTGCTAACTAGACGTCGCTTAGGTTATAATTAAATTGTAATATTAATTTTTAATTATACTTTTAAGAAAATCATTTTGGTTTTTTTTGGATCCTCCGGCGACGGCCTTCGTAATTCGCTCGTGTATTTTGTTTGTGCACCTTCGTGTTTACTTTGTGTTTCTGTGACAACTTAAATAAATGTCTTCTTTCTTTCTTTCAATTCAATTCATATATTTCTAAAAACCTATTTAGAGACTAAAAATTCCACCCATGCCGGGACTTGGAACCCGCGACCTTTGGCTCACCGTGCCACGGTCTGGGCTCTATTTAGTCTATCCTAAAACCTATTTAGTGTCTAAATAGGTTTTTAAAATTGTCCTCAGCACGGGTTAGTGCAACAAAAAGAATATATATGTTATAGTCAAAGTCCGATACACAGTCTCTTCGCGGAAGGACTGGTTTATCCTAGGTTTGGCCAAAGCCATCAGGCAATCCCCGAAATACATTTCAATTTCGCCCTTTGCCTGAAGTATTTTTAGTCAAACCCAGGAGCTCCTAACTTTTCAGTCAAACGTCGAAAGTAAATTATTCTGTTTCGGTTTTGGCCTAGTCAATCCTAGAAGCGACTGCAAAACTCGGTCAAACGTTGATCTGAACATGTTTCGCATAATTTTACTGCGTCAAGTTTTATTAAGACAAACGTTTATTATGCTAACGTTTTATTTTGGCAAGTGTTATATAGCAAATAATTGTTTGATTAAATTTATATTTCGCATTTTGTTTGTTAGGTCAGTACACATAAGCAAAAATAGGTTCGAAGTTCCAAAGTTGAAACTTCGGGTGTTAGTTCTTTTTTTTTATATAAAAGCGAAAAAAAAATATTTCACTAAAAAACTTAGTTTTGTGTCAAACTTAAACTTACTCGTCAAACCCCGATTTAATAAAATTGTGTTTTGACGTTTGCCTGACCAAATTAGTCTCTCCCAGGTTTGACGAAAATTGTTTAGTCAAAGGCCGAAAATTTACATTTGTTTGGGCTTTGACTAAGTCATTCAGTCTGACCTGAGGATTGACCAGTCCAACCTAGGAGCGCCGGAGCTTCGGAGTTTGCCTATAACATATATATATATATTTCTTTCAATTCAATTCAGTTAAATTCAACATTTTTTAAACCGCATTGGAGGTAACACTATATATTTTGAGGAATCTTGTTGTAGAACCTTATACAGTGCCCCATAAAGGATGTAAACTTTTCAAGTCTAACCCCCATTTTCTCGTACACTAACACGCTGTTAATCTACTGTTAACAGCTGTCAATTGACCAAAGTACATAAAAAAAACCACTGACAGCTGTTAACAGTAGATTAACAGCTTGTTAGGCTACGAGAAACCGGGGGTAAATGGTGGAAATGAAAATTTGTGTTTATTTCTAGTATTAACCTTGCCCAGCAGTGGAACACAAACGTAAAAAAAAAACGTATGTAAACAAAAAAAAAATTAACATTATGATGGCCACCAACATTTTTGAAGTCTGTTATTGTTTCAACCGTCGCGTACCTTCGTGCGCGAGTCCGACTCGCACTTGGCGGGGGTTTTTCTTTGGTTTTCTTTTAGTTAGCCCACTGGATCCACTTAATACTGATATTAGCAAAGGGCAAGATAAAAAGTACACAAAACCGGCTTGCGTGGATGCACTAATGAAGCAAAAGAGGTCTGTTAGGATTGTGGCTAGTGGCAAACCCTGGTATATGCCTATCCCTCCGGAATACAGATGTGAGTTAATGTAATGTAAATATAAGATTCAATCTAACACTCAGATGCTAATATTTGTTTACTTCTGGACATAAGGCTTCCCAAACTACTCTACATTCGTTCTAAATATTATCTATCTATAGATATTATAAGTTAGATCTAATATAGGTACCTATACAAAAATCTCGTGTCAGTGTTCATCCTCCGAAACGGCTTCACCAATTTTTATGAAATTTTTCAATTGTGGCTTATTTTGTGGAGGCCAAAATACACTTTTGAGTCGCTGAGACAGCGCGTCGCGGCGACGCAACACGCATGCGCAATCGATGTTGCGCCTTGGCGCCAACATTTTACATTTAAAAAAACTTTTCAATATTTAAACAAAGTTTAGTTCTGTCTGTAAAATAAATTAGTTTTTGTGTAAAAACATGTCTGAAAGCGAGGATAGTGGTAATTGTACACCACTAGACATTCTGGAAGCTGCGTCAAACATGACTATGAGCCTGTTACCGGCGAAATCTAGGAGCAACTATAATAAATATTACCATGAGTAATAAAAGAAAAATAAATTAATACTAGTAATTTATGAAAAATAAATTTGTTGATATTCAGCGTTTTATTTGCAATATTATTTTATGTAGTATAGTATGAGAAGTGGATGTGATAAAGTAGTGGATGACACTGTACATAACTTGGTCTTAAAACACTTGTGTAATGCTATAAAAAAACTCGCCTACGGCTCGTTTTTTAAAACACACTTGTGTTATAAGAACCCTTATTAATGCAACAGTATCATAAACTACTATTATTTTACATGAACTGATATCATTATCTGATAAAATCTGAGGACTGATTGCAGATCTAACTACTTAGATAAAAAATATTATTACCTATTTAATAATACATGTTTCTCTCACAATATTGCCTTGTATAAGATATAACTTTGGTACGTAAGTTAAGAATTTAAGATATGATGACACAGACTTCAAGACAAACCAGTTTTGGTTTTAAGAGGTCCGAATCCATTTAACCTGTAGATCCATTATGTTAAGTTCATCATCAGTCATTTGACGCCCACTGCAGGACATAGGCCTCCTTCGTGACCCACCTGCCAAGCGTGGCGATTATGGCAAAACCCCGCATGGTCATGAAATGTTAAGTTAAATAAATAAAATAAGTTAAGCTAATTGACATTGTGTGCTTTCAACACACGAACTCACGAGGGATGATTCAAATTCTGTAATAGAATATCTTAGCTCAGTAAATAAAGGGTCTAGGGTGGCCTATCCTGCCAGTAGTAATTCACGCACTAGGTAGAACAGTGTCCAGTCAGACGCCGTAGTACTTTTAATGTATTTAGATTGAGTAGGCCTGAGTGCTTCATAGCTTAAGGCGATCTATGGGACTAACTACCGTCACCAATAAACAAAAACATCATTATGTTATTATTATTATTGTTTATACACTAGCAGCTTAGAGCTGATCCGTGTAGGTATGTCTTATCACTGCACTTGATTGTTAGTTAGTTAGACCTGAGATTTCCGCACTAAGCCTCATAGTTGGGCCATTGTACGTAGCAAAGCTGTGAGTTTACTCCAGCCAGCCTATCGCTTTCCAGAAAGCCAGCAATGCTCGAATGTCACTTCAGGCCTCCTGAAGGGACCCCAGCATCCTAATGATGTACTTGATTGTTTTTGGTTTTTGTATAATTATCTACTATCTTTATTTCTTTTACAGATCAGGTTTGCAAAATGTGTCGGTACAATTCTCAATCATGTCAATAGTGATTTTTAGGTCCGACAACAGAGAACCTAGGATCATAGACCTGGGATATAGTATGAATGCCAAGAACAGCTGTTTTTGGGGTGAATGCGACGTTTTTGCCTTAGGTTCACGGCCTATGTGAAGGACAACATTGTGAGGAAACCTGCGGCTTGGTTGCCTCCACGCGTATTGACTTATCTTTCCTGTGGGCTAGGCGGACTAAGCTGTCAGAATGGTAGAGGCGCTGGGCAAGCCTACTCCATCTAAAAAAACCATGTCCCAGGACTCTCAGGCACTGCAGCGTCCGAGTGGTCCCTTCACCCATTTAGTGTGAGTGAAGGTTCCACTGGACGCTGCATAAATCATCTCATCTCACAGCCATGGGTCCTAAAATCACTATTGACATGATTGAGACATTGTACAGACGCTTTTTGCAAATCTGATCTGCAAAAATATTATGATTTTTACTCTTTGTGGTGCTAGTGCCCCTTACGAGCCCATTAACAATTTCCCTGACAAATGTGTTACCTTTAAGGCTACAGCGTATTGGAATAAGTTCAGGAGTCACATATGACTGAACTTCGGACAAAGAACTTTCTAATTGTGGACATTTTTCATCTGCGGACATTTTGCACTTGCAAAGTGGATTGTAAGGAGGCAGGGAAATTGTTAGTACCTACTAATTTGATTATGTATGTTAAAATACTAATGGTGTGCAAAAAAGTGTCTATCTAGGTTATATTACCTTTTGTGGTCTGGTCTTCATAGATTCTGATAGGACAGATGTTAATGTGTTTTGACAACACCTATTCTTTATTAGCTTTTCTGTATGTGCGTCATATCTGTAAGTAACACTAAGGTACCTATTCACTTACCTTTTAAGTTTAGCAACAAACCTTTAAGTTTAAATGGTTTGCCAAAAAAGGCGAATTTGTAGTTGAGGTTATATTTTTTCAGTAGGGTTATGTCAAACTGAGATTGCGAAAGTAGTTTTTAAACGTTTGAGGAATGCTGCAGTATCAAGAGTGTTTTGTTTCGCTTCGTTTACCTCTAATAACGGAATAATTAATTCTAGAACGAGTAAAAGTAGCGGAAAAAACAGCGAAGATTCACTTTACACTGAACTGGGCAAGTTTTTTTGCACACACAAAATCCCACCGAATTGCTGTCCGTACACTGAAGTGGTATCATTTAGCACAGTTATAGAGCACAATTGTTTCGTATTTCACAATGATTTTCATTAGGAAACACTTAAAACTCAAAACACAATCAAATGAACTAAGTTGCTTTTAGTGACTGACTTCGAAATAACCCGATCGAAGTCAACGCTACACGTCATACGTCATCCTGACAAATAAAGAGAGATAACGCTACACACCTGATAGAGAAGGACTATCTCGTGTAGGAAATTATTATCCGACCAAATGAAAGAGGTGAATGAACTTCGTACTTCGTTGACGACAAGTAAACATGAAGCCTACGAATAACAGATGTTATTGTCATGAATTTTAACGAATTAATTAATAATGAAAATAATTTCAGTTGAAATTGTAAGGACTAATAATAATTGTAAGACTTTTTTTTAGATAAATACAACAGATTATACGAAACTGGTGCATAGTATTTTAATTGTCAGATTTAGCGCCATCTAAGAACGGGTAGCAAAACTAGAAATAAAAAAAAACATCACAATCTTCAGCTATCCAACAAGAGATGTCACTACGTACCAATTTCTTTGCAGAATCAAATGAACTGCTAAATAGTAGCATGATCCAATGGAACGTAGTGATATCATTAATTCTCAAGGCTATAGATAAACAACAAGACATCTACCCACTTACATAGGTACAACCACATACACTACAATCATGTAATTTCCTATGAGGTTTTCCCTAAACAAATAATCATTCAGCTCGTGGTACAGTCGACGTCAGGTAAACCTAATACGTTTTAATTGCAAAGCCGTGGGAACGTAGGTAACCAAGTAGAGTGTACCTACGCAAGTCAGGGTTGATGCGCTGCTACATCTGCCGATTTTAGAATTGAGAATTTCCCAGTGAGTACGTTCTGCCCCTATATTACGCTCACCAAATCCTGAGCGATTCCAATCGTTTAACTGTCAAATTAGTATGGAATTTGACAGTTAGACAATTGGAATCGCTCAGGATTTGGTGAGCGTAATTAGGCCACTGAAGCAAGCATCTGTCTGTCCCGTTCTGTAATTAGTACCTGGTTAACAGAGCTTGGCTCGGTATGTACATTTTTTTTGGTTAATCTTGTTTTTTGGAAATTATATTTAGATACGATGGAAAAAAGGGAAAAAATAATCGACCAAGAGACATTCCGAACCGAACCGAAATCTTCTGGAATAAGCGTGGACCGATTTTTCACCCGAGCTACTAACAGCTAATAGACGACGGTGTTTACCTTCATATTCTAATGATGATATTGTAGCAGTTTTTCACTGCCTGAAAACACGGATAAAACGACGTTTTCTAAAAATGAAACCTAGCTAGATCGATTTATTGCCCTCGAAACTAGCTGCATACTAAATTTCATGAAAATCGTTGGGGCCGTTTCCTAGATTCAGATATATACCTATATAACCGTGTGGCGCCGAATAAAGAATAGCGTCACTCCATTTCCCCCCGTGGATGTCGTAGAAGGCGACTAAGGACATCAATTACCAGGAGACGGGCAGCAGCGTCTTCCTAAGATTCCAACCGCATACTGCGATCGCCAACCCGCCTGCCAGGCGTGGCGGTTATGGCAAAACCCCGCATGGTTATGAAAACCATGAGGGAGGCCTATGTCCTGCAGTGGGCGTCAAATGGCTAAGTAATACATTTCAATAACAGGTAGTTTAGTAACTAATATTCACCGACAGAATCTGAGGACAGAATCGATATAAACCTAGTAGTAATGGTGGAAGTTACAATAATACGAAATGAAAAGACGCTAAATCGGTGCTGGGATGAAAATATTATGTATGTATATAAATCCTACTTACGGTCTTACTTAAAATTCCTCTAAAACACCCCTCAGAGGCTGTTTAAATAATCTGTGGTTAGGGTTTTCCCTTTGCCACAAACTATTTAAACTACCTTTACATGCATGGACTCTACTCAGTTACCTCACGGGCGATTTTGCAACTAAAACGTAAACGTTGACATGCTTCTATGGTTCCGAAGACATACTTTTTGAACTTTGAACCTCCTTATTAAGGGCATATACCTATCAATATGGTATACTGCCAGTAACAAATAGATCGACGAAGTTGTTTACGTTTTTGTTGCAAAGTCGCCCATAAAGATCGACGTTCTGCCGACAGTAGGTACCTAATTAAAGGGCGTCACAAACGGCGAAGACACGATAATATACATGAACAATTTCGCTCGCCATACAATTCAATGGAAAGATACAAAAATATGAAAACATATATTACGTTCGTCGTGTGTGAAGAGGTCCATTGAATTGTATGGCGAGCGATTCTTCGCCGTGTGTGACGCCATCATATTGTTTTACACAGAGCGTTTTTGCAAAAATTGTCTGCCCAAAGTAATAATGTTTTTAGGACCCTTGGCCGTGATTGATCCTAAGCCAGCGGTGACACAGAAGGTACGAGGGGCGGGGGCGTTGCATAGAAATCGCGCCCTCTTTAACCTTTACACGCGTGTACAGTGCACACCAATGGTGAACTTGCACTAAAAACGTTGTAATAGAATAGGAGAGGACACGTTAAAAGATAAATAAACGTGTTTTTTTTTCTCTGCGACTAATACTTTTTGTAATATAACCAGTCGAAAACTCAATATAGTCACGTGGTACTAAAACGCGCCACACACAAATCGATCTTAGACTATGAATACTGTGCCTATGACGTCACTGCCGAACGTAACGCCATAGGTAAAGAGACAAACGTTCAGAATTCAATGACCAAAACGAAATCTAATAAGTTTTATGTTACTAGAGTAATTTTGCATATTTTGTGACCCCGAAAAACCCGAAAAAAAATTATTATTTTATTTTAAATATTTTTCTTAGGTTTCCATAATGATCTCTATGGTATAGAAAGAAAGAAAGAAAAAGAAAGAAAGAGGATATTTATTTAAATTGTCACAGAAATATTTGACTATTGAGAAACCCGGTCTAGCAAAGTAAGATTTTATGTGGCGGTTAAATAAATATTTTTTCATTACATTAATTTAATTTTCATTTCAGGTAGGTACACAAACAAAAGACACGAACTTCAACAAAACAGAAAGCAATGTCACTCCAATCTAAGTTAAACGCAAGTTCCCCATTATGATACGCGAGAGTTCGCAATGGAGAAGTAATGCTGATTCTACTGACTGCAGTTTATTTACGATCAGTTTGCATTAAGGCCGGGTTCTCCGAGCGCACGGATTTGTATGGGACTTATTGCATTGCGCGAGCGAAAAGTTCCAGGAGAAGTAGGCATTTTTGAAATTACAGAAATAAAAAACAAATTATTGGAATTTTGAAGACCGAAGTCACTAACTTATTTAGTGACGGTCATTTTGGTATAGTTTTTATTATACAAAACTCAGTATCTCAAATAAAACCATATCTAGTGATAATTTAGAGTATTGTTCGCAATTTTTTTCTATGCTATAAGTTTCTTTTTGGAAATAAATATTTTTTACTTTACTTTTACTTTACTCATAAAAATAATGGCAGGCGGCCCTAGATAGGGCATTGAAAAGTAATATATATTTTTTTCAGATTTCAAGTATTAACCATTAGTGACTAAAATGTATTTTAAAACACCTGATTTAGGGGTAATGTCCGAGAACCCAGCCTTAAAAAAGAGAAGAATCCTGAAGGATGAATTTTTATAATTAGCGGTCTTACTTATAATAAGTAGATACCACTAAAACACTCTTAAGACGGAGATAAAGCTTGTTTGTAGCAGGAACTTATCCCATAAACCGGCTTTAACTCCGTCTTAAGAGTTTTTTAGTAAAGTCAACTTTCTACGAGTAGGTAAGACCGCTTAACTTAAATTTTACTAACTTTAACCAAATCAAATCTTTACACAATTGGCTATCTCTATAAATAAATATTTTTAAAGCATTATCGAAAATCTTTCCGTGTGGCGCCGGATTAAGAATAGCGACACTCCATTTCCTTCCGTGGATGTCGTAGAAGGCGACTAAGAAAATCACCAGGAGACGGGTAGCAGCGTCTTCCTGAGATTTCAACCACATACTGCGATCGTCAACCCGCCTGCCTGCCAAGCATGGCGATTATGGCAAAACCCTTCATGGTTAGGAAAGCCATGAAGGAGGTCTGTGTCCTGTAGTGGGCGTCGAGTGGCTGATGATGATGATGATGATTGAAATAAGCAACCTACATACGTCCCACTGTAGGGCACAGACCTTCTCTCAGAGGGAGAGTATGGGCTTAATCACTACGGGCGCCCACCGCGGATTGGCGATTTCAAGCGCTGAGCTTACCTCACGATGTTTTCCTTCACAGTTAGGGAGTGAATCTTACCATTGTTAATGTCTTTAAGGTAGCTTAATAAATATTTTTATCGAAGCTAACAAACAGCGGTTAGAGTTTAATTATGACCTATGTTCTAACGTGAAACGTCTTTCAGTTCAGTAGTAAGGGGTCACACACTAAATGAGCATACAACGGTAACATGTCGCATCGGCGAGACCTGTAACTCTGTAACTAAGTGTCGTGTGTAATTCATTTCTACATATCTCGTTGAGTACATCGAAGTAGCCATTACTCAGATCCTCTTGACTCGCGCCGCTAGATGGCGCCAGTGCCGCGTAACACATTGCCCAGTTTGGATTAAGAACGTTTCAAGTTAAACCGTCGGCCATGCAAGACCCGACGCAGCCCCACCCGCTTTTTATTTATAATTATGATATTCTTTACTATTTATTTTATTGTTTGTTATTATCATATTATGATCCAGAGGCTAACTAGCTACCAATGAAAAAAGAACATGTCTTCTTTTACGTATCGTATTTGCAAAAAGGGTCTGTACAATCTCTTAATCATGTTAACGGTGATTCTTAGGACCCACGACAGATAATGTCAGATCAGAATCTGATGCTAAAGATTCCAAGTCATGCAACTCATTTGCTGTTAGGGCCGCCCGGCTGTGGAACGATCTGCCGGTTTCAATAAGGCGCTCTTCTTCCCCAGCTATCTTTAAAAGCAGGGTTCACGCTCTATATCTATCACTCTAATTTATTAAATAGTCAATTATTATTGTTTTCCTGCATGTAGGTATGTCTTTTCTTTTGTCCTCTGGTAGAACTTCATTGTAATTTATGTAACTTTATGTATGTTTATAATTGTTACACCTATAGTATGTAAAGGTATAAGTAAGTATATTATTATTATGTTAAGTATGTAAATGAATATTCATATTTGCACCTACTACCCGTCTCACTTTTCCTTCAACAACTTTCCATCGTCGGTTGCCTGGAAGAAATTGCTATAAGCAATAAGGCCGCCAATAATTGTACTGCATTTTTGTAAACATTTCATGTTTGTGTATTTCCTGGTACAATAAAGAATATTCTTATCTTATCTTATCATGAACCTGGGGCTAGATTAGATAGAATTTAAGCCTAAAACGGCTGTTTTTGGCGTTAATGCTATCTAGTACTAGGTTTTCTGCCGCAAATTCACGGCCATGGGTCCTAAAATTCTCCAACATGACTGATATTTTACAGATACTTTTAGCAAACTCCATTTGAAAAAAAAATATGATTTTTTCCTCGGTGGCGCTATGTTCTGTTAATCCCTGGAGCCCCTAAAGGACTAACCTGCATTAAGTTCTTCCGGTTGGCAGCAGCCAGGTCTTCCGGTTCCGGGCTGAGGCTGCGCATCGTGTGCATCACCTCGTCGTCGAGCATGTTGACGTCACCTACTTCCGGCTCCGCAGATTTCTGCAGTGTGAGTAGTACAATGTTATTAACGTGTAATAGTCTGTTTTGTAAATCAAAGAAAACTTTATAAATTAAAAAAAAACACAGATTTCGTGCCTCACACGGCTATCGAGCACATTGGAAATGAATCGAGTCATAAATAAAAAAAAGAATAATAAATAAAATAGAATGGCATGTTAAAAATGTGGTTCTGACTTTTTGACTTTTTTAAAAAAATGTTAGGTTACAGGGCAAACCCTTAACCCGATCGTCTTTGTTTTAGGCTCAATATGTAGCTGACTAAATTGTCCAGAGGATTTTTTCTCAAATTTTTGATATCATTCTTCGTTCCCAAAATATCGAGCGCCAAAATGAGAAATTCGGAAATTATTTTTTTTACTATTTTGCCCATAACTTTTTCGTTTTTGTCTTTCTTGAATAATTCTTTTTGCACCTTACAGCTCTCGGGATTACGCGTCTTTTGAGCAATTTTTTAATTCCTAATTCTCCACAACTCTCCAAGATATATTCAATCCATCGCTTGAAATATTCAAAACCAAAGTCTATCGCCACTACATAAATCTCCAGCATTTGTCTTAATTTATTATGTTATAAGTATATCACAATATTTTTCCTAAATCTGTAGGTTTATGTATTTATTTATTGTATCAAGTATTTATTTATTATTATGTTGTATTTGTATAATATTTCCCCCCTATTATATTTCATATATCTAGGTCTGCATAAGTAATCAGTAAGTATAGTAAGATTGAATCGCTCGTAGCCCCGGCTGCCTGAGTGATCTTAAACGATCACGAAGGTTAAGCAACACAGGGCGCGTTCAGCGCATGGATGGGTCGCCGTCTATGCCTAACGCTAGTGGCATTTTTCCGAGCGGTTCCGTGCTTCGCAAGGCACGTTAAGCTGTTGGTGCCGGCTGCCTTCGATAGATGGCAGTCGTTAAGCCAAGTCAGAGGCCTTAGGGCGGCTTGACAACTTCTGACAGTAGACGAGCCACTAGTCTACAAGCCTCCACCAATCCGGACTTGGCCCCCGTGGTGGAGTATGGCCTATACCTTCCTCAGGGAAGAGACCCGTGCCCCTTGGTGAGGACATAATGGGTTGATGATGATGATGAATTAATGTTCACATACCCCACAATCCATGACTCTTTAATAAAATGGTGACTGATGCGACTGTTATTATGATGGTACCTACTTTGAAGGGTAATAGACTATTACTTACGTATGAAGTTAAATATATTTCGCAAAATCATGACAATATCATCTGTTTTCATTAAAATTGTTCAAAATCATGACACTATGTTCCCTCATAACTCCTTGACCAATGGTCAGATTTTGACAAATAAGGTCTCAATCGATTCTTCATCCCTGCGCAAGTGTCACAGGCTACAATAAATTAGCATTAATGGAACATAGAAGTAACAAAAAACAAAAATCGCTATTAAGTAGCGTTATAGTACAACCAACGTCGTAGTAGTAGACGTCAGTAGTAACGTCTACTACTACTACGTTGAGTAATAGAAAAGACGGACTCAGGTCCATATTCAGCCGAACATTTACCCCTGAAAGCCTGACACACTGCTTTTGATAAACGTTATGGTTAAATCAATGATTATTGGTCACGTTTCATTGCGATCCCGCATGCCATTTGTAAGTTAAAAGCAAATGTGTTCAAACATATGTAATTCCTGGTGTACATACAATGAATAATATTATATCTATCGATCTGTGTTTATATGGGAATTGCCATTGAAATAATATCACAAAAAAATTTAAATAACAAATAAAAACCGACTTCGATGAATTTGGTGATGCTCTGGTGAAGACTTTCGGAGATGGAAATTTGGAACATCAAATTTTAAAGTAACGAATTAAGTAGGGTAAATTATGGTTATAAGGGACTTATTTATGTTTAAAAAGTGAAAAAAAAAAAGACATTTCCAATGTCAAAACACATATTTAATTTCATTCGCCATTGGTCTATTTGTAAACAAACCGTTAATAGAAATAGTTAAAATGCGGGAAGCAATAATCAAGTTGTTTGCTCAGACGAGGTCATGCAATCATTAGATAAGATAAGAATAGTTTTTGTATAATGTACACCGCAGCACATGACATCAAAACATGCAGAGTACAGTTGGCGCCCTTGTTGTTAAAAGCAATTTCTTCTAGACAGCCCATCAGACAATCATTACTTTTATTTTGTTTTATTTTACAAAGAAGGAAAAACGGAATTAACAAAGAATGCTTAAATACAGTAAATGACAGCTTATTACGTTTTGTTAATTCCTAAACACTCAACATTATTATCCATTTCTCGAATTGGATAGTATTAATTTTTTGTTTACACCCAGGCCAAAGCTGGATGATTAATTAATCTCTTTAACTTATTTAAGAAATATAGTAGTCAAAACCAAATAGAGGCCACTAGGTATTTTTCATGTAGCATAAAAACAATACAAATAATAACATTCAGCCACAAGAAGTCGATTGCTGGACATAGGCCTCCTCCACGGATTTCCAAAAAGACCGGTTGGAAGCGGCTTGCATCCAGCGTCTTCCTGCCACTTGGATGAGGTACATCTGTCCATCTTGTGGCTGGTCGTCCTACGCTGCGCTTGCCGATATGAGGTCTGCATTCGAGAACTTTTCGGCCCCATCGGCCATCAGTAGCCATTAATAACATGTTTATTTAAAAACAATATTTGCTTAATTAAGGCTAAGGTCATTTAAAACAATACTTGCAGGGCACAGGCCTTCTCTCAGAGAGAGAGAGAGAGAGAGAGAGAGAGTTTAATTACTGTAAAGGATGGACTGCCTTTCAGCAATAAAAGCATCAGACGAGGTTTTCATGTGACAGGCAGACGACGGTGCGGCGATGGATTTTGCACAATAAAAAATATAAAATTAACAATTTAGCTGGAACAAAATTGAAAAAAATATGGCCGCGGAGAGAGTCGCAGATTTCACTTTTTTTTATATAAACGATAATACGCATGTGCAAAGGTCCTGCTGCACCGACGTGCGTGAGGTCAGGCTTTATTAAGCTTAAACAATTGGCCAACAGATGGCGTTACACGTATGAAAGTTTTAAACTACGGTAATTAAAAATATGAATTACACAAAACAATACTTTATCGTCTACAATTACCTTACATAATAAGCAGCCTATATACGTCCCACTGTAGGGCACAGGCCTTCTCTCAGGGAGAGAGTATGGGCTTAATCACCACGCGTGCCCAAAGCGGATTGGCGATTTCAAGCGCTGAGGTATGTGGATAGCTCAGACTCTCAGGTTTCCTCACGATGTTTTCCTTCACGGTTAGCGAGTGGTATTGCTACTATAATTTCACAAATGTACGTAACTCAGAAAACCAAGTCATAGGTACATGCCCGCACTGGGGATCGAACCTGGGTCTCTCTCTTCCGAGTCCGATGTTCTACCCACTAGGCTACCACCGCTTAATTACCTTACTAAGCTTAATTACCACGCGTGCCCACCGCGGATTGGCAATTTCAAGCGCCGAGATAAGTGAAAAAAACAACTCTCAGACAACCGTAAAATCCGGGATAAATCTATGTTTAGCTGCGAAACAAACATTGATAGTCAGTTAGACCCGTGATTTCCGCACTCAAGCCTCATACTTAGGCCACGTTGCAAAGTTAACTCTGTTGACTGTACAGTCGTCACATCAACTTTGCAGCGTTTCTTAACTTTGCAATAAAAATTTAAGGAACTACAAGAATTCTAATACAATTTTTATTAGCAATTTGGTGAGAATTTATAGAACATTCGCAATTTT
Organism: Yponomeuta malinellus; assembly: GCA_947308005.1. Taxonomy (NCBI): domain Eukaryota; kingdom Metazoa; phylum Arthropoda; class Insecta; order Lepidoptera; family Yponomeutidae; genus Yponomeuta; species Yponomeuta malinellus. Next base: position 5,750,489 of record OX371023.1, read on the forward strand.
GGCGGCAAACGCAATCAATCAGAACGAATTCGTCCACAGCTAGACATAGGCCTACCTCAAGGCACTTCTTTCCTCGGTCATCCTCAACCAGCCGCCACCAAGGGCCTGCTCGGTTAGTACGATGGCACGAGCCACGCCTTTTGCGGCGCTGAAATGTCCGAATTTGACAATTAATGTACTGTAAAGTCGCGACTTTTGACATTTCAAACGCGCGAATAGCGTCGTCTATGCTGTTTTAATAGAACTACAATTCATGGTTTGCTATGACAATTCGATGTACATTGCAAAGTCGATTAACAAGTAGATGCCAATGCAGCCCACGCAATGTACCACGAATTGTTATAATAAACTACGAATTGTAGTTTTATCACAGATCTCCTCATGCCGTTAGATTGACGGTCAAGCGAATTGGCAAACACAGCGGACGGTAAACGCAATTTGGTGAGAACTTATCCGTTTTCGTGGGGATGTACTTTTTCGTAAACGCAATTTGTCGAGAATTCATTCGTTTTGGCGGGGATTTGGAATTTTTTGATAAACTCGAGTATTTATCCGTTTGGAGGGGATTTAAAAATTTGGCAACGCTATTTGGTGAGCATTTATCTAATTTGGTTCTACATTAATTCCTATTCTAATTGTTCTAAGAACAAAAAGTTGTCAATAAGACCGATGACGATAAAAGTTTACAACTCGAAGCGACAATGGCGCCTCCCGCAATTTCACAATAATATTGTTGCCCTTGTCAAACTGGTACCTATAGGTATTTTACCATTTCTCGTCCGATTCCAACAAAAACAAACTTACCAACAGCAAGGTAACCATCCAACTATCTCGCTCTGCGGGTGCCACACAGAACAGAACTTTGACTCGAGAGAAAGGTTTGGCAAAAGAAAAAAAAAGGGTTACCAAACGAAAGTAAACACTGACAACCGGCGGAATTATGAAGGACGGTCACTGGTTAGAGCCACAGTTTGGACTGGCACTTTTGAACTCGGCTGGGTTATACAGCACACGACACACGGACAGTTTACGACGAGCAGACGTCAACTGGTTCCTATCTTATTCTCCACTCCGTATCAGTTGATTACGTAAGGCTTTTCGCACAATGATGTTAAATTGGACCGCGTTACGCAAAAACGTGCCAACCCACAATAACTAACTTTGGAGAAAAACGCTTTTTAGCATTAAGGCCGCCAATTATATCTTTTCTTTTGTCATTGCTGTTTCTGTAACATTTTTTCCGGTATACAATAAAGCATATTCTTATGTTATCTTATCTTTTTATTTGTAACATTGTTTTTAGGGTTTCGTGCCCAAAGCGTAAGGGACCTTGTTACAGACTCCGCTGTCCGTCCGTCTGTCTGTCACCAGGGTGTGTATCTCATGAAACGTGATGGTTAGACAGTAGAAATTTTCACAGATGGTGTGTTTCTATTGTCGCAGTAACAAACAATACTAAAAACAGAATAAAATAAATATTTGGGGGCTCCCATACAACAAACGTGATTTTTTGCCGTTTTTTGCTCGATATTAATAACGGCAACAGGTAGACGCTTGAAATATTCACAGAAGATTTAGTTATATATTCGCTTCAAAATAAATAATTAAATTAAAATAAAATAAATATATACCTAGAGAAGGCACAGGCCTTCTCTCGCGTGCCCACCGCGGATTGACGATTTCGAGCGCTGAGGTATGAGAACATAATTATCATGCATTCGGGATTCCTCACGATGTGTTTCCTTCACCGTTACCGATTACCGAGTATTGGTACTAAGACTTCACAAATGTAATTATGTAACTTAGGGTCGATTCGAATTAAGCTTTATACCAGGAAATAAACTTACTCCCTCAATTTTAATCTTGGTATAATAGTGTGAATTATCCCGGGATTAGCAGTTGGTAGAACGTGATACAGGTTTACTCCAGAGTATTTCTCGATTTATTCCGAGATTACCACTTATACCTAGCACAAATAGTTTGATAGAATCGGCCCTTAGAAAACAAAGTCGCCGGCACCTACTTACCGGGATTCGAATCCTCGACCTACAGAAAAAGATAATTTGTTATATTATAATGAAAACGGAGTGGTCTACATTTTGTTAGGTAGGTACCTACTCGTACCAACTTATGTATAAGATTTAATATGATTTGAGAAAACATAGATAGATAGAGACCCTATTTTACATAAAAAACGGCCAAGTGCGAGTCGGACTCGCGCACCAAGGGTTCCGTATCTTTTTATCAATCTTTTACAACATTAGACAAAGATCGAATTTGAGAACAGCGTCATCTATAGGAACCAACAAGAAGCGTTTAACATTGACATTTAACGACATGACATCGGCGCTGTGAAGGTTACATAGATGGCCGCTAGATGGCAAGCGCTGTCTTTAGATAACGTTTTAGATAACGTTTCTTGTATGGGAGCCCCCCTTAAATATTTATTTTATTCTGTTTTTAGTATTTGTTGTTATAGCGGCAACAGAAATACATAATCTGTGAAAATTTCAACTGCCTAGCCTGGTTCATGAGATACAGACAGACAGACGGACAGTGAAGTCTTGTAATAAGATCCCGTTTGGCACCCTTGGAGTACGGAACCCTAAAAAACATTATTATGGTAGCCCGATCGGGTCCTTTAAAATTCTACAGATTAAACAATCCGCTGCGACAGAATATCTCTCTCTACTCCTGGCAACAAACGTAATTTTTTTTGCCGTTTTTTGCTACTACTAATTAATAACGGCACCAGGTAGACGCTCGAAATATGCACAGAATGTTTAGCTCTATATTCGCTTCAAAAACAAATAATGAAATTTAAATGAAATAAATATGTAAGGGAGCCCCCCTTAAAGATTTATTTTATTTTAATTTCATATAACAACAACCGTGATTTTCTTGTCGTTTGTTTTTCTTGATCTTTGTGTCTAACGTTGTATATACATAGATAATGGTACGGAAACCTTCGTGAGCGAGTCCGACTCGCACTTGGCCGGTTTTTTTAGTTGTTCTTTTCAAGGTCATCATCTAACAGGTTAAAAGGAAAACTATAATAGCTGAGGCTTTACAAGCTAACGAGTATTAGTCGACCAACTCATACATACGTACATACATAAACTCACGCCTGTATCCCAGAGCGGTGCGGTGGTAGCCTAGTGGGTAGAACATTGGACTCGGAAGCGGGAGACCCAGGTTCGATTCCCAGTGCGGGCATGTACCTATGAATTTGTTTTCTATGTTATGTACATTTGTGAAGTTATAGTAGCAATACCACTCGCTAACTGTGAAGGAAAACATCGTGAGGAAACCTGGGTGTCTGAGCTATTCACATGCCTCAGCGCTTGAAATCGCCAATCCGCGGTCGGCACGCGTGGTGATTAAGCCCATACTCTCTCTCTCTGAGAGAAGGCCTGTGCCCTACAGTGGGACGTATATAGGCTGCTTGTGTATCCCAGAGGGGTAGGCAGAGACCAGGGACTGCCACTTGCCACGATCCTGACAGATCACTTTCGCTTCCTCAACATTCATTAGTCGTTGCATGCACGCACGCCGGTTTCGGGTACTTTATATCTTGCCCTTTATAAGTCGACCAACGCATAAAAGGAAAGCTTCGTACAAATTCCATTGAAAACTACTTTCGTACATAGCCTGCTCTAAACGACTTGATGAAATTGATGGTTTATCCGTATTTATCCGTATTGATAGATAGTATTTATCCGTATCTATTTCTCCTTCGGCAAATTCTCCAATATGAGCTTATAAGGTGTTCGTGAACAATGTTGCGCTGTGAACTTAACAACAATAGCAACATGCGCGTTCCAAATTCGAATCACTTTTATTCCCTCAGGGAATAAAAACGCGTTTCAGTCCCTGTTCCCGGCGAACGAGCTAGGTCTTTTCGAATAGATGTGATAAAAAAATATTTTATATAACACCTGCTCGTCAATGGCATATTATGTGTCATGCAAACTCAACTTAAAGCAAGTCATTTGTGTCCTATGGTCTAGCCGGGTCATTATAAATGTACTGAATTTCATAATCCCCTAGGGAATTATGATATTTGAATTTGGAATGCAATCAACATTGAATATACGAGCTCCTTGCAATCCATGACCAAACGTCAAAATTAGAATATAAACTTTTCATAGAGCCCTACACCAAAAAGAATTTATTCAAAATTAGAATGAAAACTTTTCATAGAGCCCTAAATCAAGGAGAATGTATTCAAAATTAGAATGAAACTTTTCATAGAAACCTGCATAAAGAAGAATTTGCCACTACAAAAAAAAAATAGAACGAAAAGGTGCTAAACTGCAAATCTTTGTGTTATTTTGTAACAAAATAGCGTATTTTAACAAAAATGTCAACTGACAGTGACGAAAGTGATGTGATACCGGAATGCATTATGTTTTATTGCCTCGCAGTGTTTATATAAAGTAGAGTATGCATTTTGGGGATAAAGCAGTGTATTTGTCTCGGGCGTTTTTGAAGGGGACATAATACACTGCTTTATCCCCTTAATGCATAATCTACTATTTTTCACTACTTCGGCCATAACATTTTTCGTTTTTGACCTTCTCGAATAATTTTTTGCGCCTTACAGCTTCCGTGAATACGCGTCCTTTGAGCCTTTTTCGAATATCATATCTTCACAACTCTCCGAGATATAAGGGGGTCGCACTTTTTCGTGAAATCGGAGCCTCTAAACTGGAGCTAAACTTTCCAATGTCGAGACACGATTACTCAATAACACTACTCAGAGGCAGTTGAAATAATCTGTGGTTGCGTCTATTCCATTCATCATCATCATTCAGCCACAAGAGGTCCACTGCTGGAAATAGGCCTCCTCCATGGTTTTCCAAAAAAGACTGGTTGGAAGCGGCCTGCACCCAGCGCCTTCCTGCCACTTGATGAGGTCATCTGTCCATCTTGTGGCTGGTCGTCCTACGCTGCGCTTGCCGATATGTGGTCTCTATTCGAGAACTTTTCGGCCCCATCGGCCATCAGTTCTGCGTGCTATGTGCCCCGCCCACTGCCACTTCAACTTACTAATCCGCTGGGCTATGCCGACGACTTTCGTTCGTCTACGGATCTCATCATTTCTGATTCGATCTCGTAGAGAAATTCCGAGCATAGCCCTTTCTATAGCTCGTTGCGTGACTTTGAGCCTTCTTATGAGGCCCATAGTGAGAGACCACGTTTCAGTGCCATAAGTCATCACTGGTAACACACACTGGTTGTATAATTTAAGTATATTAGACGAAAATACTTTTCTAAGTTTCCCGAATGCTGCCCAGCCGAGTTGGATTCGACGATTGACCTCTTTCACGAAGTTGGACCGGCCTAGTTGGACTGTTTGTCCTAAGTAGACGTATTCGTCTACAACTTCGAGAGTCGAGTTCCCCAATGTTATTGGGGTGGGCATTCCATTACAACAGACTAATTAAACCGCAGCGTATACTGAGCTCGAGGCCATTTTACCGCTGCATATACCCTGGGTCCCTTATTGTACCTATTAGGATTATTTTTGTTTTTTTTTCATGTTCAATTGTTTGTCTGTTTTTAATCATTGTTAAATGTATGTCTTTGTGGTGTTAAGTAAATGTTTTTTCTTCTTCTTCTTCTTCATCTGAAATATTTTAAGGTACCTACCGTGTTTTTATAAATGTGACAGTAACGGTATTATTTATAAAAAAACGATTCCTCTAAAACATTCCTCAAATGCAGTTAAATTGTCTATGATACAGTCTTCCTTTTCGCCGGGACAGCTAGTTATGAATAAAAATACTTTGATTTGATTGATAATTTGAATTTCAATCGATTTCCGCTAAGAACGGCCTTTTTTCGTTGAGGTAAAACATTTATACTTATACTGTACTTTATACTTCTTGGGCCAGACTTGGGATATTTATTACGTTCGCTTTTTGCAGAAACGTATTATAAACGTACCTATGGTATTAAGGATGGTAAGCAGTGTCAATTAAGGACCAAATTTGAAGACAAACTCTGTTTATTTATTCTGTGGCTACATCTTTTCCTTGTAAAATCTCCACCGCAGAATATTTTAGTCGGCGTTTTCAAAGTGTTTTAAGGGATCGAGATTTTATAAGACCGGAAGTTTGGAGTTTTTGGAACATTTTTTTTTTACAAAACGATCTAGATTTATAAGTGGAAACCTAGTTTAACTGGTAACGTTTATTAATTCACAGTTTCTGTGTTACTTTGAATAAAAACATTGTTGTTTTTCATTGGTGGCGCTAGTGAGCACAGGTAGCCCCTTAAGTCATAATTCAATATTGTTCAATAATGTTGTAAAGATAATGGTACGGAACCCTTCGTGTGCGAGTTCGACTAGCACTTGGCCGGTTTTTTTTCTCTACGACTAATACAATACGTTTCATGACGTTGTGCAATATAGTGTTCTATAATCCATAATGTCCGGCAGATAACTTAAACAAAAATGCGCGGAGTCTGTTCTTGTGATGAGTTTTAAAATAACTTGTTGAAATAAATAGCCGGCACTGAAATCAATAGCTGGCGACCTCCAGTGGAAATTGAACCCACCACCTCCGCTTTGATAGTCAAGCGAGTTAACCGCTACACCAAGGCAGCCGTAGCTGGCCGTATATGGTCTGTAATATCTGTCTGCTATTGTATCTGATAAGATACAACAGCAGACAAATATTGCAGACTATTATTAACCTTTGAAATAAATTAAAATCTGTGATAAAAGTAGGTACCTACCTATAGATTGTATTTCCCATTAGTTATGTGAGTGCCGACATCTAGTGCCAAGTAGCAAAATATCAATGTTTAGTTCATAAGAAAATCGCTACATGACAGTAAAACCGTTGAGCAAAGAAGTTTCAATTTACCTTATAAAATAAATATGTATCATAGTTTTTTGTGACAATGCCGAGTCTTACTGTGGTCTCCGTTCGAGAACTTTTCGGCCCCATCGGCCATCAGGTCTGCGTGCTATGTGCCCCGCCCAGTGCCACTTCAACTTACTAATCCGCTGGACTATGTCGACGACTTTCGCTCGTCTACGGATCTCATGATTTCTGATTTGATCTTGTAGAGCAATTCGGGCCGAACACGGCCCTTTCCATAGCTCGGTCGGACGTGGTGATGTATAGAGTCACAGACCAAGAGCGACCGCAGAGCAAGGACTGTGGTCTGTGACTCTATACGTATCACCACGCCCTCGCCCCACGTCCCATCAGTGTGTCTCGAGCCTTATAGGCCCATAGTTAGGGACCACGCTTCAGTGTCATAACTACATACACGGCGTTTGGCGCGCACAGGAAAATGCAATGAAATAATTTCACGGGAACAAAACTGTTGATTAAAAATTCGAGAATATTAAAACTTTATTATCCGATAACCTACCTACCAATCGAACGCATTATAAAGTAGGTAAGTACCTACCTATTTATTTAATTAATTTAGTAAGTACATAGGTAGAGTGTGTGAATTATGTTTCCTGCGGAATGTTAGTCAAGGAAAATTGTAAACTATTTGTTATTATAATATGTAAGTAATCACAAAAACAGTTATCATCATCATCATCAGTCATTTGATGCCCACTGGAGGACATAGGCCTCCTTCATGGTTTTCATAACCATGAGGGGTTTTGCCATAATCGCCACGCTTGACAGACGGGTTGGCGATCGCAGTATGCGGTTGGAATCTCAGGAAGACGCTGTTCCGAGTGGCGCCGGATTAAGAATAGCGTCACTCCATTTCCTTCCGTGGATGTCGTAGAAGGCGACTACGACATCCACGGAAGGAAATCAATTAGCAGGAGACGGGCAGCAGCGTCTTCCTGAGATTCCAAAACAGTTTTAATTCGATGTTGGCGGTATCGAGATTGACTACCAAATCGAGCTGATTTGCAGTTTGGCGAAAATTGTGTAATAAATAGTAGATTGTACAACAAGTGCATAAAACGCACCATTTTACTCGAGACGTTTATCCATCCGAGCGAGCTTGCGAGCGAGGATAGATATAAAGTCGAGTGTAAAATGGGTTTTATGGACGAGTTGTACACTCTACTTTTCACTTCGATTGCGAGGAAATGAAACAGCAACATGTAAATATAGTAAATGCTAATTTAATTAAAATTGAAAGTTACATTAGAGCAATGAGAAATAATAAATGAGACGAAATACAAATTATAAGTTTATTTCATGAAGTTTTATTGTGTACTTTGGCTGTTGGTATCTTTGCCTTGGTCTTAGAATACGAACGAAACGAAATAAAATAAAGAGGTTGTTGTATGAAGTTAAAGATGTTCGTGTAGCTGTTGCAGCGATTGCCTTGGTCTTCGACGAAGATTTTACTTTATGCTCTAGAGCATAAAAAGCGACTTTATGTCGCCTACGCACGACATAAAGACGAACTTTTAGAGCATGAGAAGTGAAAATAATATTAAGGTTTTTTATTTTGAATAAATTAACGTATAAAAACAATCAGATGTCGTGGGTTCGATTCCGACAGGAGGCTGACGTACTTGAGTTGTACAAAATGGCCTGAGTCTGGGTGTATTTGGGATGTCCTTGTCTGGTTACTACAGCACAGGGTGTCCTGTCCTAGCTTGCAACCAGGGCCAGTGATTTTGTGTGGAAGGACATAGGATACTTTCAAGGATGTTGGATACTTTTCATCGCGGAAATTACTCATTCCACGCTGTGAAGTCGCGGGCAAAAGCTGGTTATTAATATTTTAGTACTAGCTTTTGCCTGCGGCTTCGTCCGCATGGAATGAGTAACGTATGGGATGAGCATTATCCTATGTATTTCCCCGGGACTCAAACAATCTCCAAATTTCATCTAAATCCGTTCAGCCGTTATTGCGTGTTGAGTAACGAACATCCAAACATCTTCACAAACTTTCACATAATTATATAATATTAGTAGGATAGGATTTTACCTGACTGCGGCGAAGCCCAAAAGGAGGGCAATGTATTTGGCTCGTATGTCTGTAAGTACGTACGATTCTATGTGCCCTCATAACTCCTTAACTAATGGACAGATTTTGACAAATAATGGCCCAATCGAGTCGTCGTGTATGCGCGAGTGTCATGGGCTATATGAATTTAGCATAAAGCTGACAAAATAAATACAAAATCACTAAAAAGACAAAAATAGAAAACTGGAGTAAAAATAACCAACAACCCGACTGCTGAGCATTAACTACTAAGTACACGGGACCAAAATTCAATAATGTAACACATTGCGAGGAACCTACGTTGGTCCCGCCTGCTTAGTATAGTAAAGTTAATGCTCAGTTATTTTTTATGTCAGTTTTTAGGGTTCCGTACCCGAAAGGTGCCAAACGGGACCCTATTACTAAGACTTCACGGCTGTAACTGATGAACCGCGGTAGCTAGACAGTTGAAATTTTCACAGATGATGTATTTCGGTTGCCGCTATAACAAAAAGTACTAAAAACAGAATAAACTAAATATTTAAGAGGAGCTCCCATACAACAAACGTTGTCTAAAGACAGCGCTCGCCATCTAGCGGCCATCTATGTAACCTTCATAGCGGCGATGTCATATAGTTAAATGTCAATGTTTGTTTCTTTAGGTGGCGCTCAAACTCGATCTTTATCTAATCTTGTATAGATAATGGCACGGAACCCTTCGTGTGCGAGTCCGACTCGCTCTTAGCCGGTTTTTTTTATATGGTCACTTGCATGTATACAGTGTTGTTCTGCATGCCTGTATTGTTTTACTAATATGTAATTAAGCTTTTAGCTTCAATAAATCCATATATATACCTAATTAATATAGAGCAACGTTTGAAAGCACTGTAATTTCATAAAATGCAGATTTAGCTGTCAGATGTAGGATTATTTTAAAAACCTATTTAGAGGTTGAAAATTCTTCTTGAAGTCTTGAACCGAAGTTTGTAAAGAGGCTCGAAAGGCTGATGCCTGCACTTGCCCATTAGCTCAGTTGGGAGAGCGCTGGCACGGTTAACCAGAGGTCGGGGGTTCAAGTCCCGGCATGGGTGGAATTTTCAGCCTCTAAATAGGTTTTTAAAAATGTCCTCAGCACGGGTGAGTGCAACAAAAAAAAAGAATGTTGAAAAACTGTTGATCCGCGGAAATAAAAGTGGTTTTATTTAAAGTCATTCATCATCTTAAATTAAAATTTCATACTAAATGGCATTTAAGAACTGCTGCAGTCGGCCTTGGTGTCAAAATCTCAGTTCTAAGTTTCACTTTTCATCAAAGGATTGTCTGAAAGAAATTGCTATTAATAATAAGACCGCCTATCCTACTCCGTGTCTTTGCTAATTCTTATGTCGTCTGCTCTGGTGTACAGTAAAGAATATAATGATCTTATCTTATCTTGTGACGATGGCTTCCAGGCTCACTTCTTTCGCAATCGAACGGGCAGGTTGGCCAATATTATGCGAAGGACTACATGTTTGGCTTCGACCGCGAGCCGGCCAAGAACGCTCCCCATGCCCCTGAGAGACTGCTGCAGCTGATGAAGATACACGTAGCGGATACCCGGCTGAGGGTCAAGGACCTCAATAACATCAGGTCGTCGTCATCATCATCATCATCATCAGCCATTTGACGCCCACTGCAGGACATAGGCCTCCTTCGTGGCTTTCATAACCATGAGGGGGTTTGCCATAATCGCCACGCTTGGCAGGCGGGTTGGCGATCGCAGTAAGCGTTTGGAATCTCAGGAAGACGCTGCTGCCCGTCTCCTGGTAATTGATCGTAGAAGGCGACTAAGGATAGTGGCCTTCTACGACATCCACGGAAGGAAATGGAGTGTCGCTATTATTAATCCGGCGCCACACGGTAAAACATCAATCAGGTAACGTTCCTCGATAGTCAATCGCCTCAATAACATCAGGTAAGGTCCCTCAGTTGTCAATCGCCTCAATAGTACTAGGTAAGGTTCCTCAATAACATCCCGTAACGTTCCAATCCAATCGTCAATCGCCTCAATAACATCAGGTAAGGGCCCTCACTCACTCTCCTGGGCTCTGCACGCCGTTCACTCCGGGTAATCGGCAGAATACCAGCGCGGGAGTTTACTTGTAAACTTTCGGCACATGCTGAGTCGAAACCCATTTGCATTTGCCACACACACGTTTTTGTGTTTTTATGTTATTTTTCTAATGTCACCACTAGATAGGTACCTACTGTACCGTATAATGTGTCAAGTTGTTATGTTTCCATGATTTATGTATGCTTCTATCTTGTCAATGTTTACTCTGTGCCGTTACTTCGTGACTTAAGTAATGCTTTTTGCATGTGTGTGTGTCTTGTGGAAACAAATCAGTTATCTATCTATCTATCAATAATATGAGGTAAGGTTCCTCAGTTGTCAATAGCATCAGGTAAGGTCCCTCGATAATGTCAGATAAGGTTCTTCAATTCCATGAGGTAAGGCTCATCAACAGTATCTGGTAAGGTTCCCCAATTACATCAGATAAGGTGCGTCAACAATATCAGGCGCGGTTTATCAACAATATCCGTAAGGTTCCTCAATAACATCGGGTAAGGTTCCTACGTAATCGCTACGCAATCGCGGCGATCGGATCGCTTTCAAATCGCTAGTGTGATAGGGCTGTTAACCTTGGATTACCATAGTGCGTATAATGTGCGGAGATTCTGAAAGCGGTGTTAGCGCGGTCGGTGGACCGCTTGCCTCACATTCAACAGGTCATGGGTTCGAATCCCGGCTTTTAACAATGACTTTGTTTTCTAAGTTACGTACATTTAAAAAAATAAAATAAATCAAGTGTTCTCTATCTATTTATCTACATTTGTGAAGTTGGCGAAGCGGTTTAACTCGCGTCTGTGAAGGTTCAAGCATCGTGAGGAAACCCAAGTGCCTGAGGTGTTCTCATACACTCTCTCTTCTCATACGCGCCTCCTTCGGATGCAACAGATCCTGTAGTGGGGCATATTATATACACGCTCATTTCTGGTTGACTAGAAAGACAAGCCCCCGCCCGCCTTCCCACAACTGAACTTGGGGTTATTTTCAGGGTCATGACGCTAGTAAGACAAAACAACGAAGTTTTTAACTATCATTGACTAAAGCACTATTTATGGCACTAGACTAGCAATTTATATAAGTACAGAGGTACTCTTAAAATTCCGTGTGGCGCCGGATTAAGAATAGCGTCACTCCATTTCCTTCCGTGGATGTCGTAGAAGGCGACTAACGAAATAAATTACCAAGAGACCGGCAGCGGCGTCTTCCTGAGACTCCAACTGCATACTGCGATCGCCAATCCGCTTGCCAAGCGTGGCGATTATGGCAAAACCCCTCATGGTTATGAAAACCACAAGGGAGGCCTGTGCTCTGCAGTGGGCGTCGAGTGGCTAATGATGATGATGATGACTCTTAAAATAGATGTGTGATGACTGACACTCAGCAGGACAGTTGTTGGTCACAGACTCTTCTCGGGTTTGATAGCCGACCACATAATTCATTCACAAATCGAGAAAGAGATTAATTGAAACAGTTATGTTTTGACATTAGAAATGTCTTTTCGTTCGCTTCAGTGTAAGCTCCGGTTTCACGAAAAGAGTTGTGAACATTATGATACTAAAATAAAGCTCAAAAGACGCGTATTCACGAGAGCTGTAAGGTGCGAAAAGAGTTATTCGAGAAAGTCAAAAACGAAAAAAGTCATGGCCGAAGTAGTGAATAGCTAAATAGCTACAATTTAAGCCCAAAACAAAGACGATCGGGTTAAGGGTTTGCCTAACTGTAGCTTAACCTTATCGAAAAAAGGCAAAAAGTCAGAACGACATTTTTCACATGATATTAGGGGTTAAAGTATGAAATAGCCGTTTTATTGCAATAGGTTCTTTGAATTGACATAGAATCTTCATGGTTTGAGGTTTTCGAATGAAACTTTTTTCAAATGGTTTCTATGATGTTCTTTTTTTAAAAAATGTGAAACATTTGAATATCGGCTTTCAATTGTTTTTGTTATTCAATTTAGACAAGAAAGATGGATACTGCGAAAATTCGAGTGATTTTTGAATACGAGTTCCGACGCGGAACTAACGCGGCAGAAACAGCCCGCAATATCAATGCTGCGTTTGGAGAGTTAAACGTTAAACCATGCCGCTAATTCCTGGGTAGTTTGACTAGCTCTATCTCCACTATCTCTCTTAACCTCCTCAGTCCTGACCTTGAAAATAACAATTGAAAACCATTGTTATTTTAAAGGTCAGGACTGAGGAGGTTAATTCATCGTTATTCACCTGTGTGGTGGGTCTTCCTCGTGGCTCGTTCTTTAAGTCGAAATTACCATCACGAAAGCGTTTAAACCAAAATCGCACGGTGCGTTCATTAGTAGACCCCTCTCCAAACGCAGCATTGATATTGCGGGCTGTTTCTGCCGCGTTAGTTCCGCGTCGGAACTCGTATTCAAAAATCACTCGAATTTTCGCAGTATCCATCTTTCTTGTCTAAATTGAATAACAAAAACAATTGAAAGTCGATATTCAAATGTTTCACATTTTTTAAAAAAAGAACATCATAGAAACCATTTGAAAAAAGTTTCATTCGAAAACCTCAAACCATGAAGATTCTATGTCAATTCAAAGAACCTATTGCAATAAAACGGCAATTTCATACTTTAACCCCTATTATTATGAGTCGATTCATTTCCAATGTGCTCGATAGTCGTGTGAGGCAATTTGTGAATTTTTTTTTGGGTTTCTGTATCTAGCCCCTGAATAGAGCCCATTACTGGGGCCTCCTCCCTGTCAAGCCAACCCTCTCGGTCCCTTGCCAATCTCGTCCACTGCTTTGCGACGGCTCTACCAAAGTCATCGACCCATCTCGTCGCTGGTCTTCCAACCGATCGCGTATGAAAATATACGTATTGTCTATGACTTATTTATCTGTCTCAGGTTCAAGAACGATCATACTTACGAATACCAGACTGGCTACGTCATGGCGGAGATAATTGAGAGGTGAGTCCATTAATGTCCCGTCCCATCCCAGTCTTCTTGCTCTTAGCGTATCAGATATGGCGAATGTAAACAGTTGGCGGCGACATAGATTCTATGTCGGCGCCAACTGGTTAAATTCCTCCGCTTCGCTTCTTCGGTTCGGCCAACCGCCGAATTAACTGCCTAGCACGTTCTTTAGGCGTGGGGCACATAGGGCGCGGAAAAGACGCGACCCGTTGCATAGAGTTTGCCTCCTTACCCCGTCACAACTGTGTGGGCTATGTCCCATCGCTTCAGTACATTTTGTATGAAAATGAGTTGAGCGAAACGTTCAATCAGTTGCCTGAAGGTAGTTTGTTTCGACGATACGGTTTTTGATATAGCATGCCATGCCCGTGATTCCAGGTACCGGCTGATGATGGAGCACCATCAGCGCCCAAAGAGGTACCCCTCGGACCCCGTCTTCGAGTGTCTCAAGCGGACCGAAATGATACAGACGCTCTACATCGAGATCTGGCACCTGTGCATGATGCTGCATGAGATACGCAGGTGAATTAGTCAGTTGATCAATGAATATTAAATATTGATTGATTGATTGATAGACTACTTTAAATTTTAAAGATGGACAGATGACCTCATCCACGTGGCAGGAAGGCGCTGGATGCAGGCCGCTTCCAACCGGTCTTTTTGGAAATCCATGTAGGAGGCCTATGTCTTCAGGTGGTGGACTTCTTGTGGCTGAATGGTGATGATGATGATCTATCAATGAACTAGCCCGTCTTCGTCCACTGCTGGATATAGGCCTGCCCCAAGGCAAGCCACTTCTTTCTGTCCTCGGCAGTCCTCAGCCAGCCGCTGCCAGCAATCTGCATCAATCATCGGTCCAGCGGGCGTTCTATGCGGCGTTTGCCAGTTTGTCTATGTACATTGTACACGGTTATTTTTTAAAACACACTACAATTCGGTATTTGACACGATCAACAATAAATTATTTCATATGCTCGATTAAAACAAAAATTACAAAATATCTCGGAAAATAGAACTCTTTTAGTCAATTACTAGTTATTACAATTTTTAAATAGATTAAACATAAAAAGAGTGCTCTGAAATGTGACGTCATAAGCAAGTATTTTCATACAAAATTCCGTTTTAAAAGTATAACTCATTTGACATTTTGTCAAATACCCAATTAGAGTTTGTGTTTCGCAACAACTTTACTTGGATAATTTTCTCGCAGATTTATATTTTTCGAAATATCAGGTCTTACCTACATAAAAAATTTGCAATGTCATTACAATTCAATGATAGTTTCGCTAGCACCGATGGAATCCTTTATTTTTGTTCGTTCTTTTGCGTTTCTTTTTTATTATTTATTCTTTCATTTCGTTATTTAAAAAAAAACGGACAAGTGCGAGTAGGACTCGCGCACGAAGGGTTCCGTACCATTATCTATACAACATTACACAAAGATCGAATTTGGAAACAGCGCCATCTATAGAAAACAACAAGAAGCGTTTAACATTGACATTTAAAGACATGACATCGGCGCTGTGAAGGTTACATAGATGGCCGCTAGATGGCGAGCGCTGTCTTTAGACAACGTTTGTTGTATGGGAGCCCCCCAAAATATTTATTTTATTCTGTTTTTAGTATTTGTTGTTATAGCGGCAATAGAAATACATCATCTGTGAAAATTTCAACTGTATAGCCATCACGGTTCATGAGATAACAGCCTGGTGACAGACAGCCAGACAGACAGACAGAGGAGTCTTAGTAATCGAACTTCGCTCGTTTATTATTTTGTAAAACACCTACGAATGTCGTGTAGCGTCATCTGTTGTTGAAATTTTGGACAGCAAAAAAATTAATTGTGATCTCCTAATTCTGTGTCATTTTTAGGGTTCCGTACACAAAGGGGTAAGGGTCCGTTAATAAACGAGCGATGTTCGGTCGCCCAGGTACTTCTCATTAAGCACGATTAAAAAACCAAACTTATCAACAGGAAGACGGTTGTAGCAGCCGGGAATGCCTTCAACAGTGACAATGAGGATGATCTGATCAAGGGTAAAGGCAAAAGCAACGATCAGAAACTCAAGGTCAGCAGCGGCCATCATCTTCTTCGTCAGTACGCTCTTGACAGAGCGGTTGTGGTCCTCAACTATGTACATATACATAGGCTTCGTTAACATCACCCCAACCCCGCCCTTCCCTGGCCAATCTCGTCCATTGTCCTCGTGTCGCTTTCTTAATGTCTTCAACCATGGTACCGTCAGCCATTTCTCGGCCATTTCACTCTGTGGCGGAAGCGGTGGTAGCCTAGTGGGTAGAACATTGGACTCGGAAGCGGGAGGCCCAGGTTCGATTCTCAGTGCGGGCATGTACCTATGACTTTGTTTTCTAAGTTATGTACATTGTGAAGTTATAGTAGCAATACCACTCGCTAACGGTGAAGGAAAACATCGTGAGGAAACCTGAGTGTCTGAGCTATTCATATACCTCAGCGCTTGAAATCGCCAATCCGCGGTGGGCACGCGTGGTGATTAAGCCCATACTCTCTCCCTGAGAGAAGGCCTGTGCCCTACAGTGGGATGTATATAGGCTGCTTATACATGCTTATGCACTCTGTGAGCGCCTTCGTCCACCGTCCATCTTGCCGTCTAACCACTTAAATTTCGTGGTTCGTGTACGACGTCGTCCACTTGGGTCCTCTTGAAGACGTTTTACTGTCGGCTGATGTTGCTTGCCTCACGAGGTCTCACCATTCCTTTCGGTTATATGCTGTTCTGATGCATTCCTGCAGCGGCCTGTGCACAGTGGACTGTGCTTAGTGGCTCCATCGCATCAGTTGGGTCACCTATCTCCGTAAACTGGTGAGTGGCGTTCGTGTGTCTGGCCACAGCATTAACGTTTTTACTGCTCTAGTAATAAAAGTAACTGTTTGATGGCACTCATGAAATCTGATTATGTTTAAGATGATTTGAGAAGTGATGGTAAGAGTGGTTGTTTTTTCTCTGCTTCAAATTCGCTCCGAAGGCAGCGGCCCACATTTTATATTGACATTCAGCAATGTCATCATATCATATACGTCCCATTGCAGGGCACAGGCCTTCTCTCAGAGAGAGAGAGAGAGAAAGTATGGGCTTAATCACCACGCGTGCGATTTCAAGCACTGAGGTATATGTGAATAGCTCAGGCTCTCAGGTTTCCTCGCGATGTTTTCCGAGTGGTATTGCTACTTTATCTTCACAAATGTACATAACTTAGAAAACAAAGTCATAGGTACATGCCAGCACTGGGAATCGAACCTGGGTCTCTCGCTTATGAGTCCATTGTTCTACCCACTAGGCTACCACCGCTCTTAACAACAAACAATGTAAATTCGTTGAAATAAACTTTTCATTTCTGGCTTTCTACCGCGAGCTCACCATTTCGTTGTATCCACTGGAGAACCTTTGCACCCCGTTGACCATCGGGTCTTCGGCCTATATGAACAGTCTACTGCCACTTCAACTTGCTAACAAATTGGTGTCAAGGCGATAGGTAATAAACCTGCTGCGATTGGACCCGTAAAATTCACAGATTTCGTGCCTCACACGACTATCGAGCACATTGAAAATGAATTGAGTCATAAATGACATGTGAAAAATGTCGTTATGAGTTTTTGACTTTTTTCAAAAAGGTTAGGCTACAGGGTAAACCCTTAACCCGATCATCTTTGTTTTAAGCTAAAATCGAGCTGACTGAATTCTCCGGAGGAATTTATCTCATATTTTTGATAATGTTCTTCGTTTCCAAAATATCGAGCGCTAAAATCAAAAAATTTCGGATTTTTTTTTTTCACTATTTTGGTCATAACGTTTTTCACTTTCTCCAATAATTGTTTTTACACGTCTTTAAAAATATGATATCTTTACAACTCTCTGAGATATAAGGGGATCGCACTTTTTTGTGAAATCGGAGCCTACACTGGAGCGAATGAAAGGACATTCCGAATGCCAAAACTAGTGGAACAACAGTTGGTCAGTCCCGTCAAACGGCTTAAAATTTAAAAATGTGTACATCCACGAAAGTTTTAAAAATGTATCACCATAACTGTCAGCCATTTTCAGGACCTGCAAGAAGCTCGTAAGCTTGCCAAGAAATTGGAGAAGAAGCGGCGACTAGAGGCACGGATGATCAACCATATGTACAAGAAGTACTTCAACAAGGTAATTGTTTCTTGCAATGGGGCAAACCCTGGTCTCTGCCTACCGCTCCGCGATACACGGCGTCAGTTTGTATAATGTGATGATGCTGTAATTTCAGACTATTTAGATAAGATAAGATAAGATAATCATTTAGTAAATTGCCACAACATACAAAGATATTACAATTTACAGGCAACGCGCAAAATCCTGAATCGTCTCACTGTCAAATTCTATACTAATTGCTATCGCAAACTTCAGGATTTGCTGCGCGTAATTAGGCCTCTAGCCTCTTGGTTCCTCTATCATCTTTATTTGTCCTCTCTTGTTGGTTTTAATCAGCTTATTGTCCTCTGTTTTTCTAGGGTGGCCTGGTGACCGGATGGGGCGAGAAGGCGACCAAGAAAGCCTTCGAGCTGAACTACGGCTGGGACCTAGCCTACCTTCCAGGCCGAGGACCTCGACTGATCTTCTCCACCGTCCATCCCATGGGAAGTGGCCCATCCAGAAGCTTTATGGAAAAGCTCATGAATGTGCTGAAATTCATCAAGAATATGCTTCTGCAACCGTCGCTGATGTGGGAGCAAGCCAAGAACTTGTATACAGCCATTAAGTACATACGGTACATGCGGCGGCTTGGCTTGATGAACGACCAATTGATGTATAAAATCCTGAGTAACGCCATTATAATGAATAGATAGATAGATCCACAGGTGGACACGAATCGCAAATAAATAAATAATAACTTCCACACAACACAATCATTGTTCTTGTCCTAACTAGGATACTCTGTACTATGGTAACCAGGCAAATACATCACAAGTACATGGAAATACACACAGAGGCCATTTGTACCTTTGAATCCTTTGATCAAGAAGATGGATAAATGCATAAATTATAGATGCAATGTGTAACTTATGCAGTAATAATCGGTTGGTAATAGGAATAAACCATCATAGAAAAGTAAACCAAGCCAATTAGTGAAATACTTTCAGTAATCAAATAAGTTTTGGTACAAATCACTTGAACTGAAAGTACAGGGCCTACAAAAAGAGAACATCAATATCTCAACAACTTTGACAGCTATTTTTGGAATCTAGGACGTAGAGCTTGGACTTCGGCCGTTTTTAGCTGTTTATAACAGAATTTTTGAGAACAGCTGCTGAAATAATGTTAAGGTAAGACTTGGTGATTCTATTTGGTAAGACTTGGTGATTCTATTTGGTAAGACTTGGTGATTCTATTTGGTAAGACTTGGTGATTCTATTTGAAATAGCAACTACTACTGCTAAGTGTGTAACCCATGTCTAAGCTCACAATAAGCATTCTTGATTCTTGATAATTTCGCGGTTTTTTAGGCACATAGTCTCATATAGAACAGGCTTTAAATAAAAACTAAGAATAATATGAACTGAATTTGCACGGATATTTCATCATCATCATCATCATCATCAGTCATTTGACGCCCACCGCAGGACATAGGCCTCCTTCGTGGTTTTCATAACCATGAGGGGTTTTGCCATAATCGCCACGCTTGGCAGGCGGGTTGGCGATCGCAGTATGCGGTTGGAATCTCAGGAAAACGCGATATTTTACTCGTTCGAAACGTCGGAAACGTAAACGAGTGAATATCCGTGCAAATTCAATTTTTATTGTGTCTTGTGCTCGTGTTAACCTTAGAAAATACTGTAAGAACTAAGAAGGCAAGTTGATTAGGTTTATAGCAATAATGAAAACCGGGCAAGTGCGAGTCGGACTCGCGCACGAAGGGTTCTGTACCATTATCTATACAACATTAGACACAGAGATAAAAAAAAACAGCAAAAAAATCACGTTTGTTGTATGGGTAAGGGGGCTCCCTTAAATAATTATTTTATTTTGTTTTTAGTATTTGTTTTTATAGCGGCAACAGAAATATATAATCTGTGAAAATTTCAACTCTCTAGCTATCACGGTTCTTGAGATAGGTACAGCCTGGTGACAGACAGACAGACAGACGGACGGACGGACGGACGGACAGACAGACAGCGAAGTCTTAGTAATAAGGTCCCGTTTTTACCTTTTGGGTACGGAACCCTAAAAAATACAATGCAAAATAAAAACAGTAGGTGAATATGCCATTTTGTATGCGAAATTAAATGAAATAAACTTATTAACAAACACGTTTATCTATAACTGACATTAGCAGTACCGCACAGGGTCGAGCCTGAATCGTGGTGGCCTTTGTACGTTTGAGTACACTGTAATGTGTTTTTTGTATTTTATGTACTCCCTCTATTCATTTTATAAATTATAGTTTTCTGCGATTCGGAAGGCCGCCATCGTAGTCGGCCCAAGTGTCTTCGGCGGCCACCTGAAGTCGCTGGTGGTGTCTGCGTCGCACAGCCATGCGCCCGCGCAGCGTCGTCGTCGTGTTGATCGGCAGACCGAGTCTGCGCATGAGACGAAACTTCTTTTGATTTTATTTGTAAAAAGAAAACTTGGTATTGAAGTGGTATCGAAAGGTACGACGCAAAAAGATTATTCACGGATCACACAAAAGGCGGTCGTATGTTGAAAAGTCGACGACCTAAGTCATCACCTGTGCATCCGGTACTGCCTCCGCACCTCCCGCTTGTACGCCACCTCCATCTGTTCCATTCGGCGCAGGAGATCTTCTGCCGCCTCCTCTGTGGCGTGAAAAATATATTTGTCAATTTAATGGAGAAGGGGGAAGGGAGAAGGGTGAAGGGAGAAAACGAAAGAAAGAGGGAGGGAGCAATGAACGAAGGAAAGAAAGAGACACAGATAGATCTCTATCTGACAGAGAAAGAGATAGAGTCTACTGTTAACGGCAGTTGGTTAAAGTGAATAAAAAAAAACCAAACAGCTACTAATCCTACTTAATGAAAAATTCACAGATTTCGTGCCTCACGCGACTATCGAGCACATTGGAAATGAATCGAGTCATAAATGTAATGTAAAAAAATGTTCTGACTTTTAGACTTTTTTCAAAAAGGTTGGGTTACAGGGCGAACCCTTAAACAGATCGTCTTTGTTTCAGACTCAAATTGTAGCTGACTAAATTGTCCAGAGCATTTTTGTCAAAACTTTGATATAATTCTTTCCAAAATTTCCAAAAGTTCAAAAAAAAACATCGAGCGCCAAAATCGAAAATTCGGAGATTTTTTATGCACTATTTCGGACATGACTTTCTCGAATTATATTCTTTTTGCACATTACAGCAGAGCTCTTATACGTCTTTTGAGCCTGTTTTGAATAATATCATATCTTCACAACTCTCCGAGATATAAGGGGATCGCACTTTTTCGTGAAATCGGAGCCGACACTGGAGCGAACGAAAGGACATTTCCGATATCAAAACTCGGGAATAGAGCGCTACCGTCCTGGCGTCAGTTTTACCTTGCTGCCGCGCCCTACGCAGCGAGTAAGTCACGTTAAAATTCGACAGGCTCGTCTTTTCAATAAGGTCGACCAGCCTGTTTATCTTGATCTCCCCGTAGTGGATGTCCTCCATAATCATGAAGAACTCTAAGTTGACGAAGTCGCCAAAGAACATGGTCGGGAGCAGGTAGGGGTCCCTGTTCAGGAAGCGGTTCCTCGCCTGCCTGTACATGGTCATCATGCGGGCGTAGGTCTCTCGGATTATTCCGAGGATGAACCCTGAAAGAAGTTTCAATTGGAGATGAAACTTTATGGAGAGGAAGTAAATTTACTCTGTCCAGAAATTAAAGGGAAGACAAGAGGCGATTTGTCTTTCATAATAAAACAGTATCTGGATGACCGAGCTTGGCTCGGTTTTTTTTTTGTTAATCGTGTTTTTTGGCCATTATATTTAGACAGGACGATAAAAGAGGGAAAAAAAAAGGAAAAAACTAATCGGACTGGAGACAGACCCGAACCCTCCTCCTCCTCTCCTGGTTTTGGAACCTGAGCTATTACAACCCGGTAGATGGTGGCGAAATTTACCTTCGTATTCTAATCATATTTTAGCAGTTTTTCATTGCCCAAAAACACGGAGAAAACGACGTTTTCCAAAAATTAAACCTAGCTAGATCGATTTATGGCCCCCAACACCCTCGGCATACTAAATTTTATGAAAATCGAAAGTATGAATAGATAGAACATAAACTCACGCCTGTATCTCGGAGCGGTATTGTATTACGAGTGACGTAGTGCTTACCAATCTGGTACGGCAACTGTTTGTGATGTACACGACGCACCTTTTCCATCTTGGTCCTCGTTCGCATCGCCTCCTTCATCATGTCTGCCATCAGGTTCAGCAGGTCTTCCCGCTGGTCTTTGACAAATCTGAGGAGTTAGCACCGACCTGGCTGACTAACTCAGGAGCATGGACTAACAAATGTGGATGAAGCAAACGAGGATTATCAGGGTAGCAGTGACAAACCCTGGTTTCTGCCTACCCCTCTGGGATACGGGCGTGAGCTTATGTACGTATGTGCGTACGACAATTTTAATTACTTTCTGAGCTCACGAAACATAAAATAGCCTCGCTTTATACCTACGTCCCACTGTATGGTATAGGCCTTCTCTCAGAGAGAGAGTATGGGCTTAATCACCACGCGTGCCCACCGCGGATTGGCGATTTCAAGCGCTGAGGTATGTGAATAGCTCAGACACTCAGGTTTCCTCAAGATGTTTTCCTTTACCATTAGCCAGTGGTATTGCTGCAATAACTTCACAAATGTACATAACTTAGAAAGAAAAACCATAGGTACATGCCCGCACTCGGAATCAAACCTGGGTCTCCCGCTTCCGACTCCATTGTTCTACCCACTAGGCTACCAATGCTTTCCTTATATAATAACTAGCTGTCCCGGCGAACTTCGTAACGCCACAGAAAACGTTTGTATGGGAACTAGAAAAGGGCTGTTTTTTGGGTTATCCCGGAAATTATTCGATTTTTTCTCGCCTTTTAAACCTTCCCTAGACCTCCACGAACATTTCAAGACTAAGATAAGATAAATCCGTTCAGGCGTTCTCGAGTTTTAGTGAGACTAACGAACAGCAATTAATTTTTATATATAAGAAGATAATAATAAATTCGAATGACTTGTTCTGATCCCAAACTAGGATAGACTGTGCTATGGGAACCAGGCAATGACAACACAAATATGGAAATGCACCCAGACTGAGGCCGTTTGTGCGTAAATGGGAATTGACCCCACGACCTCCGGCTACGAGGCAGTCAAAATACATGAGTTTAAAAACACGGTTTATACCAATTTCTTCTTCTTCTTTCAATGAACCTCCACTACTGAAGGTTGGTATTCCTCTCTTCTCTTTTCCAAGCGAAATAGATCTTCGACGTTGGCAACTCTAGTCCGTTGTCTGATGTTACGGAGCCGTGATTTTCTTTTCCTATCAGCTCGCCTATTCCCCTCAATTTTGCCCATCATGATAACTTATAGAAGTCCGTACCGTTCGCTTCCAAGCACATGTCCCAAGTAACTTATCTGCTTCTTCGTACCAATTTCCACAGAGTTAAAAGGCTGTTATTAAACATTACGTGAATATATTGGACGACCTTACCTATCAGCGGACATGTGAGGTCGCACACGGCCCGACGGGTAACTTAACTGCGAACAAGTAACACTTATGATTATATTCTTTTTTGTTGCACTAAGCCGTGCTGAGGACAATTTTAAAAACATATTTAGAGGCTAAAACTTCCACCCACGCCGGGACTGGAACCCGCGACCTCTGGCTAACCGTGCCAGCGCTCTCCCAACTGAGCTAATGGGCAAGTGTAGGCATCAGTGACGAGCCTGTTTACAAACGTCTCTGTATTATTTACAGGAAGCAATTTACATCACTTGCAGCCCCGAGTAACCGACTTGCAGTTTGGTTTTTACATCGGAATGATAACGCTGTACCTACATGATTATATTATTTTTTGTTGCACTAACCCGTGCTGAAGACCATTTTACAAACCTATTTAGAGGCAAAAAATTCCACCCACGCCGGGACTTGAACCCGCTACCTCTGGCTAACCGTGCCAGCGCTCTCCCAACTGAGCTAATGGGCAAGTGCAGGCATCAGCCTCTCGAGCCTCATTAGAAACTTCGGTTCAAGACCCGGCATGGGTGGAATTTTCAACCTCTAATTAGGTTTTTAAAATAATCCTACCTCTGACAGCTAAATCTGCATTTTATGAGATTATAGTGCTTTCAAACGTTGCTCTATATTAATTATATATATGGATTTATTGAAGCAAAAAGCTTGATTATATATTAGTAAAACAATACAGGCTGCCTGTAGGTACGTAATACAGAGAAGTTTGTAAGGAGGCTCGAAATTTCACTGATGCCTGCATTTGGGCAGTAAAAGGCTTTTAGGCTGGGTTTTTTCAAAATAAATGCAACACTGGTATAAAATAAGAAAATAACATAACAAACGCAAAATAACAAAAAAATGACTGCTAACTATTAACTACTCAGCGGGCGGGATCAGCCTGAATATCTCACAGTGATGAATCAAAATGTTGAATTTGCGTTCCAGATTGTTTCCACATCCGTGGGACTACTGAGGCCGTGAAATGTAAATTGTCAAAATCTAAAAAAAAGTCTGAATATAAAATAGTTATAAGAACCATTGTTACTAACACTTTGGGCCACAGATGCTTTATGTAATATAAATGTTTATCTATGTTTATGTAATATAGTGTTTATTTTTTATTTTTGCAAGCGCAGCGCCATCTTGTGACTGCAAAGGAAACTTAGAGCAAGTAGGTCGGGAAGTTATTTTTTTTATTATTTTGTCGCATTTACGCTGATTACATGTAGCCAAGATGTAGCCTACGGCTTACGTGGCCCGCCCAGTTCCACTTCAGCTTAGCGGTTGCAGCTCCAGCATCGACAATTTTGGTTCTGAAGCGCAGTGTTGTGTTAAGGATTTTGTCAACCCTCTTTACACCCAGCATACTGCGTTCCGTTGCCCGCTGGCAAATCTTGTGTTTCGACTTCTGATATTCGGTCAAAGAGCGGTCTAATCTGATAGGCAGGATGCACATGTCGACGAATTTTCGCTTCAGCGTAAGTGGTAACTTCCCCTTCATCAGTTCTTTCATTGACCAGAAGCTCTTCTAGACATTGTCGATGCGGCGATCGATTTCTTTATTCGCCTGTTGTCGAAGGAAACTATCTGGCTCGGTAATCGACGTACTGTATTTCCTGCCCATCTACCTCGACCTTTCGTGCTGTTAGTCATACACTGGGTCTTCGACCGATTTATCTTTAGTCCAACCTCAAGGCTCGCGATGCTAAGTTGATGTAGCATTTGTCGGAGTACTGCAGTTTTTGGGACAAAGAGAACAACGTCGTCGGCGAAGCGGAGTTTGTAAGCTTCTTGCTGCCACCAACATCCATGCCTTCCACGCGACAGATATTGCAAACGTGGCCGACCCAAGCTGAGACGACAGGAAGACCTCACGACCTTTCTACCGGGTTGGCAGAAGCCATGAACAGTGAGGAGTGGAGAGCTAAAGGGGAGGCCTTTGCCCAGCAGTGAGACACAATCGGGGCTACATAAAACATATTATAGCCAGTGTCACCCACAGAATTTTAACAAATCAATTGAGAATGTGTCAAAGAGCATTTCTTCATAGGTGAGATTTTCAGCGGCTCCGCTTGAATCACTGTCTAAATGTTCACACAATAATATTCCGGAAAGCTAAAAAAGAAATCGACCACCAAAATCTGACGTCTGAATCAAAAATTTTGGAGCATTCCTCCAAATGGGAGGGGGCATTTGGTGAAATGCTCCAAGATCAGACGATTGGTTGAGGCTGCCGGCTGGTTGCCATTACACCAAAGATTGAATTGAGTTATGAGGGAACATGGAATCGGACATACTCAGGTACATACATACATATATAGTTGTACTCGTATACGAACCAAACGTTAGCCTCTTTTTTGGCTCCGCCACAATCGGAAATAAACCATTGAAACAGAGAAATAGGTAATTTAAATATGATACGCAACAAAATTAAGAATAGCGTCATTCCATTTCCTCCCGTGGATGTCGTAGAAGACGACTAAGGAAATCAATTATCGGGAGGCGGGCAGCAGCGTCTTCCTGAGATTCCAACGGCATACTGCAATCGCCAACCCGGCTCCCAAGCGTGGTGATTATGGCAAAACCCCTCATGGTTATGAAAACCACAAAGGAGGCCTATGTCCTGCAGTGGGCGTCAAATGGCTGATGATGATGATGATGACGCAACAAATAAATACCCTTTTAGTGTAACTATTCCCATAGTAGGCGACGTAATAGGCATCGTACGCTAGACGGCACACGGAAATCTTTACGGAACTCGCACCTGGGGGCAAAAATAAATGAATAAAAAACCGGTCGGGTGCGGGTCGGACTCGCGCACGAAGGGTTCCGTACCATTATCTATACAACATTAGACAAAGAATGAGTTTGAGAACAGCGCCATCTATAGAAACCAACAAGAAGCGTTTAACATTGACATTTAACGACATGACATCGGGAGTCCCCCTTAAATATTAATTTTATTCTGCTTTTGGTATTTTTTATTATAGCGGCAACCGAAATACATCATTTGTGAAAATTTCGACTGCCTTAGCTATCACGGTTCATGAGATACAGCCTGGTGACAGACGGACAGACAAACGCATAATGACGTCCTAGTAATAGGGCGGGACCCTTCGGGTACGCAACCCTAAAAAGGCACCCATTCAAAGGCTAGTGGAAATTCACTATGAAAATAATGGCTCCAAAGGAGAAAAATTGTTCGTACTAATTAGTATCGCCTCTCAAGGCTCTCCGTGTATCAGAAGAATGACCCAGCGGACCCACGGCACGCACGTAAAGCTCTGTCTGGCTACAGTCTGATTCTAATAGATTCGGCTTTATGTCGAGATTCTTTAGTGTATCCGTATCCGACAGCTATTGTTTAGGCACGTTTAAT
Source organism: Yponomeuta malinellus (assembly GCA_947308005.1). NCBI lineage: Eukaryota > Metazoa > Arthropoda > Insecta > Lepidoptera > Yponomeutidae > Yponomeuta > Yponomeuta malinellus. The sequence continues at coordinate 5,777,591 of OX371023.1, forward strand.
GTGCTGGCTTTCGAACCACCCAAAATTCATAGTGTATATTGAAATGTCCTGAAATTACAATTAATTGTATTTAAACATAGATGCTTACATATTACATAAAGTAGAAATCCCTTATACATGTTATCGATTTTTTTTTTCATAAAACTGTTTGCAGAATTAGTGCCTAAGAAGAATTGAAGTAAGCACGGAATTACGGATGTAATAAAGAGGTCGTTAAAACTATACCATTAAAAACATAACTTGTAAAAAACCAAGTCTCGCAACTCAGTTCTTCTACCGTCTAAGAAAAGGCCGTGCTGCTTTTTTGCTTGACTTGGCAGGGGCACTACCGTGCCCCCAGATTTGTAATGAAAGCTTATTGTTAGGTTTCATAACATTGCCTAGACGAAGTTAGTAGAGTAAATATGTTTATCTACACTAATGTTGTAACATTATACTTATGTTTTCAATACTTGACTTATAATTACTACTGTTATAGCGCAGACAACAAAACACTCAATTTAAGCAATTTCACATGATGGTATAATATTCACATCGATATCGTAAAATCTCATTATAACATCAATAAAACGCGACCAACTTGATTGCAGGGCCAATCAGGTTGGTCGCGTTTTATTGAAGCGCGCAGCTGCGCTCTCATTGGTTAAATTTTAATGGCGGCAAAATCACTGTGATTATACACGTACGCCTGAATTTAATTTTTAATTGCATTAGTGAAGATAAAGTAGTGTATGCAACTGCATATAACACGGGTATTAAAACACTCGTTACTATTATGAAACTCGCTGCGCTCGTTTCATAAACTCACACTCGTGTTTTAATACCCTTCATTATATGACAGTTGCATAAACTACTATTATACCACACCCACTCAGAAAGTGTCTCATTGCTCGTTCATAAACGGGTTACAAAGTTCGTCATTTCCCCCCTAGGTATAAATGTGCGGCGGGAAAAGTTATATGGAATTTCATTCCTGCCATCCGTAGCAGGGCAGGAATGTTGTATGAAAATCCATTCCTGCCCTGCTGCCGTCTTTGGTTTTTTACTCAGTGCGCGAGTCCGACTAGCACTTGACCGGTTCATTATGTCTTTATCGACTTGTATTGCTCGTACAGATAAAACACTGCATTTTAAGAACGTGGTAACGAAATCAACGTAACATTTTATATTGGCTTGGTTCAATGGTTGGTAGCCTTGGGTAACTTAGGAGCCAGATATGAGAGGACACACATCTCCCTTGCCGTCAACTGTGTCCCAGTTATATCCCAGAGATGTCAACTATATCTGGTTCCCTCACTATACTCTCAACTCAGTACGGTAGACATCTAGCTCCTGCTACTTTATCCAGCTCACACACAGTGCGCGAGAGCGAGACCGAGATCGGCAGAAATCGGATGCGTTCGGCAGCATTTCTCGTCGCAGTAATAAACGAGAGACGAGAAAGGGGTCACCAGACTCCTACATAAGAATTGGTTGCAAGACATCATAGACCCGTGCAATCTTATCATCATCATTCAGCCACAAGAAGTCCACTGCTGGACATAGGCCTCCTCCATGGATTTCCCAAAAGACCGGTTGGAAGCGGCCTGCATCCAGCGTCTTCCTGCCACTTGGATGAGGTCATCTGTCCATCTTGTGGCTGGTCGTCCTACGCTGCGCTTGCCGATATGTGGTCTCCATTCGAGAACTTCTCGGCCCCATCGGCCATCAGTTCTGCGTGCTATGTGCCCCGCCCACTGCCACTTCAACTTACTAATCCGCTGGGCTATGTCGACGACTTTCGTTCGTCTACGGATCTCATCATTTCTGACTCGATCTCGTAGAGAAATTCCGATGCAATCTTATGAAAACATTTAAAAATTACCAATTAATTACTATGTAACTAACTATTATAAGCGGTGGTAGCCTATAAGGTTAAACATTGGACTCTGAAGCGGGAGACCCAGGTTCGATTCCCAGTGTGAGCATGTACCTATGACATTGTTTTCTAAATTATGTACATTTGTGAAGTTATAGTAGCAATACCACTCGCTAACGGTGAAGGAAAACATCGTAAGGCAACCTGAGTGTCTGAGCTATTCATATACCTCAGCGCTTGAAATCGCCAATCCGCGGTGGGCACGCGTGGTGATTAAGCCCATACTCTCTCTCTCTGAGAGAAGGCCTGTGCCCTACAGTGGGACGTATATAGGCTGCTTATGATGAACTAGTATTAGTTCATACCTAATTGCGACTGTTTTCATAACTTACATAATATTTGACTTCCTGTTAAATTGTCACTCGCTCACCTCGCCCTACGGTGTTCACATACCTCAGCGCTTGAAATTGCCAATCGACGGTGGGCGGGCACGTGTAGTAATTAAGCCCATACTCTCTCTCCGAGATAAGGCCTGTGCCCTGCAGTGGAATGTATGGTATATAGGCTACATAAGAATATGTGAGTGAAAAAAAAACTTTTTACAAGAAAAAAACAGTTGTAGATTATCAATGACGCTTTACTTATGCAATACAATAAGATATAATACGTACTTCACCGCACACAGTAGAATACAAGATAAAGGGCTTTGAAGATTTTTGTTGGAAGACTGGCAGCTGGCATACTGGCCAGCTGCCATTTTGTTTTTTTTTTTTTTTCAAAATACCTATGTACATCGCACCATAATACCTATGTACATCGACTGGGGACACTTATACAAACAAAAAAATACTAAGGTCACTATGTCCGAAAACTATTTGCGTTATTTGCAGAAAAAGAAAATGATTTTCAACTTGATTTATTTACCTCCAATAAAACCAATATGCCAAAATCTTCAAACCCCTTTAATTCAAGTTATAGGTACTCTTCAGGATGTCGACGAGATGGTTGAGCTCAATGCCCTGGCTCGCTATCTGCTCGTAGGCGTTTACGTGTTCGATAGGCTGCCACTGATTGTACATCCGCCTCAGAGTCTTCGCTGCAAACGTCAAGGTTTTGTTTTAAAAGGTGGACGTGGTGTTTACGATCATTATCTGCAGCGTCAGAATCGTGTTCATCATTCATCATCATCATCATCATCAGCCATTTGACGCCCACTGCAGGACATAGGCCTCCTTCGTGGTTTTCATAACCATGAGGGGTTTTGCCATAATAGCCACGCTCGGCAGGCGGGTTGGCGATTGCAGTATGCGGTTGGAAACTCAGGAAGACGCTGCTGTTCATCATCATCACAGTCATAATCTTCAAACTAAAACTTTCGTAAGTTTTCATTCGTAGGTAAGTTTAATTAACTTAATCCCGGATTTTGTTACTTTAACTTTTGTCGACCAGGATTCGCTCTGATTCATAGAGCTTAATCATGGTGAGCAGAGACCATATAATCTCACACTATTCAATGCTCTAAAGTACAGACGGATCCTCTTTGACTGGTTTCTGACTGGCAAATCAGGGCAAAAGCTGCTCCTACAAAAATCAAGTAAGTTAATCAGGGATTAAGTTTAAAACATAACATAGACTCACACCTGTATCCCCGAGAGGTAGGCAGAGACCAGGGTCTACCACTTACCATAATCCTGACAGAATCCGGGATTAAGTTAATACAGTCATAATCGTCAACATCACCAAAACCAAAACAGAAGTCGTGGGTCCGATCTCCGCTGGAGGCCGCAGTTTGATTTATACAAATGGGCTCAGTCTGGGTGTTTTAAAATGTTGTGCTGTTCTTGTCTCATTACCAATGGACAGGGTATCCTAGTTTGTAATTCCAGGATCCTATGCATAGATGGTTAAAAGTGGGAATATGCTGCTCATGGGCGCAGCGAGTGGCGCTTCACCTTCCACAACAAAGTGTGGAATTTCGAGGATGGCTACCTCGAGACCTTCTACTCCAAACCCATCCGAAGCCCACGTACAATGACCGCGGTGAACTCCTCTGCGGTCAATGTAAGAGGACATTCAAAAATAAGCTGGGCTTCGCGAGTCACATCCGAGCCCATCGTTGCAGAATTCCTACCAACCCTTGAGGTCGCTGTTGTCGGACTTAAATGAAGGGAACATCATGTAAGAGGAGGGAAGGAAGAAAGAAAAGGTGTAAGGCTTAGTAAGGTAAGGCCTGTAGGAGTAAGAAGTAAGGTAAGTAGATGTCTCATCTACCTATGTCCTGCATAGTCGAGTATTTGTCGGTGATGTCGCCGAACATGTAGCCCACTTCGAAGGGCTTGGACTTGTTGTATATCTTCCGGAGCTTCTCCGCCTTGCCCACCTTCGCGTCGCATTCCTTCACCGTCTCATACATCAGCCTGGAGAAGAAAAAAAGCGGGTGGAGCTGTGTCGGGTTACACGGCCGTTGGTTTCACGTGAAACGTCTATCATCATCATCCCATTATGTCCCCACCGAGGGGCACGGGTCTCTTCCCTGAGGAAGGTATAGGCCATACTCCACCACGGGGGCCAAGTCTGGATTGGTAGAGGCTTGTAGACTAGTGGCTCGTCTACTGTCAGAAGTTGTCAAGCCGCCCTAAGGCCTCTGACTTGGCTTAACGACTGCCATCTATCGACGGCAGTCGTTAAGCCGTCTATAAGTAAGCGTTAATGTTTAGCTCAAACTGCGCAATGTGTTACGCGGCACTGGCGTCGTTTAGCAGCACGAATCAAGAGGATCTGAGTAATGGCTAGTTTGCTCTGCTCAACGATATTATATGTTTTCGGCATGTTTTCGTTGCATGCGGTTTTAGCAAGTGACTGCCTACTACTACTGCACTGAAAAACATTTCACGTCAAAAAGTTTAGAATTTCTTGAATTTCACCGCTTCTTTACTGTTTCGGGATATTTCCGCCTATATAGAGTCCGCGGGGCTAAAAGTTCTAGCATCAACAATGTTACTGAGTCTATAATATTATATACTCTGCTTGAAAGATTCGACTGTAATGGCGTCTTCAGCTTTACTGCGGCGGGACATGTCCGTCTCTAAAGAGTGCGAGCGAGAGGCCTCTGCGCTGCGGCCTCTGCGTTACTGAGTCTATGGCACAGGTACTCTACTTATTAGAACAATTTGACTATGATGGCGTCCTCAGCATTAATGCGGCGGGACACGCCCTGCGCCGTATTTGCTCCCCGTCGAAGTAGTATGTTACTGACTATATGATACTCTATTTACTTGAACAATTTGACTGTCATAATGTCCTCAGCGTTACTTCGGCGGGTCAAATCAGCCACCATAGGGTGCGAGAGGGCGCTGCGCCGTGTGTTTTCCCCGTCGAAGAAATCCAGTGCCTTGGCACGCAGACTCCAGGGCATACCGCGCAGCATCGTTGCTTGCTGCTGGTCGAGCGCCACGACTGTGGCTGGAGGTGGAATAATTTAAGCTATTAATACATTTAAACATGAGGTTTATCACGGATTCCCGACTTTAAATCAATGAGTAAACCACCAAAGAATAGTAATCGCTCTCGTCGGGTAGAAGGCGTTGGGCACGCTTCGACATACACATATTTTATATATGCTTGTATAACAGAGGGGTCGGCAGAGACTAATGTCACTTGCCGTGATCCCCTGTCAAACGTCTGTCGCTTCAATATGATTTAAACACTTCAAAATTGGTGTTCTTGTTTTTTCCCGAGGTTAGTGTAATTTTAGGGCAAGTATTTAGGCACGTAAAAAAAGTTACGCACATCAAATGACTCCCATATTTTATACCACTCATTGTACAACCAAAATTGGTTGCACTTGACCAGTATAAACTAGGAAGTGGGGGATAATGCCCGAAGATGCTGAAATCTCGTGCCGATGTGGAGCTGCACAAACAACACAGCATCTTTGTGTCTGCCCCGAGGCTTCACAGTGCGTCTTGCGGGATCTGATGGAGGCGTCACTCAGCGCAATTGCAGTAGGTAGTGCGGTCTGAGGAGGTGTCGACGCTTTCGATACGAAGAATAGTATAAACCAAGATTGTTTGTACAAAGACTGATATGATCAAACTTTAAAATTAAACATTGCACAACGAAGAAATCAACCCCTCCGAATAATAATAAAATTGCCTCTCCAAAATCTCAGTCAAAACACATTTATTTTCAACGTCCCGGCAGTCTCTTGACGTCCCATCCGTACTCGAGCGGCCACTGGCCGAACTTGCCGCGCGACGTCATCTTGGTCAAGTACGACAGGTCCTTGCTGTACTTGATGATGTCATACAGATCGTCGATGTTGATCCGTCCGGGCCGTCGCTTGTGCGTCCTGCTTTTGCTCCTAGTGGTCGGCGACCAGTGCGTTGGGGAGTAGTGGATGTCGTCATCGACTCCGTATTTACGCTCCACCTGTGTAGGCATACGGGTTTTAAACCAGTTAATCATCATCATTATATCTAAGAGTGGAATTTTTGTTGCTCACAATTTAAGATTAAAGATTAAAGGTATTCATTGAGAAACTAACATCGGTATGCATATAAAGTTATGACTAATTAACAAGTTGACTTAGATGTTAAGTACTTATACATAATTTATTTATCACGTTAGAAAGCAAACTAGGTAGATCCTGTACTATAGTTTCCAACGCCCCTCTTCGAATAACGTTAAGTCAAGAAAATGTATTACCAAATAAATACAGCAAATCTAGTGAAAACTACATATTATTCATTTTACAATAACAATCTGTTCCTATATTAGGCGTGCCAAACCCTAAACGGTTCCAATCGTCTAATTACCAAATCCACTACAAATTCATATCGCAAATGTCAGTATTCCGACAGGATTTGGTGAGCGCAATTAGGCCCCAGATATCTAAAGTTTTAGCTCAAAATTACCAATTTTTTGGAAGTGGGTAGAACAACATTTACAACAATAAGAAAAAGCAAAAGAACCAAAAGAAGCCTCCACAGGCAATCGGGCGCTTGGGTTGTGAAAACCAGTAGATAATTCACAATAAGTAGGTATTTATTTCCTTACTTTAGTGATAAACAAAAAATCAGCCTAGAATTATTGATGATGTTGTGCTCGCTGTAATGTGGCAGTGAAGATTGATTGTTTATGCGACGCCACCAAAACAGGAGTTGAAGCCGTTGCCGTGACCGAAATCGGTCGGGATTATCGCAGTCATTATTTAGTGGGATTCCTGTCGGTGCAGCATCGTTTGCGCGTTTTGGTCACAGGCCAGTTCCATTACCGCCTGGAAAGTCACGAGTCGTGACTCACGAAATCCACAAAAAAGAGGTCGGGGAAGGCCCTAGAGACTTACTTCAAACTTAATTTGCCAATTACCTACCGATTGGTTTTTACGTCACAGGCTACGCCTAGTGTGGAAACCAACAACATTACAAGAATACCATATTGTCCATAATACATTTAAAAATAAGTAGGTAAGTACTTATTAATATTTCAGTCCCTTATTTAATAGTGTGTCTAATTGAAAAAAAATGTAAGCTATTATTAAGTTAAATGGCACTTACAGCATATGCTAAGTTTAGTGTGGAGGCTAACAACCAAACTAATTTGTAATTTAACTTTGTTATTATTGTAGAATAAATATTTTTGATTTTATTCATGAAAGAACGAAAAAGGCGAAAAACGAAGACGAAACTGCTATTACTGCTTTTTTAAATTGTTGGTGTTTTGGTATAAAAGACTTCTATTCTATTCTATTCTATTCTAAAAATTGACCTTTCACCCCCCCTACCCCTGATCTTCGAAACGACTGAGCCTAAAATTTTGATCAATTGAAAATAAAGTGGTAAACTTAATATCATACGTTCACTTACGGAAAGTACTTCACTAAAATACCACTAGACAGCGCTGGTACTAGTCAACTCGCGTCTCGAATATACATTTGAATTTGGCATTGTCCGGAGCCCTCTCCACGCGAGTTCGACTCACATTTGGCCAGTTTTTTTAGTAGACTTGTTAATTTGTAGTTGAACTGGCAGTGGGCTGGTCACATATGCCGAAGAACCTATGGTCGTTGGGATGCATGGGTTCTCGAATGGCAAACGCAGTCAGGCCGGCTCACCAGCTCGCTGGACCGACGATCTGAGGCAAATTGCTGGCAGCGGCTGGATGAAGATGGCCGAAGACAGAAACAAGTAGCCTTGGGGATTAACTACACACAAGCAGCCTATATACGTCCCACTGTAGGGCACAGGCCTTCTCTCAAGGAGAGAGTATGGGCTTAGTCACCACGCGTGCCCACCGCGGATTGGCGATTTCAAGCGCTGAGGTATATGAATAGCTCAGACACTCAGGTTTCCTAACGATGTTTTCCTTCACCGTTAGCGAGTGGTATTGCTACTATAACTTCACAAATGTACATAACTTAGAAAACAAAGTCATAGGTACATGCCCGCACGGGGAAACGAACCTGGGTCTCCCGCTTCTGAGTCCAATGTTCTACCCACTAGGATTAACTACAACTTCTTATAAATCACCTCATGAAGCATGTTCATCTGATGAAGAATGGCCCAGTAGCCGTGCTCAATCTCCTCCAAGTAGATTATGTGCTCGATTGTGTAAAGTTTTTTCCAGATGTCCTTGGCCGTGATGTACTTGTCGAGCATTTTGCGGTACAGCGTGTGTATTTCGGCGTAAAGGTACCTGTTGGGGGCAAATATGTGTAAAACGACCTGTCCTGGCTCTGATGAGGCTTTCAACTCCATGGAGGTTATTCAGAGTTACTTGAAAGATGCGCGATTCCTGAAACAGCCCAAGTCGAGTTTGTGTTGTACAACACATTGTGTTCTATGAGTTTTTTCTCAGGTACCTTACGTCAAGCTTTACACTAGTAATTCGATTAAATTCGCACTTTACGCACTTTAGCAATGTCATTGCCATTGTCCTGGACATGAGAACATAATTTCTTATCGATACATATGGTGTCAGCCTTATTATATATTCTATCAAATAGCCATGCTAAGCATAAACATAGTAAAGCCAGAAAAATATATTCATCATCATCATCATCATCATCAGCCATTTGACGCCCACTGCAGGACATAGGCCTCCTGGTAATTGATTTCCTTAGTCGCCTTCTACGACATCCACGGAAGAAAATGGAGTGACGCTATTCTTAATCCGGCACCATACGGAAAAATATATTGACTAGCCGTTATTAGTTGATCAAAAAAATCTTAAAAGTCGTAGAACAAAAGTTGTTGTACAAGACAACCATCTTTTTAGGAATTGAGCATTTTGATGGCAACTCTGAATAAAGAGCCTTCTATTCTAAGATTAAATTATAGCTTCCATAAAACTAGGCACTTACTTACTTTTATTAGTACGATACGCAAAAAAGTGTTCTAAGATAATCTAATCTAATCTATTAGGCCGTCTTTCCGCTATGCGATTCCCGTATGCGAACGAGAACATAACTGTCAGTCAAATGAAAAAATTTAAAGATGGCGGCCAAAACTTAAACTTGCTCTTATTTCGTTGAAAATCGCTGTTGGTGTGGGCCTCTGATGACGATTCCGACCGAGGTCGAGATAGCTTACCCACGTGTAGAGCAAGAAAAGAGTTTTCATAATAATACCCCACTTCGTACGGCACGGAGCGTGCTCGCGCCGACTTGATGTACTGTTCCAGATAGTTGAACTTTGAGTTCGTCGACTCTATGACTGTGATCGTCAGATTCATGATCCTCGCGGCTGAGTACTTGAAGGCCCAGGGCATATTGTGGTACGCGAAGAATGGCGGTTTCCGTCCCGGCTCGAAGCCGTCCTCAGTCCTGGCTGCCTGTAAGGCACCTTTAACAAGGGATATAGGGTGTCCGTCAAATGACTAAAACACCACTGCTTAACAAAGTCTGAATTCAACGTTTTAGTGGAATCTTGTCTCGTCACTCGTCGTGTGCTGTCGTCGAGTTTAGTTTTTGGACTCTCTAGCAGATGCCACTAGGACGCTTCTGGTCGTAGAGAAAACATAGGAGAATTCTTGCAGGTTTCTCGCTTCGCTTGTTTATTCTTATTATCATTATTTATTAATACACCAGCAGCCTTACGCTGATGCGTGTACTTTCGTGCACTTTTAAAAGGTTTGTCAACTACTTAATTTTTAATTTTTCTGTGAATGTTTTTTTTTATTCATGTGTTTTTATGTGTGCAATAAAGTATTAAGTACTTATGTTTTTAAGTAAGTTCACTGAGGGAGCGCTAACTACTGTCTCTGGCTGTATAATACACTACACGGCGCTGCAAGAAGAGTTTTCTAGGATTTCTTGAAATGTGATTTAATGCCGCTTTTTTGCTGGACTTGGCGAGGGCACTATCATGCTCCCAGTTATTTAAAAGTCTCGTATCACAGTGCTTGTTATCGAACGCCTCCGAAACGGCTTCACCAGTTTTTATGATTTTTTTTTTGTGTATATTCTGAGAATCTGTCGTAGGCTACCTAATTAATATGGCAACATCTTTTGGGTATTTCACAAAATATCAAATCAGTTACTTTTAAAACGGAATTTTGTATGAAAATACTGGCTTATGACGTCACATTTCAGAGCACTCTTTTTATGTTTAATCTATTTAAAAAATTGTAATAACTAGTAATTGACTAAAAGAGATACATTTTCCGAGATATTTTGTAATTTTTGTTTTAATCGAGCATATGAAATAATTTATTGTTGATCGTGTCAAATACCGAATTAACCCTCTTCTGCTTCTTCAGAAGCGGTTCATTCTACATTTGAAAAATTAAAAAGCGGACAGAACTTCGTTCTGTCGGGCCTGCGCCGCGTGAAACGTCTATGAATAAACGTAAATTTTTAGCTTACTCTCACGCGGCACTGGCGCCATCTAGCGGCACGAGTCATGAGGACCTGAATAATGGCTACTTTGCTCTACTCATCATCAACCATTTTACGTCCACTGCAGGACATAGGCCTCCTTCGTGGTTTTCATAACCATGAGAGGTTTTGCCATAATCGCCACGCTTGGCAGGCGGGTTGGCGATCGCAGTATGCGGTTGGAATCTCAGGAAGACGCTGCTGCCCGTCTCCTCGTAATTCATTTCCTTAGTCGCCTTCTACGACATCCACGGATGGAAATGGAGTGACGCTATTCTTAATCCGGCGCCACACGGAAGCTCTACTCAACGATATAATATAAATGAACTGCACACGACATGTAGTTGCAGAGTTACAGCCCCTCGCCGAGGCGACATGTTTTCGTTGCATGCGGTCTCAGCATGTGACTCCCTACTACCGAACTGAAAGACCTTTCACGTCAAAAATATCTAATTGGTACTTACAAGTAAGAATAATCATGATGCACCACATTGTGAAAATGTCGGAACAAAAGATTTTCACAAAATAAATTGGATAAATCTATAAATGAAACAATTTGGACGATTATTCATAGCAGTTACAGTTGAGTGATTTTTTATTAGCTTTCAGGATTTGAAAGCACCTTCATAACTAATTTAATGGCAAAATTAATTGAAGACATGTTTCTTAATTTTGGGTTTCTCTGAAATTATTACAATGGGTGTTTGGTACAACCAGACAAGTATGTTTAGGTAAATGGAAAGGAATTCGAGTTTTTATTTCAATCCAATTTTGGAGCAATGTGGCTCCGAATTATAATGTTTTATTGTAAGTACCCAGTACGAGTAATACGCCCAAAACAATGTAGTGCCCTAGTCCCTGGCCACATAGAACGCACGGGGGGGGGGGCTTCGTCCAGGCCCTTCAGTACATTTCCGCGAATTGGAAAGACGACGCGTCTTTGTCGCGCCCTCGCCCCACGTCCATTCAACTTAAGGGGCTCCAGGGAGTAACACTAGCGCAACAGAGGAAAAAAATCATAATTACCTTTTCTACAGTTCGAATTTGCAAAAAGTGTCAGTAAAATGTCTCAATCATGTTAATAGTGATTTTTAGGACCCATGGCCCTGAACCTAAGGCAAAAAACCTAGGACTAGATAGCATTAACGCCAGAAACGGCCGTTTTTGGCGTTAATGAAATTGTGGACTAGGTTCTTGGCTCTAGGTTCTAAGTTATAGGTTCTAAAAACAGCTATCACGAATACAGGAAACTTTGTCGTTCACTTTTTTGGAAAAATGGATACAAACTAAGATGTGATTTTTTGTTCATTGGCGGCGCTAGTTAGCCCTTATTAAATTCTTAAATATTTATTTTATTCTGAGTGCTTATACTGAGTTGCGCAAAGTTGATCGAATGACTTGTCAAACGCATCGAACTCGCAACGAAATGTCAAGTGAGACCGTTCCACTTGTGACAGCGTTAGGTTCAGTCAAGTTTGTGAAATTAAATGTCAAATTAGTATCTTAAACTCGCAAAATGCTCCAAGCCGAGCGATAACGCTGTCACTTTCGAATGATTGTCGATGGTCACTACTCGATATCGAGCGCGATAGAACTGGGAATCGCCCTTTCAGTTTCTCCAAGTGACAACTAGGTGGCGCTTTGTCACTCCTATACAAATTGAAAACGCTCTCGCTATCGAAAGTAAAATGAAAAAACTCAGTATAAGCACTCTGTTTTTAGTATTTGTTGTTATAGCGGCAACAGAAATATATACTCTGTGAACATTTCAACTGCCTAGCTATCACGGTTCATGAGATACAGCCTGGTGGCAGACAGACAGACAGACAGACGGACGGACGGACCGACAGGCAGACTGGGTGGATTGAACAGCACCGAATAGAGTTATAATAGGCTATTTGGCACAGAGTATGCTTAACACATTTTTTATACCGCGTCGGTGGTAACTCTAATATATCTTGAGGAATCATTGTAGAACCGTATACAGTGCCCCGTAAAGGACGTATTATTTATCTGTGGCAGTGGCCCTCAAGCCGTGCCGAGCCTACAACTTGCAGAAGAGCACTACGAAGAGCTGGTTCCACCGGTGGCAATGGCCGCCCGAGAAGATAGGCCGGTGGCACTTCTGGGTGGAGCAGTTGACCACTCGGCACCTGAACAACATGACGGCGGAGCTGGCAAGAGGTTCCATTTTTACCCTTAATTCTATTTCTAATTCTAGTCGTTATCATCATAAGCCATTTGACGCCCGCTGCAGGACACAGGCCTCCTTCGTGGTTTTGCCACGCTCGGCGGGTTGGCGATCGCAGTATGCGGTTGGAATCTCAGGAAGACGCTGCTGCCCGTCTCCTGGTAAATGATTTCCTTGTCGTTATAGTGTCACCATTATGATATCAGGTGTATTTTGAGTCAGTCTCTTAAATTTTGGACCCTGAGACCTAATTATATAGACCAAGCCCTGTCGGAATCCAGATGTTTGCGACAGCAATTATTATGAAATTAGCAGTTAGACGATTGGAATCGCACAGGATGTGGTGCGCGTAATATACAGGGCGTCTCACGGCTATGCCACGTGGAGGAAAAGTACCTTGAATATTGTAGATGGAACATTTTACCGAAAAAAGACATCATTTTAGTTTAAAAAACAATTTAAAATTTTTAAATAATTACAAGGTTGAACCGGGAGTCGAACCCGCTACTCGAGAAAAAAAATACCCTGTAGCTTTATCATACCGATCGAAAGGCTATTTTTTAAGGATTATTTTTTGCTGAGTAATATAGTGTCAGAAATAAAAGGAAGACAATGAATTCTAACATTTGATGTGAAATTTTGTTCAGAAAAATGAAAAGCTGGCATTGCCTTGAGGACACACAACTGACATAATCATTTTAAAGTACCTGTTACTAATGAATCAGTACCCACTTGAGAAGTACGCGTCATTTCCCTATTATAATTTAAGTGCATGATAAAATGATAAAGACACACGTAATTAGTGGGTAGGTACCTGGTTGTATGCAACAAATTGAGTTTCTGTCCAATCAACTTTCTGCCGTATGCTGAATCTGCCGGCTGGCTGATTATAAAGAAATAATTCAAAAATGTGTTCCATTTTCAAAATTTTATTCCTAAACATCCACCACAATATGATCAAAAAGTCGAGGGGGAGTGAAACGATCAAAAGAGTGCCACTTTGTATTCAACAGAACGTTACTCATTTTGAGCATCTGATAAATTAAATTGATTAATCTATATATATAAAAATTAATTGCTTTTCGTTAGTCTCACTAAAACTCGAGAACGGTTGAACGGATTTATCTTATCTTAGTCTTGAAATGTTCGTGGAGGTCTAGGGAAGGTTTAAAAGGCGAGAAAAAATCGAATAATTTCCGGGAAAACCCTAAAAACAGCCCTTTTCTATTTCCCATACAAACGTTTTCTGTGGCGTTACGAAGTTCGCCGGGACAGCTAGTCTTTAAATAAAAATGTTAAAATTCATAGTCTTCCTTTTATTTCTGACACTATGTTAATGAGCAAAAAATAACCCTTATGATGAAGCCTTTTGATCCGTATGCTAAAGCTACAGGAATTTTTTTTCTCGTGCAGCGGTTTCGATTCCCGGTTCAACCATGTAATTATTTAAAAGTCTATGAATGAACTTTAAATTGTTTAATGTATTTTTTCAGTAAAATGTTCCATCTGCAATATTCAAGGTACTTTCCCTCCATGTGGCATGGCCGTGGGAAGCCCTGTAGAGGCAGGTAAGCGGACGTGTAGGGGTGGACATTCAAGGAATGGAGCCTCAGAGAAATCGACCTAACGAATCGACTGGTCATACCGGTAATTCGAGGAGGACCTAACGGACAGAGAGGGTAATGACGTGTGATATTCGCTCCACAGATGTGGACGTGAAATACAGGATGATGAAGTCGGTGGCAGCCAATTCGAAGAAGCAAGGCGCTAACGCCAAGTTCGCAGTGGGTCAGATTGTTGCTGAGATAAAGACGCGCTTCAAACATATGGTGCAAGTATGTATTGTTGCGAATGGGTGGAGACGAGTGTTTTCCCATGACAACTCAAAATTGTAATTTTTCATTGCCAATGTTTATTAGGTAGAGGTACTTAAACCTATTATAGGTTTGATAAACATTGGCAATAGATTCCGTGTGACACCGGATTAAGAATAGCGTCACTCCATATCCTTTCGTGGATGTCGTAGGAGGCGACTAAGGAAATCAATCACCAGGAGACGGGCAGCAGCGTCTTCCTGAGATTCCAACCGCACACGATCGCCAACCCGCCTGCCAAGCGTGGCGATTATGGCAAAACCCCTCATGGTTATGAAAACCTTGAAGGAGGCCTGTGTCCTGCAGTGGGCGTCAAGTGGCTGATGATGATGACGATGATGAAACCTATTATAGATAGATAGATAGATAGATAGAATATTCTTTATTGTATGTACACCAGGAATTTACATATCGTCCCTTAGCAAACAACACCGCGCAAGTAGTTTTTGCCTGCTTCACAGGAGAGACAAAAAACTTTTTAATTTTTTAATCTTTTTTAGTTTCTATGGAGTTCATAGAAAAAAAAATGCGCGGTGTTACTTCTTTTTTTAATAACGGCCGCCGATTAGTCTTGAATGCTTGAATATTATAGGTAGATCGATTCGCGCTCAAAATCTGCACCCAATAGCATTCAAATGTCAAAACCGTCAAATTTGGACTTGAGCGGTGTTGTTTGCTAAGCGACGATATGGGAATTTAACAATAATATAGTACAGTACAATTGGCGGCCTTATAACTAAAAGTGATTTCTTCCAGACAACCATTGATGGACAAAAAATGAGAAGCTAAATGAAACGGTACATAAATATAAAATAAATATAGAATAAACATACATAAATAAAAATGATCATATGAAGGGAGGAGATGAACGAAAAGTATACCTACATACCACTAGGAATAGATTTCACTAAAAAAAAAATAGAAAAAAACAAACTTAAACTAAGGCAAAGTAATATTAGTAACAAAGTAATATTAGTAACAACCTTAACTTCCGATGGTTCGGCAACGTTGGTGTTGCCGTAGTCATTATAACAGGAATCGAGCAGAATTCCTGACGGGGCTACAGTGTGCTGGAACTGGCTAGCAGACGTTTTTGAATCGCTTGTGACATCCTCTAGGAACACGGCAGACCGTTGAAATTTATATATGATATAATTTAACTCCTTGATTCCCTATTGGATGTTTGACAACTGTCATAACCTTACGCCTTCTATGAGTAAATATATTCCGTAAGAATGCTTAAAAAAAAGCTAAGAATTTATATACCATTTTAAATGCGCAGTGGATTACGTTTAAGCTTATACAGTCTTACGGGCAATATCAAAATCTTGTATGTTAATGTTTAAAACTAACAGGAACCATAGTTACTCATTCAGAAAAAACGTTTTCATCAATTTATCACATTACGCCTTACGAGGTAAGCCCAGCCTACTCGTTGCCTGTTGTCTGTGAACAGGCGCTCTTCGCATCACCATTGATTTCATTGTAACTTTTCATAAGCGATTTATCAATCATAAATCAACCTTCCAAAGTTCACCTCGAGCGCCATATAGTGAAATTAATTCAAAGTCTTTTAATTATTTCAAACATAAAATAAGAGACTTAATTAATATATAAATGATAAAAATATACAAATAACTAATTTTTAGTAGCAATTCTCATACAAAATTACCGATTGTAGGCCAAGGACGTGGGGCGAGGGACCGAAAAAGACGCCGCATCTTTCCAATTCACTTTCGTACAAAATGTACTGGGTCAAGTTTCATAAAACTATAATTTCGTAGTTTATTATGACAATTCGAAGTACACTGCGCAGCAGAGTCTATTTTTTAATCTGTGGGTTAATCGGCTTTGCAATGTACATCGAATTGTCATAGTCACAATGAATTGTAGTTCTATGAAACAGGCTCCTGAAGGGATGGGTCTTTTCCGCGCCCTCGCCCCACGTCCCATGTCCGAACAAAACAAAAAAATATTATATAGCTATTAGTCCAATCGGTGGAGACATTTTCGAGTGTTTGCAAGACCAACGCACGGCAACTGATTTTTGTAGTAGTGATCGAGCTTCAATCGTTAGAAAAACATACAATATAAAATCCCAATTCTTGTATTTTTTTATTTAAGTAAATAACTAAAAAAGAAAAGTAAAAAGGAAACCGATCATTTACTAGTATTCGAACCAAGAGCTCTCTGCCGTTCAAGGGACGCCTCTTCCCATCCGAGCTATTGTAACATTACCAACCTAAGCGAAACATCGTTTTAGTATTTGTGCCTAAATCACGGTAAAAGTGAGGTTCATTAAAAATTAAACCTAACTACCTATGTATTATATCCATTTATTGTCGCGATTAGGTCGGCCGCACGCGGCCAGACTTGTTGATCGAGCCTTGTAGTCTCTAATTACTAGCATTTAAGGTTCATTTTAGTTTGAATGAGTTTTGTTTCACTCCTTGCGCTCGCACTTCGCCTCCTCGTTAGATTGTAGGGTACATAGGCGGTAAATAATGTGTTGGTAAATAATAATTTCGATTGGGGCGTTACGAATAATACTTGATTCATAACCTTTGAGTGAACCAAGCCGAATTACAGTACTTAGTATTTCCGCACCGCTCACTTCCGTAGCGACAGAAGAAGATAGCGCTATCGAACTCGGCTCGGTCGTTCCCATCCGGATATATGTATAGAAAAATATTTTACATAGTTATATGAATTGTGTCAATAATGTTATGTTTAGAACGTTTTCTAAACATACAAAATGAATCTGTGTAGATTTCGACTCTGATTTTTTTTTCTATCTGCCTGACATGTTTTTCTGTTTTAAATAAAATAAAACGCTGTATATTTTTATCACGCATTTTATTCTACATGCGGAAGTATTTTTAGAAGAATCAATGGCGTAATGCTAAAAATTTTGTAGGAATTATAATTTATATACTACGTGTGTAGGTACTTGTTTTTAGTTTTTTTATTTTCTCGAAATTCCGCTGTATTGGGATAAGTTATATACACTGCAATAATTATGCTCTTTACCTTCCCTACATGTAATATAAATCACACTTCCATGACATGTATAAGTTGATCCTATTCAATTGTTTTTGCTAGGGTTGGCACAAAATCCGGGTTTTTTTTATTCAAGATTTATTCGGTGCTCATTTTTAGGTACAACGTAATTTAAATATATAATTTAACGCGCATAATATTTTTTGGGTTCCGTAATTATAATGACAACAAAAGAAAGTAGGTAAGTTTTTTGTACACGTAACAAAAAAAAACAACTGAAACCTTAACAAAAAGGAAAAGTGTAACAAAAAGTAACCAAATAGAAATAGAAGTACTGTATCACACAGTAGATTAAACAAAAATCTGCGTTCCTGGTTTACCGATATTACATATTTTTATTTAAGTGTCACAATGAATAGTTTAATGTATCTTGAAAATATTCGTCGGTGGGGAGTTCCAAAATTATAATAATAATAACGTCCACACAACGCAATCAAACTAGAATTCCCTGCACTATAGTATAGATAGTTTTTAACTATCAGCTTTAACGCCAAAAATCACTTAAATGCTGTATGTTTCCTGTGCTATTGGAATGAAATAATAGAAATGGTATGAATTACACTATTAATACAATTATCAACAGATTAATCTGTTATAATATACCAATATAAGTTAAGACGAGGAGGCACTGTTGATTAATAATTATATTTATCAGTCTTTGTGCTGAAACAAGGATGCAGGCCAAATAAGCACTCAAATCCATTTGTAGCTCTTTTGCCAACATCCTTAGCAACGAAGTCTTTTTCCATTTTCATAATTTTTGTTTTATTTCTTTGGTCAATATCCATTTTGAAATGTTTTTTTTTCTTCTGTAAAAAATTAATTATTTTGCTTTTGTTCTTAAATTTTTTATAATTTTGTTTGTGTTATACCATAGAAAAAAATTATCCAGTCAGATTTGCTCAATGGACTATTGGCCACACAGGCACGATAGCGATGACACATATTCACCCTTTTGAAACCGCTTTAGTGAATGCGCGTAGTGTAAAATAAAATAAAAAAATGCGTAAAGTCGATGATTTAAATTCAAAGATTTTGAGCCAAAATCTTAATCCAAGCTTCAAATTTATCAAAATTTCCACTCTTTTAAAATGTTTATAAAAACCTCTGTATTTTTACACTATATTTTAAGTTTTCAGCAGCTTTTGTAAAGAAACCTCTCGAGTCATGGAAACACAAGAAGTCCACTGCTGGATATAGGCCTCCTCCATGCATTTCCAAAAAGACCAGTTGGAAGACTTGGAAGCGGATTTCATCCAGCGTCTTCCAGGCACTTGGATGAGGTCATCTGTCGGCTGGTCGTCCTACGCAGCGCTTGCCGATATGTGGTCTCCATTCGAGAACTTTTCGGCCCCATCGGTCATTAGTTCTGCTTGCTATGTGCCCCGCCCACTGTCACTTCAACTTAGTAATCCGCTGGGCTAAGGTGACTTTCGTTCCTCTACGAATCTCATCATTTCTGATTCGATACCGTAGAGAAAGCATAGGCCTTTCCATAGCTATTTGCGTGACCTTGAGCTTTCTTAGGAGGCCCATAGTGAGAGGCCACGTTTCAGTGCCTTAAGTCATCACTGGTTGTATAATTTTGTATTGAGCGATTGAGGTATATTAGACGAAAGGACTTTTCTAAGTTTCCCGAATGCTGCCCAGCCAAGTTGGATTCGACCTCTTTCACAAAGTTGGACCGGCCTAGTTGGACTGTTTGTCCTGAGTAGACGTATTCGTCTACAACTTCGAGAGTCGAGTTCCCCAATGTTATTGGGGTGGGCACAAAACGAGCATTCGATATGACCTTCGTTTTGTCCATGTTCATTTCAAGGCCCACCCGTTGGGAAACTCGACTGAGGTCTTCGAGCATTATGCCGAGGTCTTCCATCGTTTCTGCCATGACTACTATATCGTCGGCAAATCGAAGGTGAGTGATGTACTCGCCATTGATATTGATGCCGCGTCCCTGACATTCCAGAAGCTTGAAGGTATCTTCCAGTCCGTTTGTGAACATTTTTGGAGAGATAACGTCTCCCTGTCTTACGCCCTTTTTCAATGGAATTGCCTCCGAATTCTGTTCCTGTACTCGGACCGACATAGTGGTTCTGTGGTCATAGTGGACTGTTGTACAAGCATTTTAGCACCTCGATATACTGATAGTCAATACGGCAACGCTGGAGAGACTCGAGCACTGTCCATAACTCGATCGAATCGAAGGCTTTCTCAAAGTCCACAAACGCAAAGCATAATGGCAAATTATACTCCTCAGTCTTCTGTATAATTTGCCGCAACGTGTGGATGTGGTCTAATGGTACTAAAGCCCTTTCGGAAACCGGCTTGTTCGGGAGGCTGGAAGTCATCAAAACTGCGTTCAATACATGGCGCAGAGTAGTCATCAGCGACCGCAAAAACCTCCAATACTAATTTTCATAGAAAAACGGAGCCAGAGATAAAAATCTGAATTTTTAAATTTTTAGGAGCCAGCTTGAAATTTGACTTACGCCATTTTGTAAAAAGTAAGTTAACGTTGTCATCCAACCCAAGGTCTTATTCAACATTTGTTCGACAAGACTACCCCGTAATGTTACCGTTTTCTCAGGCTTTGACAAAAAAGCTGTAGAGACCGGATTTTCCAAGTCAGATTTTTCTTATCGGTTTGAGGGATCACCCTGTAAGGATGGAAATTCCAAGTTTACACCATATGTGGAACTTGGAAATCTTTTAGCACCTGATAAGACCGAAATTAGAACAACCAAAAATTCAAGAATTTTCACACGTCTAGTTATTTTAGCATTCAAACGCTGTGTGACTATAAAGTTGATACCATATTAGTCCAGCCGCTAGACCAGCGGGGCCCGGTGGCAAAACCTGCATTAGGTGTTGGTTGAAAATTTAAGCAATTTTACTTTTCAATCGGCACTATTAAATTTGCCATAAAAATTAATTTACGTCACCGTCCTATCTAGGGTTTATGCAACGAGTTTATGTTGTTTTAAAAGACCACCCCTAAGTGTTACCATTATCCCAAGCCGTTGAAAAAAAAAAGAAACTCATGGAGACCAGCTTCTCCAAGTTTTCGATTTTCTCCGTCGGTTTTAGCAAAAAAACTAATCGTATAGAAAATTTCAAGTTAGTAACATCAAAATGGGACAACAATTTTATCTAGGTGTTTTTCGCTGATCAACTTTATGTACCTATATACATTCTTCACGTTACACCGTGTACATAAAGTTGTTATATGCGATGTATATCATGTTACTATTTTAATTAATATCAATAATAACGGCACCAGGTATTTACATATTTTTTTCAAAATCAAATCAGATCCGGATTATAAATTACTATCTGAGAGCGTGACAACCCTAACGACGTAAAATCCGGATAACAATTAAAATGGTCGTAATTTCTACTTTCCATGGAATTGGCATTAGAAATATATTTTTTTATTTCATATGGGGAAGTCGCTTCCTACGTTCCAATTCTGCCACTGAGTCCCGAAATACATCCATGTGAAATCAAAGTCAAATTCACTTTATTGAAAAAAGATAAGATGATTTTTTTCACTTTTTGACATAAAAACCTGTTGTTGTGCAAAAACATGTACTATTTCATAAGTAGGTAGGTAAATAAATACGTACTTACTAAACATGTGATTTTTGTTTGAAAGCTATTCTTTCTACAAAGCATAGATAAGTTTTGAAGAGATGTATCTACCTTTATCTTTTTTGTTTGTAATGACGCATGCTATACAAGAAGGCATTAGATTGAAGTCTATTCAATCTACGCGTACGCGGGCGGGCTGGCGAGCCGGCTAGAAAAGTAGAAACCGCTGGGCTCGCTCGACGCGTTCGAAATTCGGCTATATATGTGTGCCTTTGGCGGCGTGTGCTTACGCGAAGGGAATGAGACTGTGTGTGTGCGGCAGCGCGAGCGTCTTTCTATGGAGATTACTACTAGGAATTAATTCAGTCGTGTCATCTAGCGGTGAAATGTGGAAGTGCTGCACACCTGTGTCAAACGCTCAAGGTCATCGGCACAGGGAAAAATCTTATGTAACTCTGGGATAGACACGACTTGGGGTCGTACTTCGAATATTCTTCTTTTTCTATTAATGAATAATACCAAATAGGGGATGTATTAACAAAGGGCAAGATAAAAAGTACCTGAAACCGGGGCTGCGAGCATGCAACGATTAATGAATGTTGAGGAAGCGAAAGTGATCTGCCAGGATCGTGGCAAGTGGCAGCCCCTGCTCTCTGCCTACCCCTCTGGGATACAGGCGTGAGTTTATGTATGTATGTATGAATTATATAAAAAAAATCCCAGGTCTTGGATGTTTACATGTTTGTGATGTCGTTGTTTCTAAGTTCCCACGACACAGGGTATCCTAGTGTGGGGCCAGAAGCAACGTATTTGCCTGTATGTAAATGTTTATGTTTATGTTTGCGAACTATTTGTAACGCCACGTTATTTCGGTCTTCTGCATTAAATTTATTTGTCACGTTGGGTGTATTTGGTCTATGGTCAATCTTTGCGAAAACTGCTTTCGGAGCTAGGTCTCCTCGAATCTTTTGGGGATACGATTCGTGAGGATCCTCGAAAATCGCTTGTTAACTTGATTGAACAGTGAAACCCGTCAGTAAATGTCTAGATTCTGAGTAACATTTTACCTCCTTTCTTGTAGAATCATATGATCACAATGCCTTCCCACGCTTTACCATTTGAGAACGGCATAAACGCAGCGTAAGGCGCCCACCAGCTCGTTGGGGGCGTCTTACGCTGCGTTTGGCAATTCATGGTCTTAGTTCAGATTACTGATGTGATTACGCTTTTCCTGTAGATATATGCGACCTTCGCGAAGTACAACGACATGGCAATTAACAACGAGTACACAGACCTCTACAACTGGGTGGAGAGGCCGAACAGAGACGTCAAGAACTACATCTACGCGTTCATGTTGCTTGGTATGTTCTGAAAATGCTACATGATAGATAGCTGACATTGTCCCGACGCGCCGACTTGCGGGACGACTGTGGAAAAAAAAACTTGCCATCTCCACAAACCTGACATTGGCAGAGTCTTAGGGGTGCCATAAAAATTAATTGAATAGATTTTTGCTTTTTGATTGTTAGTTTTGTCTATTTTGTTGCAACCAGTGGATGTCGACTTTTTCTGCCAGGGTCACGTCTAATGACACGACACGCGCATAACTAGGGATGTGACCAAAATAAAGCAAATTTTACTCACTAAAGGCTCTCATGGTGTCCGGACGCGACATGCGAATTTCAAACGGACGTCTGCTGTTTTAATTCTTCCAAATTTTACCAACCTCTGAACTAAAAATGAGATTTTACGCCTCTCCCCCCAGTTTACTCTGACATCCTTTGGGATGGAGATCAAAATTATCAAAATGATCTTCCAGCGTTATATTCTTTTTGTTGCACTCACTCGTGCTGAGGACAATTTTTAAAAACCTAGCTACTTCCTAACCTAACTTCCAGCGTTTTTAGGGTTCCGTACCTCAAAAGGAAAAAACGGAATTGTTGTCCGTCCGTCTGTCCGTCAAGATCCTTTATCTCGGGAACGCGTGAAGGTATTGAGTTGAAATTAAAACCACGTGATAGCCGACTCAAGTCCTTGAAGATGTGACAAAATAGAGTTTCTAGGTTAACGTAAAAAAAAGATGCGGCGGTTTTTGCCGCAAAAAATGTATATTTTGACACTCAAGGGAATAAAATTTTTAATAAAAAATTATAGGGTACTTTCCGTTGACCTAAAACTATGAAATTTAGCAAGCAATATCGTCTTATACTACAAGTACAGGGAAAAATCTGAAAAATATACATTTGTTATTAAATTATAAGAAAAAATATCTTTGAAGTTCGGGAAAAGCTCGGAAAAAACTGCGAGACTCGATTCCTGAACTATTTAGATATTACTATGTACGTACCTACAAATTAGTAAGGAACCCTCGGTGGGCGAGTCCGACATGCACTTGTCCGGTTTTTTTTCCTCTGTGGCCTATATATGTCCCACTGCAGGGCACTCTTAGAAAGTATCAGGGAGAGAGTACGGGCTTAATTACCGCGCCCACCGCGGATTGACAATTTCAAGCGCTGAGGTACGAACGAACACCTTACCTAACACTCAGGTTTCCTCACGATGTTTTCCTTCACCTACATCTTAACTCTTCTTCGTTTTATTGATTCTATTTTAACTGCCCCAGAGAGCGACTACAACGAGATAATGAATTTCAATGGGATGTTTTTCGACGCACTGGCGCTGAAAAATAAGGAGGCGAAGATCCAGCTCCAGTCTGACCTGCTGGAGCTCAACAGGACCCTGGAGCTGTCCAAGATCTCGCACGAGAAAACCTCTATCGCCACGACGCCGACGACCACGGAAAACACGGTCACGAAGGGTACAACGACGACTGATACGCCTACTGAGACAGCTCCTACCCAGACTACCCAGTCCGAGGAAAAGACCACTGCCGAACTTCCGGACTTGAGGAACCGGTACGGTTGCAAACATATATTTTATGGGCTGTCTATTTGTCCGTCCGGACATCCGTCCGTCCGTCTGTTTTTCTGACAACGTGCCTGTCTGTCTGTCTTTCTGACAACATGCCTGCTTGCCTGCCTCCACCTAAAATTTATAGTGTGAAGTGTGTTGACATACTTCGACCAAATAGGGGGTGTATTGGGCAAGATAAAAAGTACCCGAAACCGGCGTGCGTGCGTGCAACGACTAATGAATGTTGAGGAAGCGAAAGTGATCTGTCAGGACAGTCCCTTGTCTCTGCCTACCCCTTTGGGATACAGGCGTGAGTTTATGTTATGTTTACTCTGTTCTTAGTGCTGTAGTGTTTGGAGGTCGGTTTTTCTTATTTATTTATTACGTTTTCTAAGTGTCGAGACATGTATTTGATAGTTAGGAGTAGGTTAATTGGACGAGTTTTGCTGATGTTTCTAGGACGCAGTGGGACGTCTACACATCTTCCCGACATTTAGACAAATAGTAACTCTAATATTACTTACTGAGAGTCTATTATTGGTGTTTAACAGAGGAACGCTGCGAAAACGAGGGAAGTATCCCCGGAAGAGACAAAGGCGCCCCCGCCCCAATAACAGAGAAGCCATGAAGAAGTTCGCAAAGTAAAACGGTTCTGTTTTGCACAGTTAGGGTGCTTACACACGGGCGGCACGTGTGCGTGTCGACGCTTTGCAGCGGATATTCGACGCTGACATGTCGGCCCGGCGGCTACCGTCGACGCTTTGACGCGGATATTCGACGTTGACATGTCGGCGCGTCGACGGCTGCCGTCGACACACGGCGACGGCTGCAGTTGACACAAGTGCCGTCAATATATAAGCACCCTTACTTACCTAGTGTTTTTGTATGTAAAATACAAGGATGTATTTTCAGAAAGCAGAAATTAAAAATTTATAAATTGCAACGTAAGGAATTTACATTCTGTTTGTTGAATGTCAATGTACTCGTACAATGTTAGCCGCTTCCTTCAGGTCGATTTCGGAGAAAAAGGCAGGTTAACCGTGAAGGAAAACATCGTGAGGTAACATCAGTGTCTGGGGTGTTCACATACCTCAGCGCTTGAAATCTGCATCCTGCAGTGCATAAAAAACCGGACAAGTGCGATTCGGACTCTCCCACCGAGGCCTAAATCGTCACTATAAATAGTCTATAAATAGTAACACATCATTATAAATAGTTTAGGGATCGAGTCTCGCAGTTTTTTCCAAGCTTTTCCTGAACTTCAAAAACATTTTGTAAAACAATTTAATAAGAAATGTATAGCTTTCAGATTTTTCTCTGTATTTGTAGTATACGACGTTATTGCTGGCCAAATTTCATAGTTCTAGGCCAACGGATAGTAACATTTTGATTGATTTGAGTGTTGAAATATTATACGTGTTTTCGGCAAAAAGAGCCGTATCTTTTTTATGTTAACTTGGAAGTTTGATTGCTTCACAACTTCAAGGAACTGTAGACTTGAGACTTCAATTCGATACCTCCACGGCTTCCCGAGGTAAAGGGTCTTGACAGACATACGGTCTTGATGTCTGGAATTAAAGTCAGTTTAATGCATGAGTTCTACATTTTAGGATAATTATGTAAACGGGCATTTCTCCACGGAGTCCGAACTTGACGGCCCGGCGCATAACATGTCCAGATTATCAAAATATACCCCTGCAAAAAATACTACAGTATCCTCTAGGTCCTCGTCTACCTGGAGAACATGCAAACTTTGCTGAAAACCGTTTGCAACTCACAGAAAAAAAATCTGAAATGGCTGAAAATGACCTTCGGTGGCTTGTCCCCAACCCAAAACTTGACAATTTATAATTATTTCTATAAAACTGAGACTGTTTTCGGGGAACGTATTTATGTTCACATATTGTCAGATCATCATCAACCCATTATGTCCCCACCGAGGGGCACGGGTCTCTTCCCTGAGGAAGGTATAGGCCTTACTCCACCACGGGGGCCAAGTCCGGATTGGTGGAGGCTTGTAGACTAGTAGCTCGTCTACTGTCAGAAGTTGTCAAGCCGCCCTAAGGCCTCTGACTTGGCTTAACGACTGCCATCTATCGACGGCAGCCGGCACCAACAGCTTAACGTGCCTTGCGAAGCACGGAACCGCTCGGAAAAATGCCACTAGCGTTAGGCATAGACGGCGACCCATCCATGCACTGAACGCGCCCAGTGTTGCTTAACCTTCGTGATCGTTTAAGATCACTCGGGCAGCCGGGGCTACGAGCGATTCAGATATACCTTTCATTTAAATACCATAAGAATCTAAACAATAGTTCGCCTACAATAGCAAGATGTTTGAGTGTCCCTTGCTTCTGCCTGAATCCGGTGGCACTTATGAACCAAGCGTTTCTTCGGTCGTAGATTACTCTAGGAATTTGCAGTGTGGACGAGCCATTTTGTCAGTCACGCCGCAGCGCCCGAGGACAACGGACGGGTGATTGAATGAAAGTCTTGGGAAATATCAGGGTAAGTAATTGATTCTTCAGATTTGGTCCAGGGCACACTTTGACTTCGGTGGAGGTGTTATTGGAAAGAATACTTATTGACTGTAAAATCTAATGCTTATTGTATAATTTATCTCAGTGGCTAATTTCTAGTGCCTTGAGCTGGGGTTGATACGTGGTATTGTTTAAGAGTGAACTTGAAAAAACATATCTTTTCTGATTTCTGTGTGCCTGATTTCGGTGGCTTTTTGAGCACCGAAGTCAGAAAAACAACCACGGAAGTCAAATTTGCCTGATTTCAGTGTATTTCGTTCGATGTACGTTTATGTAGGTGTGTACAGTAGGCTCTACATCAACCTACTCTACCTACCACTCTATTCTCTTTGACAAGAGGTTGGCAATGCAACGAATCAAGGTACTTTGACCAGGCATTTACTGTACCTACCTATTAATTACATTGTACTCTGTGACGTTTCCAAACAACACTGTTAAGATAAGATAAGATAATCATTTATTAAATTGCCACAACAAAGATATTACAATTTACAGGCAAAGCATGCTTACAGTCTATGCAAATAATGTTGAGTTAGATTTTTATCAAAGTTTTAAATGTATATAATACAATATTACATATTTTATCAAATTATCTGTCAAAAAAAAAATTAAACACTGATAACATCTAATAAAAGTTCACAATGTTCGAGAATGTACTGTTTTTACAAACTGTAGAATTTAATTTATAGTTGCTGTGAGAAAGCACCATAGCCATCTGCAATTTAAAATTAAATACAACCCTGGATTAACATAAAACTAGGTACCTCAGTTACTATGTATTAAATTAAAGGTTGTAACAATAAAACATACCTATTTCAGCTGACCATGGAGCAAATAAAGCAAAAACAAGCTGCGAAAAAAAACAGGACCAAAAAGAAACAAAGAGATTGAAGGAGCATGTTAGGAAAGTAAAAATCAAGAGTGATCCAGTCCTTTATGAACGACTTAAGTAAAAAGACAGACACCTTTACTTATAAAGGAAGATTTTTTTTTTTTCTTCGTTTGACACCTACGAGTGAAGTCGTGTTACTACTAGCTGCCGGCAATTTAATTAAATTTCATCGAAAACTTTCAAAGTTTCAGCTTATAAGTACTTTCGGCGGATTAGTAAAGTGTTTACAAGTGTAGTGCATATAATTACAACCATTAGCAGTGCATATTTGGAAAGAAAACGAAGTATTTTAATGTCTGTTTGTGGGTGTTCATAAAAGTACAACCAGAAAATACAATCATCTACCTGCGATCTTTTAAGCAACATTTTACAACAGAAGAGATTTTTCGTCGTAGTTACTACAGCTCTCCGTGGCTTGGTGGCTAAACAGTCGGCTTGGAACGACCTGTTACAACGAACGTGAGTTCGATCCACCACATCGACAATACTTGTAATTGTCTTTTATTTTACTTTTTGTTCCTGAGTTGAGCTGAGATGAATTGTTTCAAGTGCAAGAAGAGCGTGAACGATGAGGTCTTGCTTCGCTGTTCGGTATGCAAAAAGAACTTCCATTACTTTTGTGAAAGTTTCTCTAAGGAAATATACGCGAGAATGGGCAGCGCGAAAAGGGAGGCATGGTACTGTTCGATATGCTGTGTTGGAGTGGGAGGCAGCAGAAAACCCGCAGTTGACCCTCCAGTACCCTCACAATCTAACCAGCCTACTACAACGGCACTATCTGATTGGGCCACAGCTTTGAATGATGTTAAGCAGTCATTGACGGGCGAGTTTAAAAATCTCGGCTCTGCTCTCAAGCTAGAGATACAAGGCCTAAACTCGAAGTTTGATGAATATTTCCGGAGACTTGGCGATGTTGAGGATAAAGTATCGGTTCTTGAGACGAAGTGTCTTGGAATAGAGTCACTCGAAAATGAAGTCAAAAGTCTCCGGGAAACGATTTCCGTGCTTCAGGCTGACAATAACAACCGCGACCAACTGAATCGCCTATCCAATATTGAGGTAATGGGTTTACCGGAAAGTAAAGGGGAGAACCTTCTTTCGATAGTGCAGACTATCGGCTTGAAGGTTGGAATTCCATTGGAAAGGCAAGATATCGAGTTTGCTACGCGAATTCGGCTCCGAGAAAAGCCACAGAAGCCGGAGGAGTTCATCACACCGGTAGTTGTGAGATTTAGTAGGCGCTACCAGAGAGACCAGTTTATGGCAGCAGTCAAAGCTAGACGAGGGTTAACTACTAAGGACTTAGACTTACCCGGCACGGCAAAGAATGTTTTCTTTAACGAGCATCTCACCACCCTAAATAAGTCCCTTCAACGGAAACATCATATGCCATCCCCATTGTTTCGGATCGAGATTTGTCAAAAATTCAGTAACTATTTATCTTTCAAAGCATTATATTGATCAACACCAAGCTCACAAATTTATGTGTCCTGCCCCTTATGCTGCACCAGACAAATATTGTAATAAAAATATTGGCGATAATAATTTTTATAGATGATTAAATTATTCTACCAAAATGTAACTGGTTTACGCTCTAAGACACTGGTTTTCTTGCATAATTTGATGCTCATGGACTACGACATAGTTGTAGTGACGGAAACTTGGCTTCTACCTGGGATATATGACGGAGAAATCTCTGACGATAGGTACGATATTTACAGAAGAGATAGGGATTATAACTCAACAGGTCAAAAATTGGGCGGGGGTGTTCTTATCTTAGTAAAACGATCATTTAATGCGGTGTTTAGGAGCGACTTATGTAGCAAAATTGAGGATATCTGGATATCAATACCCGTAAAAAGACCAAAACAGGGTCTGTCGTCAAGGCTCAACATATGTAGTGTGTACATCCCCCCCGACACCATTCACAATGCCAATCTGGACATTTTTATGGATAGACTATCCCTTTCTACTAATGATAACCCTAATGATACTTTTCTAATAGTTGGTGATTTAAATCTCCCGGAAATCAAGTGGGTGGCTAGTGATTCACCATATCTTTTACCACAGGATTTTAAAAGCAGAGTTAGTACGGATTTTATTGATAATCTTAACTTTTGTAACCTTAAACAGTACAGCTCAATAATAAATGATTTTGGAAACACATTAGATTTAGTACTAGCGACTTTTGACGTACACGTTTTTAAAGCCGATAGTGGATTAGTTCCAGAAAGTGTACATCATAAGGCTCTTTGTTTGGAATTTGAGGTTAGTGCGCAAGGCACTTTGCCACCAACTTCTAGAGAAATGTTGGCATTTCGTAAAGCAGAGTACGAAAAAATCTGCTCTGGGATTACTAAGGTGGACTGGAAAGACAAACTAAAGAATGTCGAGACTGATCTAGCAGTCGACAGGTTTTATGAAATTTTAAACAATATTATTGACAATTTTGTTCCTAGGATTTGCAAAAAATCTTTCGATAGATATCCTAAGTGGTATTCTAACCCATTAAAAAAATTGCTACAAGAAAAATTTAAATATTTTAAAAAGTATAAAAAATATAAGAACCCTCTGGATTACCAAATGTTTTCGAGGCTCCGTGACAAAGCAAAACACATGCAAGCGTCTAATTACAATGGTTATATAGAGAAAATTGAGAGTAGCATCTGCAAGGATCCGAAAGCAATTTGGAGTTATGTTAAAACCAAAAAAGGAGGTCATTCCGCTATACCTAAAACCATGTTTTTTGGAGATAAAAAAAGTGAGGGCTCCCAAGAAGTTTGTAATCTTTTCAAAACATTTTTTGCGTCTGTGTATGAATCTGACATTTCGAGCAGCACTCAGTCAGGCTATCAATACGACAGTAATAATGACAATAATGAGTTTGATAGTGGAAAAATTCACAAAATCCACCTTAGTGTCAACCTGGTAGCAGAATACCTCAAGCGGGTAGATGAGTCGAAGGGAGCCGGTAGCGATCATATTCCTGCATATTTTATCAAAATATGTGCCTTGCCCCTAGCGACGCCTTTATTCCATATATTCAATAACTCTATTCAGGAAGGAGTTTTTCCAACTACCTGGAAAAACGCATTGATCTCTCCAATTTTTAAGTCTGGCAATAAAAATGACGTGCAAAATTATAGGCCAATCAGTAAGCTTCCCATATTTGGCAAAGTTTTCGAAAAGATTATTTTCGACCAGATTTCTTTTGCCATCAAACACACTCTGTCGGAAAGTCAACACGGCTTTTTGGCGGGACGTTCAGTTATGTCCAATTTAGCCACATTTACTAGCAAAATTCATGAGCATATGGAGAGTGGATACCAAGTCGATGTTATATACACCGATTACTCCAAGGCCTTCGATCGAGTAGATCATAATGTTCTTGCAAGAAAATTGTGGAGTATAGGAGTGATCGGTGATTTACACCGATGGATCTGTTCCTACATCAAGAACCGGCACCAAACAGTTGTAGTGAATGGCTGTCGATCTGAGGATATTCTTGTTCCCTCAGGAGTTCCTCAAGGATCCCATTTAGGACCCCTATTTTTTATCCTTTTTATAAATGACATTGAGCATTGTTTTAGGAATTCAGACTGCATTATCTACGCTGACGACATGAAATTATTCAAGAAAATTTATACTAATAATGATACATTACAGTTGCAAAATGATTTAGACGAATTGTCAATTTACTGCTCTAAAAATAAACTTTCGCTCAATGGAAAGAAATGCCGAAAAATTACTTTCACCAGAAAAAAAAACAAAATTTATTTTGATTACAATATAGGGGGTACGATTGTTGAAGAGGTAAGCATTATAAGAGATCTCGGGGTGATTCTTGATACAGAACTTTCTTACATACCGCACATTGATAATATTGTACAAAAAGCTTTTAAAATGCTAGGATTTATTTTACGTCTTTCAAAAGAGTTCAAAAATTTGTCAACCCTAAAAATGTTGTT
Organism: Yponomeuta malinellus; assembly: GCA_947308005.1. Lineage (NCBI taxonomy): Eukaryota > Metazoa > Arthropoda > Insecta > Lepidoptera > Yponomeutidae > Yponomeuta > Yponomeuta malinellus. Next base: position 5,809,356 of record OX371023.1, read on the forward strand.
TTATGCTTACGTGCGAAGCCAACTTGAGTATTGTTCCTTGATCTGGAATCCTATCTACAGTATTCATTCGTCTAGGATTGAAAGCATTCAAAAAAAATTCTCACGCCATTTAAACTATCGCCAAAGAGTTGTCGATAACAATTATGACAGTACCATTAAACGGTTTGGCATGGTTTTTCTGAGTAACAGACGTACAATCACAGATGTTATGTTTCTTTACGGACTAGTGAATGGACTGATTGATTGCCCTAGGTTACTATCGTTGTTATCATTCAGGGTCCCAAGAGCGTCAACCAGAATAAAGTTACTTTTTCAAGTTCCATTCAGCCGCAGCAATTATGGGCAAAATAGCGTAATTCATCGAATCATGAGCACGTACAATAAGTACTTTAATGATATTGATTTATTTTATTTAAGTAAGGAATCTTTTAGGCATCACGTCTACAAAGAGATAAAAGCATGATCACCTATATGTATACTATCTTTTTTTTTCATTCTTTTTGCATGTCAGACTTTTATAAAGTCTTTTAATGTTAACCTATAATTGGGCCTTATATTTAACCTTTATTATGTATTTTTTATGTTTTATCGTGTCTGTTGGTTTTCTAATAAATAAATAAATAAATAAATAAAAGATGGAAGGGAAGATTGTAAAGCTATTTTTACCTGTATTTTGTATTACCTCATAAATTAAGTACAAAAGACAATATTTTAAGAAAGATATATTTTTTTCTTAGTAAGTTTTATCTTTATGTTAAATAAATATTTTCAGAAGACTGATTTAAGTTTGGAAAAAGTTTATGAAAAGTAATGTTTGTCGATTTTTTAATTATCTCAATTACTACCATTGACAAGTACAAACCGTAGCATAAAAAAGAATAATAAAAATATATATTTGAATGTTTACACAATATTTTGTGTTGAATAAGTCCAAAAGACTATTTTGCTAAGAAAATTTTATAATAAGGTTATCGACAATGTTAAACAAATAATGTTTATAAGACTGATTTAAGTTTAAGGAAAGTTTTGTTTGTAGAATTTTTATTTGATTATTATTAAAACACATTTAACCTACGTGGATTATTTTATTCCATTTTATGGCATTTGAAGTTGAGTATTGTTAAATTCGATTTTTATGAAAAAAAAGTATGGAAGTAAAATTCGTATAGTATGTGTAATTTTGTTAAAATCATTTATCTCTTTCATAACGAATTATGCCATGTTAAAACCAAATAAAGGGTGTCTCGAATTGCTTTTTGTTTTTGGCAAACAAAAATGTATAATTTACATACTTAATTGTTTGACTTTATTGCGTGTTTTGATAAAATTTTGCCACTTTTTTTTGGAAGGATAATCATTTTTCGTTCTAGAATAGTTAGCTAGAAATAGTTACCTACTCACGCAATTCTTGTTAGATTTTTGGCGCTTGCATGACGAGCTGACAGACTCACAAGAGAAAAACTGATTGAAAAAATGTGATTTTAGGTATAAGAAGTAGGTAATTTAGAGCTTAATAATGTATGAGAATTACAATAAACAAGTTGATTGATTACATCCGCCCGGTTTTTATTTATTATATCCTCTTTTAATTTCTAGACAATGCCTAACATTACTGGTATCAAATTGTGACTTTGGCACGTTAAATGATTCTCTGGTCATTTTCTGATTCCAGTGAATTATTTCCTGATGTCGATGCTTACAATCTGATTTCAGTGCAGGTAGTCAGATTTCAGTGCTAGTTTTTCTGATTTCGGTGCTGGTAGTCTGATTCCGGTGTACAGTTTTCTGATTTCGGTGTAGTCTGATTTCGGTGATTTAAATATTTCGTTTTATAACCGAGAATCTGGCTACCCAAAATATATCATGTTTTATAGTTTTTAGCCCTTTATCCAAAACAATCGATAAAATTCCCGAAAGACGAAAAAAAAAACGACCACCGAAGTCAGCCATTTTTGCCTCTTCTGGAGAAATGCCCAAACTCTGTTAATTAAGGACTTTGAAAGGACTGAGTGGGAATTTTTTGTCCATTTTTTCTCCAAAATGATCTAGTCGCAGCTTCTGTGCTACTTCGAATAAAACATTTTTGAATTTGAATTTGAAGACGAACGGACGGGCAACAAAGTGATCCAAGGGTTCCGATTTTTCCATTTGTTCCACACAACACAATCACTTGCCCTGGTCCCAAACTAGGATGCCCTGTGCTATGGTAACCAGGCAAGGACATCACACACACTGAAATAAAAATAACAATATTTTTTTGGTTGCATCTCTGTTTAATAAAGGCATCTCTTTTAAGCTTCCTCTGATCCCTGATTCTGGGAAAGGTACCGCAAATAAATTGCATTAGGACTGTTTTATTGTACATTAAGCATTTCGACGGACCATCCGTAGTCTAAAGGCCAGAAGCTGAAACAAAGAAACAGACTTTAGAATGGGTAACTTGCCTAAAACAGAGGACATGAAGAATTCGCAATTAAATCATCATCATCAGCCATTTGACGCCCACTGCAGGACATAGGGCTCCCTCATGGTTTTCCAAGCTGCCCGGGCTTATGCCGCTCGCATAACGCGACTCCCCGCCACCGTAACCAGTAAGTCAGACCATCTGGTGGGGGGCCTTCCCAGGCTGCGGCGTCCGGTCCGCGGTCGCCGGCTCATAACTTTACCGCCCCAACGGTCATCAGTTCTCCCAGCTATGTGCCCCGCTCACTGCCACTTCAACTGAGTAATTCTTCGAGCTATGGATTCTTCTGCGGATCTCCTCGTTCTTTCGCAAATAAATAAAAGTATAAATTTTTTTTTCGGGATTATACAGGTCTCAAAAAAACGTGAAAGATCTAACTGAGCTTATAATAAAAAACACTTATAGATTAGGTTTCTTTCATTGTGGGTTATATTTGTTAGATTAACTGAATTCATAAATTACAATAAGGCTTCAGTAGCCATGTGACGTCATAGTATACGTAATACGCCTGATTTCTATGAAGCGTTTTTGTACTATTCATCATCATCATCATTCAGCCACACGAAGTCCACTGCTGGACATAGGACTCCTCCATGGATTTCCAAAAAGACCGATTGGAAGCAGCCTGCATCCAGCGCCTTCCTGCCACTTGGATGAGGTAATCTGTCCATCTTGTGGCTAGTCGTCCTACGCTGCGCTTGCCGATATGTGGTCTCAAGAACTTTTCAGCCCCATCGGCCATCAGTTCTATGTGCCCCGCCCACTGCCACTAATGACTTATGGCACTGAAACATGGTCTCTCACTATGGGCCTCATAAGAAGGCTCAAGGTCACGCAACGAGCTATGGAAAGGGCTATGCTAGGAGTTTCTCAACGAGACCGAATCAGAAATGATGAGATCCGTAGACGAACGAAAGTCGTCGACATAGCCCAGCGGATTTGTACTATTCGACAAGTTATATTATGAAAAGTAAAATATGTAGAAAAAAATCTTGATCACTATTATGACCCGACTTCGGGAGCAACTATCTACGAGTATGTCGATCTATCTATCTATCTATCATATTTGGCCCTGCCACAGTTGGATAAAAACAGCCTGCAAACACACCTCTTGGGCTTACGCTGCCGCGGTCTTAAGTGACCTATTCCACCGTTTCTCGAAGAACTTGAAGTTTATTCTCTTCGTCGCGAGCAACTTCGGTCGTTTCTATCTATCTATCATGCTTGGCCCTGCCATAGTTGGATAAAAACAGCCTGCAAACACACCTCTTGGGCTTACGCAGCCGCGGCCGGATCTTGAGTGACTTATTCCACCGTTTCTCGAAGAACTTAAAGTGCATTCTCTTCTTCGCAAGCAACTTCAGCCGCTTCCTCCGCATCTTGTCGAGGTACTCGCGCAACTTCGTCAGGTTGTTCGTGATGAAGGGCCTCTTAGTCTTCTTCTTGCCCTTTTTGTCCTTGTCTTTCTGTAGATCTTCTGCTTTGGGAAAAAGTTATTATTACTATTTAAACGTATTAATTTAGTTTTAGAAACCTACTCAGAGGCTAAAAATTCTACCCATGCCGGGACTTCAACCCGCGACCTCTGGCTAACCGTGCCAGCGCTCTCCCAATTGAGCTAATGGGCAAGTGCAGGCATGGGTTAGTGCAACAAAAAGAATATAATGATGTAGGTACAGCGATATCATTCCGATGTAAAAACCTAACTGCAAAGTGGCTGCAAGTGATGTAAATTACTTCAGCCAGATGTCGCTGCCTGTACGTAATACAGAGAATTTTGTAAAGAGGTTCAAAATTTCACTGATGCCTGCACTTGCCCATTAGCTCAGTTGGGAGAGCGCTGGCACGGTTAGCCAGAGGTCGCGGGTTCAAGTCCCGGCATGGGTGGAATTTTTAGCCTCTAAGAAGGTTTTTAAAATTGTCCTCAGCACGGGTTAGTGCAACAAAAAGAATATAAATACTTTAATTTTATTTTGAAGAATTATGCCTGGTGTTACTTTGAATGACAGGATACGAAATTGTCTGATTAGAGAACGTTGTGGACTGAAAGAGGATGTAGCGACTAGAATATTGAGACAGGAATGTTGCGTTGGTTTGGACATGTGGAGAGAGTGAAAGAAGAAAGATTGACGAAATAAGTATATCGAGCGAATGTGAGTGGAAGGGCCGGTAAGGGACGTCCCAGGCGGACATGATTCGACCAAATAGGGGATGTATTAGCAAAGGGCAAGATAAAAAGTACCCGAATCCGGCGTGCGTGCATGCAGCGACTAATGAATTTTGAAGCGAAAGTGATTATGTCGGGATCGCGGCAAGTGGCAGTCCCTGGTCTCTGCCTACCCCTCTGGGATACAGGTGTGAGTCTATGTATGTATGTATTTTGAAGATTTATAATGTTATCTAGTCTAAGATTTATTTTCCTTAAGAATTTATATTTTTACCGAACCTCACTTCACTTGTTACCGAACGTCACGACAACACCTTTCACTTTTAGTAAATAAATAATCTTTATCTTCATATTTTGGTCAATGTTTGGAATACACCAGTAATTAGGGAAGTTTTGTTTTTTATCGAATTTATGCTGCTTTATGTCAACCGCGCTATTATGACGAATCTATTGTTGAGATCTTATTTCTTAAACTCCGGCTATTGGTTAAGGAGCTATGTAGAATCGGTCATACTTACATACATACATACGAACCAAACACAGTACTATCCTTTTGTGCTGCGCCGCAATCGGGTAAAAAGAAGTAGAATGACGTCATCACCTCCAGAATCCGACTCGGTCTCGGAGATGTCTGACCAGATGCTGTGCTTCGGGCCCAGCTTCAGGCTGACGAGCCGCTCCCGACGCGCTTTGTACTTCGGTCCCACCTTGACAACATTTTACAAAAACTAAGCAAAGTAGTTACCCATTAGCTCAGTTGGGAGAGCGCTGGCACGGTTAGCCAGAGCTCACGGGTTCAAGTACCGGTATGGGTGGAATTTTTAGCCTCTAAATAGGTTTTTTAAAATTGTCCTCAGCACGGATTAGTGCAACAAAAAGACTATAGCGATATTATCTTTATGTAAAACCTAACTGCATAAAAGTGGGCACTTTGGGCTGCAAGTGATGCAAATTACTTCAGCCAGATGTCGCTGCCTGTACGTAATACAGAGAAGATTGTAAAGAGGTTCGAAATTTCGCCGATGCGCACTTGGCCATTAGCCCACTAGGGAGAGCTCTGGCACGGTTCGCCAGAGGTCGCGGGTTCAAGTCCCGGCATGGGTGGAATTTTTAGCCTCTTAATGCCGGTTCCTGAATTGAAAATTTCACTAAATAAATACTCAAGTAAAGTTCTGTCACACTCTTTTCTGAGAAATTCGAAGAGACAACACTACATTTAAATGTTACATTTAAACTTAGCGAAATTCTCAGCTCAGAAACTAGCTCTAAATAGGTTTTCAAAATTGTTTACAGCACGGATTAGTGCAACAAAAAGAATATAATACTCGTAAAGTAGTGTACCACTTTAAAACAATAATGAGAAACACGTGGCGAGGCGGGAAGATAAGATAAGAATATTCTTTATTGTACCAGGAAAAACACAAACATGAAATGTTTACAAAAATGCAGTACAATCGGCGGCCTTATTGCTTATAGCAATTTCTTCCAGGCAACCGACGATGGAGAGTTGTTGAAGGAAAAGTGAGACGGGTAGTAGGTGCAAATATGAATATTCATTTACATACTTATACTTAATAATAATATAAGAACTTAATAAACCTTTACATACTAAAGGTATAACAATTATAATCATACATTATAATTGACGACCTCGTGGCGCATCTGGTAGCGCATCTGCATACCATGCGAGAGGTCCCGGGTTCGAATCCCGGCTGGGGACAAAAAAAAACCCCAGGTCTTGGATGTTTACATGTTTGTGATGTCGCTGTTTCTGGTTCCCACGACACAGGGTATCCTAGTGTGGGGCCAGAAGCAATGTGCCTGTATGTAAATGTTTATGTTTATACATAAAGTTACAATAAAGTTCTACCAGAAGATAAAAGAAAAGACAGGTAGACCGACACAGTAAGAGTGGCGGTCAAGCATCGGACGGCGGTCAGTGGGTAGTCCGACAGCCCGATGGTCGGACGGTGTGAGCAAGTCGTCAAATGGCCCGTGGATGCGAATGGCGAGAGATCCTAAAAAATGGCGAAACGGGGAAAAGGCCTATACCCAGCAGTGGGCAGAGGTGGACTGATGATGTTGAGATTAAAACTCTTTATTGCACACCATGCGTTATAAAAGTACATGAAAAACGTAAACATCTAAGAGAGCAAACTTACTTAAACAAACCATATTTAAAAGTTGGAAAGACCGACAGATACACGGACGGACGGACAGACGGACCGACGGACGGACGAACGAACGGATGGTCAAACAGAGAGTCTAGGCATCCGTCGGATGAAGAACCCTAGAACTCAGAAATGTTTTGTTTAGTTTTAAAACCGACTTCAAAAAAAGGAGGTGGGTCTCAATTCATCGGATTCGTCGGGATCTTTACTTGAAGACGCGTGGACTGATTTCGGAAATATTCTTTTTGTTTGAAAGGATAGATGATCCCATAGCCACCAAGTCAGGACCTGATGGTGGGATCCTGGAGAAATTGGGAGAACTCTGCAAACATCAACGGGACACGTGAAGCGATCTGTGTTTTTTTATAGTGACTCACAAAACTGATACAAGAGATACTCACAAAAAGTCATTAAATCGTTTTTTTTAAATAAACACATTTTGAAATATATTTTAGAGTCGGTGCCCAAAATGTTGGTGCTGATGTTGTAACTTGGCACCGGCTCCAAACTGTACTTCTACGATTATACAACGAATTTAAAGGTCATTGTTTAAATTGTTTCTCTGCTTTCCTTTGCAGAGTTCCGTGTGGCGCCGGATTAAGAATAGCGTCACTCCATTTCCTTCCGTGGATGTCGTAGAAGGCGACTAAGGAAATCAATTACCAGGAGACGGGCAGCAGCGTTTTCCTGAGATTCCAAACCGCATACTGCGATCGCCAACCCGCCTGCCAAGCGTGGCGATTATGGCAAAACCCCTCATGCTTGTGAAAACCTAGTTGAGGCCTATGTCCTGCAGTGGGCATCAAATGGCTGATAATGATGATGATGATTTCTCTGCTTTTGGTGCTGTAGAGTTTTGAATTCGGTTTTTATTTTTATTTAAAAAAATATTGTTTTTCGCAAACACTTATTAAACATACCTACACGATTACTCTGAGGCACTCCTAAGAGGCAGTTTATTCAGTCTCTGGTTACGACTTTTCCTTGTAGAATCTCCACCACAGACTATTTTAATCTGCGTTTTAAAGAATCGTATTATTTATAAATCCTAATACCGTAAATATTTTTTAGTATTTTTTTTTCTTTTAGCGTTCTTTTACAATACTTTTTTTTTAATACAAAACAATTTGGCCACACAAACACTTACTGAAATAATCGGGACCGTCTCCCATTGGGACGTACAAAACCTAACCGGTGGCCCCATCTAACCGGTGGGACCACAGGTCAGGAAAACAAAAAAAAAACCATCGACCGTTACCACTCACCTCAGCTTGCATGTTACAGAGGTGAGCGATCGCTTTTGCTTGTTCAATGATGTTCATGTACACGTAGAACATGTACTGGACGGGCATCGTGTTCCCGAACGGTGCGTCCTTGTTCTTCATGTCCTGGTCCACGTATCTGTGTTTTGCCATCTGCGACGCACAAACTATTTAAAGAACTCAGGCGTGAGGCTCACAGGAAGGTCGTGGGACGAGGGCGCCGTAAAGACGCGGCGTCCGCGTCCTTTCAATTCACTTTCACACAAAATGTACTGAAGCGATGGGACATAGCCCACTACACAGATAAGACGGGGCGAGGACGCGAACTATACAACGCGTCTTTTCCGCGAACTCGTCGCACTTCCTTCCTGTGAGCCCCAGGACAGAGTGACCTAATACGGTATTTGACACGATCAAACATAAATTATTTCATATGCTCGATTAAACCAAAAATTACAAAATATCTTGGAAAATGTATCTCTTTTAGTCAATTACTAGTTATTGCAATTTTTAAATAGATTAAACATAAAAAGAGTGCTCTGAAATGTGACGTCATAAGCAAGTATTTTCATACGAAATTCCGTTTTAAAAGTAACTCATTGGATATTTTGTCAAATACCCAATTCAGCTACTCGTATCATGTACACCGGCGATCTCAGTACAAAAATAATTGGCTGTTTTCCTCAGACTGTACCGATAAGATCGCCAATGTACACGACACGAGTCTACACAATCTAGACAGTCGTTCCCAGGGCACTAAGGTCGTGAAAATCCAGATAAGCCCAAAAGGAGGGTAATGTGTCTGGCTCGTATGTATGTATGTACGTCTGTATGTTTGTAAGTATGTCCGATTCTATGTGCCCTCATAACTCTTTAACCAATGGACAGAGTTTGACTTATAATCTCAATCGATTCGTCGTGTTTGCGCGAGTGTCATAGGCTACATCAATTCAGCATAAAGCCAACCAAAATATATAGCATTAGCAGCCTATATAAGTCCCACTGTAGGGCACAGGCCTTCTCTCAGGGAGAGAGTATGGGCTCAATCACCACGCGTGCCCACCGCGGATTGGCGATTTCAAGCGCCGAGGTATATGAATAGCTCAGACACTCAGGTTTCCTCGCGATTATTTCCTTTGCCGTTAGCGATATATAACAAAAATATATAAAAATAACTAAAAAGACAAAAATAAAAAACTGAAATGAAAAATAACTAACAACCCTACTGCTGGTGTGACTCAAATTCAATAATGTAACTCATTGCAAGGAACCTAGGTTGGTCCCGCCTGTTGTTGGTTATTTTTAGGGTTCCGTACCCGAAGGGTGCCTAACGGGACCCTATTACTAAGACTTCACTGTCCATCTGTCTGTCTGTCTGTTACCAGGCTGTAACTCATGAACAGTGAAGAACAGCAGGGCAATTGAAATTTTCACAGATGATGTATTTCTGTTGCTGCTATAAGAACAAATACTAAAAACAGAATAAAATTAATATTTAAGGGGGGCTCCCATACATTACATTTTTTTTGCCGTTTTTTCTCGATATTAATAAAGGCAACAGGTAGACGCTTGAAATATTCACAGAATATTTAGTTCTATATTCGCTTCAAAAATTAAGTTTTAAAAATAAGACTTTGAACTGTACTTTTATAAAACGCGGCCCGGAAGTAAAGGGCTACCCGTTGCAAAGTACTAGAGTAAAGAATTGGGCTCAAATTATACGCCCGCACCAAAGTCTGAGCGATTCCAATTGTCTGTCAAATTCCATACTAATTGAATTTGACGACCTCGTGGCGCAGCGGTAGTGCATCTGCATACCATGCGAGAGGCCCCGGGTTCGAATCCCGGCTGGGGAAAAAAAAAAGCCCCAGGTCTTGGATGTTTACATGTTTGTGATGTCGTTGTTTCTGGTTCTCACGACACAGGGTATCCTAGTGTGGGGCCAGAAGCAATGTATGTGCCTGTATGTAAATGTTTATGTAAATAAATGTTATGTTTAATTTGACAGTTAGACGATGGAATCGTTCAGGATTTGTTGCGCGTAATATAGAAGCTGTTATATTATATGTGGAAAGGGCTATGCTCGGAATTTCTCTGCGAGATCGAATCAAAAATGATGAGATCCGTAGACGAACAAATGTCGTCGACATAGCCCAGCGGATTAGTAAGTTAGTTGAAGTTACAGTGGGCGGGGCACATAGCACGCAGAACTGATGGCCTTCTCGAATGGAGACCACATATCGGCAAGCGCAGCGTAGGATGACCAGCCACAAGATGTACAGATGACCTCATCCAAGTGGCATAAGACGCTGGATGGACGCCCCTTCCAACCGGTCTTTTTGGAAATCCATGGAGGAGGCCTATGTCCAGCAGTGGACTTCTTGTGGCTGAATGATGATGATGATGAACATAGAAGCTGTACCTGGAACAGCTCGATTATGATCTGGTACCGGTACACTATCTCCTCCGCCAGGTATCCCAGCTCGAACGCCTCTGTACGGTAGAAGGGAAGCCTCGCCACGTAGAACCGGTGCAAGTTTTTCAATCTGTGACGAGAATTATAAGTATTCTCGTTATATGTTATTTGTTTATTTCGTATCAGAAGGTATATAAAGAATTATCAGTCTATCTCATCAGCCCATAAACAGAGCCCACTGTTGGGTACAGGCCTCTCTCTTTCACGCCAACCCATCCGGTCCATTGCTAGTCTCGTCCAATGGTCCCCAGTCGCCTTCACACCGGGCTGGTGGTCTGCCCACCGACCTACGACCCATTCTTGGCCACCACTCGACTCGGTCATATTAGGTAAGTACAGTTTGAGAAATCAAGACTCATTCCTTTGAGAGAGGCAGGAGTCCAGGGGGAGACACCGTAACCTGTGATGCATCGTCTGAAAGTTCTTGGATTTAGAAAAGAAAGCCAAATCAACAGACTGACTTTTGCTCTGAAGTCAACTTCGGGAATAAAAAACTATAAGGTTAACAGAAAGATAAACTAGAAGAAGGATAAACATAGGACGAAAGAAAAAATATTCAAAAAACATAAACTGTAACGAAAATAGGTACCTAAAATAACTTTAAAAAAAGCATAGCTTCCGTTTTGCTATTTGAGCGAAAAATAAATTTATAAAAAAAGAAATAAGACATAAGAAAAAAAGATAAATATAACGAAACCTGCAACGAGAATACTATACCTACTTAATAGACAAATAGCTAAGAAAAGCAACAGATTGCGTTTTACTTTTAAATTAACATTGGCCATGACATGATGCATGAGACACATTTTGGTTAACAGAAAGATAAATGAGATATGAAAAAAGATAAACATAAGAACTAAGAAAAACCGGTCAAGTGCGAGTCGGACTCGCGCACGAAGGGCTCCGTATATGTATACAATATTTGAATGTTTCAATTTTTACTGTTGCTGTTATTAATATTGAGAAAAAAACGGCAAAAAATCACGTTTGTTGTATGGGAGCCGCACTTAAATATTTATTTTATTCTATTTTTAGTATTTTTTGTTACAGCGGCAACAGAAATACATAATCTGTGAAAATTTCAACTGTCTAACTATCACGGTTTGTGAGATACAGCCTGGTGACAGACGGACGGACGGACGGATGGAAAGCGGAGTCTTAGTAAAATAGGGTCCCTTACCCTTTAGGTACGGAACCCTAAAAAGATATAGAAAATATAACCTGTAACGAAAACACTTATGGAATTTAAAAAAAAAAAGCAATACCAACAGATTGCGCTTTGCTCTGAAGTTTACCTTAGGCGGAAATTAAAGCGATGAAAGAAAAACATAAGGTCACCAGAAAGATAAACAAGATAAGAATTTATAAACCCAAGACTACGTTTCTGTGATGGCGAAACCACTTTTTGTCCATTGGAACTGTACAGTCCACCTTAACATTTTTGTTAAAAAAAATTACGTATGTAAAGTAGGTACCTACCTTATAGTTACATCATGAATTTCGGGTTGTTTGAAAGCCTTACCAAAATGAACGTGCCTTAACAATAGCTATTGAATACGCTAGTTTGTATCTTAAAAAAGGCAATCTTCAAAAATATTTATCTCGACAGAAACTCGAATCTATTAGATAGAATAGACCATGTAGAATAGAACCATTATCTCACTACTATCTTTCTTTCTTATAAAATTTATATCTACTTATGTTGCTATAGTTTATATGTGTATGTTAAAATATAATATGCCGAGCGTGGCGATTATGGCAAAACCCCTCATGGTTAGGAAAACCATGAGGGAGGCCTGTGTCCTGCACCGGGCGTCGAATGGCTGATGATGATGATGTATAGACGGATATATATCTATTTATTTATATTATGTATTATAAGTTTATAGTAAAAAATATTTACTTATTCATTGTTGAGTATTCGTTTGCTTATCTAATTTTAGTTGAAGTAAATCGTCTCATCCGTCTAATTCGTATGCCTACCAGTTAATTTCTTGCACCACATGTGGTTGACTGGTAGAAAATGCTTATAGCATTAAGTCCGCCACATTGCCATTGTATTTTTCACTTCTGTGCAATAAACGTATTTATAATAATAGTAATAATAATAGTAGCCAGCTAGAGCGGTGCGTGAGTGCCGCGGGTCCGCAGATCATTGTTGTGATAGACGAAGAGTTCGCGCATTTTCTTAAAGAAGATTTCTCAACTCGAGACAAGATTTGTTAATTGTTATTTTTTATATTCTTTTTGTTGCACTGTTGCCTGTGCCCTACAGTGGGCACAGTATATAGGCTGCTTATGTAACCCGTGCTGAGGACAATTTTAAAAACCTATTTAGCAAATAAACAAACAAATATTTATGCGCCTCATTGACTTGTCAGGCGACCCTTGAGCTGGTAGCTACCTCGGTCAGCGCATCAGCCTGGCCATCCAGAGGGGTAATGCTGCCAGTATCTTGGGAACTCTCCCCAACGGCAGCGGTCTAGGGACAATCTTTAATATAGGTATAGATAATATTTATTGTAAATATGTAAATATAAAGTATCGATTGATAACATTTTTGGGGTTCCGTACCAGAAGAGTGTGAACGCCAACGGGACCCTGTTACTCAGCATAGAAGAAAGAGAAGAAGAAGACACAACTACTTACTTATTTATTCAAATGAAAGTTGATTAAATTTAGAGGCTAAAAATTCCACCCATGCCGGGACTTGAACCCGCGACTTCTGGCTAACCGTGCCAGCGCTCTCCCAACTGAGCTAATGAGCAAGTGCAAGCATCGATGAAATTTCGAGCCTCTTTACAAACTTCTCTGTATTACGTACAGGCAGCGACATCTGGCTGAAGCAATTTACATCACTTGCAGCCCCGAGTAACCCACTCTGCAGTTATTTTGTTTTTTTTTTTTTAATTAGGGTCTTATTTAAAAGTAAGATGATTAGATGCCATTTTTAATTATTAAGTACGTAACCGCCGCTTTTAAACCACTCAGATTTCAGCCAGTTTACGGGTCAGTATTTGCAGTTTACGGGTCAGTATCAGCACTGTAAACCATTATAACATTTTTATAAACGTGTAAGTACAATATCAAATAAGATCAGCCACGTGCAGCTGTTATTGATATCAGATAAACTCAAGTGTTTACACGAATTACATTAATAATTGGTTAGACGGTTATATTGAGACGAAAAATGTTTATCGGCGAAACAGTTAGGTAATGTTGTTTCTTCTGCTCTTCATGCACAACGTAATTAAAATCGTATTAAGTATTTATAACAATCAAGCAATCGCTTGACTGGGTAGCCTAGTGGGTAGAACATTGGACTCGGAAGCGGGAGACCCAGGTTCGATTCCCAGTGCGGGCATGTACCTATGACTTTGTTTTCTAAGTTATGTACATTTGTGAAGTTATAGTAGCAATACCACTCGCTAACTGTGAAGGAAAACATCGTGAGGAAACCTGAGTGTCTGAGCTATTTACGTATCTCAGCGCTTGAAATCGCCAATCCGCGGTGGGCACGCGTGGTGATTAAGCCCATACTCTCTCTCTGAGAGAAGGCCTGTGCCCTACAGTGGGACGTATATAGGATGCTTATGACTAATGATGAATCGCTTGACTACCAAATGTCGTGGGTTCGATTTGATTGATTTGTACAATTCGCTTTCGTCTGCTTGTCTGTCCATGCTTGTGATTTCCTTGCTTGGGTACCGTAGCACAGTGTATCCTGGTTTGGGATCAGGATAAGGTGATTGTAGGTATTGTGTGTGTAATTCAATGATGGAAGTTATTTATTTAAATTAACCGTAGATGTGTGAGGAAAACCGTACAGGCACATTGTAAAAGAATTGGAAGAGAACAGAAAGTATCTAAGGGAGGGGAAGCCTAGAAGATTCTATGAACACTTTGTAACGGTGTAATAGTTATTTGTTATACAAGAGTGCAAAGTTGCGTTTTAAACCGCGTGCTCAATTTTGATGACCGAGCAAGCGAAGGATTCTAAAATAAAAAAATTAGAATCCTGAGCGTTAGCGAGGGAATCAAAAGAGCACGAGGTGAAAAATCTTTGCACTCGAGTGCAACACGTAATTTTCATCCCACCTCAGCGAGGAAATGACTAAATGCAAAAAACACAAAGGAGGTTCCGAGTCTGAGTTTATAACAAATTAAAAAAGGAGTATAATAAATCGGGCACGGATTTATTATACTACCTTTTATTATTTACCTGGAGGTAGAAGTAAATAGGTTTTCACCTCACTAGCTCGTAAAAGCTCTGTTTATCATTCGAAATCTACGTGGAAAATCGCATTTTATCCGCTAGCGTGGAAAGTGTTTTTAAAATTCGAATATTTTTATTCAATAAAGGTTTCGTACAATAAATTACATATATATAGAACCTCATTGGTTTCGTAATAGTTTATATTCTCTGCAGCCAGTCCATTGATGATTGAAATGCAAATACTTATTTCATGTCATGCGCCAGCCTCATTTAAAGAATCGCACTGGCCGGCAAGAAAATTTGATTTAAAAAATTAATATTTATTAAAACTGTTTTTCTTGCACCTAACATTTTCCTCGCTTTAGTGAGGTGAAAAGTTGTGTGTTGCGCTCGGCAGCAAAGTTATTTAGCGTCTCGTACCTTTGAAACCCTCGCTACGCTCAGGATTCTATATTTGAACCACTCGCTTCGCTCGTGGCTCAATCCTAGAATCCTTCGCTTGCTCAGGTTTCAATACAAGGTACTCGCGCCAAAAATTAACTTTGCAGCCTTGCATAACAAATAACTATTAATGATGTTTTGAATTTACAAACTTAGTGCACTCGATGTTCTAAACTCAATTTACTTTATCCTCTAGCGGATAAAAACGGCTTTTGCACTCGGATATCGAAGAGCAAAAATACTCTTTCCGAGATGGGGGGGATGAAAAGCTTTTTATACAACTTTTGATATTTCTTTCATTCTGTCCTACGAGTAATTTCATTGAAAATAAATTTAAAAATGATAGGACAGAATGGAAGAACTAGTGGTGTAAGAAGGTTTACACCCTTATCCTACCTGAAGGCATACCGCTTTTTTTTATTGGTAGAAAAAAATATATATTTTAGGGTTCCGTACCCAAAGGATAAAAACGGGACCCTATTACTAAGACTTCGCTGTCTGTCTGTCTGTCCGTCCGTCCGTCCGTCCGTCTGTCTGTCACCAGGCTGTATCTCAAGAACCGTGATAGCTAGAGAGTTTAAATTTTCACAGATTATGTATTTCTATTGCCGCTATAATAACAAATACTAAAAACAAAATAAAATAATTATTTAAGGGGGGCTCCCATACAACAAACGTGATTTTTTTGCTGTTTTTTTATCTTTGTGTCTAATGTTGCATAGATAATGGTACGGAACCCTTCGTGTGCGAGTCCGACTCGCACTTGGCCGGTTCTTTTTAATGAAAATGCCGCTGGGCTTCATTCTTCTGCCACGTTGGAGGCCAATGGGACGAGCTAAAAAAAGGTTTACACAGATACAACTTTTATGTACTTTATTTCAAGATCACATCTGCCCTTCTATACGCGCACCAAATCTTGTTAGATCCTAACGTTTGCGATAGCATTTAGTATGGAATTTGGCAGCTCGACGGTAGATATCCCCGGGCTTCAACTATAAGGTAAGATTTCGCGCCAGACAGATCGTATGCCCGCTCCGACAGTGAAGCTTCGTACGTTATATTTCATCATCACCATCATCATCCACAATAAGTCCACTGCTGGACATAGGCCTCCTTCATGGATTTCCAAAAAGACCAGTTGGAAGCGGCCTACATCCAGCGCTTTCCTCCCACGTTATATTTATGCGACCTCATTAGAAAACTTTGCTTGCGCGATGCAGGAATTTCGGAGTATGTACCTACCTAGTGCGCGCGCAAAGTTGACAGAAGGGAAGCAAGGCATACCCAGCTCTGTAAGTTGACTGGAGCATGACGCAGACGGCGATGACCAGCTCGTCTGTGTTCGCGATCAGGTCTGGCCAGCGTACCCTAGCGTCGCCCTGCCAAGAGCGCCGCAGGTTCGCGTACACCTGGTTTTTGACCTGATAAAAGCATAAGTAGTTAAGATAAGATAAGAATATTCTAAAACATAAACATAGAAAAAGAAGAAGAAGAAGAAAAACATTTATTTAACGCTACACAGACACACATCATTATGCAGGAAAAGTAAATACAGAAAATAAGGCAGATATAGGACAAAAGTAGAAGAAATGTGAAGCTAATAGTGAGAAACTCATGCCTACCCCTCTGGGATACAGGCGTGAGTTTATGTATGTGTGTATGTACAATTGATAGTTTATTATTACAATGAAAAAAGGAAAGGGAATTAAATACAAGGAAAGAAGGAACATGAATAAGATTTCGATGGAAAGGAAAGTCATAATTTAATTTATTTTTAGTGCGGATTTTTTTCAAGTGTTTTCTGGGTATTGTACCTTGGACATGGGTTCGTAATCCTTAGTAGAGTTCTCATCAGCCAAGTACACATAAGCGTCTGTACTGAGGTCATCTTCAAACCTCTTCAGGTATAAGAGATCGAAGTCATCGGTGCCGTTGCTGTTAAGATCTGCGAGACTGACGCTGGCACCTACAACCATAGAGATATTAGACATAGAGTGTGGCAAACGAAACCGTGACTTGGAACTTTCTTTAAGTCTTTACATGGCATGGCATAGAAATAGAAAATGTTTATTTGTCTTCAATATAGTAAGGCACAATAATCACGTATACTATAAAACGATGATGACAGTTTAGTGAGTCATTGATTTAAAAGCATTTTAATTAGGAATGAAGACAAAAAGGTCTGTATCTCGGCTAGTAACTAATGTGCACCAGTGTGCAATTAGTTGCCGACTTTCAGGCAAGGCCTTTCCTTAAACTAAGTTATACCAGCATAGCACTGGTGTCGTACAACTGTTAACATTGTGACTTTATAATTTAGATACTTGTTTGCTGAATATTCAGATTTATTGTGTAGATAATATTGAAGGAGACCTGACATCGTAGGTCCAAAATCTTGCAGAGTGGTTTAACACGACAAATATAGAACTATTCACGGGACAGAGTCGCCACAATTATAGCCGACCTCCTATAGGAGATAGCACCAAAAGAAGTAATTTATTGGCTATAAGTTACCGAGACATATCACATTTTAAAAGTTACATATTAAGTTACACACTAACGTAAGTCCCTGACTCCTAAACTAGGGCAACCTGTATCTTAGGAGTCAGAAGAAGAAGAAAAAGAAGAAGATAATATTGTTCTGTTTATAATAAATTGTGTGTGCATAGAACATAAGTAGTGCATAGATTTGATTTCAGATTTGTGCAGAAACCAACTAAATAGTTTAACTTAATACAATCATTTTTTAAAACGTATTTAGCGGCTAAAAATTCCACTCATGCCAGGAGTTGAACCCGCGACCTCTGGCTCACCGTGCCAGCGCTCTCCCGACTGAGCTAATGGGCAAGTGCGGGTATTGCCGAAAATTCGAGCCCCTTTACAAACCTTTACAAAGAGCATTGGTAGCCTAGTGGGTAGAAGATCGGAGTCGGAAGCGAGAGACCCAGGTTCGATCCCAAGTGCGAGCATGTACCTATGACTTGGTTTTCTAAGTTATGTACATTGTGAAGTTATAGAAGCAATACTACAAGCTAACTGTGAAGGAAAACATCGTGAGGAAACCTGAGTGTCTGAACTATACCTCAGCGCTTGAAATCGCCAATCCGCGGTGGGCACGCGTGGTGATTAAGCCCATACTCTCTCCCTGAGAATTGCCCTAAAGTGGGACGTATATAGAGGCTGCTTATGTGTGGATTCTTGGGAAAACACAGAATTCTCATACTTGTCTCAAGATAATCTGTTCTCTAAAGTAACTTGGTACAAAAAAAAACAAAAACAAATCACCGGTGACGTCACGATTATAACACCTTCAATAAAAAACGCCATAATTGAGAAAAATAAAAAATTAATCATCCGCACTAAACACAAACTTGTACAAAATCTTAATTATTTATTATGAATTTCAGAAAGAACAACAACTAAGATGTTTAAAAGTGGTTCTAATGTCAAATGGCTTGTTGTTTCTTTGCAATTTTGACTGTTTTTGACTGTTAACACAGGAAAAAGTAAAAAAAATACTTACATAATAACATCCGGACCCAGCATTGCATTTTCAGTTTATGAGTAATGAACATTAAAACATTCAACGCTGTACCGTCGATAAAATTATCACGGTGTCATTAAATTCTAACCAATTTTATGTAACAGTGTTTGCGTAGGTACATTCAAAGTAAAAAACCGGCTAAGTGCTATCACGGTTCATGAGATATACCTGGTGACAGACAGACAGACGGACAGCGGAGTCTTAGTAACAAGGCCCCTTACCCTTTGCGTACGGAACACTCAAAATTAAGATCCCATTTCCAAATTCCATCAGATTTAGCATTAAACACTATTGATTTCGATTGTACTGTACTATTAAATCGAATTGTAATAATGTAACAGTGTGTTACAAATCTAGGCAGTATAGAAACCAACAAAATGTTTGAATTTTTAAATGCTGTGAAATTGTCGACCTAAAAGGTTTGCAGAAACTTTGTACCCCGGACGGTCACCGATTGCCGTAAAGCGAGATTGGCCGCGTCCGGGTGATATTACAAATTCCACAAAACCAATCACTTGACCTGGTCCCAAACAAGGATACCCTGTACTACGGTAACCAGGCAACGACATCACAAACATGAAAATACACCCAGACTGAGGCCACTTGTACAAATGTGCGGTGCCCCCCAGTGGAAATCGAACCCACGACCTTTATAGATTACAGTAAAATACTTTGAACTGTTGTTGTTACTTTTTTGTTTTATTCCTGGAAAAGTGGTTGTAAATAAGTCTTTCGTGGAACAGTTTAATCAATGCAGTTAAGAATTCCCGCCTGAATTAGCGATGAAAACAGGATAAGCTTTCTTTATGAATTAAGTACCTACTTAATTATTCTTTGAAATAATTATTTTCGTTACGACCGTCCCACAACGTAAACTATGCACATATACAAGCCAAAATATTCTTTGTAATGTAGGAATTAAGACTCATAACAAATGCATACAAGTGATGATTTGTTCTCTGATGCAAGATTAGAGTATGTTGGGATGTTTTGCGAGAGTTGATGGCGCCACTATAGTTATATAAATCGAATAAAATACCATCCTTGTCCTCTCTACATATCTTTATCGGACTTTGCAATAGAAAAAAAAACTGTTTAGTGCTCAAAGCGTGACGTCGAAATCGTTAGTTAGCAGTACTTTGAGGGAATTTTCTTTTCTTGAGAAAAAGTACCCGAAACCGGCGTGCGTGCATGCGACGACTAATGAATGTTGAGGGAGCGAAAGTGATCTGTCAGGATCGTGGCAAGTGGCAGTCCCTGGTCTCTGCCTACCCCTTTGGGATACAGGCGTTAGTGTATATAAAATAAAAAAAATATAAAAAAAAATAAAAATAAAATTAGATTAATCGATTGAATTATGTAAATTGCTATTACCTATATCTCTATGTTCATTGACATTTTTATACTCAAACCGTCGCTACAATATCCTTTAAGAACAACAAATGGCTGTCCACGACACAGGCTCGGCCTAGTGTGGAAGCCCGAGAGTCCATAGTAGCACTGTTTTTGCTCACGCTTACTTGTTACTCACTCGTCTCGATCTGTCAACCGGTGCTAACTATGAAGTGCGTGTTCTACCCGTCACCCACGACACAGGCTGCGCCTAGTGTGGGAGTCGCCATCAACCATAATTTACTGTAATCTTTTCTTATAAATAAACGTATTTTTATTTTATTTTATTTATGTATGTACGTATGTATTCTTTGTATTATTGTACATAGATTTAACAGTAATAATTTCTATCGACGGTTCGTTCACATCCAATCGAATCGACCATAGAGCGTCATACATTTTTCCTTTCTTAATCTTACAAATTGAATTGAATTGAATTAATTTTTAAAATAACTCGATTTTATTTTAACCAAAACAAAAGAACGAAATTAAATATAGCTTCATCATCATGCCGATGAGTGTCTTAAGCGTTCACATACTTCAGCGCTTAATATCGCCAATCCGCGGTGGGCATGCGTGGAAATTAAGCCTGTACTCTCTCGCTCTCTGAGAGAAGGCCTGTATCCTGCAGGGGATGCTATATAAAGAACAATCAATAATAATTAGTTCCACACAACATAATAACTTATCCCGGTCCCATACTAGGATGCCGTGTGCTATGGTAACCAGGCAAGGACATGTACCTATACAAACAGTTTCTGTAACATTTTTTCCGGTATACAATAAGGCATATTCTTATCTCATATATATATTTTTTTGCAGTGGGACATATATAGGCTACATGATAAAAAAACATCGTACAGCGTCAGGGAAATTGTTACATTTTCAAAACTATGTCACCATCATCATCATCATCAGCCTATGATTGTCCACTGCTGGACATAGGCCTCTCCATTGAGCACGCCACTGAGCACGGTCCTCGGCTATTCTCATCCAGCTCTTGCCAGCCGCCCTGCGAAGATCATCGCTCCACCGAGTCTGAGGACGTCCCACACTACGTTTACCGATCCGCGGTCTCCACTCAAGAACTCGTCTACCCCATCGGTTATCAGTTCTTCGGATGATATGGCCGGCCCACTGCCACCAATGCCAACTATGTCACCAATGTTTGTTCCCCAAACATCCGCGCAGCCCACAACCGTTGGTGAGACTACACGACATCACTGTATTGACTTGACTTAAGTGACCTGTAGATTCGACTGGCTACTCCTACTTTAAAACAAGTTTTACTTTATAAAGGCAGTCTCGGACAAGCGTGCAAAGACGACGGAGTGTTTGCTTGTTTTTACATTCAGTGCCGTGAAACTTTGACGAGCTGCAAGTAAGACATTGATACACTTTTTAAAACTGTCCTCTCGTGGTTGCACGTAGATATTGTGGTAAAACAAACGCGTGAAGCGGAGCGGTGGTAGCATAGTGGGTAGAACATTGGACTCGGAAGCGAGCTACCCAGGTTCCGTTCCCAGTGCGGGCATGTACATATGACTTTGTTTTCGAAGTTATGTACATTTGTGAAATTATAGTAGCAATACCACTCGCTAACTGTGAAGGAAAACATCGTGAGGAAACCTGAGTGTCTGAGCTATTCACATATCTCAGCGCTTGAAATCGCCCGGTGGGCAGCGTGGTGATTAAGCCCACAATCTCTCTCTGAGAGAAGGCCTGTGCCCTACAGTGAGACGTATATAGGCTGCTTATGTATGTAAACGCAACAAACGGTCAACGCCATATTTTTACAACTACCTACCAGCATTTATGTTATAGTCCGCACAGATCTTTTTGGCGGTAACGTGAACATAGTCACAGATCGTTTGCACATCGCTTACTGTCTTTACAGTGTATATGTGGGTAATTGACTACTTTAGTAATTGACTAATAGTAATTTACTACGCGTCACACGACGTCAATTACTGACACATAAACTGTAAAGACAGTAAGCGATCTGCAAACATACACTGTAAAGACAGTAAGCAATGTGCAAACGATCTGCGACTATGTTCACGTTACCGCCAAAAAGATTTGTGCGGACTATAACAATCTGTAAAACATTACCGCCTGCCCCCTTGCCTAAGTAAACCGAGTCGGAGATATCGTCCACTGCCTTGATTAGCTCGACCTGTGACTCAGTTATGTCATCCCAACCTAAATACCTACTGCGATAAAATAGTACAACGTATAGTGCGTACTGGATGGTTTTACGATTTCCCCGATATGAAAAGCCGGACAAGTGCGAGTCGGACACGCCCACCGAGGGTTTCGTGCAAATTTGTAGGTACTTACATATTATTAATAGTTCAGGTATCGAGTCTCGCAGTTTTTCTCAGCTTTTCCCGAAATTTAAAGACTATTTTTTTATGATTTATTTAAAAATTTGTATTTTTCAGATTTTTCCTTGTATTTTTAGTATTAGACGATATTAACCACTCGTCTGCCGCGACACAGATCTGTGTCCAACTTAGTATGGGCCACCTACCTATACGTTGCGTTCCGCGAGGGCAGTTCAGGAGTTAATTGCCGAATTTCATAGTTCTGGGTCAACGGAAAATGTCAACTGCGGAAGTGTCAATCGCTATAATTCTGGTCTGGGACATTCTGGTCGAAAATTTGTGTCAAAAATCTGAAAATACCATCCGATAGAGAAAAAAAATCCAAGAAAATTTTTAAGTATGTAATAAAAAAAAACAACCAGCATGTCCCTTACAGCAATTGATCCTTCCGTAGTCGATATCAGTCGATGATGGCCGTGTCTTATTTTTACGTTAGCTTAGATGTTTTTTTCACAGCATATGCATTTAATTTCAACGCGATACCTCTACGCGTTCCCGTGATAAAGGGTCTTGACAGACAGACGGACGGACGGACGGACAACAAAGTGATCCTATAAGGGTTCCGGATTTCCCTTTGAGGTGCGGAGCCCTAAAAACGGTTGAAAAAATCGATAATACAATTTGAATCAATCAATCCAACAGCCCATACTTTGAAGCGGTGGTAGCCTAGTGGGTAGAACATTGGACTCGGAAGCGGGAGACCCAGGTTCGATTCCCAGCGTGGGCATGTACCTATGACTTTGTTTTCTAAGTTATGTACGTTTGTGAAGTTATAGTAGCAATACCACTCGCTAACGGTGAAGGAAAACATCGTGAGGAAACCTGGGTGTCTGAGCTATTCACATGCCTCAGCGCTTGAAATCGCCAATCCGCGGTGGGCACGCGTGGTGATTAAGCCCATACTCTCTCTCCGAGAGAAGGCCTGTGCCCTACAGTGGGACGTATATAGGCTGCCTATGATACCTACTTTGCCACTGCTGGACATGGACATGGACCTCCTCCAAGGCGCGCCACATGTTTCTGTCCTTGGCCGTCCTTAACTGCATCTCTGCTGCCAGCAATCTGCAGCAAGTTAAGGGGCAGTGGGCTGGTCCCATCTGTCGAAGAAACCGATAGTCTCATAGGGCGCAAAGGTTCTCGAATGGAAACCACGGACTGGCAAACGCAGCGTAGGGTGCCCACCAGCTCGCTGGACCGACGATTAACTTGGAGCCATTTTAACGACGAGTTGTTTAGTAACAATAATAATAATAACATTTACATAAAACATAACATAAACTCACGCCTGTATCCCAGAGGGGTAGGCAGAGACCAGGGACTGCCACTTGCTATGATCCTGACAGATTACTTTCGCTTCCTCAACATTCATTAGTCGTTGCATGCACGCACGCCGGTTTCGGTTACTTTTTATCTTGCCCTTCACTAATACATCCCCTATTTGGTCGAAGTATGTCCGTCTGGGTCGTCCCTTACCGGCCCTTCCATTCACATTCGCTCGATATATTTGTTTTGTCAATCTTTCTTCCTTCATCCTCTCCACATGTCCAAGCCAACGCAACATTCCTTTCTCAATTCTAGTCACTACATCCTCTTTCAGTCCACAACGTTCTCTAATCACACTATTGCGTATAATAACATTTACATACAGGAACATACATTAAAGTTACTGTCCGTAAAATTATAGAGTAAACCATTCATCCCAAAGATCAGAAAAATAAGAGCTCTCTCTCTCTCTGCGAATAAGAGCGAAATCTGGTCAGACTCTTCCGACAAGAAACCGAGTAAGTGATTCCGGAATTTAGTTAATAATGCGAAACTTTCAGGTCACAAATCTGAAGTTATACTGGCAAACCTATGTTTCAAAGTACATTTAAATAAACCCCTCTATTCAGTTGCGTTACGGGCTATTTTGCAACTAAAAATGTCGAGCTGATATCGACTGTTCTATAAAAAAAACGCTCTAAAATCTACTCTAAGGAAAATTTGCGCTTTAAAGCCTCATATTTTGCAAACGGATCCCTAAATCGAAAAATGGTCTTCTACAATTGAATCGTGTGATTTTAAAACAACACAAGTCACATGTGTTTTTAACATAACACTTGCCCATTTTTGATTTACCTATTGATTTACATTAGAAAAAAAAATTGTAGTTTATTCATACAGAAATCAATATAATATGCTAAAATATTGCTGTTGTAGATATTAGTATTTGAATAAAACAGTTTTTTCTATTTCCTGCAAAGTTGTAATGAAAAGACATGTGTCGTTTTAAAATCACACGATTCAATTACATTAGTTTTGAAGACCAATCTAACGATACAGAAAAAAAACCGGCCAAAATGTGTTCACAACATTTGAATATTTTAAGCGTCTACCTGTTGCCGTTATTAATATCGAGCAACAAACGGCAAATAAATCACGCTTGTTGTACAGGAGACCTTTAATATTTATTTAATTCTGTTTTTAGTATTTTTCTTATAGCGGTAACAGAAATACGTCATATTATTATGTGAAAATTTCAACTATCTAGCTATCACGCTCCATGAGATAAAGCCCGGTGATAGACAGACAGACAGACAGATAGACGGACAGTGGAGTCTTAGTAATAGGGTCCCTTAACCCTTGAGTGGTATTGCTACTATAACTTCACAATGTACATAACTTAGAAAACCAAGTCATAGGCACATGCCCGCACTGGGGATCGAACCTGGGTCTCTCGCTTCCGAGTCCGATGTTCTACCCACTAGGCTACCAACGCTCACGCTAACCGTGAAGGAAAACATCGTGAGGAAACCTGAGTGTCTGAGCTATTCACATACCTCAGCGCTTGAAAACGCCAATCCGCGGTGGGCGCGCGTGATGATTAAGCCCATACTCTCTCCTTGAGAGAAGGCCTGTGCCCTACAGTGGGACGCATATAGGCTGATTATGCTAACCTTTGGGTACGGAACCCTAAAAACTGCGTCCCTAATTTTGGGGTAGGAGAGGTACCCTAAATAAAAGTTTTATAAATTTTATCCTACCGTTTTGTGGGCGTGATTAATCATCTAACAAATCATTAATAATGTATGTCTATGCCAAATTTCAGCTTTCTAGAACTAATCGTCTCTGAGCTAGGCCGCGGACAGACACACAAACCGACAGACAGACAGACTGACATGACGAAACTATAAGGGTTCCGCGTCGACTACGGAACCCTAATATCCTATGTGACGTATTCAATTATTTCTATTCATTACAGAAACAAAATGTTTACTTAATGAATTTCAAAGTTTTTTGTTTCACAATTAATAAATAGATTATGCCAAGTAGAAGCTAACAAAGAAACTCGACATTTATTCTTAAATAATAATAAACAAATAATAATAAAATAAATTAATAACAACTAATAACTTGTCCCAAACTAGGATGCTAAGTAACTGGGCAAAGACATCACAAACATCACGAAAATACACACAGAGGCCATAATATGTACAAATCAACTACGGCTGCCTCCAGTGGGAATCGAACCTCGAACGGGAAATCGTTATGGTATGAACTAGTATCAAGCGTGTTAACCGTTAGACCAACGATGTAATCGACGCAGAATGTCAGTTCTCACGGATCTGAGAATTCTGCACACGTTTGTTTTCCTTCTACTTTTATCCTCATTTGGTCTAGAGGCAGCCACACAAGGCCAGGGCTGAACTAGTTCTTAACCTCGGATTATCATAGTGCGTATAACGCCCGTAGATTTGTGAGCCACCTTTTGCGAAAACCATCTAGTAAGAGGATTTATTTTTGACGGGAAACGTCTTTCAGTTCGGTAGTTGAGGGTCACCTGCAACGAAAACATGTCGCCTCGCGACGGCTGTCACTCTGTAACTAAGTGTCGTGTGCAATTCACTCCTATATCGTTGAGTAGATCAAAGTAGCCATTACTCAGACCTTCTTAACTTGTGCCGCTAGATGGCGCCAGTGCCGTCTAACTTAGCGCAGTTTGTGCTAAAAATTATCGACGTTTCACGTGAAGGAGACGCCACCGAGGAAAAAGAATAACATAACTTTTGTCACAGATCAAATTTGCAAAAAGTGTCATTACACTATACGCACTATGATAGCCCAGCGGATTAGTAAGTTGAAGTGGCAGTGGGCGGGGCACATAGCACGCAGAACTGATGGCCGATAAGGGCCGAAAAGTTCTCGAATGGAGACCACATATCGGCAAGCGCAGCGTAGGACGACCAGCCACAAGATGGACAGATGACCTCATCCAAGTGGCAGGAAGGCGCTGGATGCAGGCCGCTTCCAACCGGTCTTTTTGGAAATCCATGGAGGAGGCCTATGTACAGCAGTGGACTTCTTGTGGCTGAATGATGTCAGTACAATCTCTCAATCACGTTAACAGTGATTTATGGCCCTGAACCTAAGGCAAAACACCTGGGACTAGATAGCATTAATGCCAGAAACGGCCGTTTTTGGCATAAATGCTATCTAGACAGTCCCAGGTTGGTGCTCCTAGGTTCTTTGTCGTGGGTCCTAAAAATCACTGTTAACATGATTGAGAGATTGTACTGACACTTTTTGCAAATTTGATCTGTAAAAAAAGATATGATTTTTTTCCTCGATGACGCAGTGTTACTCCCTGTACCCCCTTTAACCAACGGCGATGTAACCCGATACAACGCCGCTTTTTATTTGCCATGAAAACTGAAAAACTCTCCTTATTTGCGCTTTCAGCATGCGAGTTCTCATCCTGGGCGCATTCCTTGCGCTCGCGCTGAGCGCGTCAGCGCGCACGACCACACGCCAGCAGCAGCAGCAGCAGCAGCAGCCCGTGAGCGCGCACATCACCTCGCTCACCGACAAGGTGAGTCATCACCATCATCATAATCATTCCTCCGTCATGATTCATTCATCTTGATGATGGCACGGTAGCACTGTCTAGCTGCAGACAACAAAAAACGGTTTCCCATGGTCTCGTAGGAGGTAGCCATGAACAAGGAGGAGTGGAGAGCTAAAGGGGAGGTTTAAGCCCATAAATATTCTCATTCTGAGAGAAGGCCTCTGCCCTACTGTGGGATGTATTTAAGCTGCATTAAACTCGGAAGTTTTGTTGCAATGTCTCAGACAATTACTGTTATTTCAGTTGTTTGAAGACCTCTATGAGCGCACGGTTTTGTATGGGACTTATAGCGCGGCGCGAGGAGGTAGTCGGGGGAAAAGTAGGCTTTTTGAAATTACAAAAATACAAATCTTGTTAATAGAATTTTGACAACCGACCGTCACTATGACATTCACGGATAGTCACTTTGGTATATTTTGGTATAATTTATGGACAGCAGTAAATAAGCCATGGGGCCCATCCTTTAGTAATATCCGTATGTTTCATAAAGAAGCGTAAATGTAGTCCCAAGGTAATTTGGTGATGTTCTGGTGAAGTTTTTCGGAGATGGATATTGAGAACGTCAAATTTTAATGCAACGAATTAAGTAAATTGTAAATTGTGGTTGTAAGGGTCTTGTTTATTGTCCTCCCCCGCTTCCCCACTAAAAATTGAATTTTTTTTTTTAAATAAAACGTAAAAACCGACTTCAAAACAGTAGTCGGTGCCCACTTTCAAGACCAGCACATATACTGTTTTGGGTGCCGACTGCAAATTATAGATAGATAGATAGATAGAATATGCTTTATTGTGTGTACACCAGGAATTACATATGAGTATTTAACAATAATATAGTACAGTACAATTGGCGGCCTTATTACTAAAAGTAATTTCTTCCAGACAACCATTGACGGAAAAAAAAAGAGAAGCTAAATGAAATGAAATTATACTTCTACAATACCTACATTTATACATACTTCTAATTATTTAAATTATTTCTAACTTTTTGGTGCTGTAGTGTTTCCAAGTCGGTTTTTTTGTTTATTTAAAAATGGGTTTTTAAAAAACTCAGTACAGCTCAAATAAAACCATCTAGTTATAATTTAGACTCATGTTTACGATTTTTTTTATGCAAAGAAGTTTTCAAAACTCATTGAAATGATAACCGACGGCGCTAGACAGGACATTAAAAAGTAATTATTTTTTTTTAGATTATTTCAGACCATTAGAGAGTAAAATGTATTTTAAAACACCTGATGTAGGGGTCATGTCGTAGAACCCAGGCTTAATGCTCTCATTATTAAAAATATTTTGTGACGGTCATTAAATAAACACATTAATACTCTTTTATACCTACAACTTAGGGTACCTTAACCACTCCTAGTCTAGAGTCGAGTCATTAATATTTACATGCGCTATTGCACTCTATTCCGTAGCGTCACGGACGAATTTGCAACAAAAAATGTCAATATCTTGGTCTGCAAATAAAGTTTTCTTTGTCTATGTTGATAAATTCATAGATAGATAGGATAGAGAACACTTTATTGCACAACCAATTTTATCAACTGAATCAAAATTCAGACAATATAACGGAATAATTATTACGGAATTACGGAACCCACTCAGACTTGCCAAGGTTTTTATTTGCCCCGACAAGCATAATATCATCCACGTCCGCGACTAACAAACAACAGTCATGCTTCAGTGCAAGTCGCTGCTGCAAAAGTGTTGCCAGGCTGTGAAACGGGGTCCAATTTACCGGCCTTATAACTATTGGTCCCGGCGAACTTCGTAACGCCACAGAAAACGTTTGTATGGGAAATAGAAGCTGTTTATAGGGTTTTCCCGGAAATTATTCAATTTTTTCTCGCCTTTTAAACCTTCCCTAGACCTCCACGAACATTTCAAGACTAAGATAAGATAAATCCGTTCAGCCGTTCTCGAGTTTTAGTGAGACTAACGAACAGCAATTCATTTTTATATATATAGATATAAGGAATCGTGTTTTTTACTTAACTGCCCTAACTGTCCACTCTATTGGGTTAAATAATTTTGACGATTCCAGCCCGGGTATTACCGGCTAGTCGCGCGATTCCAATGTCAAAAGTCGCGACTTTGCAGTACGTTAATTGTCAAACTATGACATTTTAGCGCCACAAAACGCGTGACTCACGCCGCCGTACTACTAACACAGCACGGGCAGTACACGTCACGCGTTTTGTGGGCAGATTATTTAAACGGCAGATTCTGGCAATGGCAGATTCTTAAAAGGGATAATCTGCGCAAAGCTGTGGCAATCCTAACAGGGCACTGTTCACTAAATAGACATTTTCACAACATGGGACTAACCGACAGCCCGCTTTGCCGGGGATCCCTCAAAGAAGAGGAAACACCCGCCCACGTGACCATTCACTGTGAAGGCGTGGAGGAGCAACGGACCGCCATCATTGGGAAGCTGGGATCCCTTCAGGAGGCCTGTAGTGACATCAGAGCACTGCTGGCTTTCTGGAAAGAGATAGGCTGGCTGGAGAGAGCTCACAGCTATGCTACGTACAATGGCCCAACCATGAGGCTAAGTGCGGAAATCTCAGGTCTAACTAACTAACTAACTAACTAACTAGAAGGGCACCGCTAAAATGTCAGAATTTGACAATTGAAATCCGAAACGCACGACTGCCGTCGTCATACTATCCATGCGGAGTGTCAAAATATGTATATATATTCTTGTTTTGTATGGCACTTGTACTGTGCGTGACTAGCACAGTAAATTCCGCCAATATCATGTGTTGAAATAGGAAACAGTAGAGCAAGTTAAAATGTACGGTGGTATTTATGACTCTACATTCAAAATAATCGCGTACCTTGGCTTGATGAAGTTTTTAACACGTGAAAATATGTATGTTTTTGACAGTTCGGAGTAGTTTAAATCGGACGCCATACAGTGGAGGGGTTGAATAGTAGCGCTACTGATCCCCCATACATTTTCATTATCTAATATCTTGTCTAATCCTTCATCATCAGCCACTTGACACCCACTGCAGGGCACAGGCTTCCCTCGTAGTTTTCATGACCGTGAGCTCTATTTTTGAATCACTCGTATGAAATTGTATCGTCGAATGCGACTTAAGTCACACTCGTCTTCTAAGTCGCATGATGTCGTTTTTCTGTATTTTTGAATCATTCGCCTGAAGTGTTGCCAGTACAATTTGAAGTATTGTATTTTATCCATTCCACGCAGAAATTAAAAAAACCGGAAACTACCGTAACAGAAACGGAACGTAATACTTTGTTTTATTGGCTGTTTAAATAAAAAATCTTTGTCTTTTGTTACAAACAAAACACTACTGTCATTTTGGTTTGTGTTTGTTCTAACGAAATGTCGAAATCGTTTTTTAACAATTAATCTCTATATAGTCTGTGCAATTAATCTACCGATCGCCATGCGAGACGAGTCGTAAAGACCATTCGTTGCAGTCGAGTGATTAAAAAATACGGAATTTCAGATGTCGAACGAAAATCAGTAGAAATCGAGCGCTCGATGCGATACGAGTGATTCAAAAATAGAGCTCCGTGAGGGGTTTTGCCATAATCGCCACGCTTTGCAAGCGGGTTGGCGATCGCAGTATGTGGTTGAAATCTCAGGAAGACGCTGCTCTAATCCTTACTAATATTATAAACGCGAAAGTTTGTATGTATGGATGGATGTTTGTTACTCTTTCACGCAAAAACGGCTGAACAGATCCGGATAAAATTTTGCACAGAGATAGTCTGGACTAGCACATAGGCTTTTTTTATCCCGAAAAAATACACTTTAAAATTACCACACGAACGAAGTCGCGGGCAACAGCTAGTACATAATAATAATTATCAGTTTACGCTGCTGTTGTTCCTAGTAAAGTAAAATAAATAAATAAATAAATACAAAAATCTAGTGTCACTATGTTTGTTTTTGAACTCCTCCGAAACGGCTTCACCGATTCTTAAGATTTTTTTTTGTGTATATTTGGTAGGTCTGAGAACAGGTCGTCGCAGGCTAATTAATATGGCAAAACAACGTGCCAGGTCAGCTAGTTTATCTATAAATACCCACATATTTGCTGCAAGTTTTTCGCGCGCAGCATAGCAACTCATTATTGTTATTCTATCGCGCCGCAGTCTCACTCAGTCCCGCAAGGTCTCTGCCGTGCCGTGACGTGTTTGGCCGACGCCGATTATTTTAGAGGTTATTTCGCCGGTAAGTTGACTAGTCGGTATTGTGTTTTGTTTATATAGATACTTGAAGAGATTTATCAGCAGAGGATCTAGCAGAAAAAAGAATACGATACTTTTTAATGGAGTCATTGCTTTAATAATACAATGCGTGTTGCTTGCGCCAATATTTTTCATAAGAAGAAAAAACAAGAGAAGATTCACAGGAAAAAGAAAATAATAAAAAATAAAAACCGACTTCAAAACACTACAGCACTAAAAAGTTATAATTTAAAAGAATAGTTGCCCTTATATTAGAAGTTTTTATACATGTAGGTATTGTAGAAATATAATATAATTTTATTTGGAGTCGGTGCCCAAAATGGTTTGTTCCGTGAGTCACTAGACCAGGCCCTGGCAGAAAATCAGTGCTGTGGGTGACAAACCTGTAGCAAATACTGAGCCAGAGCCCTCACCATGATTAAGCTCTGCGAATCCGAGCGAAACCTGGTCGGACTAATAGGGCCGGTTTCTGAATTGAGAGATTTACTAAGTAGAGTCCGCACAAAATCTTTTTGATCTGAAAATCTGAACATAGTCGCAGATCGTTTGCACATCGCTTACTGTCTTTACGGTGTATGTGTGAGTAACGATTCGATTTTTGATGATAATCGATTTAAATTGAAGTTTTAATCGATTATTGCATTGCTATTTTATTTTGATATTTTTGTAGTTTGTCTGTCTGAGCGTGATAAACTAATAACTACCCAACGGGTTTTAATATTAATTTGTTACTTATAATATTTAAACCTAATTTCTTATAGTATAGATCTTTGTAATAAGATAGGTTTATATTTTCTATAGAAAATCAACTCTAATCGTTATAATATTGTAGCGTCTATTGACGACCTCGTAGCGCAGCGGTAGTGCATCTGCATACCATGCGAGAGGTCCCGGGTTCGAATCCCGGCTGGGGACAAAAAAAAACCCTAGTTCTTGGATGTTTACATGTTTGTGATGTCGCTGTTTCTGGTTCCCACGACACAGGGTATCCTAGTGTGGGGCCAGAAGCAATGTATGTGCCTGTATGTAAATGTTTATGTTTATTGTGAAAAAATAAAGGTGTCCTGAAGTGTTGCATTTTTCCCCTATGGTTTCCTATCCAATAAATAAGGAACTTCATGGTTGTGCATCTGTCAAAAGTTAAATAAACGATTGGACCGATTATAGTAAAATTCTCAATTTCCTCCTACTTTTGCACACCAAATATCGACTGTAAATAAACAGTCATTGTCTCCACACTAATATAAATTGTAAATTATCAACAGAACAAATAAATTAAGTCACCTGTTTAGGTATGAAAATTGGTGAAACATTTCTCTGGATAAACCGTATTACTTCCTTTTAGATAAACTAACCCGCAGTTTCTCGTACATTAACACGCTGTCAATCTACTGTTAACAGCTGTCAATTGACCAAAGGGCATACAAAAACCACCAAAAAAAAAAACCACTGACAGCTGTTAACAGTTAACATTAACAGCTTGCTAGTGTACGAGAAACTGGGGGTTAGAATTTTACTAGGCAAGTTTCAGCAACTAAGTTACAAAACCCCTAAACCTGTACTAAAATGTTTGTATAAATCATTAGTTGAATCAATAATTGCATATGGTTTAGAATCGTATGGATTAACATTTAAAACACACATGTTGATGAAATAGAAAACATGCAAATATGATTTTTAAAACTGTTGGCTAACGGCCGTGCTAAATTCAAATGTAAAAAACCGACTTCAAAACACTACAGCACTAAAAAGTTAGAAATAATTTAAATACCTAATTAGAAATAGAAGTATTTATACATGTAGGTATTGTAGAAGTATAATTTGGAGCCGGTGCCCAAAATATATGTGCTGGTCTTGAAACTGGGCACCGACTACAAATTATACAATACCTACATGTATAAATACTTCTACTTCTAATTATTTAAATTATTTCTATCTTTTTAGTGCTGTAGTGTTTTGAAGTCGGTTTTTAGGTTTTTATTTAAAAAAAATATTTTTCAATTTTTAGTGGGGGAGCGGGAGCGTCCCTTATAACCATAATTTACCCTACTTAATTCGTTGCTTTAAAATTTGATGTTCTAAATTTCCATCTCCGAAAATCTTCAGCAGAACATCACCAAATTAACTTGGGACTACTTTTACGCTATTTTATGAAACATACGGATTTTACTAAAGAATTGACTGCTGTCCATTGAAGAGTTACGTTCTCCATCTCTGAAAGTCTCCATCAGATCTTCACCAAATTAAAATGGGACCAATGGGACGTTATACCTGTTCGAAATCGGTTAAGATTTTACGGAGTTATGGAGGAACATAGCCAAATAAAAAATATATATATATATACACGTCGAATTGATAACCTCCTCATTTTTTGAAGAGGGTTAAAATTATTACAGACAATTATTATTTAAAATTCCTAAAGTTCCCCCAGTGGCTGTAAAACATAAATATTTATTTGCTATTAATAATTTTAAAGATGAAGATAAGAAACACTAATTCAACATTCTATAGGTACTGGGGGGGCTGTGAGGGGGAAATTTCAAACATACAGGGTGAATAATTATTTTGGTGGTAGAATGCTAAAACGAAAATTGCCAATACTATATTCTTTTTGTTGCACTAACCCGTGCTGAGGACAATTTTAAAAACCTATTTAGAGGCTAAAAATGCCTACTGGTGTTATTTATAAAAAACACCGGACAAGTGCGAATCGGACTCCTCCATCGAGGGTCCCGTACAAATTTTTAGGTATTAACATATCATAAATAGTTCAGGAATCGAGTTTCGCATTATATTTATGATTTAATTACAAATTTAGTTTTCAGATTTTTTTGCTGTACTTGTTGTACTTGCCAAACTTCCTAGTTCTAATATAGTTTAATATAATTAATTCTGATTCCCTTGAGTGTCGAAATATACGTTTCTTTGCGGCATAAACGGCCGTAAACTATTTTTACGTTAGCTTAAAAGTTTCATTTCACAGCTTCAAGGAACTGTAGACTTTAGTTTGATTTCACAGCTTCAAGGAACTGTAGACTTTAGTTTGATTTCACAGCTTCAAGGAACTGTAGACTAGTATATTATGGTTTTATTTCAACTCGATACCTCCACGCGTTCCCGAGATAAAAGATCTTGACAAACAGATGGACCGATGGACCTATAAAATTGTAATTCTGTACAAATTTGAAGGTAAGTACCCTCGGTGGGCGAGTCTGACCCGCACTTGTCCGGTTTTGTAGTCTTGGTAGGTTTTGACACCGAAAATGACTTTTCGTTCGCTCCAGTTATCATCGTGATCATCATCACCATCAGCCATTTGACACCCACTGCAGGACATAGGCCTCCCTCGTGGTTTTCCAAGCTCCCCTGTCTTTTGCCGTGCATCGAGCGACATTCGCTCCAGTGTAGGCTCCGATTTCATGAAAAAGTGCGGTCCCCTTATATCTCGAAGAGTTGTGAAGATATGATATTAAAAAAGGCTCAAAAGACGCGTATCCGCGAGAGCTGTAAGGTGCAAGAATTATTCGAGAAAGTAAAAACCAAAAAAAATTATGTCCAGTGAAAATAATGAAAAAAAAATTTTTTTTTATTTCGGCGCCCAATATTGTGGAAACGAAGAGTGATAAGTTGATAACAAAAATTTGAGAAAACTGGACAATTTAGTCAGCTACAATTTGCGCCTAAAACAAAGACGATCGGGTTAAGGGTTTGCCCTGTAACCTAACCTTTTTTGCAAAAAGTCAAGAGGTCAGAACGACATTTTTCACATGACATTTATGACCATAGAGTATAGTAGAGTATAGTTCATTTCCAATGTGCTCGATAGTCGTGTGGGGCACGAAATCTGTGAATTTTTTTTTTACTTTTGTAGTCGATGCCGGTCGTAAAGTGTTAGTATTGGCTCTCCCAAGAACGTTTTACCCAACATCCTTGGCTCCTCCCCAGACGTTGCACTTCTATTACGAAAACTGTTCTTACTTACAATCTTGTGGTGGCTGTTGTTCAGTCGACAGCAGCCACAGATGACAGATGCCAATACAGGGTGACTTTGAATTCGTTCACCGTATTTTAAGGGGACATTCTGACCATGACTTAGAAACATAATATGAGGCTAGATTTGAAAAAAAATATGCGTCAAAAAAAATTTGTTTTTGTTTGCCAAAATTACTTCAGAATCTATTTATAAGTCCGAAGTCCGCTGTGAAAATATTTTTTATCACATCTATTCGAAAAGACCTAGTTCGTTCCCCGGGAACAGGGACAAAACGCGTTTTTATTCCCTGAGGGAATAAAAGTGATTTGAATTTGGAACGCGCATGTTGCTATTGTTGTTAAGTTCACAGCGCAACATTGTTCACGAACACGAACAATGTTGCACAAATTGCTGGCTGTTTAAAAGAAAACCGCGCGCGAGCAAAAAAAAAAAAACTGAAAAAAGGCGCCTAATGCATTCCGTCTTTTCGTTTCTCTAATTGTCATTGTTATTTTTACTAGAGTAAAAATGAGTGCGTCTTCAAGCAGTGATAACGAAATATTAACTCCGGAGTGTATCGTATCAGACGCTAATAATGTGATACAAAATAAATAACACTATTCATAATATGGTTGCGTTCACTTATTTTCTCATAGAGGGTGATAAAAAGTAGAGTGTCCACCTCTGGAGTAAAACTATTTTTAAGCTCGAGTGGTGTACTTTTCATTTTACAAAGATACTTTTAACAAAGAAACACTCGCCTTAAAAATAGTATTTTACTCCCTCTCGGTAGACAATCTACTATAGTGGGCACTTGAGTCTAAGATAGAACATTAGACTCGGGAGCGAGAGCCCCAGTTTCGATTCACAGTGCGGGCATGTACCTGTGACTTTATGTACAATTGTGTACATAACTTAGTTACACATAACAAGTTATGAGGAGAAGGAAAACATCGTGAGGAAACCTGAGTCTCTAAGCTGTTCACATACCTCAGCGCTTGAAATCGCCAATACACGTGGTGAATGTGGTGATTAAGCCCATACTCTCTCCCTGAGAGAAGGCCTGTGCCCTACAGTGGGACGTACGCCATAGTCTGCTTATATTAATTATGGTATTTCGGTATCTCTGTGCTTCATCTTTATAATTTCAGTGGCACCGCAAGATAAACATAAAAGTCATAGTAACAGAAGATAAAGATAAATTTATTTGCATAAACATGTGTCAATAATATTACAATAACATGCATTATTAAGTTGTTAAATATAACATTGTCATGTTAATTTCGGTCCAACATGTTTTACCAAGAGTGGCGTGCAAATAGGAGAGGCGCGCCACTTAGAACAGATATAATAGGTATGTCAAGTTTAAAGATAAGATAAGATAATTTTTTATTTGAACACAAATAGTTTAAAGAAAAGAAATTAAAGTGAAATCAGATAAAAAATTAACAAATTAAAGAAAGAAATATGAAAGGTCAAATAATGTCAACGGTGATTAGTCCATATGTGCAAAAGAAGTCAAATTACGTAAACACAACATGTTAAATTAAAAGTCAAAACAATTTATGGCCAATAACTTATAATATGCCAGCCCTCCGGCACTTTTGACAACAAACAACAACATCTAGGGTAAGTGTACCAGTGAATGAACACACCCCAGTGAATGAACGAAACGTGGTTTTTTCTTTAAAATAAGAAAACAAGCCATTTCTATCACAAAAACGTTTATTTTTTTCATAGGTAACACTATTTCGAAACTCTCAATACTTAATTCAGGTGCCGTGAACTCCTCAGTTACGAAATGTTGACGACGAAAAGTTAGCGTGGGTGAAGAAAAATCTTTTATATGAGCAAGAATTTAGGAATTGGGTAAGACACTGCTTTTCTTATCGAATGATTTGAGTGATATTTTAAGGTTTTGCTTAGGTTTTTTGTATTATATAGGTTATAGACGAAGCAATGCTTGCATTTTGAGACAAATGTATCCATTTTTGTGAGTAAATTTTAAATAAAATAGGGGTTCATGCATTGGTTCAAGAGATTGCCAAAATCCTAGTAAATGAACGGCCGTTCATTCACTGGGACATTGGCTATTTTAAAGATTTGTCAATTATATAACTTCGGCTGATTGTATTAAAATATTTTTTTGCAAAATATGTTCCAAAAACGATTTCCGATCTTTTGGCTAGTATTGGAACATAGTTGTTCATTTATTGGTCTTAAAAATCCAGTGAATGGACTATGAAAAAAAGACTGTTCATTTATTGGTGTTTTAAGTTTTATTAGATCATTGAATGAACGTTAAAATTGTTTCTCACATATTTACTACATTTACAGTTGCATTGTTTTAGGCTATCATAATGGACCCCATCAAAAAAACGTATAGCATATTTCGGTACACCCAAGAGACACTGGAAAAATGCTATCATCAGAGGTGAAACCAGTATTAACAAAGCGAGTAAAGCTTATAACATTCCATGCACCCAGAGGAGGTCTTTGATACAGTTAAATATTACTTAGACATAAACCAAAGAAAATCCAAATTTACTGCTAATAGACCTGGCAAAAAGTGTCTGTTATTGTTTTTAAAGAGACATCAAGATGTAACAAAAAGAAATGCCGAACTAATATCAAAAGCAAGAGCTGCTGTTACTGAAGAAAGCATAAGGAAGTGGTTTATGAAGTTGGACGAATATCTTGCTGATGAAAACTTGCAGGATATAAAAGAATATCCTAGCCGTATTTTCAACACTGATGAAACTGGCATCATGACATGCCCGAAAACATACTTGGACCAAAATATTTCAAAAATACTTATGAGATCGCAAATGGAAAGGAAAAGGAGTGCATAACAGTATTGTGCACATATGCAGCAAATGGAGCGGATGTGCCACCTTTTGTAGCATATGCGTACAAGAGGATGCCATCAGCAGTGGTTCAAAATTTTCCAGATTCTTGGGATATTGGTCGTTCAGATAGTGGCTGGATAGTGTCTGCGACATTTTATTCTTATATAGTCCTGTTTTACGAGTGGCTGCTACAAAACAACACCAAATTTTCTGTGTTGCTCTTTCTTGATGGGCACAAATCTCATATAAATGAGAAAACATTTGAGTTTTGCTCTGAAAAAAAAGATATATTTATACTGCAAATTTTGCTGAAACGTTCAAGAAAGCTTATGACAGAGCAATACGTTCAAGAAAGCTTATAATAGAACAAACGGCAGCCCTGGTTGCGGATAGCTTATCCGGAACTTTATCTGCAGATTGTGAAACAGACCCTAAATATAATAATTCTTTGCAGTCATTTGATAATAATTATTTTTTTGGTAACTTATAACAACTATAAAAAAAATTATTAAATAAATCTCTTCAAATAAGTACTACTTTTATTGTTGCTCTTATATATATTTGTTACAAAACTTTGTAATAAATTAAGTATCGCAGTTGCGCCATGGGTCCGATGCGGTTTTTCATTTTTAGATTTTTAACCATTTTTAGACTGAAACTTTCAGACTAAATAATTAGGTATGTTAATAATTTACGTAAGTGAAGAATTATGATGCTCTGTGAGTTAACTGCTGAAGACTGAAAGTTTTAACTCAGTAATTGTGAAGTCTGATTACCTTAAGTTACTTAGTTTTTCAAGCAAAGAATAAGTCTTTCAAATCATTTATAATAATACATGTTGACTCAATGAAACAAAAAAAAGGTTTCTAAAAAATCTCTTTGAAATAAATGTTGTTTTTAATGTGAATCCTATTCATATTTGTTCCAAAACATTTTGATATTGAAATTTTCAGATTTAATAATTATTTTAATAATTAAGTCAAGAATTATGATGCTCTGTCAGGTAATTGTTAAAAAATGAAAGTTTTAACATAATAATTTTGAAGTCTGATTACTCTAAGTTACTTATAGTTGTTTTTTAAGGGAAGAGTGAGTGTTTGCAGTCACTTATTAATTTTAAATTAATTGGTGACTAAACTATAACGATTAAAAATGTTTAAAAATTGTTAAATGTGTTATGACACATGTTTTTAAAACTTTAATAAACATTTTATTTGTGTTCATTTACTGGGTTTTATTGCGTTCATTTACTGGAAAATGCCGTTCATTCACTGGTGTTTTAGGGTATTTTCGGATATTTTTCCCCATATCTTGATAACTGTGCTAAATACAACTCTAAAATCTTGTTTTAATAAATCCAGAATAGTTAATGGTGACCTTGATATACTTCAGAATGTCAGAGTACTATAAATCTATTTTTTATTAAGTTTCAAAGTTGAAAATTTTCTTAGGGGTTCATTTACTGGTACACTTACCCTAGTAGGTATAATAATATAGAGAAGTTCGTAAATCGGTTGATCTGCCGGTAGTCAACAAAGTTAAACCAGCTGGCTCACCAGCAAACCTAATGTCTTTTGGCGTTCGGCCAAAAGCAGCATCCTGAGTCAATGCAGATAGAAATACTTCACGGCTAGGAAAATAATGTAGGCAAGGCAGTCCGTAAATAAAAGACACAAACGAATTCGCGAGGTAAACTGGGGTGGCAGGTAGTTTGTCACGAGCTCTTTAATAAAACATTCGTTATTTATTGGCCAACATTTCGAGATAAATTTTTACATACCAGTGGTCACTTGGGCTGAATGTGAAAGACGACGTCTCCGAGCCTAAAGGAAATAAATTAGGGTTCCGCAGTGAAGAAAAAAATTATTTTTTTGTTTAGGTAACCGTTTGCGAAATATAAGCTTTAAAGCGCACTTGGACGGTATATCTATTTGATCGGTTAAGATTTTACGGAATTATGCAAGAACATATGAAAAAAATTAAAAAATGTACGCGTCGAATTGAGAAACTCCTTCTGTCCTTAAGTCGGTTAAAAAGGAAAACTATCACGGCTAAGTAGGCTTTACTGGTTAACGAGTAATAGGCGACCAACTTATAAAAGGAAAACTTCGTACAAATTCTATTGATAGCACTTACTATGATGTTCTGTAAAGCAGGAACTTAATAAACTCCTCCTTCTACGGAACCCTTCACTGCGCGTGGCCAAAGACGCACTTGGCCGGGTCTTTTTATAAGAAGGAAAAAGCGAAGCTATTAGAGAATGTTAGTAAATATGTATATCTTAACTGGAGCGGTGGTAGCCTAGTGGGTAGAACATTGGACTCGGAAGCGAGAGACCCAGGTTCGATTCCCAGTGCGAGCATGTACCTATGACTTTGTTTTCTAAGTTATGTACATTTGTGAAGTTATAGTAGCAATACCACTCGCTAACTGTGAAGGAAAACATCGTGAGGAAACCTGAGTGTCTGAGCTATTCAAATACCTCAGCGCTTGAAATTGCCAATACGCGGTGGGCACGCGTGGTGATTAAGCCCATACTCTCTCTCTCTCTCTCTGAGAGTAGGCTGCTTATTGACGACCTCGTGGCGCAGCGGTAGTGCATCTGCATACCATGCGAGAGGTCTCGGGTTCGAATCCCAGCTGGGGACAAAAAAACCCCAGGTCTTGGATGCTTACCTACATGTTTTGTAGTCGTTGTTTCTGGTTCCCACGACACAGGGTATCCTAGTGTGGGGCCCGAAGCAATGTATGTGCCTTCATGTAAATGTTTGTTGTTTGTTTATTATGCTATCTTAACTAAAATGTAAGGGTTGGTACAATGTGGTATCGGCTGTACGTAGACGGCGCCTCTTTTCATGGACACCATGATGTCACGCCCTATAAAGGTCCGCCCTATAAAGGTCACAGTATTGATCGAGTTTTACGTTGTGCTACGTACTTAGCGAGGATAACAGTCTATATTGCTATAGCGAGAATTATCCTATCTGTAGACCCACGAGTCCTTAAAATACTGTTTAAGGACTCGTGGTTCAAATGGAGTTTAAATCATCCTTTCCCCTTACTCTACACGATTTACGATTGTAAACTGCATTTCAGAAGTGATTTATCGAATCGTGTTCTTGCAAATATGACTGTCAGTCTATAAATATATAACTTTGATGTGTTTAGTCCGAAGAGCGCATCAAATAGGATTTCACTGAATGTAAATAAACCGTTCGGCGCGAAACATACTTAAAAGTTACGTCTCTTTTCCTAGTTATTTGCTTGACCTAGGTCAGGGATGGCGAACCTTCATAGATTAATGTGCCATTTTTATATAAACAAGTGTTTGATGAGGCCTTGACGTTTTATCAAATAATGTCGACTTAGGGTGGCTTGCAGAAACACGCTAAACCGAGATTTAGTTCAATTAAGTCGACATTTTGACAGATAATGTATGGAAGAACTGTAAAAATTTCGACTTAAATCGGTTTAGCGTGCTTCTGCAAGCGACCCTTAGGGATTATTAGCAATATAATTAAAATAAATACTATTAACTCAAAATGTTAAGATTAATGTTGTATAAATCTTAATTTTGACCTAAGTTAAATCTAAATAAAATAAATAAAAATCCTTGATGTTGATCTCTCACACACAATACTTAGGCCGAGCAAAGTACTTTTTATCAAATATCTCTATCTTTAATTGATGTTATTATTTTTTTATGTAATGTGATAATCATAAAATAAAGTTTTCAATTCCCTTCTTCCTTTTCTAAAACTCATTGTTTATTAACAACGAAAATAAATGCACTACAAGTATCGTAATAAATGTTTAAGTAAGTATAGTACCTACATTTGCTTTGCAAATCATGCCATAATTCTAACTCGCAATCGTTTTTTGCGCTTCCTAGTAAAGTAACAAGTTACTTTCTCGATCGGAGCGCGTGCCAAAATATTTTGTTGCGTGCCATCAATGGCACGCATACCATTGGTTCGCCATCCCTGTCCTAGGTCATCAATTTTCCTGCGCCTTTACCCTATAATTATACCTCTTACCGGAACCAAAAGTATTTACCGAAATCGACTCGCACTTGGCCGGTTTTGGACGTCTTTTTAGGGTTCCGTACCCAAAGGGTAAGGGACCCTATTACTAAGACTCCGCTGTCCGTCCGTGAGTCTGTCACCAGGCTGTATCTCATGAACCGTGACAGTTAGACAGTGGGAATTTTCACCAATGATGTATATCTGTTGCCTCTATAACAACAAACAACGAAAACGAATAACGGCAACTGGTGGACGCATGAAATATCCAAATGTTGCATAGATAATTGCATGGAACCCTTCGTGCGCAAGTCCGACTCGCACTTGGCCGGTATTTTACTGTCACATTGGACGATGACCGCCATTGCACGATATTTATTTCATACAAAGGCCGCTGAGGCCGTAAAAAATGTACGAAACTAGATGCCGTGTCGTCATCGTCCAATGTGCAACCGTCCAGACTTGACAAACAAAGCAGATAGAACTATACTTTATTCCAGGTAATATAAGATTCTAGCGGTGTTTCCTCCTTCCTCTAAAATACTCCTCAGAAGCAGTTTAAGTAATCTGTGGTTACGGTTTTCGCTTTACCACAGACTATCGGCCTCATTTATAAAAACACGATTCCTCTAAAACCAATTTTAGGCCGGCTTGCACCGCCGACTTAAATCCATTTAACTTTAAGTTAAACGTAATTTTGACAGTTCCGCCATACACTATATGTCAAAATTGTATTTAACTTAAAGTTAAATGGATTTTAGTCGTTGGTGCAAGCGGGCCTAAAACTCCGTTTATTTAATCTGTGGCTACATATTTTCCTTGTAAAATCTCCACCACAGACCATTTTAATCGGCTTTTTTGAAGTGTTTTAAGGAATTGAGTGTTTATAAATAAGACGTGTTTTAACGAATCGTGTTTTTTATAAATAAGACCGTTCAAGTACACAAATCAACGTTTTTAAACGTTTTTTAACCGCCGGAAGTGGGAAACCGGAAACGGAAGTATCTTACCGGACATAGTAGTTATATTAAGTTAAAATTACGTGTTTGTTGACAGGACGCCAAACGCAAGGCGATGGAGCACCCGGCTTTCGCCAACGCAGGAAGACAGGCTGGCGTCGAAGTCTGGAGGATAGAGGTATGTACATAGACATACTACTGTATTAAAAGAAAAATACGCTCATAAGTAAGGGGGCTCAATGCGGTTCATTGGAAAAACCAATCACCAATGGAAAAAAATCATATATTTTACAGATAATTTTAGCAAAAGGGGTCTGTACAATCTCTCAATCATGTTAATAGTGATTTTTAGGATTCACGACGGAGAACCTTAGATCCCCGACCTGGGACTGGATAGCATTCATGCCAAAAACAGCCGCTTTTGGCGTTAGTGCCATGTAGGTAGTCCTAGGTTTTTTGCACGGTCATGTGTCTCAAAAATCACTATTAACATGATTGAGAGATTGTACAGACACTTTTTGCAAATTCT
The DNA here is from genome assembly GCA_947308005.1 of Yponomeuta malinellus. Lineage (NCBI taxonomy): Eukaryota > Metazoa > Arthropoda > Insecta > Lepidoptera > Yponomeutidae > Yponomeuta > Yponomeuta malinellus. The sequence continues at coordinate 5,853,323 of OX371023.1, forward strand.
GTAATTTTTTTTTCATCTTATTGTGCTAATAGCAGAATAAGCAAAGGACTTTCGTCCGTGCAGCCAGGTCTAACGTTTTTCCTTTTTCTACAAATTCTGTAAAAAAAGATATGATTTTTTTTTTCTTCGGTTGGTTACTCTATGGCGCCCCTTAACGTCAATATGTGTGCCTAAGCGGACGGTAGGAGTGACGTCGCAGACACGCACACATGCACATTAAAACTGCAACACTGACAACTAAGTGTGCCAATTTGGCTACTAATTTCCTGCCTCACTTTGATAGCACGGACTGCTGTTCTATACCTACCTTATAATAATAATTCTATGGGTATGTTTGTCTAAAGGACACCTATTGTGAATACATTTTTCTTTTTCATGTAGCCTATGTGCAGGGCACAGGCCATTCTCTCAGAGAGAGAATGGGCTTAATTACCATGCGTGCCCACCGCGGATTGGCGATTTCAAGCGCTGAGGTATGTGAATAGCTCAGACACCAAGGTTTCCTCACGATGTTTTCCTTCACAGTTAGCGAGTGGTATTGCTACTACAATTTCGCAAATGTACGTAACTTAGAAAACAAAGTCATAGGTACATGCTCGAACTGGGAATCGAACCTGGGTCTCTCGAGTCCAATGTTCTACCCACTAGGCTACCACCGCTCAAGCGCTGAGGTTGTAGGTTGAGGTGTCTTTAGTTTTTTTTTTTTTAAATTAGGGCTTGTTAACCCTTGACCCCAGTCACAGTGCTCCAAAGGCCATGCTAATCTTGCCCTCGTTAATTCCTCATCTCCAATTAGCTTGATAGCTCGGCGCCCGATCGCGTCCAAAGCCGCGAGGCGGTACTTGGCTAAACCATCCCAGATGGGCTGCGGTAGGTACTCCATACATGACCGGACCTACGCTTGATACATGTCCAAAAGCATTTATTTTATAGTAGACAAAGACCTGAATTGAGACACAGCATGCTTGATGTCCCGGTAATGCGTTCCCGTGGGATAATATTTATTTTAAGTTTAAAATAGATGGCGTTGTGCGAGCGAACGTTGCGTTTTAAAAACAGATGGCGTTATCCATTAATTTATTATTAATTATTTTTCATTTATTTGTGGATCGGAACGTGGAAGAGTTTATTTTTCCTCAGTAGCAACACCACCGCCTTCTTTTCCGTGTGGTCCCGGATTCCCTTCCCTTCCGTGGATGTCGTAGAAGGCGACTTATTGCCAGGAGATGGGCAGCAGCGTCTTCCTGAGATTCCAACCGCATACCGCGATCGCCAACCCGCCTGCCAAGCGTGGCGATTATGGCAAAACCCCTCATGGTTAGAAAACCATGAGGGAGGCCTATGTCCTGCAGTGGGCGTCTAATGGCTGATGATGATGATGATGAACACTGCCTTCTCGGTTCTCACTCCTTGATAGGTACATCTGAATCTAATCACAAATTAATTGAAAGGAAGGATCTTTGTCTGTTTGGTTTTAATATCCGATATTGTCTAATTATGACCATTTCGAACATTAAAACCAAACAGATGAATTGAATTGTAGTTCTATGACACACTGCTCAGGTAGTTGGGCATGAGAGGCATGTGAGATGCCTCATAGTGTATGGGGAGGCTCAGCAAAAACAGGGGTTGGGCTCCTCTCCTGTATAGCGTAGCCCCATTTGCATAGGTTGTATTGGAAATTAAACTTTGAGCAGAGCTAAACGACAATTGAGACCACATATCGGCAAGCGCAGCGTAGGATGACCAGCCACAAGATGGACAGATGACCTCATCCAAGTGGCAGGAAGACGCTGGATGCAGGCCGCTTCCAACCGGTCTTTTTGGAAATCCATGGAGGAGGCCTGTGTCCAGCAGTGGACTTCTTGTGGCTGAATGATTATTATGATGAAACGACAATACTGATTTTAACATCTTTGTATGCACTAGGAAGTTTAGGTCTGAATCTTATTACAAATAAATTGAAAGTAAAGATCTTTGTCTGTTGGTGTTAATTTGAACCGCCTTTCGTGAAACAAAAACTAGGCATTTCATTGCAATAGCAAATGCAAAAAGTTGGCCTTTTGTTTGCCACTTTAATAAGTAATCTCATAAGTAAGGCTTTTATTTTTGTTCAACAGCTTGTAAATGAGCTTGTTATCGCCAATCTTATCTTGGCTGCCACTTATAGTTAGAGCATGTGATAATTTTCCTGTACCTACTACGTATGGTTTCATGGTTAACATTGACTACGTTACTACCTTGAAGGTCACAGAAAGTAATTTTGGGGAATTTTTAATTTAAACCGGCGTGCGTTCATGCAGAGGCTAATGAATGTTTATGAAGCGATAGAGTTCTCTCAGGGTCGTGGCAAGAGGCAGACCCTCTCTGTCTACCCCTCCGGGATACAGGCGTGAGATTATGTAATGACATGTTAAATGCCGCCAGTTGTACCTCTTCTCTTGTAACTATTGTTGCTGACATTTTTTCTGATGTGTACAGTAAAGAATACTCTCATCTTAAATTTAAATTTAGTTACAGATGAGAGCAATAATTTTACTACATTATGTGATAGTGTGACCTACCCCCGAATTGTTGTACACTAAGAACCTGTTCGTGTGGCGCCGGATTATGAATAGCGTCACGCCATTACCTTCCGTGGATGTCGTAGAAGAGGACTAAGGAAATAAATTACCAGGAGACGGGCAGCAGCGTTTTCCTGAGATTCCAACCGCATACTGCGATCGCCAACCCGCCTGCCAAGCGTGTCGATTATGGCAAAAACCCTTCATCATTGAAAATCATGAGGGAGACCCACAAGGGAGGCCTATGTCCTGCAGTGGGCGTCAAATGGATAACGATGATGATGAAGAACCTGTTCGGTCCGCGCTCGCCAGGTCAGAACTTTTCTGCCCCAACGGCCGTCAGTTCTCCGAACTATGTGCCTTCAACTGAGCAATTCTTCGACGCAGCGTGGGCTGGCGCCCCCACCAGATGGTCTGACGACCTGGTTACGGTGGCGGGGAGTCGCTGGATGCGAGCGGCACTTCACCGGGGAGCTTGGAAAACCATGAGGGAGGCCTATGCCCTGCAGAGGGCGTCAAATGGCTGATGATAATGATGATGAAGAACCTGTTAATGTAATGTTTTGATGATTTCACAGTTCGGAGTAGGTTTAACCTACTGGACGTGTTAGTAGGTTAGCCAGACAGTAGAGAAGTTACGTATTTGGGGCCTATTCTGGTCATGCATGGAGTACTGCAGCCCCCTCTGGGATCTTTAGGTTGGGATGGATCAGCGTAGTACCAGCTTGCGACGTGATTGAGCGCCGAGCCTCATCGGAGAGTAGGCGTTGTAAAAGGCGAAGTTACGACCTCTGGAGCGCCGTCGCGACACTTGCCTTTCCGTCTTCCATAAAATTAAAGGCGAAGTTACGACCTCAGGGGCACCGTCGCGACGCTTTCCTTTCCGTCTTCCGCAATATCTTCTTCTTCTTATGGCGCCTCTCCGACTAGCGAAGTTTGGCAGTCAGCTCTGTATATTTACATCCGTCCCTCGCAAGGCGGATAAGCTCGACAGCACTTGCGATTTCAGTCCACTCCCATTCTCAGTAAGGATTTCTTAATTAGTTGATCATTGCGAGTTGTAGGAGACCATTATCTTGGGTGTCTAAATACACGCCCCAAGTATGCAATCTTTCTATATCATTAAAATATGTATTTTGTAGAGTACTGGGCTACAAACTTTGTTACGTCTGGTCAAATCGACTGTCCACAGCTGCCTAGTCAACTGAATCTGTAAGTTCCTAATAGATCAAGGCGAGTAAATCCAGTATTTCATCTGGAAAAGGTGTCATCAAGGTAGAGGCAAAACTCATAATTATGGAGGGTTTGTAACCAATTCAATAAACTGGCGAAGATAGGTGATCTTGATGTTTAATTTATCAGTCCAAAGATTGAGGGTAAAACTTAGTGCAGATTTCTTCAATGGTTAGAATAAGTTATATTATTAAGGTACCTAGTTTCTTAAGCTGTCTTTTGTGTTTTTGCTCAACGAGCTCAACGATGTCTTAAAATATTTCTATAAGTGGAGACTTATAAGTGGCCTTCTGTACATACATAAGCAGCCTATATACGTCCCACTGTAGGGCACAGGCCTTCTCTCATGGAGAGAGTATTGGCTTTATCACCACTCGTGCCCACCGCGGATTGGCGATTTCAAGCGCTGAGGCATGTGAATAGCTCAGACACCCGGGTTTCATCACGATGTTTGCCTTCACCGATAGCGAGTGGTATTGATACTATAACTTCACAAATGTACATAACTTAGAAAACAAAATCATACGTACATGCCCGCACTGGGTATCGAACCTGGGTCTCTCGCTTCCGGGCCCAATGTTCTACCCACTAGACTATCACCGATTTCCTGCTTGACTTCTTTGAAATATAATGTAACATTTCACAGGACTTTGAGCCAGTGCCAGTTCCGCCGGGCGAGTTTGGAAAGTTCTACAAGGGAGACTCCTACATCGTCCTGAAGGTGAGTCTGATCTGGTGAGATCCCCCTAATCCAGATGGCTAGAGTTCTTTCTGTCTTTCTTTACCTCGTTCTATATTTACCATTCAATTTCCGGGTTACTCTTTTATTCACTCACGCTCCGTTGCGAGCAAGCTCCTTACTCTAGAAAGTGTTATTGTGAAGCGTAAAGTCAAATATTAAAAATATCAAAGTACGACGGCCCCCAGCGAGAATCGAACCCACGACCCATGTGTTGGTACACCATTTTTTTATCGAAACTTTTTGCATAAAGGCCGAACACCTCTAAACCTCCTTTTTCCCCGCAGACATCCTCTAATAAGCGCAACGAGCTCTCTTGGGACATCCACTACTGGCTGGGCGCTCAGACCTCACAGGATGAGGCTGGCGCGGCCGCCATTTTGACCGTGGGACTTGATGACAAGTTCAACGGGGCACCCGTACAGCATCGGGAGACTCAGGGCTATGAAAGCCCTCAATTCCTGGGCTACTTCCAGCCAGGTATGTCGCCGAATGAATCTGCAAAGTAGGTAAACCTCACATTCTGCATCGCGCAAGCAAAGTTTCTTTTTAAAATAGGATAAATAAAGCGTCTGACTAATTTCTACGGCTTATTGTGGCTGGCTGTAATTACAGTATTGAGATACAAAGCCGAAAGTTCCCTTCTTTATTCCTTTGAGATGCTCGTGTAACATACATGTACGACATAGCATAGTATCTGAATTTAGAAACCACTTAAAAACGGCTAATAGATGTTACGTAACGCAGCCGTCTTCAATCCTACCTCCAGTTGAAAAGAGCATCCATTAAGAGTAGTGTTTCAAGTGGGATCAAGGAGCAAAATAATTTTAGTATCTTTCTCACGAAGTTAAATAGATACGCCTGGCGAAACTCGCATCGCAGTCCAGAGATTTATGAAGTGGGTTGAGCTAAAATATCGCCAAATCGTTCTGCAGATCAATTTTGACTTTGAGGTGAGATTATTTTGGCTGTTAAATAATTGTACAGTTGCAAATGTTACTCAGCCAATATCAATCAACTTCAAAACGGACTTTTAAGGCTGACACACACAGGCGCGGTAGCGGTGGCGTGGCGTAGGTATACAAAACGTAAAACATCCGACTGGGATTTGCGACTGTTTGAGATTACCTACAAAGATAAAAAGTACCGGAAACCGGCGTGCGTGCATGCAACGACTATGAATGTTGAGGAAGCGAAAGTCATCTGATAGTAGCAAGTGGCAGTCCCTGGTCTCTGCCTACCCCTCTGGGATACAGGCGTGAATTTATGTATGTATGTAAGATTACCTCAAAACGCGCAATTCCTGAGAAATTTCAAAGCATTTACAACAACTTTTGTTTAATGACTTTTGAAAAATTTTGACGTAAAACGTGTTTTTCAGTTCGGTAGTACGCGGGTCACTTGCTAAAACCGCATGCAACGTATGTCGCGTCGGTGAGGGCTGAACTCTCAAACTACGTGTCGTACGTAAGCGATTCATTGATAAGTATTAGGGGTTAAAGTATGAAATTGCCGTTTTATTGCAATAGGTTCTTTTAATTGACATAGAATCTTCATGGTTTGAGGTTTTCGAATGAAACTTTTTTCAAATGGTTTCTATGATGTTCTTTTTTTAAAAAATGTGAAACATTTGAATATCGACTTTCAATTGTTTTTGTTATTCAATTTAGACAAGAAAGATGGATACTGCGAAAATTCGAGTGAATTTTGAATACGAGTTCCGACGCGGAACTAACGCGGCAGAAACAGCCCGCAATATCAATGCTGCGTTTGGAGAGGGGTCTACTAATGAACGCACCGTGCGATTTTGGTTTAAACGCTTTCGTGATGGAAATTTCGACTTAAAGAACGAGCCACGAGGAAGACCGCCCACACAGGTGAATAACGATGAATTAAGAGAGATAGTGGAAGCCGACCCTAGTCAAACTACCCAGGAATTAGCGGCATGGTTTAACGTTACCTTATCCACAATATTGACTCACTTGCGTCAAATCAATAAAATAAAAAAATAGGAAAAATGGGTGCCTCATAATCACTCGAATTTTCGCAGTATCCATCTTTCTTGTCTAAATTGAATAACAAAAACAATTGAAAGTCGATATTCAAATGTTTCACATTTTTTAAAAAAAGAACATCATAGAAACCATTTGAAAAAAGTTTCATTCGAAAACCTCAAACCATGAAGATTCTATGTCAATTCAAAGAACCTATTGCAATAAAACGGCAATTTCATACTTTAACCCCTATTATATCGTCGACTAGAGCAACGTGTCATTGTTCAAGTCCTCTTGATTTGACTTGATATGTGCCACTAGATGGCGCCAGTGCAGCGGTGTTTTAGAAATTGCGCATTTTTGAGGTGAACCCGTGAGGTCGCCGCGGCGACCGCGCCAGTGTGTAACAGACCTTATATTAGCCATATAGGGTTCCTTGAAATAAAAGGGATTTGTTTAGTGTTCCTTAGCAACTGCTGCTCTAATCCATTCCATTCGCGTCTGTTGGTGGAGCCAAAGTTATTTATAGACATCAAAGCCCCTTGTTTACCCTTTGGGGCCTGTTTCACAAAACTACAATGCCTAGTTTATTTTATTTTATAAAGGAGAAAAAACAGATTATATTCTTTTTGTTAACAGATTATCCGTGCTGATGATAATTAAAAAAAAATAGTGCAACAAAAAGAATATAATCATTTAGGTACAGCGATGTTATTCCGATGTAAAACATTTTAAGTTATTATAATTTTTCCCTAATTTTTGTAATAAAACAAGTCTGTTCAATTCATTGTGGTCACCTACAGAGGTCGGGGCCATATACAAATGGCCTCAGTCTGGGTGTATTTTCATGTTTGTGACGTCCTTGCCTGTTTACCATAGCACATCCTTGTTTGGGACCAGAACAAGTGATTGTATTGTTGAAAGTTATTTTTATTATTGTTTCAATGACAGGTCTCCATTAATCTAATAAAGATAGTAAACATGTTACAGAGTAATTTTAAAACGGGTTTTGTCACTGCCACAAAAAGTCGCGTTTTGGATTTATATGGTTTAGTCAAGAATCCTTGGCTTTAGTCCGCCGGCCCTAGATTCATTCTTTGATTTCCCCCGCAAGATGTTGAGTTTACTAACAAACTCCATTGGGTGACTCACTCAATGCGCTAATTGCCGACAGTCATTACGGGCTATTGCATAATGACCCTGCTGAGAATTAGCTCAATTTTATGCTTAACTCTTCAATCGAGTTGTTTGTGAAAGATCAAGGTTAGTCGGTTTCGTTCCGGTTCATTAGCAACATTTTGCAAGTTAGGGTCCGTTCATACGCGCGCCACATTTTAGTGACAAAATCCAATCTACCTTCCGAGATAGCCCAAATGGCGATAAATCACCTCATCTGGCAACATTGGCAACTAGTACAAGATGACTCATCATTCCCCAGCAATCCGGTACCTGGACGGAGGCCACGCCTCGGGCTTCAGCCACGTCACCACCAACGCGGGCGCCGAGAAGCGCCTCTTCCAGATCAAGGGCAAACGCAACGTGCGCGTCAGGCAGGTGGGTCTTCAGCATCATCATCTTCATCATCATTACTATCACTAATCATCATGTAAAATCGAACGGTAGAGACACGATAGTCATCCATAGTAGGTAGATAAAAACATTTATTTGCATCTACACGCACAAAGATGTAAAACAAATAAAAAATATGTAACACAAAGCTAAATTTTACAACAAGTAGACACACAAAAACAGTAACAAAAATAAACACGAGCAAATGAATAGACAATACAAGAGAACTGTTTGCGGGTGTAGCAGATGCAAAGGGGCTTTGATTCAGAATACGCTGGAGAGGTTGTCTACTCCAGCGCTGGTCTTACGTCAGTATCCGGTAGTTTAGCGACGTGCAGGACTGATACTATGACTGATCATCATGTCAAATCGAACAGTAGTCTGAGTGGAAAAAACCCAACACGATAGTATCGCTGCTTAGTCATTAGACGCTAGTCTGTCCAGAACCAGATTAAAGCTTTTAATAGCGACGTACACGATCCTCTACACTGGCGACGTATTTTGGCTTGCAAGATTTGTATTAAATATAGCGTTTATTTATTTATTTATTTACGAATACATGGAAAACCAACAGCTTTAAACTTTCTTAGTAACTTCTAAATAATAACTGTAAGCTAATTACAGGTTTTCACTTATAGTTATACCACTGATTAATACCAGTTTTGAAAAATCTTACGTTACCCACCACCGAAAATTTAACAGGTTTAAATTCAATTCAATTCAATTCAAATATTTTTATTCATTGTAAAAACAGAATATTTACTTAATGAACGTCAAAGTTGTTAGTTTCACAATTAATGGATTATGTGGAGAAGAAGCTAACAAAGAAACTCCACATTTATTCTTTTCAAAACACGTTTTAACTTAATTAACAGAGTTTTCAACTTAAAATATTAGTCATGAATGTGTTGAACACTAGTCACAATCGTCCTTTAAATAATATTAATCTACTGTTTAATACCAAACATCTTTGTCTTCTAAATAATCCTTGATGTTATAGTAAGCCTTTTTGCACAAGATGTGCTTAACACATTTTTTAAATCGCGTTGGAGGTAACTCTAATATATCTTGAGGAATTTTGTTTTAGAACCTTATACAGTGCCCCATAAAGGATGTGTTAACTTTTGCAAGTCTAAATAGTGAAAATGACAATTTATGTTTATTTCTAGTATTAACATTATGGTGGCCACCAACATTTTCGAAGTCTTTGATATTTTTTCTAACGTACATAATATTTTCATAAATGTATTGACATGCAACTGTTAAGATGTTGGTTTCTTTGAAGAAATCTCTTAGCGAATCCCTACTACCTAACTTGTAAATAAATCGGATGGCTCTCTTCTGCAAGATGAAGATAGTCTCAATGTCTGCTGCCCGGCCCCATAGTAGTATACCGTAGGACATAATACTATGGAAGTAACTAAAATAAACAAGCCTAGCAGTTGCAACGTCAGTGAGTTCCCTAATTCTTTTCACTGCATATGCTGCAGAGCTAAGTCTGTGTGCTAATTTTACAATATGTGGACCCCATTGTAGTTTTGCATCGATTGTGATGCCCAGAAATACAATATCATCTACAAATTCTAGTTTTTCATGTCCAATTACTATGTTGTTCTCAACTACTCGTACGTTAGGTAAGGAAAACTTTATACATTTTGTCTTTTTAGAATTTAGCAGCAGATTATTTGCTGTGAACCAATCTAGTACTTGCGAGAGAGCATTATTTGCATCATCAAGATTATTTTCTTGTCTCCTTATTTTAAAAATAAGTGACGTGTCATCAGCAAATAACACTATCTCAGACATTTTTTGTACCCATAAACGGTAAATCATTTATATAGACTAGGAAAAGGAGCGGCCCTAAGATAGATCACTGCGGAATAAACAACATTTTAATTCTTATTCTATGGATCTGAATATAAACATGTGTCCTCTGCAAACTGAGACGTGAGAAGCGCTTTGATGGAAGATACACTAGAATTTAAAATGTCAATGCGGTCATCGTGGCATATTTGATTGAATAGATTGGGAGCTCTAACTAAGTAAGAGTTTTTTCTATAGTTAGCTCCACTGCTAGGCACAAATAGCGGAATATTGTGCCTGGAATTAAGAGAACGATGGGACGAAGGACGTTTACCAAAAGCACACCACTTCTTTGTGTCGTCGAGCATCGTCCTGCAGCCGCTGCCAGCAATTTGCGTCTGATCGTCAGTCCTGCAAGCTGCTGGGCTACATTGTACGCTGCGTTTGCCAGTCCGTGGCTTCCATTCAAAACTTTTCTACCCCATCTGGTTCTTCGGCAGACGCGAACAACTCTTGCTAATCTTATAGGCTATCCATACCACCTCCAACCCACAACCATAACATTTTCTTATATTCTTCTTCTTTATGAGCCGTCTCCTATTGGAGGTAGGCTGGATCTTTTTTTTTCGAGGCTGCCAATACTAGCAAGGAACTAGCACTCTGTTCAAACCACTGTCGTGCCTTCTGTGGCCATGATAATCTTTAGTCTCCCAGGTCTCCTTCTTCCTGAAATACTTGGTTTTAAGAATTATATGTCCGAAATACACTACCTTCCGTTTTTTGAAGGTGTTAGGGACCTCTGTCTTCTTCTTCTTTCTATGCAGAACGGTAGAGTTGCGGCCCTTTTGAACCCAAATTTTCTAATCATCCGGCGGTAAACTTACATCTCAAAACGCTTCTACACGTTTAGTAAGTGTCCAGGCCTCTGCTCCGTATAGAAGCACGAGTAAAATGTATTGTTATCTTGTCTTACCATAAGGTTTATTTTGTGGCGATGCGGGTTCCCGCAACTCGGCCTGATTATTTCGCTTGCGGCAGGTGGACCCGCTTATCTCCTCAATGAATAAGGGCGACTGCTTCATCCTGGACGTCGACCAGAGCATCTACGTGTACGTGGGCGAGAAGGCCAAGAACGTGGAGAAGCTAAAGGCGATCAGTGTAGCCAACCAGATTCGGGACCAGGACCACAATGGAAGGGGCCGTGTTGAGATCATCGGTGAGTTCTGGCTCTTTGCCTTTGTCTTTCTGTTTTAATTTATTTCTTTGTCCACACACACAAATAAGAACATTGAAAGGTGAAGGCTATTCCAGTGTAGCTAGCCAGATTGGAAACCAGATTCGATCAAATTACTTGTCTTTGTATTTTGTCAATTGGTCCCCTTAACACGACAAATACCTTCCCCATCTCGACGTCAGTTTGGCGATTTCTGCGATTTAGATTTTGTTCACCTGGTTGTGCAATAAAGTTTTCTCTTTCTCTATTTTCGGGCCACTTTTTCGCAACTTCCTAAACGATAACATCGGAACGCCACAAATGACACAACTCAAAAGTATTTGTCACCTTCCAGACACGTTCTCCAGCCAGAGCGATACGGAGAAGTTCTTCAATGCGCTCGGCTCTGGCACTCGTCAGTCCGTACCAGATGAGAGCGCTGGCGGTGATGACCAGGTAAGTACTTGATCAGTCAAGATCCACCTAAGGACTTATATACTTCCCACTGCTGGACACAAGCCTTATCTCAGAGAAAGAGTACGGGTTTAATCACCTCGCGTGCCCACGGTGGACTTAAGCGCTGAGGTATGTGGTTTTTATGTCATGTGCTCTGGTGTACAATAAAGAATATTCTTATCTTATGTTATGTAAATAGCTCAGGCACTCAGGTTTCCTCACGATTTGTTAGATGAATTGCATGTACCAAAGGCTCAATAGCCTTAAAGGTAGCGGTGGTAGCGGAGAGGTAGAACACTGGCTTCTCATTCGGGTGGTCGTGGATTCGAATCCCGGCATATACTTATGACTTTGTTTCCTAAATGACGTACATTTGTAAAGTTACAGTAGCAATACCATTCGCTAACTTTGAAGGAAAACATCGTGAGGAAACCCTAGTGTCTGCGGTATTTACCATACCTTAGCACTTGCTACGTACAATGGCCCAACTGTGAGGCTAAGTGCGGAAATCTCAGGTCTTACTAGAACTAGCCTTTAAAGTTTAGGAACAGGACAGCTCGCCTATGTACCCGTTCTTATTGCTTTGTTTTATGTGTAACATATTTCTTTCTTGTGTACAATAAAGTATAACTACAGTTGACCAACAGTCTACGAGCCTCGAAGCTTATTGCATTCACTGTGGTCATGTGTAACGTAGTAGGTATAGGCATTTCTGACTCAGAACCTTGCTTCCAGACTTTCGAGCGTAACGAAGAGTCCACGATCACTCTTTCTGAAATTTCGGATGCCTCCGGATCTCTGAAGATCACACCGCTGCCTAAGCCTTTGAAACAAGAGCAGCTGAAACCACAGGTCAGTTCTATTTCTACATCCATACACTGTCCCAGAGGTTTAGGCAGAGATCAGGGGTTGCCACTTGACACGATCCTGATGAATCTTCATCGTTTCATCAACATTCATTCCATACTGCATGCACTCACGCCGGTTTCGGGTACTTTTTATACTTTTTTTATCTATCTCTCCATCTGAGGTCTCAAAATATATCCTACGAGATCAGTTAAACTTAGATTTAGGATAACATGTCCAGATGTGGATTCGCAGTTCCCGACAGCGATAATTTGAACTGATTGTGTGCACCATCTTTCATCGTCACTTGCATGCCCTAACACCTGCACTCAGGAGGACCTAATGATTGCAAGTGATAACGCATTCAGTGCCAAAACGTGGACAGTCACGGTGGGGCTGGCCGGCCATATCAGCCGAAGAACTGATAACCGATGGGATAGACGAGTTCTTGAGTGGAGACCGCGGATCGGTAAACGTAGTGTAGGACGTCCTCAGACTCGGTGGAGCGATGATCTCCGCAAGGCGGCTGGCAAGAGCTGGATGAGAGTAGCTGAGGACCGTGCTCAGTGGCGTGCAATAGGAGAGGCCTATGTCCAGCAGTGGACAAGCGTAGGCCGATGATGATGATGAACGCAGTCAGCGTCGCAAACTTCAGGGCCAGTGGTGTGCTTTTCTAGCAACTGTTTAATAAAGACTTTAATGAAAATTGTTTTGCCATCGACACGCTAACAAGAAGAACTAAGATTTATCCAATCACTTGCTCGCTGATAGTTTTCTGAAGACCAACCAACCTAATCTCAAATGATGAGATTGCAAACAGGATTTTAATTCATTTGAGATCTGTCATAGTAACGTAGCCTAACTTTCACCTACTTCCAAGCGAGACGCTAACGCTAGAGTTTTAGACCCAAGAACCTTATACATCTGGACTAGTGTCATACTGGATTGTTTTGTAAATTTTCTTCTTCTTCTTTCAATGCCTTTCAATTTATTGGAGGTTGACCATCAGCTCTGCGAATTCCTCTCTTTTCGTTGCAAAGCGAAATACATCTTCAACACTGGCCACTCCAATCCATTCTGTGACGTTATGGAGCCATGATTTTCCCACTCCATCAAAACCTTCCGAGATGTTAGCCCAAAACACTGGTCACTCCAATCTATTATCTGATGTTGTGAAGCCGCGACCACAACATCAGATAATAGACTCACAGTATCAAAATCTTCCCAGATCTCGTGGCCCAATCATCATCATCATCATCAGCCATTTGACGCCCACTGCAGGATATAAGCCTCCCTCGTGGTTTTACAATCATGAGGGGATCTTGCCATAATCGCCATGCTTGGCAGGCGGGTTGGCGATCGCAGTCTGCGGTTGGAATCGCAGGAAGACGCAGCTGCCCGTCTCCTGATAATTTATTTCCTTAGTCGCCTTCTACGACATCCACGGAAGTAAATGGAGTAACGCTATTCTTAATCCGACGTCACACGGAATACAAAACAGTAGTCAAAATATTATCCATTGGACTTAATGAATATGTTGAACTCCACAGGAATGCTACATTCTGGATACTGTCACCGGAAGTATCTACGTGTGGGTCGGAAAGCAGGCAACGGACAGGGTATGTACCGACTGATACTATCATCTCTTTTTCTTTGTCCGTTTCTTTTTTTCCTTTCTTTCAATATACAAACTAAAACGTGTATTCTTGTCTTCATTGCCCTTCTCCATAATTTGTAAGTTCATCTCCATTAGTAACTTTTAATAGTACCAAAATTGATAGATACATAGATGAATTATTTATTTGCATTTACACACACACACACACACACGCGCAATAAAATCAATAATATAGTAGCAAGAGCACATACAAAGCACAATGAAACATTATGACAAAAAAGAACATTAACAAATGAGACACACAGCAATGCCTTATTCAGTGTGAGTACTGTGGGTGTGACAAATGCAAAAGGGCTCTGACTCAGCATAAGCTGGAGATATGGTGCCTAATAATAATGATTCTTATAACATCATTGCAATGTGTAAGCAGTAAGCACCTATCAGTATATAGCTCCTTCACACTATAAGCGTTAGATGAGCATTCGTGTAACCATTTTTACGTTAGCGATGTGTTTTTCTAAGATTTCCAAACATCATATCTGCAACCTGTGACAACGTCAAAGTAAAACCCGCCATTTCGAATCTAAATAACTACATCGTAAATGAATGAATGAATGAGTCGTCATCTCACGATCATTTTCTTTCAGTTCTTTGAATAGTTTACATTCTACGTTGTCGTCCTTTACGATCCACTAACTCCACCAAGTTTTCGATTTTCCTCCTTATTTGTGTTATTGTTTTGTGTTAAAGTACTTAAATATATACTTATGATTCACAGGAAAAAACCGAAGCTATGAACAAGGCCCAGCAGTATCTCACCGCGAAGAACTATCCTTCATGGGTAAGCGAATTTACCCTACACCGTGCGCAAAACTTATCAGGGGTAGAATGATGCAACTAAGAAGCGTCAGCAACCGAAGGTATTTTTATGTCTCGACCTAAACATAATGTAATGGACTGCGAGCGTCAAGAGAATTGGTGTGGATAGATTGAGCTAAATCGAATCCTCGGTATTTGAAAATCACCGATCCATAACGCACATTTATGTATCCAGGTGCATGTGACCAGGATCCCGCAGGGCACTGAGCCGGCCGCTTTCAAGCAGTATTTCGCTACGTGGCGCGACGTCGGCATGAAGCATTCGAGGATCGTACGCTCTGCCAGTGGTAAGTTATCAGGGAACAGAGGCTTAATTACGGCCACCAAATCCTGACGTTTGCGTTAGCAATTAGTATGGAGTAACGAATTATGAGTTACAGTAGGCACTGACTGAAAATCAGCGCTGAGGGATCACTTCCTCAGCACAACTCTGAGTCAGCTGCCTCTTGTGGCAACTTAAGAAGAAGAAAGAAGAAAAAACATGTATTATAAAAACAGTGCACACGCCACCATAACAAAACAAAGAAATAACCAGTAAAATATTACAACAGAAATTTTATAAAAAAGAAAGGAAAACGAAAGGTCACGGCGTGTCACTGCTGCTATAAATGGCAACTGACTCAGCAGTACGCTGAGGGTCAAGCCTTCAGCGCTGATATTCAGTCAGTGGCAGGAGCTACCCCGCGAGCGTCACAGACCGCGGTGTGGTACAACCGTGAACAATACTATTATAGAATAGAATACTATGTTACAATACAATAAAATACGTATTATGTATATTGTATGAAAATATGCCTAAATTGTTTTCATTAAGTGACTGTATAAACTACGATAAACACAAATAAAATCACACACAAATGAATAAAGGTATAGGTACAGCCAGCTTAAATTATGTTTAAAAAATTATGAAAATAATTAGGTACACCACAGGCTACTGTTTTATTTATTATTTTTGTCTGTTGTGTATTTAGTTTTCTTTCTCTTGTTGTGCATATCATGTTTCTTCTTATCTGCTTAATTCGTTTTTGTGATGTGTCTTGTTGGTATAATAAATGTTTTTCTTCTTTTTCTTCTTTAATTTGAGAGTGAGACGATTGGAATCGTTCAGCATTTGGTGCGCTTAATCTAAGGGGCAGGTTACTACAGACGACGTGGAAGTTACATGCCTAACAGACTTCGCTCTCAGGTCGGCGAACGCAGAAGTAACTCATAACAATAATAATAAAAGGAAGAAGAAGAAGAAAGACATTTATTATACCAACAAGATACATCACAGAAACAAAATAAGCAGATAAATAACTTCCACACAATACAATAACTTGTCCCAAACTAGGATACCCTGGTCCCAAACTAGGATACCCTGTGCCATGGTAAAGCGGCAAGGGTATCACAAACGTGGATATACTCGCAGACTGAGGCCATTTCGACCTACAAGTCAAGTACAGTTAAGAAAGGCCGAAGTCTCTGACGCCGCCGTGAAGTAGTTAGGGAGTAGAGAAACAAAGGTGAAAATAACGATGGCGTTTGACAAGAAAGCAATATTGTTTACGGTTGAACACAATACTTTTTGACGCGAAAAAAGTAAGATAAGATAAGAATATTCTTTATTGTACACTAGAGCACATGACATACAAATTTTAAAAATACACAGTACAATTGGCGGCCTTATTGCTAAAAGCAATTTTTTCCAGACAACCCTATGACGGAATGTAGTGATCAAACAGCCGGCTACTCGTGCGCATCGAATCCTGAAGGATTGTCATCGATTTGACTGTCTATTCCTCGGTAAAATTAAGGAATTCGTCAGTGCATAACATCATTATGATTATAGATGAACTTGCTGTAATTGAACATTTCGGGTCAAACTGTCACGTGTTCCCAACGATGGATAGCTGACCTCCTGCCCTTTGACAGGAGATGACCCCACTATGTGAAGAAAACCGACACCTATGTACGTCGAAATAACAACCGTAATCGCTTCCAGACGCCGATCACTACGATGAAGGCGGCACTCTGACGGACACGGGAGCGCGCAAGATCGCCAAGACAGGCGCGGCCCGCGGGTTCATGCCCGACAACGGAGATGGAAACTTGGTCGTCTACAAGTAAGCTGAGTTTCTATGTTAACACCGGCTTTTCCTATTCCATAACTGTCCACTCTAATGGGTATTAGAAGGGCCTATGTAGGGCCAACGGCGGTGGTAGCTTAGTGGGTAGAACATTGGAACAAACTGGTCGTAGCGATGGCATTGCCGAAACTATGCGAGTGGTTTTTGACAGCGAGCGAGAGAGATTTTTCTATGAGAATCGTGAGGCAGACCCTTTTATCGTCATCATCAGCCATTTGACGCTCACTGCAGGACAGAGGCCTCCTTCGTGGTTTTCATAACCATGAGGGGTTTTGCCATAATCGCCACGCTCGGCAGGCGGGTTTCTTTAGTTAAACTAAGTATTGATAAAGATGTATATTTTTTTTTCAAAATTGTTTATCTTAGTATCTCAATCAAAAACTAGGTATACGATATGAAAAATATGTCTCTAATTTCTGTCATTTATTATCTATACCCTCAGACGAGATTTATCAAAAGTTTACTCGTTTTTTTACAATAATAAAAAATGTTAGATTGTGCGAGCGAGACATCATGCCAGAGGTTCCAGCAGCCTTAACTAATAATCACGCTTTTCCAGGGTCAGCGACAGTCTGAACAAGCTGTACAGCAGTGACGCCTACACCTCCGGACCACGGAAGCACTGGGGCGAGTTCCAACAGGAATACTCGTACATCGTTCTCTATAATTACAAAGAAGATGGCAGAGACGCCTACGTCATCTACACATGGGTGGTAAGCAACTACAGACATGGCGAAAACTACAAACTTAGCGGATTATTTAGATGACAATGATGTCTGGAATTAATGCCAATTCAATGCATGAGTTTTAGAACATTTATATAAATAAATCCTGTAAATTAAGGACTTGAAAAGACTAAGTTTGGAGTTTGTTTGTCCATTTTTTCTCCAAAATGATCTAGATCATGAAATGGACACCTAGTTTGACTTGCAACGTTCATTAACTCCTGAACTGCCCTCGCGGAATGGAACGTATAGGTGGCCCATACTAAGTTGGACACAGATCTGTGTCGCGCGCGGCAGACGAGTGGTTAAGTCGCAGTTTCTGTGCTACTTTGAATAACAAAAATTGATTTTGATTTTTGAAGTTCGTTTATTGCTTCATGTGGTACAAAATAGATCTCAACAATAATAATGGTCCTCAACATGAACTCTGTAAGGGCACAGCAAATGTTCTACATAAATAAGAATACCTATAACTTGCTTATAAAAAAAAATCTCATAATAAAACTTACTTATCAGAAACACAATATTAATTAATAATTATTAATAATATGTACTAACAAAGATAATACAGGATAAATGCGTGAATTTATAATACAATTCCTGTTATCCCTCATTAGGGACATAGGGCTCTCACAAAAGACTTCCATTGCGGCCGATTTTGCGCCTTCAATTCAGGGTCATCCATATTTCTCCCGATACTGGTGGGTTTCTGCTGGACTGAGCGACTACATACTTGACCAAAACTACACACTCGGCGGATACAAACACTACAACAAATACCTACTAAGTTATGTAGAAATATTAATTGATCAATTGTATTATTAAATTAAATGTCTTAAAACATTTGCACACCAGGCGGTAGATCATGAAGGACCTTGCCACTATAGGTATTTAAGAACGTATGTACTCATGTTCTGGTAAGTAAATAATTTTACTTACATAGAAACCAACAAATATTGTTAAGGGGCGACCCGGTGATAACTAGCGACACCAATGTAAATCCTGTACGTTGAAATATATATTTGATTTCTGATTTCAATAGAAAAAATCTTCTTTTATACTACGTTCGTAAAAAAGTGAATCTTAGGATTCTCAATCGTGATAGCTATTTTTAGAACTTATAACCTAGCGTTGTTATTTACATAAAAACATGGTTCCTTAAAACACTCGATAAACATCGATTAAAATAGTCTACGGTGGAGATTTTACAAGGAAAAGACGTAATCGCAGATTCAATACACTGCCTCTGAAGAGTGCTTTAAAGGATACGTGTTTTTATAAATAAGGCCGTTAGACTTTAGATTAGATTGACTTTAGAATATTTATTGAACACACCAGAAAACAAAATACATTAAAAGGCTTACATGTCTAAGTATACAATCAGATTTCCGCTATAAACCGCCGTTTTCGGTAAATAATCTTCAATAGATGTGTATCACATCCTACTCCGTACTACTTTAGCAACTTTCTCTGAATAATCAATATATTTAAATAAATAAAACACATATGACACTTCACACGGTTGTTTGTTGTTTTAAATTTAATTTTCGTTTAAATTAATGAAACCCATCAAATTACGCTCAGCTCCTATATACGTATTCCTATTATATATCGCGCACCAAATCCAGGACGATTCCATCTTTCTTCCAGCTGTCAAATTCCATACTAGGTAGGTAATTGCTGTCGCAAAAGTCAGATTTCCGAGAGGATTCGGTACACATAATTAGACCTCTGGGCGCATCCTACGCGACCTATTACTGTCTCAACTTTCACGTGCTGGGGATTGCCCCCTCAGAAATCCTGCTACTTATATATATTATAAATATAAAAGCTTGTGAAGGTGATTGGATGTTTGGAGGTTTGGGTGTTTGTTACTCAATTACGCAATAACGGCTGAACGGATTTAGGTACATGAAACTTGGCGTACAGATAGACAAAGACCTGAATTGAGACATAGCATACTTGATATCCCGGCAATGCGTTCCCGTGGGATAATATTTATTTTAAGTTTAAAATAGATGGCGTGCGAGCGAACGGTGTTTTAAAAATAGATGGCGTTGTGCAAGAATCGTATAAACGGATTCTGTGGCGGTACGAAGTTCGCCGGGACAGCTAGTCATAAATAAATTTCAACGTAAAGAATCTACACTCTGTTTGTTAAATGTCACTGTACAATGTTATAGGTGTCTTCGGGTCGCGTTGGGTGTAGAAATAACGACACTCCGACCATCTTTTCTGAAATTATCTTAAATCTAATATATAAGTTGGTACGAGTAACGGTTACATACAGGCATATACATTGCTTCTGGCCCCACACTAGGATACCCTGTGTCGTGGGAACCAGAAACAACGACATCACAAACATGTAAACATGTACCCACCTAACAAGATTCGATGAGTGCAATCAACAACTTAAGTACTATTCTTACAAAAGTAAGAAAACACTAATGTTGTGGCCAGACATACGGACAGCACCTGTCCACGAGCATAACGCAGGGGTCAGCTTTCCCCAGTCTCAACCATACTAGAGGGAGATAGGCGACCCGGCGAACGCGGACCGGACGACGCAGCGTGGGCAGGCCCCCCCCACCAGATGGTCTGACGACCTGGTTACGGTGGCGGGGAGTCGCTGGATGCGGGCGGCACAACACCGGCAAGATTGGAAAACCATAAGGGAGGCCTATGTCCTGTAGTGGGCGCCAAGTGGCTGATGATGATGATGATGATGATGATGAGGCGACCCGGCCACCCTCACTTTCCCACCTGAAGCAGCCTCTAATAAGTTTCTTGCTTCCATACAGGGTAGGAACTTCAAAAACACCGGCAAGATAGAAATGCTGAAAGACACTCTCTTGGCCGAAATGGGCATCGATGAAGCTTCCACTACAGTAAGTATCTCTTTCACTTTATTTCCATATCTTTCTCTCTGCAGGTCTATAACCTGCGGTTCCTAAATTTTTAAACTTTTAAGGCTATGGTGTTCCAACACACCTGTTTTAATTTAAGGAACACCACGTCAAAATACCACATTCCATATTTGACTTAATTTCAGGCTTCAGGCTTCTGGAGGGACCGCTACTGTCCGATTACATTGATCCGGAATAAAATTTGTGGCTGTGGTATTATAACAGTCAAAATAATTTAACGATTCGTTGACAAATGAGATTCGCAGTAACCCAGTGACTTGTCCACGGAACTCTTGGGTTCCGCGAAACTCTTGGGTTCCACGGAACTCTTGGGTTCCACGGAACTCTTGGGTTCCACGGAACTCTTGGGTTCCACGGAACTCTTGGGTACTACGGAACTCTTGGGTTCCACGGAACTCTTGGGTTCCACGGAACTCTTGGGTTCCACGGAACTCTTGGGTTCAACGGAACTCTTGGGTTCCACGGGACTCTTGAGTACCTTGGAGCTCACTTTAAAGAGATCCACGGGGCTAACCAGCGCCAACAATAAAAAAAAAATCTTCTTTTACAGATTGTATTTGCAAAAAGTGTCCTTAACAAATTTGAATCCAACCGTAATGTAACTTCAAAGATACTCAACAACTTAATAGTTTTTTTTTTAAATAAAAACCGACTTCAAAACTCTTACAGCACTAAAAAGTTTGAAATCATTTAAAAGAATACCATTAAATTAGAAGTACGTATAAATAAAGGTATTGTAGAAGTACAATTTGGAGTCAGTGCCCAAAATATATGTGCTGGTCATGAAACTGGGCACCTATTATTAATTATTATTATACTTATTCTTTTCAATTATTTTTAACTGTGTAGTGCTGTAGTGTTTTCAATACTGTTTTAATTTTTTACCAAAAAAAGTTATTTTTTTTATTTTTGGGATGGGGGAGCGGGAGAAAGAAATCAAGTCCCTTATAACCATAATTTACCCTACTTAATTCTTTGCTTTAAAACTCCAATTTCTATCTCCGAAAGTCTTCACCAGAACATCACCAAATTACTCTTGGACTACTTTCACGCTATATTATGAAACATATGCATATTACTAAAGGAAAGGCCTCGTTAGGCCTTATTTACTGCTGTCCATTGAAGTGTTCCGTTCTCCATCTCTGAAAGTAATCAAATCTTCACCAAATTAAAATGGGACCAATGGGACGTTATATCTATTCGAACAAAAGAAGAATTGTCGAAATCGGTTAAGATTTGACGGAGTTATGGAAGAACATAGCCAAAAAATATATATGCGTCGAATTGAGAACCTCCTCCTTTTTTGAAGTCGCTTAAGAAGACAGATAAAGATAAGATAAAGATAAAAAGTATTTATTACCTCATCAGAAAAAACCTTAAAACAAAGTAAGGCGACGGTATCGATTGTCATGTTCTATCTGTCTCAGGTCTACGACATTTTGGTGACACCAGGAGAGGAGCCGAAGCACTTCCTCAAAATCTTCAAAGGTACATTTTGGTACATCATTAACTGACTCGGTTATCATCATCATTAGTTCCTGTTATCTCTCATTAAAACAGGTCCACAGAACAAACTTCCGTAGGAGCCGATGTCGCGCCTTCAAATCAAGCTCATACATGTTTGTCTGGCGGTGGTAGCCTAGTGGGTAGAACATTGGACTCTGAAGCGAGAGACCCAGGTTCGGTCCCCAGTGCGGGCGTACCTATGACTTTGTTTTCTAAGTTATGTACATTTGTGAAGTTATAGTAGCAATACCACTCGCTAACTGTGAAGGAACACATCGTGAGGAAACCAAAGTGTCTGAGGTATTCACATACCTCAGCGCTTGAAATCGCTAATCCGCGGTGGGCACGCGTGGTGATTAAGCCCATACTCTCTCCCTGAGAGAAGGCCTATGCCCTACAGTGGGACGTATATAGGCTGCTTGTATATACATATTTGTCCCGACACTGGTGGCTTCCTGCTGGACTGAGCATCTCCAGGCGTTTTGGGACGTCCTCTCTTCCCCGTCCCAATGGCGCACCATAAAATTAACTTAAAATGACTTTATTGAATTGAAAACTTGCACGTACAGAGGCTCCGCTCGTTCTACACTATAATCTATTAGATGTGCTTGTTAATCAATATATAAAATTAAATTTGGATATTTATCATGACAGCCTTGGCACATTTAAGTCGAATTAATTCCTAAAATCTGAAAAATAAATTGTATAAAATTCCTTAATTGCATGCATAAAACTACTATCGCTTTGTTACAACAGTTTGAATGTAATTTAAACCTATGTACCTAAGTACCGTCCTAAATGTCGTAGTTTTCATAAAAGTAGTACAAATGCTAAAATATACCTTTAATTGGCATAATCGCTAGCCCTAAGTCACATTTATTATAAGCTTTATGTTTGCGTGCGTACCTAATAAATAAAAATAAATAAAATAACTTAACACCGGATAAACTTACTTGGTTTTTTTGTCGGAATAGTCCGATGAAATATAAAAAGTAGTCCGATACAAAATATTTTCCAATGATAGATACCTTAAAATCAGAGCCTTATAAGACTTTTCGTAGAAACCAATAGTTCATTGGTGGAAACTATTCACAAGGCTATAATTCATTTTTGATAAGTTTGTTTCCAATTCTAAGCACGATCAAACCTCGATTTGTGTCCTCTAAACGTACTGGTAAAGTTTTATTGCGATCCGGCGGCATGTCGTTTGTAAATAAAAACCAAACTACCTATGTCTGTATGGGAATCGTCTAGTGAGGCGCCTTCTTCATACCGTCATACTCCTAATGAGACAATACTTAATTTCCGCACTTAGCCTCATACTTACAAGCCACTGTACGTAATGAGACAATGTGAACGATGGTTTATTCTGTTTAACGATGTTATATATGTTGTGTTTTTTGCAGGCCGTGTCTTGACCAGGTTTTCCGACCAAAAGAAACCAAGCAGACTGTTCAAGGTAAGTAAAACCCGTCAAAACATAAATGTGAAAAAGAGGCCAAGTTGGAAAGAACACTTTGTGTCACCGATGAAATTCCTGCAAGGTTCCAAGTCGTATGTGCTGAAATGTAAAACTTTCTTCACTCATTGTTGTAATCTTTGTTACTCAACTTACAGCATGCTTTCTTCTTAAACTAGTGAAAAAATTTGTACATTTTTTCTGCAGACTCGGCATCGATTTATAGGAATGTATGTTTCGAATAAATAAAATTAATTGGAAGTGACTCTACAACAGGTCTCCGGCACTGAGCTTGGAGTTGACATGCGAGCCGACGAAGTGTCACCGAAGACCAAGAACATGAATTCGGACGACGTGTTCTTGCTGACAATCGATATGCCCGGTCGTTTTGAGAACTACCTTTGGTACGGCCAGGTACGTGGGATCAAACTTGCCTGATTATACCATAGCACGGGATATCCTAGTTTTCGACCGGCACAAGTCTCAGAACTTTTCTTTTTCTTTCAACTTGGATTGGCAATTTCAAGCGCGGAGATAATATGAACACCTCAGAACACTCAGATTTCCTCGCGATGTTTTCCTTCACAGTTAGCGAGTGGTATTGCTACAAAATCTTCACCAATGTATGCAACTCAGATAACAAAGTCATGCAAAGACCTCCCCAATGTGATATTAATTGCATGTCTAAAAACCTATTTAGAGGCTAAAAATTCCACAATTCAATTGATCGGAATGATCATTGTAAAAACCTAACTGCAAAGTGTACCCACTCGGGGCTGCAAGTGATGTAAATTACTTCAGCCAGATGTCGCTGCCTGTACGTAATACAGAGAATTTTGTAGAGGTTCAAAATTTCGCCGATGCCTGCACTTGCCCATTAGCTCAGTTGGGAGAGCACTGGCACGGTTAGCCAGAGGCCGCGGGATTAAGTCCTGGCATGGATGGAATTTTCAGCCTCTAAATAGTTTTTTTTTTATTTTCCTTAGCACGGATTAGTGCAACAAATAATATAATCTTGTAATTCTACCGACTTTACCCTGCAAACGTAAAGGACCTACTATATTAATTGTAAAATGGTGCTCACAGGGCTCCAGCGAAGCTGAGCAACAGTTCGGGCTGACGGTGGCGGGTGACAAGCCTACCATTGTGAAGCAGGGAGAGGAACCAGAAGGGTTCTGGGACACTTTGGGTAAGATTGTCCACCAGTGTTGCCAAATGAGGTGGTTTGTCGCCATTTAGGCTATCCCGGAAGGTGAATTTGCGACCAAAAATAGCAATCGGCGACCGGCCGCCAATTGCGCAATTTTGTTCCTGACTTTTGGGCTCCTTGGGAAATCTGAACAAATTTTTTTTTTTTTTGCGTAATCGTGTCTTTATTTATAGAATTATTGGGTTCTTTAGATTTTTCGTGGCTTTTTCAGAGTTCGATGGATATGGTGGCGATGGATCTATTAATTTGTTTTGATAAAGTATCTACACATATTTTAAATAAACTGAGAGAGTTTTAAAACAAATTGAACGAATCGAACGAAATTGATCTAGATTTTGAAATGGGCACCTAGTTTAACTTGTAATGTTCATTAAGTGGCAGTTACTGTGCTACATTGAATAAAAAAATTTTGATTGAATGAATTGCGACAGAATTTGCGAACAAATTCCTATTGCCACTATTAAAAAAAAGCTATTTTATTGAGGCGATTTTATTCTACATCGTTTAAAATTCAGGTGAGTTGGGCTACAAGAACTTCGTCCATTTTTGGGTGACTGTTTTTTTCAAATGTCGGTGAGTCGATGAGTGAACACTGTCGGTCTGGTAACACTGTTGGCCCCTGTTTGAATGCATTTCGGGGGCAAATAAACCAGGATTATTTACAGATTTATTTGCCTAACTGAATAAGAACACGGTTGTTCTACTACCGACAGAGAGTACTTAAAATAGATACATACAAAATATGGGGTATATTAGCGAAGGGCAAGATAAAACTACTTGAAACTAGCGTGCGTGCATGCAATGACCAGTAAATGTTGATGAAAGAAAGAAAGACATAATCAATTTTATTATACAAACAAGACACATAACAGAAATAAAATAAACAGTTATGTAACAACAGAAGATGAAGCGAAAATGGTATGTCAGGATCGTGGCTATTAGCAAACGCTGGTCTCTGCCTACCCCTCCGGTATACAGGCGTGAGTTTATATACGATAACAAAAGGTCCTTTCCTGCAGAGGGTTCGCCATCAGACATCCAGCCGCCGGAGCAGTGGCGCTCGCGACTTGGCAAGCGCACAGCCGAGCCGAGATTGTTCGACGCCAACCTTTTCTCCGACAACACCGTTAGCTTCGAAGAGATGACTGACTTCCAGCAGAGCGTGAGTTTATTTCATTTTTTAATTATATCACCAGCTGGCCCTTTCTAACGTTGTACCGGATCTATCTCTCTTCCCAGCTTTTGTCCCACATGGTGGTGTTGTCAAGTTTCCTTATTTTCTCACTCCAATTCGCCCTACTCGTGACCTCGTTTATCGAGGCTCCGCATTCTGCGAGAGCTTCTTTTACTATATCCATCCACCTAGTTTTCGGTCTTCCTCTGGTTCTCGGTCCAGGAATTGATAGACGTCACCAGAATTTGTAAATGTCTGCATTAGTTTTTCGTGCATTTTATTATCCTTGTTTCAATAGTTGTTCTGCTATTGAGGGTGGAGAAAAATCCAATGAATTAATAAATAATAAACATTTACATACAGGCACATACATTGCTTCTGGCCCCGCACTAGGATACCCTGTGGCGTGGGAACCAGAAACAACGACATCACAAACATGTACACATCCAAGACCTGGGGTTTTCTTTTGTCTCCTGCCGGGATTCGAACCCGGGACCTCTCGCATGGTATGCATATGCACTACCGCTGCGCCACGAGGTCGTCAAATTAAATTAAAGATCATAAGAATTGTTCTTGAATTATAAATGGTGTGAGTGTAACTAACCAGACTTGTTTTATTTTGTTTGTCCTCGTAACTAATGAGCTGTAATAACCAAAGTAGGTACACTCTTAAAACTCCATCCCACAGTACCGAATTCTATGGCACCTCCTTCACGGTTCGGGCAGTCCATTTATGGAACAACCCTTGTTTTGTCTTGTTTTAAGGCATTGGTGAAATCTCACTACCTCACTGTTTGTAAACTGTAAACTGTTGTTTAGTTATGTATTTATTTTGTACGTATTCATGTATGTTATGTACGTGTAAACTGCTGCTTATATGTATCTAATGATGTATTTATTTTTTAGGTATTCATGTAAGCATATTATTAGTACAATATGTAATTATAAATAATTATATCCTTGTCATCGTCATCATCAGCCATTTTACGTCCACTGCAGGACATAGGGCTCCCTCATGTTTTTTCCAACCATGAAGGGTTTTGCAATAATCGTCACGCTTGGCAGGCGGGTTAGCGAACGCAGTATGCGGTTGGAATCTCAAGAAGTCGCTGCTGCCCGTCTCCTGGTAATGTATTTCCTTAGTCGCCTTCTACGACATCCACGGAAAGAAATGCAGTGACGCTATTCTTAATCTGGCGCCACGCGGATTGTAATCTTTCGCTATACATATTTGTTATTTCACATATCATTATATTTCAGATTCTCTTATTTATGTACTACATCCATCTACCGACTTTATTCTTCCTGCAATCCACTCCATCCAGTTGTCTGGAAGAGATCGGTCTAAGCGATAAGACCGCCTATTGTATACCACTACATATCTATCATGTAATATCTTTCAACTGGTTGTGCAATAAAGTGTTCTCTATCTCTATCCATATCTACACTGTACACTGATCGTCATCATCCTCATCCTCAAATAGGTCGAAGACGGCTCTGAATGGAACGGCCTGTAATTTCATTTCAACTACTAATCTCCAATCCGTTTTCTGTCACCACAGGAGTTGCAAGAGGATGACGTGTACATCTTGGACATGGCCGAGGAGATCTACGTCTGGATCGGCAAGGAGGCCCCGGGGCGCATGCGCAAGTCGGCTAGAATCATCGCGGAGGTACAGAAACTCTCATCATCATCAGTCATTTGACGCCCACTGCAGGACGTAGGCCTCCCAATAAGCATGAGAGGTTTTGCCTTATTCGCCACGCTTGGCAGGCGGGTTGGCGCAGTATGCGGTTGGAATCTCAAAAAGACGCTGCTGCCCGTCTCCTGGTAGTTGATTTTCTTAGTCGCCTTCTACGACATCCACGGAAGGAAACGGAGTGACGCCATTCTTAATCCAGCGCCACACAAAAACTCTAAACATCCTAAATGGATTAAGCGGTGGTAGCCTAGTGGGTAGAACATTGGACTCGGAAGCGGGAGACCCAGGTTCGATTCCCAGTGCGGGCATGTACCTTTGACTTTTCTTTCTAAGTTATGTACATTTGTGAAGTTATAGTAGCAATACCACTCGCTAACTGTGAAGGAAAACATCGTGAGGAAACCTGGGTGTCTGAGCTATTCACATACCTCAGCGCTTGAAATCGCCAATCCGCGGTGGGCGCGCGTGGTGATTAAGCTCCGTTATAGCTAGGCAGTTGAAATTTGTTCTGTGAAATTTTCACAGATGATGTATTTCTGTTGCCGCTTTTGCAACAAATACTAAAAACAGAATAAAATAAATATTTAAGGGGGCTCCCGTACAACAAACCTAACTTTTTTGCCGTTTTTTGCTCGATAATTATAATGGCAACAGGTAGACGCTTGAAATATTCACAGAATATTTAGTTCTACTTTCGCTTCAAAAATAAATCATTAAATTAAAATAAAATAAATATTTAAGAGGGACTCCCATACAATAAACGTGATTTTTTGCCTTTTTTCTCGATCTTTATGTCTAATGTTGCATAGATATCGGTGCGAAACCCGTCGTGCGCAAGTCCGACTCGCACTTGGCCGGTTTTTTTACACATAAGACCGTTATGAGTAAATTTTCAAAGTAATTTCTTGCAACACGTAAATTTTTTTTCATTTCACAATACATTTCCTACAGCAAGAATGTCTTTACCGTTATCTTCTAATGGGAAATCCTCCAATGCAACCACGTTGGAATGATCGCTAAAGTGACCACAGCGACATCATTCCGATGTAAAAACCTAACTGCAAAGTGGGTTACTCGGGGCTGCAAGTGATGTAAATTGCTTCGGCCAGATGTCGCTGCCTGTACGTAATACAGAGAAATGTAGAGGTTCGAAATTTCGCCGATGCCCGCACTTCCCCATTAGCTCAGTTGGGAAACGCTGGCACGGTTAGCCAGGTTCAAGTCCCGGCATGGGTGGAATTTTTAGCCCCTAAACGGGTTTTTAAAATTGACCACAAGTCGACAACTTGTGTCCACAGAGCTACCTGCGACGCAGCGGGCGCCCCCACGGCCTGGCCATCATCATGAAACAGGGCCAGGAGACGCAACTCTTCAAGAGCGTCTTCGACGAATGGGACCCCGATATGTGGAAGGTGAGACGGCTTAGGGGTAGATCGTGTCGATGACATATATGTATTAGATCAAGACCAATGACTTTCTCTTCTAAGTTACGTACATTTGTGAAGTTATAGGACCAATAGCTAACGGTGAAGGAAAACATCGTGATGAAACCTGAGTGTCTGAGGTGTTCAGCGCTCAGCGCTTGAAATTGCCAACCCTCGGTGGGCACGCGTGGTGATTAAGCCCTCTCTCTTTGAGGGAAGGACTGTGCCCTGCAGTGTGACGAATATAGGCTACATAAAAATATAGTAGTACCTATCTAAAAAAATATTATCACTGAATGTATTAGATCAAGACTTCGGTCGTCTAGATTGTGTTAATTAGATGTAAATTCCTGTGTTTTCAAAAATGCCTACCTACTTTTCCCCCCAACTATTCGCAAGTTAAAAAGAATCACCAATATTAGGGGTGCGGTCAGAGAACCCACCCTTCGTAGGTAAACTTGCCATATAAATGGGCTGTACATAACCGAAATTTCTTTCCGTTTACAGAAACAATCTACCTACAACGCTGACAGAGAAGCAGCTTTAAGCCAGAACGAAATAGATACTTACTGATAAAACCCACTTAATATATACTCACCTCTTAAAATATACTACACAAGATTTATGTTTAAGATTATTTAAAGGCGAGGATCACACAGATGGGAGCTGGGACGGGAACGAATACAAATTACACAAATGGATTTATTATTACCTGATAAAAATGCATTTCATCCTTATCATCTAAATTAGTATGGACAGTAAGCAAAGTTTAAATAAGAATCAGTTACCAAACTTCCTACTAACGTCCGAAGCGCGCCTATACGATATACATAACTGCGAAACGCGAGATCTCGGTTGGCTTCGGTCACACCGCAGTCCGGTGTTCACAGCGCGCGACTGCAGACGGGCGACGCCTCGGATCGGCTAGCTAGACGAAAATGTCGTAATCACGTCGACTATATTGCTCGGTGTACGGTTGTCTAAACTCGACAGCATCAAGACCAGAGTGAACTTTTTTTAAATTTCCTGCTCAGTCGGGAAGTCAACCCACGTCAACCCTGTCGCGCCTATTCCAATTCCGATCGAGCGAGAGTAGGTAGTTGAATCTAGCGGACGGCCAACCCTCTACTGATGGTTCTAGTAGATTCGTGTTTGTGTCGAGATATTTTTGGAAAGTGCCTTTTTTAACAAAACAAACTAGCGTACTCGATAGCTGTTGTTAAGGCGCGTTCGTTTTGCTCTGTCTTTCAAAGCACCCAAAATTCATGGTGTAAGTATAAAATATGACCCGCTAGTTTTTTAAGTAGCTCGACGTAATATGGACGCTTAAAGTGGCGGAGACGCGACGTTCCCTTCAATTCGGTTTACTAATGTATTGCCAAAAATCGTTTCCCAAAGTATTACTTCCCAAACTATTTTCCGCAAATTATCACTTGGCAAAAAAACATTTCTCAAAACAACTTAAAGCAAATAAACAGTTAGCAAAAGTTATTAAGGCAAGTTATTGTTTACCAAATAAATACTTGGTCAAAATATTTCTTACTTAACCTACTTTCGGTTTTTGTCGCAGTTCGTTTTTGTGGGGTCGCAGTTCTAATCTAACTTAACCCACTTTTCTGGTAACAGAGTTGGTGTCTGTGGGGGGTCACAGTTCTAACCTAACCTAACCCACTTTTCTGGTAACAGTTCGTGTCTGTGGGGGTCGCAGTTCTAACCTAACCTAACCCACTTTTCTGGTAACAGTTGGTGTCTGTGGGGGGTCACAGTTCTAACCTAACACACTTTTTTGTCTTAATAAAACTTGACGCAGTAAAATTATGCGAAATGATAATTTGACCAAATGAATAAAATGCGAAATGAAAACTTGCTAAAGTTTCATTTGGGAAATGAAACTGATGCCATAAGTTTATTGGGAAGTAAAATTTGGCGAAAAATACTTTGGCTAAACGGCGGTATCCCCTTCAATTCACTTTCATACAAAGTGTACTGAAGCCATCGGACACTTGACTGCCACGTTGGTCTAGCGTTAGCTTGACTATCAAAACTGAGGTTGTGAGTTCGATTCTCAATGGACACCACCGTACTTGATTTGTACAAATGGTCTCAGTCTGGGGGATTTCCCATCTTTGTTATGTCCTTACCTGGTTACCATAGCAGGAAATCCCAGTTTGGGACCAGGACGAGTGACTGTGATGTGTGGAAGTTGTTACAGCCTACACAGATAAGACGTGTACTCTATACAACGCCCGTTCTCGCCCCACGTCCCATCTGAGTATCCCGAGCCTAACGTGCGTTGCACATAGGAAGGACGTGGGACGAGGGCGCGAAAACGACGCGGCGTCCTTTCAATTCGCTTACATACAAAATGTACTGAAGAGATGGGACATAGCGAACTCTACACTTGAACGGGTCGTGTCTTTATTGCGCCCTCATCCCACGCTACATTGGTGGGATTCGACGAACATTCGGGCGGGGCAAATGTAGCCAAGTAAGCTTAAATTCCAAAAACCAATTCCATTCGCCTCACGAAGTTTTACATAGCTTAGTAACCAGAGAGAAGTCTTCCGCTAATGTAGCCGCGGCATTAGAAGTAAGTTTTTATGTTTTTATTTTAAGAATTTATAAAACCAGGTGCTGACTAAACGAGTCGTACAAAAAATATGTTTTTAGACTACTTATTTTTACACACTATTTCCATTTTCGAACAAAGGAAACTATTTCTATTTTCTATAATTTTTTAGCAATGTCTAGTCAGGTGCCACCTATACGTGGCGTCGAGTACAAAAACTTCTAAAAAATAAACTGTCCGTTTTTCAATATTTCTACTTAAATATTTTAGCTATTTCTAAAACCCAGCCTCTTACTAATCGTGTCGCACAACATATGTGTTTAGACTTGTTTATACTTACAATAAATAAACTAAGCTTTTCTGTATTTTATTGAAGCGTTTTATTCATTTCCCCAATTCCAAACATTAGTGACTTAGCTGGCCAATTTCTGAGTAGAGAATTTCGCTAAGTACAGTACAATCGACAGTACAAGGACAATTTTAAAAACCTATTTAGAGGCTAAAAATTCCACCCATGCCGGGACTTGAAGCCGCGACCTCTGGCTCGCGGGTTAGAGCAATAAAAAGAATATAAAGGTATTCCTGTTATAAGCCGGTTTTAAATCTGCCAAGTGTTTAAATGGGATCGACTTTTTACAAGGCGAGGTAAGCGGAGACCATTGTTGCCGCTTGCCCAGATTCCTTCGCTCAACCAACATTAAAAAGGGCCAGTTTCTGAATTGAGAATGTCGGTAAGTAAATAGTTAGTTAACTGTAGTGCTGTCTCTTCGAATTTCGAATTATATTCTTCTAGATAAGTTAATTTGATAGATAGATCACTTATTAAATTGCCACAAAACACAAAGATAAAAAAATGATAGGCATAGTATGCTAACAAAATTCAATCTGGTCCCGCTCGCTTACGTCACAGCTACGTATCGAGACCAAAGGTTTGCTGGAAGAGAATGCTTCTTGCATTAAGCACGCCCTTGTACACTTACAATGTAATTAGTGCAATAAAGAATTAAAATAATAAATAAGAATTCTATTCTATCCCATCAAGCCGTCAATGCTGATCGTGCCAAAGCGAAAGCTTCCACATAACACAACCAGAGTTGTCCCTGGTCCCAAACTAGGACATCCCGTGCGATGGTAACTAGGCAAGGACATCATAAACATGGAAATACATCCAGACTGATGCCATTTACGGCCGCCTCCAGGGGGAATAGAACCCGCGACCTTTGGTATGGTGTCTACAGTGTTAACTGCTAGTCCAACGAGGCAGTCGCAACCAAATAGACAAACAATGCACGCGAAAATCATCACTATGGACAAAACGTTACTATTTCAGAAACTACGGATATTTCATTTCATTACCCTCCGTCTGGCGCAGTCGGATAAAAATATAAATGTAATACAAAGTGCAAATGAGTCCAAGAAGTCGTCGCACACAGCAGAAAACAGGATCTAATCTAGCGGTACATACTAATTATATACCTACCCACAAAAGGTGGTCTTAATACGGAACTACCTAGTGATGTGTCGAGTTCTTATCGATAAAGATAAATAACACTGTTGAACTTTTTTATTATTATTATTATTTATTATCATAGCATACACTGTCATTACAGGCGAACCCAAATCGATCAGCATTAGTGTCTAATGTTACGAACACTTTATTTGGCACAAAAACAATTACATTTTGTACTTACATGCTACAGGTTGAAAGCATACAATAGGCAACGAATCTTGCGAGGTACCTAGATATGTCGACGTGTTATACATCACGAAGTTAATGTCAACAGTGTTTCAATTGTCAAAAATTACATTTAAAAAAAATTCAATCAATTAGACTTATAAAAATGCAACATTAAAATCGGAATTAATTAACATAGTCAATTATACGATAAAATCAAAATAATGTAATAAATTTTAACTAGTCAACACTGTTACTCATACAGAAATCAAGATAATTTAAAATGAAATAAATTAAATAAATTTAAATAAATAATAAACTTCATTAAAATTAATATAAATAATCCAATAAAATTAACATAAATTAATATTTCACATTGTAGATTATTCCAAATAACATTTCATAAATGTTAAATTTAAAAAAAAATCTATCAACTTGCCATTACGTATACCTGTAGTTTTATCGCAGCTAGGGCCCCTGTTTCTCGAGTCATACAGTCGACAGCTATACATTTTGATGAATTTAAATTGAATACATAGTCTGTTACGTAGGCAAAAACAAGACGCGCAAAAATAATGTCTACAACGCCATCTGTTATCCATGGGTGAAACTAGGGATAGGCCGGTTTTGCAGCACGGATATGAAAAATTGTGGGTTAGGCCACTTTTGCGCTGACAGCCTCAAATTATCTAAAGCAGCCTAAATCGAAATATTCGGCCCAGGCTCTCGAGATTACATATTTTCTCGAAAAGGTTTTTTTTATAGTATAGGTATTTAGGTAATAATAAATTCCACACAACACAATCTTACCGGTCCCAAGCCTGGATGAGAAAGAAGGAGAGTTCGTCGTAGGGCTAACACCCGACATGGTAAAAAAAGATATGGTTACGAAGTCCTACACAAATACAGAATCCGGGTTGCCTATAACAAAACGAGCTCAGCAAAGCTTAACGATTTAGCCTACAAATTGGTACATGGAGTACGCCGCAACAGAAAAGAAGAAAGAGGTAGCCCCAGAAAATGTTGGATTTATTGTATTGAAGAAGACCTCAGTGAGATGGGCAAATACACGAACTGGAAGAGAAAGTAGGGAGCTTGAGACACGTGGAAGAAGATTATGGAGGAGGCCAAGACCCACAGAGAGTTGTTGCACCATAGGAAGTAAGAAGGAAGTCTCTTTCTCCTTCGGCAAATTCTCCAATGTGAGGTTGTCTGGAAGAAATTGCTATAAGTAGTAAGGCCGCCAATTGTATCTTTCCTTTCGTCATTGCTCTTTCTGTAACATTTTTTTCCGGTATACAACAAAGAATATTCTTATCTTATCTATCTTAAGAAGTAAGTACACAACACAATCACTTTTCCTGGTCCCAAGCTAGGAAATACACTGAGGCCATTTGTACAACTCAAGTACGACAGCCTCCATTGGGGTTCGAACCCCCAACTTCTGTTTTAGTAGTCAAATGTACTCGTAATAATATAGCCTACTTGTAACGTATTCCAGTGTTATTATTATTATTGTGTTGGTAAATCTTAAAATTCCATGGGTCCATATAGACTTTTGAGGCACGCGTAGGGCGGAAGCCAAAATCAACAACCTTTTATACCATTTACTCTAAATTTTGCCAACCCGCCTGCCAAGCGTGGCAGTCAGGAAAACTATGAGGAATGCCTATGCCCTGCAGTGGGGGTCAAATGGCTGATGATGATGATGATGATGATGATGATGACTCTAAATGTGACGGGTGCATCTGCCGGATCTTGTCTCTGGATAAATATTAGGAGTCTTGTAACGGTTACGTTTAAAACTATGCCTACAATAATAAAAATATATCTAAAATAGAGAATAATAAAAGTTCACTTATTAAACAAAAAAAATATACACATAATAATAAAATTTATCTAAAAGAAGGAACACTAAAAAACTAAATTTACAAACTAAACCTGATCACTAAACTTATTATTAACTAATAAACAAAAACAACTAATAGCAAAAATAACCGAACCTGAACTTACGTACAAACAAACTGTACAAACAGATTCGTAATCCTAATTAGCTGATTGCCTCGGAACTACTCGGAGAAGTTCGGCCACGGCACGAATACTCCGCCGCAGAGCCATCGCCCACCGCTCGGCCATTTCGGACCGGTCATCTAACCTGACAATACGACGCCACTATTTTACTAGCGAGACATAAACGTACTCGAATTCGGATTTTATTTTCCACCAAATTGTAACTACAAATCAATCTACAATATCTAGTGTTATTATAAGTGTGATTTCCCCATAAGTGGGTTCCTACTACCACCTTCCTTGCTGTATCGCTCTGCTTGGCTGTGACCTGCTGTCCGGTGCCACATACGGCAACACGCTCGCGTTTTCCTAACGCCTCGCCGTGTACTACCCGCAACTCTCCGCAAGCTAAGTGTGCTCTCATTCCGGACTAACTAGTTCAAAGTGAACTCTAATTTATTATAAGAACTCGAATTTATTATTTATATAATAATGTAAATAGTTTATTTCTACCTACTTTTGTTTTTCTGGAACATTCCCTGGCTAGCTAAATTACTACCAATAGTTCGTACCTAAAACGCGACAGTCTACCCAGAGATAATCCCGTCAGATACAAGAACAAAATACGATGAGGAAACAAAAAATCCAGGCTATGGATTTATAATCCATGTTAAATGGATTGGTTTACCGGTTTATGGTTTGAGACAACGGACGTGTGCCAAGGGAAATGTCTCAATTTCTTATCATCGTTGTTATTAAAACGTTAAAGATACGAATAAAGATTATTTATTTTTCAAACATGCGCTAGTCCAAGGCACGGTTCTTGAGACGACGACCTTTTAAATAAAATAATAAAACATTTATTTCGGATGAAACAGAGATCCAACTAAAGGTAAAAACTATGTTAGTAGGAACAAAAACCTATTTAGAGGCTGAAAATTCCACCCATGCCGGGACTTGAACCCGGCATTGGTGGCATGAATGTTAGTAGGCTTAAAAAATCCTTGATTTAAAAAGTGCTATTTGACTTATTTACATTTTACTTATTTAAAAAAAAAACCCTAATAACCCTAGACCCCAGTCGTGTCTAAATGTTAGTTAGAAATGCCATATTTGCATGTAAGTAGTTGCAGTGTTTACGTATGTACATGTTTGTCGATAAACAGTAGGCCAACACTAGAGGTCAAGTCAAAACGTTATCTGAGTATTCCGCAGATCATTAGTCCAACGAAGAGTCACTAAAAGACTACACGCTGTCTTGCTATGGAGAAATAAGTGGATTCTTAAATTGTTTTGTGTGACCTCTGTTGTTGTACCAGTGGTCGTTTGGCTCAAATATAGTTTGTTTTGTGCGGTTTTTGCCTGCCAATTTCAGTGGGTAGGTAAGTTTAAAAATATTCCGTGTTGTTTATAAAAACGGGATTTCTTAAAGCACTCTTCAAATCCCAGCAGAGCACAGATGTAAAACACTGGCCAAGTTCTCTTCTACGCTCAAAAAAATACACTGAATAAATTCAAATATTTTAATTCATCATCATCATCATTCAGCCACAAGAAGTCCACTGCTGCACATGGCCTCCTCCATGAATTTCCAAAAAGACCGGTTGGAAGCGTCTTGCATCCAACGTCTTCCTGCCATTTGGATGAGGTCATCTGTCCATCTTGTGGCTGGTCGTCCTACGCTGCGCTTGCCGATATTTTAATTATCATAAATAAAACAAAATTTTTGCTTATGTAAGAAATACCGGCCAAATTCCTCAGCCCTGTATAACCCGGTCACCCTGTATATTTTTAATGACTTCCAATGTTTCCCTCATTTTCGAAATTTCAAAGCTCTAGTTAAATTAGAAGTACCCTATACTTTTGATGAGCCTTCAGCGAGTGCCGAAAATTGCAATTTTTAGGCCCACGTACGCATTACAGGTAGGTAAGCATTAGAAGTAAGCACTACAAAGGGGCCGGGGGGGCTTAGCTTTACTTCATTTTGATGACATGGGGGGTGGGGAAGTGGGGGTGGTCTGGATGACGATTACGTCAGCAGTAGGTATTTAATTGCTTCCTTTTTAGGGTTCCGTAGTCCAACAAGGAACCGTTAGTTTCGCCATGTCCGTCTGTCTCTCTGTCCGTCTGTCCGTCCGCGACCTAGCGCAAGGACCAGTGGTACTAGAAAGCTGTAATTTCGTGTGTGTATACATATTTATCACGCCGACAAAGTTAAACATTAAAATGTTGGGCTTTTTCTTTACTGTACCTCCCCTAACATGCAAAGTGGGGATGTTTTTTTTTTCTCGTCTACCCCATTATGTGGGGTATCGTTGGATTGGTCGTTGAAAAATATTGTGGATGTAGAAAGACGATTTTTCGATGTAGGGTTCCGTTTGTGAAATATTAAGCTTTACAACGAAAATTTTTGTCCGAGTAGGGTGTTCCCCGCCTCTCCTGGCTTAACGGTTAATTGTAGAAACGTGAAAAAATTCAGGGTAGTAGCACATATAATGAACTTGAAAGAAAAAGTATCACGGCTAAGTAGGCTTTACTAGTTAACGAGTAATAGGCAACCAACTTATAAAAGTAAAATTTCGTACAAAATCCATTGAAAATGACTTCGATGAAGTTGTCAGTTCTGTAAAGCAGAAAAAAAAACTTCTCCATTTCGCGTAACCCGACACGCATTTGGCCGGTTTTTTTAGACAAAATTTAGTCGATTTTGCCTTGAACACATATGGCAACCCTACTTCTCTGTGCTTGAAAACGAAACGCATTTTCAGGGATTCCCAAAAATAATGGATGCGTTTAAGGTACTCGGTAGATAGATAGATAGATAATTATGATAAAACATGTATACAAATAAAAAAGGAGAACGGATTAACAACAACATGCGTATAAAAACAACATGCGTCAAAATAAAAAAAATCAAATTAAAACAAATCAATATTAACAAACATTTGCATAAGAGCAGCCATTGGTTTTCAGTATTGAGTCCCAAAAGTGGACTCGACTCAGCATGTGTTGCGGGAGTGTCGAGACCACGTTGCGGTTAGCTGGATTCGCGGAGATTAAAAAGACAAGAAACATAATGAATATGTGCAACGTTTGTGTGATGTGTACGGGTGATACAAAATACAAAAAGTAATAAGGTGAGTAGGTGGTATGCAATGTAAGAGATCAGAGGAAAATAAAAAAAGAAAGAAATATATATAAACTGTAAGTACTTGAGAAAAATAGAGAAATAAAAAGATATAAATATAGATAAATTATTTCACAAAATCGGATCGGAACCCCTTTTTGAATTTCCAACATGTAATTCGGTAAGAACTGAGCAGGTGAATTATCGCTCGCTATTCACTTGTCTATATGCGGTGGCAGCCTAGTGGATAGAACATTGGACTTGGAAGCGAGAGACCGAGGCCCGATTCCCAGTGCGGGAATGTACCTATGACTTTGAATCCTAAGTTGTGTACATTTGTGAAGTTATAGTAGCAATACCAATCGCCAACGGTGAAGAAAAACATCGTGAGGAAACTGAATGCCTGAGCTATTCACGTACCTCAGCACTTGAAATCGCCAATCCGCGGTGGGCACGCGTAGTGATTAAGGCCATACTCTCTCTCTCTCACTGAGAAAAGGTCTGTGCCCTACAGTGGGACTTATATAGGCTGCTTATGATTCACTTGTCCACTTCCACCAATGTATTTTTCGTTTCGGTACGATTGACGATTTGATAAGAAGAAGAAGAAGAAGAAGAAAGACATTTATTATACCAACAAGATACATCACAGAAATAAAATAAGCACATAAGTAACATAATATGCACAACAACAGAAAGAAAACTAAATACACAACAGACAAAACGAATAAATAAAACAGGACCATAGATGTAGCCTGTGCTGTATCTACATTGCCACAAAAGGCAGCTGACTCAGCGTTGTGCTGAGGAAGTGATCCCTCAGCGCTGATTTTCAGTCAGTGCCTACGGTAACCCATATTGTTGTACTACGGAGTGCGTGCCGTGGTGCAGTTAAAGAATTAAGTCAAATTCAATTGTACGTATGTTATACAATAAAGTAAAAAAATAAATAAAATATCGTCATAAAAAGAAAAATGCATGTACCAAAGTTTACGTGTGATGCCGGATTAAGAATAGCGTCACTCCATTTCATTCCGTGGATGTCGACTAAGGCGACTAAGGAAAGAAAGTACCAGGAGACGTGCAGCAGCGTCTTCCTGAGATTCCAACTACATACTGCGTTCGCCGACCCGCCTGCCAAGCGTGGCGATTATGGCAAAACCCCTCATGGTTAGGGAGAACCATGAGGGAGGCCTGTGTCCTGTAGTGGGCGTAAAAATGGCTGATGATGATGATGATGAACGTTTACGTAAGCATGGGGTAAGAACTTTGGTTACGTTTGCTGACGAGGGGGAGGGGGCATTAAATAATTGAAATAAATCTGCTTACGTAATAGTTGAACGGCCTACATGCGTGCACTCTGGAGCCACGTACCTTTTCGATAACTTTAACCTCTCTACAAATTTTCAGTCCTGTGACATAACTAGCTTCGACGATAGAAGGGGGTTGAAAAGGGCGTGAATGGGTTCGTGAATAATACTGCAGTTCACGGGCCGGCCGAGAACTGGGCCTGCGCACTCGGTGCGCCCTGATTATTTATGAGATATGACGGAATGTAGGACATTGTTGCAACAAATACCTACTTCGATAAAACGATAAAGGGTCAAAAGGAGGATCTGTCGACACAGGTCGACCCTATAAACAATATCTGTAAGAGTAAAGATTACTCTGGCAATATATTTTTTATTGCATCTGTGTAGGTTACGTTTCCATCCCAAAAATTTAATTAAAAAACCGGCCAAGTGCGAGTCGGACTCGCGCACAAAGGGTTCCGTACCACTATCTGTAAGTATAACATTAGACACAAAGATCGAGAAAAAACCGCAAAAAATCGCGTTTGTTGTGTGGGAGCCCCCTTGAATATTTATTTTATTTTAATTAGGTAGGTACTTATTTTTTAAGCGAATATAGAACTAAATATTCTGTGAATATTTCAAGCGTCTACCTGCTGCTGCTATTAATATCGAGCAAATAACGGCAAAAAATTATATTTGTTGTATCGGAGCCCCCCTTAGATATTGAAATACATCATCTGTGAAAATTTCAACTGCCTAGCTATCACGGTTCATGAGATGCCAGCCTGGCATCCTGGTGACAGACAGACAGACAGTGAAGTCTTAGTAATAGGGATTTGGCACCCTTTGGATACGGAACCCTAATAAAAACAAAGTAAAATTTTACAGCAAGTATAGAAACAAAAACAACAACAAATATAAGCAAATCAAATCGGGTAGAGATGCGGGAAATAACGATTCTTAATGTTAACGATCTTTTTGTTGCACTAACCCGTGCTGAGGACAATTTTAAAAACCTATGTAGAGGCTAAAAATTCGACCCATGCCGGGACTAGAACCCGCGCCCTCTGGCTAACCGTGCCAGCGCTCTCTCAGCTGAGCTAATGGGCAAGTGCAGCCATCGGTGAAATTTCGAGCCTCTTTACAATCTTCGCTGTATTACGTACAGGCAGCGACATCTGGCCGAAACAATTTACATCACTTGCAGCCTCGAGCAACCCACTTTGCAGTTAGGTTTTTACATCGGAATGATATGAAGAAGAAGAAAGACATTTATTATAACAACAAGATACATCACAAAAACAAAATAAGCAGATAAGCTGTACCTACATGATTATATTCTTTTTCACCTCACTAGCTCGTAAAAGCTCTGTTTATCATTCGATATCTGCGTGGAAAATCGCACTTTATCCGCTAGCGTGGAAAGTGTTTTTAAAATTCGAATATTTTTATTCAATAAAGGTTTCGTACAACAAATTACATATATATAGAACCTCATTGGTTTCGTAATAGTTTATATTCTCTGCAGCCAGTCCATTGATGATTGAAATGCAAATACTTATTTCATGTCATGCGCCAGCCTCATTTAAAGAATCGCACTGGCCGGCAAGAAAATTTGATTTAAAAAAAAAATTAACTTTCTATATTACCAATTGTAGTAATTTTACTTTTAATTTTTGAAATAAATAAACAGTAATTTAATATTTATTAAAACTGTTTTTCTTGCACCTAACATTTTCCTCGCTTTAGTGAGGTGAAAAGTTGTGTGTTGCGCTCGGCAGCAAAGTTATTTAGCGTCTCGTACCTTTGAAACCCTCGCTACGCTCAGGATTCTATATTTGAACTACTCGCTTCGCTCGTGGCTCAATCCTAGAATCCTTCGCTTGCTCAGGTTTCAATACAAGGTACTCGCGCCAAAAATTAACTTTGCAGCCTTGCATAACAAATAACTATTAATTCAAGGTCAACTCATAAGGGTTCAAGACCCGGCATGCATGGAATTTTTAGCCTCTAAATAGGTTTTTAAGGTTAAATAAAACAAAACAGATCGTTTTAGCGTCGAGTGCAGTCTTAAATAGTGGCCTGTAATCTAAACACGAAACTTTCTAGATGAAACGGGATAAAACGCTATTATCTAGGTCTTCAACGTTACCAAAAGATCCACTAAATAAGAAAATTAGTAAGTTTTCCAACCCAACCCGTTTTACGTACTAGTGTCAATGTCCAATGGCCTCAGTCTGAGTGTATTTCCATGTTTATGATGTTCTTGCCTGGTTACCATACCGCCCAGGAGATCCAACTTTGGGACCCAGGACCAGTGATTATGTTGTGTGGAAGTTTATTTATTAACTTAATGTCACGAGTCACTAAGAACATTTATGCAGGGTGGTAATTTGAGATGGGCCTTCAACTGCTGAAATTTTGGATATTCCCGGAATTATTCCGCTTTTATTCCCAAAGTGTGGTTTTCCCCGGGGAGAAACCCATCATCATTTGCGGGGTAATAAGTTGTAATGTCTTATCTTAACACAATTTCCAGCTGACACCACGATGCTGCCGCGACCACTCGCGCTGGTTTTTCACCTGCTGCTGCTGCTGCCAGCGCTACGAGGGCAGCAAGGCATACAGCGGCGCGTGGGCAGCATGCAGGAGGTATTTGCCTGGACGCAGATCACGTACGATATCAATGGGCAACAAGGTGA
This sequence comes from Yponomeuta malinellus, assembly GCA_947308005.1. Taxonomy (NCBI): domain Eukaryota; kingdom Metazoa; phylum Arthropoda; class Insecta; order Lepidoptera; family Yponomeutidae; genus Yponomeuta; species Yponomeuta malinellus. The sequence continues at coordinate 5,895,872 of OX371023.1, forward strand.
GAGTTGAGTTAAAGGCGTCACACACGGCGAAGATAATATCCTAAAACACAATATCGCTCGCCATACAATGGGGCACTTGCGTCTAAGTAAGATTTGTGTGAATCTCGTGTAAAAATATATATATATATATATATATATATATATTCTTTTCAGGGTTTTCGGGTCACAAAATGTGCGAAAAATATTTATTTATTTATTTATTTTTATTTACATAAATATTGCAACATGACAGTAATTAGGTACACCAAAGCGTTACAATATTTTAACTGAGCACTACCTATCAAACATCTTCTAGCATTCTCTTACATACCTTCATCACACTTCCAATCCCATCAACAAACACAATATGGTTTTGTTCTGTGATAAAAAAACATTATTCCACGGGATTACTCAATTATTGATAAACGCTTTTACATAAGATATAAGCGTTACGTTAGGGAGTGACGTCATAGTCTAAGGTCGATTTGTATGGCGCGTTTTAGTACCACGTGACTATATTGACTTTTCGACTGGTTATATTAAGTATTAGTCGCAGAGAAAAAAAAATACCACGTTTATTTATCTTTTAACGTGTCCTCTCCTATTCTATTAAACCATTTTTAGTGCAAGTTTTCCATTCAATGGACCATCACCCACGACGAAGATAAATATATTTTCATATTTTCGTTACTGTCCATTGAATTGTATGGCGAGCGATATTGTATCTTAAGATAAAATATTATCGCATCTTCACCGTTTGTGACGCCCTTTAGTTTAGCGTAGGACTGGGCAATAAGGTTAGTTTATATAATACCGTTATGATGAACACCGTAGGTTAAGGCAGTAATGGTTTTTGTCGATATCGTTACTCTAAACTAAATGTTAACGAAGATAAGATAAGATAAGATAATCATTTATTAAATTGCCACAACACACAAAGATACAATTGACAGGCAAAACATGCTTACAGTCTATGCAAATAACAATAAAACAACACCTAAAATAAATCCAAATAAGGAGGGGATTTGCCCTGTAAGGAAGTGGGTACATGCACACCTGTAATTTGGCTGTGTTATTAGCTGCGTATTATGTGCTGAAGCAGCTAATGTATAACATTAGAGGCTAACGAAACTATCTAATGGTCAGAGCATTTAGTTAATGGGTCAGAGTGGAGTTTTTCCACTTCGACCATTAATGTAGTCCATTATTGTAGACCTCGACCTGGGTTATAAATTTCTAGGCTGTGGGTGACCAAAGTAGTTTTCACTGTTATCGACATTTCATCATTCGGCTACAAGAACTCCACTGCTGGACATAGGCCACCTCTATGGATTTCCAAAAAGACCGGTTGGAAGCGGCTTGCATCCAGCGTCTTCCTGCCACTTGGATGAGGTCATCTGTCGATCTTGTTGATATTTATGACGTTTTATTTATGCAAAACGTACCTACCTATTCTTTATATAAATAGACATTATTTTTAGCACCGTATAAGAAACCTGTCATTGACGTATGTTTATATTCCATCGCCGCTTCAAATCCGCTCGCACAGAAACGTGTCAAGTCTTTGTACCCTTTTTTTGTGGTTTCATGGCAACCAATAATTCTGCCAATGTCAGGGTTGCATAAAGTAACAGCTCAGGGAAAGGTCAGTTATTTAAGTTTCACTCTGTTGAGCTATTGACCTGTAAACAAACACAGACAAATATAAATACAAATATCTGGTTAGTAACACATCACAATATGATATTGTTATTGGAAAAGAAATTAGAGATATATGTGTAAGGGGAACGAACTAAGGTTAATGACGACTTAAAATTTATGGGTTTGGGGATATCTGGAGGAAGGAGGTCGTACAGAGAAGTTAGTTTAGGGCAGTTGAAAAACAAATGATCAACGGTGCCTCTTCGAGTCCCTTATAAATGATTAAAAGCGTCTCTCTTCAGTTTGACATTGGAAATGTCAAAGTGAAAAGCCATTGACATGTCAATGCTCAAAGGCACAGATTAAAAAGAAAAAAAGACAAGTCTTCTCAAAGCATTCATACGCAACGCACTATATGGACTTCCGGACGTCGTTTAGTAATCAGATTGATGGCATCTTTGTCTCAGAATCGAGGCTCAAACCTTCTCTTCCTTCCACAATTTACCCTCTCCATGGCTTCAGGCTGTTTTGAAACGACAGGACCGGAACCTCCGGTGGGGGTGTGTGCCTCTACCTGTGCAGCAATATTCCTTGCAGGATCATCAGTCAAAGTGTTTGTCCGACCCTTTACAAAGCCTCCTTTGAATATATGTTTCTTGAAATCTCCTTACATCACTCTAAAATTCTCCTAGGTGTAGCCTACAGTCCCACTTGCAATGTAAATTTCTTGCCTATATTTGAATCACTCTTAGCAGATTTTAGTACGACCAAATTATTATAATGGGTGATTTCAAAACTAATCTATTATCTAGCGATTCACGTAGTAACTGTCTAAAAATCTGCACTCTCTTCTCTTTATCTCCACATTCTTCCCATAGCTCCTCTACTCTGCTTGACTGGATCATTGTTTCAAAGCCCAACTCTGTTTATTCACATGGGCAAATGACTGCACCTTTCTCTTACCATGACCTGCTTTATCTCTCTTTTAAATGTCGAATGCCGAAATCTCTCTTTTAAATGTCGTCCACCGAAACGACGTAGCAAGGTTATCTTCTTAAGCAGGATCTCCGTAAACTCATTCTCAATCATTCTCAACGCCGCGACTGTTGACGAAAAGGTTGAGCAATTTGTATGTTATCTCACAGATATTTACGACATGCATGCTCCCTATCGGCAAATTTGGGTGAAACATTACCGCAGATTAGGCAGTTGATGGCGAAGCGTGATCGAGCCAATCAGAAGCTCAAGAAGTCTCGGACTGCTGAAAAGGTGGCTGTTTATAAAACAATGCGCAACCGCTGCAATAGACTGTGCAGAGATGCGAAGCGAAACCATATTCGTTCCTCCATAGGTCAACTCTCTCTCTTATTAGATCTCTTGGTGTCGGCAAATCTTCTGGACCACTACATGATGCACTTGACATTGACAACTTAAACACACACTTTTCCACACCTCCACTGTTACTCGACATTTTGACCAAGACTTGTGCACTCGCTAAACTGGCACTAAGGGAACCTCCTACTTGCGACTCTTTTGTTTTTCGTGCGATCACAAAGGGTAGTGTTAAAAAAAGACTACTCTCTATAACTACTAAAGCAGTGGGCAGTGACGGTCTTAGCCGGGACATGTTACTGCCAATATTGGTAGATACAAACAGCTAGTAGTATTATAAATGTGAAAGTTTGTTTGGATGTTTGTTACTCAATCACGCAATAACGGCTGAACGGATTTAGATGAAATTTGGTATGAAGATAGTTTGAGTCCCGCCCGGGGAAGGACATAGGATAGTTAGTCCTGGGATAGTCCTGAAAATTACTCATTTCATGCGGACGTAGTCGCGGGCAAAAGCTAGTATTTAATAACGTCAATTCTCCAATTCTGACATTTTAACGCCACCGCAACGCGCCGTCATCCTACCTATGCTGGACAGTGGACCAGAGTAAGAGGCTGACGTTCTCATAATAACCTCGATTGCCTCGTTGGTGTACCGTCGTGGGTTCGAATCCCACTGGGGCCGCCGTACATTTGTACAAATGGCCCTTCATGATCATAAGCCATTTGACGCCCACTGCAGGACATAGGCCTCCCTCATGGCCTTAGTCTGGGTACTTCCATGATTTCCTTGCCCGGTTACTATAGCACAGAGAATCCTAGTCTGGGACCAGAGTGATTGTGTTGAGTGGAAGCTACTTATTTTATTTCTGTATTTTAATCTGATGAAGCTTACATGTTGAGGGCTGTCAGAAATCCGAATCGTGGCAAGTGCCAAACCCTGGTCTAACTGCCTACCCCTCCGGGATATAGCTAGTGGTTAGGTAATGTAACATACGACTATGTATTTAAACTGACTCTATGGAGTGGTTTAAGTAATCGTGATTTTGTGAATACACGTTAGAACATAGCAGCGGCACAGTACACATCATACACATAGCAGCGGCACAGTACACGCTCGCGGTCGCTATTGCATCCTTTGCCAGACAAAATTCACAGAATAGGTACTACTATATCTATATACAAATTCAAGGTAACTCACGACTCACGAGCGGCGTAGGATCTTGCTCAGCAAGTTCATAAAGTCCCCGTTGGTGTTTGCAAGTAATTAAATGACCACATAGTTTGTTAATAACTTTGAGCATCGTTTGTGGTCACCGCGAGGACCGGTTGTCCTATGTCCACATTAGCACACAACACCAGAGGCCTTCATTTAGTCACAGTGCAACTTAGTTACAATACAATGGCAGTTATAGGGTTCCGTAGTCCACAAGGAACCCTTATAGTTGCGCCATGTCTGTCTGTCTGTCCGCGGCTTAGCACAGAGACGACAAGTACTAGAAAGCTGAAATTTGGCACACGGACAAAACGGTAGGATAAAATGTTAAAAAAAAATTACGGTGGATAGCTCTTCCACACTTAAATAGGGATTTTTTCCCGCCTGTACCGTAGTGTGGGGTATCGTTGGATTGATCGCTTAAAAATATTGTAGGAAAACTATTTTTTTAAATTTAGGGGACTGATTGCGAAATATTAAGCTTTAAAGCGCAAATTTTTGTTAGAGTAGAGCGTCCCCTCCCTCTCTCGCCTATAGCCAACCGCATGCCATTGATTGTAGAAACGTGAAAAAATTCAGTAGGGCAATAAAAAGAGCAGTAGCACATATAATGAACTTGAAAGGAAAACTATCATGGCTAGGTAGGCTTTACAAGTTAACGAGTAATGGGCGACCAACTCATAAAAGGAAAACTTACAAATTAAATTACTTTTATGAAGTTGTTACTTCTGTAAAGCAGGTAAAATAACCCTTCTTCTACGGAACCTTAAACAGCGCGTGGCCCGACACGCATTGGGCCAGTTTTAAAAATCGATGCTTGTACACAGGGTCATCTAAAAATGTGCAAAAATTACCTTGTCATTTACAACGTTTGATCTACGACTTTTTTTAATTTTAAAAACCTATTCAGAGGCTAAAAACGCATTTAGAGGCTAAAAATGCCACCCACTTGAACCCTGGCTAACCGTGCCAGCGCTCCCCCAACTGAGCAGGGCCTGAAAAGTTTGTAAGGAGGCTCGAAATTTCGCCGATGCCTGCACTTGCCCATTACCTCAGTTGGGAGAGCGCTGGCACGGTTACCTTGCCACCGTTACCTTACGGTTACCTTGTAACCGTGCCAGCGCTCTCCCTGGGTGTCTGTCTGGATGTCTGGGTGGAATTTGTAGCCTCTAAACTAGGTTTTTTTTTATAATAAGGTTTCAAAGTAGAATAAAACAGTGTGTGACCGAAGTATTAAACGCGCCACCATGAGCCAGGTCTTCGAACAGCAGCAGCTCTGGCCCCAAGGCCCCAAACCCCCGCCTCTGGGTGTTTATTAGAACTCCCCACCAAATGTTAAAGTGGAATAGTTCATGAAAATCAAAAGAAAAAGAGCGTTTTTGCAAGGGATTCTTAATATTGCTCACCCGGAATTCTTATTCGGCGGCTGTTTTTGGCTTTAATTATATCTAGCCCTAGGTTCTGGGCCGTGAGTCCAAAAATCACTATTAACATGAATGAGAGATGGTGCAGCAATTTTTTCAAAAAAATTTAAATTGACTTGTAAGGTCACGCGCACTAGCCAATGAGCGCGTATGGACAATTTTCTTCGGGAGCTCGTTTCGTGGAATAGTAAAGCCATGTATTTCTATGAAAAAGTCCTGTGTGGTGTTAACAAAACTCTGTTCCACAGTGCTAAGCGACCGCTTCGCCGCAGTGGAGGAGGGGGAATCCCCGGGGCCGGGCCGGGACCAATACAACGAGGAAAGACTCAAGAGACAAGCTCGGGACAGAGACAGGGTGTTCATAAACGAAAATCAAGGTGGCTGGGTCGGGAACAACAGTGAGTACCTATCATCAAATAAAACAAACAATTATTCGGGCACAAAATTAGGACATCCGTTTGTCCATAGTCACCCGCCCGTGACCATTCACTGTGAACGCGTGGAAAAGAAGCAACGGACCGCCATCATTGGGAAGCTGGGATCCCTTCGGGAGGCCTGTAGTGACATCAGAGCACTGCTGGCTTTCTGGAGAGAGTTAGGCTGGCTGGAGTGAGCTCACAGCTTTGCTACGTACAATGGCCCAACCATGAGGCGGAAAAGTGTGGAAATCTCAGGTCTACCTAACTAGCTAACTTGTTTTGTTCAGCTCATTAAACATTTTGTTTGTTTGTTTGTTTTGTACATAGTCACCAGGCAAGGACATTAAAGTATTTGTTTTCAAAACACCAGTGGGTGGGGCTGTGTCGGGTTACACGGCCGTTCGTTTAACGTGAAACGTCTATAAGTGAGCGTTAATTTTTATCTCAAACCGCGCAATGTGTTACGCGGCACTGGCGCCATCTAGCGGCAAGAGGATCTGAGTAACAGCTACTACACTGTACCTACTCAACGATATACAAATTAATCGCCTCCGACACGAAGTCACGGAGCTACAGCACTGGCCGAGATTGCATGTTTTCTTTTCATGCCGGTGTAGCAAGTGACACCGAGAACCGAACAGTTTCAAGTCCGGACAAAACCAATTAAAAAAATAAAGAGGATTGACAAAATCCGAAATAGGTACAACGCTGCGCTCCAGAACCAAAATTGTCGATATTGGAGCTGCAACCGCTAAGCTGAGGTGGAATTGGACGGGCCACGTAAGACGTAAGGGCCCAAAATCGCCACTGCCTTTCCACGCGACGGATATCGCAAACATGTCCGACCCAAACGGATATGGCGGGACGACCTCACGACCTTTCTACCGGGTTTACAGGAGGTGGCCACAAACAGGGAGGAGTGAGGCCTTTGCCCAGCAATGGAACACAATCGATGCCAAGTACATATAAAAAAACACAAAAAGTATCGTGCCGCTAGATGGCACCAGTGGCGCGTAACACAATGCGCAGTTTGAGCTAAAAACTAACCTCTTAGCCGTCTTACGTTAAACCAACGGCCGTGTAACCCATTCCAGCCCCACCCGTTTTTTTTTTAATTTTTTTATAGCAAGCGGGGTTTTCGTCTTGTAATAAGCGAACGCCGCTTTACTGGCGCCCCACGTTGGACGCCAGTAAAGCGGGTTTCGGTGCATGAGACAAATTGTAGACAACTTCAAAAACTGGTTTTATTTCAGTGAAGCAGAGAACTTCGTTCACAAGTAATTTTGTCAGTAGCGGTGTTTCGTCAAACGGTGAAGTAAAATTTTTGATAGGACAGAATGAAGAAAATAACAGAAACTGTGTCATCTTACACGATCTTACATCTTACTCCATTTCAGTTGTTTTCCATTATCTCATGCACCGTTACAAAGTGTTCATTAAAATCCCAGGACCGAACCAGCAACGGCCGACGCCCCCGCCGCCCAGCTGGTGGACCGAGTCGACCACAAGCACCACGCAGAGACCATCGAGTGCGTATCTTCTTTCATAGATTAGGCATTTATTTTGCTAGTTTTTGACCCCCTCACCTCTGTCTTAGAAAAAATAAGAGTAGGCAGACACTCTCCCCCCTGTTTCTCTAACTAATCTAATACCTTTATACGAGCTATTCTTGTATATATATAATCTGCATCTCGGAAACGGCTCCAAAGATTTTCATGAAATTTAGTATTGGGTTTCAGGGGCGATAAATCGATCTAACTAGGTTTCATTTTTCCCTTATTTTTCATGGTATCCTAAATATCACCAAAAAACATGATTATTTCTTATTTCATGTCATGCGCCAGCCTCATTTAAAGAATCGCACTGGCCGGCAAGAAAATTTGATTTAAAAAAAAACTTTAAAATTTTCTTCTCTTTATTGAATTCACTTTACTTCCATTATTTTGGTTTGTTTTTTGATAAAATCGAAAGAAATCATAAAATATGAGCGAAGCTAGCAGCGACGAAGATATACATTTAAAATAAATAAACAGTAATTTAATATTTATTAAAACTGTTTTTCTTGCACCTAACATTTTCCTCGCTTTAGTGAGGTGAAAAGTTGTGTGTTGCGCTCGGCAGCAAAGTTATTTAGCGTCTCGTACCTTTGAAACCCTCGCTACGCTCAGGATTCTATATTTGAACCACTCGCTTCGCTCGTGGCTCAATCCTAGAATCCTTCGCTTGCTCAGGGTTCAATACAAGGTACTCGCGCCAAAAATTAACTTTGCAGCCTTGCATAACAAATAACTATTATTCTGTTTTTAGTATTTGTTTTTATAGCGGCAACAGAAATACATCATCTGTGAAAATTTCAACGGTCTAACTGTCACGGTTCATGAGATACAGCCTGGTGACGGACGGACGGACGGACGGACAGCGGCGTCTTAGTAATAGGGTTCCCTACCCTTTGGGTACGGAACCTTAAAAAATAACCTCATATGCCTATCATGACAAATTTTTTTCTAAAATAAAACATTGCCTCTCCAATCAGATTAAACCACTTTTTGTCAAGTTTTCCATTGGTAATAAAAATATTGTGTCATAAGACCTTGCTTCTTGCCGATTTTCGCACCTTTTTGTAGACGGATGGGATGGGACGAATATCTACCTACTTCCTGTTTACCTAGAATCAAGAATTAAGGTCTTGCAACACAAGTAAAATTTGTCGTAAGATCATAAAAAATGTGTTGTAAAGATTACCTAAAAACTTAACTACAATTGTACTATATACATACATGAACTCGCGCCTGTGTCCCAGAGGGGTAGGCAGAGACGAGGGATTGCCACTTGCCACGATGCTGACAGATCACTTTCGCTTCCTCAACATTCATTAGTCGTTGCATGTACGCACGCCGGTTTCGGGTATTTTTTATCTTGCCCTTTGCTTTGTTGTGCTATGTACCTTCGTGAATATTTTGTGTTTGCTTATTTCCCGTGTACAATAAAGTATATTCTTATCTTATCTTAGTTTTTCTTTTCCCACACAATCATACAACTCAATTGCAGAGGTAAAACTTTTAACTGGGTTGTATGGGAAAAGATTTATTAGGGGTTAAAGTATGAAATTGCCGTTTTATTGCAATAGGTTCTTTGAATTGACATAGAATCTTCATGGTTTGAGGTTTTCGAATGAAACTTTTTTCAAATGGTTTCTATGATGTTCTTTTTTTAAAAAATGTGAAACATTTGAATATCGACTTTCAATTGTTTTTGTTATTCAATTTAGACAAGAAAGATGGATACTGCGAAAATTCGAGTGATTATGAGGCACCCATTTTTCGTATTTTTTTATTTTATTGATTTGACGCAAGTGAGTCAATATTGTGGGTAAGGTAACGTTAAACCATGCCGCTAATTCCTGGGTAGTTTGACTAGGGTCGGCTTCCACTATCTCTCTTAATTCATCGTTATTCACCTGTGTGGGCGGTCTTCCTCGTGGGCTCGTTCTTTAAGTCGAAAGTTCCATCACGAAAGCGTTTAAACCAAAATCGCACGGTGCGTTCATTGGTAGACCCCTCTCCAAACGCAGCATTGATATTGCGGGCTGTTTCTGCCGCGTTAGTTCCTCGTCGGAACTCGTATTCAAAAATCACTCGAATTTTCGCAGTATCCATCTTTCTTGTCTAAATTGAATAACAAAAACAATTGAAAGTCGATATTCAAATGTTTCACATTTTTTAAAAAAAGAACATCATAGAAACCATTTGAAAAAAGTTTCATTCAAAAACCTCAAACCATGAAGATTCTATGTCAATTCAAAGAACCTATTGCAATAAAACGGCAATTGCATACTTTAACCCCTATTATTTAGACTGCAAAGTTATGTTTGTAACCATTTCTTCGGGAGTATTTTATTTATTGAGGACAACCAACAGGCAATACAACAATACATTCGCAGAAAAAATTAAAACCTGTAACATAGTAATTGCCCGTCCACTTATAGGATGTATTGCGACCATAACTTCCCAAATGTACATAACTTAGAAAACAAAGTTATAGGTACATGCCCGCACTGGGAATCGAACCTGGGTCTTTCGCTTCCGAGTCCGCTAACTGTGACGGAAACCATCATGAGAAAACCTGAGTGTCTGAGCTATTCACATACCTCAGCGCTTGAAATCGCCAATCCGCGGTGGGCACGCGTGGTGATTAAGCCCATACTCGCTCTCTGAGAGAAGGCCTGTGCTCTACAGTGGGACGTATATAGGCTGCTTATGACTGTTGATTGATTGGTCCAAAACTTACTATTACTACTATTAATGAATGCGAAAGCTTTTAGTAAAGTAACGTTTATTTATCACCATAAAAATAACATACGGACACCTTATTACAAGCCTTCCGTGTGGCGCCGGATCTTCCGTGTGGCGCCGGATTAAGAATTGCGTCACTCCATTTCCTTCCGTGGATGTCGTAGAAATACATTATCAGGAGACGGGCAGCAGCGTCTTCCCGAGATTTCAGATCGCCAACCCGCCTGCCAAGCGTGGCGATTATGTCAAAACCTTTCATGGTTAGGAAAACCACGAAGGAGGCCTATGTCCTGCAGTGAGCGTCAAATGGCTGATGATGATGATATATGCGAAAGTTTTTAGTAAAGTAACGTTTATTTATCACCATAAAAATAACATACGGACACCTTATTACAAGCCTTCCGTGTGGCGCCGGATCTTCCGTGTGGCGCCGGATTAAGAAGTGTGTCACTCCATTTCCTTCCGTGGATGTCGTAGAAGGTGACTAAGGAAATACATTACCAGGAGACGGGCGGCAGCGCCTTCCCGAGATTTCAACAGCATACTGCGATCGCCAACCCGCCTGCCGAGTGTGGCGATTATGGCAAAACCCTTCATGGTTAGGAAAACCTTGAAGGAGGCCTGTGTCCTGCAGTGGGCGTCAAATGGCTGATGATGAGGGCTCTACAAAATGACTTGAAGACTATTGGTATCAATTCAGCTAATTGCCAAACTAGGTGGTCCTGTATTTTGACAATTAGTGTTATTATGTACTTGATGTACAGATCTATTATTTATAAGCAGTCTATATACGTCCCACTGTAGGGCACAGGCCTTTTCTCAGGAAGAGAGTATGGGCGTGCCCACCGAGGATTGGCGATTTCAAGCGCTGAGCTATATGAATAGCTCAGACACTCAGGTTTCCTCACGATATTTTCCTTCACGGTTAGCGAGTAGTATTGCTACTACAACTTCACAAATGTACATAACTTAGAAAACCAAGTCATAGGTACATGCCCGCTCTGGGAATCGAACCTGGGTCTCCCGCTTCCGAGTCCAATGTTCTACCCACTAGGCTACCACCGCATTTCACAGATCTATTACAAATATTGTTTGGATGTCTGCACAGAGATTGATTATGGTCAGGGGCCTAATTACGCTCACCAAATCCTGAGCGATTCCAATCGTCTAACTGTCAAATTCCATACAGATTTCCAGTTGGATGGCTGAAATCCAAGCATCCTTGCTGGAATCGCTCGGGATTTGGTGCGCGTAATATAGGGGCTGGTCTGAATTGCACATGGGCTTCTCAATAGAAGTAGGTATAATCTAAGGGCTAGGTACTCTGTATCCCGAAAAAAACATATAACAGAAATTTCACGCATATTATGTATAAAAAAATTAATTGCGGTTCGTTATCTCGCTAAAACACGAACACGAACACGATTTGTCCAATATTTTTTTAATAATATTTGTGTTCGGAAGTCCAAGGAAAGTTTAAATGGTGAGAAAAAAATCGATTTTTTTTTTGTAGGGGATACCACGTGATACCCACGAAGTTCACCGAGACATCTAGTCTAACATAAAAATACTTTTGCAGACGAATCTGGCAGCTTCTTCATCCAGTACAACAATGTCCCTATGGGCGCAGAGAGAGTGGGCAACCGACTGTTCGTCGCATTGCCTAGGAGGAGATTCGGTAAGTTTCAAAGTTAGAAGTTACCGTTATTGCATTTACCTCACCGCATTGAGGTAGAAGTGTCGGTAGGCGCTCTGGTTTTAGGGGTCAGTCGGGGGTGAAATCAATCAGCCCCTATATTACGCTCACCAAATCCTGAGCGATTCCAATCGTTTAACTGTCAAATTAGTATGGAATTTGACAGTTAGACGATTGGAATCGCTCAGGATTTGGTGAGCGTAATTAGGCCACTGAACATATGTTTCTTCGACCATGGTCGTGTATTGAATCCTTTAAAAAATATTATAAAAGTTGCTATGTTCTAACTTACTGACTAAGCGTTATTCCAAATTTACACGTGTGGCCTAATTGGGTATTTGACAAAATATCAAATGAGTTACTTTTAAAACGGAATTTTTATGACAATACTGGCTTATGACGTCACATTTCAGAGCACTCTTTTTATGTTTAATCTATTTAAAAATTGTAATAACTAGTAATTGACTGAAAGAGATACATTTTCCGAGATATTTTGTAATTTTTGTTTTAATCGAGCATATGAAATAATTTATTGTTGATCGTGTCAAATACCGATGGCCGATGCGCGGAAGCGTATGTCGCAACGGTACAGAATCGAGAATCGCAGCGCCATCTAGAATCGAATAGTGAAAGTAAATTAACCACGATGCTTGTTACTGCCATCTAATAGATGTGTACAAAACAACTGCAAAAAACTCTCTGTTCTGCAGACTGCATTGTAAACTTTGTAATAGTTCTGCTGCTCACCACGAGATGGAGCACACATGAACAGTACTAAAGCAGTATTACTATTTGACACTAGATGCCGTTGGTTCCAAAATCTAACTGGAAATATGAATGAATAACCATAACGATATCAACCACATGTGTAATATCCCTAGGAATCCCGGCGACCCTCAACTATCTCGACCTGCGGGTCGATTCAGCCAAGCGCTCGCCGTCGCTCCGGCCCTACCCCGACCTAAGGCAGGGCTCCCAGCTCGTCTCCGTGTACAGAACCAGGGCTGATGTCTGCGGCCGGCTGTGGATGGTGGACACCGGACTGCTGGAAATTCCTAGTGAGTTATGACGAACAATAAATTCAAAACTTAAGAGGAATGTTCTATTGATCAATACCCATTTAACTTTCCTTTTGAGCTAAAAGAAAAGGACTACGACCAAACTCGGATGCATGCACGCACCCACGCACGCACCCACACACGCACACACGCATGCATACACACACACACACACACTAAACGCACGCACGCATGCACGCACGCACGCACGCACGCACGCACGCACACATACGCACGCACGCACGCACACACGCACGCACGCACACGCACATACACATTCCCACACACTGTTTTCTTTTTCGCTATAAATAAGTAAAACAATACTTCCGGAACCTTTCTGCAACACGATGCATTATCCGACCAAAAGCTGGACTGGAGTTTGGGGTCGGGTCACATCCCAGCCCTTACTTTCACTCGTGATAAATTCACAGGTTCACTCCTCCGCGACACATGCGTGGGTTTATGGAATGCGATGTTCACTAAAATGTTTTTCTTCCGCCAGACAACCGACGCCAAGTGCAGCCGCCGGCGATTGTGGTCTTCGACCTGCGGACTAACCGACAACTGCTGCGTTACCCCTTCAAAGGCAGCGACCTGGTCTCCGCTGACACCCCCACAGGTATCCCAGCCCTTTTCCAATAATAACGCCTTTTTTACACGTGAGTCTGCGTGTATTTCCGTGTTTGTGATAGTCTTGCCTGGTTTCTATAGCACAGGGTTCGTAGTTTGAGACTAGGACGAGTGAGTGTGTTGTGTGGAATTTGTTATTTATTACGGGCGACCGGGTTACGGCTAGGGTTCCCAACACTACTATATAATATAGTATCCTACTTATATTAGGGGCTCAAATACTATATTTCTCAAAAAATACATAGCAGGCGAAACTACTATATTTTGCGTAAAGCGGAACCCAGAGCTCGGTCTTCAAGTCTAAGCGCTAGCGTAGCTTTCAACGCGCGTTAGCATGTATACGGCCTGAATAAAATGTATGTAGGTAGTTGTGAACGCGCGTTTCCAGCTATTTTACCATTATTTTGCCATCTGCTATATTTTTAGTGGTAATAGCTTCGAAAATACTATATTTATTTGTTAGAAAAAAAAGTTGGCAACCCTAGTTACGGCCGACACCTGTGTACTAAAACCTCTACACTTAGGGCCAGCCTCTCAAGGAGCAATTCCCATATAAACGTAGTTTAACAAACAACAAACAAAATGTTTAATGAGCTGAACAAAAAGTAACAACATAAAGTAGGTAACTCTGAGCCCCAAACTAAATTAAATTGTATCTTGGGGCACAGTGGTCCATTCAGGGTGAACTTAAATATATCACAACATAGTGTTTGTACAGTAATAAAATAAATTTTAAACATGCATACAGCAAACTATAATATGGCTCAAGTCTTTTATTTCAAATAATAAAATAAACCTACATACAATATTATTAAAATATTATTATAGATAGATATTATATTGATACGATAGTTTGTACGAGTTTAATATAATAAAATAAAATAGACTATTACATAAACATAAGTATAAGCCTGCTGGAATTAATATGACATACATAAAACTACATAAATATACTGTGATAGATGGATCGTAATAAGTAAACCAAACATCCTTTCCAATTCCAACTTTGGTAATTTATTCACGATGTAGGGTAGGTTGCTAAAAGTGTGGGTTTAGTAACCAACGAGTAGGCAAACTCGTAGCCAGAGAAGCGTGAGACTAGATTGCATGGTATGGAAGTGCTATGAGAGTTTGGTTTTAATTCGCAAACGAGATCCCAAAGACACTACCAATATGTTTGCGTGGTTTGCTCGAGCTTACAACTGAGAATAACAGAATGAAAAAGAAATTATAGCCTCATAAGTTATTTTGCATAGTAACTACTAACGTATTTTAAAAACCTATTTAGAGGCTAAAAATTCCACCCGCGACCTCTGGCTAACGGTGCCAGGGCTCTCCCAACTGAGCTAATGGGCAAGTGCAAGCAACGATGAAATTTCGAGCCTCTTTACAAACTTCTCTGTATTACGTGGTATATTACGTACAGGCAGCGACATCTGGCCGATGTAATTTTACATCACTTGCAGCCCCGAGCAACCCACTTTGCAGTTAGGTTTTAACATTGGAATGATATTGCTGTACCTACATTATTATATTCATTTTGTTGCACTAACCCGTGCTGAGGACAATTTTAAAAACCTAACGTAGTTTGGTCACGTAGGAAGGGAGGAAGGGATGCTCTTGATTTACAAATGGCCTCAGTTTGGGTGTAGGTATTACCCTATTTGTAAAGTTCTTGCCTTGCTTAGCACAGGGTTTCGTAGTTTCGGACTAGGACGAGTGATTGTGTCAAAGTTTTAAAAACCTATTTAGAGGCTAAAAATTCCACCCATGCCGAGACTTGAACCCGCGACCTCTGACAAACCGTGCCAGCGCTCTCCCAACTGACCTAATGGGCAAGTGCAGGATGCATTTGGAGCCTCTACAAACTTTCCCTGTATTACGTACAGGCAGCGACATCTGGCCGAAGCAATTTACATCACTTGCAGCCCCGAGTGACCCACTTTGCTTTGGAAGAGCGCTGGCACGGTTAGCCAGAGGTCGCGGGTTCAGGTCCCGGCATGGGTGGAACTTTTAACCTCTAAATAGGTTTTCAAAATTGTCCTCAGCACGGGTTAGTGCAACAAAAAGAATATAACTTTTTCAAAGTTGTTGTTTAATACCAGCGACCTGGTTTCCGCTGACACTCCACAGATTGTTTAGATACCTTTAGTTCAGTAGCGGCAGAGACTGTCCCATCCTGTCCCAACTCGCCACAAGTGACTGACCATGTGATCGCATCATAATCATTGACCTTATAAGTCATTAACTTTATTTGTATATTATGTAATTTTATTCATTTACTTATTTATTTAATCATATATTCATTCATTTATTTAACCAACACGGAAATACATCCAGACTGAGGCCAATGTAATGTCACACGATCATATTGGATAGATAGGATAGAAGAATTATTTACCTACATACATAAACTCACGCCTGTATCCCAGGGGGCAGGCAGAGACCAGGGACTGCCACTTTCCACGATCCTCACAGATCACTTTCATTCACTAACATTCATTAGTCGTTGCATGCACGCACGCCGGTTTCGGGTAGGTACTTTTTGTCTTGCCCTTTGCTAATACATCCCCTATTTGGTCGAAGTATGTCCGCCTGGGTCGTCCCTTACCGGCCCTTCCACCCACATTCGCTCGATATATTTGTTTCGTCAATCTTTCTTCCTTCATCCTCTCCACAAACCAACGCAACATTCCTTTCTCAATTCTAAGCACTACATCCTCTTTCAGTCTACAACGTTCTCTAATCACACTATTGCGTATCCTGTCATTCAAAGTAACACCAGACATAATTTCTCAAGGACCTTATTTCTACTTTCTTGCTTCTATTCTAAATATTGGTGAAATATTTTTTTAAATCGGATAAATAGTTTCGGCGATAACCCCCTACATACAAACTTACAAACATATGATTGATTGAGTTAATAGTAGATTGTTAACCAAGGGCTGTATGACATCAATTGCATACGAGGTTTTTGGCGCCCGAGCGCAGCGAGGGCGCCAAATTAGCCCGAGTATGCAATTGATGCTTACACCCGAGGTTAATTGAACTCGATTTAAAAATCAAACTGGCCAGCACGATTTGACGCGCTTGCGTGCCATAAAATCGTGAAGAGTAAAAAAGTCAGTCGACTAGCTAGGCGCGAAAGTAAATTTTTTTCGTGTTTTGGAGTTCTTTCTCAAAAGTCCTGCTTTCTTGTTTTTTTACTTACCTCACAATCGATATGTAAAGCAGAGTGTTTACCTCGGGTGTAAGCATCAATTGCATACTCGGGCTAATTAGCCAAAAACCTCGTATGCAATTGATGTCATACAGCCCTTGGTTTACAATCTACTATTAACTCAATGATATGAGGTTACAAACTTTTCCTCTTTATAATATTAGTTTAGATAGTATAGATTTGTATAGATTGTGTCACCTACATAGTGTGTCTTCCGCAGGCCTAGCATCGATCACGGTGGACGTGACGGCTGACGACTGCGCCGGCGCAGTGGCCTACGTGCCTGACCTCACCACCAACGGCATCATCGTGTTCAGCCTGCGCGAGCGCGACAGTTGGAGGCACCAGCACAACTACTTCCACTTCAGCCCCACCGCGAGCACGCTTAACGTTGCTGGTCAGTGGCTTTGCTAACTTACATTCCAACACTGAAATGCTAGCGCGAGCACGCTCAATGGCAAAATTTATAAAATTTTTAAGTCGTCATGCTAGTTGTGTGTGACGTCACAGCTTGCGTTCGACTTGCATGGAGCGAATTTTGTACCAGGCACTATCTGTGACGTTTCAAAGGGTTAATCTTCTAAAGATAAAGATAAAATAAAAAAGTATTTATTACCTCATCAGAAAAAGAAACTTAAAACAATGTAAGGCTTAAGTAGTGATGCCTTATAATGTTGATGAATGTTTTCTTAATAAATTAAACATTTTTAAGGCGTCGGTCAGTAGCAATTCCTAGCGTCACTGTTTGCGCCCGATTTCTATGGAGCGTGTTTCTACCACGCAACTACATGTGTGTGTAAGTGTGCACAAAGCACACCTTCACTATAAACCCCAAAACCCCCCTCAGGCCAGCGCTTCCAGTGTGGAGCGACGGCATCTTCAGCTTGACGCTAGGCCCCGCGACCGGCGGCTCGCTGACGCCTTATAATATTGATAAATCGAACATATCAACTCTTAACGTCACAGTTTGCGCCCGATATGTAAGGAGCGTTTGTGAGCGTGCGTGCGTGTTATCGGTACTCTAAGCCTCACTCTAAGCCCCAAAACCCCCTCAGGCCAGCGCTTCCAGTGGAGCGACGGCATCTTCAGCCTGACCCTAGGCCCCGTCACCGGCGGCTGCCGCACGGCCTACTTCCACCCTCTGATCAGCCACCAGGAGTTTACGGTCTCCACCTGCGTGTTGCGGAACCGGAACGCGTCGCAGGCCAGCGATTACTGGACGCAGTTCAACGTGAGTGAAGAATTTCTTTGAAGGGTACAATACAACGGCCCCGTATAAGCTTACAGGGTTTCGCTCCCTGAGATAAATCAAAGTCAAAGTCAAAATCAAAAATTTTTATTCACTTTAAAAACAAAATGTTTACTTAATGAACGTCAAAGCTGTTAGTTTCACAATTAATAGATTATGCGGAGAAGAAGCTAACAAAGAAACTCCACATTTATTCTTTTCAAACAGGTTTGCTTAATTAACAGAGTTACACTACACTAGATACAATCGTACCTGTTAACATTATTTAAATACCAGACATCCTTGTCTTCCAAATAATCCTTAATGTTATAATAGGCTTTTTTGCACAGAGTATGCTTAATACATTTTTTAAACCGCGTCGGTGGTAACTCTAATATATCTTGAGGAATCTTATTGTAGAACCGTACACAGTGCCCCATAAAGGATGTATTCACTTTTGCAAGTCTAAAACGTGGAAATGACAATTTATGTTTATTCCTAGTATCAATATTGTGATGGCTACCAACATTTTCGAAATTGCTGATATTTTTTCTAACATACATTATATTTTCATAAATGTATTGACTTGCAACTGTTAAGATAGATAAATCGAATATTTTTATTCAAAGTAGCACAGAAACTGCTACTTAATGAACGTTACAAGTTAAACTAGGTGTCCATTTCATAATCTAGATCATTTTGGAGAAAAAATGGACAAAAAAACTCCAAACTTAATCTTTTCAAGTCCTTAATTTACAGGATTTATATAAATGTTCTAAAACTCATGCATTGAACTGGCTTTAATTCCAGACATCATTGTCATCTAAATAATCTTTAATGTTATAGTAGCTTTTTTCGCACAAAGTGTGCTTCACACATTTTTTGAACCGCGTTTCTGGCAAGCTTATTATATCCTCAGGGATCTTATTGTAGAAACGTATACAATGCCCCATAAAGGATGTATTAATTAACCTTTGCCAGCCTAAATTTTGGGAACGAAAGAATGTTACTTATTTATTGTCTTCTTCTTCGTCGTTCCCCCATGACTGTGGAACGTGATCATGGTTCGCTCGTTTCCACAGAGAACGGTTTTCAGTCATGTGTATGTCGTAGCCATATCATAGAATTGACCATATCATGATGTGGTT
Organism: Yponomeuta malinellus; assembly: GCA_947308005.1. Taxonomy (NCBI): domain Eukaryota; kingdom Metazoa; phylum Arthropoda; class Insecta; order Lepidoptera; family Yponomeutidae; genus Yponomeuta; species Yponomeuta malinellus. The sequence goes on from OX371023.1 coordinate 5,915,155, forward strand.
AGCCATATCACGAAATGTATCCTTTTCATGAAAAGGCCAAGTCAAACTGGCCGTATCATGAAATGACTTAGCCAGATCAATGGGCGACCGACGTTTGACGATTTGAATAGCGAAATGCATGACTATTTCACGACGCGGCCAAACGTTAGCGGCCATATCGTAAAATACTTACATTATCCACCGGTAGAGGCGCTGATGTTAGTTTGTTGTGTATTTCTACCATGGAGGCGACAGAAAATATTTCTAGTGACGGCAATATTCTCGTAAATACTGTGCAAAATGAGGAAAGTATGGTAGCAATCTCATTTTGTTGTTATCATTGTATCGCATTGTATTTTACGAGTGATAAAATATAAACTGTTGCTTCTTTTACTGGTATTTTATTCAACCTATAAGGTTCAAATGCACCAAAACACTAAATACGTTAGGCATCTTCAATCTATTTTTCAGCTCAATGAAGTAAATACCTATATCAAACTTAAATCAGGTTGGTGTAGGTATGGAAAAGTCATGGTGCCTACATTATGATATGGCAAAACGTAGATTGCCATATCGTCAAACGTTGATGCTTAAACGATACGGCCAGTTTGACTTGGCCTTTTCATGAAAAGGACACATTTCGTTATATGGCTAGCCACATCATGATATGGCACAATCTACGATATGGCTACGACATGTACACAATACCATCGGCTGCCGCTTCTTAATCCTGTATTATACAACAGGAATGACATCTAAAACTCAAAATATGTTTGTTGTTATGAAGTACAGTACAATTTACTCCAGACGAACATTGACTGTCAAGGATCATACAAAAGTCTCCACTTGACCAAAGTGAGGTTAGAGAAGGTACCTAGTCTACAGCATTAAAGTTCCCACGCATTGACTCTACGTAGTAAAGTAAGAGCAGTACTTCAGTGCTGGAAATCGCCAATCCGCGGTAAACACCATCATCATCATCAGCCATTTGGCGCCCACTGCAGGGCATAGGCCTCCCTCATGGTTTTCCAAGCTTCCCGGTCTTGTGCCGCCCGCATCCAGCGACTACCCACCCCCGTAACCAGGGATCTTCGGGAGGCCTTCCCATCTTCGGTAAACACCAAGCCAGCCCATATTCTCTCAGAGCAAAAGGCCTGTGTTCTGTAACGGGCCGTTGTAATATAATGTACAGGCTTCTTATGAGAATCAATCAATCAGCCGTGCTGGGCATAAGCGTTCCCAAGACACACCACTTCCTTTTGTCGTCGGCCGACTTCATCCAGCCAGTGCCAGCAATCTGACTCATATTGACAGTCCAGCGAGCTGGTGGGCGTCGGATCCTACGTTTCGAGTGCAAAGCCTCTCGAGTGGAGACCGATCTGGATCGACCGTTGGTTCGTCGGCATGTGTGACCAGCCCACTGCCACTTCAAGTTGTGAGCGCTCGTGATCTTCTGACTTACTAATTCTTTTGTATATTCTTTGTAATTCTTTTGGTTGATCCAACCAGCCCATACTCGTCCATTGCTGTACACAGGCCTCCCCCAAGACACGCCACTTCTTTCTGTCGCCGGTCAAACTCATCCCGCCGGCGTAGGACGCCCACCAGCTTACTGGACTAACGATCTGAGGCCGATTATGAGAATGATCTTCTAAAATCCCTTCTTTCGTCGGCAGCTCCTCGGCGAACGCGGCATAGACACCCAGTCCACGATGCACGACTTCCACGAGCCGACCGGCGTCGTGTTCTTCGCGGAGATCGGACGAAACGCAGTCTCCTGTTGGCGCTCCACACAGCCGCTCCGGACTAGCAATATGGCTATCGTCGCTCAGGACTCGCAGCGGATGAGCTATCCTTCCGGTCAGTGAATTGCTTCGTGAGCGTCGAAAGAACCACGGACAGAAAGTTTCGGTCATCCGAAACAACAACATTTGAAAATAGGCTACCTGATATTTTGTTATTGAATTTCTATTACTTTTAGTCAAATGCCGCATTATGCATTATATAGGCACTGATTCATTCTAGCTTCTGTTAGTGGTTATATTCTCTTTGGCTTCTGTAAAACCATCGTCGAAATGTTCTCCTGTTAAATTGTATACGTCGTTGTTATTCCGGAAAAGAGGTTTGATTTCGGCATTTACCATCCATATCCATACCGGGCGCTGGGGCTTACTCTGAACTAAACCTGTGATGCACTTTAATATTAACAGAAGTTAGGACCAGCAGGCTGTACAAAAATACGCCACACAAATCGGGCTCGAAATATGACGTCACAACTTGCACGTAACGCCTTTACGTGTATTTTTTTATTATTAGAGTAACTTTATTTTTCGCATTCTTTGTTACCCCGAAAACCCCGATTTTTTATGGTTTTATATGTCTCAATGGTATAATAGCCATGTCACTCCAATCTAAGTTAGGCGCAAGTTCCCCATTGTCCTTTTCAAGGTGTGGGGTGCAATAACGAAAGTCCTCCACTGTGTGGAGTTGTCTGATTTAGCCTACTTTGAACTGTCAAATACATACATATTTTGACACTTCGGAGTAAACGACTCCGGGCGAGGCCGGATTTCTCAATAGTGAGATATAACTTAACTCGAGAATAAAACTGATGCTGTCACTATCTTGTCGTATGATTTAGACAGTGGTAGCGTGCTATAGTTTTATCTCACCATTGAAAAATTGGCCCTAAGTGGAAAGTTACGTGATACAAGGGCAGGACTGAGGAGGTTAAGGGGCTCCAGGGAAACACTAGCGTCACCGAGGAAAACAAAATCATATCTTTTTACAGATCGAATTTGCAAAACGTGTGTACAGCAATCTCTAGACCCATGGCGGTGAACCTAAGGCAAAAAACCTAGGACTAGGTACATAGATAGCATGAACGCCAAAAACGGCCGTTTTTGCCATAAATGCTGTCTAGCCCCAGGTTCCTGATCCTAGGTTCTCTGTCGTGGGCCCTAAAAATCACTGTTAACATAGTTGAGGGATTGTACACACTTTTTGCAAATACAATCTGTAAAGGTGGGTACTGACCGACGTTACGAGGTGTAATGTAACATGTTACACAGCGAGCATTCGTGCAGTCAGTACGTCGTGTTACGGGGAAACCAGCGAGCAACGAGCCGCTCGTTGCTCGCTTTAGGTGCTCCACCCAGCTGTCGGTTTTTTGGCGAATCCTTTGACTGTTACGCGGTTCAGTCAGTACGCTCTTGCAAGTGATCACACGTCGTTCGTATTTATTTCTTAAAACATGGAGTGGAACTAAGAAAAATAAGAAGAAATAAGTTTGGTGTCCAGTAACGATTTGTCTTCTTCTTAATTTGGATGAAACAATAATTAAGTAGAATCAAAGATACCAACGCGTCCTCGCTGTCGGCCATCTTGAGTGAACTGGCGGGGAAAGCGGAGCACAGAGTTTTGACGAGCATGTTACGCCGATTTTAGAACACAGCGTAACATGCTCGATGCGACACGCTCGATGCGAATGTTACATTACACCTCGTAACGTTGGTCAGTACCCACCTTAAAAGAAGATATGATTTGTTTTCATTGGTGGCTCTAGTTAGCGCAATGGATCCCTCGTGATACAAGGGCATGACTGAGGAGGTTAATGGACGATCCCTTAACATTCCAGATCTCCATGTGACTGGAGACGAGGTGTGGGTCATAGCCAACGGCCTGCCACGCTTCGGCTACTCGCGATACGACACAAGCCAGTACAACTTCTTCATCTACAGGTATTGTACCTACCTGCCAGTGGCGTGACTATTTCGATTATCGAATTTTCGCCGATGCCTGCATTTAGCCAGAGTAGCCAGAGATCGGGGGTTCGTTCAAGTCCGGCATGGGTGGAATTTTTTGACTCTAAATAGGTTTTAAAAAATTATTGGGTTAGTGCAACAAAAAAAAAAGAATATGAGTACCTATATATGGCCCAGCTTTCATTGATTTGAAATAGTCATATATAAACATTCTTACAATAAATTCTTCAATTCAATTCTTACAATATTTTGTTGAACATGTTCAGTTACTTACTGAGCTCGGGGCCTCATAGTTCGGGGGCCCCCTCGGGTCGGGAGCCGGTGGCCTTTTGCCAGCCCTGCCATCCTACAGTTACGCCACTGGTACCTGATATTAACCCCGATGGGTATTGGATGTATTTCCGCCTTTATACCTAACGGCCTTGCCTGGTTACCATTGCACAGGGTATCCTAGTTTGGGACCAGGACAAGTGATTGTGTTGTGTGGAAGTTATATTACCTATTACCAGGTGACTCGGCAAGGTCCTGTTTTATTTATTTGTTTTTTCTTTTAATCTGTGGCTATTTAAAAAACCTCTAAAAATATAGTAGATGGCAAAATAATGTTAAAAAAATTATAAAAATAGTAAAAAACAGTCGTGCCGCGCGATTCACGGACTTCTTTAGAAAAAGATTAAGCTTTGGTTTCGCTCTACGCAAAATATAGTAGTTTCGCCTACTAAATATTTTTTTTAGAAATGTAGTACCTATATGAGCCCCTAATATAGTAGGATAATATATTATATAGTAGGGTTGGTAACCCTAGTACCACGTCTCGTACTACAGTCAGTGAGGGCAATCAACGTTAACCTCACCTAATGACTGCCTCTTTGGTCTAGCGGTCAACACGCTTGACTACCAAAACAGAGGTAGTGGGTTCGATTCCCACAGGAGGCCACAGTACCTACCTACTCGATTTGTACTTAGGTACAAACAATACATATAATTATCTAATAATAATTATTATATATATATCAGTTTGTTAAGCACGCTGAAATCTGAGTGGTTAAAAAGCCGCGGTTATGTAACAAGTAATTAAAAAAAATATGGGCTTAATATAAAAAAATATATTGAAAAGTGCCTTTTCAAAAAAAACAACGGTCGTCGAGAGCTGTTAAGGCACGTTCATTTTGCTGCTATGGCTTTCAAACCACCCAAAATTCATGGTGTTGAAGACTATATAAGGAACCCGAGACGTGCATTGATTAGAGGCCGCGACGAGGTCAATGCGGCCCTGCTAACAATGGACGTGTTTTGTATATTTTCAGGGGTTCAGTGCAAGAGATGATTCGGAACACACCGTGCGCCAACGGTCTGATGCTGACGGCGTCCAACTCCTCAGAGAGCATCACCTTCCGAGAGCCGGCCGTTGGCGATATGAATCAATTGACGTTTGCGAACTAGAGTGGCATGTTTCGTAAGCTAAATTCTTTATACGACTGAAATAAAGTTTTGAATTAACATGTAATTAATGCAGATTTTAAATTACAAACGGAATAAGGAATGGAATAAAGGAATAAAATAAATAAAATAAAATAAATCATTTACCTCAGTAGTATTTTTATTTATTTATTTATTTATTTAGGACAACCAACAGGCAATACAACAACAAATTCACAAAAAGAAAAAAAAACACGTAACATGGTAATTGCTCACCCACTTATAGGACTCTCAAACTTATAGGATGTTGTATTCAAACCAACGCGTTCTGACCGCGAACACAGCTATTATTTAGTTAGTTAGCGGTCAATCAATGGAACCAGTGATAGTTAAAAACCTAGGGCCGGTTTCTGAATTGAGAAATTCACTAAGTTAATACTTAAGTAACGTTCTGTCACGCTCTTTTCTGAGAAATTCGAAGAGACAGCACTTCAGTTAACTATTTACTTAGCGAGATTTTCAATTCAGGTACTGGCCTTATAGATATCTAACTAGCGTAAAAAATATCTCCCGTTCAATTTGTTGGGGGATGTGAGCGGAGTGTTGTGGTTTTGATAAACTCAAAATATGAACACCATTGTATATAATATTAAGAAACACTTTGTATTCCCGTAGATTAAAACGGATTAAACGACCAGCCACAAGATGGACAGATGACCTCGGGAAGACGCTGGGTGCAAGCCGCTTCCAACCGGTCTTTTTGGAAAGCCATGGAGGAGGCCTATGTCCAGCAGTGGACTTCTTGTGGCTGAATGATGACGGTGAAAACGGATTATAAAGGTTTAACAATTGTCACACAGCCGGTCATTATAACATGGTAGCACTAACAAGAGTTGCCAGTAGTAAAATATAGCATATTCAAGGAATGCACATGATCAATCTAACACAATGACCCCACGTTCGGGGCTTGTCAATTGTGTTACCAATCGGAGCGAGTTTAGTATTGCCCGGCAATTCCAACCTAAAATTCCACCCATGCCGGGATTTTAACCCGCGACCTCTGACTAACCGTGGCAGCGCTCTCCCAACTGAGCCAATGGGCAAGTGCAGGCATCGGCGAAATTTCGAACCTCTTCTCTGTATTACGTACAGGCAGCGACATCTGGCTGAAGTAATTTACCCGCTTCTATGCAGTTACATTTTACATCGGAATGATATCGCTGTACGTTTTGTTTATTGGATAACGGTACTGGTCGAGTTGATAAATAAAACCAATCGGCCCTTTTGGGTAACTCAATTAACTACTATTTAATATTCAACATCACATCAATACAGTCACAATAATATACTTACAATAATATGTGTTTTGCTCCAGTTACAACACGGCATGATGTAAAAAAGGGCGAAAACTTCAAAACAGCAAAATAATATCAGCTGATTCAAACTTATGGGGCTCCAGCGCCACCAACGGGGAAAAAATCGTATATTTTTTTATAAACCGTTTGTGCAAAAAGTGTCAGATCATTCTCTCAAGCATGTTAATAGTGATTTTAAGGTCGCACGACCGACAACCTTGGGTCACGGACCTGGGTTGTTTGCCTTAGGTTTACGGCCAGTGGTCTTAAAAATCACTATTAACATCATCGAGAGATTCGGCCTGACACATGGTGAAAGAAAATTACCATATTCCTTCTAAAAAGGGGCGGGGGTGTTCTACCGGAACACAAACTACTACTATTCGTTACTATACTTGACCTTGGTTTCAGAGGCAAGCAGACTATGAAGGAGCTAACATAACTGTTAAATAGATTTAAAACTTAAAATAGGTAGTTACTTAGAGGTTAGTTACAGTGATTGGTGTTAAAATTCATTTAGGTTAAAAACAATGTCATGAATCCGTATGTAAAAATGTGGTCCTTGATTTGTAAACATTATATCCTATTTAAAAGCCTAACACAGGCTTGGCATTTCACGTGTTCTGTTTTATGCACTGTTTAAAACATAAAAACGCGTTTTAAACGAGACATAAAAATTTCTTTTAAAACACACGGTCTTATCTGTAAATACACGATTCCCTGAAAAGCTCCTCAGAGGCAGTTTAAATACTCTATGGTAAAGGGAAAGATGAAAGGAATAATTTCTCCGACAAATAACCGGCAAACAACTAGATGGAGTATTATTCTCCGTGATTGAATTATTTTTGTCAACGGTTTGTTCACACCCAGGGAATTCCTTTCTGATTCAGAGTATTCGATAGTTTTCCGATGACCGCTATTTCATAGTACTACAATTCGTGGTTTGACGAGTACCTATGACAAGTCGACATACATAGGCGATTAACGCACAGATGAAAAAGAAGAAAGATTAGCGGTGTTATCCTACTAATATGTTTGTGTTTGTGAAGATGTTTGGAGGTTTGGATGCCTGTTACTTAATCACTCAATAACGGCTGGACGGATTTACATGACACTCGGCGTACAGATAGACAAAGATCTGAATTGAGACACAGCATACTTGCGGTTCCGTGCTTCGTAAGGCACGTTAAGCTGTTGGTGCCGGCTGCCGTCGATAGATGGCAGTCGTTAAGCCAAGTCAGAGGCCTTAGGGCGGCTTGAAAACTTCTGACAGTAGACGAGCCACTAGTCTACAAGCCTCCACCAATCCGGACTTGGCCCCCGTGGTGGAGTATGGCCTATACCTTCCTCAGGGAAGAGACCCGTGCCCCTCGGTGGGGACATAATGGGTTGATGATGATGATACTTGCTATCCCGGCAATGCGTTCCCGTGGGACAATATTTATTTTAAGTTTAAAATAGACGGCGTTGTGCGAGCGAACGCTGTGTTTTAAAAATAGATAACGTCGTGCAAGAATCGTGTAAACGGATTCTGTGGCGGTACGAAGTTCGCCGGGACAGCTAGTTATTTTATTAAAAAAAACACTCCATAAACGCAGTGTTGCCAGTCTGTGGTAGTCATTCCCTTGTAAAGTCTCTACCGCAGACTAGTTATACCGCGTTTATGGACTGTTTAAAGGAATCGTGTCTTTAAAAATAACCCCGTAAGTAATTGCACCCATACTCCATTTCCTCCCGTGGATGTCGTAGAAGGCGACTAAGGAAATAAATTATCAGGAGACGGGCAGCAGCGTCTTCCTGAAATTCCAACCGCATTCTGCGATCGCCAACCCGCCTGCCGAGCGTGGCGTTTTAATTAGTACAATTACTTCATCATCATCATCAGCGATTTGACGCCCACTGCAGGACATAGGCCTCCTTCGTGGTTTTCACAACCATGAGGGGTTTTGCCATAATCGCCACGCTCGGCAGGCGGGTTGACGATCGCAGTATGCGTTTGGAATCTCGGGAAGACGCTGCTGCCCGCCTCCTGGTAATTTATTTCCTTAGTCGCCATCCACGGGAGGAGATGGAGTGACGCTATTCTTAATCCAGCGCCAAACGCCACAACTACTGTACCATATTATTGTAATTCCTGGTTTACATACAACAAAGAATAGCTACGCGATGTATATCGAATTGTCATAATCAACTAGGAATTGTAGTCAGTAGCAGCCGGCCCTGCCATCGCGGTAAATCAAAGGCTAGACCGCTACCATAGCGAACTGCCGTCGCGAGTTCGAATCCCACTTCAGTCCCAAGCGTTTTTCTGTGTAAAATTTTTGTGATGCGAATTGCGTCTCGATGTTATATCGATTGTTCCCACTTAATACATAATTTTTGTCTTAACAACTATTGTCACAGTTTACAGAGTTCGCCAAAATGTAAACGAACCATTTTACTGTTTAGATCTTCACAAGTAATTTTTCAAGTTTCGAATACCTAGTCAATTAGGTTAAGGGACTTTTCACACTGCGTTCTTTTTATGCGCTGACGACGCGCGTTTTTAATGATCAACGCGTGTAAGCCTCGTCGATTGAGTCGTTGGTAGCGGCATCGCGATCTAATCGCGTCTGATTACCAAGCGGGTGGTCGTGGGTTCGGCTCCCACTGGGGGCCGGCGTACATTTGTACAAATTACCTCAGCGTGGTGTATTTTCATGTTTGTGATGTCCTTGCCTGGTTACCGTGGCACAGGTGTCCTAGTTTGGGACCAGGACGAGTGATTGTGTTGTGTGGACGTTATTTATAATTTGTTTTATTAATTACAAATGCAAGGATCGTGTGTAAAGGTGACTGGGTAAAGTGATATTTAAAATAAGTAAAAGAAGTTTTTAAGCCATGGAAGTGCGGTGTCACCTAGTGCAGGCATTATACATGCTCAAAAGGTGGCTCCAGATACTATGTACAGTTAAATTAAGCAGTTTAAGAAAATAAAGATTTTGTGTATGTATTGTATTTGTACTAGGCGCCAGCAGCCTTGCGTTTCCTGAGCGTCCCGATTGCGATAAGCGCGTCGTCAGCGCGTGCAAAAAAACGCCCTGTGCGAAGGCCTTGGGATCTATTTTGATCGCGTATTATTTTATTGTCAACGCCATTATAAATCGTTGGTTTACATTTCAAGCTATTTACAATGCGACTTCTTCTATTACACATTAGGTTTAAAATAATCTCCTTACATCTAAGTATGGTCCTAATTTTCGTAGATATTTCATTGCGATTCCGAGCTTTTCGCAATCGGTAAATATTGGCATAAGATGAATGGACATTGACCTAAGTATTGACAATAGTTAGAAATTATACTGCATTTTAAATGTATAAGCTCAGTCAATGTAGGGTTATATCATAAATTAATAATATTCACTGACTTCTTGTATTTTCCTTGAATGAAAGAAGGTTTAATCTTGTGTTTTCCTTGAATGAAAGAAGGAAAATATTTTTGTATAAAAAAACACCAAGATGTGGACATTTCGGCACTCTGTAAAAAGATAACTGGAAGTTATGTTTATTTTACAGGGGAGTAGGTTTTCACCGATTAGGATTCGTTTTAATTTTTATTGTTTTGATGATGACGTACTTCCGGTTTCTTTGTCAGATTCTTTTTTTTTTGCTTCATAAAATAATTAAAGCAGATCACTTTTTTTTTAATATATAAAAACTGAACCTTATTTTTTTTAGGACAATGCCCACAGACCGTATTTTTTTTAGCAAATTCAGCGCACTTCGTCTTCAAGTTACATAAATAAAGATTCAAGCCACTTTGTAAACAAAATGTAAAGCTTGACCCTTTTGTAGACTACGCAGGCACTGTGTTTTTTTTTTTACAAGCAAATCATCTGTCAAATTGATCACTGATACGATAAAACAGAATAACAATAAATATAGTAATATACCCTCATATTTTATCCTCCGAACAGTACAATAGAATAATATCCTAATGGTAAAACTAAATTCCAAAATGTACATACCATTATAACAAGACAAAATTAATAAAAACTAAACGTACATACAGATCAATCGTTGTTGGACTGTCAGAATGGGAGAGGCGCCGCCATACTGGACGGTCGTGGGTTCAGCTGTTCCTTGATTTGTACAAACCGCCTCGGTGCGGGTGGTTTTCCATGTTCGTGTTTTTCCATCCTAGTCCGGTTTCCACGTCACAGGGCATCCCAGTTTGGTGATGTTTAAGACGATTGGAGAAAAGGTGAGTGGAGTTTTTTTTTTTTTTTTTGGCGCCGGGGTTTTTCTCCACTACAAACTCGACCGGAAGGCAGCGGATAACATTGACATTCAACAAACAGAATGTAAACACTTTAGAAAAGTATATTATTAAATTTATATTAACTTTTTTCTTTTTTTTTTGCACGCCTACCAACCCTTTCCCTCACCTCCTGCGGTTGACTGGTAGAAAATGCTTACGGCATTAAGTCCGCCGCATTGTACGAATTTTTTTTAGTGCAATAAAAGTATGAATAAATAAATAAATAATAAAATAAATAAATAAATTCTTTCCGTTAAAATTTTTTTTTCCTTCTGCTGCGCATTCACTGTTCAGTCTCTGCGGATTCTCATCGTCTTCGCAACGGGATCTAACGGGAATTCACAGCGCGATCGCCGCTCACCGAGCTCGAGCCATTCACTCCGCGTTTCGGAGAGTCTGTAACGTAACGGATTCTGATCGGTGTTGCCAGATGAGGCGATTTATCGCCTTTTGGGCTACCTCGGAAGGTAAATAGCAACCGTTCGCCATTTTTTTGCTACAAGAACTTAGGCGCTTTCTTTTCTGCGCCTGTTTTTCCAAATTTTGGCCAAATTGGCCGGCCAGTATCTGGCAACACTGATTCTGATCCCTACTGCTTCCCGAGAACGGCATTAAGCCGGTTCCAGACCGGTGTAATGTAACGAGTAAAGTAACATAACTTTTGTGTGAGAACGGCATTAGTGGTGTTACGTATAATATCCGGGCCCAACTTTAGTATTCAGATAGATAGATGGAGAACACTATCCAGAATGCCTTCTAGAGTAAGTACCATCTTAGTGGGTATTTATTTACGTACATGCAATACTCCGATATGAGGTTGCCTGGAAGAAATTGCTATTAGCAATAAGGCCGCCAATTGTACCTTTTCTTTTGTCATTGCTGTTTCTGTAACATTTTTTCCGGTATACAATAAGGAATCAAAATTTCAAAATCATTCGCCAAACGCTAGCTGTGTAGACCTAAGTTATAGGTTAAATTTTCTGCTTCCATTATTTATATTAAGTAAAATTTATTTTTATTTTATTAAGATAAATCATTGATAAATCATTGCCGCTTCCGACCCGGTCTTTTTGGAAATCCACGGAGGAGGCCTATGTCCAGCGGTGGACTTCTTGCGGCTGAATGATGATGATGATTGTTTATCCTAAGATATCTTTAACCGCCTATCTGCCGCGTCACAGATCTGTGTCCAAGTTTGTACAGACCACCTATACTTTGTACAGTTTGTACAGTTGTTAAGTTAAGTCACATAACGAAATAACAATAACTTCCACACTTCCAATCACTTGACCTGGTCCCAAACTAGGATACCCTGAGCCATGAGAACCAGGCATGGACGTACACCCAGACCGAGCTTCGTATGGCGGCACCCCAGCATTCTGTTCAACGGGAAACTTCAGCGTACATCTATGAGATAATATTTGGTTCATCTTAAATGAAAAATATAATAAGTTCACAAACTTTTCGGCTGACGGCCATTCGCGTCACTGCGACTCCTTCTTTATCTTTAGATCCAGGACAGAGTCTGAAAGGGAACGAATCGGCTGTTCAATTTGTTAAGATTAGATTAGATTACATAAGGTTAGAAAATTTTATTGTACACACAGATCGGATTAGAATATTCTTTGAGGCTGCTGCTTTTCTTCGACCAAACAGGGGATGTATTAGCAAAGGGCAAGATAAAAAGTACCCGAAACCGGCGTGCGTGCATGCAACGACTGATGAATGTTGAGGAAGCGAAAGTGGTCTATCAGGATCGCGGCAAGTGGCAGTCCCTGGTCTCTGCCTACCCCTCTGGGATACAGGCGTGAGTTTATGTATGTATGCTACTGTTTTCTCCACTACAACTCGACGCGAAGACAGCGGATAACATTGAACACTGACATTCAAAAGACAGAATGTAATAACTTTACGTTGAAATAAACACTTTTGATTTCTGATTACTCCCTCTCTCGCTCGCACACCCTTACATTTTTAATTATTGTAAAAAAAATTGTTAAACATACATAAGCAGCCTATATTGGTCCCACAGGCCTTCTCTCAGAGAGAGAGAGAGTCTGGGCTTAATCACCACGCGTGCCCACCGCGGTTTGGCGATCTCAAGCGCTGTGGCACGTGAATAGCTCAGACACTCAAGTTTCCTCACGATGTTTTCCTTCACAGTTAGCGAGTGGTATTGCTACTATAGCTTCACAAATGTACACAACGCAGAAAGTCGAACCTGGGTCTCTCGCTTCCGAGTCCAATGTTCTACCACCGCTCCGCATAGTATACTTTGCTTAACCCTAACAGGCCACTGCTCACTGAATAGACATTTCCACAACATGGTACTAACCGACAGCACGCTTTGCCTGGGATGCCTCAAAGAAGAGGAAACACCCGCCCTTGAGTACACTAATTTTTATGTGCATACTCATTTATCATGAGTATAGAATAGACATAAAAATGTATATACTCAACTCATGATAAATGTAGTCTGAGGCTTAGCTAGATAACAAAATTACAGACGTAAACACCCCGACATGGTTTTGTTAATCAACCTAGTTTTCGATTAAGAAAATTTTATATTAAAACGATTTTTGAAACCGCTTCTCCTCATCAAAAACTAAGTAATAATAATAAGAATAACTTCCACACAACACAATCACATCACCTGGTCCCAAACTACGCTATAAGTCCCAAACAAACTACCCTGTGCTATGGTAACCAGACAAGGACGTCACAAACATGAAAATGACTCAGACTGAGGGCATTTGTACACATGTACGACGGCCCCCAGTGGGAATCGAACCCACGACCTCTGTTTTGGCGGCTAAGCGCCTTAACGGCTAGACCAACGAGGCAGTCGAAGTATAGATAAACAAAAATGTATTTAAAATGTCCGTCATCTCAGTCACGTTTCGTTCCAGCTCTCGTATCATTGGACTCGCGTTAGTTCACGAATGACAAACATTGAAGTATGAACTAGAAGGTGAGGGAGATACAAGAAATCTAGTGAATGAATGAATGAGTTGTTTTAATACGAAGTGAAGTCCTTCACACGTCATGCATCACACTCCAAGCAACACCACAACCCACACGCTACATGCTACACACTCCACTAACACACCCCATCTGTCGTTAAATTAAATTAGATTTTAAAATGTTCAAGTTAAACTTTGGTTTCGTTTAACCTAAGTATTTTTTATAAGTCTCGTGCGCTATCGAATGAAAGAAAGAAAGAAAAAATGAAAGCATTTCTTTAAATTGCCACAAAAGCACGAACAAAAAAAAACCGGCCAAGTGCGATTCGGACTCGCGCACGAAGGGTTCCGTACCATTATCTATACAACATGAGACAAAGATCGATTTTGCGAACATTGACATTTAACGACATGACATCGGTGCTGTGAAGGTTACATAGATGGCCGCTAGATGGCGAGCTTCTGTCTTTAGACAACGTTTGTTGTATGGCAGCCCCCCTTAAATATTAATTTTATTCTGTTTTTAGTATTTGTTGTTATAGCGGCAACCGAAATACATTATCTGTGAAAATTTCAACTGCCTAGCTGGCACTGTTCATGAGATACGGCCTGGAGAGAGACAGACCGACGGACAGTGAAGTCTTAGTAATAGGGTCCCGTATGGCACCCTTCGGGTACGGATCCCTAAAAACATAATTTACATAATGACCACGAGAACGAGAAAAAAAAACAACGACACAACCGTACAAATGAGGACATGAAAAAGACTGTTTTTATTCTCACTCGAAACATTCATTCATGAACTTACAGTCCAGTTATAAATCGTCGTTCGGCATCCAAAACCGCGAAAACGTGACTTTTATCAAATGGAGACATTACAGGAGACATTAAAAACTTTACAAATCATACCGTCGTACATATTATATACATAAATTTCGAAATAATGGTTTTCAGACTAACATGGTTTAAGTTAGTCTAAAAACTTTACAAATCATACCGTCCGTTGTACACGTATAAAAATTTCGAAATAATGTTTTTTGGACTAACATGGTTTAAGTTAGTCTAAAAACTTTACAAATCATACCATCCCTCGTACACGTATAAAAATTTCGAAATAATGGTTTTTAGACTAACATGCTTTAAGATAGTCTAAAAACTTTACAAATAATACCGTCCGTCGTACACGTATAAAAAATTCGAAATAATGGTTTTGAGACTAACTTGGTTTAAGTTAGTCTAAAAACCATTATTTCGTAATTTTTCTATGTATACGACGACGGTATTTTTTCTAAAGCTTACACCACAGGCTACATCTATGGTCCCGTTTTATTTATTCCTTTTGTCTGTTGTGTATTTAGTTTTCTTTCTGTTGTTGTGCATATTATGTTACTTATGTGCTTATTTTGTTTCTGTGATGTATCTTGTTGGTACAATAAATGTCTTTCTTCTTCTTAGTGTCTCCTGTAAAATTTTCTAAAAGTTTCCTTCGCGGTTTTGGATGGCAAACGACGAAATGCAAACTCACCGTCGCAATCGCCGAAGGCGACGGCGCAGCGGCGCGGCGCTGACTGTTTCCGACCGTGACTGCGGCGGCCATTTTGTTTTAGGGACAGATTCAGCACCTCGCCCTCCGCGAACGCGTCCTCGAAGCCGCCCTCTAGGCTCTGCGAGTCGATGCTGTGGAGGTGGAATCAGACGGTTAATTTTAGATTTAATCATGATTTGAATTGAATTACACTGAAAGAAACAATTTTGTAAAAAGGCGAGCTTAACACTAGGTAGTATTTGACGTGGAGAGACGATGGGGTAGTGCCAGAGAAAACGATGGGAGTAACACAAAAATAAACACATAGCATAAGCATAAGCAGCCTATATACGTCCCAGTGTAGGGCACAGGCCTTCTCTCAGGGAGAGAGTACTCTCTCACTGAGAGAAATACACATGCAGACTGACTGATAAACTTATATAAGATTATTATAAATTAACCCGTTAGATTATGCCGTTGAAAAGAACAATTAAAAACCACTGTTATGGTGGCCTGGCCGGGTCCTTTAGAATTCTGCAGATTAACAACACATAAGTAATAAGGATTATATACAAAAAACCCGCCAAGTGCGTACGTTCCGTACCTTGTAAGTAGGAACTTACATATTATAAACAGTTCATGAATCGAGTCTGGCAGTTTTTTCCGAGCTTTCCCCGAATTTCAGACAATGTTTTTTTTTTATATTTAATTACAAATGTGTAGTTTTCAGATTTTTCTCTGTATTTGTAGTATAAGAAGACGATATTACTTGCCAAATTTCATAGTTCTAGGTCAACGGAAAGTATCCTATAAATTTTGGTCACCTTGAGTGCCGAAATAATTTTTTTTCCTTTATCATCATCAACCCATTATGTCCCCACCGAGGGGCACGGGTCTCTTCCCTGAGGAAGGTATAGGCCATACTCCACCACGGGGGCCAAGTCCGGATTGGTGGAGGCTTGTAGACTAGTGGCTCGTCTACTGTCAGAAGTTGTCAAGCCGCCCTAAGGCCTCTGACTTGGCTTAACGACTGCCATCTATCGACGGCAGCCGGCACCAACAGCTTAACGTGCCTTGCGAAGCACGGACGACGTTTGCGGCATAAACGGCCGTAACTTTCTTTTATTAACTTAGAAGGTTAACTTTTTCACAGCTTCAAGGGACTGTAGACCTGAGTATATGGTTTTAATTTCAACTCACGTTACCTCCACACGTTTCCGAGATAAAGGGTTTTGACAGACGGACAGACGGACAGACGGACAGACGGACAGACGGACAGACGGACAGACGGACAGACGGACAGACGGACAGACGGACAGACGGACAGACGGACAGACGGACAGACGGACAGACGGACAGACGGACAGACGGACAGACGGACAGGCGGACAGGCGGACAGACGGACAGACGGACAGACGGACCGAAGGACAGACGGACAGACGGACAGACGGACAGATGGACGGACCGACGGACGGGTTCCGTTTTTCCTTTTGAGGTACGGAGCCCTAAAAACTAGCGATCGCTACATTCCGAAAAGTAATAAAACCTGTTGCCATCAGTCTTGGACTAAAAAAATCTAATTTGTGTACTAATAATCTTAAATCTTGGTACATAAATCAATAGTAAATATTGAAAAATGTATCAAAATCATCTTTTGATACATTTTTCAATGTTCCAGCTAGTGGGCGTTCACAGACCCGAATGACAAATCACTGTATTTTATTGAGAATTATATTCCACCTGAAATGAGTTTGAGCGGCCGACTAGCTGCGCCGTCAGGAGACGGCGTGGTAAGGTAGAATAAACGAATAAAAAAACAAATTCAATACAACCGCGAAATGCTCTCACGGTACGTTAGAACGGAGATAGAACGTGACCGAAATTAAACCGTAAGGTCATTTCATATTCTAATAAAACGCGAATAAAGTCGTGGGCGGAGCGTCGTGTATTTTTGAATGTCGGCTTTTTTTTGTTTAAAAAAGTATTTTAAAATCACTTTATGACATTAACTATTTGCATTTGCCAAGCCTAGGCCGGTATCCAAATTTCAATAGAGCTCGTGGTTGGAACATAGCTACAGCATGGGAACCAGTGCTTAAGTGCATGAGACCCCCATGCTAGAAGTGAGACTGCAGATTTATTTTTAATTTCAATAAGTAATAAACAATATTTATGAGTTTATATAAAATAATTGTTTTGTTGATTAAATTTTAATTTCAGTAACTAATAATCAATACTTTTGTGTTTATATAAAATTATTGTTTTGCCAATTTAAATTAAAAAAATTGCCAAAATATTTTTGGAACGTAACTTAATAATTTTTTGCCGAGGTTAGTAAACTAATAGTCAATACTTTCAAAAAGACGCCTGTCGCCTCAGTCTACCGAGACCACGGCACTTGCAAAAGTACCGAAACTTCGGAAAATTGTAAATTGAAAAAAGAAAAATAAACGAGTAAATATCCGTAGTGTTTTCTGAGGTTAACACGAGCACAAGACATAATAAAACTTATTTTTAACGGATATTAACTCGTTTACTTTTCCATTTTACAATTTAACAATTTACACATTTTACAATTCACCTCAGTCTACCGAGACCACGAGACAAACGTCGGAAAATTTCGTAAAATGGAAAAGTAAATGAGTTAATATCCGTTAAAAATCAGTTTTATTATGAGTAAATATCCGTGCAAGTTCCGTTTTTATTAGGCCTGCATATATATAATCAGCCTATATGCGTCCCACTGTAGGGCACAGGCCTTCTCTCGAGGAGAGACTATGGGCTTAATCACCACGCATGCCCACCGCGGATTGGCGATTTCAAGCGCTGAGGTATGTGAATAGCTCAGACACTCGGGTTTCCTCACGATGTTTTCCTTCACCGTTAGCGTGCGGTATTGCTACTATAACTTCAAAATGTACCTAACTTAGAATACCAAGTCATAGGTACATGCCCGCACTTGGGATCGGACCTGGGTCTCTCGCTTCCGAGTCCGATGTTCTACCCACTAGGCTACCAACGCTCTCTGGCGTTAGGCCTGAAAATCAATTAAAAACGTTGAGCAGTCAATTCGTTACCTGTGGCTATCAACTTCGGTGAAACACGTCTGGTCCGTTATAAACACCGTCTTGGCTGTGACTCTCTTGGTCCCCTTCTCGGCCTTATAGATATGGTTGACGCTCTGTTGAACCAGCTTGTCTATACGGCACTCGAACACCTCCTTATGGTCTGCTCCTTCCACCTGACCGCGTGTGTCTGGCGGGTCTTCCGTCTTTGGTTTCCTCGGCAGTTTCTTGGCCAGCAGTTTCGTGTGATGCTTGCTTAGGAGAGTGGTGTGGAGGTCCACGGAGGGTACCTCCGTGGGGTCCGAGCGCTCTTGGAGTATCTGGAACGTAAGTGGATATTTTTTTAATTATCCTACTAATATTATAAATGTGAAAGTTTGTGAAGATGTTTGAAGAAGAAGAAGAAGAAGAGAGACATTTATTACACCAACAAGATACATCACAGAAACAAAATAAGCAGATAAGTAACATAATACGCACGACAACAGAAAGAAAACTAAATACAATCAACAGACAAAACGAATAAATAAAACAGGACCATAGACGTAGCCTGTGGTGTATCTAAGTCGCCACAAAAGGCAGCTGACTCAGCGTTGTGCTGAGGAAGTGATCCCTCAGCGCTGATTTGGATGTTTGTTACTCCATCACGCAATAACGGCCGAACGGATTTACATGAAACTCGGCGAACAGATAGACAAAGACCTGAATAGAGACATAGCATACTTGCTAGCCTGAGTGATCTTAAACGATCACGAAGGTTAAGCAACACAGGGCGCGTTCAGTGCACGGATGGGTCGCCGTCTATGCCTAACGCTAGTGGCATTTTTCCGAGCGGTTCCGTGCTTCGCAAGGCACGTTAAGCTGTTGGTGCCGGCTGCCGTCGATAGATGGCAGTCGTTAAGCCAAGTCAGAGGCCTTAGGGCGGCTTGACAACTTCTGACAGTAGACGAGCCACTAGTCTACAAGCCTCCACCAATCCGGACTTGGCCCCCGTGGTGGAGTATGGCCTATACCTTCCCCAGGGAAGAGACCCGTGCCCCTCGGTGGGGACATAATGGGTTGATGATGATGATACTTGCTATCCCGGTAAAATATTTATTTTAAGTTTAAAATAGACGGCGTTGTGCGAGTGAACGTTGTTTTAAAAATAGATGGCGTTGTGCAAAAATCGTATAAACGGATTCTGTGGCGGTACGGAGTTCGCCCGGACAGCTAGTATTGCAATAATTTTGAGAGGTTTAAAAGACTTAGCAAAATGAACGTGCCCCACAATAGCTATCGAATACGCTATTTTTTTTTATACGCATTTTTCAAAAATATCTCGACACAAACTCGAACTTATTGGAACCATTAGTCACAGCCATCCGTTGCCGTCCGAGCGGTGCGTACGTGCCGCGGGTCTGCGGGTCATTGTTCTCAAAGAGGGAGAGGCGGTACTAACATTGTTGGCGCATTTCTTCAGTGCGCAGAAACGCTCACCTGCTGCAAATGCCGATGCAGCGCTCGACACTTGGCGAGCAGCTCGGCTCTAGTGCGCAGCAGAGCAGCAGTGGGCTCTAAACCGCAGAAGTACGCTCCGGAGCACAGAAACTTGGTTCAAGATCGCAAAAGGGCGGCTTCAGTGCGCAGATACGCTCACCTGCTGCAAATGCCGATGCAGCGCTCGACACTTGGCGAGCAGCTCGGCTCTAGTGCGCAGCAGAGCAGCAGTGGGCTCTAAACCGCAGAAGTACGCTCCGGAGCACAGAAACTTGGTTCAAGATCGCAAAAGGGCGGCTTCAGTGCGCAGAAACGCTCACCTGCTGCAAATGCCGATGCAGCGCTCGACACTTGGCGAGCAGCTCGGCTCTAGTGCGCAGCAGAGCAGCAGTGGGCTCTAAACCGCAGAAGTACGCTCCGGAGCACAGAAACTTGGTTCAAGATCGCAAAAGGGCGGCTTCAGTGCGCAGATACGCTCACCTGCTGCAAATGCCGATGCAGCGCTCGACACTTGGCGAGCAGCTCGGCTCTAGTGCGCAGCAGAGCGGCTCGCTCGCCCTCCGCGTCGTCCTTACACTCGCGCACCGCTCGCAGTTCGCGCGCCAGCCGACGCAAGTTCTCCATGCTGCGTCGACGGCTGTTCTGCGAGGCGAGCTGTGAACATACAGACTTACACGCTGAAATCTGGGTGGTTTGAAAGCTACAGTTATGTGACTAGTGATTCAAAGGCGGTTTATTGTATGGAATCAGGCGTCACTTTGCGGAGAAGTAAGGGGTTGAGATTATCTATACTTCATCATCATCATCATCATCAGCCTATATGCTTGTCCACTGCTGGACATAGGCCTCTCCTATAGCACGCCACTGAGCACGGTCCTCGGCTACTCTCATCCAGCTCTCGCAAACCGCCCTGCGAAGATCATCGCTCCACCGAGTCCGAGGACGTCCTACACTACGTTTGCCGATCCGCGGTCGTTTTATCTGACTATTGAAAAATTTGCCGTGAGTAAATTAATTTAGGCTAGGCAGTAAGTAAGAATTTAAGTTATATTTTTTTATACATTTAAGTTAGCAGCGGCCTAGCAGGGTTCTTGTTTGTTCCTAAAATACCTATTTAAGACCTTATTTACAACAAGAAAGCTAGTAAACGACTACTCTATTCTAATCACCATGCGTGCCCGCCGCGGATTGGCAATTTCAAGCGTTGAGGCATGTGAACACCTGAGATACTCAAGTTTCCTCACGACTTTTTCCTTCGCGGTTTGGGAAAAGAGTTTCTTTTAGTATTTACCGGAATCTAAAAAAATTGTAGCTAGCACAAGCAGCCTATATACTGTAGGGCACAGGCCTTCTCTCAGAGAGAGTATGGGCTTAGTCACCACGCGTGCCCACCGCGGTTTGGCGATGTCAAGCGCTGACGCATGTGAATAGCTCACACTCAGGTTTCCTCACGATGTTTTCCTTCACAGTTAGCGAGTGGTATTGCTACTATAACTTCATAAATGTACACAACGCAGAAAGTCGAACCTGGGTCTCTCGCTTCCGAGTCCAATGTTCTACCATCGCTCCGCATAGTATACTTTGCTTAACCCTAACAGGCCACTGCTCACTGAATAGATAGACATTTCCACAACATGGTACTAACCCGACAGCCCGCTTTGCCTGGCATTCTTTATTAGGACCTACAGTGTGTTACACAGTGACAGGCAAGACTTTCATACGCACACAGTGGTACGGGCATGCGTCACTATTGCCACGATCCTGACAAACTAATACGCGAAAGTAGAACACGAACCCAAAAAGGAAGTAGGTATCAACACACAGCTATGGAGAGACAATTTGTACCTACCCGCACAGAAAGATTTGTTTGGTGTCAAAAGAGACGCTAGAATAAACAAGGCGTCGCCCGGTGGCGTGGGACGAGGCGTCGTTGGCACCACAAGTATCCAGTTACCACCGCATTAATACTGTTACAACCGTACAGACGAATAGCTCGTCGATGTTATATGTGTTATACACCATGATTCTTGGGTGGTTTGAAAGCCATGGCAAAACGAACGTGCCTTAATAATAGCTGTTATCGAATACGCTAGTTTGTTTTTGTTAAGAAGGCTCTTTCTAAAAATAACTCGACACAAACTCGAATCTATGAGATAGATAGATAGATAACTGATTTATTTCCACAAGACACACAAACATACAAAAAGCATTACATAAGTCACGAAGTAACGGCACAAAGTAAACATTGACAAGATAGAAGCATACATAAATCCTGGAAACATAACAACTTGACACATTATACGGTACGGTATATCTATTGGTGACATTAGAAGAATAACATAAAAACATAAAAACGTGTGTGTGGCAAATGGGTTTCGACTCAGCACGTGCCGAGAGTTTACAAGTAAACTCCAGCGCTGTTATTCTGCCGATACCCGGTGTGAACGGCGTGCAGAGCCCAGGGCCTAGATTCTGTTAATGCATTGTAGTAACATGACAACTGCATGAACATGGCGGTTTTCATTTCATGGCTGCTTTAAGTCTACGCGGGCACACCCATCAAACCTTCTAGGCGTCAATGGTACGAAAAAACACGTCACGTGACCCGACAGTGTACCTGACATTATACTACAATGCACTAACAGAATCGAGGCCCTGGAGAGTGAGGCTAGCCAACTGGTAGAAAAACAAGGTATTAATGAAGTACGCTAGTGTCAGGCTGATACTCAATAATACAATATATTTATAAAGGTTAATTTTAGCAATAAGCCAGCCAGAGCGATGCTTTCCGCGGGTCCGCGGGTCATTGTTCTAATAGACAAAGAGGAATTGGAAGGAATTTTTTAAAGAAGTTTTCTCAACATAACCTTTTTTTCCATTTTACCTCTATACTTAAAAGTAACAGCAACATTTAGGATGGCATTTTTAACCGAATTCAAAAGAGGAGGAGATTCGTCGGAATTCGTCTGTTTAGGGTTCCATAGTCGACAAGGAACTCTTATGGTTTTGCCATGTTCGTCTGTCTGTCTGTCCGTCTGTTTGTACGCGGCCTAGCTCAGAGAAAGTTAGTACGAGAAAGTTGAAATTTGGCATAAATATACATCATGTCGACGAAACGGTAGAATAAAAGCTTTAAAAAAATGAGTACCCCCTACACCGCACCCAAAGGGTAAGGGGACTGACTCTATTACTAAGACTCCACTGTCCGTCTGTCCGTCACCAGGCTGTATCTCATGAACCGTGATAGTTAGACAGTTGAAATTTTCACAGATGATAGCCCCTTTTTTGTTGTCACGGAGGCACCTGGGGTGTTTGGGGTCCGAGGTGGCCGGGTGCTATACATTGGTACCTACTATATGGTACCCGGCTGCCTTTGACTCTATATGCCTCACATGTTCTCTTCACGATTGTTTTGTTTTATCTCTGTTTTGTTGACGTTTTTTGTTTGTGTACCTTTTGTTTACTTTGTGTTTCTGTGACCATTTAAATAAATATCCTCTTTCTTTCTTTCTTTCTTTCTGTTGCCGCTATAATAAAAAATACTAACAGAATGAATAAATATTTAATGGAGGTTATAATTATATGTGTATGTGATAAATAAACGGTATAAAAAAGCGCAAATTTTTGTCCGAGTAGAGCGTCCCTCCCACCCCCCTCTGGCCTAAAAATTCAGGGTAGTAGCACATACAATGAACTTAAAACGAAAACTATCACGGCCAAGTAGGCTTTACTAGTCAACGAGTAATAGGCGACCAACTTATCAAAGCAAAAGTTCGTACAAAATCCATTGAAAATTACGTCGATAATTCTGTAAAGCAGATAAAACCCCCTCTTTCTGCGGAACCCTACACTGCGCGTGGCCCGACACGCACTTCTTTATTCTAAAATCTAGATAAATGGTATAAATGTAGCACTCACCCGATTCTTGATCCGCCGCCGCAGCCCCTTGAGGAAAGCCAAGTCCTCGTCTCTGAGCCGTAGCGCCTGCACCCGCTCCGAGTACCGCGTCGTGGACAGACCGGCCACCTCCGTCACTGTCATCGGGATGCCGCGAGCTGGCAAGGGACGAGCGTTATATATACGAGAGTCAACTTAAGAAGGAACGTCTGGCGGTTTGTGAGGAAAATGAATAAGTGACATTACTCTAATTAGATTGACATTTTATTGATACCTTTGTGACAAAATTCAATTTCCGTGTGATTATTATCTTTTTCATCATCATCATCATCAACCCATTATGTCCCCACCGATTATCTTTTTAATCGAATTTATTTATTGACATGTGAACGAATAATTGTAAAAAAATTAATTTTATGAATAAGTGACATTTCTCGTTTCATGAATTGTAGTTTAAATTTTGTTTTTTTTTTTAATTAATCTTAATTTTAAATTAAATCTACAGTAAATTGTACATATGTATATAATTTTAACGTTCTAATTTTTATAATTTTTAAATGTAGTATGTATAATGTAAATAATGTTTAATGTTTAATGCAATTAATTACGCAATAGTTTTAACTGTAATGTAATTATTTTTCTTGCAATAATAAATAAATTATATGAATAATAAATAAATAAATACGCTTTCAAACTT
The DNA here is from genome assembly GCA_947308005.1 of Yponomeuta malinellus. Lineage (NCBI taxonomy): Eukaryota > Metazoa > Arthropoda > Insecta > Lepidoptera > Yponomeutidae > Yponomeuta > Yponomeuta malinellus. Next base: position 5,939,598 of record OX371023.1, read on the forward strand.
CTGTCTTGGGGCCTAATACTTAGACGATTGGAATCGTTCAGGAGTTGTTGCGCATAATATAGGGGCTGGTCTGGACTCGAACCGGGGTTTTCTGGTTTCGTAACAGCCCGATTTCCCACCTGAGCTGTGACAACCCTGTAGATGATGGCGAAATTTACCTTTGTATTCTAATGATATTGTAGCAGTTTTCCATTGCCGGAAAACACGGAAAAATTACGTTTTTTAAAAATGACACCTAGCTAGATCGATTTATCGCCCCCGAAGCCCCATGCATACTGAATTTCATGAAACTCGCCGTTTCCAGGATTCACGATTCAGATGATATAGCGTAGGGACGACCGGCCACAATATGGACAGATGTCCTCATTCAAGTGGCAGGAAGACGCTGGATGCAGGCCGCTTCCAACTGGTCTTTTTGGAAATCAATGGAGGCCTATGTTCAGCAGTGGACTTCCTGTGGCTGAATGATGATGATGATCTAATATTCTATATTTGGAGTCCCGGCATTGGTGGATTTTTTTGTCTCTAAATAGGTTTTGAAAATTGTCCTCCACACCAAAAAGAAAATGACCTAAGTATTTGTTACTATGGAAGTAACCTGTTATGTTTTACTTTGTCATAATTTCTGTCTTCTTTTAACTGTTTTTTGCTTTTGTTTTTTTTGCTTTTTTGCTAACTGTGCTTTTTTTAAATGTGGCGGAATTCATTCATTTCATTTATTTATTCAGAAACAATACGAATTGTATTTGAAATATAACTTATAGGCCGAGGACCGTGCTCAGTGGCGTGCAATAGGAGAGGCCTATGTCCAGCAGTGGGGTCAAATGACTGATGATGATGATATGTCACAATATTTACATGGAAAATTGCATATTATTACTTATGGATACCTTGCATACCTATCACAAAAATTTTATTCCCAACTGCCAAAATGTTTTACGTAAACAGAAATGGTGATAGTAGAGCGGCATAAGAACGGCCGTATATTTGGGAGATTATGGGTTCAAATCATGTACCAATGACTTCTAAGTCATTGGGCTTTATAAAGCTCAAGGTCACGCAACGAGCTATGGAAAGGGCTATGCTTGGAATTTCTCTATGAGATCTAATCAGAAATGATGAGATCTGTGGACAAACGAAAGTCGTCGACATAGCCCAGCGGATTAGTAAGTTGAAGTGGCAGTGGGTGGGGCACATAGCACGCAGAACTTCTTAGTTATTTGAAGTTATTTCTTTTAAATTTTGAAAAAATGTTTTTGCTAACATTTTGAAATTATAGTAGCAATACCACTCGCTAATGGTGAAGGAAACCATTATAAGAAAACCAATACGTGAAGTGTTCACATACCTCAGTGCTTGAAATTGCCAATCTGCTGTGGGCATGAGTGGTGATAAGCTCTTGCTCTCTCTCTGAGAGATGGCCTATTCCCTGCAGTGGGACATAAATAAGCTACATAAAAAAAAGAATTCTATTATAAATTGTTATTCCAGAATGTCAAAATGTTTAAATATTTTGTCAATAACAATAAGGATATCATTGACTAGGTAGTAATTCGACTGGAGATTTCCACACTTAGCCTCATAGTTGGGCCATTGTACGTAGCAAGTGCTAAATACCTCAGACACTAGGGTTTCCTCACGATGTTTTCTTTCCTCATTAGGGAGTGGTATTGCTACTATAACTTCACAAATGTACGTAACTTAGAAAACAAAATCATTCCCGATTCGAACCCACGACCTCCCGAATGAGAAGCCGGCATTCTACCGTTCCACTACCACAGCTCTTTAACTCTAAGGTAGTAATTATTTACCTTAAGGTGAATTATAGGATTTTGTAACAAAAGTCCTCCACAGCAACAACTTTTTGTTTCATTTCAAATTGAGAATTATCCATTACAATTATATAGATGAAACTTACATCCAAAGCTTAGACATGCATTAACATGTTTACTATACAGTATGACTCAGATTTGCCTCTGGGAACTTCAACTTTAGCATTGTTAGAAGTTAGACTATGTTTTTGAAGTGTTGGATAGTTAAAATACGACAAAAACCAGTGCAACATGAGTAATACATATAAAATGTGGTTTGCGAAACGATTTCTTGTTATTTATCAATCGTTAAAACATAAATCCAACGAATTACGTCAAAGACCTGTTGCACATACTATCAACTTACATAAAAATATCGGATTTCAAACAAGATTCTTGGGTGTTCAGAGTACTTACCATCAAGTATTTCCTGGTCAATTTGGAATGAAGAAGCCTGCTTCGATTTATCATCCATTCTTCATATTTGTAACGTTGTTGTGAATGGATTTATTTCGAGTAATAATTTTTTGTTTTAACTCGTTTTGAGGTTAACTTGACACAGCTGTCAGTCAGTGAACTGTCATGTCAGTCAAGTACCGTATAGTATTATCGGAGCGGGGTGTATTCTTGAAGTCTTGAGTTAATTTTTTTTTTTATTCAGCCCTGCAGCCGGTTAAGGTTTCCGTTCCGACATATTATTAGGGGTTAAAGTATGACATTGAATCTTCATGGTTTGAGGTTTTCGAATGAAACTTTTTTCAAATGGTTTCTATGAACGGACGAAAGCACAGAACACAACTACAAAGTCCTTTGCCTATTCTGCTATTAGCAGAATAAGATGAAAAAAAAATGGTTTCTATGATGTTCTGTTATTCAATTTAGACAAGAAAGATGGATACTGCGAAAATTCGAGTGATTTTTAATACGAGTTCCGACGCGGAACTAACGCGGCATAAACAGACCGCAATATCAATGCTGCGTTTGGAGAGCTTCTTAATTATGTGTACTAGGGAACCCGTACATGTAGGTATTGTAGAAGTATAATTTGTAGTCGGTGCTCAAAATATATGTCCTGGTCATGAAACTCTTATATTTTTTATTTCATCATCAACCCATTATGTCCCCACCGAGGGGCACGGGTCTCTTCCCTGAGGAAGGTATAGGCCATACTCCACCACGGGGGCCAAGTCCGGATTGGTGGAGGCTTGTAGACTAGTGGCTCGTCTACTGTCAGAAGTTGTCAAGCCGCCCTAAGGCCTCTGACTTGGCTTAACGACTGCCATCTATCGACCGCAGCCGGCACCAACAGCTTAACGTGCCTTGCGAAGCACGGAACCGCTCGGAAAAATGCCACTAGCGTTAGGCATAGACGGCGACCCATCCATGCACTGAACGCGCCCAGTGTTGCTTAACCTTCGTGATCGTTTAAGATCACTCAGGCAGCCGGGGCTACGAGCGATTTTTTATTTAATTTTTTTTATTTCAATTTTAGTCGGGGAGCGGAAGAAAGATATACAAGTCCCGTATAATCATTATTTACCTTGCTTAATTCGTTGCATTAACACGTTACCTGTGTAACTGAAAATAAGACAATGAAGCCTCACGTGCAATACGCTTTTTTTGTAAACGCATTCAAATATTGTATAGGTACCTAATATATTATAATAGTTAATATTATCATAGAAAAAATATTTTCTGAAAATCCCTTTTCCTGTTTTTCCATATTTATCTCGGTGCCCCATATATGGGTCATGCACGTGTGAGTTCTTAACTTAGTGCCATATACATAAGTAGTGCACGTACGTTAAGCGCGGTATACACGATCCATCTTGCCGTACGTTCTGCCAAGGCCATGCACGATGCACGATGCAAAAGTACCATGAATATGCTTGACGTACGTCGATAATTATTATTATTTGTTTGCTGGACTTGACGGACCGATTTTTCATCCAGCGAGTACCCCCACCACCGCGAACATCGTGCAGATAGACAGTGAATAACGCGGACGTACGTCAGCGCGGTCCCGTATCGTGCGTGCTTGATCGTGTATAGACTTGTTAATAAGAATAAGAATTAAAAAGAATAAATGCTTTACTAGATCTGGTACCCATTTTAGGGGAAGCTGCAACGATTGATAGCGTTATTCAAATCATTCATGATGTTATTAATTTGAGTATACTCTGCACGTTTATGATAAAAAAATTTCATCCAGAACCTCTTCCTACTTTTTTTCCTCTCTTCTGCCGCTGCTGACAATAACAGAAGAACTCCCATTTTTTGGCGTTTTGATAAAACAGGAGGCATTTTATTAAACACAAAACACGTACTCTTCGTTCGATACTGATCACGCACGCACGACACGATTGATGCGTGCTGGATAGTCTGTATGATACATCCAGCGGCGCGGCCTTGAGCTGACGTACAGCTGGGATGGACCGTGTATACCGCGCTTTACGCACGTATGAAGTCATTCTAGTTAGAAGGTAGATACAAGTTTGTAATCTACCCGAATTTGGCATAGGTCAGATGTTAGTGTAAAGCAAATTTCTGAACAAATATTAATTCTCTCAAGCCTTAAATAAATAGAAATCATAATATATACTTATTTATATTTTTGCCATATTTTCTAAATGATTATATTATGGTAACATTATCCAAAATGTCCTCCTTGTACCTACCGCCATGTTTTTATTCACAATTTAATAACCCACACGTGTAGGGCTTTAGCCCAAACGTGCTAGATTTGACAAGCCTAATACTTCATTTGGGGGAGAGACCCACATGTGGTGCACTCACGCCTCACCTAAACCTCGAAATGCCCCACATGTGGGTCACTCACAGGGAACGTGAAGTTCTCAATTTCCATCTCCGAAAGTCTTCACCGGAACATCACCAAATTACCTTGGGACTAATTTTACGCTATTTTAGGAAATTTTTACCAAATTAAAATGGGACCAATGGGAAGTTACATCGAACAAAAAAAGAATTGTCGAAATCGGTTAAGATTATAGCGGAGTTAGGCGACAACATAGCCAATATTATATATATATATATATATATATATATTGTGGTTATCAATATACATATATATATATATATATATATATATATATATATATATATAGGTAGGTACGCATCGAATTGATAACCACATCCTTTTTTGAAGAACAACGTAAACCATGGGCAAAGAGGGCAAACAAAAACAAAATGGGGGAAAAAATGGCCGTTTTACTTTTTAAAAGTTAGTTTTTGTATTCTGCCAATGTCGAGTTTTGGAGATAGCAAGTTTTTTTTTATATTTAATAAAACCCCGTAGGTTAGTTGTGGTGATGTAGTAATAACAAAATACATAAAAAAACCAGATACATTAGTCATAGACAGACAATCACAATCGAATTTTGTTACTTTTTATAAAATTACATAGATCTTTAATAAATGGAGAGAATACCAATTGTAACAGAGAACGAAAATTTGTGGGAAGAGGGAGATTGGAAGGAAGATAATTATATAGGGAAGAAGATAATTTTGAGCAGTTAAAAAAGATATGATCCGGAGTCCCGTCGTCCAAACCGCACTCACACAGCGAGTTGTCCCTAATCCGAATTTTCATGGGGAAGGCTGGGGTTCAGGCCCAGGCGAAGACGATATATTGTCGAAGTAACATTTTTATCGGCATTACGGAAAAAGAAAAACCATGGTTTCGAAGGAATTTATTTTTGGATGGTGCTGTACTGTGTTCTTTTAGACTCACGATAAGATTTCCATTCTGAATTCCAAGAGTTATGTACCTAACGGCCGCTAAAGAGCGCAGGTCATGAGTATAGTTGTGGCAATAGGTATTTAAGCCAGATTGTACTGCTCTTTTGGCACAGGAGTCCATGTATTCATTGCCCCGAATCCCGGTGTGTCCCGGAATCCAGGCGATAACTACATCTATGTCACTAGATTTACATTTTTAAAGAGCATCTCTCATTTTAAAGATAATGGGAAATTTATTTTTTGACTTAAACGGATGTACAAGTATAGCCTGGAGGCAACTCAGTGAATCTGAAAAGATAATAATCTTCTGAAAGAAGTTTTTATGTACTTCTACGAACAAAATGGCTTCCAAGATGGCAATTGCTTCAGCTGTGAATACGGAAGTATAGGGGGGGCATTTATATTCTAATATTACGTTGAAGCCAGGGATCCAAACCGCAGCCCCAACGCATCCATCATCGGTAAATAGAAACCCATCGGTTTGCCAGTATCTCCCTAAATCTATGATCGGCATCCGGAGGATGTATACTGATGTCAAAAGAAAGAAGAATAGATTAGGGGAATAAATCAATGCATCAAAGTCAATAGAAAAGAGAGGGAAAGTTTCAGACTGGTATAAAGAAATGTCCTGAAATTTTAAATAGCTTTTTACCATGCATGGTAGATCTTTATGTGACCAATAATCAGAAGAAGAAAGTAGAGATAAAGAGGCAAGTATTTTGAGAAGAGGATGGTCCATAAATTGAGCAACATTTAAGAAGAATCTGTCGGAAAGGTATTGGCGCCGAAATTTAAGGGGGGGATCCACACATTCCACCTGAAGGGCTGTTGTTGGAGAAGATCTCATAGCACCAATTATTACCCCAAGGCATCTAAATTGCATCTTATCTAATTTCTCAAGGGCCATTTTGCTGCAAGGTTCTAATAAAAAAGAGGCGTAGTCAAAGTGACTGCGAATAATAGCATCGTATAATATTAGTTTTAGGTTGTAAGGGTGAGCACCCCACCAAACTCCTGCCAGACAACGCAAGACATTCAGCCTTCTCTCGCATTTCTTTAGGACATAATTTAAATGAGGAATGCCTGTCATTTTTGAGTCAAGAATCGCACCTAAAAACATGACTTCAGTAGAAACTGGGATCGGTTGACCGTAGACCAAGATATTAATTACCGGAACATTCCTTTTCCTCGAGAAAACAACAAGAGTACTTTTGGAGGTGGAAAGAGAGAGGCCATGAATAGTGAGCCAATCGTCCAAGTATAACATAGCAGAATTAAGTTGATCCGAGCCGTCATCGAAGTCTTTTACGGGAAGGTATAAGGCTACATCATCAGCATACTGCAATATACTGCAGAATGAGGAAACAGATTGTTCCAAATCATACGTGTATAAACTGTATAGTAGGGGGCTCAGAACAGACCTCGTGGCAACCCCCTCCAGAACAATGTCGGGGCGAGAAAAGAGTCATAATTGGGTATTTGACAAAATATCAAATGAGTTACTTTTAAAACGGAATTTTGTATGAAAATACTTGCTTATGACGTCACATTTCAGAACACTCTTTTTATGTTTAATCTATTTAAAAATTGTAATAACTAGTAATTGACTAAAAGAGATACATTTTCCGAGATATTTTGTAATTTTTGTTTTAATCGAGCATTTTTTTTTTATTGGCAACTGAAATAATTTATTGTTGATCGTGTCCTCAGTTGTGTTCTGTGATCGTGTCAAATACTTGTCAAATACCGTATTGCGTTACCGTCACTTTGACATGTGTGGCTGGCAAAGCATCATTACAAAATCAAACGTCAAGCAGTGTTGCTAGATGGGGGGTTTCTCTCCAAATTCAGAGGTTTTTTGTCTTTAAGGGAAGAATTTTGGAGGGAGAAGTTCTTTGGGGGAATTTTGGAGGGAAAAAATGGAGTTCGGGGTTTTTTGGAGGTTAATCTTTTATCTTCAACACATGATTGAACGATAACATTTTCACACGAAGAATGTCATACGGCTTTTTATATAATTTAAACACTCATTTGTGCTTTAAAGCATTCATTCATACAAATTACAAGCTACTTTTCGCTGATTGTGAAAATGGCAGCTCAGCAATCGAATTTTGTTGCTGCCATTTTCCAATGCAGTTCTTGAGAACCTTTTCCCAAGTAAATATAATTGAAGATAAATTACGCATTAGATTGTCAATTGAAACTGTAGAGGCAATTCTTAGAATTCGTTACTCAATGCCTAAAGGATGCGTTTTGCTCGGTCGCCACAAATGGTAATGGCGCAAGGTAACTTGAGGTATAATTCAGAAAAAAATTACGGAATTGAAATTGACACGCTCGAATATGTTTTATAAGCTTAGGCGAAAATTCATATATTTTTTAATAAAGTTTGTGTTTTATTTGAAATAAACGTACTTTGGTCTTTAAATTAAAAATACTTTGTGGAGTTTTTCTTTCGAAAATAGCTATTTTCGGGGAGATTTTGTTTAGATTGGGGGGGAATTTCAAAGGGTGGTCTGGCAACACTGCAAACAAAAGAGTAAGGAGTTTTTCCAGTTTTTCACCGGCTTTTGTTATTTTTCGGTCTACAATTTAATTTTTGTGAGTTAGGTACTAGGTACTTTCTTTTCAAAATACAGACTCAGGTACGCTTTATCTGTTTGCGATCGCACAACCATCGTGTGTTCAGTAGAAGAATAAAAAAAAATCAGTGCGACACTTCACAGTTCACGTGCGGTTTTAACGACACCTTTTTCAAAATTCGTGTTCTTTGTTATTGGCACGTCCGTTGAAATTCTTGACGGTCGCCACTCATATTTTTGGATCGACCGTAAAGTTTATTCACAACGTAACGTACTGCTTAATTCGGTTGTTAACCTTGAACCTGTGCAGATTGGTCGCAATGACTGCCCGAGGCCGCGGAGGCAACGCGATGGGCTCCGATTGGGACCCTATGCGTTCAGAGTACGAGACGTCAATGTACGAAACGAATGACGAGGAGGGAAGGTAAGTTTTGCGTTCTCCAAAACTTGCACAGAGGGGACGTGGGGCGGACACGCGACGCGTTGTATAAAGTTCGGGCCCTCGACCCATCATATTTGTGTGGGCTATGTCCCATCGTATTTTATAGGAAAGTGAATCGAAAGAACGCCGTGTCTGCGCCCTGTCCTCATCTCCAGGGCCAGATCAACCATATCTGTGCCCCAGGTAATGCACATCCTCATTTTAGTTAGAAAAGGTTAAAGGGGACCACCCTTACCCTTTTCTAACTAAATTATATTTTTCTCTACCACAACACAATATCTTTTTTTATTTTTACAACATTACAAATTTATCTATTTGGGCTGTGTGAACAACAGTCCAACAAACATGACAAGCTGGGTAGTTTCACTGAAGCAGTCTTTACCCTCCTAGCTCGAGCGGTCAGCTGGACCACTGCCGGCTGTATATCACCAACATACCGAAGGCCCTGAACGAGGATGGCCTCAGAGCCTCGTTCGCAAAGTATGGCACCCTCTCCGAGGTACACGTGAGCGGCGACCCCACCAAGAGATATGCCCTTGTCAAGTTTGAGACTCCTGGGTGAGTATGCTTCTATTTACGTTAAATTGCATATCAACAAAATAGGAGATTTATTCTCGAGTGCAGACCACAAACTGGCAGCTCGCTTGACCTACGATCTGAGGTAGTGCCGTGCCTTTTGGGGAGGCCAATGTCCAGCAGTGGTTGGGTATGGGCTGATTTATTAATTGAGGGGATTTATTAGGGTAAGATCTAAAGTAAGTTAATCCAGTGTGCATGCAGCGACTAATGAATGTTGATGAAGCATAAGAGGTTTGTAAGAATTGTGGCATTTTCAAATCTAGGTCTGAACAATCTAGCACAGGAAGGATTATGTACCCTTATCTACACAACATTAGACAGATCGAATTTGAGAAAAGCGCCATCTATAGATAGCATCAAAGCGTTTAACATTGACATTTATTGATAATATTGGTGCTGTGCAGGTTACATAGATGGCCGCTAGATGGCGAGCGCTGTCTTTGGACAACATTTGTTGTTTGGGAGCACCCCTTAAATATTTAGTTTATTACACTTTTCAGTATTTGTTATTATAGCGGCAACAGAAATACATCATCTGTGAAAATTTCAGCTGCCTAGCTATCACGGTTCATGAGATACAGCCTGGTGACAGACAGTGAAGTCTTAGTTATAGGGTCCCGTTTGGCACCCTTTGGGTATGGAACCCTAAAACCTCTGTTGAAGACTGGATTTAATATAGCAGCTACCTTTTCTTTTGCAGTAAAGTGCTAAACTAAGTGCGTGTCTTTGTGGTCTATCAAGTGTTGTAAACAGTCACCTGAGTACACTTTGTATTTGGCAGATATCAATTGATCTTTCCATTTGATTTGGTTAGGCTAGTTTCCTTTACTGCAGATTGTTTGCAATGACTGCAATAATTTATTGATCCAATTGTTGCAGGGAAGCGAAGCTTGCCATGATGAAGTTAAACCACACGGAGCCATTGAAGATGAACATTGCCATTGCGTACAAGGTTAGTTCTTCTACTGCAGTCAGTGTCAGATTAAGTCAGCGCGAGGCCGGTAGCAAATTCTATGAAGGGGCCCTTGATTTGCTTTAGATTATGGTATTAAATAAAACACTTTCTGGATTTCATAGTAACAAATAATACTATTCATATTGACTTCTTTGAGCAAATCATATTCAATATTCATCAAAGTGACATGATTAAAATGTTTTTGGCTCACCTAACTGATTTTTTACACGTTTTAATGATGAGAAATAACTTCTGCTGGCTATTTTTCTCTCAGTCAGAAAGCGTCGGTGCGCGGGGTCCCAAAACGCGTGCGGTCCGTAGCATTTGCTACTCTTGTTATGTGGCCAATCCGCCACTGACTGCAGTGGTTTCATACTACAATACATAGTCTGAGGAGTCACTAGATAATAATGCCTTCTTCGAACGGGAAGATCTCCACGAGCGAAGCTTATTTAATTTTTATGTTTATTTCTAGTATTGACATTGTGCTGGCTACCTGCAGTTTTAAAGTAAAATAAACACCCTTTCTCACAGCAAAGACAGAACAACCACCAAGGCAGCGCTAGGAAGAAGAAGCAGCCAAACAAAAACTCTGAGAGACAGTCTAACAGGCAACAGGAGACATCTCGAGACCTTGACTTCTCCAATGATAATGTCAGCGTCACCAGTAGCAGGCAACGTGCTAGGTGAGCATAGCATGTTATTTATTAATTACCAGGAGACGGGCAGCAGCGCCTTCCTGAGATTCCAACCGCATACTGCGATCGCCAACCCGCCTGCCAGGCGTGGCGATTATGGCCTCATGGTTATGAAAACAACGAAGGAGGCCTATGTCTTGCAGTGGGCGTCAAATGGCTGATGATGATGATGGTATTCGTCAACACTGTATTTTTATTCCACTGACCACAATGGATTAATATTGGCAGGGATTGCGCATTTTAAAATAAATAACCCTGTAAACAAAATATGTTCTCATTCTTCATGTTATCTTTTATCGGAAAATATTTTTCGATTTTTAATCTTGGCTGTCTGTAAACATTACTCAAGGTTCCGTAATTTTGTAAGGAAAAAAAAACAAATTCAGCCAATCAGCGCTCAGCTTTGACAACCGCCGTACGCGCTCCGAAATCTCTTCTCTCATTGGTCAATTAAATCAACATACTAATTTTCTTTTGTCCAATGAGGCGACCTCAAAATTTTCTCAAACGAAGAGTCGAAGATACCGCCATATTTTTTCTTCTGAAGCTCGTGTTCGTGCGACTTAGTATTTTTTTGTGTTTCTAATGTTTTTTTTTGCGTAGAATAACGAAATCGGTGATATTATTTGCGATGTTGAATGATAAATAAGCCCGTGCAGTATATTTCTGACAAGCAGTTTTGTTAGGAAGTGTATTTTTCTTGCGTTGTGATTTTGCCGGTGCATACAGAATTTTCACTCTTCAATGAATTCTACAAAGGACAGCCCTAACTACGAAGCGTAAGTTCTTGTTCACTCCAAGACGTTTGTAAAGATAAACAAGCTATTCTATTGAGCTCGTATTTCGTCGAGTAAATTCTAAATTCGCTGTCCCGGCAGTCTAAGTTGACGCTTTGTCTCGAGCACTTCATAAAGTAATAGGTACCTATTGCCGTCTGATCTAGGTGAAAAAAATATTAATTTTCATACAATTTACGTTTGAAATACACGGTCGTACTCGTAAATAGTTGGTGGAGGATATTGCAAAAGGAATGATATCGCTGTACCTACATGATTATATTATTTTTTGTAAGAATTTTGAAGGAATTTGAACGAATATAATCATGTAGGTACAGCGATATCATTCCAAGGTTAAAACCTAACTGCAAAGTGGGTTACTTGGGGCTGTAAGTGATGTAAATTGCTTCAGCCAGATGTCGCTGCCTGTATGTAATATGGAGAAGTTTGTAAAGAGGCCTGAAATTTCGCCGATGCCTGCACTTGCCCATTAGCTCAGTTGGTATAGCGCTGGCACGGTTAGCCAGAAGTCTCGGGTTCAAGTCCCGGCATGGGTGGAATTTTTTGCCTCTAAATAGGGTTTTAATATTCATCGGTACATGCCCTAATCAAACTGGATCAGTTCGAATCAGATTGGATACTAAACATTCTACATTAGAACACTATTGCCAACAGTGTCACTGAATCAAGACAAGTGATTGTGTTGCAACCTCACATTAAAATCTCTGTTTCAGACCGGACATGTCAAACGGAGATGATGAGAATTATGTGAGTATGCCTTGCTTCAAAAACCTATTTAGTTTTATTATACAACCTGTCCACTTTCTGCCGTTCTACTGTTCTGTTCCCATGAGTAGCTAGGGAAAGATTCTCTATTCCGGCAGAGGTGCCTGAGGAGCACCTAACTCCAGGACGTACGCTTTAGACTGCTCGCCCCTAGCCATACATCCATCGGCACGTTTGACCTTAGATTGGCATTAGGAAGAGAACCAGGAATCAGGAAAGGTGTAGGGAGTGTTGATGAGGAGCAGCTTCAGTGATCTGTCAGGATCTTGGCAAATAGCAGTACCTGGTCTCTGCCTACACCTCTGGGATACAGTCATGAATTTATGTACGTATGTATTACAACCTGTAAAGGTTGAGGGAGGCCTATGTCCTCCAGTAGGCGTCAAATGGTTGATGATGATACAACCTGTGTCAACTTCTTCATTCAACATTTACACTTTTTTGACTGTTGAATAATTCCTCAGATACAAGTATAATTTTGGATTAATGTAATGGGGCTGGCTGTCTGTCTGTCTGTCAGCAGGCTGTATCTCATGAACCGTGATAGCTAGGCAGGTGAAATTTTCAATTTTCTCTGTTGCCGCTATATGTCGTTAAATGTCAATGTTAAACTCTTCTTGTTGTTTTGTATAGATGGCGCTGGTCCCAAATTCGATCTTTCTCTAATGTTGTGTAGATAATGGTACGGAACCGTTCGTGCGCGAGTCCGACCAACACTTGGCAGGGTTTTTTTTCTTACGAGAGACATCAGTTAATTTAACTCGAGGCTCTTGATTGATTCGATTGTATCCCAACAGCTCCGGGAGCTTGACGACATGGAGGAACTCGACCCAGATCTGGACTTGGAGCTTGAGCGTCTGCGGCTGCAGGCAGCGCAGCTTCTGTACAAGCAACGGCTGCGAGACGTCAAGTTGGCGGAGCGCAGGACCGTTAGTATAACTTTTATAAGCACCCTATATATATACGTCCCACTGTAGGGCACAGGTCTTCTCTCAGGGAGAGAGTATGGGCTTAATCACCGCGCGTGCCCAACGCGGATTGGCGATTTCAAGCGCTGAGGTATGTAAATAGCTCAGACACTCAGGTTTCCTCACGATGTTTTCCTTCACAATTAGCGAGTGTTCTCCCCACTGGGCTACCACCGCTTATTGTAGGTAGTTGGTAGTTTAGCATGCGATTCCATAAGTTAAGAATCACATACCAAAATGACAACTTTAACTTGGTGAGGCTTGCAATTTTAAAGTATGTAGGTAGGTACTGTATTTTGTTTTTTGCTGTGTACAATAAAGAGTTCTATTTCTATCCTTTCTATCTGTTACAAGTTGTACGTTCAGGTAGGGAATAAAAGTCGGTTTAGCCAAACGATGCCATATAGAGGCGGACTGGCCGCCTACTTACACGAGTAAATGTAGTGCGGCCGGAGGCAACCACAAGATAGAACCGTTTTTATCACATTTGCAGCTCATTTGGATACGTGCTCACATCAACTAAATGTACTGCACACAGAGGCCACCACAAACATTCTTATTATATGTCAGTGTAGGCATGCGTAAGGCATTGGTTGAGTAGATGTCGCAGTAAGGTGGCTGAATCGGAGAGTTGATTGAGTCTCTGGACAGTTAATTGGGGATCGATATTCAATCAAGTCGCTAAAGTTTCGTCAGACAAGTGACTGAACGAAACGTTTAACGAGTTTCCTAAACGTTCCTAGGCAACAAGACGCATTTCAACTTTGGTAGGGTGACCACGATATTTGATTGGAAAAAAATGGATAGTAAAAAGAGATTGGTTGCCCTATATTTATTCATAAGGCGTAATGCCCTCTTAGGTGGTGTGGATGTTTGTCGATCTGACAAGGGCCACCTTTGCACGGCGTGTTCTACCCAACCGAAATTGAAGAACATACCTTGCTAAACTGGCATTTGTTGGATCGATGTAACGTCACGTCCATCTTAGGCGTCGTCGTGCCCCCTTACTTGGTAAGAATTTAGCTTTTTAAGGGGACCAAAATATTTCATTATTTAGGAAAATGAATAGCCAATAAAATACATATTTTTTTGTTTTATGTTTTTTTAATTAGAAAAAAATAAAACCTGCTCTGCTGGAGATATTTGATACATTTGTTTGGTTCGTTTTACCTTTATTAAACACGAAATTTCCAAGCTCCCAGTTCTTCACGATCACACCAAAATAACAATACAATAACAAATGAAATAATTATGGCGGAGTCGACAACATGTTTACAATTTCACCAAAGACCACAATTTGAAACAAAAAACCACTCACACAACAAACCAACGTTGCACAACGTTTGCCAAAAGAAAGACTCTTAGAAGTACCTAATCAGCTGTTGTCGTGACCGCCATCTTGTTTTACATTATTAATCAACACGCTGGCTTTCGGTCAGATAGATAGTTAAACGTTTTGGACGCTGCTTTATTTAAATCAAAATGCTAGCGACTTGATTAAATATCGATCTTTGATTGATTGTCTAGAGATTCAATTGACTCTCTGATTTAACTACTTTACTGCGACATAGACATAAACATAGTGCTGGGAGACAGACGTTTATTGAGATGGGTTATTTAAAAGCTCAGTTTCGTTGTAATTTTTAGAAAGTAACCAATTAGATATAGTGTTTTTTTCAGTATAAGATGGTATTACTTGCCAAATTTCATAGTTTTTTGCGGCATAAATGGCCGTGATATAAAAAATATTTTTTTTTACGTCAACTTAGAGGTTTGATTTTTTTTCACAGCTTCAAGGGACTGCACGAGGGGTGTTCAATAAGTAGTGAGAATGCGGTATAAACTCCTTGGTTAGAGAAAAAGAAAATACTGGCAGGCATAGCCCAATAAAATTTAAAAAAAATGTTTGATGCTCCTTTGTTTTTTCAATCATAGAAGAAATCTTACTTGTGTTATGTCGCAACGAGTAATCGAAAATGGAGAAAATTGAAGTTCGCGTGGTAATTAAAAATCTATGTTTGCAAAGTTCTACTACGGAACAAGTAAATCAATAGTTGCAAGATACGTTCCGCGTGACGCCGGATTAATAATAGCGTGACTCCATTTCCTTCCGTGGATATCGTAGAAGGCGACTAAGGAAATCAATTACCAGGAGACGGGCAGCAGCGTTCTCCTGAGGTTGGCGATTATGGCGAAACCCCTCGTGGTTATGAGAACCACAAAGGAGGCCTATGTCCTGCAGTGGGCGTGAAATGGCTGATTATGATATGATTTATGATTATGAAGATACGTTAGGGGTTCATGCTCCTCCGTATTCTACGGTTGCGCGTTGGTGTGCTGAGCTTAAGAGGGGAAGAACATCCGCTAAAATGACTCGCGCTCAGAGCGCCTTACGACTGCAGTAACTGAAGAAATGATAAAAAAATGTTGAAAAAATTGTTTTGGCGGATCGTCGTTCGTTTTATAGCTGGAGAACTAAAGATTTGGGAATGAAAAAAGTCTCAGCGCGCTGGGTGCCTAGAATGCTAACGGCCGAACAAAAACGAACCAGGCTAGAATTTCACAAAGCTGTTTGGAACTGTTACAACAAGATCCTGACCGGTTTTTGGCTCGTTTTCTAACTATGGATGAAACATGGCTTCACCATTACGACCCTGAAACAAAAAAAACTATCCATGACTTCGAAGAGACCATCATCACCGACCCCAAAGAAATTCAAGGGCGTTCCATCCGCCTTCAAGATCTTGGTTTCTCTTTTTTTGGACAGCCAAGGGGTGGTGATGATGGTATACCTCAGTCGTGGAGCCACTGTTACGGGGAAGATGTACGCAGAACAAATCAAAAAGTTGCGTGATGAAATACGAGAAAGACGGCGTGGCAAACTCGCTAAAGTTGTTTTGTTTCATCAAGATAACCCCCAGCGCCCAAGTTGCGGAGGCTGCCATCAATGATGCTGACTTCGAATTGGTGGAACATCCTCCATATTCTCCAGACGTTGCTCCTAGTAACTTTTATCTATTTCCGAGATTGAAAGAGTATCTAAGAGCCCAGAAATTTGACGATGATGAGGCAGTGATCGCCGCAGTACAAGGTTTTTTAGAGAATCAAGATGAAGATTTTTTTAAGAAAGGAATTTTTGTTTTAGTTAGAAGATATATGCTAAGTGTATTCAACTAAAAGCTAATGGTATCTTATTCATTCTCACTACTTATTGAACCCATCTAGTGGACCTGGGTTTTAATTTCAACTCGATACCTCCACGCGCTCACGAGATTTCACGGCCAGTTTCTGAATTAAGAAATTCGCTGAGTAAATTTAACTGAGTAACTGTAGTGGTGTCTCTTCGAATTTCTCGAAAAAGAGCGTGACATAACGTTACTTCAGTATTTACTTAGTGAAATTCTCAATTCAGAAACAGGCCCCAAGGGACAGACAGACAGACGGACGGACAACAAAGTGATCCTATGAGGGTTCCGTTTTTCCTTTTGAGGTACGGAACCCTAAAAAGTACATGGCAAGCTTATTTCAGCAGAAGTCTCTATCTGTATCCTTGGGCCTAGATTATTTTAGTACAAATAACTGCATGAAGGAGGCCTGTGTCCTGCAGTGGGCGTCGAGTGGCTGATGATGATGATGATGATGAACTCCATGTAGTACAATGACAACTGCGATTTTGTTTGATAGCCACTTCAAGTCTACGCATGCACAGTTATCGAACCTTCTAAAGTATATTGTTTACGAATTAAAAAACATACAAAAGAAAGAGGCAGTGTTACCATTATAAAATATATCGTTATACTCGGTAGATTTTTATTTTACTGTAAAAAAAGTAGACACGTGACCAAATTGCGTTTTCAATATTTAGTTACATTCTCATAAAAAAAGTATTTAAAAAAACACTAACGCTCACACAATTTTGACTTTGAAGTAAAATGGGATTATTAGTTTTTTACGTATTGGCAACACCTGGGTGTTGAGAACCTTGGGTTTGATGTTTGACGTTTGATTTTTCTTGGTTACGCGAATGTAGCTAGTTTTTTTGAGTCCACATGAGTAGATGCAACACGTGAAAGATCTTTTTACTTTTGTTTTGATAACAGAGTTTTTTGTTGACATAGATTTCATGATTTATGAAATCGTCAAAGTCAAAGACATTGGACGTAACACAGCAAGTGTTACCCATGCATATAAGGGCAAACCGACAATGATACGGGACGCCTGACACGCCAATCTTCATAGTAAGACCGATCGCAAGTTAGAAAAGATGAGGAAAAAAAATGGAGTAGGTTAAATCGAGCTACCCAGTGACAGTCCGCAACACACGCTAATCACACCATTCTGCCGTCCACAAGCTAAAATGCCGTTATCGACCATCCAGTCGATTTTGACTTTGATGACATCTTAATCAGAAAAACCATCTCTATCGATCCCTCCAATCCAATTTTTCCTAGCTTTCATACTTCCACAGATAAGAAACTGAAAAATGCCGTTATGTTAGTTTAATTATTAAATAATAATTGTGTTTAATAACGTAAAAAATATATTTTTTCACCTCACTAGCTCGTAAAAGCTCTGTTTATCATTCGAAATCTGCGTGGAAAATCGCACTTTATCCGCTAGCGTGGAAAGTGTTTTTAAAATTCGAATATTTTTATTCAATAAAGGTTTCGTACAATAAATTACATATATATAGAACCTCATTGGTTTCGTAATAGTTTATATTCTCTGCAGCCAGTCCATTGATGATTGAAATGCAAATACTTATGGACCTTTTAGACGAGGCCAATAGACGAGACAATCGAGTAAGCCAGGCGAATATTGGCTTCGTGTGAATGGAACCAGGCGAATGCATTGGATTGTCCCAAGCTAATAGCTTATGCCAGTCGAGTGAATTAGAACGATTTCGAATTTGCTGGCGCCAGTGCTTCCCCCACTACTTTCCCATTGGATTGGCTTGTGTATTGGCTTCATGTGAAACGTGTTTCCGTCCCGGGCGAGTAAGCCAGTCCAATACATGTCATGTCGTACGTGTTGTTTTATTTTTAGGTTTCTTTTAAAATTTATTTCTTCTTCTAGCATGTCCAAAATCTCTTCATGCATTAGCTTAATAACATTTTTGAACGTAGCTCTTAAAGCAATTTTACGTCTGTCCATCGTTAATAGAAATGAATTTTATTTACTTTACTTATTTATATCGGTATCGACTGGCTTGTGTGTGAACGACATGAAGAAAATTTTGCGTTTTTCACTGGATTGGCTTACTAGACTCGCTTATTGGATTGTCTCGCCTATTGGCCTCGTCTAAAAGGTCCATTATTTCATGTCATGCGCCAGCCTCATTTAAAGAATCGCACTGGCCGGCAAGAAAATTTGATTTAAAAAAAAAAATAACTTTCAATGTTACCAATTGTAGTAATTTTACTTTTAAATTTTGAAATAAATAAACAGTAATTTAATATTTATTAAAACTGTTTTTCTTGCACCTAACATTTTCCTCGCTTTAGTGAGGTGAAAAGTTGTGTGTTGCGCTCGGCAGCAAAGTTATTTAGCGTCTCGTACCTTTGAAACCCTCGCTACGCTCAGGATTCTATATTTGAACCACTCGCTTCGCTCGTGGCTCAATCCTAGAATCCTTCGCTTGCTCAGGTTTCAATACAAGGTACTCGCGCCAAAAATTAACTTTGCAGCCTTGCATAACAAATAACTATTGTTAAGCTGAATTTATCGTTACTAATTAAAGGTAGAGTACTCAAAAAGATATCTTGAAGTGTAGTCAAATGGTTTTATGTATAGTTATCAAGTAGCATTGTTATATATTTTTATTATTTCCCAGATTTTTTGCTTACACGTACATAACTCGAATGTTATTTTTTTGGAGATTCGGAGGATTTGGCGTTTCGGCTGTGTGGACGGCAGCATTGCCTATCCTGCTTATTAAATACTCGCTATCACCCGCTGTATTTTCTTCCTTCCAGATGTCCGGTGGTATTGGTAGCCGCTGTGTTATGGCGGATGGGAAGATTCTTGTTCGCACCACTGCTATGAATGATGACAGGTAATTATTTTGTTGCTTTGTCGGATCAATGTTGTTTTTTTTTATTTGGAAAAAAATCAAGAATAACCTTATCATTATAAGAAAAATCGACCAAGTGCGAGTCGTACTCGCGCACGAAGGGTACCGTACCGTTATCTATACAACATCAGACACAGAACGAGAAAAAACAGCCAGAAATCACGTTTGTTGTATGGGAGCCCCCCTTAAATATTTATTTTAATTTAATTATTTATTTTTGAAGCGAATATAGAACTAAATATTCTGTGAATATTTCAAGCGTCTACCTGTTGCCATTATTAATATCGAGCAAAAAGCCGCAAAAAAATTACGTTTGCTGTATGGGAGCCCCCCCTTAAATATTGATTTTATTCTGTTTTTAGTATTTGTTGTTATAGCGGCAACAGATACATCATCTGTGAAAATTTCAACTTCCAACCGTCCATGAGATACAGCCTGACATACAGATAGATAGACAGGCGGACAGTGAAGTCTTATAGTAGGGTCCCGTTTGGCACCCTTCGGATACGAAACCCTAACAAACTATACCTTCCATTCTTTTACAATAGGGGTTCGATTCCCACTGGAGGCCCCATACTTGATTTGTACATATGGCCTCAGTCTGGGTGTATTTTCATGTTTGTGGTCCTTAGCTGGTGATAGCACAGGGTATCCTAGTTTGGCACCAGGACAAGGGTTGTGTGGAAGTTATTTTACACGAAATTGACTTTAACTCAGCGATGGTTTAGTGCATCAGCACTCGAAATCGTATGAAGAGTGTTTTAAGGAAAATGTTTTTATAAATATGACCGTTATTCTACATTACGTCGTTCATATTGCAAAATGTCACATGCCAAAAAAATACGATTTTTGTTTTTTCATCGAAATTGTATAAAAACGTGGATTCTGTCACACGTGTTCTTCTAATTTAGTAATTTTCATACTATTTCGATGAAAAAACTAAAATCCTTAACGACGACGGTGGAAAGGAAAAACACTTGAAGCGACATTTTGGTCAGTATGTGACACTATCAAAACAATAAATTATTTCATATGCTCGATTAAAACAAAAATTACAAATATCTCGGAAAATGTATCTTTTAGTCAATTACTAGTTATTACAATTTTTAAATAGATTAAACATAAAAAGAATGCTTTGAAATGTGACGTCATAAGCCAGTATTTTCATACAAAATTCCGTTTTAAAAGTAACTCATTTGATATTTTGTCAAATACCCAATTGAATTATACACATATTCGGAATCAGCGTTTTTTTTATATATATATAACGGATATTGTATACATATACGTAACTCAATTTCGACCAAAGTGTCGCTTCAAGTGTTTTTCCTTTCCACCGACGCGTCGGTATGTTTTTGACATGTGACATGTTGCAATATGAACGACGAGTTTGATCTCGCTTCACAGGGACAATGAAGGGGAGATCGCCGGCGCTGGGGACTCGGTAAGTCTCTATTTTTTCATTCAACTAAGGCCGACTTGCGCCGCTTCTTAAATGACTTTTGCATGAAGAATTTTAGGTAAATGCTGTTTAAGCCACATTTAAGAAAGTGGCGCAAGTCGGCCTGACACGTTGTAGAAAAATAATCTTTGGCTTTGTCTAATATTTCTCAGGCTAGGTTGTGTTTAGTATATTTGCCTGGCCTGCAAAATCCCTTGGCATAGAAACCCAATAGATTTTCGGCGTAATTTGCATGTTTTCAACATTTTATTGCATTCCACGCGTCTGCACGTGCATACGGCATACATCTTGAATTTTGGGAATCTTTGGCGGGCTGGATCGTTTCTGCCACTCGATTGGTTGATGAGTTGGTCCCTGCGCCCCCCCCGCACTGCAGTTTCATTCCCCCTTTCGTGTTTGCTGGGCATCTGTGCATGGGTTTTTATCTTAAGACTGTTCTTACATGAAGCGTGCTGTCTCGCTCGCACAATTTAAAATTTTTTTAATAAATGTGCTCTAAGGGCTATTGCATAATTAAATTACAGACATTTATTTTTGTTTTTCTATGCGTAGTTTATAATACACAAAACTGGTTTCCAAAATTATTAATTTTGGAATCAAAGGAGAATGATCAAAAACAGTCTATGTTGCGCTTTAAGCATTTATACCTCAAAATTTTTCTTTTGAAAAATGATTTCATAGTTCTATTTAATAAATTAAAAGAATCAGGCGTTAAAAAGTAATAATAAAAAAATATCTGTATTGATTGTATAACTAAAAAACTTCAGTCAGTCAATACAGATTACAAACACAGATTAGATTACATTATTGCAAAAATCGCAAATCGTGTACATACATAAAATGCGAAAGTGCAAACTGCAAACGGGGAGTTTTTGAAGGGAATTCAAACGAGCGGTTTTATTACGCTTTTATTTTTGCAAATTGATTCCAGTGGATTTTATACTGTTTAATTAGTGTAGTTTATTGTTAAAATGACCATCCAACCAGCCCTTCTGGAAATCGTTGGGGGAGGCTTTTGTCCAGCAGTGGACGTCCAATGGCTGAAATGATGATGATGATGATGATGTATGAACAATATGTAGAATAAATAACTAAAATAAACCACCATTGTGTGCTTAGGATAGTCTTGTCTCATGGGCTCAAAATTAAGATTTCTCGAAACTCCCATCTTAATATTTTCATAACATTTTTCCTGCATAATCCAGAGCTAATTTCCTATATTTTACCGTTGGTTTCATCAATGCGCAAGAAGACGCAGAAATAGACTAACTCCTATAGTAAATTGATCATTCTCCTTTCCCAATTAAAAACTTAGTACAGGATAAGAAACATATGCCTTGAATGTTCGCAATTATATTGTCTATTAAACCCTCCGAGCACATTCATCACAAGTATACTCAATTTACTAAAATCACCAAAAGCATTCAACTGTGCTAGCAAGACAGCATGCTCCACGTCAGAGCAGCCTTAAGGGGATCCAAGGGCCTAACTGGCGCCCCACCGATAAAAAAAATCACCTTCTCGTACAGATCGTATTAGCAAAAAGTGTCTGTACAATCTCTCTCTTTTTGCAAATTCGATCTGTAGAAAAAGATATGATCTCATTTCCTCGCTGGCGCTAGTGTTACTCCTTGGAGCCCCTTAATCAGGTTTTCTATGGACGCCGTGGATTATGCAACATTGTACTTAGGGAACTGTTAAAATAGTCATCAACATAAATAATGGATCAGCATAAAAAGTCATCCGGTCAGCCGACAATTATTTTTGTTCCCAAAATAAAGCGATTTCCTTAATCTAATTTGATTACTGAAGCGGTGGTAGCGCGGTCGGCGGAACGCTTGCCTCTCATTGACCTGGGCCTAGATTCTGTTAATGCATTGTAGTAACATGACAACTGCATGAACATGGCGGTTTTCATTTCATGGCTGCTTTAAGTCTACGCGGGCACACCCATCAAACTTTCTAGGCGTCAATGGTACGAAAAAACACGTCACGTGACCCGACAGTGTACCTGTCATTATACTACAATGCACTAACAGAATCTAGGCCCAGGTCATGGGTTCAAACCTCGGCGCGTGTACCAATGAGTGTTTTCTAAGCCACGTACATTTGTGAGTTTGTACTAACAATTCCACTCGGTAACTGTGAAGGAAAACATCACGAGTTAACCCTAGTGTCTGAGGTACTTGCATACCTCAGCGCTTGCTGCCTACAAAGGCCCAACTGTCAGGCTAACGTTCGGTTTCTAGAAGAGCGATCAAATGTTAATCTCACGTCAAGCTAATTTCAGCCAATCACGTGCCGGTATTTTGAATTAATGTTAGATTAATCTCTTGTTACATTTGAACACTCGTTCAGAAACTGAGGCTATGTGCGGAAATCTCAGGGCTTACTAACTAACACCATTTTATGAAGAGCCTGCGCTAAGGCAGCGGTGGCAGTCTCACCAAGTGACTGTGCGGCCATTTTAACCAATTCACAGCCCTCATAACCTAACAACATTGGCAATAGCCAAGCCTTGTCTTACATACGGCAGCCAACCCAACTAACAATAAAATTCTGTGTCCGTTTTACGATAAAGTGTCTATATGAATACTGGAAGACCTGGTTACGGTGGCGGGGTGTCGCTGGACGCGGGCGGCACAACACCGGGAGGCTTCGCAAACCATGAGGTAGGCCTATGTCCTGCAGTGGGCGTCAAATGGCTGATGATGATGAATACTGTGAAAATTTTTATGCCGGGGATTCTTGCATTTATAAATTGTTTTTTTTTTTAAATATCATTATTACATTGTCACCACACAGTGGTGGTAGCCTAGTGGGTAGAATATTGGACTCTGAAGCGGGTGACCCAGGTTCGATTCCCAGTGCGGGCATGTACCTACGACTTTGTTTTCTAAGTTATGTACATTTGTGAAGTAATAGTAGCAATACTACTCGCTAACGGTGAAGGAAACCTGAGTGTATGAGCTATTTACATACCTCAGCGCTTGAAATCGCCAATCCGCGGTGGGCACGCGTGGTGATTAAGCCCAACTCTCTCTCTCTCTCTGAGAGAAGGCCTGTGCCCTACAGTGGGACGTATATAGGCTGCTTATTATGTCACCACACAACCTTTATGTCAGCACCGTAAGGCTGTTTAGTCGGATAATTGGGGCCACTTTAGCATCCGGTAAACGTTATCAATACTCTTGTACGATCAGGTTATGGGACAAAAAAACGTATATGACTATTATACAGAATTGTTAGTTGGGAACTCGGTCCTTCGTGCCTGGAAATAAGCGCGCTGCATTTTAGTCTCCCATAGACCACTATGGTCAATTTTGTTAGCAAACGGGCTGTGTTTACTTAAATATGTGTTTTGCCTCTGTGTTGTGTTGTCTCTGTGTCTTAGCATTCATCATCATCATCAGCCGTGTGACGCCCACTGCAGGACATAGGCCTCCCTTATGGTCTTCTTAGCATTAGTCTACGCGAAATTAATCCACACTAAAAGCGTTGCATTCCATTGCTTAAGGCTGTTCTTTCGTTCAAAGCGATACCACTCACTAACTGTGAAGGAACACATCGTGAGGAAACCTGAGTGAGCTATCCACATACCTCCGCACTTGAAATCTTCAATCCGCGGTGGGCACGAGTGGTGATTAAGCCCATTCTCTCTCTGAGAGAAGGCCTGTACCCTACAGTGGAACGTGTATAGGCTAGTTAATAATGTGTTTTTATGTGGAGCATGTTGTCTCGCTCGCACAATTTAACTTTTTAAATATTGTAATAATATGAGTAAGCTTTTGATAAATGTGGTCTGAGAGTTTGATGCAGAATAAAATTACGAACATTTTAAATATAATTTTGTTTTCCTATACGTAGTTTATAATAAAGAAAAGTTGTTTAGAAAGAGCCACGAAGATTAGTGGCATAGTCTCAGTGGCGCCCTCTATATTTTTTTCAATGTCGTGGAGCACGATGAAACCTAGCTAGATCGATAGAGGACAAAAAAGTAAACAAGAAATTATTAAAGTCACCATGTCCTAAAGTGGCACGTTTAGGAGTTATTGAGCTTTGAAGTTTGTATGAGATTTTTATAAAACTTAACTTTTGAATCATTTTTCACTAAATACTGGACTATATGCTTGGCACCTGTGACTCGTTGCCGATTCTTGACTAAATTGCTAAATAAGTCGTAGAAAAAACACCCAGTTTATTATAGATACCGTATATTAAGGCACCCGAGCGTAGAGGGCGCCACTATGAACTATGCCAGGCCCCATACAAAAATCTTCGTAGCTCTTTCTTAATCAAAAACTTAGTGAAGCATAAGAAAGATATACCTTGAATTTTCGCAATTTTATTATATCAAACCGTCAGACCACATTTATCCAAAGTATACACATTTTATTACAATCACTAATATTATTAAATTGTGCGAGCGAGACCGCATGCTCGACATAAGAACAGGCTTAACCGTTTCATAAAAACCGGCCAAGTGCGAGTCGGACTCGCGCACGAAAGGTTCCGTACCATTATCTATACAACATTAGACACAAAGATCGACAAAAACGGCAAATGATCACGTTTGTTGTATGGGAGCCACCCTTAAATACTTCTTTTCAGTTTTGATTTGTTGTTATGCGGCAACAGAAAATACATCGTCTGTGAAAATTTCAACTGCCTAGCTATCACGGTTCATGAGATACAGACAGACAGACAGACGGACATTGAAGTCTTAATAATAGAGTTCCGTTTGGCACCCTTTGGGTACGGAACTCTAAAAACTGACTGTTCTTTTGTAATGTCAGATATTAACTTAAAATTGTAAGCACTAGACATTAACACTCCGTTGCAAAACATCTACTTCGCAAAATGGCCGCTCCTCAGAATGTCTCTTTCTCAAAATGTCCCTTACGTAGAATGCCCACTTCTCAGAATGTCTCTTATGCAAAATGTCTCTCCTAGAATATCCATCTCGCGAAATGTCTACCCTAGAATATCCATCTCGCGAAATGTCTACTTCGCACATGTCCTTTTCGCAAAATTTCCACTTTTACTAATGGATTTTAAGAGTTAAAATAAAACAAACATCACTTACGTTACTTGTTTTTGTATCAATATAGTCTTTAAATTTTAACTATTATCAGGAACTTAAGTCCGGGTTCTCCGAGCGCACGGATCCGTATGGTAATTATTGCGCTGCGCACGTTCGGGGAAAAGTAGGCATTTTTGAAATTACAGAAATACACATCCTATTAATAGAATTTTGACGACCGACGTCACTAACACATTCAGTGATAGTAATTTTGGTATATTTTTTATTATCCAAAACACGTTGCAGTACTATGACAATTACATGAACGCGTCGATTTCATTAATTTCATTGTCACTCTAAGTCTACGCGCCGTATCAGACCTTCTAGACGTCAATGGAATTTAAAAAAATCTATCATGTGACCCGCCCGTGAATCTGACATTGTAGATCGATAGATGTACATACAAATGGAAATTACACAGATATTTCTTAACCTAAGAGCACAGATGATGGCCGTACCACCATATAAGTCTTGTAATGTTGTACTGTAACAGAATATTCCCTGTTGGGACTCTTTCGATGTATAACAAAAAAATTGTGCACATATTTCTGCTCAATCTACATGTTTATAGCTAAAATAGCAGCTGACAACCCATAGTCGATTGCGCCAGCGCTGACGTTCTTGGAAATAGCTAAAGTCCGCCTAACCTAGCTCGATTAAAAAAGCTTGCATTTGAAAAAAACTCGTTAAAATTGGTCCAACCGTTTGAACAATTTATCCGGACAACAAACAGCACAACTTATATACTATAACATTCATAATCAAATATTTACTGTCGGTAGGTCATTCTACCAATGAAACCAATTACGCGTGATATATGTGATTACATTTATTTTAGTGTAGCCGTTTAAAATTTTCCCACATTTTGACAGGATTTTCGGTGCAAAGGTGTGAAAGTGTACTGTGATATGTGATTATGTGAACAGCAGAATATTCCTGAAGACAATTTAGTGTATCCACGTTCCCCTCGTAGTGTTCCCAACGTTCAATCAAAATTCTAAGGGTAATGAGTACGCTAGATACATTTCAATGCCACGTCGCATGCCTCAGTACACACTACAAATTTCGTGGAGATATCAAATTCCTGAGATGCAAAGTTTGTGAGTGGAGATGCAAAATTTAACGCCAACTGTAAAAGTCATCTATCACGAGCTAAGAGTAGCGGCACTGTCGAAATCCCACTCAGAGGGCAAAATTCCAAAGCTTCGAAAGCATGCCAGAGACAAGACACGAGGGGAGCCAAAGGCGTCAGTCCAAATTGCGGTACTTGGTGGTAGTCCCCGCTGTTGCCACGGCAACGCCCCTAACGCCGCCTTTGCCCGGCAGAAGCGTGCTCGCCACCGCCCCTGCGAGTCGTGGCGCGATTCTTCCTCCGGCCGCTCCACCCCTTCCACCTGCGTAGTCTGCAGCTCCAAGCCCAGCGACTCCACTAAACGCGGCTGCAAGGACACCAGAAGAGCCCCCCATAACAAGAGTGAAACCACATGTGAGTTAAAGTACAGTGACCTTTTCTACAGCGACGAAGAGCCAGACGAAACCGATCGGCTCATTAAGCTTCGCAGCGCTGACTACCTGGACATTGTCGACGAGAGCCTCA
The DNA here is from genome assembly GCA_947308005.1 of Yponomeuta malinellus. Taxonomy (NCBI): domain Eukaryota; kingdom Metazoa; phylum Arthropoda; class Insecta; order Lepidoptera; family Yponomeutidae; genus Yponomeuta; species Yponomeuta malinellus. The sequence continues at coordinate 5,967,169 of OX371023.1, forward strand.
AGATTGTGATAGCGCTGGCTGGCTATCCGAAGGCAAAAGTCCGCCTCCAACAAATGGAGCTGTTTAAGAAAACGCTTGCGGACGTCATGGATATGCAGTTGAAGGCCGGGCTCTTGAAGAAGACGCCCGCGTTCCTCGACTATTACATCAATAGGGGGGCGATTGTGTGCATTTGCAAGGACATGGACACCCGAGACTGGATGATCAGGATTTCCCAAGGCCTCCAAGAGCGTATGAACAGTGAACTGGTTCTGTTCAAGGCTAAAGTCAAGCGACTTTGCCTCGCCGTGCTGAGAATACCCGAAGCGACGTGGCCGGCGACCGCTCAGGACGTGTTCAAACTCCTACAGTACTTCAATCCGACGCTAAAGACAGATTCGTGGAAGGTGTACTCTCAGAAGACCGCTGACAACGTAGAGTGCACCTACTTTCTCATAGACAGAGTCTCGGGAGAAATCATTCGCGGTCCGACCTTCAAAAACGTAATAGACTACAAGCAAATGGAGTTCGAATTCACTGGGTACACGGAGATTTATTACGAGTGCTTTCTGAACGAAGCCTATGAGGATTTGCGCAGTGTTGCGTCCAGGGTCAAGCTCTTAGACGATATCCGCTCGTCGGAGAATACTCCGCGGAATGCAAGCAAAATAAACGTCACTAGGGATGTGAAACGACTTGATGTGACGCAGAAAAGTGACCTAGAAAGCGCTAGGAGTAGCAAAGCAGTAAAGGTTACAGAGAGCGTGAATAAAGATGATACGGTTATTATTGAGAAACCCGCGAATGACGTAAAACGCGAATTGGAAATGAGTCTCCAAAAGGAAGTCTTACAGAAGCTGAAAAACGTTCAACAGTACAGCGATAAAGAGGTAGTTATCTGGTCAGGTAACACTACACACTATAGCGACCAGGACATAGACAATCCTTACGAGTTGTCAAAGGAAACTGAGTACTATGACGATAACAATATGGCATCCGCGTCCATCGTAGCCGTCTCGGACAAAACCGAATCAATAATCGAAAGCTCTGACAACTTGCTCGCCAAAAATAGCAACGTAAACATTGACAGTAGTAGAGGAATCGCCTACCACAGGCGCACAAACTATTTGCACGTAGAAAACGAGCTCAAAATTGCAATAACTTTAGACGGCTACCCCCAGAATAAACTAGAAGGTACTCATATCAGGCGTCTTAAGCATTTGTTTAAAGAGTACCTCAACAAAGATCTGAAACAGCAACGATTCGCGAACCTCATTATACCCAAATTCCATGACATTTACCTGTCCAACGGCGCTGTTATCTACATATGCGACAGCTTAGAGACGAAAGACTACTTGGCGGAGATTCTGCCGAAGTTCATCCACTCGACTGGCTTGAAACTTGCTTTCCGTGACATAAAACACCTCGTCAGATACACTAGGATCGTGATGAGGCTTCCCAAGGACTATGCCCACGTAGAATCCATAGACATTCTTCAGCAACTGAAGACTAAGTACCCAGATTTGAAGCCCGATTGCTGGAAGTACTACTCGGATGTGGCCGGCAAACAGAAGAGGCAATTTGGCGTTGACCCCGTATCGCTGGACATCATCAAAAGCCCCGATTTCGACCCTATTTACGAGGGAGAAAAGTTGATTTTCCGTATCATCGACAGGCAGAAGCGGGATGTGAGCTACGAAGACAGTTCAAGAAAAGAAGCGAGCGAATACAGCGAAGAGACGAAGAAACTCCGAGAACGAGTCTTAAAGATGATGTACTGTCCTATCAACCCTGATATTACAAAAGCACCTTTGACCAGAATCCGCACGAACCACTACTCTGATCTTATCGCTGACGACTTGAAAATGTATGTTGGCCCTTCCAACTATCCAGAGACTCGAGTTGATGAACACCTCTTTCATTCTGTCAAAAGGTACTTTGAAATCATTATGTGCGAATCCTTAGATAGTGGCGTGCTTAGTGAAGAGTCGATGCCAAGGTTTCACGACATGTATCTGTTCGATGGCGTGATTTTCATCATTTGCGTTGACTTCGCGTCAAGGCACTGGGTGGACAAAGTCCTCCCGTCAGTCAGTATTCGAGCCCATACGCCCTTGAAATCCACGGAGTTCCGCGGAGCCGTCGGCATAATCAGTATGTACGTCGCGACAACCAAAGACACCGATGAGGTCATAGAAGTGTTGCAGAAGCAGAATCCTAGACTGCGAACGAAATACTGGAGGAAAATCAGCACTGTGAAAACTAAGACCAAGCTAGACGTGGTCTTGCAAATCGATAAGCTATCGGCACAGGTGATCAATGACCCGAGTTTCAACAGCCGAATAGGCTCTAGTTCAGTGCAGTTCAAACTGGGCCACTTGCAGTCTCTGATCAAGCCGAAGCAAAGCCTTGAGGAGCTGACGAAGAAGTATGCAAAGAAATCTAGCAAAACAAACCTAGCGATCAGGAGCGCGTTCACCATGCGGATTCCCAGCGACAAATCGTACAAAGACGTCAAAGACAGCCTGAAAAGGACTTACCCGAATATCAAAACGGAATCGTGGACAGTAGTGCGCGCGAGGGACAACATTGTAGACGTCGAAATAGACAAGTCTTCTGCCAGGCAAATTAAGAAGCAAAATTACAAACTGAACGATGTAGTGTTTACAAGAAGCGACCTCGAACAGGGTAACGCAGACGCCATAGAGCCTTACTCGCCGCGTAGTGACGACAAAATTCCGTCAAAAATCGACAGCCAATCCTGCCACGTCACTATAAAACTGCCTCAAAATATTATACCGGAAAGCACGGACGACCTGCAAGTGATTTTCAACCTTCTGGAAGATTACAACCCCGGACTCAACACGGAACTCTGGACTCTGATGGACGCGGACGGTTATGGCGATAAGGATCAGTTTCATTTGGTTATTGACAAGCAATCCGCAACGGTTATTCAGAGTAAGAAGTTCAAGTCGAACGTAGGAGGCGAAAAGGTTAAGTTTTTGTTTGATTAGTATGTAGTGAGTATTAAGTACTCAATAAAATACAAGCCTAGTTAAAATATCAGTGGAATTTCAGGAATCGTTCTACTAAATGAGTTGCTCCAATCGAATGTTTGTAGTACATATTAGGTTCAGTCCCCTTCGCGCTTGTGCCGATTTAATTCGTTCGGGTTATACGTTGAAATGCGATTGTTTAGTAAGCTTGAAAAGTGTCAGAAGTGCCATTGATTGACGTGCTAAACTCGGTTGATCAATCAACCAATATTTTTCTATGTTTTTGCCATATTGTAAGGATTGGCCCACTTTCTTCTTGAGAGAAGGCCTGTACCCTACAGTGGGACATATATAGGCTGCTAATGATGCTTTTGATAAGGATTGGGTCTCTTTTTAAAATAAGTAGAACGGCTCCTAAAAATCCAAGTTCTCTCTCTAATAATACTCTGAGGAAAATTGTGCTCAAACTATTTGACTCTGATAGTTTTCCAGCTGTAGGATAAGCAGCGTGATGAAAAGTCAATTCTTGTTAAGGCTGTTTTTAAGTCGGGCATGTTGTCTCGCTCGTACAATCTAACATTTGTAGTGATTGTAAAAAAGGATGCCTTATAAATGTAGTCCGAGGCTTTGTTACATAATACAATAACGGAAATTCTTAATACATTTTTGTTTCCCTATGCTTAGTCTTCTATAAGGAAAAGTTGCCAAAATTATTAATTTTAGTATCAAATTGTCTCAATCAAAAACTAGGTATAGTGTAACAAAATATGTCCTATATTTTTATTATTTAGCGAAGCCTCAGAACAAATTTATCATAACCTTGCTATTTTTTTATATTCAAATGAGCGAGCAAGACAGCAACCTTAAATAGTGAGATGGTTGTCGAACAAGCCTATCTCGTGTATCGTACTATGATTTGCGTAAGTTTTCTTTGTATTAGTTTTTACACTAGGTTTTGACGAGCCCCCTGTAGTCATTTAGTCACTGAACTCTTTCAATAGTATTTTAGTGAATTAAATTTTGCATTATTTTCTAAAACTAGCATCGGACCAATGATAAAAGTTGTACGGCCTTATTTATGAAAACATGATTCCTATAAGGGCGCTTATACACGTGCAAAATCGTCTAATACACGGGTGGCACGTTACGAACGACGGTGCTAACGGCAGTCGTCGACATCTCAGCGTCGAGTATCTGCGGCGCCCGGCTGCAGTTGGCCGCCCGTGTATAAGGCGCATAAGGCGATTTTCACACTGCACCGCGCTCCGTCGCGTAGGGCGGGCCGCAGATTTTTAAATTGTATGCAAGTAGGTATCTCAATTTGCATAGAAAACACGCCTAGGACGCGTCACCGCGCGGGAGCGCGTCCCGCGCGCTGATTCTGACAAACTGCCTGCGCGGAAGCGCGGGGCGTGCCACGGGTTTATACACCGCGCGTGTTTTTATGCATAAAGGACGATTGATTTATAAATCTCGATCGTAAAGAGGGATGTATCCAAAATGTTCTATGGACACGGGGTCTCCTAATTGTAATCTTCGAGTATACAAAAACAAAATTGATAATATAACTACAGCATCGTCAATCTCTCTGAGAAGACTTGTGCTCTGCAGTGGGATGTATATAGGCTGCTTATGATGATCGTGAATGAGTTCGGTATTAACCGTACTCCGTGACGGTCGACTGCGAAGCGGGTATTTGCCGTGAGGCCGTCATACTCCGCCACTCCGCGCGGGGAAATAGGTCAAACCGCTAGGTGACGCGGACCTGGAGCTCTATTTTTGAATCACTCGTATCGCATCGAGCGCTCGATTTCTACTGATTTTCGTTCGACATCTGAAATTCCGTATTTTTGAATCACTCGACTGCAACGAATGGTCCTTACCACTCGTCTCGCATGGCGATCGGTAGATTAATTGTCAAAAAACGATTTCGACATTTCGTTAGAACAAACACAAACCAAAATGACAGTAGTGTTTTGTTTGTAACAAAAGACAAAGATTTTTTATTTAAACAGCCAATAAAACAAAGTATTACGTTCCGTTTCTGTTACGGTAGTTTCCGGTTTTTTTAATTTCTGCGTGGAATGGATAAAATACAATACTTCAAATTGTACTGGCAACACTTCAGGCGATCGATTCAAAAAATACGGAAAAACGACATCATGCGACTTAGAAGACGAGTGTGACTTAAGTCGCATTCGACGATACAATTTCATAAGAGTGATTCAAAAATAGGTCTCCTGCGCCTCCGTCGCCGCGCGCGTGATCTACCGCACCGTACACTGCGGTGGGACGCGTTGCCAGTGGGAGAATCGCCTTAGCGCCCTAGAGCACTCCTCAGAAGTAGTTGGCTTTCATCGAGTGTTTTGAGGAATCGTGTTTTTGTAAATATGACCGTTAGTATTTGATTTGTAATAAGGCTTCTGTGTTTTTCAAGAAAATAATGCTTGCTGGCATCGTGAATAATTCGGAAGGAAAAGTTTTTGTAAGAGGTTGATATTTTATTCTTATAGTTAAAGACTTACTGATCAAGATACTGCAGGTAAATTATTTTAATGTATGGTTTTTCAGAAAAAAAAAAATCAAAATTCAAATGACGTTTGAGACATTAGTACGACTCTCTCTATAAGGCTTTGTGTCTTGGCCTGTATGAAATGTAAATTAAAAAAAAACTGACAGCACTTCGTCTGCATTGTTTTTGATAGTTGTCAATGAGTTTTTTTTTTATTAACATTTCATACAGGCCAAGATAGAATTCTACTAATTACTCAAACGTCATTTAAATTAAAAAATTTTTTCTGAATAACTTTCAGAAATTAAAATAATTTACCTTCAGTATCAGTAAGTCGTTAACTATAAAAAAAATTAATATCAACCTCTTACAAAACAACTTTACCTTCCGAATTATTCAACAGTAATAAAAACAAAAGCAGCAATTGCTAGTCTTAATTAGTAGCATTGATATTTTAGGTAGATTAGAACTCTTTATTGTACCATATCAGCGAAAAAAAAACATACGTAACTCCATTTTTTTTTCTGTTTTAGTAGAGAAAGACGCTGTTTGTATCTGACGGCCAATTGTTATTAAAGTAGTTAAAAATTCTGGCTGTTCTGCGGGGCTCACTTGTTAGTATTATCTTGACGTACATTTTTACTTTACGACTATTGATTGTTATTAATGTGATACGATTATGCCACGATAGAATGCTCTCTGTTTTGTTTTGTCTATAGAAACGTGTATGTTACGTAGTTTGTAATGTTTTATTACATTCCGAATAAATAAACGTGCCAAGTTAATGCCGATTGTTTTATTCTGCTTAGGTTTGTATTGTTATTCATTCATTCATTTTTTTCAACACAAATTAATTGTTCAAAGCTATAGTTACTCTCTCTACGCTATTGACAGTATACAGGGCCCCATTTCATAAAGCTACAAATTCATGTTTTACTATGACAATTCGATGCACAAGACATAGCCATATATTTTTAATAGCCTATCAACAAGTAGGAAAACTAATTGTACTAATCGGCTACGCAGAGTACATCGAAATGTCATAATAAACGATAATATTGTAGTTTTATGAAACGCGGCCCTTTGTGTATCTCTGAATCAGGGACGTTGCGGAAATTCTCATAGATTTAGATATCCACAACGATCAATGCAGAATTTAGATGTAGTGCGAATCCCGTCAATAAACATAAACATTTTACAAACAGGCACATTTGTCTATATTCTCTTTATTACATACATTGCTTCTGGTCCCACACTAGGATACCCTGTGTCATGGGAACCAGAAACAACGACATCCAAGACCTGGGGGGTTGTTTTTTTGTCCCCAGCCGGGATTCGAACCCGGGACCTCTCGCATGGTATGCAGATGCACTACCGCTGCGCCACGAGGTCGTTCTGGATGAATTACCTGGATGACCGAGCTTTGCGCGGTATTTTTTGTTTTTCCGTGTTTTTGGAAATTATATTTGGAAACGATGAAAACAAAAGGGAAAAAATAATAGGACTGGAGGCATCTGGTCTGGATTCGGACCGGGGTCTTCTGGTTTCGGGGCCGCCCGTTTTCCCACCTGAGCTATCACAACCTTGTAGATGGCGAAATTTTCCTTCGTATTCTAATGAAATTGTAGCAGTTTTTCATTGCCCGAAATTACGGATAAAACGACGTTTTCTCAAAATGAAACCTAGCTAGATCGATTTATCGCCCCCCGAAACCCGCCACATACTAATTGTCATGAAAATCGTTGGAACCGTTTCTCCAAGATTATAAAGGTATTAGATATGTTCACACCTTGATCTGATTTTGTGTCACGATTGAGCATTTGAGTCTTTTCTGAGCCTAACAATTAACAGCTGAACGCACTAAAATCGTAACAAATCCCGAGTCAGGTACGGATGACGGCAAAAAGCTGCACGAAGGGGGAATTTCTTTCTGTCTTTATCATTGTTAGGGTCCAAATTTTGCTCCAAGTAGGGCTGTCAATATTTTTCCCTCCTACCCTCAAATCCCGATCCTACTGGAAACGCGGGTGGACGAAGAAAATCCACCGGTGACAAGGACAAGGTGTCAAAAAAGAGTCAAGAAGACATCGTGGCGTTGCACGGACAGTTCGGTCCCGTCAACGGTATAAACGTGATCACGAACGTCACGACCGCGCCAATTTCATCCAGCGCCTCTTAATAACGGCCATCAACAAGGAAAACACACGTAGTGGAGAGTTTGAAAGGAAGACAGTCGCCAAGGCACCCCACCCAACACCACCGGACCGCCACGCTACAAGTGAACCCGGTATGCGTTTCCATCCTTCTCTTTAAAACCATCCAATTATCATTACTTAGCTCTGCCACGAACGCGCGCAGTAACGCACTCTGTCCGCGCGACAATGCCTAATGTCCCCCGCGCTCCGTCACTCCGCGTCGCGCGCCTGCATGCAAATTCAGATTTTTCAATCTACTAATTCCATCTATAGGCATATCGCGCACTTAGATTACATTAGACCACCTGTTCTCCTTAAAGGTAGGTCTCCATTAGCGGACCGGATCGGACCGGGGGGGGGGGGGCGCTACGGGCCGCATCGCATACGTTGTGTTGCGTGCATCTGTACGTGGCTAGGCGGATTTTTTGTCAGACGTAGGTACTCTACTACTGAGCGAGTGCGACCGTGCTACAATGGATAGCTCAGATAAAGAATACTGTTGTTGCAAATTCTTTTTAAAGAACAAGAAGAACAGAAAAATTGAAAAAAAAAAAAAACGAGTGCGTAAGGTGTGGGTGCAAGCTATATGCAAGAAAAAAAAGTATTTGGCGAATATCATCACTCTTAATTATTTTCTGCGACAAATACTGCCGATCGAAATTTGTACGGAAGGAACACGTGCGCGCGCGCGCATCCGAATGCCTGCGTCCACTAGGCGGGTCGCATCGCATCGCAACGGGGCGCGTCGCACCGACCGACGGCAAAAATCCGCCTGGCGAGCGACTCACTATTTCGCTGCGGTCCGCCCCGCACCGACCCGCTGCGGTCCGCCCCGCACCGACCCGCTGCTAGTAGACGCTATTTCATATAAATATAGGCAGGCAGATTTTTGCTTTGCGATGCGCCCCGGCCCGATCCGCCTAGTGGACGCCTGTGGCTTAACTGTGCACCGTGCAAAATTCGTCCAACCTGGATGATAAAGCACAACCCGACGGACGATTCTAACGCTTCATCAACGCCCCCAGTGCTTCAGCATGCCGCTTCGCGCGACCGCGTGCAATGCCAGCGTTATTTTTCTATCTACTATATAGTACCTCTTCTCACTAACCGCATCGTGCACATCGTGCGTGCGTCTATGCGTCCGACCACAACTCATTTTCGACAAATACACATTCCGACGGACGATTCTAACGCACTCTGTCCGCGCGACAGTGCCTAACGCCCCCCGCGCTACAGCACGCCGCCTCGCGCGCCTGCGTGCAGTGCGGCGCGCGCGCCGACGCCTTCTGCGCGCGCTGCGGAGTCACGCCCTACTGCGGCGTGAGCTGCCAGCGGCGCGACTGGGCGCGCCGCCACAGCGCCGTCTGCCATAACCTCGCCAGGTATGTGAAGTAAACAATTTTATGTTAGACAAATTGATAAATAAATAAAATAAAACAAATTTTTTTAGGGTTCCGTACCTCAAAAGGAAAAAAACGGAACCCTTATAGGATCACTTTGTCCGTCCGTCTTCCGTCCGTCGGTCGGTCTGTCAGTCTGACAAGACCTTTAATCTCGGGAACTCGTGGAGGTATCGAGTTGAAATTAAAACCATAATTTAATTTCTAGGAATCTGGTGGGAAAAAATGCTGTTGTAGATGAAGCGCCTGATATGTAAGTATTGCACGGCTGTTTTCTCTTACCTTTCGCATTCTCAGGTAATAAATCATAACACAATCACTTGTACGGGTCCCGAACGAGGATACCCTGTGCTATGGTAACCAGGCAAGGACATCACAGACATGGAAATACACCCAGACCAAAGCCATTTGTCGAGTACAAATGTAAGGCGGGCCCCCCTTTGGGGATCGAACCCACGACCTCCGGCGCGGTAATCAGACGTTACACCGCTATACCAACGAGGCAGTCAATGATTCAATTAGGATTTGTTTGGTTTTGGATGTCGAAAATAGGGTGGTGGTAGATTTTGAATAATATATTGAATTAAATGTGGATGAGCGAATGTGGATGGAAGGGCCGGTGAGGGGCGACCCAGACGGACATACTTCGACCAAATAGGGGATGTGTTAACAAAGGGCAAGATAAAAAGTACCCGAAACCGGCGTTCGTGCATGCAACGACTAATTAATGTTGAGGAAGCGAAAGTGATCTGTTAGGATCGTAGCAAGTGGCAGTCCCTGGTCTCTGCCTAACCCTCTGGGATACAGGCGTGAGTTTATGTTATGTTGTTATTTAATTAAACTATTAATATTATCATCATTTTATTTTTAATTATTTTTTTAAATGTGGTGGTGTTAAATATTTTTTCTAATAATTGAATTTTTTTTTTAAATTCTTATGTCTTAGCTCACGATAAAATATTTCTGATTCTTGATTTTTCATGTAAGAGCCCTAAACGTCCGATCCCACACGTTCCTCCACAGTGAGATACCCCCGGCCGCCCCACTGCGACGCCCGCGTTCCTCGATCGCCGACGACGCTCGATATGACAAGGTGAGATAGAGTATTTTATTCGCTTAACTTTTGATAAGCTGGAGAGCACATCAGTACTAATCTTTATATTATATTTTGGACTACATATGCTTTCATCGACGATGAGTCGCTCGTAGCCCCGGCCGCCTGAGTGATCTTAAACGATCACGAAGGTTAACAACACGGTGCGTTCAGTGCATGGATGGGTCGCCGTCTATGCCTAACGCTAGTGGCATTTTTCCGAGCGGTTCCGTGCTTCGCAAGGCACGTTAAGCTGTTGGTGCCGGCTGCCGTCGATAGATGGCAGTCGTTAAGCCAAGTCAGAGGCCTTAGGGCGGCTTGACAACTTCTGACAGTAGACGAGCCATTAGTCTACAAGCCTCCACCAATCCGGACTTGGCCCCCGTGGTCGAGTATGGCCTATACCTCAAATGGCTGATGATGATGATATGCTTTCATCATCATCATCATCATCAGCCATTTGACGCCCACTGCAGGACATAGGCCTCCTTCGTGGTTTTCATAACCATGAAGGGTTTTGCCATAATCGCCACGCTCGGCAGGCGGGTTGGCGATCGCAGTGTGTGGATTCTCGGGAAGGCGCTGCTGCCCGTCTCCTGGTATTTGATTTCCTTAGTCGCCTTCTACGACATCCACGGAAGGAAATGGAGTGCTTTAAGTTATTTTAAACCTTATTGTTATTATAAGAAGGTTTAAAATTATTTCATTTTCAACTTAACACTGTCGTTGAGAGCTCTCACACATAATACGATACGACGCGTTAATTTGGTATTAATTTGACTCAAATTTATATGACTTAATCGCAAATATCCAGTCAACTCGTAACTAACTAATCGTGGCTTATTCAACTCGGAGCTCAATATTGGTGCGAAATTTCGCTCAAATTAAAGCCTCGTAAAATTTGGGCGTCGTAGCGCGACACGACGTCGTATCGTGTTTATGTGTCACCGCACTTACGGGGCAAGCCTCCGCACACCAAAGATTAAACACGACTGTCTATGGTACGAGAGCATGCATTTTCAATCGGTCCGTTTTCGTCCACCCCATTTGCACCCCATCGACCATCGGTTCTCCGGCATAATATGCATATTGTGAGACTAGCCCACCGCCATTTCAACTTGCTTATCTTATAGGCTATGTGAGTCACCTTAGTTTTTTTAAAGAATTGTCTCATTTCCGATGTGACGCATCAAAGAGACTGCGAGCGTAGCCCGTTCCCTTGACTTAGCGTTCGATATTGAATCGGCATGCATTACTATGATCTTAAATACAATAATGCAAACCGCTTCCATGAACCGGTCTTTTTGGAAATCCATGGAGGAGGCCTATGTCCAGCAGTGGACTTCTTGTGGCTGAATTATGATGATGAAATACAATAAAATTGTCATGTTAAGTTAGTCAACATGTTCTACCAGAAGGTGGCCTCAATAAATAAAATAAAAAAAAGAAAGGGAAAGGGGAGTAAGAAAGAGGATGATATTAATTTCAATTGCCACGGAACCAAGTGTCTACATAAATACATTAACCCAGAGTCTTCGATTTAACCGTCCAAACATACGCTTATAAATTGAACTTGGCCTGCCCCAGAGACCGCAGCAGCCCGCAAAAGGCGACCAGAAGCCCTATTACAACAACAAAAACAACGAGAAGCCGTACAACAAAGCGAACAACAGCCACAACCAGCCGGGCCGCCGCCCGCCGCTGCGACACGAGACTGGCCCGGATCAGGAGGAGAACTGGCCCGCGCCGACCACCGGTGAGTTCACACGGAGGAGAACTAGAATTCATTTCTATTTTCTACGACCTCGTGGCGCAGCGGTAGTGCATCTGCATACCATGCGAGAGGTCCCGGGTTCGAATCCCGGCCAGGGACAAAAAAAAAAAACCCCCAGGTCTTGGATGTTACATGTTTGTCATGTCGTTGTTTCTGGTTCCCACGACACGGGGTATCCTAGTGTGGGGCCAGAAGCAATGTATGTGCCTGTATGTAAATGTTTATGTTTAATTGTGTACTTTTTACTGGCCGCGCGGACTTCCTTTGAGTTAAGAGGGCAATCGAATCGATCGATTTTTGATCGGTAGATCGGTCAGTCAGTCCGTCCGTCAGTCGGTCGGTCGGTCGGTCACGGCGGCTTGACTGACTGAGTCAGTGAGTCAGTCAAGCCGTCAACTTTTCTAACTATAAGTACCTAAAAATTCAAAATAAATCTGAGTTTTTAGCTTAAGAAGCATACAATGTAGTAATTTTCTTCTTTGATTTATGTTTTTAGGGTACGGTACCACAAAAGAAAAAACGGAAACCTTATAGAATTACTTTGTTGTCCGTCCGTCCGTCCGTCTGTCCGTCTGTCTGTCTGTCTGTCTGTCCGTCTGTCTGTCTGTCTGTCCGTCTGTCCGTCTGTCCGTCTGTCTGTCTGTCTGTCTGTCCGTCTGTCCGTCCGTCTGTCTGTCTGTCTGTCTGTCTGTCTGTCTGTCTGTCTGTCTGTCAAGACCCATTATCTCGAGAACGCGTGCAGGTATCGAGTTGAAATTAAACCCATATACTGAGGTCTACAATCCTTTGTGAAAAAATCGACTTCTAAGTAAAAAAAAAAAAGATACGGCCGTTTATGCCGCAAAAAAACGTATATTTCGACACACAGGGGCATCAAAATTTATAGGGTACTTTCCGTTGACCTAGAACTATGAAATTTTGCAATAATATAGTTTTATACTACAAATACAGAGAAAAATCTGAAAACTGTACGTTTATAATTAAATCAAAAAAGTAGTCTTTGAAGTTCGGGAAAAGCTCGGAAAAACTGCGAGACTCGATCCTTGAACTATTTACAGTATGAAAGTACCTGCTTATAAATTTGTACGGAACCCTCGGTGCGCGAGTAAGACTCGCACTTGGGCCGGTTTTTTAAATCTTTTTCTGTCTTCGGCCATCTCCATCCAGCCTTTACCAGCTATCTGGCTCAGATCAGGAATGAAGTAGAGGAAGAAAACACATTTATAGCAATCTATCTTAAATTCGCAGAGCCGAAGCCCAAGCCGCAGCCAGCCGCGGCTGTGACGTCGCCCAGGCAGCCGCCCGCCAAAGCGGCTTACCCCAAGCCCAGCCCGCCCGCTGCCGAATCCAACGCTGCGGCCCGCGCCGCTCCGCCGAGAGCCAACGTTGAGCCCGTCCACGTGGAACCGAAGAAGCCTGCTGTTGTAGAGACCCCGCTTATACCGGCTAAGTGAGTGACGGGCATTTTATTGAGAATAGGTAGACAGAATATTCATAATTCATAACTTTACTGCGACCATGTAGTCGTTTAGTTGTTTAACTTTAGGGTTTGTCTCATACATGATACCCATTTAGGGCAAAGCATTTTTCAAGCAGCATGCAGTATTAAAAGAAAAGAAGTTTTACAATAGAATTACATCTGGCAACAGAGTGAATTTTAAGGTGGGTCTACGCTAGGCGAACCGAGCACGAGCGGAGCACGAGCCGAACACAATTCGTATAGTGTGGACCGACCTACAAGCCTCGAACGAGCGCGCTGCGAGCATTTCGTTCGTGCTCGGCTGCGTTCCGCCTGTTGTCGGTTTTTTGACGAACACAAAGGGTTTTGCTTCGCGCTCGCAGTGCGCTCGTGGACGTGTTTAAATTGGCCAGTTGCTTCTTGACCTCTCAAAATAGTTAACAAATCTAAATTTTGTTGATTGGATCTCATTTTATATATATTTGTAGATCCCCATCGTCTTCGCCTTTTTCTATTTTTGCTGACCACCGCTATAATAATCGCTGCAACAGCAGCGGCTGCTGCAATATTATTAATATCGTCCATATTCGCCAAGAGCCGCGAGCACACTGCGGAAAACTGCGTTCGAGGACAGTGATCGTTGTAGGTTCGTTGTACGTCCACACTTGACACCGTGAACGACGAAACCTGAATGGCTCCGCTCGTGCTCCGCTCGTGCTCGGTTCGTCTAGCGTAGACCCACCTTTATACATAGCTATTCGATTGAAATTGATTTAGTAGGTAGCTGTATAATAATAAGTAAAATGAAAAATAAAAATCTCTACAATGTCAATAATAAAATAAAAAAGATTAAATGTCAGCTCTATAAAATTTAATTTAATTAAAACCTATATAATATCTCAAGCAATTCAATAATAATTTATTGGAACATAAATTCATTTCCATATATAATAATTTTATTTGCATATAATGTTGAATTTGATAATTTCCATAAATAAAATTAAGTAAAATCATTATATAAATTGCAGATGCGTAAATTTGACATAAAATTTGATTAATCTAAATTGAATAAATTAAAGATGCGTAAAACTTTGATTAAATTAAATGCTATATAATAACAAAATTTAATTTTTACAAGTCCATTTATGTAATTTGATAGAAATGATTCTAAACAGTTCCTGGCTGTACTGTAACGATCTACTTTAATTTAAACTGATTATTAGCAGTAAACTTAAAGTTTTATTATCTCTTTTTCATCGATTGCCTAGCCTAACGAGGGATTGTCTGACACCTCAAACAATATATGATGATTCCCTTCAAAATATTCAAAATCTGACTAGAAGGCTATGCCGGCCAGCTACCATAAAGAGGAATCGTTACATTGCAAAAATTGTTGCTCTGCAGCAAAATAAAGCCCCTGCAATAAAAATACATCCAATAAAAAAATATAAACCTTCTCCCCAGATGTCTTCTAGACCTACTAGACGTCGGGGAATCCCTCCTCCTCGAGGTCCAAGCCCTCGCGGCGGACTGCGCCAGTGACGTCGCGGGCTTCGTTTGTCTCAGCCTCCACCACGACCATCAGGAGAGTTACATGGCGCTGTGCGAGGACTTCCTGGCCGCTTGCGAGGAGGACAAACAGGAGTTCAGGTGAGTCCCCGGCTGAGAGATCATCTTAATTCTCATCAGCCATTTGACGCCCAGTGCAGGACATAGGCCTCCCTCATGGTTTTCCAAGCTTGCCGGTCTTGTGCCGCCGGCATCCAACGACTGTGGAATAGCGTACGAGAATATTATACACTCGAGGGTTGGTAAGGGTCACGGAGGAAATTGTTCGCTCTCAGCAAGGAGGAATAAATAACTACAAATGTAATGCTCCTCGTTGGTAAGCGCAGCGCGCGAAAAGAGCTGGCAGGTTTTTATAAATAGAAAAATTGGAAATATTGACCGGCAAATTGGATAATCACAGTGTTTTTTCTACGGGATTTGAAATGGAGAACTTTCACTAAAAATGTTCAACATTATCGGAGAGAGCATCATATTAAAATAAAAATAAACGTCGTGTATTTTTCTCTGTGACTAATACTTTTCATAATATAACCTGTCGAAAAGTCAATAAAGTGACGCTATAGAAATCGGGCTCAAACTTTGACATCACAACTTGAACGAAACGCCTTTAATGTATGGAGCGTTTTTCAATATTTCAGTTAGGGGCCGTTCAAGTATTACGTTAGCAGATTTTTTACAATTATTTACCCCTAACGAATTTGTAGAAAGTCAGGAAAAGTAAAAAACCAGCCAGACCCGCCATCGACCTTGTCATCAAAAATAAGCAAAGCAAATGCCCCACTGCCCCCCTATAGTACTTACTTAATAGTTGAATGACCCCTTATCTCGTAAAATAATCTTTTTAAGCATTTACACCCATATAAAAATACTGTTAGAATTAAATGAAAAAACTGAATCCAGTAAGTTTTTTTTTAATTATTAGTGACTTTATTTTTCGAATTTTTTTGCTCTCCCGAAAACCCTGAAAAAATCCTAAGTTGTTATATATCTTCTATGGTATAAAAGCAATGTCATTCCAATCTAAGTTCGACGCAAGTTCCCTATTAAATGCTTGTCGTTCATTAGCAGATCACTTTTGTATTGCTCGATCGATTTTGTTAATGGGTTTTTCCAATCCAATCAGTCGGTCCGTCAGTGCGGAAGATCGTGACCGCTATGTAGAGAATGGCTGTAGAGTGCTCTCCATCTGGACCTGTCGTTCTTTGTGTGGACCGCCTGGTGAAACTTGATTTTAGTTTTCTTGATGATCTGGGCACTCCATTTAGCGGGTGGTCTGTCACGAGCTCTCTTCCCCTCCACTTTGCCTGTTGTTTTTGGGTTTCCGTACCCAAAGAGTGCCAAACGGGACCCTATTAATAAGACTTCACTGTCCCTCCTTCTGCCTGTCAGTCTGTCTTTTCTATCTCATGAACCGTGATAGGTAGGCAGTTAAAATTTTCGCAGATTATGTATTTCTGTTGCAGCTATAACAATACTAAAAACAGAATAAAATAAATATTTAAGGGGGGCTCCCATACAACAAACGTTGTCTAAAGAGATCGCTCTAGCGGCCATCTATGTAACCTTCACAGCGCCGATGTCAATGTTAAACGCTTCTTGTTTGTTTTTCTATGGATGGCGCTGTTCTCAAATTCGATCCTTGTCTAATGTTGTATAGATAATGGTACGGAACCCTTCGTGCGCGACTCCGACTTGCGCTTAGCTGGTTTTTTTAAATGTTCGTAGTAGTCCGAATAAGCTTTTGTTAAAGGAGATTCGAGAAAGGAGTTCGGGAAAAACTGAAATAACTTTTTTCCCTGTAATTTCAACGGACAGGACAGCGACAGTCGGGTCAGCTTTTCCCGGTCCCAAACTGGGATACCCTGTGATGTGGCAACCATACGATCTTCTTTCAACAGACCGACCCCTGGCGACGCGTTCTCCGTACTAGACCCAGCTGACTCCTCGTGGTACCGAGCGCGCTTACTCTCGCCGGATAAAGCGGCTCTATTGGACGCAGCGCGGCTCCTAGACACTAAGGGAGCTAGCTGCAAGCGCTTGCCGCCGAAGTATGCAGCGCTGCCCGAGTTCTGCTGTGTGCTGAGCGCTGCTGGAGTTCAGGTGAGTTGATCACACTGTAACACACTTATAAAACAGTGACTGATTGATTGACTGACTGACCGACTGACTGACGGCTCGGCGGCACACTGGCTTGCTGGCTCATACAATAGCAGACTATCTTAGTGCAGCGAGCGCGTGGTAATGTTACATAAAGTGGCTTTATTGGAACTTTCGGCTGGACGCAGCGCGCCTCCTAGACACTAGGGGAGTTAGGTGCAAGCGCTTGCAGCCGAAGTGTACAGTGCTGCCCGAGTGCTGAGCGGGGCTGGCGCTCAAGTGAGTTGATCTTTGTATCATCATATCATAAGCAGACTATATACGTCCCACTGTAGGGCACAGACCTTCTCTCAGAGAGAGAGTATGGGCTTAATCACCACGCGTGCCCACCGCGATTGGCGATTTCAAGCGCTGAGGTATGTGAATAGCTCAGACACCCAGGTTTCCTCACGATGTTTTCCTTCACCGTTAGCGAGTGGTATTGCTACTATAACTTCACAAATGTACATAACTTAGAAAGAAAAGTCATAGGTACATGCCCTCACTGGGAATCGAACCTGGGTCTCCCGCTTCAGAGTCCAATGTTCAACCCGCTAGGCTACCACCGCTTTGATCTTTGTATATTCCTTATAAATCAGTGACTGACTGACCGATTGACCAACCGATAACCGACCAACCAATTGACTGATGGCTGGGTGGCCATCAGGCCTCTGTATCTCTGTAAATATTTTATGTCTGTTTTTTTCCTGGTGTACAATAAAGAACATTTTTTATCTTAAGACAGCTGTTAACAAGATACTAGCTCTTCTTTGTTTTTTTTTGTCTCTTCTCACAGTGTCAGTGTCAAATACATGTTTAAGTCAGGTAAAACAATAAATTCAACATTATTAGTTATTTTTACTCTACGTGCCTGTTCAGTTCGGGGATTTCGTGGCGCGCGATAGTTTTAGTGGACTGTACGACGAGGGTCGGTATGAAGTCATCGTCGAGGCAACGGCACTTTCGTTCTCGCTGCTGTTTGTCTAATTTTAGGTGGGGAAACTTAATTCAGATGGGAAAACTGAACAGTGCCTTAAGAAAGTGATTCGCACGAGACATTCGCGTGCACCATTGCAGCGATCCATTCTTCACATCTCCCTTGCTACATCAATCATCGGCCAATCCCGTCCGGGCTCCACGATCATCGTTCACTCGGGCCTGACCGGCGGTTTTTTCGCCCGCAGCTAGGCGACCGCGTCAAGTGCACGATAAAGTCGCGCGCGTCCGACGGGCGCTGCGCGGTCGCGGTGTACGACGCCGACACGGAGGCGGGGCGCCCCGGCGGACACCTGGCGCGCTGGCGCCCGCGAACGGTCGCGGCCCCCGCCGCCACAGTGGCCGAAGAAGCGGCGCCCGTTCAGGAAAAAGTCGCTGGTGAGTCGCGCGCCTTCACCGTCGCGGCTAAAGAAGCCGTGCCTGCGTTTGAAGAAGTAGCTCCCGTACAGGAAAAAGTCGCTGGTGAGTCGCGCCTTAGAACTTCATAGTGGACACTCGCTGAGATAAGACCTATGCTGGACTCTGGAAGTAGAATTTAGCTGTGTTAGAGCCGGTTTCTGAATTGAGAAATTCACTAAGTAAATGCTTAAGTAACGTTCTGTCACGCTCTTTTCTGAGAAATTCGAAGAGACAGCACTACAGTTAACTATTTTCTTAGTGAAATTCTCAATT
Organism: Yponomeuta malinellus; assembly: GCA_947308005.1. Classification (NCBI taxonomy): domain Eukaryota; kingdom Metazoa; phylum Arthropoda; class Insecta; order Lepidoptera; family Yponomeutidae; genus Yponomeuta; species Yponomeuta malinellus. Next base: position 5,985,950 of record OX371023.1, read on the forward strand.
CAGAAACTGGCCCTTAATCACTAAGGAAGGGGCACTCGTTCAAGAAAAAGACACTGGTAAGTCGCGCCTCAGAACTTGAAATTGTCAGTTTCTAGTCGTTGCCAGTTTATGGAGCCAACGGTCGCGGTCCCCGTGGGTAAAGTAGGTTCGCCTGTGCCTGAAGAAGTTGCTTCCGTTTAGGAAAAAGTCGCTGGTAAGTCGCGCCTTAGACCTTCATAGCTAGTACTCACCTTCTGAGAAAATACCTATGCTGTACTCTAAAAGTACAACTTAGCTCTGCTAGTCCCTAAGAACAACGCTCGTTCAAGAGAAAGTCACTGGTAAGTCGTGCCTTGGAACTTAAAATTGCCAGTTTATGGAGAGTTACCGTGACAATCGGAAGGGCATTTTTGGCGGAGTTTAATTTTAGACCCCTCACATATAGGTCTTGGCAAGGAAGGATAGAAATCCAAAGTGGAACCTTAAATATTACACGAAAATTCAGTCAATTTGTCGGTCTCACGCGCCTGAGGTGTTACCGTACCTCAGTGCTTGAATTTGCCATTCCGAGAAGGTCTGTGCCCTACAGTGGGACGTAAATAGCATTATTATTATTACAAATTTTCGAACAGACAAGGCTTAAGCTTTTTATTTTCTTTTCATGTGACTCCAAAAAAATGACAAACAATCTTTTTACAATTTTACCCTTTCATTTCTACTCTCTTTTGCCAAGATATACGTCCCGTTGCAGGGCTGGAGCCCTGTCCTATAGGGTCATTCCTTAAATGGAAGCGGCGCGCCGCTCCGCCCTCTAAGCCTGTCTATAAGGAAGTGGGAGTCCCGTCAAAGAAAGCCGAAAACTTAGCGGCCAACCGTTCGACTAATCAAGTACACGGTAAGTTGTTTGGAAGTCCCTTGCCGGCGGTCTCTGAATGTCCTAAATATTGACGGTAGTTACGAATGATACGGCATTTTTAAGGTGTAAGGTCAGTACATAGAACGCTACAATCATAAATTAATTATATTCACAGATTTCTTGTATTTTTGTGTGTAAATATATGACTTTCAGTCGACCTTCTAACGTTCGTTTCACTTGTGAATGAAAGGTTTTTTTTAGGGTTCCGTACCCAAAGGGTAAAAACGGGACCCTATTCTAAGACTTCGTTGTCTGTCTGTCCGTCCGTCCGTCCGTCCGTCTGTCTGTCACCATTCTGTATCTCAAGAACCGTGATAGCTAGAGAGTTTGTAATTTTCGCAGATTATGTATTTCTGTTGCAGCTATAACAACAAATACTAAAAACAGAATAAAATAATTATTTAAGGGTGCCCCCCATACAACAAACGTGATTTTTTTTGCTGTTTTTTTTTATCTTTGTGTCTAATGTTGTATAGACAATGGTACGAAACCCTTCGTGCGCGTGTCCGACTCGCACTTGGCCGGTTTTTTTTTTAAATTTAGAATCACCAAACAGAAAGTTACACCGTGACACGTTACTTAAGTAAATATAGGTATACCAGTGTTACAAAAACATGATTGTAGTGTACTATCTACGGACAGGTGATCGCGACACGCAATAAATTTATTATTAGGGTAGTAAGTAATACAATATCTAACACACTTTAACTTATTATTTACAAACTGTACGGTCTATCACCGCACACATTGTATTTTGGTGCGCTAGCGCTGTACACAATAACATACGTATTTTACCTGTATTCACTCAGTGACGAAATAACCTTAGAGTAGCCGACACGTATCATTGTGAAAGTGTTTATAAACAAATAACTACGTCATTCATCTTTAACTTGAACTCCAGACAACGACTACTGCAACTGACCAACTACAACTTCTCCTGAAGGGGCCCTGAACCCCATTCACAAACAGTGACACAAAGTCTTGAAAATAACGGATGCGACATTTAAACAAAGTTTTATCCAACTCTTGTCGAAAAGAGTGTCTTTAATTGAGTTGTCTGACGAAGAGAAAACATCTAGTAGGTCTTTCTGTTCGTTGTAAAGTCCCATCATGCGAAAGAGAGGGGCATGGGAACCAATATTAGTGTGGCATTGTGGTAAAGAACTTGGCAAGCGGTTGTGCACCCTGCTAATCGGACGGGGGATTTTCAGATGGACCTGACTTAAAAGTTCAGGACAGTCAATGTTACCGTTTATTAGTTTATATAACAAACAAACATTTACATACAGGCACATACATTGCTTCTGGCCCCACACTAGGATACCCTGTGTCGTGGGAACCAGAAACAACGACATCACAAACATGTGAACATCCAAGACCTGGGGGTTTTTTTTTTGTCCCCAGCCGGGATACGAACCCGGGACCTCTCGCATGGTATGCAGACGCACTACCGCTGCGCCACGAGGTCGTCGTCGTTTATCAGACCTTATATAGAAATATAAGGTCTGAGCGATCACGCCTCGTATGGAGTGTCTCCATATTGTAGTGTCTACGGTCGGAGTAAGATGGAAGAGATCGACTTGGCTGGTCGCCAAGTCTTAAAGATTATTTGTTTTATTAAAAACGCCATTTTTTTCATCTTGTTAGGTATTGCCTCGCGACTGCCTTGTTGGGCTAGCCGTTAAGGCGCTTACCACCAAGATAGAGGTTGTGGGTTCGGTTACACTGCCGCTGCCGTACATTTGTACAAATGGCCTCAGTCTGGGTGTATTTCCGTGTTTGTGATGTCCTTGCCCGGTTACCATTGCACAGGGTATCCTAGTATGAGACCAGATCAAGTGATTGTGTTGTGTGGATGTTGGTGCGAATCGGACTCGCCCACCGAAAGTTCCGTACAAATTTGTAGTCTCGCATTCTTTCCGAGCTTTTCCCGAACGTCAAAGAACATTTTATTTATGGTTTAATTACAAATGCATAGTTTTCAGATTTTTTCCGTCACGTGAACAGCCATGTCCCGGAAGGCATTGCTTCATCGTCACCAGTCTCCGTTATCCCTCATCAGGGACATGGTGCTCTCAAAACGGTGGCAGATTTCACATCCTCATTGCGTTTACCTCATTCCTTATCGCAAATTTTCTTCTCTTCACAGTGCCTTCCACCGCTCCAGCTCCCGGCACCGCAACCGTCGCCGCCCCAACCGCAGCCGCCCCAACCGCAGCAGCCCCAACCGCAACCGCCTCAACCGCAGCCGCCCCAGCCAAGCCCATCCCCGAAGTCCCGCGTCCGCCTCTGCACCACAAAAGCGAGGTGGCACTAGTGGACGCGACGCCGGAGCGGCTCGTGCTGCGTGCTGCTGACAGCGCGACGGAGCGGCTCGCCGACCTGTTGGAGCAGGATGTCGCTTTATATGGACTTACGGGTGAGCGAGTTATTCTTAGACCCACACACACACAGAGAGAGAGTGACGTCACACGGACATAGAGACACACACAGACAGACATATACACACAGTTCAAGAGCGGTGGTAGCCTAGTGGGTAGACCCGTAGATTCGATTCCCAGTGCGGGCATGTACCTATGACTTTGTTTTCTAAGTTATGTACATTTTTGAAGTTATAGTAGCAATACCACTCGCTAACTGTGAAGGAAAACATCGTGAGGAAACCTGAGTGTCTGAGCTATTCACATACTTCAGCGCTTGAAATCGCCAATCCGCGGTGGGCACGCGTGGTGATTAAGCCCATACTCTACGATAGGACGTATATAGGCTTCTTATGTAATTAGGAAAAGTTGACGCTTGACCCTAGTCACGCCTGATGGTAAACGCGGACGGTGTTACGTGTTTACCTCATTTCTGACGGTCAACTAGTGCCAATCGACATGGCCTCTCGGGCGACGGATCTCTTCCAGGTGATCCTTGGCCGTCCACTCTTTCGTTGCCGGTGCGGCGAAAGTTTTGTTCGTTTCACGAAACTCTCGTGCAAAAGACACGTCAGCTAACGTAGTATCTGTCCGCAGCCGAGCCCCTCGCTGAGCCGCCGACTGCCGGTGAGACGGTGGTCGCCAAATTCACGGACGGCATCCACTACCGGGCTCTCTGTCGCCGCACCAACGTTCGCGCGGACAAGTACCTGCTGGAGTACATCGAGTATGGTGAGTGTCGATGGAAACGCTACCGGCCGCCGGGGACGTTTCGCACAAATGCACTTGAAGGCTTGCGTAACTGTTTGTCCACTTGAACTACGAGTAAAAAAGAAAACGGGCCAAGTGCTAGTCGGACTCGCGCACGAAGGGTCCCGTGCCATTATCTATACAACATTAGACAAAGATCGAATTTGAGAACAGCTCAATCTGTAGAAACCAACAAGAAGCGTTTAACATTGACATTTAACGATATGACATCGGCGATGTGAAGGTTACATAGATGGCGAGCGCTATCTTTAGACAACGTTTGTTGTATGGGAGCCCCCATTAAATATTTATTTTATTTTGTTTTAGTATTTGTTGTAGCGGCAACAGAAATACATCATCTGTGAAAATTTCAACTGCCTAGCTATCACGGTTCATGAGATACAGCCTGGTGACAGACGGACAGTGAAGTCTTAGCGTCCCGTCTGGCACCCTTCAGGTACTCTAAAACGGCAACACTCAACGCTAAGATCTGCCTGATAAGAAATCAAAGCTAAAAATATGCGGCAGATTAAATCACTCCATGAATTCACGGACGGCATACTCAGCGCTTGAAATCGCCAATCCGCGGTGGGCACGCGTGGTGATTTTAAGCCCATACTCTCTCTCTCTGAGAGAAGGCCTGTGCCCTACAGTGGGACGTATATAGGTTGCTGAGGTATACACTACCGAGCGCTCTGTCACCACACTAAACGTTCGCGCGGACAAGTTTCTGCTGGAGTAGGTACATCGATTATGGTGAGTTTTAGAGGAAACAACGGTCCGCAATGGATCTATCTGTCGAATTACCCCATAAACAGAGCCCACTGTTGGGCATTGGCCAATACGGAGGCACCGGACTACATAAAGTGTTATTGCCAAAAAAAACCGGGCAAGTGCGAGCCGGACTCGCCCACCGAGGGTTTCGTAAAATTGGTACTTACATAAATATTATAAATAGTTCAGGAATCGAGTCTCGTAGTTCTTTCTTCTTTAAAGCCTTTTTTATGATTTAGTTCCCGAGATAAAGGGTCTTGACAGACAGACGTACGGACGGACGGACACCAAAGTGATCCTATAAGGGTTCCGTTTTTTTCTTTTGAAGTACGAAACCCTGAAAGGCCCCGTGTGGCGCTGTATTAAGAATAGCGTCACTCCTTCTCCTTCCGTGGATGTCGTAGAAGGCGACTAAGGAATTAAATTACCAGGAGGCGGGCAGCAGCGTTTTCCTGACATTCCAACCGCATACTGCGATCGCCAACCCGCCTGCCGAGCGTGGCGATTATGGCAAAACCCCTCATGGGTATGAAAACCATGAGAGAGGCCTATGTCCTGCAGTGGGCGTCAAATTGCTGATGATGATAATGATGATCCCTGAAAGTAACGCTCTTCAGTAACGATAAATTCCATCTATTTATTAACACAGCCTATAATTTATTCTGACGAAAAAGGAATCTGAAGAATGTGTCCGAAATCTCTTATCAGCCCCAAAAACGGAGGTCACTGTTGGGCATAGGTGTCTTCTCTTTCACGCCAACCCATCCGATCCTTCGCTAGCCTTTCCAGTGTTTCCCAGCCGCTCGCCGCTTACACAATGCCGACAGCAAAAAAACAATAAATGAATCTATTAAGTCCTGTGCGTCATTTGAATCTTCGAGTTTGAGATAGGCAATCTCCTTTTCCGTGCCAATCGACGCCGCTTCTTGGACGCAAATCGTCGCACTTTGCTGGTCTGTGGCGCTCTTTACCAACCAGACCGCCTCCCGCGTAATGCTATCTGAACGCGACGGCTATCTTTGCTTGTCATTGTGTCGAAAATATAAGCTTCAAATAAGGTAAATATTTAATAAGCGTTTTATTTCAATTAATATAAAAGTTGGTTATTGCAATGTAACTATAGATTGTTGGGCGTGACTAGCGTGACCAGGCTTCGACGAGGACAGAAATGACGATACCCGTAGTTGTAAAGCAGACAAACAAAAATTCCAAAACATAGAAGTTGGAACAGAGAACACATTGTATTTTTTAAGAGCAAAGAACTTTCTCATTGTATTTTATAAGGTTATCACGAGCACTAGACATGATTAAATGCTATCTCTACCGAGATAATATATAGAGATAGAGCGCTCCGTCAACAACTTGCTTTGCAATTTGGCGAAATTGTGTATTATATTAAGGTTTTTTTATTTTAAATAAAATCCAAAAAAATCGTTCAAGCGCAGTTTTTCTTAACTTTCTCATTATCAACTATATGAGGGCAAAAACTTCAAATTTCTCACTTACGACCGGTTCCTTTCTTCACTTATGTACCCACTCTTTCCAGGCAACTCCGAGGTGTCCTGTCTCGAGAAGCTGTACCCTTGTCCGGAGTCGCTAGACTTACGCGCGCGCCCCGCCCTGACGTCGGCCGCCATCTTGCCGGAAATGCCTAGCGCGCCGCCGCCGCAAGCGCTGGAATACTTGGAGACTTTGAAGGGACAGACCGCTATTTTGGTAAGTGGAAAAGGACTAGAAACCTCAGGAGGATCTGAACAAATAAATGTTCGCAGTGAAGCTATACGCTTGCCCGGAGTTGGTGGATCTGCGCGCGCGCCCCGCCCTGACATCGGCCGCCATTTTTCCGGAAATGCGTAGCGCGTCGCCGCAAGCGATGGAATCCTTGGAGACTGAAGATCTCTGCTCTGGTAAGTTATAAAACCGAGTCGATCTAGGAGGATCTAAATGACTAAATGGTCGCAATAAAGTCATAAGTTAATGTAATGAAGCCTTACCTTTGACGGCTCCCACCTTCTGGCCTGAAATGCCTAGCGCCGCCGCCGCAAGCGATGGAATACTTGGAGCCTTCAAATGGAAGAAGACAGACCATTACTCTGGTATGGGTCAGCCCCTTAACGACATTCCTGTTACCTGTAAACGATCCATGGCTGCTGACGGTTAAAATTCAACAGTTCTTATATAAATTTAGACAAATTGTGTCACAAAGCTACTGCCCTTAATATAACAATTCAGGGAACTTATATCCTCATATTAAGACCATAGGATTTTCTAAATATTTCCACTTCTGGTCGTAGGTCTCCTCAGCCGCCACGCGCGTTATCCTAGCCAGAGTTCTTTATTTCTTTATTTTATTTACATGAATATTGCAATATTACACCAAAGATACATAGATAGATGAATTATATAATATGTGCATTTACAAACACACACACACACACGCACACGCAATAAAAACAATAATGCAGTAGTAAGAGCACATACAAAGCACAATGAGACATTATTACAAAAAAAACATTAACAAATGAGACACACAGCAATGCCTTATCCGGTGTGTGTACTGTGGGTGTGACAAATGCAAAAGGGCTCTGACTCAGCATAAGCTGGAGATATAAAGTGTTACAATATTTTAACCGAGCACTACCTATCAAACATCTTCTATATAGCATCACCAAATAAATTTGTCTCCACAGACACTACCGAGCGGCGAAGCTACCGCGCCTAGTGGGAGCGAAGTCATCCTGACGCTGACGAAAAACCGCGATAATGTCAACAAGAAGCTGCAGGAGCTTTGCACGCCCGAGTGGAAGAAGGTTCAGGACAGCGGCGCCGATGTTGTCTGTGAGTCTCTGTCGCACTTTATTTCTATAGAAATAAATAACTTCCACGCGACACAATCACTTGACCTGGTCCCAAACTAGGATACCCTGTGCTGCGGTAACCAGGCAAGGGCATCACAAACATGGAAATACACCCAGACTGAGGCAATCTGTACAAATCTACGGCGGTCCCCAGTGGGAATCGAACCCACGACCTCTATCTTGGTAGTAGACTCCTTAACAGCTAGTCCTATGAGGCAGTCGCTTTATTTCTTTAAGAGAATTAAAGATAAAAAGCCGGTGGGGCTGTCTCGGGTTACACGGCCGTTGGTTTAACGTGAAAAGTCTATAAGTAAGCGTTAATTTTTAACTCAAACTGCGCTAAGTGTTACGCGGCACTGGCGCCATCTAGCGGCACGAGTCAAGAGGACCTGAGTAATGGCTACTTTGTGGGGCGGTGACACCCTACTCGGAAAAAGCTGCGCTTTAGACCTTAATATTTCGCAAACGGAACGCTTAATAAAAAAACCGCCCAAGTGCCCGGACAGACAGACAGACGGACGAACATGGCAATGCTATAAGGGATTCTTGTCTTTCTTTCTAACTTTCGAACACCCCCATACGTTTATTCCCCGCAGCGACCGAAGTGCTAATGCTATCGCACGTGGAGTACCTGCCCCTGCCGGAGTCAGGGTGCCAGCTTCAGCTTCTGGACTCCAGCACTCTAGCGGTGGGCGCGGTGTCCGCGTATCCTACTGCGAGACAGGACCACGCCTTGAAGGTGCTCGGGACGTTGGCTGAGCGGGTGAGTCGCTGTACACATTGCGCTGGATTTAGCGCTGCAACTTTGTATTTGCAATTTGGTGTGTTAGTATGATCCAGCGCTGCAATTTTGAAAGACACTCCCTGGCATTTGACGCTTCCTTCTCAGCTTCCTTCTGACAGCCCAGATAGTCTGTGGTAAAAGATTTCTCTTTACCATAGACCTTGCAAACTGCATCCGAGGAAAGCTTCATAAGTACCTTGAGTAAGACGTGTTGTAGTTGCAGTAAGACGTGTTGTCGTTCTGTTCCACACAATTTAATAATTTAAATATTCAAAAAGTGCTTATGAAGTCGTAAATATTACATCAAATTAAAGTGTTTGAAGTCACCAACAAGACGCACTAATTGATTTCTCATAAAGTCCATAAAATTGTTAACAATTAAGGAAAACATTTCAGAGTGTACCGTTAAAACGGTGGTGATTGTGAAGTGACACAAAGAAAGTGCAAAGTCCAATTCCGAGAATACTGTTGCTCACCTTCATCTACTTGTATAATGCTTTTGCGAGCAAACAGTTAAGTATTTTCGCATACATCATTGCTCGATACATTGGCTCATTGGTTAAGAGCGCTGGCCGTTGAAAACATTGAAGTTGGTACCTCGGTTCGATAACACAGAATAACAAAACTTCTTTTTTTATTTTTTTTGGTGAAAATCTCGCAGAATGAATTGCCAAGTGTGCCGAAAAATAATATCACTTAGTGATCTGCTTAAATGTGCTACGTGCAGAAAGCATTTCCATTACCAATGCTTAAACATGCCTTCTGCCACATACTCAGAATTATATCCGAGAAAAAAGCAGTGGAAATGTGAATCATGCTCAAATATTACCGTAACTCGTGGAAAGAATTTGAAAAGGAACACCCAAGTAAAAGATGTAGCACATAGTGATGAGAAAACTTCCTCGATCATCGTCGTCGGCCAAACACCGAAAAAAACCCTACCTACTACAACAGGCCATATCTGTGAGGATAAGCCAAGCCCAATGCCAAGAAACCATTCGACGGACGATCTTTTCATGTACAACTTGGATAAGAGCTCGAGTTTTCTCGATACAACTGCGAGAAGCCTACCGAACGTAACGAACGTAAATGATTCCTTAGTAGAAAATTTGAAGGATCAGGTCTCTACCTTAAATATAGACTTAAACAGTGCACATGAAGAGATTATAAACCTGAACGAAGAGAATACTAAATTAAAACTGGAGATTCAAGAACTTAATAAAAAAATCACTCTCTTGTTGAAACTGAGTTCTAGTGTCACTACTTCAACGCCAAAACAGCAGAATGTTGGTTGGTCAAATACGTCTCGCATAAATTCTAAAAGTAAAGTTATTGAAAAACCTGAAACTCCCAGCTGCCACAAGATCGAAAATAAAACCGAAAATAAAATAATGGTTCCACATGATGACAGCAACGAAGAGAATACTAAATTAAAACTGGAGATTCAAGAACTTAATAAAAAAATCACTCTCTTGTTGAAACGGAGTTCTAGTGTCACTACTTCAACGCCAAAACAGCAGAATGTTGGTTGGTCAAATACGTCTCGCATAAATTCTAAAAGTAAAGTTATTGAAAAACCTGAAACTCCCAGCTGCCACAAGATCGAAAATAAAACCGAAAATAAAATAATGGTTCCACATGATGACAGCAATAGGGTCAAAGCGGCGATAAAGGACGGCAATGAACCTCCACCAAACCAAAACTGCAAGTCACCCAAAGAAAAGATCACAAAAACTTCAGCGACTATGACAAGCAAGACCTTCATTCATATTTTGGGGGATCAAGGTGCGCGAGGAATTGCTCAACATTTATGGAATTCAAAAAACAGTCTCTGGAACAAGGCCTACAAAGTCTCCGCTTTGGTCAAACCACATGCCTCGTATTCAGAAATTCTCAAAGACTTTAAGGAACTGATCATGAGAATCAATAATGATGACATTTTAATCCTTATCGTAGGTTCTAGCGCCACATCATCAATTTTAAAATTCGATGTAGAGGACGTTTTGCGAAAAAAGAATATCCAAAATATTACATTTTTATGTGAATCCCCACCCAGTCAACACGTAAATAAAAGTAATTGTAACATAACAAAAACTGCAGTGATTTACAAGTTCCAGACGAATCACTTCGTAGAATTAAAAAATGAATTAGATCTAGCTGACAAATTGAAAATAGAGATTGACTACCTGCATTACGAACACAAATTTATAACAAATTTCGGTAAAATTGTTAAAATCAGAGCAGCTCAGCATACACCCGGCACTTTCAAAATAGGTACAATCCCGTACTATTTTTACAAGCAAGAATCTAAAAATAGACAAAAAATACAGCAAAACATTTGTAAAAAACCAAAAAAAGGAACTATTCCTTATTACTTTACAAAAAATATATCTGATATCAGTGAGACGAAAAGGAAGCATTTTTTTCGTGAAGCGTAAATGTTTGAATTCCGAAATAACAGTAGCTCACATAAACATTCAAAGCCTTAATGATAGGAAGCAGGAACTACTCGAGGCGTGGTTTTGCTCTGAAAAGGGGCGTAGTGTAAAAGTGTTATGCATTACTGAACACCATAGGGTAAATTGCGATCTAAATAGAATGTCACTTAAGGACTTTGTACTGGCTTCATCTTTTTGTAGAGAAAACAGAAAAAGTAGAGGAGGTGTATGTATCTATGTTCATAACAGCTTGAAATTTGACGAGCTTCCCTCCATAAAAAATTTGTCAATTTCCAATGTTTTAGAAGTATGCGGCATAAACTTGTACAACTTCTATATAATCTGTGCATATAGACCAAAGACCTTGAGAAATGATAACTTTATCGACAACCTAGAAAACATCTTAAGTCATATATTAAGCAAAGTCGACAGAAAGTTCTTGTTATGCGGGGACTTCAATGTAAATTTGCTAGTTGATGGCTTGGAAGCCAGGGATTTTTTATGTCTTCTAAACTCTTTCGGTGCCGAAGCATTTGTAAAGGAACCCACGCGTATTACCGATCACAGCAGTACTTGCATCGACAATATGATTTCAAACGTGGAGCTACGAAATGTTAAAGTGGTCGAGCTGGGTATTTCAGATCATTGTCTTCAACATGCCACATTGGAAATCAAAATTAAATCAAATTCTGGTGCTACTTTTAAACAAGTAAGAGATTTCAGTAAAAATAACATAGATGAGTTGAAAAATTTCTTAGAGTCCGTTAACTGGGACCCGATTTACAGAAATCCCGATGTGGATGCGTCTTTTAATACATTTCACGACATATTTCTAAGCGCTATCGATAGGTTCTGTCCGCTGAAAAGGGTGAAAATTGAAAATAAATGTTTCACACCAAAATGGATAACACCAGGTATTCGAAAGTCCTGTGAAACCAAACGAGAACTTTTCATTCAACTAAAACAGTCTAAGGATAAAGCTGCACTGTCTAATCATTACAGGAACTATTGTTCAATTTTGCATAAAGTTATATCCTATGCAAAAAAGAAGGATAATGAGTATTTTATTCTAAATTCAAATAATCAGATAAAATCAATTTGGAATTTAGTTAATAAAACTGTTAAAGGACAAAAAAAATCGAAATTTGAGAGTTACAAAGGGCTAACAGATGGCGTAGAAACAATTGAAAATGAATTGGATGCTCCCGATTTATTTAACACCTTTTTCTCAATTGGAAATAATTCAAACATGGGAAACGGTAGATTCGAAAATATTGAGCTTCCTGCTTATACAGAAAACTCAATGTTTGTCACTCCTTTAACAAAAAATGAACTCCTGAAACTAGTCTCAAATTTAAACAATAAAAAAGCATGTGGTTATGACGGTTTGCCAATATTTATAATTAAAAATGTTATCGAGGTTATTGCTGACATGCTTGTTCATCTGATAAACCTGTCAATCAGTACTGGAACTTTTCTAACAAGACTTAAAAGAGCGCAAGTCATACCGCTTCATAAAGGTGATAGTACACTCGATGTTTGTAATTATCGACCGATAGCATTATTGCCAACCTTATCAAAGATCTTTGAAAAATATTTTGCTGACCGTTTGGCAGGTTTTTTGGCGCGATATAAAATACTATCTAAAAATCAATTTGGTTTTCAAAAGGGAAGATCGACGTCGGATGCTGTTTTTGATATGATGGACTTTGTTGCAGAGTCATTAAATTTAAAATCAAATGTCGTGACTGTTCTATTAGATTTGTCTAAAGCATTCGACTCCGTTAATCACCAAATCTTAGCAAACATTCTGGAGAGGTATGGTATCAGAGGAAATTGTTTAGATTGGCTGAAATCGTACCTGAATCAGCGAAATCAAAGTGTACTGCTTCGTAAATTTGACGACAAGACTAAAACCATATCACACATGGAATCTTTGAGGATAGAAACTACTCGTGGGGTACCTCAAGGCAGTGTCCTAGGCCCTTTACTATTTATTCTATACATTAACCACTTACCTGAAATAATAGAAAACAAAATTACGATGTTTGCAGACGATGTTTCCGTATTTTTTAAATTTGAAAGGAAAGATAAGACACATTTGTCCAAAGAAATATCTCAAACTGTCACTAATATCGCTAAGTGGTTGCAAGGTTTGGACTTAAGAACAAACGCGAGTAAAAGTAAACTCATTCACTTCCGTAATTACAACACTCCACAATTGGTATTGGATATTGCGGTAGATAATACAGAGATTGCGCTGGTGAACCATGCTAGGTTTTTAGGTGTTATCGCGGATGAATACATGAACTGGAAAAAACACATTGAAGCCCTGGAAGGAAAACTGAGCAGCTTTTGTTACGCGTTGAGATGCTTGTCAAAGATTACTACTGCCCACGCATCACTGCAGGCATACTACGCTTTCTTTCACTCAAGAATTCTGTACGGCTTGATTCTGTGGGGAGGCAGTGTAGACGTAAAAAAAATATTCATTTTGCAAAAAAGATGCATCCGTATTTTGTCTGGAATAAAATCGAATAGAGTTTCCTGCCGTGACTTATTTTTAAAATTGAAAATTCACTCAATTACAGCCCTTTACATAATAGAATTGTGCAAATTGGTGAGGCGCCATCCAGACAAATTCCCAATCAGTGATGAATGGAAAAGTAGTAGGTTAAGAGACTATTTTAGGCTAAATCTTAAATTTAAGCCTTGCAGAACTACGTCCTACAGTAAAAGTACTAGTCATATGGCTATTAGTATTTATAACAAACTACCAACAGAAATCAAGGATCTCTCTGGTAATCGGTTCCTAAAGTCTTTAAAGCAGTATTTATTAGTAATGTGCCCATATAATTTAAATGAATATTTTGAAAATAGTAAATAGATTTTAATAGCATTATAATTTGCTTAATTTTATATCAGATAATAATACATAAATACAATATAATATAATTATAATTTAATTAAATTGTATACTCCATAATAATAAGATAATGTAATTATTATAAATAATTAATAATTACTATAATATTGCCATGCCGCTCCCGGTAAAATTACACGTACTTTTATGTATAATCATTTCTTAAGACCTAAAATTATACTGTAATTTATCGCAATAAACGAATTGAATTGAATTGAATAGAAATGTTCGGACTGGCTCACATACAAGTACACTGAGTGTATACTGTGTGTGCACTGTGTACATAGGTACTGGAGACGTTTGCTGAGCGGGTGAGTCGGTGTACACATTGCGCTGGATTCAGCGCTGCAACTTTGTATTTGCTTGCAATTTGGTGTTTTGGTATGATCTAGCGCTGCATTTTTTTTGTATTATACAACTGTTAGACTAGCCGGACCACGGATACAAGACCGAGACAGAACTACGCCTTGAAAGTGCTGGGGACGTTGGCTGAGCGGGTGAGTCGGTGTAAAAATAGATGGATACAATGATAAGTTCACTTGCTATACCAAAAACACAACAAATATCAGACAAAAACTTACACAACTTTATATTATGTCAAGGCAAGAAAAATAACATAAAAATCGTGGCAATTACAAAGCGAATCATAAAGATATGATTCCCCAAAAAAGTATTTATATATCAAATATTGTAAAATTTACATGCATGACATACATAAACTCACGCCTGTGTCCCAGAGGGGTAGGCACAGACCAGGGACTACCACGATCCTGACAGATCACTTTCGCTTCCTCAACATTCATTAGTCGTTGCATGCACGCACGCCGCATTATAAAGTTTAGTCAGACGTTAAACAATAATAAGCAATTGATTATGTATCTTTGTTTATTATTTTGAAAAGTGCTCCGTAACGGAGCGAAAGTTCTGTCCTTGTTTGTTTTTTTTATCTCATTCCGCCTGAAAAAGTGGCAGTCAAACTGCGTTAAATTACCTAATTTACCTAATAAATTACGCAGTTCACGGCCACATTTTCACAACAGAGACAGCACTCCTTACCTCTGCCCCGTCCATAAAGACTGTGGCTTTTATTGTTGTAGTGTTTAATGTATTTTGTTTTCTGGTGTGTAAAATAAAATATAAATACAGTAATTTACATCCAGAAATAAACGTGGCATAGTTAAAAGAGGATTGGCATGCAACCTTTGGCGCTAACAGCTCCTTTCTCTCTTAACCGCAGATGGCCGAGTACTGTGAAAGTGAGTTGGCCAGTGCGCCCTATTTGCCTCGCATCGAGGAGCTCTGCATTGCCAAGTTCCCGCAAGGTTAGTCTAAGATAAGATAAGAATATTCTTTGTTGCGGTGGTAGCCTAGTGGGTAGAACATTGGACTCGGAAGCGGGAGACCCAGGTTCGATTCCCAGTGCGGGCATGTACCTATGACTTTGTTTTCTAAGTTATGTACATTTGATAATCAATATTTTTGTAATGTTGATGTCTTGTTAAAATTACTTACATTAGTCAAATACTAGTTATTACAATTTTTAAAAACATAAATTAATGATTATAAGTAAAAAAATAAAATAATAATAATACATCCACAATTGTTTCGTCCAAAGTAATAAATCAAGATGACGAATGAATTAACTGTCAAACAAACCGCCCCGAGACATACTCGAGCCAAAGGTTCCCATAACGCCGGCAGCGTTACCCCGCTGCACAGCGAGAGAGATCCTCTGCATCAAGTATGCCCCAGAGCGGTAGTCCATGCCGCGGTTCCTCAAGCGACGCCCTAACTCCTTTATAAAGGCTCTTCCCTGGACTCCCCATACCCCAGTAGTCTCAATAGCTAGAGGCACAAAGAAGTAGCTACTCATTAACGAGCTGTACTTGGAAGATTTGTGGCTAGCAGCCGCTTCCGCAGCAGCCCCAGGAGAAATGGCCGTTGAGCCTAAGTGAGACGGAGCAAAGGTACAGACACATGTGGCATCCCAGAGCAGGCACCGACCCCTCTCCCACGGAATCATAGTGAGACCGTCCGGACGTTTCCCATCACTGCGACACAACCCTGGTGGTTCAAGAATCGCAGGAATGTCAGCAGTAATAAGAGCCCTCCGGACGATGTCATTGATGGAATGATGCCGTGAGATCCTACCCGCGCTCCGAACGCAATGGAGTCCGTGGCGCCCCAGTGAATCCACCTCTGCACCACAAATACAGCGGTGTGGTTGGCAGATGTCGCAGCCTAAACGAAGCGCTACAGCCACGCGCAAAGAATTGTTGTCCAAAAGTGTTCCCAGTTGCGGTGATGGCAACGCGTGGAGCCACAGCCCAGAGTCTGGCCGCGAAACTGCCTTTAAACGTGCCAGTTCAACTCCTGAACTCCGCTCCAGTAAAGCGTCCAAAGTCACTCGACATATCTCTTCATCCCAAGCACGCTGCCGATCAGGCTGCTGCGGAACATCAATACCAGGACAAAGAACCTGCCACAACCTCAAAGCCTCATCAGCAAAAGGGATGCGAAACCCGTCACAATTAACATTTAAAATACGAGTGACTAGGTCCCACACCCCCCGCGACGAGGCCAGGAAAGCCGGCAGCCCTGTGTCCTGCAAACGACGGATGCCCAGCCCGCCACGCCTAATAGGCAGCGCAGCTTGAGACCACTGGGGAGCAGACATCTTGACGTTGATCACACTCTCCAGTAACTCCCTGAGCGTGTTATCATATAACTGTGACTCCTCCCTGTACAACCACACCGGAGCAGTACGCAGTGTATACGTCAGCCGTGGAATGGACAAACAGCTACGCAATATTGTGAGAGCAACATGAGCCGAAAGCTGTACAAGGTGCGGCTTGGTCTCTGCTAAAATTTTCATTTTTTCTAAAATGATACTTGGCACGCCTTCCGGAAAAATAGGTGCACCCAAAAGAGCAAAACTAGTCTTGTCTAACTGCTTTATTCCAGGAACCACGCAGTTGACTTGCGAAAAAACTTCGTGACTGAGCTGCCCCGAGCAGGGAAATATTTCACATTTTTGCGTGTTTAGACGTAGCCCTAAAGTATTAAAGGCATTATCTAGTTTCCCTAAATCGTCCAACACCACCTCAGGACTACCCCCCATTGTACCATCGTCCAGATACCACACATTTAAAGACGACTGCAATGAAGTCACCACATCCTGGATAGCCAAACTAAAAAGGAGGGGGGCCAAAGGATCACCTTGTTGCGCACCCACCTGTGACTCCCAGGTTATCACCAAAAAATAAATTACTCGGTCTTGAATAACACTGGTGGAGAAAAGGGTACAGTGAAGGAACCATATCCCTGACCTTCGTCAAAATAATATCGCGCTCGATTGTATTAAAAGCGTTCTTAATGTCCACTTTGACGATGATATCATCCGAGTCACTTCTAAAAACTGCAAATGCCCGGGTGGCATGAATTGCAGCTTCACAGCCCAAAGGCACGCCAAAGCCTAACTGCTGAGGCTGTAAATGCGAAGCCATAACGCCCCTTACAGCACCGCAACCAAGCTTTGCCACCAAACGGCGAAGAACGCTGCCCACAGCAATAGGACGAATGCCACCATCTTTTTTACTTAAAGCACACAGCGAAGCCCCATATAAATAAGGACACACCTCCCTATTCACCATCCCCTTCAACATGAAATTCACCAGGTTGCAGAGAGAGCGCAAAAGAATTACTCCACTATCACCAGCTCCCGCAGACGTCAGCTCTTTAAGAAGTTCAGGACGAATGCCATCCAAACCCGCCGCTGAGCCATTATTAAAGGAACCTATAGCCTGTGAAACGTCAGCTGTCTCCACGGACAAGAAATCACTTGAACTGTTCGGCTCTGGAGGCCAATCCAAGTTGCGACTCGGTGTCGGGTGTTTTAGGCGCAAAGACTCTAAAGTCTCGTCATTATCATCTGCCAATGAACTGTCTGACAACAGAATACGCACCGCACCACTTAAGTCACCATCATGGACCTTGGCCTCCACTGTCTTATAAAGAAAGCGCTGGCCAGTAAAACCACTACTCGATACTGTATCTAAAGAAGATAACCCGCTTAAACTAGCAATAGATACATTTTCCTTTACTTTGGAAGTCAGGGATCTGCTTCTATCTGCAGACGAAGGGACCACTCGCTAACGGTGAAGGAAAACGTCGTGAGGAAACCTGGGTGACTGAGCTATTCATATATCTCAGCGCTTGAAATCGCCAATCCGCGGTGGGCACGCGTGGTGATTAAGCCCATACTCTCTCCCTGAGAGAATGCCTGTGCCCTACAGTGGGACGTATATGGGCTGCTTATGTATGTATGTATATTCTTTGTTGAAACAAGAGACATAAAATATGAAAGTTACAATGAAAAAGTACAATAATAATAATAATGATAACTTTATTGATAGTTACAGGGTCGATGTACATTCACTTAACTGTTTAAATATAAGTAGAAAAACGTGAACGAAACTGGCCGGTATCTGCTGCTATAGCTATTACCCTGTATTAATAGTAGCAAATGGGCGGCCTTATTGCCCTGTCTAACTACGACGTGACAAAATCTGAAGACGTTTTCTTAACATAACATATACTCGCGCCTGTATCCCGAAGGGGTAGGCAGAGACTATCTATATATCTAGCAGCCGTCTTGGCAGCAATCCCAGGGCTTACAGCCGCAGTGCCCAAATGATTAATATCAATGGGGAACTTGCGTGAAACATCAGCTTCACTGACTACATTTTTAGGGTTCCGAACCTAAAAAAAAAACGGACCCCTTATAGATCACTTTGTTGTCCGTCCTTCCGTCAGTCAGTCTGTCTGTCTGTCTGTCTGTCTGTCTGTCAAGACCCTTTATCTCGGAACGCGTGGAGGTATCGAGTTGAAATTAAAACCGTGTATCAGGTCTACAGTCCCTTGAAGCTGTGAAGAAAATCAAACTTTTAAGTTAACATATAAAAGGTACGGTCGTTTATGCCGCAAAAAACGTATATTTTGACACTGGATCAAAAGGAGAATGATCAAAAACAGTCTATGTTGCGCTTTAAGCATTTATACCTCAAAATGGTTCTTTTGAAAAATTATTTCATAGTTCCATTTGATAAATTAAAAGAATCAGGGGTTTAAAAGTAATAATTAAAAAATATCTGTATTGATTGTATAACTAAAAAACTTCAGTCAGTCAATACAGATTACAAACACAGATTAGATTACATTATGGCAAAAATCGCAAATCGTGTACATACATAAAATGCGAAAGTGCAAACTGCAAACGGGGAGTTTTTGACGGGAATTCAAACGAGCGGTTTTATTACGCTTTTATTTTTGCAAATTGATTCCAGTGGATTTTATACCGTTTAATTAGTGTAGTTTATTGTTAAAATGACCTCTCATTATTGGCTTAAATAACTATTTGGTAAGAGCACGCATAAAGTCAAGGCATGTCAGTGGACGCACATACTTTGTTTACATTTTGGTAAACCGAGATACTGACACAGCGAACACATTGAGCTCTTTGGTGGGCTATTGCTGCAATTGCATTGTAGGCAAAAGAACAGTAGGATGTTGCACTCACGTGATGACAGTGTTGTGGTACTTGAGTTGGGGACGATTTAATGATATAAATGCCCCAGCTCCTTTCTTAGATAATATATTTCAAGAGGGTGTTTAAAAAAAATGTTTTATTACTTACAAGACCTCGTTTTATTTTAATTTTTTTCCTTAGACATGCCTATGACTTTTTTTTAAAGATATAATATTGCAAACTGTCGTACAGATATGCGATAATATTAGACAAACCCTATTACTTATTGCATGAAACCTACGGATATTTTGTATTTTATACAGAATTATTACTTAGCACTAACTGGTTTGTTACCTACCTAATAATGACCTATGTTTGTAATTCAAACTGACTAGGTGCCAATGCCAACCCAAAATAACACCAAACCACCAAAGTTGTCATAACCTCAAAACATGGGCTCAAAATTAAGATTTCTCGAAACTCCCATCTAATATTTTCATGATATTTTTATTGCATAATCCAGAGCTAATTTCTTGTAGTTTACCGTTGGTTTCATCAATGCGCAAGAAGACGCAAAAATAGACTAACTCCTATAGTAAATTGATCATTCTCCTTTATAGGGTACTTTCCGTTGACCTAGGACTATGAAATTTGGCAAGTAATATCGTCGTATATTACAAGTACTACAATGAAAAATCTGAAACTATACATCATAAAAAAATAAAAATTAAATCTATAAAAAAAATTCTTTGAAGTTCGGGAAAAGTTCGAAAAAACTGCAATACTCGATTCCTGAAATATTTATATAATATTTATGTATCTAAAAATTTGTACGGAACCCTCGGTGGGCGAGTCCGACTTGCACTTGTCTGGTTTTTTGTGTCAATGTAAAGGTTTTTAAATGTGAACAAATAAAAAAAAAATTTAAAAGATATACAAACGTGGTAATTTTTATTCTCTGCGACTAATACTTTTCATACTGCAACCTGTCGAAAAGTCGATATGGTCACGTGGTACAAAAACGCGCCATACAAATCGGGCTCAAACTACGACGTCGCAACTTGCACGTAACGCCTTACGATGTTTGAAGCGCTTATCAATATTCGTGTTATCTCGTAAAATAATGTTTTCATGCATAGCCATAGAATAAAAAGTTTAGAATTCAATGAAAAAACTGAATCTGATAGGTGTTTTTGTAATTAGAGCAACTTCCCTCCACAGACGGGCAGTGGTATCGCGCAGTTCTCTGCGAGCTCCCCGAGGGCGCCGGCTCGCCGACCGCCACCGTGGCCTATTTGGACTTCGGGAACGTCTGCGTGGTCCCCGTCTCCCATCTGCGTAAGATGCAAAGGGAGTTCCTCACTGACACGCCGGCGCTCGCGACTTCCTTGGAGATAAGAGGTATGTGTCATAAAAGAGGTCTTTGCAGAGCCGCGTTCGTAAAAGAACTACAGTAATGAGTCTCTGTTATTCCCTCGAGATCAAGTGATATTCATTTGTGATGCTGTACATAAAGCTCATTGTTTTAGAACTGAGGCTAGTGATATTGGCTCAATAAGACCTACAGTTTTAGAAGGGTTATGGCCAGTTTCTGAATTGAGAATTTCGCTAAGTAAATGGTTAACTGTAGTGCTGTCTCTTCGAATTTCTCAGAAAAGAGCGTGACACAACGGTACTTAAGTATTTACTTATTTTGAAATTCTCAATTCAGAAATTGGCACTTTGTGTAGGTGTTAGATTAATACCGCCACAGTGGCGTGTGCATGTGCTCAAGATACAAAGCGATTTCCTCACTGACACCGGCGCTTGCGCCTTCCTTGGAGATACGAGGTTAGTATCCTACTACACATTACCAAGCCTAGTTCCTGCATTTGAAAATATAGAGCTGCTTTTGTAAACTAAGAAGTCGCGTTCGTTTCGAGATCTGGTGCTGTTCATTCGAGATCCTGTGCTGTTTGCTTCCGCATTATGCCATGCAGTCGAGATGTAGAGAATCTACGCCTGATGTTAGTGATATTGTCAGTATATAACCTAGTCGTTTTAGTAGGGTTATTGCAAGTCTTACTAGGTTAATATTGCCACCGTGGCCAAACTGGACGTTGGTAACGTATTCATGGTTCCCGTATCAAAATACAAAGCGATTTCCTCACTGGCACACCGGCGCTCGCGTATTCCTTGAAGATACGAGGTAAGTGTTCTCATACACATGACCAAGCCTGATTCTTTCCATCGAAAAGGAGTTAAACTCCGACTAGCAGCACCTGGCTGCCTACTCATGCTGAGTATGCGGACGGGGAATCCTCTCCTAGGACTTTATAGTCACGAGCGCAAATGCTCAAAAAACGCTGCATAAATCATCTGCAATAGATGTAAAGCCATTCCTAGTCAAAAAGATCTTTTCGGATGTATAACTGAAGAATTCAAACTAGTTTTCGATTATTTTATTTTATTTTATTGAGTCTACAAAACAGAATACAGTCGATTGTTATACAAAATAAACTTAGAAATAAACTATTTGTGTTCTGGACTGTAGTCCAAGGTATGTAAACATAGAAGTTTGCCAAAATGGAAGTGGGATATGCAGTACTTAATCTAAAACATTAAGCCTAAATTGACATAAAGTAGATAATTTAGAACTGAAGCAGCTTTAATTATTTAATTAATGGGTAAAGCGTTGGACGAAGACGGGTTAGATATTATAAAACTAATAATTTTGATGAATTTTGAAGGCCTTGGTTCAAATATGTCAATACCAGGAAATTCGGCGAAGAGGTTGTTATATAGACGACACATTCTAGAAATAGGGTTGTAATACGAGGTGTTGTTCTTATACACGCGCAGGTGAAATGGTCTGTATTTACGGGTTCTAAAATAACAATTGATGTTGAGGAGACTAACCAAGAAGGGAGAATCTATCTTAGAATGTAGGATCTTGTGAAGTAGTTTGAGATCAAGAATTTTTCTGCGATTTTCTAAGGAAACAAGGTTAAATTTTCTCAGGCGTTGTTCATAATTTAATAGCGTGCGTCCCATACCATGCCGATACGATTACAGTAATAAGCCACTGATATTCTTGATCAAGTGCTATTCATTCGAGGTCTTCAGCTATTCGTTCGAGATCCAATGCCATAGCTCAATGCTATTTGGTAGAGATGCTTTACATAATGCTAATCTTTCTAGAAATGAGGGTAGGTTGGCTTAAGAACATGGTGCCATTCATTCAAGATGTGACCCTAATAATTTTGATATACCTATTTGGTATTCCTTGGAGATAAGAGGTATGTGTCATAAAAAATGTCACCACCATGTCCCTTAAATGCATAGTTGTTCAATAGAGCTATAATATTAGTACGGTACATACATACATAAACTCACGCCGGTATCCCAGAGGGGTAGGCAGAGACCAGGGACTGCCACTTGCCACGATCCTCACAGATCACTTTCGCTTCCTCAACATTCATTACCCGTTGCATGCACGCACGCCGGTTTCAGGTACGTTTTAGTACGGTAATAACTTATAAAACAAACATCGTTTTATTGACCCTATTCGTAATACACTAACCAATAGCATTCCAATGGTATAACCAGTGCAACTTAACTTAGCGCCTCGCGCGATTCGTCCGCCTCCGCGAGAGATGCCTATTTAATTTGCGGTGGTTAGATCATTATAATGTTATTGTAATGCTATTGCTTACCTAGTAGACTACGAAATAACGTCAATTAACAGCCATCGTCGTGCTAATATCACACTATTGAACAACGATGCGAGACTCGATCTAGCTCAAATGTCAAAGGACACGTCATCGGAAAAGTCAGATTGTTGGTACTGTACGTAAGACTTCATTGGAATCCGTAGGATGCCACACATCAAGAATTAATTGATTGATCGTAGGTGATATCAGATACAGCGGTATCACGTCTAATTATTATGCCGGAGGTCGTAGGTTCGATTACCACTGGGTGCCGTCGTGCATTTGTACGCATGGCCTTAGTCTGGGGGTGTATTTCCGTGTTTGTGACGTCCTTGCCTGGTTACCATAGCACAATGTATCCTAGTTAGGGACAAGTCATAGATAGAGATGGATAACTTTTTCTTGCTCACCAGTAATGGGGAACTTGCGTCTAACTAAGATTGGAGTGGCGTTGCTTTTATGCCATAGAAGACAAAAACTTAGGCAAAATTACAAAATAAAACCATAAAAATATTAATAATAATAAATCTTTATTAACTGTAAGTGAGACATAGCACGCAGAACTGATGGCCGATGGGGCCGAAAAGTTCTCGAATGGAGACCACATATCGGCAAGCGCGGCGTAGGACGACCAGCCACAAGATGGACAGATGACCTCATCCAAGTGACAGGAAGACGCTGGATGCAGGCCCCTTCCAACCGGTATTTTTGAAAATCCATGGAGGAGGCCTATGTCCAGCAGTGGACTTCTTGTGGCTGAATGATTATGATGATGAAACATTACAGTATCTAATCTATATGTAAACAAGCTTAAAATAGAAGGTAAACAATATTCAGCGATAGAAATTTTCACTGCGGCCCCACACTGGGCAAGCCTGTGTCGTGGGTACCTACCATAATATTTTTTTCGGGGTTTTCGGGATCACGAAAATAACGAAAAATAAAGTAGCTCTTATCTTATCTTATCTTATCTCTATTAAGAAAAAACTTATTAGATTTAGTTTTTTTTCTATTGAATACGGTATTTGACACGATCAACAATAAATTATTTCATATGCTCGATTAAAACAAAAATTACAAAATATCTTGGAAAATTTATCTCTTTTAGTCAGTTACTAGTTATTACAATTTTTAAATAGATTAAACATAAAGGGAGTGCTCTGAAATGTGACGTCATAAGCAAGTATTTTCATACAAAATTCCGTTTTAAAAGTAACTCATTTGATATTTTGTCAAATACCAAATTCTAAACGTTTTCTCATAAGAGTATGCATGAAAACATTATTTTACGACATAACTCGAATATTGAGAAACGCTTCATACATTACAAGGCGTTACGTGCCGGTTGTGACGTCATAGTTTGAGCCCGATTTGTGTGGCGCGTTTTTGTACCACGTGACTGTCTCGACTTTTCGACAGGCTGTATTATGAAACGACTAACAGTCGTAGAGAAAAAAAAATACTCCGTTTATCTATATTTTAACATGGAGGAAGCCATGTTTTTAACATACTGTATTAAAACATTTTTTTAGTGCAAGTTCTCCATTACGTTTAGTGGAAGTTATTATTGTCATCATCCCACTCTCACGCCTCCCCTCTCCCCGCAGACTTCCCCGCGGCGCCCTCACAGGCGGCTCTACGCGCCGCGCGTCAGTACCTCAAGATCGACGCTGACGGCACGGGCGGGGAACTGCGCGCGGCCAAGTGCGAGATGAGCGTGTCCGGATTTTATGTCGTGGACGCGCCGGAGCTACTGGCCGCCATGGCGGGCTTATAGGCTCGCGACGGCGGTGAAGGGTTGCGGCGGAGAAAATCAAATGTGCCACAAATTTTTCAGAGGGCAACGAATAAGGGGTTGGCGTCACCAAAATGGTTTCTTTGTAATGGTGATTTTTTAAGTTTTTTCTGGCGTGAGCAGTGCCGCCAGCTGCGAGATGAGCGTGAACGGCTTTTATATCGTTGACGCGCTGGAGCTACTGGCCGCCATGGCGGGCTTATAGGCTCGCGACGGCGGTGAGGGGTTGCGGCGGAGAAAAACAAACGTGCGACAATATTTTTCGGGGGCCAACGAACAAGAGGTTGGCGTCGTCAAAATGGTTTCTTTGTAATGGTGATTTTTTAAGTTTTTTCTGCCGTGAGCAGTGCCGCCAGCTGCGAGATGAGCGTGAACGGCTTTTATATCGTTGACGCGCTGGAGCTACTGGCCGCCATGGCGGGCTTATAGGCTCGCGACGGCGGTGAGGGGTTGCGGCGGAGAAAAACAAACGTGCGACAATATTTTTCGGGGGCCAACGAACAAGAGGTTGGCGTCGTCAAAATGGTTTCTTTGTAATGGTGATTTTTTAAGTTTTTTCTGCCGTGAGCAGTGCCGCCAGCTGCGAGATGAGCGCACCCGGCTTTTACACCATCGACGCGCCGGAGCTACTCGGGCTTATAGGGCTTATGACGGTAGTGAGTAGGTCCAACAAGCGTAACGCAACAAGGGAAGGAAAAGAACAATAGACTGTAGTTCTGGCTACGTCTTATTTATAAAAATACTATTCCATAAAACACTCCTCAGAGGCAGTTTAAATAGTTTGTGGTGAAGGGAAAAACGTGACCACAGGTTATTTAAACTGCCTCCTAGTGTTTTAGAGGAATCGTGTTTTTTGTAACCGTTAGACTATATCAGAAATAACATACTTCCCGGTGTTGTGGTGTTGTGCCGCCCGCATGCAGCGACTCCCCGCCACATTAACCAAGTCGTCAGACCATCTGGTTGGGGGCCTGCCGACGCTGTCGTGTTTACAATATTACTATTCTTTAATTAATTTTCTAGTGCTTAGGAAAACCTCGACACAGAGTTATTTTAAGATTTAGTTTTAAGTATAAATAACTGACGTTCGATTAACCATGATTAGTTATATTTTATTTACTTTACATTTGGGACCCTAAAATATGTTAAAATATCCATGTACTTAAATAAACGTGTGTTTACTTAAGTAGTAGTAAAAGTGTACTGACTTATATTATTCTCACGGTTTCTGAATTGAGAGTTCCACTAAGTAAATACGTAAGTTTTTTGAGATCTCAGAAAAGAGGCTGATACTTGTGGTTGCTTAGTGAAATTCATAATTCTAAAGGTGGCGGTAAGAAAAATGTCGGGAATTAAGGTAATTGAATTTTGCCTGTAACATTTAGTATATAACTAAGCCATAAACGATTTCCTTTTTATTATTGTTTAAACTACGAGAATTATTTCACGACGTGTTATATTGTGACAACGCGAGGCCTGTTTTTTTATTAGAAATTTTTCCATTATTGAAACTGAAAAAAAAAATGTTTTTGCGTTATTTCAGTGATTGTACAATGTACTGTACACTTTTTTCAATGGTTCAATGCACATAAACATTTCAGCAGTACTTTTATATACTTTTAAGCGCGTTTACACAGACGCGTAAGCGTATCGCGTCACTATGCGGGTTGTATCGCGTTTGCATCCCTGCAAAAGATATTCGTGTCCTTTTCCTATGTCCCTACGCTAGCTGTAGTTAGGGGAAGAGTTTCTGCAATGATTGCAAAAAAATAAAACCGTATTTTGCCGGTCTTAGGTCCAACGTCAGAACACAGTGTGATACTGACACTTACCCCCCGGTTTCTGGTACACTAACAAGCTTATGCACTTTGGTCAATTGACAGCTGTTACAGTAGATTAACAGCGTGTTAGTTTACGAGAAACTGGGGGTTAGTTTGGTAGTGATAGTTTCTTCGCTTTAGGCAAACAACACTAGCTGTGTTATTTCCAGTAATATTGCTTTACGAAGCAGTTAATGTCAAGATCTTTCTTGTAAAGATTACGCCCCCTCGTGGCAAATAGAATTTCCATATATTTTTTCCACTTGTATAGATTTTATACATATATCAAATGGTCCTTCAAATGGTCCCAAAGGCGACAAAATCCGTTGTCGTTTTTAATACAAAGAATCATATAATTTTACAGTTACTTGATAATTTTCATGTACGGTTGGACACTGACAAAATATCTTTATAACATTTTTCCGAAATTTCCATTTTCTGTTATACTCTCTACTTTAAGTAGTTTGCCGTGGTCGGCGCACGTTGGTTAAACAGTTACAAAGTTATAATATGTTAATGTACTCAGTTGATTAATGTAATGTAACAGTAATAGGTTAATATGTTATTTGAGTGGATTGCACCGTTCTCATGATAGAAGTTGTAAAGGCATGTGTACGTAAGCAATATAATTTTTTATTTTTTTTGTTAGTCACGTTTGTGTCCCACTGCTGGGCAAAGGCCTCCCCAATGATCTTCCACTCCCCCCTGTCTTGAGCTGTCATCTCGGGGTCTCCCATCCGGGCGAGAAGGTTGAGAGGTCGTCCCGCCATCTCCGCTATGTATGGCCGACCACGTCTGCGATATCCGTCGCCTGGAATCCATTCGGTGGGAAATTTTTCCCATCTGTCTGTACCCAGACGGTGACGTGGCCTGCCCAGTTCCACTTGAGTTTTGCGGTCGCAGCGCCAACATCGGCGATTTTGGTTCTGGAGCGGAGCGTTGTGTTCCGGATTCGGTCCATCCGTCTGACGGCCGGGATGCTACGCTCCATCGCCCGTTGGCAAACCTTGAGCCTGGTCATCTGATGTTCGGTCGAAGACCAATTCTGAGCACCGTCAACGAGCTTTCGCTTCAGGGCAAGTGGTAACCTGAAGCTCTTTCATGGACCAGAGGCTCTTCCAGGCGTTGTCGATATGACGATCGATTTCTTTACCCTGCCTGTTTTCGAAGGTGACTATCTGGCCCAAGTAAGTATGCTCGTCGACGTATTGTATATCCTGCCCATCTACCTCGACCCTCCGTTTCGTGCTATTGGTCATACACTAACGTCTTTGTGTATGACTAATAGCACGTCGTCACGTCTTTGACCTATTCATTATCAGTCCAAACTCAAGGCTCGCCGTGTTGAGATATTACAGCAGCTCTGTTAATAACTAAATAATATTAAGTTCACTGACATATTTTTGGTTGCTAAATCAGAAAAATAAACCAAGATGATTTTTTTTTTTCACATAACTTTTTTCCCCTTTAGAACATGAGTGAGGTGATTAGCGTTACACAGTGTAACAAACTTATTTCCTTTCTAGAGCTTGTTAACTTTATCTTGTTAATTTGTCCTATCCAAAACTTCTTACACGTTTTGAATGTTATTCCGGGTAGACTAGATTTTTTGGCGGATTAGTTCTAAGTTCCTGACTTGGCGAGCTATTGACAGACACGTCCGACAATCATTCAAGTAACAATCCGGAATGACAATTAAGTTTTCTGCTTTTTTATGAAACAACCGGCGCGTACGGTTTGGTTTTTGTTTTCTTTAGTGGCTATCAAATCAAAGTTTTTTGTTCAATGTGACTTATTGAACGTTACAAGTAAAACTAGGTGTCCGTTTCAAAATCTAGATAATTTTGGAGAAAAAATGGACAAAAAATATCCAACTATGTATTCACATCACCGTTATTACAATAACTTATGATATACATTTTTATTTTATTTTATTAAGGCGGCTCATGGCGGTTCTCTATGTTTAAGATAAGCCTGAGACGGTATATTTTGTTTTGACATTTGTTTAAAAGGACGGTCAGATTTTACTGTCATTAGCGAAACTTTGAACAGTTAATGTAAAAAGTGTCTGTGTATAAAATGATCAGAGAATATTCGTTAATTTTAATAACCGATATTTTGTTGTTCAGTCATCATCATCATTCAGCCACTAGAGGTCCACTGCTGGACATAGGCCCCTCGTGGATTTCCAAAAAGACCGGTTGTTCAGTAGACAAACATAAATTCTGAATGTAAAGAAAATGTTTCAAGCTAACCGCATAATGTTAGGTTGGAATAGCTCAGTCGGCATCCCGGAATTTTTCTTTCTGTAACATTTTTTATGACTCGCGATGCGCATACGTTGCTATACACATTTCTGAATTGAGAATTTCACTAAGTAAAACGTTCTGTCACGCTCTTTTCTGAGAAATTCGAAGAGACAGCACTACAGTTAACTATTTACTTAGCGAAATTCTCAATTCAGATACTGGCCCTTACCACAGATATAGCTCGGTCCAAACATCTAGATAGGCCTGAAGTTGGCGCGCTGTGCGTTACGCAGATGTACAGTGGAGCAAAGAAATATGTGAAGAAAAAGTAAACACATAATTTGTCAGTACTATTGTTTATTGTTTGACGTTGAGATTTTTAATGGCTACCTACCTAATGCTATCCCAATAATTTAAACGATTAAGATCGATTCGTACGATTGGTAATTATCACGTCGGAAAAGGTGCAACTCCCTCGATAAAATCGTATGCAGATGTGCTTGAGCATGGCATGACGTCCATGCCATCATTGTCGCACTCTTCACTTGAATTCGCCTCCTCTTCTAATTCTTCCTCACTGGAGCTTTCTTCCTCACTGCCGCTGACGTGAAAGATTATGTTATGTTGTTCAGTTAGTGCGTCTATGACGTGATCACTCTTTTTATACTCTTCCTCGTTTTTTTTTACCTTTTCACATAATTTAGACCAGTCTGGCTTACCCATGTTATTTACTTTTTCGTTTATAAGGTCCATAACTTTTTGGGTATTCCAGTCAATATTTTTTTTTGCCACGTGACCTTTTATCGCTGCCCAAGCCATTTCGATCGGATTCAGGTCGGGGTGATACGGAGGGAGTCTTAGCACCGAGTGATTATTTTCTGCTAAGATACGGTCTATATTATATTGTTTGTGTTGTTCCTTGTTAATGGAAATCAATCTATATAATTGCGGCTTTAGCATTGCCTGGTCAAAGGTTATGCCTTTTTCGCGAAGCCACGATTGCATGTCCGACTTTCGAGAGCTGGAAGTTGGGGCTTGGTCTTCCAGTTTGTTGTGGTACGACGCGTTATCTATAACCACAACTGAATTTGGAGGGAGATTCGGCATCAGCTGCGTTCTCAGCCATTTCTCATAATTTTTAAAATTCATGTTATCATGATAATCCCCAGACTTCGTGCCAGCCTTAAACATAAGCAGGCCATTTGGTACAAAACCATCTTCTGAACCAGCATGTACTATAACAACTCGTTGTCCTTTAGATATTTTCTTTTTTACGCCTTGGGTCGAACCATCGCCCCATGACATGGTGCTCGTATGAGTGGAGTCGACGTATGACTCATCTGTATATACTAGGTCTTTTCTCTGCACGAAATGACATGATTTTTTCTAAAAATTAGATTCTTTTGAGGCGTATGTTGGTTTGCTCAATCAGAAGCTTTCTGTTGTTCTCTGTTCTCCTCCACTGAAATCCCAGATCTTTTAGGATTCGTTTGACGCTTGTAGCAGAGCCTTGAAAATTTATATCAGACTTTAATTTTTTCAAGATACCCTTCACTGTTGGCAACTCTTTTTCCGTATTGTGGAAATTGTGCATACATCTTTTTATAACACCTTTGTCAAAACTGTCAATTCCCGTGACCTTCTTTTTCCCTGACCTCTTCTTACCAGGCGTACGAAATACTGTAAGAAGATCGGATTTGTTTGCTTCTGCAGCAACTCTGCGCACCGTGAAGGGCCACTTTTATTCCTTCTTCGCTTTCCTTTTTCATGAATTGAAAAACGTCGAAAATAATTTTCCGTGCTTGCCGGCGTAAGACGGTATTCCGTCCAGACATCATAACAACACAAATAACAAAAAAAAAACAATAACAATCAGGAAACTTAACAAAACGACAATAACAATTCGATGCGCGACTGTACTTTTGCAGCGAATGCAAACGTGTGCGTGCGTACGAGCAGTGAAACAAACACTGACGCACGAGCATCAAGGCGAGCGCGGTGTGGGGCCGGAGTGAGAGGGGGTGCGCTCTGCCGTCCCACACCGCCTTCATTCCGCTGATACCCGTTTTTTGTTACTGCGACGCGAAGCGCGCCAACTTCAGGCCTATCTAGATGTTTGGACCGAGCTGTACCCGGCGTTTCGGCAACATTGTAGACTGAAGTCACTATGATAATTGTAGCGACTGACATCTGCTAATACAGAATCCTTAGGGTAGCCATAATTAAGAATTGAATTGAATTGAAAAAATAAAAAACTTTATAGGCCGTTAGTTCTATTTGAATAATCGCGTTAGACCAATGTTTAAAATTCGAACCCCTAGGGAACAAATACTTGCATCTCATTGGTTATGCGCGCGGCTAGAGCCTAGAGGTAAGCGAAGACGGTCCGCTTCATAGGGTAGGTTTTCTTTGCAGTGGCTATTGAAGGTCACGCGCGCATTAACCAATTATATGTGTGAACTTTGTTCTATTGTTATTGTTTAATTTTCTTGTTTTAAATATTTCATGCAAGTTTGCTATTTCGTCCCTGGTCTCTGGGTAAGCAGAGACCAGGTTTACCAGGCTTACAGTTTATGTATATATTATGTACTACTTTGCATTGGGTTTTCCGCCTATGGTCAAGGGTGCGATTCATCAAAATATCGTTTTTCAAAAGCACCTTTGACGAAAACGTTTTGACGAATCGCGACTTTGGCCAACCACATGTTTGACCAAACGAGCTTTTGACAAAACACGTATTTTGACAAATCGCACCCTTCACTATTGGATTGTAAAATCGAAAGAGATATCCATGTGTACAGTAAAGTTGGTGTCTTCATGTAGAACTCAGTTTCATAAGAACTTTGTGCAGATGTATCGAACCAGTGATGATCGCTTTTTCACAGTTTTTGGATTGCTATAACTATTTGGATGATTTTTTCCCCAATATGCCTGCTAACGGCCATAATTTTATTTCTCTGTAGCGTTAGTTACTGTTCTTGTTATTTGTTATTAAAAGTATTGTGAAAACAAATGTTTAGTACCTCTTTACAATAAACGAACAGGCATTTGCCCAAACATAAAAAATCTTTAATTGCACTCACACCCTTTTGTAAGGCACGAAAGGATTTTCAACATTACAATAGTTACAATCGAAATAGACAACTCACTAAACAGCCATCGTTTCAAACCACTGATGAGTGGGTCTTATTTAGAAAAAACACGATTCCGTAAAAACACTACGAACGTCGTATAGTCTGTGATAGAGACTTAACAAGGGAAAGACATGTGCATGTAATGCAATGTAATTTAATTTAATGTTCTAATGTAATGCTATGTACCTAATATTTTCATAAATGTTTGACTTGCAACTGTTAAAAAAACTTATTAGGGAAAGACTACCACAGACTATCTATCTGTCTTATTTATAAAAAAAAAACGATTCCCTTAAGACGCCGATTAAAATGGTCTGTGGTGGAGATTTTACAAGGAAAAGTCTTCACCGCAGATTAAATAAACTGCATCTTACGTGTGCTTTAGAGGAATCGTGTTTTTATAAGGTTTATACTGCGTTTAAGGCTGCTCTTACGGGAAGCATGCTGTCAATTAGCATTTTTTTTTATATTGTCATAATATGAGTACTTAAGCTTTTGATAAATGTGGTCGGAGTAGAATTAAATTACGGAAATTTTAAATGTTTTGTTTTCCTATACAAAAAGATGCCTTGAATTTAATTATCATCAAACCCTCCGACCACATTCATCAAAAGTATACCTACTCATTTTATTACAATCACTAAAAATGTTAAATTGCGAATACTCCACGTAAGAACAGTCTTAAGGGAATCGTGTTTATATAAACACCGTTTGAGTTAGGACAAGTTTAAAAAAAAAACACGAAATTTGGCCTAACCGAGAAGATATAGATATCATCGCTAAAGAACGCGGCACTACCTATATTAAGCGCGTGGGCTACCGCTTAACCCTGATCCTGCCGACCACGGTCTCATCGACCGTCGGCATGTCAAATAAAAAGTCCCAGTTGTCACGCGCCTCGTCCAACCGACAGCGGCTGTTGGTAAGCAGACTGTGCGATTTGCCCCCCGCATCGTCGTAATCTCTTGTCAATCGCTGCACAATCTCCTTCTTCTGCTGATACAGTTCGTCGTTTTGGGAACGCTGAGAGATGGCCGCCAGGGTAGTGCTGACCCATGCGTCGTAATAAGGCTTTGCGTGGACGCTGCTGGCGTCTGAGATCCAGCGAGCGATTTCCGTAGGTGGCGATAGGCAATTTTTGGCCAGCTCCGGCGAGGAGGAGCGAACGCAGACTATTGCCTTTTTAGCCCTGCGTCGCTTCGTCTTTATGCTTGCTTTGCTAAGCCTCGAGCGCAGTTTGAATGGTGACGTTGACAGCTTGGCGGCCGGTCTCGGTTGCATGTAGGTGGGTACGAAGGCCCGCTCGGTGGTGAAGGTCACGCCTTTGGCTCTGGGCGGGTTAGGGTTAGGATCGCGCCGCGTAGGCTCGTCTAGACTGCGGTTGTTGGGTAGGTAGTAGTACTTTAGGCGATTCGCGGTCTTCCTAGTGTCCTCTTCTTCCTTGGCTGTCGACAAAGAGAGAAGTGTTCAGCCTCCAAGTTCCTATTTTTGGCAAAGATGCCCACCTAGAATATTGGACTGCACTACAGGGGGGTGGGAGTCTTAGCTTATTTTTAATGACATGGGGAGTCGGGGGGGTCTGGATGGTGATAACTTCAGCAGTAAGTAGTTATTTGTTTTCTTTCTGAGGGTGGAAGGGCCGGTAAGGGACGACCCAGACGGACATACTTCGACCAAATAGGCGATGTATTAGCAAAGGGCAAGATAAAAAGTATCCGAAACCGGCGTGCGTGCATGCAACGACTAATGTTGAGGAAGCGAAAGTGATCTGTCGGGATCGTAGCAAGTGGCAGTCCCTGGTCTCTGCCTACCCCTCTGGGATACAGGCGTGAGATTATGTAACTAGGTAACTTCTTGTTTTTTCTGTTTTTATTTTCAAAACCCAGACATTGTTAGAATGCTAGACATGCCTCAATCTCAAACTCAAGTTCAACGCTAAATTGGTTGAATTTTTGTACAAAATCATTTCAACTCGCTAACCCACGCAAAAAATTTACGTCTACGATAAAAAAACAACTATATGAGTTCAAAATGTTATTTGGCTCCATTTAGGCATTATTTAAGTAATTCTGTCTTACTTGCTCAAACTTTTGAAAACCTAGGTACCATATTTTTGCCCACTATATGAGTTCAATTTTGTGTATCCGGCACAGAACAGATGTGTTCTGTGGTATCCGGTGCCATAATTCCAGAGTGGCATATTATAATAACATTTTATCGGAATCGCTCGTAGCCCCGGCTGCCTGAGTGATCTTAAACGATCACAAAGGTTAAGCAACACAGGGCGCGTTCAGTGCATGGATGGGTCGCCGACTATGCCTAACGCTAGTGGCATTTTTCCGAGCGGTTCCGTGCTTCGCAAGGCACGTTAAGCTGTTGGTGCCGGCTGCCATCGATAGATGGCAGTCGTTAAGCCAAGTCAGAGGCCTTAGGGCGGCTTGACAACTTCTGACAGTAGACGAGCCACTAGTCTACAAGCCTCCACCAATCCGGACTTGGCCCCCGTGGTGGAGTATGGCCTATACCTTCCTCAGGGAAGAGACCCGTGCCCCTCGGTGGGGACATAATGGGTTGATGATGATGATATATAATAACATCCCTGCCGTGTGCACAACGCTGAGTCAGCTGCCTTTTGTGGCAATGTAGATACAACACAGGCTACATCTATGGTCCTGTTTTATTTATTCGTTTTGTCTGTTGTGTATTTAGTTTTCTTTCTGTTGTTGTGCATATTATGTTACTTATGTGCTTATTTTGTTTCTGTGATGTATCTTGTTGGTATAATAAATGTCTTTCTTCTTCTTCTTCTCTTCTATTTATTCATTTGTCTAAAATTATTCCGCCAATGTACAACCGTTAACATACCTATTAATATGACTAGTGAACAACTACGAATTTAAGAGACTCTCCCCAGCATAAAGGCTCACCAACTTTCTCCTCCTCCTTAGTGGAGTGCTGGGGCTTCAGCCGGAACGTGTAGCGTTGGCGCAGCCGCTGTCTCTCCTCGAAGGTGATGCGGCACTTGTCCCGGCAGAGGGCGTTGCAGGCCGGCTTGGGCGGCGGGCGCTTCATCTGAGTTTGGAACCAGTAGGGAACCGTGAACAGAGGCGGATTTCCCATAAAGCCGTTTAGGCCTGGTCTTAGGACGGCCAGAAATTAGGGACGGGCTACTCGTGGCAAGAAAGAATATATTGATGAGAACAGAAAACTTCAATTTAAATCACAGTATTTACACTAAATATATACGGTATTTTAAAAACCTATTTAAGGGCTAAAAATTCCACCCATGTCGGGACTTGAACCCGCGACCTTTGGCTAACCGTGCCAGCGCTCTCCCAACTGAGCTAATGGGCAAGTGAAGGCATCAGTGAAATTTCGAGCCTCTTTAGAAACTTCTCTGTATTACGTACAGGCAGCGACATCTGGCCGAAGCGATTTACATCACTTGCAGCCCCGAGCAACCCACTTTGCAGATAGGTTTTTACATCGGAATGATATAGGTACCTACGTACAAATAAATGAACCATTAGATCGAACCTCAGAACACAAAAAAAACCTTCTTTTCGAATGTGGATCGAACTCGGTGTAGACCACAGAGTACTTTACTTGGCGTGGACGGTAGCCGAAGGCCAACGAATGAACGCTCAGTTGAAGCGAGAGAGCGTAGCGTGCAGACGTCTAACCTAATAAATATTTCCCGTTCCCGCCAATTATGGAGAAAAGCAAAGAGTACAAAGAAAAACCATGTCTGGGACCCTACTAATAAGGAATGTACTTAAATTAACAACAAAAAGAAGTGATTGCCGGATAGAAATTGGTAATATTTTTAATTTGCGATTCTTTCGTTTATTTTTCTTGTCCTTGCTAACTCGTTATGGTATCTACTTTAAAACTAGCAGTGATAATTTATTTCGTCGTCGTCCATTATAAAATTGCGAATGCGAGCCGGAATCAAGTGCCAACGATCGTTTGTTCAACCACTAAATGTATTGGCCATAATACTTTCAAAAGCCGACGGGCGTGCGATAGACAACGCTAAATATCCTTCGTTGGCGATCGTTGCGCCCACAGAAAATTTGGTTGGGCCGGTAGGTACCTACCTACGCAGCATTAGGACATCCGTCACAGATCAATATGAAGCATATTTACCCCAGTTTCTCGCACACTAACACGCTGTTAATCTACTGTTAACAGCTGTCAATTGACCAAAGTGCATACAAAAAAAACCACTGACAGCTGTTAACAGTAGATTAACAGCTTGCTAGTGTACGAGAAACCGGGGGTTAGTCTAGCATAAGAAGACAATTTTCAACAGTACCTACCTGCCGTTTCTCTCTAGGCAGCTTCGTGACGCAGCTCTCCCTCACATTGCCAATAGAGCTACACCGGTTCACGGTCTGAACTTTGCGGTCCTCGGACACAATCCTAGCCACGTCCGCTAGGATGCTCTTTGCTGTTGGTTTGCTCGTCTTCCCATTTACGTCACCTCTATCTGGTAATCCGGACTTGCAGTCCGTCTGAAGACTTTTTAAAATGCCGTGGAGTTTGTCCGCAACTGGTACGGTCTCGATTTTCTTGCAGGTTCTATCTCCGCCGTTGGACGGCGGCGTATTCTTGCACTTGTTAATTTGGGCCACGTTTCGGTCCATGGTGCTGGGTGGGGTACGGTGAATTTGTCGCTAGCTTGAGGGCCGAATGTACCTAACTGTTGAGTTATTTGAGCGGCGGAATGCTGTTTTTATTTGGATTCAGTGAAGCCATGGAATTTTGTTCCAAAGTGTGTCCATCGGGCTGGTTTGACGCTCGGTTGACACTGACACTAGTACAGGACTTTTTTGTCGAAGGTCGCTTCTTTTTACCCGACTGCGGCGAAGCCCAAAAGGAGGGTTGGTAGGTACAGTCTGTTCATGCTTACTTGTCCAATTTAGTAAACAATATTCTAACCTCAAAATTGACATTTGATGCCGAAACTAGATATTTTCTTGCAAGTTCGTGCACTTTATAAACATAGCAGTGTGTTATCCAAAATGGTGTCCCAGGTTACTTCGTTTATGGGAATATGGCAGTTTTCGACTAAAAAGTCATACTTTGCGGGTAGAATCTTGTTTACTAAATTGGACAAGTACTTAAGGATGAATAGACTATAGGTACCTAATTTAAATTGAGACTTCGAGAGGTGTTGCCCAACGGTAGGTTTATTTGTGTCCTAGATGTTATCGATCGTTGGTTAGATCCATCCATGCATTAGGAATATAAAAAGACTTTCACCTCTAGAATTTATCAGTTGTGTGTGGCTCTAAAGAGTCCAAGTAGCAACATAACCAACATCTATATATTTTCCAGCAATAGAGAGTAATGAAACGTCACAAAACCCGTCAGTGACGCATGCACGACGCACCGTCAAAAACATTAAATAAAAGTTAAAAAAAAATGCAAAAATCCGTAATTTTATAGAAAATGCACAAAAAACACGCGAAAAAGTAAAAGCAACCTCATGACCATAGTGAAAAGCAAAAGCGACACACCAGCAAACCCTTGGAGCGTCACCTGCCAACTAGAGAACATGGAAAGCCACAAGAACATCGTCCAACACTCCAAATCCGCTGTACACTCAAAGGTTACTATTTCCCGCGCGCAGAAGGTTAGCCGATGAGTAAAGGTAGAATCACACTGATGCTATGTAGGTAGGTACACGACGACGCCACGTGTGATCGGGCCGCTTATGTTTGTATGCCTACAGTTATCCTACGCCTTCTTATGGAGGGGGACGTCTAACGTGTCGCGTATGACAAGTGTCCGCACCATTCTCAACGTCAACATCGCATAGCATCAATGTGGTTCTACCTTAACCCTCCCCTTTTCATGACTGCGTCCCGCGCTCAGTGCTGAGCAGACGACCAGACGTCGGTCGAAGTTGGAGGGGTACTCGTCGGCAACCCTTCTGCGCACGGGTACCTAAGGGCGCTTTTACACGGGGCGGGCCAACTGCAGCCGTCGACACTCATCGACGGCAGGCGTCGACAGTCACCGACATGTCAGCGTCAGCGCGTCGACGCGACGACGCGATTTCAGTTCGGTAGCAGGGAGTCACTTGCTAAAACCACATGCAACGAAAACATGTCGCCTCGGGGAGGGCTGTAACTCTGTAACTACGTGTCGTGCGTGTGCAATTCATTTATATCTTATAATTCATTACCTCGTGCCGGTAAATAGCGCCAATGCCGCGATTGCGATATAAGTGCACAGTTTGAGCTGAAAATTAACGCTTAGATACTTACAGATGTTTTCGCGTTAAAACCAGCGGCCGTGTTTAGGGTTCCGTAGTCCGACAAGGAATCCTTATAGTTTCGCCATGTCCGTCTGTCAGTCCGTCCGCGGCCTAGCGCAAAGACCGGTGGTACTAGAAAGCTGTAATTTGGTAGCTATGTGTATACTTACATACATATTTATCACGCCGACAAAGTTAAAGAATAAAATGTTGGAAAAACATTGTTTTCACTGTGCCTCCCTTAATAATATGAAGAGTGGGGATGATTCTCTTCCGCCCCATTATGGCATCGTTGGATGGGTCGTTGAAAAATATTGTGGGTAAGAAGACCATTTTTTTGATGTAAAGTTCCGTTTGCGAAATATTAAGCTTTAAAGCGAAAAAATTCGTCCGTGTAGGCGCCCCCCCCCCCCCCCCCCCCCTGTTGGCTAAACGGTTGACTGTAGAAACGTGAAAAAATTCAGGGTCGTAGCACATATAGAGGTACAGTATCACGGCTAAGTAGGCTTTACTCGTTAACGAGTACTTATTTTACTTGTAAAAGTAAAATTTCGTACAAAATCCATTGAAGATGACTTCGACGAAGTTGTTAGTTCTGTAAAGCATATAAAAAAAGCCCTCTTTCTACGGAACTCTACATTGCGCGTGGCACGACACGCACTTGGCCGGTTTTTATATATAAGACCGAAAGTATATAGCACGCGCCAGAATCGAGCCCTATGACACGAGTCACCCGTTTTATGACGCTACCCTGTCGGAATTTGACAATTATTGTACTGGAAAGACGCGACTAGCGTCGTCGTATACCCATGTTGGGCAATTCATGTTACAGGTACTGTGACAGTTCGTTTACCATTGGGTAGACGATTAACCCTAGACACCTAACCTTCATCGTTTCGACGAATACGCGATAGAAAAAATCTTGTGTGTGAGCGGATAACCTGGTGTCTCTTGTCAACTCGGTGTTCGTCACGGCTTGGCGAGAAGAGAGAAGAGGGGCAGAATGAATTCCGGCAGCCAAGTACTATTTTTTTTTTCGAAATTCTACAAAAATACATACAATATCGCAATTTATGGTGAAGATAAAATTAATATTTGTACTGAATGGGTGTAAAAAATATTTCATTTAAAACTTAACACTTCAAAAAATGGTCGTCAAATTGACGAATGGTTAGGTATTATGGGGTATGTGAGAAGGTTAGGTGTCTAGGGTTAACCCTCAGATTAAAAACTGGACAATTGCACGCATATAGGCTACCACAGAGTAGGCTAAGCAATCGTAGATCGAATTGTTAGCACAAAATTTTGTTCTCATTCCCATTATACCTACACTTTCCTCCCTTGTTTATAATGTTCGTATCACCACATCAAGGGTTAGGTGGAAGAGGTTTCTGCTGAAATAAGCTCGCCATATACACTTTTTAATTTTTCTGTAAATGTTTTGTTTTATTCATGCGATTTTATGTGTGCAATAATAGTAGATTGTACAACAAGTGCATAAAACGCACCATTTTACTCGAGACGTTTATCCATCCGAGCGAGCTTGCGAGCGAGGATAGATATAAAGTCGAGTGTAAAATGGGTTTTATGGACGAGTTGTACACTCTACTTTTCACTTCGATTGCGAGGAAATGAAACAGCAACATGTAAATATAGTAAATGCTAATTTAATTAAAATTGAAAGTTACATTAGAGCAATGAGAAATATTTAAAGCTGTTGGTATCTTTGCCTTGGTCTTAGAATACGAACGAAACGAAATAAAATAAAGAGGTTGTTGTATGAAGTTAAAGATGTTCGTGTGGCTGTTGCAGCGATTGCCTTGGTCTTCGACGAAGATTTTACTTTATGCTCTAGAGCATAAAAAGCGACTTTATGTCGCCTACGCACGACATAAAGACGAACTTTTAGAGCATGAGAAGTGAAAAGTATAATTAAAGTATAAAGTATCCTGAAGCTAGTTCTAGTAAGACGTGACATATCCGCACTTAGTACCTATGGTTAGGCCATTGTCGGTAGCAAGCACTGAGGTATGTAACTACCTCGGACACTACTCAGGTTTCCTCACAATTTTTCTCTTCACAGTTAGCAAGACTTGGTGTTACCTACTGCTACAACTTCAAAAATGTACGTAACTTAGAAAACAACGTCATTGGTATTGTCCGGATGGCTCTGGGTCGGTCGGTGACGAAAGGAGTTGCTTGAATATTCGGCGAAAGCGCTGGGTGCACCTTTTTAACAATTAGGTATACCTACGCGCCAGAGGATGAGGAAGATTTTGATCGAAAATTATATTGGTTTCTCGTGCTATTGTCGTTGCTAGGCGAGAGCTCGATAACAACACGACATGCCGGGCCTCGAGCCCACGACCTCCCGAATGCGAGGCCGCGGTTCTACCGCTGCGCTACTCTTATCCCGAAGGTATCGAAGACGTCAGACGGCATGGGCGCGCGCGACGCTAAACGCAAGACCTGCAGCCACGCCCAGGTCCCGCAGAAGCTGATGAAGAAGCGGGGCGTGTACGTGGAGAAGACACGCAGCCGACCAGACGCCCACGTGTCGCCGCTCATACAGGCCTACATGGGTTGGTCGCTTTTTGGTACAGAACAA
The DNA here is from genome assembly GCA_947308005.1 of Yponomeuta malinellus. Lineage (NCBI taxonomy): Eukaryota > Metazoa > Arthropoda > Insecta > Lepidoptera > Yponomeutidae > Yponomeuta > Yponomeuta malinellus. The sequence continues at coordinate 6,026,885 of OX371023.1, forward strand.
GTCGGTAGAGAAAATAAAAAACCGCCCTAGTGCGAGTCGGACTCGCGCACGAAGGATTCCGTACCATTATCTATACAAAATTACACACAAAGATCGCAAAAATCACGTTTATTGTATGGGAGCTCCCCTCAAATATTTATTTCATTCTGTTTTTAGTATTTGTTGTTATAGCGGCAACAGAAATAGTTCCTACATCATGTGTGAAAATTTCAACTGCCTAGCTATGACGGTTCATGAGATACAGCCTGGTGACAGACAGACAGGCAGAAGTTAGACGGACAGTATCTAGTCTTAGTAATATAGGGTCCCGTTCGGCACCCTTCGGGTACGGAACCCTCAAAACCGCCTTCGAGCCGCGATCATAGTTCTCAAATATAAACACTAGGCGGCGTTGACAGTATTATCTATCGCAGTATGGTAGTGTTCACAATGCCCTGAAGATGCCTTAAAGCCTCGATGGTAGCAGATAGCAAATGAGGTAGTGAGGAGACTGGGAACCACAAAGTATCTCTTGATGACGCTTCCGCTGTCCCGCACTGGTGAACAGCTGATTTTTAGGGTTCCGTACCCGAAGGGTGCTAAACGGGACCCTATTACTAAGACTTCACTGTCCGTCTGTCTGTCTGTCTGTCACCAGGCTGTATCTCATGAACCGTGATAGCTAGGCAGTTGAAATTTTCACAGATGACGTATTACTGTTGCCGCTATAACAGAAATAATAAAAACAGAATGAAATAAATATTTAAGTGGTGCCCTCATACAACAAACGTTGTCTAAAGAAAGCGCTCGCCATATAGCGGCCATCTATGTAACCTTCACAGCGCCGATGTCATGTCGTTAAATGTCAATGTTAAACGCTTCTTGTTGGTTTCTATAGATGGCGCTGTTCTCAAATTCGATCTTTGTCTAATGTTGTATAGATAATGGCACGGAACGGACTGCGAGTCCGACTCGCACTTGGCCGGTCTTTTTTAAGTTGATGTCACAGCCATGGGGGACAGCGAGCGTGATCGGTGATAGTTTCCACAAAAGCCAATCAGAGCTATCAAGTTAAGGGGCTAGCGGCTGTATACCCAGTAGGTGCATTTCTCACCCACCGGCGACAACCCCACGGCAGCTCTCAATGTACTGCGGGTATCCAACCGGGGTAGCCAGCGACGAGGTTCACTGTACACGCGTGTATCCTAAAGGTGAACGCGAGCTGAAGAAAACGAATTTCAGAATCCTCGGTATGAAATCCCACCCTGCTTACTTGCCCAACTGGTTTGGAAATCGAAATTTTAATATTTGGATGCCTCCCAATGATTCTCTTTTGAACAACGCTGTTTCGTACTCCACAGCACACACGGGCCGAGGCCACCATCACCGGCGCAGCCCGGTGCCGAAGCGACGCAATACCTTCATCTCCAACGTGCTGTCTGCACTGTCCAAGTCCACAACTAGCACCCAATACCCACCTATCGCCGACACCGCTGCCAAAGCCCACCTCCTTTCCATGGCCCTCAAGAGAAACGCTTCCGTTTCCACCAGCGAAGCGGTACATGATACCGGAGCTAAGGCTAAAGACCTGGTGGAAAAGATCGTTCACAAGCACAAGAAACACAGAATTGGGGGTGTACATAAACGGCGATCGCCTAGACCGTTGGTCGTCTTGAAATCCAAGAAGAGCATCCTTCAATCTCCTTCGAACGTGTCCCAAGTCGAACCGTCACGGACTAACGTGGAGAAGACTAAACACAAGAAGAGACAGTCCGTCAAAAACGAATTGCAAAGGAGTCTCTATAAAGAGCATGAGAGTCGCATCGCCAACGCGGTCCTGGAAGGTCAGGAGTACAAAACAATCAGACGGAAGCTAGTCGACGATCAGCCAGTCACGTTAGTCAGCACTATAGACCAGCCAGAGGACAAAGGCCTGTACAAATTGTTCATGAACCTGCTGGAGACGACTTTCAGCGTCTACAATGTCGACACGTCCGTCAGGAGCCAGGCGTACGGCGTCCAACGGTCGCTAGATGAACGCCGCCAAGATAATACCAAGTCTTACATAGTAACGGACCACTCTTACAACACGCCATACCAATGCTATCCGACCAAGTTGTGGCCGAAAACTACCGCTCCAAAGCCCAAATTAAAACCCTGCCTCAAGAGTGCAGTCACGAGGGACTTCCCATCTCAGTATTACAGGACTGTCCGACCCCGGCTGCCCGAGCCTAAGGGGCCTGCCGAACAAGTGAAGCGGGTTAAGAAGCACAAGAAAAAGTACAAGGAGACGCTGCTAGGGCTCCTTAAGCACGAGTTGGACATGGAGACTTACAGGTGAATAGGAAAGCCTCCATTTCGCGATAGCCGTTTACGTGGTGGTGTGGACGTGCGGCGCGTCGCACAACCTTTTATTTCACAAGCAGCTAATATAAGTCTCACTGCAGACCACAGCCCTCAGATATAGAGTAGGGCTTGGTCTCCAAGCGTGCCCACCGCAGATTGGCGATTTCACGCAGTGTTTAGGCTCCTCAGACACTAACATTTTCTCACCACACATTCACAATTAATGTACTTTACTTAAAACGGAGGCGAGTCCACAGAGAGCGAGCAGCCTCGCGAGGAAACTGTCCCCGAACGAGCGCGGCAGTCTCGGTCATCGCGAGGCTGCTGCGCGCGGCAAGGCCGAGCCATTTATAACATAAGATAAAGTTTATTCGTCCAAAGTACAAGTACAAGTCACTATGATATGGTACATTGGTTTACTGGTATGCGTATTAATAGTTGCTTGGTATTCATAGTAGGCTACAAACCTGTGTTATGAAATACCATCTTTTAAACAGTATACATAATTTCAAAGTTAATGTGGATAGGTCGCAACTTAACGAACGATAAACTTGAGGCAAGAATGTTTAAACCAAAGCAATCTTGACTTGAGGATAAAACTACTAGGTACTTATCTTACTTAATTTGTTCGTTTCGTTAGTTGAGTTGAGAGTTGCGACATCATAGCACGTACGTGTTGCGGTGGCAGCTGTTGCTTTTATCCTTATAAGATCGTAAAAAAAACATAAGTACATACATACATAAACTCACGCCTGTATCAGACACCAGGGACTGCCACTTGCCACGATCCTGACAGATCACTTTCGCTTCCTCAACATGCATTAGTCGTTGCGTGCGCGCACGCCGGTTTTGGGTACTATAAAAAAGAGAAGACAAAAAAATCGACAACAATATTGGATTCAGACATAATAGGTACCTGCATAAAAGCCAGGTGTTTCCGCCATAGAGAGATATTAATCTCAAACACTGATCTTTATCCGTAATTGATATGCTCGCGCGAGGCACGAAACAAAACGCATGCGTCTCGCGGCAACGACTGAGGCACCGTTGAGCAAAAGAATAAGCCGCACGCTCGGTTGCTCGCCCGCGGGCGGCGGGGCCCTTGCCTTGGCCAAGGCACGTCCACACGGACCGAGCTGCTTCGCGAGGTATTGTGTGGACCCGCCTATGGTCAACGCCGATATATAACTCTGTTCAACCTAAGACTTCTAATGTAAGGCTAGCATTCTACCGCCTCAGATGTCTAGGCCACAAACTGCACCAGCTCGCTGGACCGACGATCTGAGGCAGATTGCTGGCAGTGGCTGGATGAAGATAATCGAGGACAGAAACAGGCGGCGTCGCCTTGGGTGAGGCCCATGTTCAGCAGTGGATGAATACGGGCTTATTGATTGATTTAGGCAACATTTTGTAAGTATGACTCTTTAGTAATGTGTAATGGCGTCCTCAGACTCGGTGGAGCGATGATCTTCGCAGGGCGGCTGGCAAGAGCTGGATGAGAGTAGCCGAGGACCGTGCTCAGTGGCGTGCAATAGGAGAGGCCTATGTCCAGCAGTGGACATTCATAGGCTGTTGATGATGATGATGAATGGCGTTATTCCCACATTCGGCATTACGGCTTCAATCCTCCGCTAACAGGCCTCTTGCCTTCCAGATCCCCGCAGCCGACCAACCTGTACCAAGCTCTGCGCGTCATAGCGCGCAATAAATCGCGTCGAAAACGCCTTACGCGCTTCGGCGACGAGAGCCGAAGGCCGGACTTGAGCACCAGTCCGGATCGCTGTACTCTACGCCGGAAAATCGCCCTAGCACCCAAGAAAGCCCCGTTGACTAAAAGGCGAAGCTTCCTAAAATTCCGAGAGCAGTTGCAAGGCAATGGCTCGGACGAAAGCGAGGACGACCTCATAGTGCCTCAGATTGAGGAAGTAAGCTCTTACCGGACGCTGGAGGTGTTCGCGTACGATGGAGAAGGGCGGGTTTCTAAGAGAAGAGTCTACAGCGATGATTCCTTGTTGTGGGATAGCGTGCACCGGCTTGTTTAGTGGTTTTGTTGATGAATTTGACTTGGCGTGTACTGATGGACAGCCATCTAAGGCACTAGGGGCTCAAGAAATTCCGTCACAATTTTCACCAATGAAACACGTAACGCAACGTAAGTCGCTTCAGAGAGTAGGAGAGCGCATTGCCTCAGGGCACTTACAGAAGTGACTGAGGAATTGTCAAGTTGACCCGCAAAATTGTCAGGCAAAGCAACTGGAGATTTTTTTGGATTCCAACCAGAGACGGAAAGCAAAATGTTTTGTACAGTCAGCAAAAAGTACTTGAAACCACATGTTGCGTCTGGCCAATCAGGACGCAGGTGTACAAAACGATGGCGGTTCCATTGGCCAATGGCGGCTAAGTCTATTTCTCGCTAACAGACTTTTAGGTGCTTATAACTTGGAGTTCTTGATAATGAATAAACATTATTTATTTCTTTGTCACACCATACATGAAAAGTTCAGTTTATTCAGGGTCTATTGGGGTGAATATTCTGTAGTAAATTCTGAGTGAAGTAAAACTCTTGAACATTTTAATCTCTTAGAACATTTATATTAATGATTAAAATACTCTTAGTATGTATCATAATCCGCAGCAAGGTATGCAGTGTTTCTTCATGTGATCGATTTTACACCAATAACTTCCTTTAAAAAAAAAAACAAAAAAAAAAACTTAAAACTTACACAATAATTTTCATTGAAAATTTCGGTATTTAGAAGCGGGAATCCGAATCAAGTGTCAGGTACATTTAAGAAGAAGAAGACACATTTATTACAGCAACAATTACACAAAACATTAGACATTCTTTAAACCTAGTTAGAGGCTGAAAATCCCACCCGTATTCGGGGCTGCAAGTGATGTAAATTGCTTCGGCCAGATGTCGCTGCCTGTACGTAATACAGAGAAGTTTGTAACGAGGCTCGAAATTTCGCCGATGCCTGCACTTGCCCATTAGCTCAGTTGGGAGAGCGCTGGCACGGTTAGCCAGAGGTCGCGGGTTCAAGCCCCGGCATGGGCGGAATTTTTAGCCTCTAAATAGGTTTTTTTAAATTGTCCTCAGCACTAGTTAGTGCAACAAAAAAGAATATAATTAGACATACTGACAACATAATACATTGAGACACTACAAAACAGATTATTTACCAAACATTTACAAACAATGGTCACGCATTTACAAACAATGGTCACGGTGTGTCTCTGCTGCTGCAATAGGCAGCTGACTCAGCATACTGCTGAGGTTATTAATTCTCAGCACCGATTTTCAGTCAGCGCCTGTTGATATAATGTACCCAAATAAAAATCTCGTGTCACGGTGTTTGTTATCGACCTGCCCCGAAACGGCTTAACCGATTTTTATGAAATTCTTGTGTACATTTGGTAGGTCTGAGGATAGGTCGTAGGCTAATTAATATGGCAAAACAACGTTTGTCCAGTCAGCTAGTATATAAATAAAAACAGATACATACACTTACCGAGACAGGGAGTAACACTCTAGCGCCACCGAGGAAAAAAGATCTTATCTTTTTTTACAGATCAAATTTGCAAAAAGCGTCTGTACAATCTCGCAATCACGTTAACAGTGATTTTTAGGAAATGGTTCCATAACTTACAACATTAAATAGCGGAACTTAATTTTCTTCTAATCTTGTAGTTTTTGTTTCTCCTTGCTATTATTGTTTATTTCCTTCTTATCCTCGGAACTCTAAATTCTCAATCAAAATTATTAAGTCCGTTTCACTGGTTTCCTCCACACAGGGTAACCTAGCGAGGAGACCAGAGTTACACTTACAGTTACGCACGTTACGGGTCGAACTCAGTAGGCCACTAATAAATCTAAGAACATCCTTTTAAATCACCTGTTATTTTTAGGCTCACTCTGTAACTTACTTAGTAAGAAGCAAATAAATGAATAAAGTATTATTAAAAATAGGACCCACGGCTCTGAACCTAAGGCAAAAAACCTATAACTAGACAGCATTAACGCCAGAAACGGCCGTTTTCGGCATAAATGCTATCTAGTCCCAGGTTCGTGATCCTAGGTTCTTTGTCGTGGGTCCTAAAAATCCCTGTTAACATGATTGAGAGATTGTACCGACACTTTTTGCAAATCAGGGGCCTAATTATACGCACAAAATCCTGAGCGATTCCGATCGCCTAACTGTCGAATTCCATGCTAATTTGACAGTTAGACGATTGGAATCGCTCAGGGCTTGGTGCGCGTAATACAGGGGCTGATCTGTAAAAAAAAGATTGATTTGTTTTTCCTCTGTGGTGCTAGTGTTACTCCCTGGACTCCTTAATAGAATAGAATAGATAGAATGATACTCTTGTTAACTAAACTAAACACATACACAAGTTGAATTTTTGAACGTCTAGTGACATGAACAGCGTGATTTTGAAATCCATAGCCCCAGTTCGAGGGAATATTTTTTTCATTATTATGAAGAGTATTATTGATAAATTAACAGTAACATATTTGTAAATAATTGTGGGGCCCTGAGGCGCGTAATCTTTACAAACAAATATCTATGCGCCTCATCGACTTGTCAGGCGACCCTAGAGCTGGTAGCTACCTCGGTCAGCGTATCAGCCTGGCCATCCAGAGGGGTAATGCTGCCAGTATCTTGGGAACTCTCCCCAACGGCAGCAGTCTCGAGAGAAAAATAGATAATATTTATTGTAAATATGTAAATATGAATTTTGTTATTTTAATTACAGAATTAATGTTTAGTCATGTCCTTAAAAAAAAATACAACCCTTAAGCTGTAAATCCAAATTCAAGGTGATAGGAAGTACGGTAACATTGAAAAAATGTTTTCTAGTATGTTAAATGTTTATGTGTCTGTCGTTCGATACTGGCGCAAACTAGTGAAAGAATAATTGAGTGTGCCGGCCCCGACCGTAAGACGCTTGAACCACAGTTTTTTTCGATTTTTATTACTTTTCGACCTGATATTGTTTGTTTACGCTTAGTAATTTTGGGGCACAAAAAAAAAATTGTCACGCGCCTTTTTTTTAAACGCGCCATACGCCATTCGAAGTCACCTGTAGGTTATCGTTTCTAAATTCATCGAAACACTGAAATAACACGAAGCGTATTCGCCTACTCCTATAGGCTGTCTGCCTATTGTATAGTCAACAATTTCGCGCTTATACCGTACACTTCACTCCCCATTTTAAGCCTATACCGTACAGTTCGCTCGCCATTTTAAGCCTGTATCGGACACTTCACTCGCCATTTTAAGCCTATACCGTACAGTTCGCTCGCCATTTTAAGCCTGTATCGGACACTTCACTCGCCATTTTAAATCTATACCGTACACTTCACTCGCCATTGCAAGCCTATATCGTACACTATCGACTTAAAGCCTATACCCCGTCGCTAGTGTAAGCCTGCACCGTGTAAACCCGCCTGGTGAGCCGAAGGGCGGCGGCCCGGCCCTGCGGGTCGGCTAGCCAGTCGTAGACGCCGCCGCGGGCCGTCAGCAGACGCGCTATCAGACGACGCATCAGCTCCAGCTTGTCCACGACCGTTTGTAGCTTGCTGAAGAAAAAATCTATATAAATAAAACAAGACGTGTGTGTGTGTGTGTGTGTGAGAGAGAGAGAGAGGGAAAGATGGGTTAGTTGTGGATCGAGACAGAGAATTCAGAAATCGGAAATCGGAGTTAAGAAATTACATTCTTTTTGCCAAGTTCAATGTGCAATTTTAGCCGCTGCCTTCGGGCCGTATTTGTGTTTCAAATTCGAAATGTGTGTGTGTGTGTGTGTGTGTGTGTGTGTGTGTGTGTGTGTGTGTGTGTGTGTGTGCGGGGGCGTGTGGATGGGTTTTGGTGTGTGCGTGTGCGTGTGCGGGGGCGTGCGTGTGCTGTATATATATTTGGCCGGTTTTTTTTTATTTAAGCAAAAATCAAATACAAATAGATTTATTATTACTTTCGAATTCGAAATGTGTGTGTGTGTGTGCGTGTGGGTGGGTGTGTGCGTGTGCGTGTGCGTGTGCGTTTGCGTGCGCGTGCGTGTGCTGTGTAGATAATAGTACGGAACCCTTCGTGCGCGAGTCAGACTCGCATTTGGCTGGTTTTTTTTTTTATTTAAGCAAAAATCAAATACACATAGATTTATTATTACCTGATAAAAATACATTTCATCCTTATTATCTAAAGATAGTATGGACAATGACAGATTATTTGTGACCCGCACACTAGGTCAGGCCTGTCCTGGGAGGGCCCTAAAAGAATATGACCAGCTAGTATTTTTGAGTTAATTGACATAATGTGGACGCTTTTTTTTATTCAGTCGCGCCATTAGACGGCGCGTCAGTTCCAGCTTGTCGACGACTGTTCGTAGCCGTGGACGTAGTCGACAACCTAGCCTGACTACTATATTACATTTATTTGACTTTGCTTGACCAATCTTTTTAAACACTTGCATAATTTTTAATTACCAATTTTATTGCCTGTTCGACATTTTTTTAATATTTTCATTGGTAAATTGACATCACGATTTATGTTATTTAATTTTGTTTCAAAGATTTTAATTGCAATTTTGACATATTTTGAATTGATATTTATTTTAGCCATAAAGTATCTGTATGCCCTGTGGGTAAAACATAGAGATACAATTCATACTCAAGACCTGTAATCAACACATAGGTTTATGACAAATAAATGATTTGATTTGATTTGACTACAAATTTTACTGTACTCGCCACTTCAGTGTACCTGTTACCACGTTGACTGCTACTTTACCGAAACATGCGTGTAGCTTAAATACAATGATAACTTACTTAGCCTCAGTTTCTGAAAGAGTGTTCAATTAATTCAAAATACCGGCACGTGATTGGCTGAAATTTGCTTGACGTGAGATTAACATGAGATTAACATTTGATCGCTCTTCTAGAAACCGAGCGTTAATTTATTTTTATTTTATTTTATTTTATTTAGGACACAAACAGTCAAACAGGAAAAAATTAAAAGTATATGTAAACAAAAATAGACCTGGAGGTCCCTTAAGTAAACAAAATTATAATATTATAAGCATGCGATCTTAACCAGTTTTGATTCTTAGTATCTGAGATTTAGTATTGGTTACAGTAAAATAAAAGTATAAGTATGAGCCATTTTAACTTAATTGTATTTGAGCAATAGGCTACCCGCCTCTTTTTTAAATTCGTTTAATGTAACTGTAAAAATATCAATGTCTTGCAAAAAGTCATTAAAACATTTAGGGCTGCGCCTGAAAAGCTTATTATGAGCGTGTTGAGTGCGAACTATATGAGTATAAAATAATTGCCCAGAACGTGACGAGATGCGAGGTACTCTAAGTGATATTTTTTCTAAAAGTGTGGAGGAGTCGATATTGTTATTTAACAGTTTGAAAAGAAATGTGACATCAATGAGTTCACGTCGACTGCTAAGTGTCGGTAGGTGATGGCGCTCTCCACTCGTCGCATAATCAAGAAAAGAGTTTCCAGTTCGAAATTCCAGTGCTCTGAGAAACTTGTGCTGTATCCTCTCAATGCGGGTTTTGTGACATGCGTACTGAGGACTCCATACAACAGAGGCAAACTCTAAGATGCTACGAACAAAAGCAAGTTAATCGGACAGATAAACTGTATCTGACAGATGAATATTAACCATTTCATTTGCGTCAGCTCCGGCTTGTTAACAACCGTTTATATTTTGCTGCAAAGGAGCCAGAATAGATTCTTTAAGAGTAGATTGACCTATATGCGGCAGGGCCTGCCGTTCCCGTATCGGACTTTTAAGTCATTCCACAAAGCGTAAGGCTCTAAGGCCGCCAGTTGTACTGTATTTTTAGGGTTCCGTACCCGAAGGGTGCCAAACGGGACCCTATTAGTAAGGCTTCACTGTCCGTCTGTCTGTCAATCAGTCTGTCTGTCACCAGGCTGTATCTCATGAACCGTGCTAGCTAGGCAGTTGGAATTTTCACAGAGGATGTATTTCTGCTGCCGCTATAACAACAAATACAGAATAAAATAAATATTAAAGGTCATACAACAAACGTAATTATTTTGGCGTTTTTTGCTCGATAATTACAACGGCAACAGGTAGACGCTTGAAATATTCGCAGACTATTTAGTTGTACATAATCGCTTCAAAAATAAATAATTAAATTAAAATAAAATAAATATTTAAGGGGGGCTCCCATACAACAAACGGGACTTTTTGCTGTTTTTTCTCGATCTTTGTGTCTAATGTTGTATAGATAATGGTACTTGGCCGGTGTTTGTAAATATTTTATGCTTGTGTTTTTCCTGTTACAATAAATAATATTAGTATCACGTCTCATTACCGAGGTCGTGGGTTCGACTCCCACTGGGGGCCGCCGAGGCCGTACATTTGTACAATTGGCCTCCGTCTGGGCGTATTTCGATGTTTGTGATGTCCTTACCAGGGCATCCTAGCTTGGGTCCAGGACAAGTGATTGTGTTGTGTGGAAGTTATTATTTTATTATTATCACAGCTTAAATAGTCCGTAACGGACGCAAAAGCCTATGACGCGATTCCTCATGACAGGGGTGCAGTGCAGAACCGACCTCAGGGTGGGATTTTCCGGCGCATCGACCGTGGCTCGGCGTTCCCCCTCCACGGCGAGGCTCCTCGCCCTTAGCTCGCCCAGAAGCTCGTCCCAGCGCCGGCGCACCGTGGCCTCCTCTGTCTGGCGTTCCAGTAGCACTGAATCCAGGTGACGGAGCTCGCTTTCAAGCGAGCGCAAGCGGGCGAGCCGCTCGAGGATCTTGCTGGGGGTGAAGCAGTCTTTGGTCATACATAATCTCGCTAAACTTTCATCCCCTAGTCTAGTCTGGCCTAGTCAGGGGATGAATTTTCAAAAAGCCTTTAAGTGCTATTAACTCCTGTGCCATGGTGCAAATGCAAATGTGGAAATATAGAACCGCTGTGGCCTTACACCTCTTCTGTTTCTTTATTAGAAAGAAAGTTGGACTATTCCATCCACCAGACATTTCATGTAAAGTAGGTTGCCAAGACTCACTAACGCTTTCACTATTTAAAAGCTATCGGATCTCATGAACAGGCAGGCAAGGGTTTTGAAGAGTTGGGCCTTGGAGAGTTCCTTAACACTCGGAGTTCCTTAGAGCTCCTTAACAATCAGAGTTCCTTAACACTCTAGAGTTCCTTTACACTCCAAGGCCTAACTCTATAAAATCTAAATCTTGGTCGAATATTATGGCTTTGCACATTCATTGAACTATTGCATGTCACACCAGAATCTCTCACATAGGTCAATGTCCGTATAACAGCTGTGAAATCTAAAATTGCTCTGTGTTGTGTTTTGTGTGCAATGTTATGAGGGTTCAAAGAATATGATGAAAAAACCTTTGGCCTTTGGCCTTCTATTTTACTCCTACTTCAGAAGAAGCAAAAGAATAACCAACTAACTGTTTCCTATCCAGCAACTCTGTGCTGAGCTTCCGGTCAGGTGTGGTCAGCAATGTCTGAACGGCTCGGCTCCTCACCAGCGACTTGGCCGCTGCACGGTTCAGGATATGCCTCTGTGCTGCTTGCTCGTACTCAGCTAGCACGTCGCCACCGTTCTGGACCCTCTCGGCCGTTTCTGGTGTCGCTGAGAATGTTAGGAAAATTAATTTACGAAAAACATTTACGCCGGGCCAACATTGTGCGGCATTGTGACATGCCATAATGCCGCATGCTACAATAAAGGCCCATTTACGCCGGGGCAACACTGTGTGGCATTGCGGCATGCCATAATGCCGCATGCTACAATAAAGGCCCATTTACGCCGGGGCAACACTGTGTGGCATTGCGGCATGCCATAATGCCGCATGCTACAATAAAGGCCCATTTACGACGGGGCAACACTGTGCGGCATTGCGGCAAGCCACAAGGCCGCATGCTACAATAATAAAAAATGTCGCACATTGTGGCAAGAATCGTGCGGCATAGCAACACCTTGCGTCATGTGGCAGACTGTCGCAACTTGTATCCGAACACGATGTCGCCTCGGCGTAAAATAGACTACTGCATGCGACATCGGCCGCATGATGTTGGTGATTGTAGCATGGAACAAGACGCCGGATGCCACAATTTGTAGCATGCCGAACTGTAGCACGATGCTGTTCCGTAAAATTGTAAAAGAGCCTTCACGATGCTGTTCCGTAAAATTGTAAAAGAGCCTTTTTAACACTTGTAATTAAGGAAAGACACAGGACAAGTATTTGCCGTCTTTGTGTCTTTTTTAATTACTTTGACAAATGTCCCAGGCACTGCAGCGTCTGAGTGGTCCCTCCACCCATCTAGGGTGATTGATGGTGCCACTGGACGCTGCATAAATCATCTCATTATGTCGATGCAAAGAGCTCATTCCACAGGTGTGACACTTCTTACATTTTAAACTTTAATTCTTATTAAGTAATTTCGAAAATGTCTTTTAATTTTACCACAGTATTATAGGTCTCGATTATATTTTAATTTACTATGTCAACAATTTTAATCACTGTGACGGGTGTGACGCGTATGGAAACTAAATTGGTTACTACAAGCATGATTCACAGTACGATTGCTAATTATGAACATATATATTTATTTATTAGAATAGTTCAGCAGTTAGTGAACGAAAGTTGCCTACATCACCATAATTCTTACTAATATATAGTTGACATTATAAAGGAGAATGATCAAAAACAGTCTATGTTGCGCTTTAAGCATATATACCTCAAAATGTTTCTTTTAAAAAATGATTTCATAGTTCTATTTAATAAATTAAAAGAATCAGGGGTTTAAAAGTAATAATTAAATAATATATGTATTGATTGTATACCGGCGTGCGTGCATGCAACGACTAATGAATGTTGAGGAAGCGAAAGTGATCTATCAGGATCGTAGCAAGTGGCAGTCCCTGGTCTCTGCCTACCCCTCTGGGATACAGGCGTAAGTTTATGTTATGTTGTATAACTAAAAAACTACAGTCAGTCAATACAGATTACAAACACAGATTAGATTACATTATTGCAAAAATCGCAAATCGTGTACATACATAAAATGCGAAAGTGCAAACTGCAAACGGGGAGTTTTTGACGGGAATTCAAATTGATTCCAGTGGATTCTATACTGTTTAATTAGTGTAGTTTATTGTTAAAATTACCATGTATATGAAAAATCCAACCGGCCCTTCTGAAAATCGTTGGGGGAGGCTTTTGTCCAGCAGTGGACGTCCAATGGCTGAAATTATGTAAACAATATGTGGAATAAATAACTAAAATAAATCGCCATTGTGGGCTTAGGATAGTCTTGTCTCAATTGTGCGCAGGACTTAAGACTGTTTGTGCTTATTTATCAGAAATTATCTCTTTGTCCCCCATTAGGCTCCTTAAACACTGCGACTTTTTGCAGCGATATAGTCATATATATTTTATACAGAATTATTACTTAGCACTAACTAACCATACCTATCTAATAATGACCTATGTTTATAATTCAAACTGACTAGGTGCCAATGCCAACCCAAAATAACACCAAACCATCAAAGTTGTCATAACCTCAAAATTAAGATTTCTCAAAACTCCCATCTAATATTTTCATAATATTTTTCCTGCATAATCTAGAGCTAATTTCTTATAGTTTACCGTTGGTTTTATCAATGTGCAAGAAGATGCAAAAATAGACTAACTCCTATAGTAAATTGATCATTCTCCTTTTACATCCAAAATTAAACTGTGACGGGTGTGACCGGATATTGTGACGGGTGTGACGAGTATAGAATGTACCTTTAAAAATATTAATTTACACACATAAATATGTTTTGTTTTAAAGATATCAACAGAATTTATAAATTGATGAAAAATCCTATTGCCTTTCATAACTCAAAAATATAGGTAAGAGATTTAAAGTTGCTGTCATCATATAGCAGATTTTGTTTTTGCGGGTTATAGGTTAAATTATGAAATTTTGGTAATTATCCTTCCTACTAATATTATAAAAGTGAAGACATTTTGATGTTTGTTACACAATCACGCAATAACGGCTGAACAAAACATTAAACTTGGCCTACAGATGGACAAAGACCTGAATTGAGACATAGCATACTTGATATCCTGGTAATGCGTTCCCGTGGGATAATACTTATTTTAAGTTTAAAATAGATGGTGTTGTGCAAGCGAACAATGTGTTTTAAAAATAGATGGCTTATAGCCACTTATAGATAAAAGGATGTACCTACTCACTTTTACTTAGGACGTATAATATAATCAAATTTAACTAAAAAAAATATTGTGGTATCAATACCGTGGGATGAGCCAAAGGCCAAGTGATAAAACTAAACAAGCATGACTTTGGATATTTTGTTGTAACACTAGAAAATTATAAAGAATATTGTATAAGAACATAGCTGTAAGCAATAATATACATACAAGCAGCCTCTTTGGCGTGTAGAAGGTGGTATTTAGACGAAAATAAGTTGAGGTCCTGAAGTTTCTTAGCGGTAGCTTCTTCAGGGCTGTCCCCTACTCTGGCACAAAATAAACTGCTGGTTAACTGCTGAAAATGCTGGTCAAAGTCAGCACTCACGTCTTTCAACGTTTTAAATGCCGACATTATAAAAACAAGTTTTATTTCTACACATCAAAAGCGGTCGGTTTTGTTTTGAACTGTTTTGTTTGGCGTTGGCGTATTTGCGCCAGTGCTGCCAACATATCAGAATAAAAAACAATTTTAGGATGCGTTCAAGGTTTAAACCTGAGGCTTAAACTCCTCGTCTAGACTATGTAGCGTTATAAAAGATCGACTTTTTTATCTGTGTATAGAGCACCCACCGCTTCTAAAAATCTCAACGGGTCCCAGTTTTGGAGTGACGGTTTTTCCCTTACATACCTATTTTTTCAAATTTTTAATAGTATTCAAAACTACAAAGTTAGTCAACAATCGAATGAGAAATCAGCTGTTTAATTAATCTGTGATTTTTGTTTCGCTTGTTGACATGATTTTTTTTTTCATCTTATTCTGCTAATACATAGCAGAATAGGCAAAGGACTTTCTTCAATTTCCCCATCTGGCAACATTGGTTGTGTTGACAAGACAACTCAAACAAAAATGGACGATGTCAAGAAATTGTAATAACTCAATGCTCAATCGATTACGCGATTGACTGCGCAAAACGCAGAAAAGCTATCATGCACCGATAAAATTCGCAAAGCGCTTCATTTCCTAGGACTTTTCTACAGCAAATAGTCCGGTGTCATTCAAATTTCAACCGAAATGTTGGAGGACGAGAACGTTTCCCATCTAGCTGCACAGCCTACGGAGGTTCTCCTGTACATTTTCACGTACCTGGACGCAAAGGACCTGATTAAATGCCGCCGAGTGTGCGCTCGCTGGCTATGCGTCATCGACAGCCTCAAGAAAAGTGAGACGTTGTGGCGCGAACACTGCAAACGCGATTTCGATAATGTCTACGTTACGGCTCGTACGCGGGCCCGGGCGGGTCTGTCCTGGTTTAACCTGTACAAGTCTCTATCTCTTTGGCCTAAGCTGGCGTTGGCCCGAGAAACTCGGGACGAGTTCGCCTCAGCCTCGGCCGTCGCCGAAGAAATAATGGATTTCAAAGTGCTGGAGAACGGCGTCATCGCTGTTCATAAGAAAGGCTCCATAGTTTACTACGATATTGAGACCCTTGAGCACGCTAAGCGAGGTTCCATTAGTGGAAACTACTTACGGTTTAGCGAGAATAAAGATACCATTGTCATTCTCGGCTACCAACTACATCTTTACATAGTTCGCAAAGTTCTACATAGAGAGATCAATGAAACTGGAGTGTCCTTTGACAACATAAAGACTTACCTGTTGACTGACAAAATGGTGTACTTTGTGAATTTAGACGATGAAATTTTCTATGTCGACACGAATGATCCGATCCTACGCAGTCACTTCATCAAAAGGAGTGAGGAAAGCATCATGTGTCTGGGCTACACCACTCGATTGCACGCTTTGTCATTCCAACGCAGAATATACACCATAATTGGCAATGATTTAGTCTATGTCTGCTGTTTGGAACGCGAAACAAACATAATGCACTGCTTGAAAGAGTTCAATTTACTAGAACGCCTAGACTGGCGCGTTTACTTTCAGTGGATGTATGTTTTAAATCGCACAATACCGGAAGGGCCTCTGCGTGACATAGTCATAGTTAGGACATATGGGGATATGGTATTTGTTGGCTCAAATTGGGGTGTCCTTCGGATTTACTATGCACCCTACTCTGCAGATGAATTTGATCTGTATAAAGCTGAACCGATCAAACAGTACAACTTCATGGAGCGGGAGGACTGCCCAGTGCTATCTGACCTCAGCCCTATCATACAAATAGACATTGTCGAGGGAGAAGACGGTCACACGGTCATTGTGGCAATGCCAAAGAAGCTAGCCATCATAGACTTCCTACATACGTTTAAGAGGACTGCGTCAGCTGCAATGCTTCCATATAAGGAGGTGCACAGAGTTAAGATTCTCAAAATTGATGATTGAATGTCTATCAATTGGACAGGTAACATAAACTCGCACCTGAATCCCGGAGTGGTAGGCAGAGACCAGGGTTTGCCACTTGCCACGACCCTGACAAATCAGATTTATGGGTTTATGAAATCCATTATTTCCAATGTACCTAGTTATAATTTAGATGACTCACCGACTACTTAGTTATGATAATTAATTGGTAACATGTAGATATTTTATATGAATAAATATAATCTACATATAAAAAAATATTTTATGTGAAAGTGTAACCTTAATAATTATATACCTACACTTCCACTCAAAACAATCACTGGAGCCGGTCCCAAACTAGGATACCCTGTCCTATGGTAACCAGGACATCAAAAACGTACTAAGACTCAATGCATTTAGATAAAATTTGGCAGACAG
Organism: Yponomeuta malinellus; assembly: GCA_947308005.1. Classification (NCBI taxonomy): domain Eukaryota; kingdom Metazoa; phylum Arthropoda; class Insecta; order Lepidoptera; family Yponomeutidae; genus Yponomeuta; species Yponomeuta malinellus. Next base: position 6,044,167 of record OX371023.1, read on the forward strand.
GTATGTTATCGGGTACGCACTACCGCACTACCTGTGATATTGTAGATATGGTGTGCTGAAAATATTTTGTGTCTCGCTCGAATGACGAAGCTGCTGATGCAGGCCCATATATCAGTTACCCAGTAGACTTCGGACCCACGAGTACCATTATAATGCCCGGCAGATAACGAGAACAAAAATCGCATTTAGTATGGCTAAATTAAAATTAATCTAATTTCACTAAAATTAATCTAATCTAATATGAAATACTAGCTGTCTCGGCGAACTTCGTACCGCCACAGAATAAATTCGTTTGTACGATTCTTGCACAACGCCATCTATTTTTAACACACAACGTTCGCTCGCACAACGCCATCTATTTTAAACTTAAAATAAATATCCCACGGGAACGCATTGCCGGGATATCAAATTCAGGTCTTTGTCTATCTGTACGCCAGTTTCGTTAGAACGTTATTGCGTGATTGAGTAACAAACATCCAAACATCTTCACAAATTTTCACATTTATTATATTAGTAGGAAAAATTCATTTAATACCAAGTCAAATCCAGCGTTATTTGTCGGGCATTATTATAACAGTGGGTTTACTGCCCTCTGGTGCTGAAAGCAAAAACTAAAAGTAGTGGTACCACCGCCATCTGTTGTCTAGTAGCAAATCTTATTGCTGCGTTTCAAGATCAGCTCGAGGCTGCTAACCCAAAACACAGTAGCGCCTCCTACCGCCCATTCAGCGAAACACACCTTTTGTCCCTTCAATCAATCCAATATGGCGGTAAATCGTGTATGAAAGGAGCAGAATGTTTTGATTTGAAACGAACAATAAAATTGTCGGAAAACCAAACAGAACACAGTGAAAAAAAGACGCGATGGCCGGCAAATCCACCGCTCCCGCCTAAATGCGATACCGACTGAACCGTGCCGTCGCGAGTGTGGTGTCCAAGAACGACTTTGTGCTCGTCGTTTCAGTGTGATATTCTTGAAAGCTAATGTGGCCCAATGGGCAGATGATATGTGACAGAATCGGCGTTAGATATGTCTACCGATCCTGATAGAATAACGGCATGCCCGGATGTTCTGCAGCCCAGCGCTTACGGCGAGCTCACGACCGAGGAAAACACCAAAACTGACCATGGAGGTGGTCTGCCGAAGCCTGAGAAGAAGCAGCGGAAAGTCTCTTTCCCTCCTGAAGATGACCAGCTCGTCACCGAGTACTTTGAGCCAGCAAATCCCTGGCAAGACGGTAGGTGTTCGACACTTGGCAATATGTCAATATTTTCACTTTTAACTATCTAATATCTATTGAATGATTGTCCCATTGATGATCTATTGCTCGGATCTGTATTGAAATATCAAATTCCATATTTGGTTCTATATGAGATCTTTTAATTAGGTTGTTTTGAGCTTGTATTACTGAGCTCAGTACCTAGCTAGTTATAATAACTTGCACACTACTTATAACAGCCTTAGCAGGCCTTTGGGCTGTTGTAATTGCTTAAAAATGTATCATCATCATCATCACTGCAGGACAGGCCTCCCTCATGGTTTTCCAAACTTCCCGGTTTCTCCCGCCCGCATCCAGTGACTCCCCGCCACCGTAACCAGGTCGTCAGACCATCTGGTCGGGGGGCCTTCCCACACTGTGTTGTCCGGTCGCCAGTCTCCAGGTCAGAACTTTTTCGCCCCAACAGCCATCAGTTCTCCGAGCTATGTGCCCCACCCACTGCCACTTCAACTGAGCAATTCTTCGAGCTATGTCAGTAACTCGTGTTCTTCTGTGGATGTCCTCATTCCTGATTCAATCACGCAGTGAAACTCCTAACATGGCTTTCTCCATTGCTTGTTAGGCGACCTTGAGCCTTCTTATGAGACCCATAGTCAGCGACCAGGTCTCCCATCCATAAAAGTAGAAATGTATAATTAAATGAAAAAATTATTCCAATACTCCCATACAACAAATGTAATTTTTTGCTGTTTTTGCTTAATATTAATAACGGCAACAGGTAGACGCTAGAAATATTCACAGAATATTTAGTTCTATACTCGCTGCAATAATAAATAATGAAATGAAAATAAAATAAATATTTAAGGGCTCCCATACAACAAACGTGATTTTTTGCCATTTTTTCTCAATCTTTGTGTCTAAGGTTTTGTAGATAATGGAACGGAACCCTGCGTGTACGAGTTCGACTCGATGTGGCCGGTTTTATTAATAAAGTTAGTTGTCCGCGTACAGTCAAGTCACAGGTTTCATTTACTGTCTAACGATTGAACTTTACTCAAAAATATCCTAGTAAATGTGCGTGGAAAAGTGCCATCTACCGTCAAACAGTGCATTGGACTATACACTAATAATCATTAAAATGATTTTCTATCAAGTATATCCACATTTAGTATGAATAAAATAATGACATTGATAAAATTATTATGCGATGAAATAGACAGTTAAAGATAAACAACAAATTGTGCCCAAAATCTTATCATAAAGCAATCTTATCCTTTATCAACTCAACTATGGAAACAAAACATTGTCAGATGGCAAGAATAGCCAAAACTGAATGACCTATGTCAGATAACACAATCTTAAATTTTGCCAGTAAGAACTTATTCACTATTTGCTCCAGGTAAGCTTATTAAACTAAAATTGCGCGAAAATTTAGTTATCGGCTGTCAGACTGAAAAATAACTTGTTTGGGAATTTTCTTCGAGAAACTCTCTATAACAACACTAACTATGATATCACAACCTGCCCACCACCGCTCTGTCTAAAAATGTATTAAGAAACCGTTCCCAAATGTTTGTGGAGAGATATTTTTATAACGAATTGTAGGTAAACCGTCATAGACCTGTCTGTCACCAGAGGGCCCTCGGCTTTATTGGGCATGTCATAGTTTAGAAAAGCAGATAATCTTGGGCCAGTTGGAGGGCAGACGGGCGAGAGGCAGAACACCAATGCGCCGGTCCGATGTGATAAAAAAAGGCAGCAGGGGGATCCATCCAGCACGCATCTCATCGGGCCTGTGACCGTGACGAGTGGAGAACTTTTGCATTTGGTTACCATCCTCAGAATTGATTGACCGATTTCATCATCATCATCGGCCACTCGACGCCCACTGCAGGACATAGGCCTCCCTCATGGTTGTCCAAGCTTCCCGGTGTTGTGCCGCCCGCATCCAGCGACTCCCCGCCACCGTAACCAGGTCGTCAGACCATCTGGTGGGGGGCCTTCCCACGCTGCGTCGTCCGATTTAGAAGAAGATTACTAAAAGGCCATTATTTTAATGGGCAACTTAACGCCTTTTAGTGATTGGACGGCAGTAAAAAGTCTTATAAACAAGATGTAAATAAGTCCATTGAATTTAAAGCAGGCCGGACCACTCGCTGGATTTCTAGTAGGTTAGTTAGGTCCCTCAACATAAGCAGCCTATATACGTCCTACTGTAGGGCACAGGCCTTCTCTCAGAGAGAGAGTATGGGCTTTATCACCACCCGTGCCCACCGCGGATTGGCGATTTCAAGCGCTGAGGTATGTGAATAGCTCAGACAGTCAGGTTTCCTCACGATGTTTTCCTTCACCGTTAGCGAGTGTACATAACTTAGAAAGAAAAGTCATAGGTACATGCCCGCACTGGGAATCGAACCTGGGTGTCCCGCTTCCGAGTCCAATGTTCTACCCACTAGGCTACCACCGCTCCCTGGTCTCTAAATGCGATAAATGCGAGAGATAACGCCAGTTGCGTGGATCTGAATGAGAATGAATAGCCCATATACTGCTTTTTATCCCGGAATAATGTATGGTCAACCATACGTGGAATGGACTCGTAGTATTCACACGTAAGGAAGTTGATGGTACATAACATGTCGTATTAATTAATTAATGTAATTTTAAGGGGGAGTAACACTAGCGCCACCGAGGAAAAGAATCATATCTTTTTTTACAGATCGAATTTGCAAAAAAGTCTCAGTACAATCTCTCAATAATGTTAACAGTGATTTTAGGACCTATGGCCCTGAACCTAAGGCAGAAAACCGGGGACTATATAGCATTAACGCCAGAAGCGGCCGTTTCTGGCATAAATGCTATCTAGTCCCAGGTTGGTGCTCCTAGGTTCTTTGTCGTGGGTCCTAAAAATCACTGTTGACATGATTGAGAGATTGTACAGACACCTTTTTGCAAAATACGATCTGTAAAAAAAGATATATAGAAAGGAATGTTGCGTTGGTTTGGACATGTGGAGAGGATGAAGGAAGAAAGATTGACAAAACAAATATATCGAGCGAATGTGGATGGAAGGGCCGGTAAGGGACGACCCAGACGGACATACTTTGACCAAATAGAGGATGTATTAACAAAGGGCCAGATAAAAAGTACCCGAAACCGGCGTGCGTGCATGCAACGACTAATGAGTGTTGAGGAAGCGAAAGAGATCTGTCAGGATCGTAGCAAGTGGCAGTCCGTGGTCTCTGCCTACCCCTCTGGGATACAGGCGTGAGTTTATGTTTTTAAAAAAAGATATAATTATTTTACCATGGTGCCGCTACTGTATGGAGCCCCCTTAAGAAGGTTTTTTGTCTTCATGGACATAAGCGAGAAGAATGCAGCCTATGTACGTCCTAGTGTAAGGCACAGGCCTTCTCTCAGAGAGAAGAAGAAGAAGAAGAAGAAGAAGAAAGACATTTATTACACCAACAAGATATATGGAAGTGTGGAAAGTAGGGTGCTTTCAGCTTCTTACCAAATTAATAAAGCATCGAAGGTCAATGGCCAAATAGATTATATTTACGGTTCACAAAAGCCAAAAGAGATTAAATAAACACAAAACCAAAATGTCGAATTAAATTATTGATCTAACAAGTCATGTCACAGAGTAGGTATTCGAGAGATAGTAACTAAACAGCTCTAAGTATTCTGTGGCGTCTAGATATATACTAATAATAATGCTTGAGCATAGCGTGTCTGTTTGTACCTACATTCTAATATTTTATTATATTTACACAAATACGCACGCCACAGATACATCACAGAAACAAAATAAGCACATCAGTAACATAATATGCACAACAAAACAACAGAAAGAAAACTAAATACACAACAGACAAAAGGAATAAATAAAACAGGACCATAGATGTAGCCTGTGGTGTATCTACATTGCCACAAAAGGCAGCTGACTCAGCGTACGAGAGAGAGTACGGGCGTAATTACCACGCGGGCCCACCGCCGATTGGCACTTTCAAGCGTCGCAGTATGCAAACACCTCAAGCACTCAGGCTTCCTCACGATGTTTTCCTTCGCCGTTAAAAGTGATAAAACAAAATTCCTTGTGCCTTGTAAAATCACAGAAATAACGCCATGCGTGATAAAATCAAAACAAAATTCCTTGTGCCTTGTAAAATCACAGAAATATCACCATGTGTGATTCGAGTTGAGTGATTGCCAACGGGAGAGCCGAGCTGTCTGCGTGGCTCGCTGCCTTATGATCAATTTGATTGCCGCTGATTAAACCATCCTTTTAATTAGTGAGCGTATTCAACAGAGTACTAGTTAATAGGTTCGTTCCGAACACGAGACCCTACACGGCGCGCGTCCGGCCCTACTTACTTCATCATCATCATCATCATCATCATTCAGCCACAAGAAGTCCACTGCTGGACATAGGCCTCCTCCATGGATTTCCAAAAAGACCGGTTGGAAGCGACTTGCATCCAGCGTCTTCGTGCCACTTGGATGAGGTCATCTGTCCATCTTGTGGCTGGTCGTCCTACGCTGCGCTTGCCGTTATGTGGTCTCGATTCGAGAACTTTTCGGCCGCATCGGCCATCAGTTCTGCGTGCTATGTGCCCCGCCCACTGCCACTGCAACTTACTACTTACTTCTTTCCTGACAAAGGAGATTTCAACGGCCGGATGAACTTAAATTCGCGCAGCCGGGATGAGTGTGCGTTGGAAAAGTAAGAGCATTTTATTTTTGGTTAATGTTATTTTATGGAGGTCGTGGGCTCTCATCCACCAATGACATTGTTTTCTAAGTTAAATGTACGTTGTAAAGTTGTAGTAGCAATACCACTCGCTAACTGTGAAGAAGGAAAACATCGTGAAAAAACCTGAGTGTTCCCGGGTGTTCATACAATACCTCAGCGCCTAAAATTGCCAATCCGCGGTGGGCATGCGTGGTAATTGAGCCCGTACTCTCTGAGAGAAGGTCTGTGCTCTGCAGCAGGACGCATTTATGCAACATAAAAAAAATGTGACGTCTGACATCCGTCTAGCTCCCACATTCTATAATTTTTAACGATTGTAGAAAAAATTGTATACTTTTGATGAAAGTGGCCTGAGGCTTTGCTGGATAATTAAATTACGAACCCTATGAAAAATACATTTTGTTATAGTATTAATAGTTTTGAGTTTATATAAAATAATAATTGTTTTTTGGATTGAATTTAAACTTCAATAACTAATAATCAGTATTTTTGTGTTATATAAAATCCTTGTAGTGTCGATTTCAATTTAAAAGTTTGCCAAAATATTTTTGGAACGTAACTTAGTAATTTCTGCCGAGGGGGTAGTAAACTAACAGTTAATACTTTCAAAAAGACGCCTGTCACCTCAGTCTACCGAGACCACGGCACTTGCAGAAGTGCCGAAACGTCGGAAAATTGTAAAATGGAAAAGTAAACGAGTTAATATCCGTTAAAAATCAGTTTTATTATACATTTTGTTATCATGTACATAGGTATGTATACAATCATATACATACCTACTTTGTTTTTGATTAAGACAATTATTTTAATATGCATGGGACATATTTTTAGGATTTTAGATAGAATAGGTTTCGATGTAATTAATTTCTTCAAAAAAATCCTGCAGCTCTTCATGTAATCTTAGCTACTCGTTAGTGGTCTTTGTCCCTCGTACTTATCGTACCTATCTTACAATGCGCAGTAGTCGTTAGGCTAAGCACTTTCAGTTCAGGCGGACTGAAAGTGCCTAGTCAATTTTCAATACTATTTAGCGGACTGAGAGTGGCTAGTCGATTTTCAATACTATTTAGCGGACTGAAAGTGCCCAGTCAATTTTCAATACTATAAGCCGACTGAGAGTGGCTAGGCGATTTTCAATACTATTTAGCAGACTGAGAGTGGCTAGTCGATTTTTAATACTATTTTGCGGACTGAAAGTGCCTAGTCAATTTTCAATACTATTTAGCGGACTGAGAGTGGCAAGGCGATTTTCAATACTATTTAACGGAGTGAAAGTGACTAGTCTATTTTATATAAAATACTATTTAACGGAATGTAAGTGGCTAGTCGATTCTAAATACTATTTCGCGGACTGAAAGTGGCTAGTCCATTTTCTATACTATTTAGCGGAGTGAGAGTGGCGCGGGGAGAGGATGTTTTCCGCCACACGATTGATTGATAGGTCTGTCTTTCCATACGCGCTGCACTTTTTTCACTCTTTTTCGGCTTGTTGCTCAAGATATTTGCTGGTGTCCGTACGCACGTAACACATACAGTCTGCCTCGTTGGTGTAGCTAGTGGCTTAGTGGCCTTAAAACCCGGGTTTAATTAAGCTTGAAAAGCTTCATATTCATTCTACACCTAAACATAGAATTTTAATAAAAAAAACATTATTCAAACTTGTAGAAACCGCGGTGTAATGACATCAAATTTAGTACAATGAGCTCACTGTATCCCTCATAGCGACAGCCGATTCAGTCATAAATTAGAGTTGTGTCACACCAAAACGTAAGCAGCTGTAAGAATATTATAGACTTAATGGCGAACGTGGTTTTGCCATATTGATTAGCCTACGACCTATTCTCAGACCTACACGAATATACACAAAAAAAATCATAAAAATCGGTGAAGCCGTTCCGGAGGAGTTCAATGACAAACCCTGTGCCTCGACATTTTTTTATATATACCTCTACCTGCATTAGTGATTTAAAATCCCACTGCAGTTCTTCTCTCAGAGAGATAATATGAGCTTAAACCACGCGTACTCGCCGCGAATTAGACTCAAGTATGTGAACACATCAGAAACTCAGGTTTCCTTACGACGTTTTCCCTCACAATTAGCGAGTAGTATTGCTACTACAACTTCACAAATCTACGTAACATAGAAAATAAATCATTGGTATTGCCGCGACTCGCGAATCGCTCGGCAGCCGGGCCTGAGTGATCTTAAACGATCACGAAGGTTAAGCAACACAGGGCGCGTTCAGTGCATGGATGGGTCGCCGTCTATGCCTAACGCTAGTGGCATTTTTCCGAGCGGTTCCGTGCTTCGCAAGGCACGTTAAGCTGTTGGTGCCGGCTGCCGTCGATAGATGGCAGTCGTTAAGCCAAGTCAGAGGCCTTAGGGCGGCTTGACAACTTCTGACAGTAGACGAGCCACTAGTCTACAAGCCTCCACCAATCCGGACTTGGCCCCCGTGGTGGAGTATGGCCTATACCTTCCTCAGGGAAGAGACCCGTGCCCCTCGGTGGGGACATAATGGGTTGATGATGATGATTGCCGCGACTCGAACCCACGACCTCCTAAATGAGAGGCCGGCATTCTACCGGTGCGCTTCATTCGTTTCATCTCCGTTGTGATTACCACCTCAATTAATAAACAAATAAAGCAATAACTGAACTGGCGGATCTATCTGTGCGTTCGGTGAAAAACAGAAATAAAGTATGACTCAGTTTTATACATTGTCTTTACGGAGTGCTAATTTGTTACGACTTTGAGGCCGTTTGTGTACAGAAACTATTTCAGACGCCACCTACCTACTTTGTTACCTCGGGGACGTCTCTAAAATGCATAGTTCATCATCATCATCGGCCTACGCTTATCTACTGCTGGAAATCATCATCATCATCAGCCTACGCTTGTCCACTGCTGGACATAGGCCTCTCCTATAGCACGCCACTGAGCACGGTCCTCGGCTACTCTCATCCAGCTCTCGCCAGCCGCCCTGCGGAGATCGTCGCTCCACCGAGTCTGAGGACGTCCTACACTACGTTTACCGATCCGCGGTCTCCACTCAAGAACTCGTCTACCCCATCGGTTATCAGTTCTTCGGATGATGTGGCCGGCCCACTGCCACTTCAGCATGCTAATTCGGTGGGCTATGTCGGTGACTTTGGTTCTCAGTCGGATCACTTCGTTACGAATTCGATCTTTCAGAGCTGTTCAATTGAGAGATATTAGGACCGTAATGGTTGTGTTCCATTGTCACTATTGGCAGTCTAGTAACTAGGTAATCATGGTCAGAGTAGAGTTTTCTTTTTCCGCTGTCTTTTTCTCCACTAGAACTCGACCCGAATACAGCGTGTAACATTGTACATTGACATTAAGTGTAGCGCCGGATTAAGAATAGCGTCACTCCATTTCCTTCCGTGGATGTCGTAGAAGGCGACTAAGGAAATACATTATCAGGAGACGGGCAGCAGCGTCTTCCTGAGATTCCAACCGCATACTGCGATCGCCAACCCGCCTGCCAAGCGTGGCGATTATGGCAAAACCCTTCATGGTCAGGAAAACCATGAGGGAGGCCAATGTCCTGCAGTGGGCGTCAAATGGCTGATGATGATGATGATTCAACGAACAGATAAATTCCTTACGTTGAAATACATTTTTGATTTCCGATTCCTGAATCGCATTCGAATAGTATAACCCGTGTAACTGAACTCGGCGCTGCGCGCGATTCGATATCCTTCGCGAGAGATGCCTATTGAATTTGCGTGGGTTATACCATGGATATGACATTGCACTGCCATTGCTCTATGTTTATTAGACTAGGCTTTGGTCTATCGTAGTGATTCACACACTTACGTGCATGAAACTGGTATAGCGCCCGACAAATGACGTGGACAAATGGACTTCGAAAGGACTTTGACTTCGGCTGAACGTATTTCGGGTCTCATTGGAGGGGGATGATGTTTAGTCAAATTTTTCTGTAAGTAATAGTGTTGTCTTGTTAAGTTTTACAACATTTTTTATTTTATCGTACGTTTCACTGTGTTAATTGATAACGATTTGAATGTTACATTTTTATTTATTCTTAACGCTGAAGTGACATTTTATTCTATATTACCTGTCCCGATTATAAAAAAATCTTAACAATTTTTCCTAATTGTAACATCTCAACTACCTACGTTGTGCCTATGTTTCACATATAAATATTTATTTTATCTTATCTTAAAAAATTATAATAATAAAAATCTTTTGTATCTCCCGCAAACACATCCCGACCGCACGGATTTTTGTTCAAGTCATTTGCCGAGCATTATAGCGCATCGGTAGAAGCTCGCCTCATTCGAGAGGTCGTGTGTTCGATTCCGTCATGTACCAATGACTTTATTTTCTAAGATTCGTACATTTGTGAATCTGCAGTACTAGAGCAATATTGCCACTCGGTAACGTTGAAGGAGAAACATCGTGAGGAAACCTGAACATGAAAGTGAGTGAAGTGATTAAACCGAAATAAATAGAACTATTTGTTAAAATATGTGGAGTTTCTGTGTTTACACATACATACCTAATCTATTAATTCCAAAACTAATAACATTGACGTGAACGTTAAAGTTTAACCTGTTGAAAAAAACAATTAAAAACCATTGTTATGGTGGCCGCGCCGGTGACAAACGCGATTTTTTGCCGTTTTTTCTCGATTTTTGCTAGCCGTTAAGGCGCTTACTACCAATATACAGGTCGTGGGTTCGATTCCCACTGGGGGCCGCCGTAAATTTGTACAGATGGCCTCAGTCTGGGTGTGTTTCTATGTTTGTGATGTCCTTGCCTGGTTACCATAGCGCAGGGTATCTTAGTTTGGTACCAGGTCAAGTGATTGTGTTGAGTGGAAATTATTATTATTATTATTAATGTTGTACGCTACGGTACCCTTCGGGCGCGAGTCCGACTCGCACTTGGCCGATTTTTTCTTCGGCAAATGTGAATGGCGCACTGCCACTGCAGTCGGACTAGACTAGTCAGATTATCACGATGTAGAAGCGGGAAGTTGTGTAAACGGTACCTTGCACTCCTTTGTGAGTGGCCAATCTAGCTCTTTGATGTTTTGACCCGAAACATCTCCTACAGAGCTAGATTGGGTATCCATAATGGAGTGCTGGTCCCAACACTTATGTATGGAAGCGAGACTTGGGTATGGCAAAAGAAGCAAGAAAGTAGAAATGAGGTCCTTGAGAAGTATGTCTGGTGTTACTTTGAATGACAGGATAGGCGATAGTTTGATTAGAGAACGTTGTGGACCGAAATAGGATGTTGAGAAAGGAATGTTGCGTTGGTTTGGACATGTGGAGAGGATGAAGGAAGAAAGATTGACGAAACAAATATATCGAGCGAATGTGGGGCGGACATACGAGGGGTGGCTGATATAAAATCTACTTTGTTAAATAAAGTAATAAAAATGATACTAGCCACTATGTAGTTTTAACACTAACATATTCCTTATTTGAAAATAACAGCATTCATTTGTTTTAATTGTTTTCGTTGTGAATGGTAGACTAACACAGTAAACATGTCAGAAGAAAATAATAAAATGTTTAAAATTGAGCAGCGTGCCGTGATTAAGTTCCTAACTAAAGAGGGAAATACTCTATCGCAAATGAACAACGCATGTTCAATGTGTTTGGTGATTCATGTCCTTCCGATTTCATGATAAAATTTTGGTCTAAACAATTTAAACATGGCCGTGTGAGCTTGGAAGACGATCCCCGTAGCGGACGGCCGGTTTCTGCAGTCACAGAAGACACAATGACAAACCAGTGGCACGCGTGCCGTTGATGGCGCATCCATCGAGAAAATACAAATTTTACCAGGAAGTGCAGCGAAGGATCGCGTATTTATCAATATTCACTACACTTGTAGACTACACTGAGATTTGAGTTGATATTATTTAGTTTCCCATTAATCTGTAAGTCAAAAATTATTTAATGGCACGTGTATGGCTTGTCGTAGAAGGCGACTAAGGAAATACATTACTAGGAGTCGGGCAGCAGCGTCTTTTTGAGATTCCAACCGCATACTACGATCGCCAACCCGCCTGCCGAGCGTGGCGATTATGGCTTGTAAAACCATGAGGGACGCCTATGTCCTGCAGTGGGCGTCAAATGGCTAAGAAAAACTTTTTTTTTGACAAAATGGCACATAGGAGAACACCTGGCGCAACTTTCCGTTTACATTGCATTGCAGCGTAAATAAAATCTGCCGATGACATCCACGGCGGCGTGTCTCGCACCAAATCAGATCCGTCATAACGACACTAGGTACCTGGCATAAATCTCCGGTAATTTTACGGTTTCTTGCCAAAACACCTGCAGGATGTTTTGCCGCGGCCACGTCTGATCAGTGGCCTAATTACGCGCACCAAATCTTGAGCGATTCCAATCGTCTAACTGTCAAATTCCATACTAATTTGACAGTTAGGCGATTGGAATCGCTCAGGATTTGGTGAGCGTAATATAGGGGCTGATTAGCGTGTGGTGAATTCATTCCTTTTTCTTTTTTACGAATCTTCACTTTTCGTACAGGGTGACTTCGAATTTGTCTAACAAATTTGAAGGCGACGTTTTAACCATGATTCAGAAACATAATATGGCGGGCGCTAGTTTTGAAAAAATGGGGCGTAAAATTTAAAAAATAAATGTCGAGCGCCTTATGGTCCAGAATATAGAATGATGTACACAATAGATACACGTGATAACTCAAAATATAATAATAGGGGTTAAAGTATGAAATTGCCGTTTTATTGCAATAGGTTCTTTGAATTGACATAGAATCTTCATGGTTTGAGGTTTTCGAATGAAACTTTTTTCAAATGGTTTCTATGATGTTCTTTTTTTAAAAAATGTGAAACATTTGAATATCGAATATTGAATATCAACAAGGCAACACACGTTTCTTTCTGCAGATCAGTCAAATCATGAGGCACCCATTTTTCGTATTTTTTTATTTTATTGATTTGACGCAAGTGAGTCAATATTGTGGGTAAGGTAACGTTAAACCATGCCGCTAATTCCTGGGTAGTTTGACTAGGGTCGGCTTCCACTATCTCTCTTAATTCATCGTTATTCACCTGTGTGGGCGGTCGTCCTCGTGGCTCGTTCTTTAAGTCGAAATTTCAATCACGAAAGCGTTTAAACCAAAATCGCACGGTGCGTTCATTAGTAGACCCCTCTCCACAGCATTGATATTGCGGGCTGTTTCTGCCGCGTTAGTTCCGCGTCGGAACTCGTATTCAAAAATCACTCGAATTTTCGCAGTATCCATCTTTCTTGTCTAAATTTAATAACAAAAACAATTGAAGGTCGATATTCAAATGTTTCACATTTTTTAAAAAAAGAACATCATAGAAACCATTTGAAAAAAGTTTCATTCGAAAACCTCAAACCATGAAGATTCTATGTCAATTCAAAGAACCTATTGCAATAAAACGGCAATTTCATACTTTAACCCCTATTATTACTAGCTGTCCCGGCGAACTTCGTACCGCCACAGAATCCGTTTATACGATTCTTGCATAACGCCATCTATTTTTAAGACACAACGTTCGCGCGCACCTATTTTAAACTTAAAATCGCCATCTATTTTAAACTTAAAATAAACATTATCCCACGGGAACGCTTCACCGGGATATCAGGTATGCTATGTCTCAATTAAGGTCTTTGTCTATCTGTACGCCAGGTTGCATGTAAATCCGTTCAGCCGTTGTTGCGTGATAAACATCCGAAACATCTTTACAAACTTTCACACTTCTAATATTACGAACTATGACTTTAGTGTAGTCAAACTAAAAATAGGTAACTAAACACCTACAAACTTTGCTCTTGCGCGTACATTACAAGCTCATCCTGACTGCGCAAATTCCACTCAAGCTATCTGCCGAGCATAGTACTAGTACTAGTGCCAAACGTTTGTCAAGCTAGCGACTAACGAACGAACCCAATCCACGGATAAACCTTGTCGGTTTCGGCGGATCGGACGTATATGTTGTGTGTATTTTCTTTTTTATCTTAAATAAACGATTTAAAAAAAAAAGCAATAGTTAGGCCGCCAATTGTACTGATCTTTATAAGTCATCATCATCATCAACCATTATGTCCCCACCAAGGGGCACGGGTCTCTTCCCTGAGGAAGGTATAGGCCATACTCCACCACGGGGGCCAAGTCCGGATTGGTGGAGGCTTGTAGACTAGTGGCTCGTCTACTGTCAGAAGTTGTCAAGCCGCCCTAAGGCCTCTGACTTGGCTTAACGACTGCCATCTTTCTAAATCTTTTATGTTTTTTTCCTGGCACAATAGAGAATATTCTTATCTTATCTTATTAGTAGGATAGATTAGCCTCCTCTGTTGCCAAGCTAGACACAAAGCATACAATGTATAACGACGTTCAGCGCCAAATCCCCACGTAATATGGCAGGGGAAAATATTCTAAGCAATATAAAATTTACATATATACATAAAGACACGCCTGTATCCCGGAGGGGAGGAGAGGCCGGGGTTAACACTTGCCACTATCCGGACGAGCTCTTTCGCTTTGTCAACATTCATTAATCGTTGCATGCACGTTGGGCGTGGGTGCCTGCGGCTATTACCCACAATTAAGTATACACAATGCGATACCTGCCCTGTGGGGCGCCGGATTAAGAATAGCGTCACTCCATTTCCTTCCGTGGATGTCGTAGAAGGCGACTAAAGAAATCAGTTACCGGGAGACGGGCAGCAGCGTCTTCCTGAGATTCCAACCGCATACTGCGATCGCCAACCCGTCTGCCAAGCGTGGCGATTATGGCAAAATCCCTCATGGTTATGAAAACTACGGAGGAGGCCTATGTCCTGCAGTGGGCGTCAAATGGCTGATGATGAATGAGATACCTGAAGATGTAATCATTTAAACTTGCCAGAAACGCGGTTCAAAAAATTCATAAATACACTTTGTGACAAAAGGGCTATACTATGAAAACTTTGGCCCTTGCGTCTACGTAATGAGATGTTTTATGCAGCGTCCAATGGCACCTTCACTCACACTAGATGGGTGAAGGGACCACTCGGACGCTGCAGTGCCTGGGATATGTTTTTTTAGATTGAGATTGAGTAGGTTCCCAGCACCTATACCATCCTGAAGCTTAGTCGGCCGAGCCCACAGGAAAGACAAGTCAATACGTGCGGAGCTAACCAAGCCGCGGGTTTCCTCACGATGTTTTCCCTCACTGTTCGCGTGTGGTATTGCTAGTACTAATTCGCAGAATACTATAACATAGCATTAAAGATATTTAGATGACAAAGATGTCTGGAGTTAAAGCCTGTTAAATGCTTTCTCGTGAGTTCTAGGTTTAAGAATAATATTTAAACTCTGTTAATTAAGGACCATCTTTGAAAGTTCGGAGTATTTTTTGTTCATTTTTTATCCAAAATTATCTATATTTTGAAATTGCTTCGGCCAGATGTCGCTGCCTGTATGTATTACAGAGAAGTTTGTAAAGAGGCTCGAAATTTCACTGATGCCTCCACTTGCCCATTAGCTCAGTTGGGAGAGCGCTGGCCCGGTTAGCCAGAGGTCGCGGTTTCCAGTCCCGGCGTGGGTGGAATTTTTAGCCTCTAAATAGGTTTTTAAAATTGTCACCTAGTTTATGTTGTAACGTTCATGAAGTCGCAATTTAGATAGAGAGATAAAGTTTCTGTGTTACTTTAAACGAAAACATTTCGATTTTCATGACAAAGCCAGCCGCTCCACCCACGCGCACGCGCGGAACGCGCGCGCCAAAACACCTGAAATACTGTTTCGGAGTGCGAAAACATAGGAAAATACCTCGCGACGCTGCGTATTTCCATTCTGTACAAGGCCAGAAGGCAGCCATAGGTAACTGCTCGTGTATATTTTGGAATGCTTTTTTGCCATTTGTGCTTTACACGACCTGACCGAGAGTTCATATACACACCTGTGGGAGTTGATGAATGTATGAAAGGGCTACATTGGTAATGACCTACATAAGCAGCCTATATAATATACGTCCCACTGTAGGGCACAGGCCTTCTCTCAGGGAGAGTGTGGGCTTTATCACCACGCGTGCCCACCGCGGTTTGGCGATTTCAAGCGCTGAGATATGTGAATAGCTGAGACACTCGGGTTTCCTCACGATGTTTTCCTTCACAGTTAGCGAGTACTATTGCTACTATAACTTCACAAATGTAGATAACTTGGAAAACCAAGTCATAGGTATATGCCCGCACTGGGGATCAAACCTGAGTCTCTCGCTTCCGAGTCCGAACACCCACTAGGCTACCACCGCTGTGTAATGACCTAGGTGGAATAAAATAAAACTACAACTTTTTCAAATAACTAAAACGAAACTTTATTAACGAGCGTTATTAATATTTCTTAATCTTCCTGAGATTCCAACCGCATACTGCGATCGCCAACCCGCCTGCCGAGTGTGGCGATTGTGGCAAAACCCTTCACGGTTAAAAGCCATGATGGAGGCCCATGTCCTGCAGTGGGCGTCGAGTGGCTGATGATGATGACGATGTTGATTAATATTTTGAGAAATATTGAAGGGTAGATCGTGTTTCCTTTTTCGTGAGGAAGCTGCTGCTGTTGGTCGACCCGCTTGAGCTCTGCTTCCTGACTTCATTTTCGTGACACGTCCAATGAATTTTTAGCGGATTTCAAAAAAAGTGCGATGAGATCCGTAGACGAACGAAAGTCGTCGACATAGCCCAGCGGATTAGTATGTTGAAGTGGCAGCGGGCGGGTCACATAGCACGCAGAACTGATGGCCGATGGGGCCGGAAAGTTCTCGAATGGAGACCACATGTCGGCAAGCGCAGCGTAGGACGACCGGCCACAAGATGGACAGGTGGCAGGGAGGCGCTGGATGCAGGCCGCTTCCGACCCGTATTTTTGGAAATCCATGGAGGAGGCCTATGTCCAGAAGTGGACTTCTTGTGGCTGAATGATGATGATGATGAAAAAAAGAGGAGGTTCTCAATTCGACGTTTTGCTATGTTCCTTCATAACTCTGTCAAATCTTAACCGATTTCCACAATTTTAGATGTAACGTCTCATTAGTCCCATTTTAATTTGGTGAAGATCTGATGAAGACTTTCAGAGATCGAGAACGGAACTCTTCAATGGACAGCAGTAAATAAAGCCTAATGGGGCCCATCCTTTAGTAATCCTTCGCATATTTCATAAAATAGTGTATATAATAGTAGTCCCAAGGTAATTTGGTGATGTTCTGGTGAAGACTTTTGGAGATGGAAATTGAGAACGTCAAATTTTAAAGCAACGAATTAAGTAGGGTAAATTATGGTTATAAGGGACTCGTATATTTTTCTCCCGCTCCCCCACTAAAAACTGAAAAATAAAAAATAAAAGCCGACTTCGAAACACTACTTGTAGTCGGTGCCCAGTTTCATGACCAGCACATAATATATTTTGGGCACCGACTCCAAATTATACTTCTTCAATACACACATGTATACATACTTCTAATTATTTGAATTATTTCTAACTTTTTAGTGCTGTAGTGTTTCGAAGTCGGTTTTTATTTTTTATTTCAAATTTTATTCAAACTATTCTATCTGATAAGATAACTATTCAATCGAAAACGTTGTTATTCACAATTAATTGACCTACATCAATCAATACCCAAGAGAGGGCCCGAGCCCTGCAGTGGGATGTTGCAGGCTGTATAAAAAAACCAGACCTCTCTGGGATACAGGCGTGAGTTTATCTAACGTTGTAAAATGACTAAAGTAGTCACTCGGGTCTTCATAGACCGTCACGGTTCGCTGATACTTAGTTCTTAACTACTACCACACAGAGCGCACGCAAAAACAACAGAATAACAGGCAACTAATTCGCCCACAGTCCTATTATTTCACTGATTAACTAACTGGCTAGCACGCAGAATAGCATACAGCTACTGTAATTAAGTGTGTGTAGCCTGCGAATAAAAAACCATAGAAGTATTTCTTCCTACAAAATTCACTCTCAGTAAGGGTACCTTGTTGACTACGGAACCCTAAAAACGGCCCCTGCCCTCTCGTAATTATATACTAATAAAATGAGCGCAAGATGTGCTGTACAGTAAATCGCTCTGTGATTGGTTCATTCTGTGCGCCGCCGTGCGTGACGGCGTGGACGTTAATTGGCTGATAGTAAATGAAAGCGTAACTTAGATTGGTTTTGTACAAAAACGTCTAACCATTGACTTCATGATGTATAACCCGTCGACATTCAATTCAATTCAATTCAAATATTTTTATTCATTGTAAAAACAGAATGTTTACTTAATGAACGTCAAAGTTGTTAGTTTCACAATTAATGGATTATGTGGAGAAGAAACTAACAAAGAAACTCCACATTTATTCTTTTCAAAACACGTTTTAACTAAAAATATTAGTCATGAATGTGTTGAACACTAGTCACAATCGTCCTTTAAATAATATTAATCTACTGTTTAATGCCAAACATCTTTGTCTTCTAAATAATCCTTGATGTTATAGTAAGCCTTGTCTAGGTGCCTCGCGAGATGGCGGTCTGGCGGCGGCGGGTGCATAGATATTTTGCCGGTTAATACTGAACTCGCTCCGATTGGTAACACAGTTGACAAACCCCGCTCGCCTGACCACAATTGAACGTGGGGTCACCTTTTAGCGCTAGTTAAGACATCTATGTTTACCTGCAACTGTATGCACCCACAGCGATGAAATTATAAATAGACACAGTGTATATGTTACATTCATAGTGATTAAATAGCTATTATACATAATGACTGGTCATTATATATAAAAGCCAAATTCACTAGACAAAGTAATAAATTATTATGCTAACGTTTTATTTTGGCAAGTGTTATATAGCAAATAATTGTTTGATTAAATTTATATTTCGCATGTTTGTTAGGTCAGTACACATAAGCAAAAATAGGTTCGAAGTTCCTTCCTTTCTAACTTCGGGTGTTAGTTCTTTTTTTTTATAAAAGCGAAAAAAAATATTTCACTAAAAAACTTAGTTTTGTGTCAAACTTAAACAAGGTTGGTGCATGGAAAAGTATAATATGATATGGCAAATCGTGGGATACCGTTAATTTACCGGATTTTGTGTTAATTATCACTTTATCTAAACTGAGTAGACATTATATATAATGACTAGACAATATATATAATATCCAGATTTATTACTTTGGATGTAACATATATATAGAGTTAGCGATGATTTATTTCGGCAATCATTACCATCGGATCCTTAATCGAGCCTGGTGAAGTGGCCACCTGAGGCGAGGCAATAAGTTTTATATTGTGTTACTTTGACGATCAGTGGCAGCATTTTGTGTCAGTCCCTGGTCTCTGCCTATCCCTCTGGGATATGCTTTGACCAACCGCCACCGTCGCACGTCCTCGCCATGTCTCTCCTGTATAAACCGTGCCTAATGGTGTGATAACTTTACTGCTAGTAGATAGGTAGAGTATTCTTTGTCTTACACGGAAATTACATAAACAAAAATAATGATAACTTCCACACAACGAACGAGGTTACCCTGTGCTCTGGTAACCAGTCAAGGACATAGAAAACATGGAAATATTCCCGGACTGAGGCCATTTGTACAAATCTAGTACGACGCCTCCAGTAGGGATCGAAACCACGCACGGCCTCTGTTTTGATAGTCAAGCGTGGCAACCGCTAGACTAGACCAACGAGGTCGTAACTGGTCGGTCAACGATCTTGGAAACCTTTTTCGCTACATACATAGGCTGCAAAAATCATAACCCTTAGTTTTGGCGTTGCCTGGTCGGGTAAAAATACATGCATTGCAGTTTGCGTCAATATATCGCTGCCGTCCTGGCACCTGTCCTAAGCTTTCTTATTAATTTAAGTATAGAACACGGTGTATTTCCAAATAAGCTAAAAATATCAATAATAAAACCGTTATTTAAAAAAGACGACAAAGAAAACATCACCAACTATAGGCCAGTAGCACTTATACCAATTATATCTAAAATATATGAGAAAGTCATTTACCAAAATGTTTATGAATTTGTAGAAAAACACAAAATACTAGCAGAGGAACAAAAAGGATTTAGAAAATCAAAAACAATATCGATGGCTATCTACGATTTTCTACAAATAGTTACCGAATCCTTAGATAAGAGAGAACCAGTAAGTGCTTTGTACATGGACATGACGAAGGCTTTTGATCATGTAGATCATGGGATCCTCCTAAATAAACTATATTTGTACGGAATCAGAGGGAATACGTTTAAGCTTATTAAGTCATACCTAACCGATAGGTTACAATACACAGAGCTGAGAAAAGTAGATTTAAACACACAGCAGGAAAAATCATTTGTATCTGAAAAAAGAAGCGTCGAGTATGGTGTTCCACAGCGCAGTGTACTGGGCCCACTACTCTTCTTACTGTACATAAATGATTTCCCCAGAATCGTTAAACACCCAATGATTTTGTTTGCCGATGAGAGCACGGCGATTTTTAAGAGTATTAATAAAAACGATTACGAGAGAGAAATTAACTCAGCATTAGAGACAATGGTTAGATGGCTAGATGACAATAATTTACAAATAAATATAAACAAGACTAAAATAATGTATTTCAGACAAAGAACAAGTGAACCGTCTCTAAACATAAATTATAAAAGTGAGAAAATTGAGGAAGTTAAAAATGCTAAGTTTCTAGCTATACATATTGACTACAACTTATCATGGAAAACACATACAGAGGAGATTTGCAAAAAGTTGACAACTTTTTCATATGCCCTCTACAGACTGGCCAAAGTAGTTAATATATGCACTACATTAACTGCATATCACGGGTATGCGGCATCGGCCTTACGATACGGAATAATTTTCTGGGGAAATTCCACAAATAAAGAACTAGTACTTAGAGCTCAGAAACGTTGCATTAGAGCACTCTGTGGATTAAAATCCATTGATAGCTGTAGGCCTTACTTTAGGAAATTGAAAATATTAACAGTATGTACCGTCGTTATATATTTATGAAACTGTAATTTTTGTTAGGAATAATATGCATCTTTTTGAGGTAGCCAGGAATAACATACAGCATAGGGGTCTGCGTGAGACTGATAAATTACGCGTGCCACCGTCTAAAACTGCACTTTTACGTAAAAGTATTTACTGTATGGCACCGAAAATATATAATAATATACCACAGGAAATAAAAAACGCGACACTGAGAAAACTTAAAAGGCTCCTTTTCACATACCTTGTTGAGAAATCCTATTACTCTGTTAATGAATTCATGGAGGATAAAAATTAATTAATAAGTATTTTTATGTTATTTTGCTTTGGATTGGTCTTTATACCTACTTTAAAGTCGAATTGACATGTACCTTAATATTTTTAATTATGTTACATTATATTTCTCAGTTATAACTATATCGAAGTAGGTATTACAGATGTAACTTAATGTTTCTCCAACTTATTTTATAGTTTGACATACTTTAAAAAAAATAACTATTTGACATGTACTTATTATTTTGCTTAATTTGAATTTCAAGATTTATATACCTAGATTGTGACATTTTTTTATTTCCAAATAATTCAAATGCATGTGACATTGATTGGTTATTATCTACTCTGACAAAAAATATATTTGTACGCCTTTAAGGCAGGACATAGCGATCCGAAAACTGACTGAACACCAAATGTAAATGTACCTATGATCCACAAATAAATGCTTTATGATTTGCAGTACATAACCTCGCGCCTGCACCCCGGAGTCAATTTGCAAAGCTGTTCATGAATAAATTGTATGACTGACTTGACTAGCAGTGCCGGTGACTTCGTTCGTGTGGTAGTTGAATAAGCCTGTGTCCATCCTGAAGGTTCATTCTATCATCGAACACTGGAGAAAGATTTTTTTTAATCGGATTCTTAGTTTCGGAGATAACCTCTTACATACAAATATATAAACATACAAACTTTTCGTATTTTTATTAATATTAGTATAAACAACGCTCTTCACAAACTTCTCTGTGCGTAATGCAGAGAAGTTTGTGAGGAGGCTCGAAATTTCGCTGATGCCTGCACTTGCCCATTAGCTCAGTTGGGAGAGCGCTGGCACTGTTAGCCAGGGGTCGTGGGTTCATGTCCCGGCATGGGTGGAATTTTTAGCCTCTAAATAGGTTTTCATGGAGGAGGCCTATGTCCAGCAGTGGACTTCTTGTGGCTGAATGATGATGATGAAGAACTAGGTTTTTAAAATACAAGCTTTTCGTATTTTTATTAGTTAATATTAGCATAAACAACCCTGTCAATCAGCGTGGGTAGCATTAAGACGCGAGTCGCGCGTTCGAACGTCGAAAATCGCGACTGTCCAGTACGTTAATTGTCACATTCTGACATTTTAGCGCCTCAAAACGCGTGACTCGCGCCATCGTACTACACGGGCACCTAGTCAATCGTCTATTTATCCAGTGATTTGGCGCAAGACGGGGAAAAAAAATCGTTTTTTTTTCCTTTACCGCGGAGAGCCTTCTGTCTATTTACACTGAGTGAGCGAGACGCAAGAACAATGGCTGTCAGTCACGCGGTACGCCCGCGCAGACAGCTTGGCGTCGTCGCACACCGCAGGCCTTGAGTGCGGTGGGCGAGTACGGTTTCTGTACGCCGTCGGGGTCGCGAGTTTGATTCTCGCTGGCTGTGCGATCGCCATTGGGTTTTTGGGGTTCCGTACCCGAAGGGTGCCAAAGGGGGATGACTTTACTGTCCGTCTGTCTGTCTGCATGTCTGGCTGTATCTCATGAACCGTGATAGCTAGGCAGTCGAAATTTTCACAGATGATGTATTTCTGTTGCCGCTATAACAACAAATACTAAAAGCGGAATAAAATAAATATTTAATTCCCATACAGCAGACGTAGTTTTTTTTTGCCGTTTTTTGCTCGATATTAATAACGGCAACAGGTAGACGCTTGAAATATTCACAGAATATTTAGTTTTATATTAGCATAACATAACATAAACTCACGCCTGTATCCCAGAGGGGTAGGCAGAGACCAGGGACTGCCACTTGCTACGATCCTGACAGATCACTTTCGCTTCCTCAACATTCATTAGTCGTTGCATGCACGCACGCCGGTTTCGGGTACTTTTTATCTTGCCCTTTGCTAATACATCCCCTATTTGGTCGAAGTATGTCCGTCTGGGTCGTCCCTTACCGGCTTCCATCCACATTCGCTCGATATATTTGTTTTGTCAATCTTTCTTCCTTCATCCTCTCCACATGTCCAAACCAACGCAACATTCCTTTCTCAATTCTAGTCACTACGTCCTCTTTCAGTCCACAACGTTCTCTAATCACACTAATTAGCTTCAAAAATAAATAATTAGATTAATAAAATAAATATTTAAGGAGGGGCTCCCATACAACAAACGTAATTTTACCGTTTTTTGCTCGATATTAATAACGGCAACAAGTAGATGCTTGAAATATTAACAGAATGTTTACTTCTATATTCGCTACAAAAATAAATAAATATTAAGGGTGGCTCCCATACAACAAACGTGATTTTTTGCGGTTTTTTCTCGATCTTTGTGTCTAATGTTGTATAGATAATAATGGTACGGAACCCTTCGTGCGCGAGTCCGACTCGCACTTTGCCGGTTTCTTTATTAATGCTTGTTTTATTTGAAGTAGGTTCTTTATCAAAACAATTTTATACAGCGCAGGCACCGCAGGTCGTACAGGGAAAATCACCCAAGGTTGCATTATACATTGGCACTCGAGTCAATTCTGTTGTGTTTTAACATTATTATTATATCGGCGACATAGTAGCCTCCCTCTCGGCTACGCTTGTTTGGAGGAGATAAAAGGTCCATCCAAAGTGTTGCCCACCGACCGACCAACCAACCTTTTTTATATATTTACTTCTTTTGTACTTTTTCTATATGTCTAATATTTTTAAAATTGAACGAACAAAAAAGACAAATTAAAGATTCCTAAAAGATACTCTCGCGTTTCACAAAGCTTGTCTGTAGGAGGCTGGTGTCTCTAAACGACAGGACCGCCAATTGGGTATTTGACAAAATATCAAATGAGTTACTTTTAAAACGGAATTTTGTATGAAAACACTTGCTTATGACGTCACATTTCAGAGCACTCTTTTTATGTTTAATCTATTGAAAAATTGTAATAACTAGTAATTGACTAAAAGAGATACATTTACCGAGATATTTTGTAATTTTTGTTTTAATCGAGCATATGAAATAATTTATTTTTGATAGTGTCAAATACCGTATTGTATACCACTACTTAGAATCGAAACTACGTACTGGACCCCTTACATATTGAATAAGGGTTCCGTGTGGCGCCGCGTTAAGAATAGCGTCACTCCATTTCCTTCCGTGGATGTCGTAGAAGGCTAAGGAAATACATTACCAGGAGACGGGCAGCAGCGTCTTCCTGAGATTCCAACCGCATACTGCGATCGCCAACCCGCCTGCCGAGCGTGGCGATTATGGCAAAACCCCTCATGGTTATTAAAACCATGAGGGAGGTCTATGTCCTGCAGTGGGCGTCAAATGGCCGATGATAATGATGATTTAGATATATAGCGACTGCTTAAATGACATCCAGTTGTCAACCTGACCATTGAAATGGTGGATAACTTTTATCGGTAGCTTGACTCCAGACTTTGGATATATATGAACTCCACAAGCAATAGAAAATAGGATTGTCTCTTCCTGACTGAAGACAACTTTATTTTAACTCAATTGCTAAATTGTAATGGTAAATATACCACGATTTTTACTGTATCTCATGTAATTGTATACCACTACTTAGACATAGGAAATTATTTGTAATTCTTTCACCTGGTTGTGCAATAAAGTGTTTTCTATGTGTCGATCTTATAATCTCTCTCTGAGAGAAGGCCTGTGCCCTGCAGTGGAGACGTAATATATAAGCTGCACAAAAAATAAAGATAACTTAAGGTTTTATGAAGTGAAACATAACAAACACGCATTCCTAATCTTAGTCTTAGTAGAGGTTTATGGAAATTGTACTCGCTAGTGCATCAATCAACGGATGCAGGCAATGGCTTAGAAACCGCGCGGACAACATAATAATTAACTCACAGACGGTAAACCTGTTCTTTTTGCTTGCATTAATGAGGATTGGCTACTTTGTCTCGCTCGAAAAGGCTATTTTATAAAACCAGTAGCTGTCCCGGCGAACTTCGTACCGCCCCTTCGTGCTTCGTTCGGCCGTTATTGCGTGATTGAGTAACAAACATCCAAACATCTTCACAAACTTTCACATTTATAAGGTATTAGTTCTTCAGAAACTTTCACATTTATAATATTAGTAGGAGGTATCAATTTCTTGACTGCAATGAATCTACTATTATCTATTAATAGTATTTACTATTAGTACACCTTTGAAATGGTCGGAGACTTGGTATGAATGCTGTTTTTCAGTCTCATCATCGAAGTCATTTTCAATGGGTTTTGTGCGAAATTTTACTTTTATTATTATTATTATTATTTAATAATTTTATTGCACTTGACCTAATGTGCAATACGGCGGACTTAATGCCATAAGCATTTTCTACTTTTATAAGTTGGTTGCCTATTACTCGTTAACTAGTAAAGCATTGAATTTTTTCACGTTTCTACAATCAACCGTTTAGCCAGGAGAGAGAGAGGGGGGGACCCCTGCTCGGACAAAAATTTGCTCTTCCTACACCCACAATATTTTTCAACGACCAATCCCACATGATGCGGTAGACGAGAAAAAAAAAACTTCCAACATTTTATTGTTTAACTTTGTCGGCGTGATAAATATGTATACACACACCAAATTACAGCTTTCTAGTACCACCGGTCTTTGCGCTAGGCTCGGACGGACACACAGACGGACATGGCGAAACTATAAGGGTTCCTTGTCGGACTACGGAACCCTAAAAACAGTTAGGCATGAAATTATGTCTAACCCGTGTATGAAAAGGCCGCTGTAGATGAACAATTCCCAACTGAAGTTAGCCTTATCGGTAGTTTATCGCGCCGCGGCTCTTTCCGTGTGATAACGCGAGGACCTAAGTAAACGATTCAATAACAATATTGTTATGTATATTAGGTAAGTCGTGTGAGCGGTAGTCTGATGTCATGTCAGAGAAGTTTATGTTTATTTCGATGTCGGTACTCGAAATTGTTCACGGAATCAGGCATCGAAAATAAAGGATTGCCAATACGAAATGAGGTCTGTCTGTGTGCGAATTTCCAATCAAATCCCAGGTCAATGTAGCGTTCCTTCTTCTCCCGACACACCTCTCCTTTGAGGAGCGGTGTCACCTAGTGCGGGCATTAGGCTCCGTACACAAAACTGCGAGTCGGCGCGATGCGTATTCGCAACGCAGAAAACTGCGCCACGAATTGCTGCGATGTGATTTCCTCTAATATACGTAGCGTGACAATATATAATTGAATATTTTGATCCATTTTCTTATTTCGTGTCACCAACAAGGTGTACATTAAAACATAGCGGACAAAACTAAGGCTGGGTTCTCCGAGCGCACGAATTTGTATGGGACTTATTGCGCTGCGCGAGCGAAAAGCTGGGGGAGAAGTAGGCAGTTTAGAAATTGCAGACATACAAATCCTGTTCATAGAATTTTGACGATCGACGTCACTAACACATTCAGTGATAGCAATTTTAGTATCTTTTTATTGTCCAAAACTCAGTACAGCTCAAATAAAATCATATCTAGCGATAACTTAGACTCAGGTTCGCGATCTCTTTTGATGCTATAAAGTTTAAAAAATCATAAAAATAATGACCGACGGCCCTAGATAAGACATTGAAAAGCAATATCTTTTTTTTTTAGACTTTAAATACTGACCATTATTGAAATTGAAATTGAAATAATTTATTCACTTAAAACACAGTACAATGACAGAGTACAATTTTAAATTATAAATTAAAAAGAAACATGCAAGGAAAGTCGGTGCACTGCGTTTGTGAAAGGACCCGACTCAGCATTTGTCACAAAAGGGGTACCTTCTGTAACGCTGGTATTCTGTCGGCACCTAATAAGTAAAATAAATAAAAACAAAAGACACACACAATAGATATTAGGAAAAATAAAATGAGATTAAAATGTACCTATCTTAAAACACCTCATATAGGGGTATTGTCTGAAAACCCAGCCCTAATATGTTATAGGTGTACACAGCATGCGAAAATGATATTGTAAAATGTCTACGAGAAGCTTAGGTACAGCCTTGGTGCTAAAATCGTAATAAAACTATGACAAGTTTTTTTTCTGTCTTTTTAGTGATGATTTTAGTGGCGATGCCGAATTCATATGACACTCGCGCAAACACGACGAATCGAATGAGAACTTACTTGTCAAAATCCGACCATTGGTTAAGGAGTTATGAGAAAAACACAGAGTCGGACATATTTACAGACGAGCCAAACATATTAACCTCCTTTTGGGCTCCGCCGCGGTCGGCTAAAAATGCAGCGCCCCTGACGTAACTGAGAAGAGTGTAAACATGTGTGCCATTTGATGTGGAAATGTGGACCTTAATTACTAGGCACGTCATCATGAGGCATTTTACGCCCACTTCAGGACATAGGCCTCCTTCGTGGTTTTCATAACCATGAGGGGCTTTGCCATAATCGCCACGCTCGGCAGGCGGGTTGGCGATCGCACTGTGCGTTTGGAATCTCAGGAAGACGCTGCTGCCCGTCTCCAGGTAATTGATTTCCTTAGTCGCCTTCTACGACATCCACGGAAGGAAATGGAGTGACGCTATTCTTAATCCGGCGCCACACGGATACTAAGCGCGTAATTCGTCGGTATCGCAAAAGTGGATCTCTTTGCTCAAAGTGGATTGAATATTTCGTTTAAACTTCGCAAATAGATTTATATTCGAGCCATAGTTATGTTGTATCCCGCTTTACGGCGTACTTGGGATTCAGCGTTGTGACTATTAACCTATTTCGGAGCGTCGCCGGCTTTTTGTATCTTGTTGTCTGGCCACTAGGTACGAGTACTATAATACTTTCCAACCACTTCGTTTTGGAAAGTATCATACAAGCGGTGGTAGCCTAGTAGGTAGAACATTGGACTCGGAAGCGGGAGACCCAGGTTCGATTCCTAGTGCGGGCATGTACCTATGACTTTGTTTTCTAAGTTATGAACATTTATGAAGTTATAGTAGCAATACGACTCGCTAAATGTGAAGGAAAAGATCGTGAGGAAACCTGAGTGTCTGAGCTATCCATATAGCTCAGCGCTTGAAATCGCCAATCCGCGGTGGGCACGCGTGGTGATTAAGCCCAACTCTCTCTCTCTGAGAGAAGGCCTGTGCCCTACAGTGGGACGTATATAGGCTGCTTATGTATGCAAGGAATGTTAGTGCACTGCGTTCGTGAAAGTACCCGTCTCAGCAAGAGGCAACTCTTACAGTTTAATTTTGTTTCCCGTTTCGGGGGAGTTCGATAACCAGTGTTGCAAACTCCAAACTGCAAGAAAACAGGAGATGGTAAATGAAAAAACACAGACAGTAATAAAAATCAGGAGGGAAAATTAAGTACCTTTTTTCCCGAAATAAATAAACAAACAAAAGTTATTTCAGCACCGGCCGTTTTGTTTATTTATGTACCAAAAACGGCCCAAAAGCAAAAGCACCATACCATCCAAAAAAAGGCCAAACCAAAACTTGATTGTTCCGACCACTGTTCCGACACACACAACACAATTGTTGACGTCCTCGTGGCGCAGCTGTAGTGCATCTGCATACCATGCGAGAGGTCCCGGGTTCGAATCCCGGCTGGGGACAAAAAAAAACCCCAGGTCTTGGATGTTTACAATGTTTGTGATGTCGTTGTTTCTGGTTCCCACGACACAGGGTATCCTAGTGTGGGGCCAGAAGCAATGTATGTGCCTGTATGTAAATGTTTATGTTTAAATTACCGCTACTATTTATTAATTTCAATTCGTACTCGCTTACTCGCAACTCAACTCCAATCCAACTCGACAGATTAGACACACCAGACACTATATCCAACGACACAGATACGAAAAACGTATTATTCAATTCAATTCAACTCTTAATGATGGCTACCCTAAAACGTATTATGAATAATCGTACTCACCTCACTTGACAAGAAAACGTTCCGTTTGATGCGATGTGATTAAAACAATAGTTGCCAACATAAGACAACAAATTCTAAAAATCAGTAGATTTTCTCTATTTATGAAAAAAAACCAGTAGACCAGGGCCTAGATTCTGTTAATGCATTGTAGTAACATGACAACCGCATGAACATGGCGGTTTTCATTTCATGGCTGCTTTAAGTCTACGCGGGCACACCCATCAAACCATCTAGGCGTCAATGGTACGAAAAAACACGTCACGTGACCCGACAGTGTACCTGTCATTATACTACAATGCACTAACAGAATCGAGGCCCTGGAGACAAGGCCTAAAATCATGTAATCTCCTGATAAATCAGGAGACTTTGCAACACTGTCGATAACAAACTCTGTGACAGGAGATTTTTATATATTCGATAACCATGTATAATTTCATTATCATCACAGTGTCAGACATTACGTCTCGGAACTAGCTGATTCACAGAGCTATGAGCACTTTAAAATTGTGAATAGCGCAGGATTTTAGCCAGAATGCTGGGTTACTGGCCGACAGAATACAGAGCTTTGTGATGTCGTTTTAAACAGACATGCGATTGTAATCTTTCCCAGTGTCCGCGCATTTTATTGTAGCACCTTAGAAAGGTCCCGTGCTCCAACTGATGACTTTGGATAAGGGACAATCCCTTAGTACAGTCAAGTAAATAAAAAAATACATAATTTAACGAATATTTAATCAATACGATTTATTTTAATGCACTTTTTCCAAAAAACGGCCTAAGGAAACTAGAGTACTAAGGGACAATAACGTCATCAGTTGGAGCACGGGACCTTAGAAGTCCCCGTGCTTCAACCAGGTGGAGAACTTTGGTGAAGCACGGGTCCGGACTCGATTTCGATACAAAAGTCGTCGAAAGATCGAATAGCTCCAATGAAGTAAGATTCGAACCCACGACCTCCCGAATGTAAGACTGGCGTCCTACCACTCCGCTACCACTGCTCCAAATCAACGCTCTTATGCTGCTTATTTTATTGTAGACACACGAGCTACAATAAAATACGCGGACACTGGGAAAGATTACAATCGCGTGTCTGTTTAAAACGACATCACAAAGCTCTGTATTCTGCCGGCCAGTAACCCAGCATTCTGGCTGAAATCCAGCGCTATTCACAATTTTAAAGTGCTCATGGCTTTGTGAATCAGCTAGCCCCGAGACGTAATGTCTGACACTGTGATGATAATGAAATTATACATGGTTATCTAATATATAAAAATGCAAAAAAAATAAACAATTTATTCTAATATTGATATTACATCAGTGACATTACACAATTTAATCCGGTCTGATAACAATTCCGTGTGGCGGCGGATTAAGAATAGCGTCACTCCATTTCCTCCCGTGGATGTCGTAGAAGGCGACTAAGGAAATAAATTACCAGGAGACGGGCAGCAGCGACTTCCTGACATTTCAACCGCATACTGCGATCACCAACCCGCCTGCCAAGCGTGGCGATTATGGCAAAACCCCTCATGGTTATGAAAACCATGAGGGAGGCCTATGTCCTGCAGTGGGCGTCAAGGGGCTGATGATGATAACAATTCGACCACCTAACCTTTCCAGCGCCAGCGCTGCATGCCGCTCCCATCGGGTACCGGCAGAATATCAGCGCTGAAGTTCTTCCTGGACTTTCAGCACATGCTGAGTCGGAGCCCATTCGCATTTGCCACACCTACGTTGGTCACACTTGTACTCCTGCCGTACCGTGTATGGCTAATTTCCAGTGTGGTTTTGCTTTTTTTTTCTATGTTATTGTTTTGTTATGTTCTTTCTTCGTATTGTGACTTTTAAATGGATTTGTATTACTTTGCTTTGTATACGTGTGTGTGTCTTATGTGAATACATTATTTATCTATCTATCTATCATATAAAAATCTCGTCACAGTGTTTGTTATCGAACTCCCCCGAAACGGGAGTGTAACAAAATTAAACTGTCACTCTTGCTGAGACGGGTCCTTTCACGAACGCAGTGCACTGGCATTACTTGCATACATAAGCAGCCTATATACGTCCCGCTGTAGGGCACAGGCCTTCTCTCAGGGAGAAATTATGGGTTTAATCACCACGCGTGCCCACCGCGGATTGGCGATTTCAAGCGCTGAGGTATGTGAATAGCTCAGACACTCAGGTTTCATCACGACCTTTTCCTTCATCGTACATAACTTAGAAAACCAAGTCATAGGTACATGCCCGCAATGGGGATCCAACCTGGGTCTCTCGCTTCCAAGTCCGATGTTCTACGTACATGCCCGCAATGGGGATCCAACCTGGGTCTCTCGCTTCCAAGTCCGATGTTCTACCCACTAGGCTACCACCGCTTCCTGGCATGTTTCTTTTTAATTTAAAATTGTATACTTTATATTCAATTCAATTCAATTCAAAATTCAAATAAGTTTTCCGGTCCATTAGAAACGGTCTATTAGATACTACTATTAGACGTAAGGATTAAGGCATAACTTGACATAACGACATAAACATCAGAAACGCAAATTGCCAAAGTCACAATTATCAAATTGACAAGAACACGTACGATCTACGACTCTCCATCGTTGTTTGCCTGGAAGAAATTGCAATAAGGCCGCCAATTGCACTGAATTTTTGTAAATATTTCATCTTTGTAAAAGACCTATTTAGAGGCAAACAATTCCACCCGTGCCGGGATTTGAACCCCGCGACCTCTGGCTAACCGTGCCCGAGCATGGGTGGAATTTTTAGCCTCTAAATAGGTTTTTAAAATTGTCCTCAGCACGGGTTAGTGCAACAAAAATTATATAATTTCATGTTTTTGTTTTTCCTGGTACAGTAAAGAATATTCTTATCTTATTAAAAGAAGTATCCTGTCGTCCCTCTGAGGTTTGGACCCATGACATGTATAATGTTAAATTGGATCTGTAGCATTCATTGTTGAAGCTCAGAGGCACAAACCGGTGTTATCTAGATTTAATCTTTAGCTTTAGTTCTTCACGAAACATAATACTGACGGCGCATGATGTGGCTGCCCGTAAGTGAGATAACACTTGGCTTATTTTTGGTTTTGTTGTCTGTTGTGAATGTATTGGTGTGTATCTTGTTGGTGGTCCTAATAAAATAAAATAAAACGCTCGTAGCCCCAGCTGCCTGAGTGATCTTAAACGATCACGAAGGTTAAGCAACACAGGGCGCGTTCAGTGCATGGATGGGTCGCCGTCTATGCCTAACGCTAGTGGCATCTTTCCAAGCGGTTCCGTGCTTCGCAAGGCACGTTAAGCTGTTGGTGCCGGCTGCCGTCGATAGATGGCAGTCGTTAAGCCAAGTCAGAGGCCTTAGGGCGGCTTGAAAACTTCTGACAGTAGACGAGCCACTAGTCTACAAGCCTCCACCAATCCGGACTTGGCCTCCGTGGTGGAGTATGGCCTATACTTTCCTCAGGGAAGAGACCCGTGCCCCTCGGTGGGGACATAATGGGTTCATGATGAAAATAAAAATTATCTTATCTACGCTTCTTTGTAATCCCGCCGGTCCAGCGGGTCCCGCAAAGATGTCGACCGAGATTCTTCCCGCAAAACGTATGCGCTATCCCGGTGTTGCATGCCCTAATTAAAAGGACTGGGTGGGTAGTGATTAGGATTGCAACAATTTTTCTAACAAATGTAGTATTTTCGAAGCTATTACCTCTAAAAATATAGTAGATGGCAAAATAATGGTGACAAAATAGTAAAAAAATCGCGCGGCAGACTTAGCCTCAGTTTCTGAAAGAGTGTTCAAATGTAACAAGAGATTAATCCGAGATTAATTCAAAATACCGGCAGATGATTGGCTGAAATTAGCTTGACGTGAGATTAACATGAGATCAACATTTGATCGCTCTTCTAGAAACCGAGCGTAAGACTTGCAGAGCGAGTGTTAGAAAAAGATTAAGGCTGGGTTCCGCTTTACGCAAAATATACTTTTTTGAAATATAGTATTTGAGCCCCTAATACATACATAAAATCCGCACAATTTCGTGTAGCAAATTGTCCTGCGATCTCCACGTTACAGGCTATGCCTAGTGTGGAGATCTCCAGCTATCTTACAAAGTACAAATAAGTTTAAAAAGTGCAGTGAACATGTCTCCAAAAAATGTTGTACATTTTTTATTGTTGTAATAGGCAAATAAATTATATTTTCTTTCTTTCTTTTCTTTATATAGTAGGATACTACATATATTACATTGTAGGGTTGGCAACCCTACTAGTGATCAACGCAAATTAGCCGCGCTGCCATACAACGAAGCCCTTACGCACGTCACCTCGACTGTGACATTGCCCGTTGACTAATGGCATGTAGAGTGTCACAGAAGACTCAAATCTCAAATATTCAGCGTGATTTTGAAATCGGTAGCAATACTATCCAGTGCACAGTTTGGCCTTTGCACCTACGCGTAATGAGATGATTTATGCAGCGTCCAGTGGTGGGTACGTTATAACTCATCATTCTTTAGGTGCGGTGGTAGCCTAGTGGGTAGAACATTGGACTTGGAAGCGAGAGATCCAGGTTCGATTCCCAGTACCTATAGCTTTGTTTTCTAAACTATGTACGTTTGTGAAGTTATAGTAGCAATGCCACGCGCTAACTGGTAAGAAAACCCGAGTGTCCGAGCTATTAACATAACTCAGCGCTCGAAATCGCTGATTTGCGGTGGGCACGCGTGGTGATTAAGCCCATACTCTCTCGCTGAGAGAAGGCCGGTGCCCTACAGTGGGACGTATATAGGCTGCTTATGTATATCCTTTAGGTCGGTTATTCCTCGACCGAATCTTCTGTATCCCCCGTTCTAACAGCATCGTGACAAGCGCGTAGCGGCTATATTTAGTTCACTGTAAAAGTGTTATTTTCAGTCATTCTTGAAAGCCGCTCGCGGTCAAGAGTGATCTTGAAGTGGTGACTAGCTTTTGTCCGAGGCTTTGTTTGCCGTTTAAAAAATAAAAATAACAACTTCCACACAAAACAAACACATTTATGAAAATATAATGTATGTTAGAAAAAACATCAGCAATTTCGAAAATGTTGGTAGCCATCACAATATTGATACTAGGAATAATCATAAATTGTCTTTTCCACGTTTTAGACTTGCAAAAGTTAATACATCCTTTATGGGGCACTGTGTACGGTTCTACAATAAGATTACTCAAGATATATTAGACTTAGCACCGACGCGGTTTAAAAAATGTATTAAGCATACTCTGTGCAAAAAATAGGCTTTTTATAACATTAAGGATTACTTGGAAGACAAGGATGTCTGGTATTTAAATAATGTTAACAGGAACGATTATATCTAGTGTAGTGTAACTTTAAGTTGAAAACTCAGTTAATTAAGCAAACCTGTTTTTGAAAAGAATAAATGTGGAGTTTCTTTGTTAGCTTCTCCGCATAATCTATTAATTGTGAAACTAACAGCTTTGACGTTCATTAAGTAAACATTTTGTTTTTATCTTATATATAAAAATGAATTGCCGTTCGTTAGTCTCACTAAAACTCGAGAACAGCTGGGCCGATTTGGCTAATTGTTGTTTTTATATATTTGTGGAAGTCCAGGGAAGGTTTAAACGGTGAGAAGAAAAAAAACGGTTGACGTCGGTGAAACGAAGTTCACGGGGTCATCTAGTAGTGAATAAAAATGTTTGACTTTGACTTTGACTTGTCCTGGTCCCAAAATAGGATACCCTGTGCTACAGTAACCAGGCAAGGACATCGCAGACATCACATAGCCTCAGTCTGGGTGTACAAATGTACGGGGCGCCCCCAGTGGCGATCGAACCCGCGGCCTCCGGCATGGTAATCAGACGTGATACCGCTAGACCAACAAAGCAGTCAAATTCGAATAGTATCCAGCTTGTGTAGCGCGCTGGATAAAAAAAAAACAACTTCAGCAGTGGTAGCCTAGTGGGTAGAACCTCGGACTCGGAAGTGGGAGACCCAGGTTCGATCCCCGGTGCAGGCATGTACCTATGACTTGGTTTTCTAAGCTATGTACATTTGTGAAGTTAGGTATAGTAGCAATGCCACTCGCTAACGGTGAAGGGAAACATCGTGAGGAAACCTGAGTGTCTGAGCTATTCACATAGCTCAGCGCTTGAAATCGCCAATCCGCGGTGGGCACGCGTGGTGATTAAGCCCATACTCTCTCCCTGAGAGAAGGCGTGTGCCGTACAGTGGGACGTATATTATACATATAGGCTGCTTATGTATGTAGCGCGCTGATGTCACCGCTGTCAGTCCCAGCGATGTTTTAATCGTCGGTGACTTTGTACTGCCCCTTTCCGGCAAGCGATGAGGTAACTCACAACAAACATATCACACATCCTCACGCCCCGTCCCCGGAGGGGTCAACTTGCGTGATTTTTGCTCACTCGAGCGTGATATTCCTACATACACACATACATACATAAGCAGCCGCGGACCGGACGACGCAGCGTGGGCAGGCCCCCGCCAGATGGTCTGACGACCTGGTTACGGTGGCGGGGAGTCGCTGGATGCGGGCGGCACAAGATCGTGAAGCTTGGGAAACCACGTGGGAGGCCTATGTCCTGCAGTGGGCGTCTAATGGCTGATGGTGATGACGAATCAGCCTGTATGTTTTTATGTACATACAAACGTGGATTTGGTGCCTCCTGGCTCTTTTGCGGGAAGGTCTCGCGGCCCCTCCTAGCTTCTTCTCTCCAGGCAGAGGAGTAGGCAGAGCCCGGTGTTTGGTCCTGACTAACCTCTATCGTTTTAAAAACCTATTTAGAGGCTAAAAATTCCACCCATGCGGGACTTAAACCCACGACCTCTGGCTCACCGTGCCAGGGCTCTCCCAACTGAGCTAATGGGCAAATGCAGCTAGCATCGATGAAATTTCGAGCCTCTACAAACCTCTCGGTATTACGTACAAGCAGCGACATCTGACTGAAGCGATTTACATCCAGCATCCTGGGTAGAATTTTTAGCATCTAAATAGGTTTTTAAAATTGTCCTCAGCACGGGTTAGTGCAACAAAAAGAATATAATCTACACCTCTATCACTTCATCCATATTCATTAAAGTCAAAACTCAAAGCTCAACATTAAAAACAAAATGTTTGCTTCATCATCATCAGCCATTTGACGCCCACTGCAGGACATAGGCCTCACTCATGGTTTTCATAACCATGAGGGGTTTGCCATAATCGCCACGCTCGGCAGGCGGGTTGGCGATCGCAGTATGCGGTTGGAATCTCAGGAAGACGCTGCTGCCCGTCTCCTGGCAATTGATTTCCTTAGTCGCCTTCCACGACATCCACGGAAGGAAATGGAGTGACGCTTATTGTTTGCTTAATATTTGCTTAATGAACGTCAAAGCTGCTCGTTTCACAATTGACATATTATGTGGAGAAGAAGCTAACAAAGAAACTCTACATTTATTCTTTTCAAAACACGTTTTCACTTAATTAACAGAGTTTTCAGCTTAAAGTACTACATTAGACACAATCGTCCCCGTTAAATATTACCAGATTATTTATAATAATAATACCTAATAATAATTATTTTACTTCTAACAACAAGATTCATAGTTGGTTAGTACACTTTAAACTTGTATTTATGTTAGTAGCATCTATAGCTAGAACGATGAAAAGAAAATACATACATAATTATATATTTACATACATCGAGGCCTGTTGCGTGCGACCTGAAGCCTACAGCAGTGGTTGATGTATGCGGAGTCGACCCGTGCCGCGATCATCGCCAGGATGCTGTTTACCAGACATATTTGTCTTCCAAATAATCCTTAGGGTCACCGCACACGGGCCACCGGCCATAAAATCAAAATCAATTTTTTTTATTCGAAGTAGCACAGAAACTGCGACTTAATGAACGTTACAAGTTAAACTAGGTGTCCATTTCAAAATCTAGATAATTTTGGGGAAAAAATGAACAAAAAAACTCCACAAACTTAGTCTTTTCAAGTCCTTAATTTACAGGATTTATATAAATGTTCTAAAACTCATGCATTCAACTGGCTTTAATTCCAGACATCATTGTCATCTAAATAATCTTTAATGTTATAGTAGCTTTTTTGGCACAATGTGTGCTTCACACATTTTTTGAACCGCGTTTCTGGCAAGCTTATTATATCCTCAGGGATCTTATTGTAGAAACGTAGGTATACAATGCCCCATAAACGATGTATTAACCTTTGCCAGCCTAAATTTTGGGAACGAAAGTTTATGTCTATTTCTAGTATTTACATTGTGTTGGCTACCTACAGTTTTAAAGTCACTGATATTTTTCCTAACGTACATAATATTTTCATAGATATACTGACTAGCAACTGTTAGGATGTTAGTTTCTTTAAAGAAATCTCTTAACGAATCTCTATTGCCTTAGTCGCAACCACAAAACGCCGGCAGCGGCATATTTCCTGTAGTTTTCGTACAGTTTATATGGACTCACCGCACACGGTTGATGCCGTTGGCGGCGTTTTGTGGTTATGGCCGGTGGCCCGCATGCGGCTGCCCTTAATGTTATAATAGGCTATCTCTATGCAAAAATAGTGTATGCTTAGCAAATCTTTTAAACTGCGTCGGTGGTAACTCTAACATATCTTGAGGAATCTTGTTGTAGAACCTTATACAGTGCCCCATAAAGAATGTAGGTATTTACTTTTGCAAGTCTAAACCGTATAAATCATTTGTCGCTGCGTGCACGCAGATGTTTAATTATTTTGATCTGAATTTTTTTTGTAAGCGGTTGCAGCGCAACGGCGGAACGTGACTCACATTCGAGCGGACGTCTGTTCGAATCCCGGCATGTACCAAAGGCTTTGTTTGCTAAGTTGCGTACATTTCGTACGGTACAAGCCAGGAGGCACCAAATCCGTACCGACCCGATTCGGAAGTCTTCCTTTGTGTGTCTTACATTCAGTAGCGCGTGCCGCACCCGAATCGGACTTTTTAGTAAAAGTTATCGGCACTATTTAAATTTGTTTAAAATTATTGGTTTTTTTAGATTGAATTTTAATTTCAATAACTAATAATCAATAATTTCCAGGCTGTATAAAATAATTGTTTATTAAAAAAATTGCCTAAATATTTAATGCTTTCAAAAAGACGCCTATCACCTCAGTCTACCGAGACCACGGCACTTGCAAAAGTACCTACCGAAACGTCGGAAAATTCGGTATTTGACACGATCAACAATAAATTATTTCATTTGCTCGATTTTGGGATTCAACATTTTGCGAATTCAACATTTTAGGAATTCAACATTTTAAGAATTCAACATTGTGAGCCGAAAGGGATTAAAACAAAAATTACAAAATATCTCGGAAAATGTATCTCTTTTAGTCAATTACTAGTTATTGTTGGCATCCCCAACAAATTATTGTGCTACTTTTTTGATATGGCAACAAAAATACTTCCTTCTGTCACCGAACCTTCTTGCAACGTGTATCTCTGTGCATTAAGAAAATAAAAAAGTGTCTTCAACTGCGACCGGGCGTTTCTTCTCCTCAACTTCTACCAGCAACAAGGGCAGCCGCCCACATATGGTCCTTCAACCCGTCGAAGAGGGAGGAAAGGCTACGGAAAACCTGTCGCGATCAAGTCGCAATCTTCCTCGACTTCGGCAGGCAGACGGCGTAGAAAGAGACATTTCAGAAGCCAGTTCGAACATACACGCAGAATCTTGCAAGAAGCAAAGAAACTATATTATAATCATCGTTGAAGCATCACGGTAACATCTACCTACTTCGTTTCATACATCATCTTCTAGGTGACGTCAGCCATTCTTAGTCGACTTGGACGTAGCTATACGAGTAAAAATCGCCTTTATCGTCAAGTGTTAAGGTTGGAGTTCGCAGAGCAATTTCACCGGAAACGGGCAAGTCCATTATTGCTACGTGGGACGTCCATTCCAAAATAAAAAATCGACTTCCGCCAACCCGACGAAGCAAAGGAGACCAGTGTACCTACATTGTGTGAAACGCAATATAGCCGTTTTCAACGCGAGTAACAAGGACAGCAATATAACTTTTAAGTCAGTCGTAAGTTTGTCAGTTCACGGGGTTCTCAGAATCACAAGACTCAATAATCGGAACGCAAGCGCAAGCAAACGCCATTTTATTTTCTACACAATACGCAATAGAAGCGTCGCATTGAAATTCAAAAATTGTCATCTTCAGTAATTTGTTTAAGTGCATTTCTTGTGTAAACAATGTCGTCCTCGGAGGGAGAGGAGGACGTGTTGGTGAAATTAAGTAAACTTAAAGTAAACCGAGGATATAACAAAGGTACGTTGTCACGATTATATTCGTCAATAACCAAGACTGAGATCGAACAATTAAAAGACTTACCATCAAGTAGTCTTGCAGAGAAACGTAAAAGAGCCATTTCTACTTTCGATCAATACGAAATTTATAATAAAGATATCCTCTTTCTAGATCCAAATGACAAGGAAGATATTGCCGAAGTAGAAGGCAAACTTTATGCAATCCTCTCTGTCTTGGACCGTGAAATCGCGTCACGCAATTATCAGGTTTCGCAGACTTCACCTCCTCCTCTTCCCACAAAAAGGCTGGTGAATTTACCAACATTAGAAATACCAAACTTCACAGGTAAATATTCAGAGTACATACCATTTAAGGAATTGTTCACTTCAGTAATTCACAACGATGCCACGCTTGACAACATTCAAAAGCTCCACTATTTGAGATCCTTTTTATGTAGTGAGCCACTAAAATTGATACAAAACTTGCCACTTAGCAGTGCTAGCTACAGTGAGGCAATCAAGATGCTTGATGACAGGTACAATCAGAAATTTCAAGTAATCAGTGAACACATAAATATCTTATTGGACTTACCCCACATATCTAGGTCAACTTCTATACAGCTCAGAGAATTTATTAGTCAAACAAAACAAAATTTAGCTGCAATAAAAAACATGAAAATTTGTATTGATAGCTGGGATCCTATCCTAATTTGTATTTTGTTACGGAAACTAGACTCGTACACGGGAAGAGCTTATCATATGGAACGGGACCCATCTGCTGAACCAACTGTAATGCAGCTGCTGTCTTTTTTGGAGAAGAGGGCGCTCGCATTAGAGAATGCTGAGCCGTCTCCAAAGCCCTCTACCAGTGGAGGGTATGGCACCAAGCAGAGCAAGTTTGCAGTCAACGTAGCGGCAGTGGAAAGCAAGACCACATGCAATTACTGTAAGTCCACAGAACACAAAATATTTTCATGTCAAAAATTCAAAATTCTACCTTCGGTAGACAGATTTAAATTTATAAAAGATCAAAAGCTATGTGATACATGCTTAAATAAGCATATGGGAAAATGCAGATTCCATTTTAGATGTGATCAGTGCAAAAAAAACCATAATACACTAATCCATCTAGACAAAATGGCAGAACCAGTTATTATGTTTTCAAGTAAACAAACTAACGACATTTTACTCCCTACAGCTCGCATAAAATTGTTTACCCAGGATAACAGAGAGGTGCACATCAAGGCAGTTTTAGATTCCGCCTCACAGGCTTCCTTAGTAACAAGTAAGGTAGTTAGTTTCCTAGGGTTGGCACCTGTGCAGAATAAAACTAACATCATAGGTGTCACAGATAACAAAAGCAGTGTGAAATTCTCAGTTCCATTAGAAATTCATTCAATAAAAACTCCTTATAGCACATCAATAAACTGCCATGTGGTAGACACAATTACATGTCGCTTGCCTCAGAACAGAATAGATACCTCAACAATAGAAATACCAGCAGGGATAGAGCTAGCTGACGATGAATATTACCTACCGTCAGATATAAACATGCTAATCGGCGCCGACGTATTTTTCCAGATACTCGAGCCGTTGTCACCGAGCCCGGAGACCGAGCAAACATCGAGCTGTGCGCTGCAGCCGAGTCCGGTGGCGTCGCCTGAGTTAAGCGCACGCACGCCAGCAGCGGACGGTCCGCGCATTTTAAACACCAAATTTGGTTACATAATTGGAGGTGCTTTGCCAAGTCAGCATGAGGTAACAAAGCTTACATCGCTCTTATGCACAAAATGTGACAATAATTTAAGCAACACTCTTGCCAGCTTTTTTCAAACTGAGAGTATCCCTGAGGTATTTAAGGAGCAACTCTCGGAACACGAAATTGTGGAAAATAATTTTCAAACCACTGTTAAATTAGAAAATAATAAATTTCAAGTGGATTTACCACTAAAGATTCCAATTTCTGATGTCAATGAAACATTAGGTGAATCTTTCGATCTAGCTATGCATAGGTTTTTATCTCTTGAAAAAAAATTGCAAAGAAATAGTGTTTTACACTCAGAATACAGTAAGTTCATAAAGGAATATGTAGAACTTGGTCACGGACATTTTGTAAATTTTGATTCATATAATTTCAAACAAGACCCCATATATTTTCTCCCTCACCATGCTGTTGTAAACGAGAACAGTCAAACTACTCGGACACGAGTGGTGTTCGACGCGTCTATGAACACGCGCAATAAGCTTTCTCTAAACGACCTTTTGCTTAACGGCCCAGTGGTGCAAAGAGAACTTTTTGATATAATTATGTTATACAGATTTGGGGATTACACATTTAATGCTGATATAAAACGCATGTTTAGGGGGGTCATGGTGAATCCAGAGCACACGTCATTGCAAAATATTTTGTGGCGCGAGAACCCTTCTGAATCAATTAAATGCATACGTTTAGACACCGTCACTTACGGCTTAAAAACATCTAGCTATTTAGCTACTCGATGCTTACTGGAGCTTGCAAAACAGAATGAAACTAATTTGCCATTAGCCGCTGATTTAATTAAGAACTGCACGTATGTTGATGACGTTATGGCTTCACATTCAGACCTTAACACATTGCTTGAAGCCAAAACACAGTTAAAACAGTTGCTTGCCCTAGGAAGTTTCGAATTACACAAGTGGTCGTCTAATAACAGAGATATCTTGTCGGATATTCCAATAAGCTTACAACAATTAGATGATATAGAACTACAAAAAGACAATTTCAATATAAAAGCGCTAGGTCTCGCTATAAATATAAATAAGGATTGTTTTGTCATAAAGCCTCCTAAGCAGACACAAACAACGAAAGTGACTAAAAGAGAAATATTAAGTCAAATATCTAGATTTTATGACCCGCTTGGTTTTGTCAGTCCGATAGTGGTAAAGGCCAAGGTCATCATGCAGCAGCTATGGCTTGAGAGGATGGATTGGGACGACTGCCCACCTCAGCACATACATGATGCATGGGTACAATTTTCTAATAATCTAGGTTCCATGGATAACATTGAGTTGAAAAGAAACATACAGATCCCTTCAGATGCTGAAGCAGTACAACTTCTTGGTTTCGCCGACGCTTCCAGTTCAACAGGCTACGGGTGCTGTGTATACTTGCGCGTGGTTCACTCATCAGGTAAAATTGCAACATCCTTACTTTGCTCGAAATCACGCATAAACCCACGCACAAAGGCATTAACCGTGCCGAGGCTCGAGCTCAACGCATGCTTATTATTAGCCAGGTTGATAACCAGAGTACATGAAATAATCTCAACAAAAATCCGAGTGGATAATGTCTACCTATTCTCCGACTCACAAATATCATTAGCTTGGCTGAAAACAGAAGTTAACAAATTGCAAGCCTATGTTTCGAACAGAGTGAGAGTTGTTCAACAACTAACCAACGGGTGGCGCTGGCTGTATGTGAATACGCATGATAACCCTGCAGACTTGGTGAGCAGAGGAGTGGATGATCCGCGAACATTAATTTCCAACCCACTGTGGTGGAACGGACCAACATTTCTCCAGCACAGGGAGTATTCATTCAGTAACAAAATACAGTTACCTAACGATTTACCCGAATTAAAATCCCATGAAACCGAATTTCATAAGACAGTAATACTTATAACTTCAAAACAGTCTCAGTTACTCGACTCATTGACACAAAATATCTCAGATATTAACAAAATGCAGCGAATTTTGGCATACATACTTAGGTTTTGTCATAATTGCGTACCGACAAACACAAAAATACAGACTGCTTCTCTATCGAGCAATGAATTGCAAAAAGCGTTACTACTTTTAATTAAGCACGAGCAAAGAGTTCATTTCAAAGAAGAAATACAATGTTTATTAAATGATCAGTGTATTAAAGGCTCATTAAAGCCGTTACACCCATTTCTCGATGAAGAAGGCCTCCTTAGGGTCGGCGGCAGACTACACAACTCAGATATGCCATACGCACAAAAACATCCCATTATCTTGCCTAAGCAATCGAAAATAACGCAACTTATTATACGTCACAAGCATCTTAGATTGCTTCACGCGGGCCCCAAATTGATATTAGCCCAGCTAAATCAAAAATACTGGCTAGTAAACGGTATAAGAATAATTAAAAAAGTCACTCATAAATGTTTAGTTTGTTTCAGAATGAAAGCAAACGCAGCAAAGCAGCTTATGGGTTCCTTACCTAAGCAGCGTGTTACTGCTTCGAGGGCCTTCCAAGTTGTCGGAATAGACTTCGCTGGGCCAGTGCAGATAAAGAACTCGCGCGTCAGGCGAGCAGTCGTCAGTAAAGGTTATATTTGCGTATTCGTCTGCTTCTCAACAAAAGCAGTTCATCTAGAATTAGCTTCAGATTTATCCACGGATACCTTTCTAGCATGCTTTAAGAGATTTATCTCCCGACGATCACTGCCCACCGAGGTCTTCTGTGACAATGGAGGCGCCTTCGTAGGTGCAAGGAACAAATTGGCTGACTTGTACAAACTGCAAGGCTCCGCTAATCACCAGACACAGGTGCAAGGCTTCTCTGCCCAGCAAGGAATAACATTCCACTTTATTCCTGCATACTCGCCTGTCTTTGCTGGCCTAGCGGAGGCTGCAGTTAAAAGCTTTAAATACCATTTAAAAAGAACTATTGAAAAAAGTATTCTTACTTACGAACAATTACATACTGTGTTATGTCAAATCGAGGCTATTTTGAACTCGCGACCTATCATGCCAATTTCATCTTCAGACATTGCAGACTTCAGCTATTTAACTCCTGGACACTTCTTAGTGGGTGGACCCCTTGTAACTTATCCTGAACCTGACATAGCAGAGGTTCCTATAAACAGACTCAAATTTTGGACCCTAGTGGAAAATATGAAACAATGTTTTTGGAAAGCGTGGCATAAACAATATTTGAACATATTACAAAGTA
This sequence comes from Yponomeuta malinellus, assembly GCA_947308005.1. Taxonomy (NCBI): domain Eukaryota; kingdom Metazoa; phylum Arthropoda; class Insecta; order Lepidoptera; family Yponomeutidae; genus Yponomeuta; species Yponomeuta malinellus. The sequence continues at coordinate 6,088,574 of OX371023.1, forward strand.
GACCCAAATGGCGTGATAGTTTACCTAATGTAACTGTAGGTTCATTAGTAATTTTGCGAGAACCAAATTCAGCCCCTTTATACTGGCCCATGGCTAGAGTTATACGTGTCTTCCCTGGTGCAGACAATAAGGTTCGTGCCTTAGAAGTTAAGAAATCCAATGGTAAAGTTTATACTCGTTCATTGTCGAATATTTGTGTTTTACCTTTAGAATAAGTAACATAAGCATATTATAGCATAAACAGCCTACCATGTCTTAATGAAAACGAACAAAGTATGATTGTTGTTTACATGCTTAAACAGTATTAATATACACTAAGTTACCTATTATAGTAAGCATTAAAAATAACTATGTAACAAAGAAAAATTAGGCTACCTTTTTCATTAAAGTTAGTTTACCTACCAAATGTAATAAATTTTAATACTCTAAGAGTTAGATTATTTTATTACTAATGCATGTTCACTTTGAGATGCAGATTCTAGAAGAATAGATTGTGTTAACTTTAGTTTTGAAGAATTTATTAAATTTTTACTTAATAATTACAAGTAAAATATTAACAATGTTATTCATAATAAAACAACATCTTCAGGCATAAATGTATAATCAATTCAACCTTTATTTAGAAATTGCAAACTGTTTCATGTTGTTTGACATAGCATTGGCTTAAAAACATAAATTAGGTTTGTTAAGTGGTTGCCATACTTAATTTACAAAACTAAACGATGGCTCGGCATAATTTTGCTTTGTATAAAGTTGATTAATTACATTTCGCCTTCTCAGGCCCCAGCATGTTGGCATCCCCAACAAATTATTGTGCTACTTTTTTGATATGGCAACAAAAATACTTCCTTCTGTCACCGAACCTTCTTGCAACGTGTATCTCTGTGCATTAAGAAAATAAAAAAGTGTCTTCAACTGCGACCGGGCGTTTCTTCTCCTCAACTTCTACCAGCAACAAGGGCAGCCGCCCACAGTTATTACAATTTTTAAATAGATTAAACATAAACAGAGTGCTCTGAAATATGACGTCATAAGCCAGTATTTTCATACAAAATTCCGTTGTAAAAGTTTTGTCAAATACCCAATTGTAAAATGAAAAAAATAACGAGTAAATTAATATCCGTGCAAATTCAGTTTTTTTACTATTTAAATCGTCCGTAATTAACGCAAATGCCTATGATAATGTGCATGTATAATTTGACAGACGTACTCCTCTCCAACGAGCAGCGGAGAGAGCTATGTTAGGAATATCACTGCGTGATCGAATCAGGAATGAGGAGATCCGCAGAAGAACCCGAGTTACTGATATAGCTGGAAGAAATGCTCAGTTGAAGTGGTAGTGGGCAGGGCACATAGCTCGGAGAACGGGCGGCTCAAGACCGGGAAGCTGGGAAAACCATGAGGGAGGCCTATGTCCTGCAGTGGGCGTCAAATGGCTGGTGATGATGATGATGATGACTCCTCTCCTGTTTCCAGTGTCGGCGACTACTCGCGAGCAGCTGGTTGCGGAATATCTGGAGTCATGCCGAAGACATCGCGCCCAGCCCATACAGTCCGTGTTGGAGCAGATACAGGTAGATAAAATAAAATATTTTTTATTTTATTTTTACTTAATAATGTATCCTATAAAGAGAAGTATGGGTTTGATCTCCACGCCCACCGCGGATTGGCGGTTTCAAGCGCGAGGTATGTGAACACCAGAACTAAAACAGACACTCAGGTTTCCTCACGATGTTTTCCTTCTTGGCACATGCCCGAGGTTCGAACCCACGACCTCCTGAATGCGAGGCAAGTGTTCTACCGACCGTGCTGCCACCGCTAACATAACATAGAGATTATATTCTTTTGTACCTATGTTTGGGTTCAAAGATATTTATTTCTCATAAAGAACTTACAGTTCACTTAATTCATGAGAATATAAAACTTAAAATTAGATTAAATTTATATTACATGTATTGAGGTAAGATTAAGCTTAATTATAATTTAAGACATGTAGTTTAAGTTTATTTTTAAAAGCATTCATATTTTCTATGTCCCTTATTTCGGTCGGTAAATTATTATAAAGTTGGACTCCTTCATACATCACATTTCTTATTCCAAGTTATATTGAGGTGATTTGACTCGACTTAGGTTTATATTACAAAAAAATACAAATACAAACTGCTTAATTTAACGGTACATAGTATGTGGAGCCACCTTTTAAGCATGTAGAATGCCTGTACTAGGTGACACCGCGCTTCCATAGCTTAAAAACTTATGTAGTTTAATTTGATATTTTACTTATTTTAAAGATTACTGTTATGACAAAATTATAATATTGTTCTTCAATATTTTTTTTATTAGTATGCATCTATCATCAACCCATTATGTCCCCACCGAGGGGCACGGGTCTCTTCCCTGAGGAAGGTATAGGCTATACTCCACCACGGAGGCCAAGTCCGGATTGGTGGAGGCTTGTAGACTAGTGGCTCGTCTACTGTCAGAAGTTGTCAAGCCGCCCTAAGGCCTCTGACTTGGCTTAACGACTGCCATCTATCGACGGCAGCCGGCACCAACAGCTTAGCGTGCCTTGCGAAGCATGTATGCATGTTTTATATGTATATATTTGACGGATATTAAGTAACTTTGTCTTTTCGTATAAAGATTTTGTCGATGTGTCATATTTGTAGTTAAATAAGATTTTGATGACTTTGTTTTGTGACCTCTGCAATTCTTTTAAATTTGTTTTACTAGCTGTGCCCCAGACTTCTATAAGGTACTCGAGGTGTGATTTTACTAATGCATTGTAGATAAGAGTGCGCAGTTTATAGGGAAGATAACGGACCATGTTATGTAAGGCTCCTGTTAAAGGCACTATTTTTGATTTGACATGTTGTATATGACCTTTCCAAGTGAGTTTGTCATCAAGAATGAGTCCTAAATATTTTTCTTCTTTGGATCTATGAATTGTGTCGTTGTCTATTGTAAGATGTGGATAGTCCGGGAGTTTCTTTTTATTTTTAGTGGCAAATATCATGTATGATGTATTTTGTGTGTTTATAGTTAATAAATTATATTTGAACCAGGAACTTAGTAAATTTAGGTCGGCTTGTGCAGTAGCAATTATGTCTAAAAGAGAATGCCCAAAATAAAAAAGGGCATGTATCATCAACGTAAAGTGTTACGTCCCCGTGAAGACTGATATTACTTATATTGTTTACGTAGACTAAAAAGAGCAATGGTCCTAAAACTGAGCTCTGCGGGATACCATACGTTACAGTTCTCGGATTGCTTTTGTATTGACCAATTTTTACAATGTGTTGCCTGTTTCTGAAATAAATGTATGTTCCAGGAGTTACCCGAGAACACAATCGGCGGCGCGACGCGGGCCCCGCGTCTCACGCTCAGCGAGTGCGCGCTCACCGGTGCGGCCCCCGCTGACGCTCTGGAAGCGGTTCTGCGTAAGACGCAGTTCCGGAGGCTGGAGATCGACCACGCTACGTTGGATGATGAGGGGGCGGTGAGGACTTCAATCATTAATTAGATTCGGGATCTTCGGGACTGCACAAGAATCTACCCTTTGTTTGGAGCCAGTTGATATGCAGCAGACACCAGGCTTTAACATAGGCTGGGCTCGATTTAACCAGCGCGCTTCTGCCGATGCTCTGGAAGCTGTTCTGTGAAAGATGCAGTTCCGGAGGCTGGAGGTCGACCGCGCTACATTGGATAATGAGGGGGCGGTGAGGACTTCAATCATTAATTCGATTTGGGATCCTAGGGATTGCACAACATTCTAGCCTTCGTTTGGAGCCAGTTGCTATGCTGCAGACACCAGGCTTTACATAGGCTAGGCTCGATCTTACCGGCGCGCCCCCTGCCGACGCTCTGGAAGCGGTTCTGCGTAAGACGCAGTTCCGGAGGCTAAAGGTCGGCTGCGCTACGTTGGATGATGAGAGGGCGGTAAGGACTCCATTAGCGGTTCGGATCCCTCGCTTAAGGAACCAGACGCACCGATAGGAATCCTTTATTTAGCAGGCTTCACGACACTTGTGGTTATACCAAATTCTAACCATTATTCAGAGCTGACAGTGCTGTGTCTGAAGGCTTAGCCTTAGCTGGCCATCGGGGGCCTGTTTCATAGAACTACAAATCATGGTTCACGATGACGATTCGATGTACATTGCAGGGTCGATTAACGCACAGTGTTTAACAGGTAGGAAGATGACGCAACGTCCATCGAATTGTCATAACGAACTACGAATTGTAGTTTTCTGAAACTCGGCCCGGAAATTCGAGTACAAACCGACATTCCCCATCTACCAGGAGGCGCTATTCGACATGATAGAGTACTACGAGAGCGCGACGATACTGAGCATCGCCGGCCCTCGGGACTTCGGCGTAAGGGGATGGCAGGCAGCTTCCAGGATGATCAAGAAGGTATAGTCACGTGACACGAGCTTAGGCCTTTGCATCTGCATTGTTTTGATGCCATATTTTTACGGTCTTATTTGTGAATGCGCCGTTCCTTAAAACACTTTATAATTGCCGTATAAAATAGTCTGTGGTGAGATTTTACAAGGACAAGACTTAAACTGCCTCTGAGGAGTGTTTTGGAGGAATCGTGTTTTTATAAAGGGGACCGTAAATGTTTAGTGTCTTTTTTTTTATTTTTTCAGGCGTTTTATGAGTTAATTTCGTCCAAGTAGGTAAATGTGTGTTTTGGTGTGTAAATAAAACATTATCTTATCTTAATGTGTGGTGCCGGATTAAAAATAGCGTCACTCCATCTCCTTCCGTGGATGTCGTAGAAGGCGACTAAGGAATTCAATTACCAAGAGACGGGCAGCAGCGTCTTCCTGAGATTCCAACCGCATACTGCGATCGCCAACCCGCCTGCCGAGCGTGGCGATTATGGCAAAACCCCTCATGGTTATGAAAACCACGAAGGAGGCCTATGTCCTGCAGTAGACGTCAAACGGCTGATGGTGATGATTATCTACGTAATGAGATGATTTATACAGCGTCCAGTGGCACCTTCACTCACACTAGATGGTTTAAGGGACCACTCGGACGCTGCAGCGCCTGGGACATTGTATTTTTAGACGGAGTAGGCTTGCCCAGCACCTATACCATCCTGACAGCTTAGTCGGCCTAGCCCACAGGAAAGACAAATACCTGCGGAGCCAACTAAGCCGCGGGATTCCTCACGATGTTTTCCTTCACGTTGGCGTGTGGTATTGCTACTACAAATTCGGAGATGTACGCCGATGAGCGGTGGTAGCCCAGTGGCTAGAACAATGGACGTAACATAAACTCACCGATGAAACCGGCGTGTGCGCATGCAACGACTAATGAATGTTGAGGAAGCGAAAGTGATCTGTCAGGATCGTAGCAAGTGGCAGTCCATGGTCACTGCCTACCCCTCTCGAATACAGGCGTGAGTTTATGTATGTATATATGTACATAAACTCACGCCTGCACCCCGAAGGGGTAGGCAGAGACAAGGGGGGCGATTCTCTCAAACGCATAGTGGTTCGATAGAGTCATAATAGTACGGTAGTTTCATTGACACTATAGGTGGTCTAGTAACCAATCGCCTTTCAACGGTATAACCAGTGCAAATTAACTCGCCGCCTCGCGCGATACGATCTTCTTCGCGAGAGATGCCTGTTTAATTTGCTCGGGTACCATTGGAATGACATAGTACTTAGGGCCGATTCGACCAAACTATTTCTGCCTGGTATAAGTGGTAATCTTGGAATGAGTCGACAAATACTCTGGAGTAAATCGGTATCACGTTCTACCAACTATTAATCCCGGGATAATTCGCTAGAATGCAATAAATTATACCGAGATTATAAGTGAGGGAGTAAATATGTTATGAGATTAGTTACTCCTGGTATAAAGCTTAGTTGGTCGAATCGGCCCTTAATAGACTAGCAAAGAGACAATTAACGGCTATTGTCGTGCTTATATGACTCTATTGAAAAACTATGTATGTATTTTTAAGACTTTAGGGCCTCACCCTAGAATCTAATACACACGTAGTTTTTCAACAGAATCATATTAGCACTACAATAGCTGCTATATGCTTTTATTTCTTAGTCTAGCTCGCGCAAATTAAATTGGCGTCTCCCGCGAAAAGGATCGTGTCGCCTCAGGCGCAGAGTTAAGTTGCACGGGTTATACCGTTCGAATGCGATTGGTTAATGAATGAATGAATGAAAATATTTATTTCAGACCTGGGTCCATATTTGACAATAATAACAGCAATAAAAATGTTAACATTACAGCAGAATTAATTAATATAATACAATAATTATAAAATCAGTAAAAAAATTATCTAAATTAAAATTGTATTGATTAAAATGACTAATGACTACCAACAGCGTCGATGAAACGTGATTTTTGCCGTTTTTTGGGAACGGAACCCTTCGTGGCGCGGGTCCGACTCGCGCTTGGCCTTTTTTTTTTTTTTTTTTTAGGAAAAAGATGCAGTACAATGTTTTTTTTGATTTCTCTTTCAGAGCGCGGAACTTTCCGAGCTGGAGGTCCACTCAGGAGACATGGACGCGAGCCACGCGGTGGTTTTAGCGCGCGCCCTGCGCCCCCATACTTGCCGGCTGCGCGCGCTATTGCTCCAACGCGCGGCGCTCGCCGGCGAGCCTCTGCTGTGTTTAGGTTTGAAAGTTTGTTTAATTCAATTTACAGTATTTTCATTTCGGAGCATGTCAATAGTGTTAGTATTATAGATATTTCCTGAGGTAGGTTAGTATTTATTTTGTCTCATCCAACAAGCAGCGCCCGCCGGCGAGCCTCTGCTGTGTCTAGGATTGCTAGTTTATTTCTATTCAATATTTATTTATTTATTATTTTGGAACAAGTCGATTGTGTAAGTATTATAAATAATAGGGGTTAAAGTATGAAATTGCCGTTTTATTGCAATAGGTTCTTTGAATTGACATAGAATCTTCATGGTTTGAGGTTTTCGAATGAAACTTTTTTCAAATGGTTTCTATGTTCTTTTTTTAAAAAATGTGAAACATTTGAATATCGACTTTCAATTGTTTTTGTTATTCAATTTAGACAAGAAAGATGGATACTGCGAAAATTCGAGTGATTATGAGGCACCCATTTTTTGTATTTTTTTATTTTATTGATTTGACGCAAGTGAGTCAATATTGTGGGTAAAGTAACGTTAAACCATGCCGCTAATTCCTGGGTAGTTTGACTAGGGTCGGCTTCCACTATCTCTCTTAATTCATCGTTATTCACCTGTGTGGGCGGTCTTCCTCGTGGCTCGTTCTTTAAGTCGAAATTTCCATCACGAAAGCGTTTAAACCAAAATCGCACGGTGCGTTCATTAGTAGACCCCTCTCCAAACGCAGCATTGATATTGCGGGCTGTTTCTGCCGCGTTAGTTCCGCGTCGGAACTCGTATTCAAAAATCACTCGAATTTTCGCAGTATCCATCTTTCTTGTCTAAATTGAATAACAAAAACAATTGAAAGTCGATATTCAAATGTTTTACATTTTTTAAAAAAAGAACATCATAGAAACCATTTGAAAAAAGTTTCATTCGAAAACCTCAAACCATGAAGATTCTATGTCAATTCAAAGAACCTATTGCAATAAAACGGCAATTTCATACTTTAACCCCTAATATTTTCAAAGGTAGGTTAGTATTTATTTAATTTTATCCAACGAGCAGCGCTCGCCGGCGAGCTTGCTTTATTTAATTTAATTTTATGTAGCCTATATATGTACGTCCTACCATAGTGAACATGCCCCTAGTTATTCTAGTTAAGTAAACGTTTTATTTCAAGTTATTTTAAGACCAACATCTGTTACAAACAACACTTTTCTTCTTTTATAATCATTAAAAAATTTACACTGTGAAAGCGAGAGGTTTGCGACTTAAATTGTAAAGTAAAGTATCGTTTATTCATGTACATGGGTAAATAAAATAGATCTTTATATACAGAGTTTCAGTGCATTCCATGTGCTGCCCGTCTGGGCGTATGAATATTCCTGCAAGCATGCAATAATTATGTATTTGTATGTCAAATCAATTTATAAAATTGTTGTGATTAAATGTCAAATTTAAAGTAGACATTAAATTGTTTTATCCTCTAAAAAGTCAATAATTCTGTAGTAACATTTATCAATCACTACTTGTTTGCTGGTTTTGATATTTTTTATAATACTTGCACAGAAAAATTAGACCACACTTATCCAATTGAAAGTCACAATTAGATCTATGATTATTATCTTCGATGATATTTTAGAGGTGCGCGCATTGCGCCCCCTTCGCTCCGAAAGCTGTACTCCTTACGAGCAGTGAATCAGTACCGCCTCTTTCCCACAGTGATAGCGTTGAAATCGAACAGCTCGGTGCGAGAGCTCCGTTTGGGCGACAATCAGCTGGGAAGCGCGGACGCGACGCAGATAGCGGCGCTGTTGCGCGCCAATGCGCTCATACAGCTTCTGGACCTATCGAACAATCAGATACAGGTGAGGTCCTCCTCTTAAACCCCCCCGACTTTGAAAAGGGGTATAGTCCGTGCAGATCTTTTTGGCGGTAACGTGAACACAGTCACAGATCGTTTGCATATCGCTTACTGTCTTTACAGTGTACGTGTGAGTAATTGACGTGGTGTGATGTGTAGTAAATTACTATTAGTCAATTACTAAAGTAGTCAATTTAAATGAATGAATGAATGAAATGAAATGAATGAATGAATGAATGAATGAATTATTTATTTATTGCCACAAACAAACATGCTTACATACAATAATAAAAAAATAGAGGAGTGTGCGTGTGACAATTACTCACACATACACTGTAAAGGCAGGGAGCTATGTGCGACCGATCTGTGACTACTTATGTTCACGTTACCGCCAAAAACTTCTGAACGGACTGTACCCCTTTTCAAAGTCAGGGGGAAGTAAGTAACTTCATCGAAGACATTGATCGGTCCACCGATAGCATTTCCGTCATTCGCAGAGCAATAACTACTAAGTTTTGTGACTGGGTGTAGGCTTCGTTACCGATTCAACATTATTGTCTTGGTGTGTCATTTGCCTTCTTTTATTTTTTGTGGATGTGTGCTAAGTGCTCCTCAAAATATGGCTATCCGTGAAAACTTTTTGTTTGCTTTCGGTGTCTATGTGTATAAATTTAATGTGTTAGTGGTAAGCTGTTAGTTTTTCTAACAAAAAAAAAATCCTACTTAATATTTTTTTAAACGTGAATGTTCGTGAAGATGTTTGGATGTTTCAATCATAAGCAGCCTATATACGTCCCACTGTAGGGCACAGGCCTTCTCACAGAGAGAGAGTATGGGCTTAATCACCACGCGTGCCCACCGCGGATGGGCAATTTCAAGCGCTGCCGTATGTCAAAGGCTCACACGATGTTTTCCTTCACTGTTAGCGAATGGTATTGCTATGCTATGGGGTCTCTCACTTCTACCCGCCACCGAACTTTGAATGTTTGTTACTCAATCACACGCATCAACACGCTTAACGGATCTAGATAACATTCGGTTTGGAGATAGTTAGGCCGATATTCAGAAACACAGCGTTGAGCTACACTTAACGTGCACTAAGCTGAGCATCGGTTGAGCAATCTCAACAAAGACTCAAGAATTTTGTATTCACAGTCAATATCTCCACTCAAACTCAGCTAAGCCACAGCTCAAGCTAAACTTATTCGAGCGTGTAATCTGTGGTACAGTTTTTGACTTTACCGGTTTATATTATCTGTTAACGCTACATGAAAGGCATACAATAATCCACAGGAGTGAATGAGATGGCAACAAATGTCGAAACTTTTTACGCGCGGTTATACTTTATTTTGACTTCTTATTACTCTAAAAACACAATTTAACTTTTTGAAGGAAAATGAGCATGCAAAATGTCAAATTGTGAATAAAAAAGTTTACTTCACCACAGGTTAGTTAGATTTCTCGAATTGCCTACAGGTGTCGCTACTTTCTTCGTCATTGCCACCTTGAGTCTGAGCTAAGTCGCCGAAATCCACTACTCAGTCTCAGCTTAGCTTGCGCTCAATTTTTGTTATCTCCAACTCAACTGTGAATACAAAATATCCCTGAGACTTTCATTTTGACAGTTGGAAGACTCGGACTCACATTGAGCGCACATCGTTTCTGAATATCGGCTTAAGATTCTCATTCCGGAAATTAGTCATTCCATGTGGACGAAGTCGCGGGCAAACTTAAGGTGCGGTGTCTGTTATTGAACCCGACTAAATGCCTTAAGTCCTTGTTCCAGGACGCAGGAGCGGGGCACATAGCGGAGGCGCTGATATACCAGGCCGCCCAGACTCCCCCCTCCGCGGCCACCTCCCCTCTGTCGCCGCATCATTGTCCACGTGAGTACGCTGCACACTGCGTGAACTGCCCTCGTATTTATGCTAACTCGAAGAAAAACTTTGCTTGCGCGATGCAGGAATTAGAGTTTATTAGAGCGCACGCAGGCATGTGAAATATGTAATTCAATGTAAAATATGTAAAACAAAATCCACTATAAAATATGTAACACTGTAACACGTGCGTGGTCTCAGAACACAAAAATGTGTTCAAGGCTGCCTTCGGGCCGTATTTGATGTACAGAAAAAGGCAGCGGGGGAAACAAAAACCTCCACTCTGAGCATCTTTTCTCATCTTAAACCTTATACATGAGTTGTTGACTATATCATAAGATTCCGTGATTGCCATCTTTAAATAACTTTAAATGCTAAAATAGTAGTTTATGCAACTGTCATATAATGAAGGGTATTAAAACACGAGTGTGAGTTTATGAAACGAGCGCAGCGAGTTTCATAATAGTAACGAGTGTTTTAATACCCGTGTTATATGCAGTTGCATACACTACTTTATCTTCACTAATGCAATTAATCAAACAACAAGAGTAAAAGCTGACAATATCACGCGTACGTGTATAATCACAGTGATTTTGCCGCCATTAAAATTTAACCAATGAGAGCGCAGCTGCGCGCTTCAATAAAACGCGACCAACCTGATTGGCCCTGCAATCAAGTTGGTCGCGTTTTATTGATGTTATAATGAGATTTTACGATATCGATGTGAATATTATACCATCATGTGAAATTGCTTAAATTGAGTGTTTTGTTGTCTGCGCTATAACAGTAGTAATTATAAGTCAAGTATTGAAAACATAAGTAGAATGTTACAACATTAGTGTAGATAAAATTACTTAATTTTGTTACAAAAGTAGGAAAACACCCGTTCACCAGCATAACACAGGGGTCAGCCTTCATCAGTCTCAAACATTTTAGAGGAAGATAGGTGACTCATGTGACCCAATCTTCCCATCATCATCATCATCAGCCATTTGACGCCCACTGCAGGACACATGCCTCCCTCATGGTTTTGCCTAACCATGAAGGGTTTTGCCATAATCGCCACGCTCGGCAGGCGGGTTGGCGATCGCAGTATGCGGTTGGAATCTCAGGAAGACGCTGCTGCCCGTCTCCTGGTAATTGATTTCCTTAGTCGCCTTCTACGACATCCACGGAATGAAATGGAGTGACGCTGTTCTTAATCCGGCACCACACGGTTCTTCACATACACCTTTGTAATCCACTTCCATCCGTCTTGATAAATCCGTTATCTAATCTGTACCGGTCTCATTGCAGTGGGCGGTTACGAGGCCCGCGGGCTCGCTTTCTTGGTTCTTTGGAACAATCAGCTGACGAGGAACTGCGCGGTTCACCTAGGCAATGCATTGGTGAGTCCAACTCATAGCGCTTCAGGGTTCCGTAACCGGTGCCGGGTGCCAAACGGGACCCTTATTACTAAGACTTCATTGTCCGTCTGTCTGTCTGTCTGTCACCAGGCTGTATCTCGTTAACCGTGACAGTTAGACGGTTGAAATTACTAATTCACAGATGATGTAGTTCTGTTGCCGCTATAAAAACAAAAACTAAAAAGAGAATTAAATAAATGTTTAAGCGGGGATACGACAAACGTTTTTTTTTTTACCGTTTTTTGCTCGATATTAATAACGGCAACAGGTACACGCTTAAAATATTCACAGAATAAATAATTAAATTAAAATAAGTATTTAAAGGGGGCTCCCATAGAACAAAAGTGATTCTTTTGCCGTTTTTTCTCGATCTTTGTGTCTAATGTTGTATAAATAATGGTACGGAACCATTCGTGCGCGAGTCCGGCTCGCACTTGGCCGGTTTTTAATTTCAATTGCTTCCCGAACGGTCCTTCGATAGTAACGTCGATGAGTTGAGAAAACTTTCATCCATTTCTCCTCCTCCAACCTCTCGACCTCCAACAGGAGCATCGCGAGTCATTAAAAAATATCACGGCCTTTGTATTTATTTGTAGTAGGAGTAGTAGGGGGGTCACTTGCTCAAACCGCATGCAACTGTTTCCGCCGCCTCAGCGAGGGCTGTGACTCTGTTACTGCGTGTCGTGTGCAATTCATTTATACAGCGTTGAGTAGAGCAAAGTAGCCATTACTCAGATCCTCTTGACTCGTGCCGCTAGATGGCGCTAGTGCCGCGTAACACATTGCGCAGTTTCAGCTAAAAGTTAACGCTTACTTATGGACGTCTCACGTTAAACCAACGGACGTATAACCCGACACAGCCCCACCCGGTTGCGGAAGCTGAGCTAATAATCCTGCCATTTCCAATCGGATGGATACTGTGGTATTTTGTTACACCGTGTACAAATTTTACCTATCCGCAGCGCTCCTCATCTTCCCTGTGCGTTCTAAACGTGGGCCGCAACGCGCTGGGCTGCGAGACCGTGCGGGCCTTGCACGGGCCCGCGATAGCCTCGCTGGGGCTGCAGGCGGCCCGTCTGGGGCCCGATGCCGCCCGTCCGCTCGCAGAGCTCATCCGACACTCGCCCAGGTTACAGGTCAGTAGGGGAGATCACAGGTCGGGGAAACTACCAGGTCAGTAGGAGAGACTACAGGTCCGTAGGGGAGACTACAGGTCCGTAGGGGAGACTACAGGTTCGTAGTGGAGACCACAGGTCAGTAGGGGAGACCATAGGTCTAGGCTGGAGCTTGAAGCGGCTAGGCTGGGGCTTCAAGCGGATAGACGGGAGCTTTCTTTGGATAGACTGGGGCTTCAAGTGGCTAGCCTGGGGCTTCAAGCGGATAGACTGGGGCTTCAAGCGGCTAGGCTGGCGCTTCAAGCGGCTAGGCTGGGGCTTCAAGCGGCTAGGCTGGGACTTCAAGCGGCTAGGCTGGGACTTCAGACCAGGAGGGCGATTCTCTAAAATGCATAGTTGTTCAATAGAGTCGGCGATATATTAGTACGGCGATGGTTATTTCATTGAAACTATTGGTAGTCTAGTAACCAATCTCATCCCAATGGTATAAACCGTGCGACTTAATTCGGCGCCTCGCGCAATTCGATCTTCTCCACAAGAGATGCCTATTTAATTTGCGCGGGTTACACCATTGGAATCACATTTTAGACTACCAAATGGAGGCAAATCACTACTGTTGCCGTGCTTATATAATTTTATTGAAAAACTATGTGAGTATCAGCCAGCGGCCACACAGAAGGGGCGCGGAAAAGGCGCGACGCACGTTGTATAGAAATCGCGCCCCCGTCCCGTCTCTTCTGCGTCTCGTCCGTCAAGTACATTTTGTATGAAAGTGAATTCGATTAACACCGCGTCTTTTCCGCGCCCTCGCCCCACGTCCCGTCTGTGTGGCTTAGTTTCAATGGGCAACGTGCGTCTAACTTAGATTGGAGTGATTTTTCTTTTGTACCATAGAAATCATATTATAGATAGATAGATAGATAGATAGATAGAGAACACTTTATTGCACAACCAGGTGAAAGATATTACAAATAGTTTCTTATATCTAAGTAGTGGTATACAATTGGCGGTCTTATCGCTTAGAGCGATCTCTTCCAGACAACCTTTGGATGGAGAGGAATGCACCAAGAATACAGTCGGTAGATGGATGTACAGCGAGAGATTACAAGAATATAAGTACTTATAATTACATATTGTAAAAACGTAGGTAAAATTTGAAAATAAAACAATCAAAATATTTTTTTCGGGGTTCTCGGGGTCACAAAATATGCGAAAAATAAAGTTACTCTAATAAAATAAAAAAAATTATTAGATTTCGTTTTGTCATTGAATTCTGAACGTTTTCATAAAAAAACAATATTTTTACGAGATAACTCAAATATTGATAAACGCTTCATAAATTATAAGCGTTACGTTGGTAAGTGACGTCATAGTTTAAGGTCGATTTGTATGGCGGGTTTTAATACCACGTGACTATATTGACTTTTCGACTGGTTATATAACAAGTATTAGTCGCAGAGAAAAAAAATACCACATTTATTTATCTTTTAACGTTTCCTCTCCTATTATATTAAAACAGTTTTTAGTGCAAGTTCACCATTATGAGGCTAACACCCAGTTTCTCTTACACTAACACGCTGTTAATCTACTGTTAACAGCTGTCAATTGACCAGAGTGCGTAAAAAAAAAACACTGACAGCTGTTAACAGTAGATTAACCACTCGTCTGCCGCGACACAGATCTGTGTCCAACTTAGTATGGGCCACCTATACGTTGCGTTCCGCGAGGGCAGTTCAGGAGTTAACAGTTTGTTAGTGTACGAGAAACCGGGGGTAAGTGCGGCAATCTCCATACGAACTATTTGTATAATAATACAAATACAAAAAATACAAAATGTTTTATTAAAAAGAAAGACATTACAAGCACGGTTTGCGTTGATTACCACACTTGACGTAAATCTGTGCGGTGGTAACCAGGTGAAGGTTTGACATTATGATTACTTGACGCTTACCGTTAATGTTAGTTTTAATTAATTTCATTAATATTATTATTAATTTAATTAATATAATAATTTTAATTCATATTATATAAGTAGTAGTATGTAGTACATGTACTATATTGCAAATAGTTTTATTCTGGGTGCAAATTTATATTGTAAGTTTGTTACCTTTCTCCTAATGTGAGTTTAGTTATTCGTTTTTTTACCTTTCTCCTAATGTGAGTTTAGTTATTCGTTTTTTTACCTTTCTCCTAATGTGAGTTTAGTTAGTCGTTTTTTACCTTTCTCCTAATGTGAGTTTAGTTATTCGTTTTTTTTTTCTGGGCAGTGTCTGTAAATCAGCGCTGCCAAGATCACTGCGTTGACTTGGTTGCATAACGCTGAGCCTCGACCGTTTGTCTCAATAGAACAAGAAGAATAAGAAAGACATCTATTATACCAACAATAGCAATCAATTGCAGGCAATTATGTTTCTAATTAGTCTGTAAGTTAAGTGTAACACATCTGTCTCATTCATTCATTCATTTATTCATTCATTCATTCTTTCTATTTCTGACTAGAGTTCGCTAACAGATAGTTTTACTTGTAACGTTCAATAAGTCACAGTTTCTGTGTTACTTTGAATAAAAAAATTTGACTTTGACTTTGATATCTCATGTTTTGTGAACCATCTCTTGCAGCGGCTCGACCTACGGGATAACAAACTGGGCAGTGCGGCGTTGCAGGCGATACTGCAAGCGATGAAAGATAATAGAACGCTCATACAGATCGATCTGGACGATACAACTGTAAGTGAAATCAAAATTAAAGTGTTCTAATCTATTTAGTTCGGATTAACAATAGCGTCACTCCATTTCCTCGCGTGGATGTCGTAGAAGGCGACTGAGGTAATCGATTACCGGGAGACCGGCAGCAGCATCTTCCTGAGATTCCAACCGCACACTGCGATCGCCAACCCGTCTGCCGAGCGTGGCGATTATGGCAAAACCCTTCATGGTTATGAAAACCGCGAAGGAGGCCTATGTCCTGCAGTGGGCGTCAAATGGCTGATGATGATGATGATGATTCTATTTAAAATATTTAGTTATTAAAAACCTTAGCACGGAGTAGTGCAACAAAAAGAATATATTAAAAATCTATTTAGAGGCTAAAAATTCCACCCATGCCGGGACTTGAACCCGCGACCTTTGGCTCACCGTGCCAGCGCTCTCCCAACTGAGCTAATGGGCAAGTGCAGGCATCGGCGAAATTTCGAACCTCCTTACAAACTTCTCTGTATTACGTACAGGCAGCGACATCTGGCAGAAGTAATTTACATCACTTACAGCCCCGAGCACTTAATTTGTAGTTAGGTTTTACATCGGAATGATATCGCTGTACTCATATGATTATATTCTTTCCGCCAGAGGTCGCTGGTTCAACTCCCGGCATGGGTGGTATTTTTAGCCTCTGAATAGGTTTTTAAAATGGTCCTCAGCATGGATAAGTGCAACAAAAAGAATATAATTATTTAGTTATTTTCAAATATCTAAGAGCGGTGGTAGCCTAGTCGGTAGAACATTGGACTCGGAAGCGCGAGACCAAGGTTCGATTCCCAGTGCGGGCATGTACCTATGACTTTATTTTTCTAAGTTATGTACATTTGTGAAGTTATAGTAGCAATACCACTCGTTAACCGTGAAGGAAAACACCGTGAAGAAACCTGAGTGTCTAAGCTATTCACATACCTCGGCGCTTGAAATCGCCAATCCGCGGTGGGCACGCGTGGTGATCAAGCACAACTCTCTCTCTAAGAGAAGGCCTGTGCCGTACAGTGGGACGTATATAGGCTGCTTATGATTCCCCGCAGGAGCCCACATCGTCGCTAACGGCTGACGCCAACACCGCGGCGACCTGCGCCCGTCTCACGCGAGAAATCCGCGCTCTCTGCCAACGCAACGAGCCTTTGAGCGTCGCCCATCGTGTGCATAGGAAGATCAG
This sequence comes from Yponomeuta malinellus, assembly GCA_947308005.1. NCBI lineage: Eukaryota > Metazoa > Arthropoda > Insecta > Lepidoptera > Yponomeutidae > Yponomeuta > Yponomeuta malinellus. Next base: position 6,105,380 of record OX371023.1, read on the forward strand.
CCTGACTTGCCGCAGTGCCTGCCTTCAGCCGGTTAGTAATAGGGGTTAAAGTATGAAATTGCCGTTTTATTGCAATAGGTTCTTTGAATTGACATAGAATCTTCATGGTTTGAGGTTTTCGAATGAAACTTTTTTTCAAATGGTTTCTATGATGTTCTTTTTTTAAAAAATGTGAAACATTTGAATATCGACTTTCAATTGTTTTTGTTATTCAATTTAGACTTTATTCGAGTGATTATGAGGCACCCATATTTCGTATTTTTTTATTTTATTGATTTGACGCAAGTGAGTCAATATTGTGGGTAAGGTAACGTTAAACCATGCCGCTAATTCCTGGGTAGTTTGACTAGAAACTATTCTTTATCTATTAAACTATATATTTAATATCTTTACCGGTATTACAGTTTTGTTAAGTCTTATATGCATGATGAGACATCCTGTAAGTGGGTGAGCAATTACTATTTTATGTGTGTTCTTTTCTTCTGTGAATATTTTATTGTATTGCCTGTTGGGTGTCCTAAATAAATAGAATAAAATAAGTATTTAAAAAAATATATTGAAGAAAAAATCATCAGTTATTTTACTTAAAAGTATTAGTTTTGTAGTGACCGGGCCCTATAGTATACACACATAGTTCTTATAAATGGAATGACATTAGCACGACAATACCTGCTATTTGATGCGCGTAGCGCCCATCGTGTGCATAAGAAGATTAGCCTGACTTGCCTCAGTGCCTGCCTTCAGCCGGTTAGTATTTGCATTTAAGGATTAAAGAAAAAAAAGACAAATGGTGAATGAACCAATGAAAATGAATAAATGTTGAGAAAGCGAAAGTGATCTGTCAGGATCGTGGCAAGTGGCAAGTGCCCCTGGTCTCTGCCTACCCCTCTGGGATACAGGCGTGAGTTTATATATGTATGTATGAGAAAAAGCGCGTGTGATGTTTGGATGCCGTCTCGCGCTAATCTCATCTGATCTAATCTACTCTACAGGGTGTACAGGAGGAGGAGCGCAAGTCGGGCCGGCTGCGCTCCCCCGCCCCCTCCCCCGCGCCCTCCCCCGCCGGTAGCCCGGTACCGGGCGCCTCGCCCCACTCGCGGTTCAGCGTGAGTATACTCTGCCTACAGTGCCCTTAAACTTATGTCTAACATTATATTCCTTTTGTTGCACTAACCCGTGCTGAGGACAATTTTAAAAACCTATTTAGAGGCTAAAAATTCCACCCATGCCGGGACTTGAACCCGCGACCTCTGGCGGAAAGAATATAATCATATAAGTACAGCGATATCATTCCGATGTAAAACCTAACTGCAAAGTGGGTGCTCGGGGCTGCAAGTGATGTAAATTGCTTCAGCCAGATGTCGCTGCCTGTACGTAATACAGAGAAGTTTGTAAAGAGGCACGAAATTTCGCCGATGCCTGCACTTGCCCGTTAGCTCAGTTGGCACGGTTAGCCAGAGGTCGCGGGTTATAGTACCGGCACGGGTGGAATTTTTAGCCTCTAAATAGCTTTTTATGTCAAGCTGTTCGGTAATAGGAGGTCACTTGCTAAAACCGCATGCAACGGAGACATGTCGCCTCGGCGCGGCCTGTATCTCTGTAACTGCGTGTCGTTTATATATCGTTGAGTAAAGCGAAGTAGCCATTACTCAGATATTAATATACCTTATCTTATTATATGGTATATATATCACCGTAATTATTAGTATGCATATAATTCGCTCGTAGCCCCGGCTGCCTGAGTGATCTTAAACGATCACGAAGGTTTAAGCAACACGGGGCGCGTTCAGTGCATGGATGGGTCGCCGTCTATGTCTAACGCTAGTGGCATTTTTCCGAGCGGTTCCGTGCTTCGCAAGGCACGTTAAGCTGTTGGTGCCGGCTGCCGTCGATAGATGGCAGTCGTTAAGCCAAGTCAGAGGCCTTAGGGCGGCTTGACAACTTCTGACAGTAGACGAGCCACTAGTCTACAAGCCTCCACCAATCCGGACTTGGCCCCCGTGGTGGAGTATGGCCTATACCTTCCTCAGGGAAGAGACCCGTGCCCCTCGGTGGGGACATAATGGGTTGATGATGATGATATAATTAATTGCAAGTATTCAAAAATTCAAAAATACTTTATTGCACAAGAGGTGTTTGTACAAAGGCGAGCTTAATACTAGTAAGTATTTTCTTCCAGCTAACCTTGGGTTATGTGGATAGTGCAAGGGGTAGTGCCAAGAAAGATTTATTGCAAGAACAAAGAAGAATAAATAATAATAATTATATAAACTATATTACAATAAAATTACATAGTTATTATAACAAGATACATACCAAATACATATAAAATACACACTATAATACAATAAACACAACTACATAAAAATTACTTATATAAAAGGATTATTACTCTGAAGTTCGAAGTAGTGCTCGTGGATTCTACTTTTAAACACGTCGACTGACGGGGCCTGGCGTATGTACAGGGGTAGCGCGTTCCACAAGCGCACCGCTGTCACAGTGAAAGAATTTGAATAGCCTACCGTACCATGCACGGGGATGTCTAGAAGCAGGTATTAGTGTGTATAGTATTACATAATTGCTAAAATAGTTATTTTTATAGGTGCCCCCCCTCCTTATAATACATTAGGTACTTATAAGTACCTTTATCACTTTCTTTTTGCACGCCTACCTCAATTTTTGCCTCTCCTGTACCTCCTGCAGGTTGACTGGTAGAAAATGCCATTAGCATTAAGTCCACCTTTTGTACACTGTCTTTGTGCAATAAAGAATTAATAATAATAATAATAATAATCCTCTTGACTCGTACCGCTAGATGGCGCCAGTGCCGCGTGACACATTGCGCAGTTTCAGCTAAAAATTAACGCTTACTTTATTATTATTGACTTACGTTGGTATCGCAGAGTTGTAAATTTTATAAATTACTAGCTGTGCCCGCGACTCCGTTCGCGTACATTTCGATTTTTACGAAGCAGCATTTGTATGGGGGCCACGTCTTATCATAACTGGAGCTAGAATTTAAATAGCCTATCCTGTGTCCCAGATGTCTATATGTTTTTATACCAAATTTCATCAAATTCGGATAATTGGTTTAAGAGTTATGGAGGAACATACATACATACATACACACATACAGAAAAAAATTCTAAAAATCGTGAAATTAGTTTCAGTATCATATATTGAGCCTATAAACACAATATCTCTGAAAACAAACTAACTTACTCCATGACCGACCCTTACAGATTTATTATTAGGATAGATTTGCCAAACTGCGTGGCACTCTTTTAACATTTTTTAAAAATAGTACATATTAGGTGACAATAAACTAAATCCATACATCCCCTCCATATGTATGGAGGGGATGTATGGATTTAGTTTGCTTACTCTGTATTCTTTAATATTACCAGTGACTATGCAACACAATAGACGTTTCACGTTAAATCGTCGGCGGTGTAACCCGACACAGCCTCGCTCGCTTTTGTCTGCGACCGGCCGCCCTGCGCCTGTACTGCCGGGATTCGAACCCACGACCTCCCGAATGTGAAGCCGGCGTTCTACCGCTCCGCCTAGCCACGCTTATGCTGAGCTTAAGCTCATTGTACGGGCATCGTACACTTTTCTAGGTCGCCGTGTTGCTGACGGTGCACCGCGCACATTCTAACTCACGGGTCTTGTTGCCTGCGCCAGACAGTTGGCTTTTGCCTCTCATTAACAACATACGTCTTCCAAAATGTAACTGTGCACAGTATCTAATAAACACCATGAAGACTTGAAACATCAGCATTCACTTTCTTCATCCACCACCGCCCTACAATCTACAACATCTGCTGTGCGACAGAGTTGAGTGGCACACGCTCTCCTCTGCTCGTACACTCATCACACGTTTATGTGATTGGAAAATATGTTTATAGTGACTCGTTTAAATATAATTTTTATCTTATCTTTTTTATCTTGCCGTCAGGTGACTCGCGTGACTCCGGAACGAGAATCGTCGACTTCTTCGAACGAGAGCGGAAGCCCGTCTGGGTGTGGCACGCCTTCACGCTTCCGGGTCATGCAGGTAATCAGGGGCACACTATACTGATTTATTTGATTTGAAAATTCTTTATTTTGTTCAATAAAGTATTTATTTTGTATTACTTTTTAACCGACTTCAAAAAGGAGACGGTTCTCAACTCGTCCGATCTTTTTTATGTATGTACAGCGACAATAATTCATGATGAAGAATTATTATAAACGAAAAAAAAAAAAGAATGACTGGAACCAGAATTTCATGTATTCTTTTTAGGGTTCCGTACCCAAAGTGTAAAAACGGGACCCTATTACTAAGACTCCACTGTCTGTCTGTCTGCCAACAGGCTGTATCTCATGAACTAGACATTTGAAACTTTCACAGATGATGTATTTCTGTTGCCGCTACAGCAACAAATACTAAAAACAGAATAAAATAAATAATTAAGAGGGGTCTCCCATCCAAACGTGATTGTTTTGACGTTTTTTGAAATATGGTTCCATGTACATGTGATCAAGATCTGTTTATGAAATCCATGAAAGTAATTAAAATATCCTAATTTGTGCGTGTTTTTATTAGTCGGTTTTTTCTGTTAAAAAAGTAGTTATGACAAATGAGTCTGAGCACTGAAAAAAAAAATTAAGCACATTTGAGAAACGTTTTTATTTTCAAATTTCACGCGTTTCTAGTAAAGCGAAATTTATTAATTTTTTTTTTGTAGTCTCAGACAACATTTGTCAGAAGTCTCGTCTATCTTTTGCTGTAATTTTGAGTCTCTTGTTCCGTCTGACATTCCGTCTGGCGCGCATGCTCTAACATTTTGAACGATTGCAGAAAAAAAATGTCAACTAAATGTTAACTTGTTACAGGTGTCAGAGGTACCTCAGATCCAAGTCCAACCGGCGGAGCCCCGCCGTTCCGCCTCGCGGTTTTCCGTCACACGAAACTACGACACTATCTACAACCCTATGCCTAAAGCCTCCGCAAACTTGGACACGCCTGACTTAGCCGCCAACGATAACGTCCAAATGACTAAAGTCACCGAAGTCCCTATTGCCAAGGACAGTGACGTTCCTAAGACTGAGTATCGACTCGAGTGCGAAGTCTTCCTGGCTAAGGGTAGTCTGGTTGCTGAGGCGGGCGGAGTACCGACGACTAAGGACAGTGTACTTATGGCTAAAGCATCACCGGATCGCGACGTACTGTTGGCCAAGGCTGGCGCTCAGACTGAGAGTAAAGTCTTGGCGGCTCAGGATAGTGTACTTATGGCTAAGGGGGCAAAGTTAGACGTACATGCGACTAAGCGTGGAGAGCCTAGCGTTCCAATGGCTAAGGAAGGACTAGCGACGCAGATTGATACACACGAGGCTAAAGGTGACGTCTGCAAGATTGAACCCAAAGTTGAAGTGAAAGAGAACGAAGATGTGGTGCATTTGAAAAGAAACGATGAGAGTGAAACTGTCGTTCAAAGCGATAAGGTTGAAATTCAAGCGGCCAAAACTGACTTACATAACAGCGATGAGGTTATAAAGACAGCTGTCGTTGTGCAGGAAGTTAAACCTAATGTGCAAGTAGTGAAAGAGGTACAAAGTACAGCCCAAACGTCTGATATATCTATTAGTAATGTTAATGTAGCAAAATCGAACAGCCCAATAGCTCAAGATGGTCTAAGCAATGTCCTTACTAACAAAGAAATGCAATATGATGTACTTACAGTCGGACAAACAGTGAAAGACTCTGATAGTAATGCCCAATTGAAGACGGACATTGTCCAAAAGGTGGAAGACATTATTCAAGCTTCCAAAGCTAGTGAAATCGTAGAATTGTCAAGAAATGATGACAAAGTTGCTAAAAATGTACCAAGTGAGCCGTCAAGCCAGTGTGCTAGTGTTAAAAGTGATATGCCGGTCACGTGTGATGGTGACAGTGATATAAGAGTAGTTAAAACAGTTCTAAGTGACACAGCTGACGTTACGTCAGCAATTAGTGAAAGTGATACGATCGTTAGTGATAAAACTGTCAGTGTAAAAGGTGACGCAGCCGTCAACGACGGTAAAACTGACAGTGGCATTAGTTTTAAAAACAATACATTCAAAGATAAAACGGAACAAATATACCACGGTGAAAGCAAAAGACTTATAGGTGACGAGGAGGTCTTAGTGAAGGAGTCCAAGTTGCTTACCAACACAACTGAAGTGACCGAGACGGAGAAGTTGGACGTCAAAGTCGAAGTTTCTGTGAAACTCGAGACGCTAGACGGCAACTGTGAAAATAAATTAGATAGTAGTCATAAGCCTAGCGTAAGTAGCAATGTAAATAGCCACCTAGCCAAAGTTCACGCCAACCAAAACGCAGCGAGCGATAAACCGGACCACCGCAACGATAAAACCCTCAAGCAAATAGAAGCCATAACGGAGGACCTCAACACACTCATCCAAGACATGCAGTCGCTATCCACCAAGACCTCTTTGACGCGGAAGACCGCTGACGTGTCCACCACCAAAAGTGACTACACACAAACGGACAGCTTGGAAGTCACGGAGGTGGAAACTGTCACCTGTCGGGTGCGTGAAAACGTCATCTTGAAGAAAAACAAAAGCGAATCGAGCCTGGACAGCCCTGACTTGGAAGTCTCTAGACTCATGGCGAGAAAACCGGTGACCTACTGTGATAGCAGCTCTTCCTACTCCGGCAGTTCTATGGAGAGTCTCACCGCTGACAAAACTAAGCCGACAATAGTCGATGCGAGAACTAAGCCTGAGGGGGCGCTATCGACGGAAAGCTCGCTGGAATCCAGCGACGCGACGCCCATAAACTCCGCCAATGTTCTCAACACATCAATGAGCTCGCAAGACAGTGTATCGCCGATATTTGGCGCGAAGAAAAAGATTCACGGGTCACTATCGAGTCTAGAAGCTAGCGTCAGCTCGCTGGATTCTACCAGAGGCACAGAAAGAGGCATGATCACGTCCGCTGACTCGGGCATCGAGCATTCGCTCCAACAACCTTCCGATTCCAAAGAGGATGGCTCGTCGAACGAAGGCACTCTGACGAACAACTCGAGTTTCAAAGACACGCCGCACTCGGAACGCGGTGACTTTGTACAGTCCGATCAAGATACGTTGACGTCATCGCCTAAACGAACATCGAGCTTGCTTGACGTGCCAGCGTTGAGAAGTAAAGGCGTGGCTCGGGTTAGAAAGATATCGTTCGTAGCGCCCTCGGCGTCGTTCCACGTTCAAAAAGAGGAGGCGCCCAAGCTGGAGTCGAAACTACCCACGAACTTGGAGAAACTGCTGAGCCTCTTCCACAATCCGGGGAGCCTGTTCTCGCGTAGCAACTCACAGAACGACGACGAGCGCAAATCGGCCTCGAATACACCGCCTAGGAGAGAGCCCGTGAGCTTGACTAGTTCATTCTGGTCGTGGGGTAACCCGGATAGGGGCCCGGAGAAAGATGAAGAGAGGTGTAGCTCGCCAGAGAACACCGACTCGACGCTTAGCGAAAGAGTGCAGGTCTCGTACGTCGACGAGTCCTTCTCGAAAAAGCTGGACAGTAAAACGCCTTCGACGGATACCGACAACACGTTGAGCGAATTCCAGTCGTCGACGCACTGCACGTCGGAAGGGAACGACGTTACCATAGGAACCACCGATGACAATACAGTACAAAACGTAGATTTAAGTGTTAACGCAGCCGCCAGCCCCAACGGCAACGAGACTGGCGGCGGAGCAGATCTCAATAAGCCCAACGATATGAATAAAAACGTATACGATACAGAGGAGATAGCTAATAGTACGGAGAATAAGCAAGACTTGACTGAGGACGTGAAAGCCGTTGACGCCAGACCCAGGTCTTTCGCGGCTGTACTTAAGTCGTCCGCGACAGAGAATACGGACAGACAATGCAGTCCGGACAGCGGGCAGTCTGTTGAAAAATTGCCCAGCAAAGTGATACGCGGCATCAAAGAAAACATCAGTCCGGAGAACACGCTCACGTCTAGCATGACCAACACTAAAACCCTAGCGTTGGAACTCAACGAGCGACAGATAAAGAACCAGCCTGTGGTCAACGCAGTGTGGGAGGTCACCACAGACAGAGCCGACGTCAAAAGCCAAGAGGTGAAACAGAGTCGCTTCGAGTTCGATATTTTAAAAAGCGGCGACGCGAATGAACGTCTTGACCCTTCCGTAAATAGCGGCGTGACTCTAGACGAACAGAATCAAACTAAGCTTCTTGACAACCCAGGCCTGGAGTGTCCGGAGACGGTGGACCTGGGAAAAGATGCTCTGTCCTATCTCATTTACGAAAACCAAGATTTTGAGCCAGATACAGAACCTCCTATAGTTGAAGCGAAGGCTGACAAGGTACCAGTGCTAGCGGAAGAACTGAGAGACGCCGATTTAAAGCAACGCAACGAAGACCTCTCTCCGGAGCTGGTGATAGACTTACCAATCAACTCGGCCCTGCCGGAAGTGTTTACGCCCAAAGATCTTCACAGAGCCTCGCCTATAGCGCCCGAGCGGGCGAAAGTGAAGTCGAATTCTTTAGAAGACCTCTCTAGGAGATTGCAAAGCGCAGTCACTATGGAAACGACACCGAAGGGCAAGCCTAGGAATATTGTGTTCAAGGTTCCAGAGGCCTCGGGCACCACGCCCCGAGACATACCGGAACGTAGGACGAAACTGCGTTCTCGTAGCGGATCCAGTCCCAAATCCTTACCGGAGAGCCTCAACAAACCAGCGCCGATCTCGAAACTGGAGTCGGTCTGCAAGAAGAGGAAAAAGGTGTCCTCTTTAGGCAAAATGGCGCGGGACTCTTTGCTAGCGCTGAACAGGACTGAAGACGAGATAGCTGACATACGGAGAGAGTACAAACTCACCTCAGTGGAGTCGTTGCGCAGTCTTGAGTCGGTCTCCGAGGATGCTAATTCGCAGTCTGGCAACTCGGCCGATTCGCGGTGTCGCTGCCTTAGGGCGTCGCAAGAGAGTCTAATGTCGCTTGACTCGATAAGCGAGGATTGTCGCTGCGACAGTGAGTGCGACAAGAGTGAGGCTGGCCATTCGGCTAGATAGACCTCTAAGACTCTAGATTAGAGTTCCTTTATTATAAGCACCAAATCCCGAACGATACCAATCGTCTAACTGTCAAATTCCATACTAAATGCTGCCGCAAACGTTAGGATTTTGACAGGATTTGGTGTGCATAATTAGGCCTGATAGAACGGATTGCGTGTTTCCGAAGGGTGCGTTTTCACATTAGGCGGTTTAGTCGCGTGATTTGATCGCTCTTCAGTCGCTTAGCATTCTTTCGTCGCGCGTTTTAGATATTCTTATTTGTGTTGCCCATAGTGACTACACAGAGTAACACGAAAATCGTGATACAGTAAAAAATTGTTTTTATTGAGAGCTCATTTATTGTAGGTGGATCAGGATCTCATGAAAAATGGGGAAAAATAAAACAGTATATTTTTTATTTATTATACATCATGAGTTAACAGCGCTCCTTCGGTTGTACCGCCATTTGCTACTACAAAACAATGGCAAATGAAATTTGATAAAACAAAGAAAAACTTATGTATATTTTAAACTGTGTATTTTTTAAAATTTTTATGTCATGTGCTCTAGTGTACAATAAAGAATATTCTCATCTTATAGATATTGACAAAACTTTTGTATTGAAATTACTTCGTATTCGCCAATCTATGCTTCAATAGTCTATGCCAACGCCAAATGATCGGGCAGGTTTACTAATGTATTGCCAAAAATCGTTTCCCTAAGTATTACTTCCCAAACTATTTTCCGCAAATTATCACTTGGCAAAAAAACATTTCTCAAAACAACTTAAAGCAAATAAACAGTTAGCAAAAGTTATTATGGCAAGTTATTGTTTACCAAATAAATACTTGGTCAAAATTCATTTTACCAAGCATTATTCAGTCAAAAGTATCGTTTGGCAAAAACGGCGGTATCCCACGTTTTGCCATAGCATAATGTAGGGTACCTATGACTTCCATGCACCAACCTTGTTTAAGTTTGACACAAAACTAAGTTTTTTAGTGAAATATTTTTTTTTCGCTTTTATATAAAAAAAAGAACTAACACCCGAAGTTTCAGAACTTCGAACCTATTTTTGCTTATGTGTACTGACCTAACAAACAAAATGCGAAATATAAATTTAATCAAACAATTATTTGCTATATAACACTTGCCAAAATAAAACGTTAGCATAATAAACGTTGGTCTTAATAAAACTTGACGCAGTAAAATTATGCGAAATGATAATTTGACCAAATGAATAAAATGCGAAATGAAAACTTGCTAAAGTTTCATTTTGGGAAATGAAACTGATGCCATAAGTTTATTGGGAAGTAAAATTTGGCGAAAAATACTTTGGCTAAACGGCGGTATCCCGATCGGGCAATTATGATCGTGCGATTCGCACGTGACTCTCGCAGTGGCGTAGTCTCGCGTTGCTTCAGCGCGACTAAATCGCCTGGTGTGAAAGCGCAATGATCTTACGCGGAAGCAAATAGTTTTAAAGCGGACGTGTAATCTGTTATTCTGAACGCAGCTAAGAGTCTGAAGTATGGGTCCGTGGTTGCAACTTGGTCTATGTCTGTGGAGGAGCATTGTGCGTGTATTTTGAAGAAAACTTGCTAGGAGGCGCCATTAATTTATTACGTAAAACTATTTTTGGTAATTATGGACCCCCTCACACACCTATGCACGCTGAAATCAGGGTGGTTTGAAAGTCGCGCACGTGCAATTAGTAATTAAAAATGCCATCTGTTAAGACTATTACTTTTAAGTGTAGACGTAAAATAGAAAATATTGAGTTGAGAAATCTTGTTTTGAAAACCTATTTAGAGGCTAAAAATTCCACCCATGCCGGGACTTGAAGTCGCAACCTCTGGCTCACCGTGCCAGCGCTCTCCCAACAGAGCTAATGGGCAAGTGCAAGCATCGATGAAATTTCAAGCGTCTAAGTAGGTTTTTTAAAATTGCCCTCAACACGGGTTAGTGCAACAAAAAGAATATATAACCTGGTTTTGAGTCAGAAACCTTGTTTGGAAAAATTTTAACCTCTGTGGCTGGCTACGAATAGTTCTCATAGACTCGAGTATATGTCGAGATATTTTTGGAAAGAGCACTTTAAAAAAAAAACAAACTAACGTATCGACAGCTATTGTTAAGGCACGTTCGTTTTGCCATGGCTTTCAAACCACCCAAAAGTCATGGTGTACAAAAAAAAATAGGAGTAGGCTGATTCCCGCCCCCCCCCCCCCCACACACACACACACTTTAAACATTTGTTTCGTAAGAATCTAAAGGAAAAAATGCGGCTCCGTTGCCATGGAAATCGTTGTCTGCGCTTTTTCAAAATATATTTTTAACTTCGCCCACTTTTGTGAGCTTACGTTGCTGTCAAGACTCCCTCCCACACCCTTGTAAAAAAAAATAAGACATGGTCGCGACCCCCCCCCCCCCCCCCCCAATTAAATTATTTATTGCATTGAAAACAAGTTTTCTTGCAAAGGCGTACTTAATGCTAAATAGCGTTTTCTTCCAGTCAATCGCCATACAAGTGTGATACTGTAAAAAAGGGAACATAGTCCTCCTGAGGTGGTCTATTAAAAAATGCGAACATCATACACTTGCTTATGGGGCAACTTTTAAACTGCATCTGAGGACTGTTTCAGAGGAATCGTGTTTTTATTAACAAGACCATAAGTATATAGCTTACAGGTTATGCTTACAGTCTTGTTCATATTTCTGCCAGACACGGTCATAGAGTAAAATGTTAAGGAATTTAAAAAAAAACTGCTTTTCTACCTTGGGGAAGGGTGGCTAGCCGCCATCTTGAATTCAAGTTGGCACCTTCAGTGGGGAACTTGCGCTCAGCTTCGATTGGAGTGACATTGCTTTTATGTCATAGAAGACATATAAAAACATAAGAAATATTAAACAAATTAAACCATAAAAAAATACTCGGGGTTTTCGGGATCACAAAAGACGCGAAAAATAAAGTTACCTACGCTAGTTATAAAAAAAAACTTATTAGATTTAGTTTTTTCATTGAATTCTAAACGTTTTCTTATGAGTGTGTATATATGCATAATAAAAACATTATTTTCCGAGATAACTCAAATTTGGATAAACGCTTCATACATTATAAGGCGTGACGTGCAAGTTGTGGCGTCGCAGTTTGAGCCCGATGTGTGTGGCGCGTTTTTGTACCACGTGATTATATTGACTTTTCCACAGGTTATATTGTGAAAAGTGTTAGTCGTAAAGAAAAAAAAATACCACGTTTATTTTATCTTTTAACATGGTCTCTCTGATTATATTATAGTATATTTCATTACGAGTGCGGAAAGCCTGTCATTGCAAAGAGTTCCGACTAATGTCTACCCGAGCCGAGGCGCAGCCGAAGGTGAGGGTTGACAGTCGGTACAAGTTGCAATGACGGTTCCGCACGTGTACTGAACAACTATTTTTAATACAGTTGCGAAAAAATGAAGCAATTTAATAAAGAAAATTTTTGGAAAATGGCGCCAACCGTAAAAGAATATAAGCAGAGATTTTTTTTTTCTTCACTCATTCTGGGTAGGCAAAGGGAACTATGCCCATACAGCCAAGTCTTCAGTAGAATTTTTTTATTGATATAAAATGAAAATCAAATTTAATGACATGAAATGAAATGAAACCTAACCTAACTCATTGAAAAAAATCATTAAATCTGATATTAAAACAAATTAGTAGCTTTTTTTTTTAGAAATATTTGAATCATAAAAACTTCTATGAATTTTTTTTTGGTTGTTTTTTTTCTTTTTTGACAGTTGGTAAAGAGAACGCACGAGTTCGGAAAAGGTAAAGAAAAAGCTCGAGTATGTAACAGCCCACATCCCGAACGCTATACGTCCCTGCAATACGCTACTGTTTGAGCAACTGTATTAAAAAAACATTGTTTTGTGCAAGTCCTCCATTCAAGATGGCGGCTAGCGCCTCCCCGCTAGGGTCGGAAACTTGGCATTGCAAGATAAAGTAAGCTCCTTTTTTGTACATATTTTATGCAAGGCCTATTTCTTTCACGTTGTCAAAGTTGCCCCCGGAGTGTTTCTTTGAAAGATAAAAAGTGGGTGCCCCTTTTCGAGAGGTTACGGGGCTCCATGCATTGACCCTAGTGGCACCAATGGAAAGAATCGTATATTTGTAGACGGCTCATTTTTGCAGAAAGTGTCCGACCAATCTCTTAATCATGTTAAGGGGGTCCAGGTGACGTAACACTATCGTGGTAACACCATCGAGGAACAAAATCATATCTTTTTTTCACAGATCAAATTTGCAAAAAGGTGTTAGTACAATAAAGCCGGCCATTGTACTTTTTCATTGTAACTTTCATATTTTATGTCTCGCTTCTTGTGTGCAATAAAGAATATTCTTATCTTATCTTATCTATCTTATATTATCTTATCTCATCTTATCTTATCTTTCAATCATGTTAACGGTGATTTTTAGGACCCACGACAAAGAACCTAGGATCACGAACCTGGGACTAGATAGCGTTTATGCCAAAAACGGCCGTTCCTGGCGATAATGCTATCTAGTCCTAGGTGTTTTGCCTCAGGTTCAGGGCAATGGGTCCTAAAAATCACTATTGACTGATTGAGAGATTGTAAGTACTGACACTTTTTGCAATTTTGATCTGTAAAAAAATGATATGATTTTTTTCCACGATGGCGCTAGTGTTATAGGATCTCGGTCCTGGGATCTCAGTCCTGGGATCTCGGTCCTGGGATCTCGGTCCTGGGATCTCGGTCCTGGGACTTGATAGCGTTCGCCAAAAACGGCCGTTTATGGCGTCAATATTATCTAGTTTTGGGTTTTTTTGCTTTAGGTTCACGGCCATGGGTCCTCGATGAACAAGATTGAGAGATTGGTCTTTAAAAAAAGATATGGTTGTCCCAATCGGCACCGTTGGGTTACTGCGTGGAGCCCTTTGACATGAAATTCTGGTACTGTTATGAAGTTATCCGCTGCTGGCTCGCTGTTCAATGATGTGGAAATGACAGAGTCATCTTAAAAATATGTGTTCAGAAATATAATTTACAAAAGGGACTTACATATTGATCTTTATAAATATTGTACCCTCTTTTCAGTGTTGTATGAAGAAAAAAATATACTGTGCTTGCTTCTAAGACGAGTTTCCTTGTAAAATTGTTGTAATATAAATTGAATGCTATAGATTATATTGAAAAATACTATATTACATTATGGAAATTAATAAAAGTTATACTGTTAAGCGTTTGGATGACGTAAGAAATAAGGTTTTGAACAAAATATTTGTCAGTTTTTATGGCCACTGTTTTAGGCCGTAAACACACTGGTCGCTTCGAATTGTTAGGTTTGACCGTTGAATGGCGTCAGTGTGTTTTCGACCTTAACAAGCCACGGGCTGGACCTAATTATGGAATCAATTTCCAATATCTAAAGAGAAATAGTCAAGATATTGTTTATTAAAGAAAAGCTTTTCTAAAGTAGTTGCGCATCTACCTTATAAAATAAATAAATAATATAGTTACATATTGTAAAATAATAATTCAATACTTGATATGTATAAAATATATATTACATTATTAAAAACTAATTATAGATGGAACTATCTAAATGTTTTTTTTTATATTCACGTTTATGTATCCTTCAAATATAACATACCAATAATAAGTATACAGGGTTATTTAAAAAACCGGCCAAGTGCGAGTCGGACTCGCGCACGAACGGATCCGTACCATTATCTATATACCTTAAGACAAAGATCGAATTTGAGAACAGCGCCATTTGTAGAACCAACATGAAGCGTTTAACGACATGACATCGGCACTTTGAAGGTTACATAGATAGCCGCTAGATGGCGAGCGCTGTCTTTAGACAATGTTTGTTGTATGGAACCCCCCTTAAATAATTATTCTATTCTGTTTTTAGTATTTGTTGTTATAGCGGCAACAGAAATACATCGTCTGTGAAAATTTCAACTGCCTAGCTATCATGGTTTATGAGATACAGCCTGGTGACAGAGAGACAGATAGACAGACAGACGGACAGTGAAGTCTTAGTAATAGGGTCGCGTTTGGCACCCTTCGGGTACGGAACCCTAAAAATGGGCTATTTTTGAAACCTGTCCGCTAGGAGTTAGCAGCTTTTCTTCTACCGCTTTTGAACATTTCGATTTGAAAATGTTTGAAGACAGTTTTTCGATTTTTAGTGCCGTTAAGGAGATCTAGTGAGCTAACTAGCGATAAACCATACCTGGCCCTATATTACGCGCACCAAATCCTGAGCGATTCCAATCTTCTAACTGTCAAATTAGTATGGAATTTCGTAATAATCGTAATTAGGCCACTGATACCAATGAAAAAAAAAACATATCTTTTACAGATCGCATTTGCAAAAAGTGTTTGTACAATCTCTGTCATGTTAATAGTGATTTTTAGGACCCATGGCCGTGAACTTAAGGCAAAACACCTACAGTCTGTTCATCCTTACTTGTCCAATTTAGTAAACAATATTCTAACCTCAAAATTGTCATTTGACGCCGAAACTAGATATATATTCTTGCAAGTTCGTGCACTTTGTTTATAAACATGGCAGCGTGTTATCCAAAATGGTGTCCCAGGTTACTTCATTTATATGACAGTTTATATGACAGGGAATATGGCAGTTTTCGACTAAAAAGTCGTACTTTGCGGGTAGAATCGTGTTTACTTTGGACAAGTAACGGAACGAGCTGTTTGTGCGGCGAACACAGTTTTTATTTCACTACGACATTTTATTCCGTTCTAATCAGTAAACGCAATTTGAATGGCGTTCGAGCTTTTTGAGTGACACCTTGCGACGTGAGCTTGTATAGCACCCAGTTTACTCCAACGGATTGTTAAAGTTTGTGAGTTATTTATTATTGAAAATAAACAGTGGTAATCCGCAACAACAAATCGTAACGGTTTGGGGTTGGAAAGAGAAGGCGACATAAAACGTCAAATATCGTTGGCGCTGTCATAAAACGACCAATCGGAGGCGGAGGCGCGCTGTCACTGGCCTGTCATCGAGCTGTATTGGCAGTTGCGTTTCTTTCGACGCAGCCCATGGTTTAACTTCAAAGAGGTTGAAGCATTTGCGAAGTTTGGTGGTTCGACTATTTCTGGACACCTCGGTGGGAGATGGTTGACGCGGCCGACGTCCTTGATTGAGGCATCCCGTGCTGGGGTGGACGGTTGTGAAATGGTTTGTGATTTGCTTTTTGTGTAGTCGCTGTTTAAATGTAGTAACACATTCTCGCTTTTGAACGCTGTGCTGTGCCTGTACTTATAGTTTGTGCCTTTTAAATTTGACTTGTCTTTTTAAATCAATTACATTTTTATGTCACGAATTTTATGTTTACTTGACATTACTTGTTTTAATATAGTTTTTATTTAATTTTTTTAATCTTATAAGTTTTTTTTTTTTTTATTTTATTTATTTGGGACAACAAACAACTACATATTAAAATATTACTAAAAACAAACAGGTTGAAAGATTTATAAACATGTAGTCCACTACGTTATCCACAGTTTACTAAGCAAGTTGTGAACTAAATGTGACTCACTAAAAGAGCATCTTTAAGTATGTAATCAACGCTTAATTCATTTATAAAATAGCATTAAAAATTAAAAATTACATAATTATACTGTATTAGCCGATGTGGGTCGACGCCCAGTAGACGCACCTACTGACTTTATTTTAGCTGTAAGTGTCTTATTATATATGTATTATGTTTGTTACTTGACTTGTATGTATGTATTTACTGGATAGAAAGGTCGTGTAAAATCAACAAGTGCAGTTGAAAGCGCGTCGACCCCCATACGCTGCAAGATACAAAGAAACATATGCAGGAATAAAAGGAAAAGAAAAAAAGGAAAACGTTTACACCTACTTCACTGATGATCAAGTATGCTGATAACCTGTTGCTTGAATTTACTCATAGAAAGTGAAAATATGTCTATGGATTCAAAGCGCCCATTATACGTTTCAACGAGTCGGCGCAATGGCAATCGCTTGCCTGCGTTGGTCCTACATTTGCCTACAGCGAACAGTCGTCGCGCGCACACCTGACGCCTGTGTACGCTCCTGGGCACTACATAATACAGGTTGTTCGTGAGTATGTTACAGTCGTATCTATTGTGACATATATTGTACAGAGTCATTGCTTCAAGAAGTGTACGTCTAGAATATAGTGTAGGTATTTTATATAAAGTAAGCAATTGGTTGTAAGGGAGACGGGCATGATGACATCGGTAGTGCATGGTGCGAAGAAATTTGCGTTGAACTTTTTCGATAGCATCATTGTACTTATTGTAGTAAGGGTTCCAGACAGGTACAGCGTATTCTAATTGGGACCTAATCAAAGCCTTGTAGAGAAAAATGTAAGTCGCCGGTCTTACGAAATCTTTCGTTGCTCTCATTACAAAACCAAACATTTGGTATGCTTTGTTGATAATTTTGTCGATATGAAGATCCAAATGTAATTTTGAATCTAGGAGCATCCCTAGATCACGCAACCGTTCGACCCTTTCTAAAGGCTGTTTACACAAATTGTAACAAAAGTTTATTTTATTTTTATTTTTCGTAAAACTAATTACATTACATTTATCTATATTTAGTTGTAGTTTATTTTGGATGCAGTATTGCGTAAATCGATCCAGATCGCGCTGCAGCAGATGGCAATCATTAATGTTCTGTATACTACGAAAAGCTTTCAGGTCATCCGCGTACAACAAAAATCTGGAGTGATGAAAGCATTTGTTTAAATCATTTATAAACAGTATAAAAAGTAACGGCCCGAGTATGGACCCTTGTGGGACCCCCGATAAAACCTGTACCGTATCTGAGTGGTATCCATTTAAAACAACCTTTTGACTTCGGTTGGTAATGTAAGACGCAAACCATCTTAATAGATTGCCTCTGATCCCATTGAATGCAATTTTGTTAAGGAGTAATTCATGATCGACCTTGTCAAAAGCCTTTCGAAAGTCCGTGTAAATAGCATCTGTTTGTGTGCGGTCATCCATGTTTTCAAATAAGCAGTTAGTAAAAATCATAAGGTTAGTGGTAGTAGATCTTCGTTTGACAAAGCCGTGTTGTTGTTCGAGGATAGAGGAATGTAAAACCGGGTAAACTGCATTGTGAACGATTCTTTCAAAAAGTTTTGACAAGGTCGAGAGAATAGAAATGGGACGGTAGTTTTCAATGTTTTGTTTAGACCCAGATTTGTATACCGGAGTGATATTTGCTAATTTCCATTTCGTTGGAAATACTCCCTGTGAAATACACTTATTAAAAAATTTTTCAAGAGGCACACATATTTCATTCGCTGTGCGAATTAAAAATAGTGGGGGGAGACCGTCAGGGCCTGGACCCTTGGATAGATCTAGTAATTTTATTTGTTTTGCAATGTTGTCTGAGTTAATAGTCAAATTGTTTATAATGACATCACTATTTGTGTTATTGTCTGAAGGTGGTTTCCACTGATCAAGTATTAATGTTGATGGTTCATAAACAGAGTGGAAGTAATTTGAAAACATATTGCATATTTCATCCGGATTGTTACTCTTCTGATTTTGATATTGCATGTTTGCAGGTATCCCTGGTTTGCTTTTACGATTGGAAACATAAGTCCAGAAATGCTTTACGTTTCTACTAATGCTATCTTCTACTGATGCAATGTACTTTGAGAAGCATTTGTTACATTCCGTTTTAAATCTAGTTCTAAAGAGCGCAAATTGTTCATAGTCTGAAATGTTTTTAAACTTTTTCCACTTACACCAAGCTTTATTCTTATTTTTAAAAATATGAATAAGTGACGGGGAAAACCATATGGGAAAGTTTTTACTTTTAGAAGTACACATTGGAACGTGTTGTTTGATTATACCATACAGAGCGTTATAGAACTTATCAAGCGCATCCTCTGCAGGTAAAGTGTCGAGATCTTCAGACCATGGTGTTTTACTAAGCGCAACGTTGATTAGGTCGTAATCGCCTTTATAATAGTTGTATTTGTTTAACGGACGCCGGGTCATTGGGATAC
The DNA here is from genome assembly GCA_947308005.1 of Yponomeuta malinellus. Lineage (NCBI taxonomy): Eukaryota > Metazoa > Arthropoda > Insecta > Lepidoptera > Yponomeutidae > Yponomeuta > Yponomeuta malinellus. The sequence goes on from OX371023.1 coordinate 6,124,512, forward strand.
AAATTTTAATAGAAATAAGTGTACAGAAAGGCGGATGGTGAGCGTCAGGGAGTAATATGAATGTATCTGGACTAAAAGTTTTACAGTCAGTATTCGATAATAAGAGATCCAGTATTTTACCATTTAAATTTGTGTATGTATTATATTGTTTAGCGCTCACCAAAGATAAAAAGTTATTCAAGCACCTGCAAATCGATGAGGTACCATTACAGATTAGACCCAGTGATGTATTGACACCGTTACATTCCCAAGCAAGATCTGGCAGATTGTAGTCTCCGTATATATAGAAACTATCGGTGTCTTGATAATTTAAAATGTTACTTAACATGTTTAGGTGTCGAACATAAGTGTCTTCGTGTGTTTTTGGAGGAATGTACACAGCGGCAAAGATATGATATGAGTTCTGTTTACGACTCGGAATACGCACTATAACGTGTTCAATTGTGCCGTCGGGAGGAGCTGATGTTATTGGGCATGTGGGTTTTAGCTTTTGTAGGACTGCTATTAAAACACCACCTCCGTCGTGTTTTCGAGTAGCAATTCGGTCCCGATCGCATCGAAAAACTGCGTATCGTTGATCGATGAATTCGTTATCTGATATATCTGGAACGAGCCAGGTTTCCGTTAAAATTATTACATCGTAGGAGTGGGATAATATGTTCATGTACAGTGTATTAAGTTTAGTACGCACTCCTCTGCAGTTCTGGTAATAAATACTTAGTGTTGCACTATTCATATAAGGTAGGATGAAAAATTAGACGTATTACCAAGGATGGCCACGGGCCAGATAAAAAGAATCCCAGACCGGCGCGCGCGCATGTATCGACTAATAAATACTGTTGAAGCAAAAGATGTCCGTCAGGATTGTGGCAAGCGGCGGACTCCGGTCTCTGCCCACCCCTCCGGGATACAGGCGCGAGTTTATTTAATGCAATGTAATGTACTATGGATGAACATGCTGACATAGGTACGTAGACATAATATCTGCACTTTTTCTTTAGACAGACTATACTAACACAATAAAGTTGTGTTTCTACTCTCGGCGGGATAATGCAATGATTCCCATCGACAGACGGCAGTTCCATAACGACTGCGGCTTGGGACGCGTCTGCGCATAGTAGGGTACTAGTTAACAGGTTTTTCAGCTTAGTAAATGATAGCAATAGATAAGGTGGTTCAAAGCGACGGTCACTTTTGTTTGCGTATGTAATTTGCGCTGTGAAACCATCGTGAAAGTTACAGTAACAGGTCCTCAGACTTAAATCAAAGCAGCAGGCAACCGAATACAATACGAAATCCAGTGCACAATAAAAAATACACATAGTTATTATTTCTACACAGTCGGTAATCTTAGAGTGAAGTACAATGGCTTGAGTAGTATGCACTGATCGAGTAATTATCCAGGAATTATTGAGTGTTGAAAGTGGTGTTTGAAGTGCTTCTATTGGGCTTTGTCTGAGGCCTAATTTTGGTGAGCTCGCTGTGCGACCGTATGGGAAATGAAGGTGAGTTATCATTTTCTCGAACCAATATTGTCGCATTTCTGATCCAAACATATCTGTAGTTGTTGCGTTTGGCAGATTGACGGCATTCGTGAAAGAGACGCTTGTTTTTCAAAGTCAGGTGTTCGTTTAGGTATACTGTGTGCAATGTACCTGAAATACCGAGTTGGTCGGATTGGAGTCCTTTAGATAGTCGGCAAGCGCTCAATATATTGTCACGAAGTGTGCGTGAAGTAAACTTGACGATGATGTTTTTGGGCTTATTGTCCTCCTGTTGGTAGTGAGGTACGCGGTGAATCGATATCACATCCTTGTGAGATATTGCCAGATTAATTTTGGAGCCAATATTTTCCAGTAAAGCCATCAGATTTTCCCCGCGTTTTTCCGGCAAGTTACTAATCTCAATATTGCACTGCCTAGCCTGTTGCTCCAATTGTTCAACCTTCAATTCTAATTGGGATAATGCATCCGTAGCTGCTGCGGATGATTTTGAGTTATTTTCGAGTTCAGAAATGCGTTTTTGAAGGTCAATCTGTTGGCTAGATGTGAATTCGGTTGATGCCTTTAGGTCATCGACGTCCTGCGTCGTAGTTTTTAGTTTGCTTCCTAATGTAGAAACGCTATTCTCCAAGCCGGTCTGTTGGGAGCGCAGATTGTTTAAATCACGTTTTATGTCATTACTAGCGGAGGTTAGAGCATCAAGGTCGCTTCTAATACCGCTGATGTTTCCGCTTATGTTCGACAATTTATTGTCCATCTCAGTACGCCAGTCCATAATTGACTGTTTTAATTCGAGTTTCAGCGAGTTGATCGCCTCTGAAAACTCAGACTCGGGTTGTTTACGCTTCCTATGGGGGGGAATGTTTATTACGTTCGTGGGGTCCGTTCCTTCTGCTGTAGTGATAGGTATACCAGTCGTCTCCATTGCCGGGGTTTTTGTTGTTGTGGAAGGAGGTGTGCGTTTCAGTGGCATCACCTTGCAATACTTACTGAAGGTATAGTAAACAAAGCAACTTGGTAAGTATTACGGATCTTGTAAATTGGTCGACGTGCGACGATTTCATATAATTTCACTCTCCGACCACTTAAGGAAGACCCCCAGTCAAGTACCTTTGTATATAATTGTCTTTTAAATAGTGCTATCCACTCACCGTTTTTATAATATTTTATAGATTTTTATGTGCGTAAGACATTTGTTGGCTACGTATTTCGGTATAAGAGCACAGTTACAACTATTTATTGAGTGATTTAAATAAATAAACTCCACGAGCACGGAAAGCACACAACTTTTTACGTCCACCCTCAAATGAGTTATGCATCGCTTTTGGCTACATTTTGTATTCAAATTGCATTAGTTTTTAGTTTTTAGTGCTTTTGATGGCATCTTTATCATGCTGTCCTCATTGTCCCGGTTCCTCAAGGCAGTTTGTCGTTCCGCGGGGCTTGAATGTGCATATTAGTCGGGTGCACAGGGGTCTGCTTTCGCTTCAATCTCAAGCTGTTCCTAGCGATGACGAAGTAGATTCAAGTCTTGGTCAGTTGCCAATTTTGAGGGCAAACGTCCGAGTTCTAAAACATGTTCCAAAAGGCGCAAGAAGTCTGGCCGCTGGGAGGTTGTCTCAATTAATCGACTCTCAACTCTACTGAGGACTGGTTTGCCCTTTTATCTTTTCCATACACAGGTTTAAGGGTTCCTTCCTCCGACAATCGGATCCAGTCACTTACGTCCAATGTGAAGGAAAACATAAACAATGCCTCCTCCCCGGACTCCCTGGGCTTGGTCGCTTCGGATCCGCCACCTTGTAGAGAGGCGTTCAGTCGTCGTTCTTTTTACAGAGCCGTAGAATCGAAGGTATACGATGGCGACCTAGGTGGTGCGGCTCGGATTTTATTGTCCGACTGCAGTGTGGCCGATGTCAGTGAAGAGACGTTACAAGCTTTACGTTCAAAACATCCTTCTCCGGGTCGGCCTTTACATTTTCCTCCAGAGCCGGTTTCCTCAGACGAGTTCCTTTCGGTAGAGGCAGCGGACGTCTCTGAAGCTATCGCGTCGTTTCACAATGGTTCCGCGGCAGGGTTGGATGGGCTGCGCCCAGAACATCTCAAAGAGTTGACGTCGGCAGTAGCGGGTGACAATGGTGTGAAACTCTTAGCTTCAATATGTAGCTTGGCCAATTTTATGCTGAAAGGTATGGTCAATAGGGAGGTTTGCCCTTTTTTGTATGGTGCTTCTCTATGTGCCCTTTGAAAAAAGGATGGGGGTAGTCGGCCTATTGCCATAGGCAGTGTGATTAGGCGCTTGGTGGCAAAGCTGGGATGTCGCACGGTCAAGGGAGAGATGGCAGCGTTCTTGCAGCCGCGTCAATTAGGTTTCGGTGTTCCTTTGGGCTGTGAGGCGGCTATCCATGCCACCCGGGCTTTTGCCCTCTCCAAAGCAGATGCTGACGATGTTATTGTAAAGGTTAACCTTCACAATGCATTCAATTCTGTAGAACGTGATTCAATGTTGTCTGTAATAAAGGAGAAAGTCCCTGTATTGTACCCGTTTCTCCATCAATGCTATTCTAGCTCAAGTAATTTGTTTTTTGGTAATGAGTTGGTAGAGTCTCAGGTGGGGGCGCAGCAGGTGATCCGTTGGGCCCTTTAGTATTTAGTCTGGTAATTCACACCGTAATCTCTACCATGCGATCGTCTCTGAACGTCTGGTATTTGGATGACGGCACCATTGGAGGCGAGCCGGAGGTCGTGGTTCGGGACCTCAAGGCGCTGGTCGAGGGCTTAGCGGAGTTGGGGCTTCAGGCGAACTCTCAGAAATGCGAACTTTTCCCCTGTTCCGGTCAGATATCGCAGGAGGTCTTGTCGGAAGTTCATTCTGTGGTACCAGGCTTACGGATTCAGGATAAAGCCAATTTTACCCTTTTGGGAGCACCTATCTTCCCCGAGGATATACTGGGCGCACTGTCTGCAAAAACAAGAGCCCTTTTGGCATCTAAGGAGCACTTGAGACGTCTCCCAGCTCATGTAGCTTTAACTATCCTAAGGAGTTGCTTGTCCATTCCTAGGCTTACATACTCGCTGCGAACAGCTCCGGTGTGGCTTTGTGGAGAGGAAAAAGCTGAGTATGATGCTGTGCTGAAGGACTTGTTGGAGTCAGTCATTAATGTAGGTATGACTCCCATCCAGTGGTGTCAAGCGGCTTTGCCTATCAGGCACGGTGGACTAGGCATACGTCGGTTGCAGGACACTGAGCTCCCAGCCTTCCTGTCTTCGTCGTATGGGGTGCTAGACCTTGTCACTCGTATTTTAAGTATCAATGGTGACGGGTTCTGCATTCCCTTCGCGGAGGAGGCCTTAAGGTTATGGCGGGTTCGGTGTCCTGGTAGCGATCCGCCCGATCACCCTAATTTCCAGCGCCATTGGGATGAGGTTTCATGCAGGTTCGCGCTCAATGAGTTGTTGGCCAGCAGTTCGGGGGTGGAGCTGGCACGTTTGCGGGCTGTTTCTCAGCCTGAGTCCGGTCTCTGGCTCCACGCTTTGCCTTCTCCACATCTAGGGACGTTTTTGGACAACGACTCGTTGCGTGTGGCAGTTGCATTGCGCCTTGGGTGTGACATTTGCCAGCCTCATTTTTGCGTGTGTGGCGCGGCTGTGGACGCTCGGGGTCGGCATGGTCTGCATTGTGTGCGTAGCGCGGGCAGGTTTTCTCGGCATTTCTCCATCAACGACATTGTTAGGCGGGCTCTAGTAACAGCTAATGTTCCCTGTGTTTTGGAGCCCCCGGGTCTTTGTCGTTCCGATGGGAAACGTCCGGATGGCCTGACGATGATACCCTGGGAGAGAGAGCGCTCCTTGCTTTGGGATGCTACGTGTGTCTGCACTTTTGCCCCCTCTCACTTAGCTTCTACCGTATCCACCCCGGGCGCTGCGGCAGAAGAGGCTGCGAGGGTGAAGGTCCAAAAGTATTCTGCGCTTTTGGGGCAGTACATTTTTGTGTCTCTCGCAATAGAAACAACTGGGGTCTGGGGAGTGCAGGGAAAGGTCTTTGTGAGAGAGATAGGTCGTCGCTTGAGGGACCGTGGCTATGATTGCCGCTCTGGGGCCTATCTTATGCAAAGAATTTCCCTTGCAGTGCAGCGAGGTAACGCTGCCAGTGTATTGGGAACCTTTGGGTCGGATGTGTCCCGGGGCGGCTTATTCTCGTAATGATTTTGTGTTTTCAGTTGTTTATATTTCACATTTTTGTATTTGACGAAGCTTTTTGCGAATGAATTTAATTTGATTTTAATAGGTTGACATTTTGATAATATTTATTTAAAAAAATGAAATACTACTTACCGATGAAATGTTACAACGTCCATGGAATAATGGGTACTTTTCATAAATGTGGTGTGAGGACGGTTGTAAAAAGCAAAATCAGTTACATTTTGAAATATAGAGAGATAGACAAAAAAAGCAAGTAAAATAAAATTGAAACGTGAGTAAGGATGAATAGACTATAGGACTAGACAGTATTACCGCCAAAAACGGCCGTAGGTTCTTTGTCGTGGGTCCTAAAAGTCACTGTTAATCTGTAGAATTCTAAAGGACCCGATCGGACCATAACAAAGGTTTTAAATTGTTCTTTTCTAGGTCATAATCTAACAGGTAGAGTGTGCGTTCATAACATTGATTAAAGTACTACGTCTAGAGACGCCGTCCCGAACAAGCTTTGTGGTAAAATAACACGATTACATTTAAACAGTAATTGAAAAGCTATTTCTTTGTGTGTGATGAAAATTGTGATGAAAAATGATGACAACGAAAATGGTAGGAAATTTAGTTCTAAACAATTTTTGTAATTATATTTTTTCGTATGAAATTGCAAATAAACGACATACACACATACATAAACTCACGCTAGAAAACAAAATACATTAAACACTACAACAATAAAAGCCAAAGGAAAAATAAATATTATCAAAATGTCAACCTATTAAAATCAAATTAAATTCATTCGCAAAAAGCTTCGTCAAATACAAAAATGTGAAATATAAACAACTGAAAACACAAAATCATTACGAGAATACAGGTAGAGCGGTGGTAGCCTAGTGGGTAGATTATTGTACTCGGCAGCGAGATACCCAGGTTCGAGTCCCAGTGCGGGCATGTACCTATGACTTTGTTTTAAGTTATGTACATTTGTAAAGTTAAAGTAGCAATGCCACTCGCTAACGGTGAAGGAAAACATCCTGTGGAAAGCTGTGTCTGAGCTATTCACATACCTCAGCGCTTGAAATCACCAACACGCGGTGGGCACATTATCATCCTCATCATTCAGCCACAAGGAGTCCACTGCTGGACATAGGCCCTCCCCGTGGATTTCCATGAAGACCGGTTGGAAGCGGCTTGCATCCAGCGTCATCCTGCCACTTGGATGAGATCATCTGTCCATTTCGTGGCTGGTCGTCCTACGCTGCGCTTGCCAATATGTGGTTTCCATTCGAGAACTTTTCGGCCCCATCGGCTATCAGTTCTGTCTGCGTGCTATGTGCCCCACCCACTACCACTTCAACTTACTAATCCGCTGGGCTACGTCGACGACTTTCGTTCGTCTACGTATCTCATCATTTCTGATTCGATCTCGTAGAGAAATTCCGAGCATAGCCCGGTGGGCGCGCGTGGTGATTAAGCCCATATTCTCTCTCTGAGAGAAGGCCTGTGCCTGTGCCCTGCAGTGGGACACTAGGCTGCTCATGAATCTGTGGGGACGGATGTAGACACCCGTTCCACGATAAGTATAGTTTTAATTATGAAGTAGGTAAGCGAAGTACGATAGCAAGAAAAGGGTTTTAGCCAAGATGAAATGAAGCGTATTATTTATAATTTAGGAAGAATTATATTGCACAAGCGAAATTAATTAAATGGACAAAGATTCAAAGTAATATCTACGTAAACGATATAAAAGCAATAAAGCGCGCGCGAGCGTCGTGGTTCGAATGCGGTGATACCACGACTGGAGATCGTCGTGATCTTCTTTTTGTGTCAGAGGTCGTGATGGTCAGTCGGGCGGGCGCGGCGGCTCGAGCTTAGGCGACAGCGGGCGGTGAGGCGCGGCGTGACGGGGTGTTGCCCCGCAAAAACTTGCTCCGTAGGATGCGGCCATAGGCGCATAAGCGGAGCGGATATTGACTCGCTTGACCGCTACAAATCTAACAGGTGAACATGATTGGGAGATTGTACAGACACTCAGCAAATACGATGTGTAAAAAGATGATTTTTTTTTCATTGCAGGCGCTTATTACTGGAGCCACTGGATCCCCTTAATAACATTTTAGAAATAACTAGGAAATAACCCCGTCCTTAAATTAGGTACTGGACCAGCGCCAGTGAAGGATTAGCCACCTACGTGGCTACTTTTGGGGGCCCCGATTTCTGACCGTAAAAAAAATATTAATTTCAAGAAAAATATTATCTGTCTTTATAAGACAAGATAAGATATTTGTTCATTTACTGTCCGTAAAAAACACTCGCAAAAAAAAAACATTGAATTGAATAAAATGATACACAGCAAAAGAATGTACTATTTGTGGAATGCCTGGACCCGCTAGATCAAAAGATCTGTATCTTAGCTTTCCAGGCCTCCAGAACTGCAAAAGATTGGTATCATATTCATATTGGTATTAGATAGGGTTTATTTGTCAGTATTGTTTTATTGCATACCATACTCTTGCTAACCTAAAGCAAACCAAGGGCCCCTTGCTAAAATTTGCTACAGGCCCCGCGCTGCCTTAATCCGGCCCTGACCAGCGCCACCCTAAGTTGATTTGTGTTTAAATTTTGAACTCGAAAGTTTAGCGCGGGGGCCATGGTTCGACTGCCTGCCCTGTTGATACCAATAGCGTGGTCGAAACGATCCTCTTACTCCCCACGCCACAGTCTATCCGCCAAAGAGGCCCAAAAATCAACTAAATACTTTTCTGACATCTACAGCTTTACCGACGGCTGCCGGCTGTAGTGCCTAAGCCTAAGGTCACAGACCCATCTGGGACTTGTTTCATCGATGTACATGGGAGGTTTTCTTTTTGACTATTAAAAAAAAAGTAGTTCCCAAGGACTCTGTAGATGGCGCTGAACTGACTACGTTACCAGTCGAACGTTTCAATTTGCGACCGTGGGCAAACCTGAACGCACTGCAGATCGCTTACATATGTACTCAGATTAATTAATAGAAAACGTTTAAATTATACGACTTCAATGAGGAAGACATTAAAATCGTAGGTTCTTGCTAATTTCGCATACGAATCTTCGATATGAACAAAAGAGAGGAAGTAATGCTGTCAGTACGTTTCGTTTTATGATCTCAAACTACATCCAAGTGAATTAATCAAAAAATTATGTGACGTTCCCTTCCTTGCAGTAACGTACCAAGTGCAGCGCCATCTATCTAGCGACTAGGGAAGAAAATCCCTCGATTAACTCACAGATTAACGATAAGACGATGCTACGCAATGTAGGTACCTCGAAATGTTATAATAAACTATTTAGTCTCGTGAAACTCGGCCGGATGGGACCGAGAAAGTTGGGGTAGGTACAGAGAACAGGTGTATGCCCAGCAGTGGGCTCTATTTATATGGCAGGAGACCGAGAGAGTCGGTGTGACAGACCTATGCCCAGCAGTGGGCTCTATTTATGGGGCAGGAGGCCGAGAGGTTCGGTGTGACAGACCTATGCCCAGCAGTGGGCTCTATTTAGGGAGCATGAAGCCGAGAGGATCGGCGTGACAAACCTATGCCCAGCAGTGGGCTCTATTTATGGGGCAGGAGGCCGAGAGGCTCAGTGTGATAGACCTATGCCCAGCAGTGGGCTCTACATAGGCTGAATCTAATACATAATTTTATGAAATATAAAAATCGCTTGTCACAGTGTTTGTTATCGTACTACTCCGAAACGACTTCATCGATTTTTATGTTTTTTTTTTTTGTGTATATTTCGTGGGTCTGAGAATAGGTCGTAGGCTTATAATATGGCAAAACAGCGTTTGCCGAGTCAGCTAGTAAGTACCTATCTAGGTAGATAAGACTGATAATAACTTTAATTCGCGACCTATGTGAATTAATGATGAACTATTTTACAAAAGTTCTGCTATTCGACACTAGATGGCGCTAAATTGGAAATTTAGTTTCCTACTCGTATAATATTTTATTTGACATCATTTCATTTTCATAGCTTAGTTTTATTTCGTTAACGTTTCGATTTCGTTTTGTCGTTGTATTCTAAACGTTTTCTTATAAGGGTGTACATGTATAAAAACATTATTTTACGAGATAACTCAAATATTGATAAACGCTTCATACATGTTGTATCGCTCGTAGCCCCGGCTGCCTAAGTGATCTTAAACGATCACGAAGGTTAACCAACACTGGGCGCATTCAGTGCATGGACTGCTCGCCGTCTATGCCTAACGCTAGTGGCATTTTTCCGAGCGGTTCCGTGCTTCGCAAGGCACGTTAAGCTGTTGGTGCCGGCTGCCGTCGATAGATGGCAGTCGTTAAGCCAAGTCAGAGGCCTTAGGGCGGCTTGACAACTTCTGACAGTAGACGAGCCACTAGTCTACAAGCCTCCACCAATCCGGACTTGGCCCCCGTGGTGGAGTATGGCCTATACCTTCCTCAGGGAAGAGACCCGTGCCCCTCGGTGGGGACATAATGGGTTGATGATGATGATGTTAGGGAAGACATCATAGTCTAAAGGTCGATTTGTGTGGCGCGTTTTAGTACCACGTGACTATATCGACTTTTCGACTGATCATATTACAAAAAGTAGGTATTAGTCGCAGAGAAAAAAAAATACCACGTTTATTTATTTCTTTACCTGTCCTCTCCTCTTCTTTTAAAACATTTTTACTGCAAGTTCTCCATTACAAGTCTAACTGTCAAATTCCATACGAATGTGATCGTTAGACGATTGGAATCGCTTAGGATTTGGTGCGCGTAATACAGGGGCTGTTTCAGATTTCGTCATAGACAAATAAAAATCATGATACGTTGCAGTTCTATGTAATTCAATGTTCTTAAGTAACATCTATCACATTGTGTTCTAAATCTACTTCCTACAGCAAGGTTACAAAATGCATCGAGTTTTACATACCGTGAAACGGGTTGATTAGAAATGGAGTGTGAATAGAAAAAGTGGTAAATGGGTTTTTCATCCCCCCATCTCGGAAAGAGTATTTTTTCTCTTCGATATCTGAGTGCAAGCCGTTTTTATCCGCCAAAGGATAAAGTAAATTGAATTTAGAACATCGTGTGCACTAAGTTTGTAAATTCAAAACGCCATTAAACCTATTTACTTCTACCTCCATGGTGTCGAATTTATCATACAACTTTTTTTAATTTGTTAAAATCTCAGACTCGGAACCTCCTTTGTGTTTTTTTTTGCATTTAGTCATTTCCTCGCTGAGGCAGGATGAAAAGTTACGTGTTGCACTCGAGTGCAAAGATTTTTCTCCTCGTGCTCTTTTGATTCCCTCACTAACGCTCAGGATTCAAATTTTTTTATTTTAGAATCCTTCGGTCATCAAAATTGATCACGCGGTTAAAAAGCAACTTTGCACTCTTGTATAACAATAGTAGATTGTGTCTCAAGGGAGCAAAATTATATATTTACCGTGAGGGCGGTATATTGAATCCTGAGTGAAGCGAAAGATTCTACAATAGAATCCCGAGCGTAGCGAGTGTTTACGCCCAAGACGGAAATAATTTTGCTACCGAGTGACACATACTGCTTTTCACACCTGCTATAAGGAAAATTTAAATCAAACACAATTAAGATATCGAAAGAAGTGTGGAAGACAATTATGATCGATTGCAACAAAATAAAAATCGAATTGGAATTAAATTTTGTGAAAATCTGCACACGGATCATGCTGAGGGCAATAAAAAAAAAACTAGAATATCAGGGAAGAAAAGTACAACTTGGATCCCTCATTTGAGGGAATCAAGGAATCTTTTCTGAATAGCAGGTGTGAAAATAACTATTTTGTCACCGAGATAGTTGTAAGTTCAGGCGAGATTCGTTCGTCTGTCAAACTTGTATGGAATTTGACAGGTAGACGATTGGAATCGCTCAGGATTTGGCGTGTATTATGAGGCCACGGTTCAGCAACGTCTCAGGATCTGGGGCCTTATTATGCGCACCACATCCGGAGCGACTCCAATCGCCTAATTGTCAAATTCCATACTAATTTGACAGTTAGACGATTGGAATCGCTCAGGATTTGGTGCGCGTAATATAGGGGCTGATCGACATATCTGACAATAGACGTCGATGCAGTACAACTAGGAAGTTCCGTAGGAAATCGGTGACAAAAAACTATTTTCCACTCTTTGTTTCAATTCATACTCCAGTTTCTAATCGCCCCGTTCTTTTGTACGTAGGTAACGTTCCAATAATATCAACTACACATCCGTCGAGAATTTGGTCGAAGCTTATCTAGATTTCTACGAATTAAGTACGTCCCTAGATACAAAATATTTTATGTCGGTAGGTATACATTTGTTTACGAAGAATACGAAGAAACTAAGTATTCAAACAAAAACTCTAACAAGCATAAGTACCTAAATTAAAAATCTACGGGATTAAACACTTCTACAACAACTAACTAAATGCATTCTAATTTCAAATTAAAAACCGTAGATACAATGTTTGTTTAGAAATGTCCTGTCAAAAGAGTATAGGTCAGGAAATTTCTGAAACAATCGTCGTATAGTGTTCAGGAGCCTAATTATGCACACCAAATGGTGAGTGATTCCAACCGTCTAACTGTCAAGTTCCATACTAATTTGACAGTTAGATGATTGGAATCGCTCAGGATTTGGTGCGCGTAATATAGGAACTGGTAAAGCTCTTGTTAGAATTCGGAAGATTCCTACACTTGCCATGTCGAACAACTATTATTTATACCAAACAACCCTAAAACATGAATTAAATATCGACCGTTTTCTTAGTTTTTAGCTAACGTGAAGGAAAATATCGTGAGAAAGCCTGAGTGTCAGAGGTTTTCATATATCTCAGCGCTGGAAATTGCCAATCCGCGGTGGGTAATTAAGCCCGTACTCTCTCTCTGAGAGAAGGCTTGTACCCTGCACTGAGACGTAAAAAAGACCTAAGGAACTGTTGATATCGTTTCAAGTTCTAGGGCTGATCCTTCTTTAACATTTGTTTGTATTAAAATGCAGAATACCCTTAATTATCACAAGAACTTTCTGAAGCAACCTGGTTTAGTAATTAAGTAGATACCTACACGGACTTTTTCTAGAGTCGGAAATCGGCCAGGTACCTATACTCTGTATCCAATACGCTTCGCCGGGATGTACACAAATATTTGACAAAAATGTCTGTCTAGTTATTTGTTGATTCTAGGGTCTATTAGTTTCATTTTTTCAAAGAACACCCGATGAACAACGAAATAGAAAAGAAATCCCGAAGAAGGATTTCTTTTCTACTTCGTTTACATCAGCTGGAAGTGTATTTGACACTAAGTATGGATATTTTAGGAGGACCCCATATACACAGGCCCACCCCGATCTTAGTGTACAGGGTGTAAAAAAATCCCCATATGAAATCCCCGAAAATGCGGGGTCCTATTCATCAATACGAACAGGGTGAACTTTGAAACCGCGAAAAAAACATCGAATGTTCCATACATTTTAATGGCGCAAGTACCTATATTATAAAAAATAAACTTTAGTAGAAGTGAGCGTTCCAAAGACGCGCCGTTTAAAAAGACCGTTTTACTGCCAAGAACGCACAGACCGTTTTTCAAATTCAGCAAAAGCAGTCTCCCTAAACTAGTCTAACTATAAGACGGAACGGCGGCGCGCGCACGTTCGACGCGACAAAACATGGCATTAAGTAGAAGCAGTCTAGTCCCTAAACTAGTCTAACAACGAGACGGAGAGCGGCGTGCGTGCGTCGAACGAGACGAAACACTGCATTCAGAAAAAGTAGTCTAAAATAATGAAATATGAACCTTATCTCTATACAATAAAGACGGAAATTGCACCAAAGCAAAACCAGTCACTAAAAGACCCTTTTTAAGACTACTTTTTCTATCTGGAGAACGGGTTTCGTCTCGTCATTGAAAAGTACAGTGACGACCCACCCCTAAACTTTAGTACGGACCAGCCGATATTTTTTCGCGATCGAATTTCAAAGTTTCCACTAAGCTCGTTCGTTCGTATTGACGTGTAGAGTCCTCTACTTTTGAATATTTGTGGGGATTTTGTGCCACCCCGTATATCGATAACCAACAAGCATAAACGGTCGTCAACTAAAAACTAAAATAGAATTTCATAATATTCCATGACAAAACTAAAATACAATTTGTCCAAAAACTACCTAAAACAAAGTGCAAAAAGTTGACAAAGGAGACTTGTCATATTTTATGTTACCTAGATGTGTTCCAAATGCATTATACATTGTTGACTACTGGCAGCGAATTCGACAAACAAAACGGGACACTGTCCGGACAAGAAATAAATTAGAATTCAATCATTCCACGAAATAAATAATGTTTGAGCGATTCTCTCAGTCTGCACCCTGTTCTCTTAAAATACAGCACAACAACTACTTTTAGGTCTTTCGCAACGTAGATGCGGACGTCGTTGGCCTGTAAAAAATATACTAAGTGATACTTTTGTCTGCTAAATTTATCTAAAGCTGCGGTGTAAGTTTTCATCATCATCAGCCATTTAACGCTCACTGCAGGACATAGGCCTCCCTCATGATTTTCCAAGCTTCCCGGTCTTGTGCCGCCCGCATCCAGCGACTCCGCGCCACCGTAACCAGGTCGTCAGGCCATCTGGTGGGGGGCCTGCCCACGCTGTAAGTTATCATCTGGACAAAAATCTGTCTGGCACAAACTTTTTCTTCAGCTACATCACGTCCCTATAAACGACGTAAGGTAGACAGTGAGCTGACCTAAAGAGAACAAGGCAAGCATCGAGACTACTAACTACAGAGTAACTACGACCTACGGTTGAGTTCAGCGTTTTCTCGGTACGAGATACAGCCCAAAAGTGTCTTTAGGAAGAGCCACGCACGCCTTCTTCTGCTTCAGATTCTCGAGACATTCCGCCCCAATTTCAAACTCCTGCAAAATATTCGCGAACATGACAAAGCTCATTGTAGTGACCAGCGTCTGTCCGATGCACGTCCGCTTGCCAATACTGAAGGGCAGGAAGTGTGGGATGTTCTTCTTCACGGACACAGACTCTTTCTCGACCTCCGTGGCTTTATTAATAGGGCCTGTTCGCTCGCTGTCGGATTCCATCCCGGAGTCGCACTGCGAGTTACGTCTGACGCGTACGGTGCTCTTCTCCAGGAACCTTGAGGGGTCGAACTTCTCCGGCTCGGCCCAGTACTTCTCCGATGTATTCAGCTCGTAGTTGTTTATGAAGACGACGGTGCCCTTCTCGATTCCGAAGCCTGAGACGACGGCGTTCTCCGTAGCCACGTGTGGGACGATCGGCGAGGACGCGTACCTGAGGCATTCCAGGATGGAAGCTTCGGTGTAGGGTAGGCTGCTTCGGTCGGTCAGGTTCACGGGCCTCTTGCCTTTGGTCACGGCGTCGATCTCCGAGCGGATCCTCCTTCCGATCTCAGGGTTCTTAACAACGGCGGCGAGGCACAACATGACAAGGTTGCCTACGGAAGAATGCCCACCTAAAAAGTCTTCCAGCATGAAGATTATGGTGTTCCTGTCGACGGTGGGGTCGTCGTGTAAAACCTTCAGCAGACCATCAAGGAAGTCGGTTTCCGGTTTGTCCATGTCCAGTTCTGTCTCCCTCTGCTCCACGATTTTGGACAGGATGAAGGAGCGGATATCCTGGGACCAGCTCGCAAGTTTGTCCATGTGTTTCTTGTAGAACGGCGCGAGCCACGGCAAGAAGTCCACGGCGTACCCCTGGTTGATTTCCCAGAAGATCTCGTCGAAGTGGTCGACGATGGTGCGGAATTCTGTGTCGTTTTCGGCGTCGAATCGGACGTTGCACATGTAGTGGGTGAACATGTTCATGGCAGCCGACATGAGGTAAGGTTTCAGCTTTATGGCGCCTTCGGTGGAGTTGGCGACCTGTCGCAGCGTGTTCATGAGTTCTACTGTCTCGAAGGTGGCGACGTTGCCGATCTGTGCGTAGTTGTTGGTGTGCTGTTTGGGACCACAATGACGGCGCGCGATGTTGCGTCTGCGCAGCTGCAGGTTGGACCAGTCGCAGAGGGCCAGGGCTGTGGACAAGAGAACGGGGGTTTGACTTTTGTGATACTAAACGGAATAGGTACGATTGAATCACATCTAGATTGATTCCTGCAGTTCTTGGCTTAACGAACCTAACTACCTATATCGAGTTGAATAGGTAGATACAATACGGATGGCTGAAAAGATTCAATTTAACTATTTTGTGTTTTATCTAGTGTTTTATTTGCGTGCTTAGAATAGAGTTGATAAACCTTTTGTCATTAAATTTGAATAGCAACTGGATTTCACCTAATGAAGAAGAAGAAGAAAGACATTTTATTATACCAACAAGATACATCACAGAAACAAAATCAGCAGATAAGTAACAAATAATGCACGTAATACTGTGCAGCGTACCTACCCGAGCCCCTGCTATACAGGGTGTCCTAGTGCAGGGCTCATTGGTAATAAAAAAAGATTGTGTTTTTGTGAAACAAAATTAATTGATATGAATCGATTCTTCGATTTGAAACGCCGAAAACGCTATACGTTACGCCATGGTCGTGAAATCACTAGATTTGTAAAAGTGGATATCGCCATGGTTATCCTAACCTTGTTTGTTAGCAAACTATGTGACAGCAGGGCAGAAGTAAATCAAAAAGTACTCTGTGAGTAAATCTTAGAACATCATGGCTGACAGTGTTCCAACTGTTCATGAAAAGTTAAATTTAAAAGTTAAGTAAGTGTTGCAGTTTTCTGAGACTCTAAAATAGCAATATTTTTTTAAAGATGTTATAGAACAAATATTTTAATTACCTAGGTACTTAGTGCATGTTCCTTTGCATTTATTGCGTTGACTTGCGATCCAAACCAAATAAAAAATATATATATCTAGCCCTCCATAACACAGATCATTTTTTTTTGTTGTTTTATGGCCTGGTTAGGGGCCGTCCATAAATTACGTCGTCGATTTTTTCAGATTTTAGACCCCCCCCCCTATAATCATCCTATCGTCATTTCTTAATGCCCCCCCCCCCCCCCTTCTCCCAAAATTGACGTCATTACTAGTTTGACAAAATAAAACATTGCAGATTTGAGAAAAATAGGGTATTATATGATTAAAACACTTGGTTATAGAATCACCTTTTATTATTTTTACTTTGGCAATAATCATTGATATAATATAACTACTTATTTTTTACTTTTCTTTGGATACTTGCAAAATATCACAAGAACATTATCTTTCCTTAGTATGAGACATGTATTTAAGTATAAGTATAGTATTAATATGTACTTTTATTAATTATGTAATGTTGTAGTTATTATTTAAGTATTGTGTTTATTATCAATACATAGTATAAAACAAAGTCGCTTTCGCTGTCTGTTCCTATGTATGCTTAGATCTTTAAAACTACGCAACGGATTTTGATACGGTTTTTTTTAAATAGACAGACTGTTTCTTAAAGAAGGTTTATATGTATAATACATGTAAGTACCACGGGCGAAGCCGGGGCGGGCAGCTAGTATTTTACTAGGTGTGCTGGAAGAAATTTCTTTATAGAAATAATCTTTTTGTACGTGAAAAATAAACTATAAATAAATAAATAAGAATGACGTCAATTTCGAAACACCCCCCCCCCATCTATCATTTACCGTCATCCGCAGACCAACCCCCCCCCCCTAATTTAGAATGACGTAATATATGGACGGCCCCTTACACAACCTTTGAGCCATATCTTTATTTCAACACAGATCATATAATCTAGCGTAGAGCATGGACTACCGGACCCTTTTTCTGAAACCGGTATGGTTTCGGTATCAATATTTTAAATACCGGAATTTCGGTGTTTCGGTATTCACATTTTTTTTTTTGTTAAAAGACATTAAAAAAAATGAAATAATCTGCCAAGTGCGAGTTGGACTCGCGCACGAAGGGTTCCGTACCATTATCTATACAACATTAGACAAAGATCGAGACAAGATGGATTAGGTACATTAAGAACAGCGCCATCTAACCAACAAGAAGCGTTTCACATTGACATTTAACGATATGACATCGGCGCTATGAAGGTTACATAGATGGCTGCTAGATGGCGAGCGCTGTCTTTAGACGCAGTTTTTTGTATAGGAGCCCCCATTAAATATTTATTTTATTCGGTTTTTAGTATTCGTTGTTATAGCGGCAACAGAAATACATCATTTGTGAAAATTTCAACTGTCTAGCTATCACGGAACATGAGATACAGCCTGGTGACAGACGTCTGTCTAGACAGACAGACAGACAGACGGACAGTGAAATCTTAGTAATGGGGTCCCGTTTGGCACCCTTCGGGTACGGAACCCTAAAAAGTGCCCATCAGGCTTATTCAAAACTATGTAAGTGCAACAAAATCTATTTCAAATGCGAATATTTTGTCCGATATTCCGGTTTTTCGATATTACCAAAAACCGGTATCCATGCTCTAAGTTCAAAAACATTTTTTTTTACTATTTTCTGTACTTGTAGTATAAGACGATATAACTGGCCAATTCTCATAGTTCTAGGTCAACGGAAAGTACCCTATAAATGTTGATTCCCTTGAGTGTCGAAATACGTTTTAGCGGCATAAACGACCGTATATTTTTTATGTTAACTTAGACTTTTTTCTCAGCTTCGAGGGACTGTAGACCTAAGTAAGTACTTATATGGTTTTAATTTCAACTTGATACTTCCACGCGTTTCCGAGATAAAGGGTCTTGACATATAGACGGACGGACGGACGGACGGTCGGACAACAAAGTGATCCTATAAGGGTTCCGTTTTTTTCCGTTTGACGTACGGAATCCTATAAAGGGCCAATAGCTTCTTTCTTTTATTATTATTTCTCTTACGCTACACTCGTTTTTGCGACTTGTTGTTTCAGTGCAACTTAAGGTATCTGTAGACATAGACATAGACATAATTTATTGGTAATATTCATTACATGTCAAATTGAGAGATAATAATTACATTAAAGCTATAAAAATAATATTAATTCAATTGAATACAGAAAAATGTCAATGATATAAACTGTCAAGAATAATGTCAAATTTTACATAATTGTAACAATAACAATTTTAAAAATGAAAGAAAGTAATATCGATGGTCTACATTATGTAGACTGTTTGAAGGCCAGGAACTCACCGTAGCTGTAGAAACACCTCTCGACAAGCCATTTTTTTACTGTACGCACCCTACTGGCTGGCTTTTTAATTTATTTTTACTGCTCCGCCTTTGTTGGTAAATAACTAGCGCTACGCCGTACGAAGTAGGCGAAAAGCGGCAAAAAGACGCACGCGCAGACTATTACAGGCGTTGCATAAAGTTCTCATCTTACGCTTCGGCCACGTAACTGCAGCCGACCGTGGCGCCCGGCGGACAGTGCCCAGAGAAGACCGGCTCTATCCAACTCGTAATAAAATCAATTCAATTCAATTCAAATATTTTTATTCATTGTAAAAACAGAATGTTTACTTAATGAACGTCAAAGTTGTTAGTTTCACAATTAATGGATTATGTGGAGAAGAAGCTAACAAAGAAACTCCACATTTATTCTTTTCAAAACACGTTTTAACTTAATTAACAGAGTTTTCAACTTAAAATATTGGTCATGAATGTGTTGAACACTATCCTCATACACATTCATAGACTGACATAGCCTATAAGATTAGAAAGCTGAAGTGACAGTAGGCTGGTCACATATATGACGAGGAATCGATGGTCGATGGGATGCCAAGGTACTCGAGTGGAGACCAGGAACTGGCAGACGCAGCGTAGGGTGCCCACCAGCACGCTGGACCGACGATCTGAGGCAGATTGCTGGCAGCGGCTGGATGAGGATGGTAGAGGACAGAAGATAGTGGCGTGCCTTGGAGGCCAAAGTTCAGCAGCGGACAAGCAAGGGAAACAGCCGCCGTTTGCCGGCGAGCTTTCTACGTCTCCCTGCTCAGCGCAGGCGCATAAAAGGAAAAGCCATCAATTACCTGGGAGAAAAAAGTTGCCAATAAACTTAGTTGTCATGGCAACCAGAGCGTGACTGCATTGCAAGTAGGTGATATATCAGGCCGGGCCGCGCTCCAACAGAGTAAACAAGATTAGTATGGTGATTCAGTGCAAGTGTTGCGCGTTGAGGCAGGTCGGAATTGGCGTAAACTGACGCTGTTAAACATACAGCATGTACTTGACCGTTGGCAGTGCGCTGCCCCTATCACCAAATCGACTACGGATTTTGACAGTTAAAGCTGTTAGACGATTGGTATCTCTCAGGATTTGGTGGGCGTAAAGACGCTCCTGAACATGATAGGTAGGTACCTACGACGATTGTTTCAGAAATTTCCCGACCTATACTTTTTTGACAGGGCATTTCTAAACGAACACTGTGTCTATGGTTTTTTATTTGAAATTAGAATGCATTTAGTTGTAAAAGTGTTTACTCCTGTAGATTTTTATTTACATTTGTTTTTTAGAGATTTTCTTTTAATAGGTACTTAGTTTCTTCGTAAACAAATGTTTACAAACCTACCAACATAGAATATTTTATACCTAGGGACGTAGAGACAAGGGTACTCGAATGGAGACCGCGAACAGGCTTAGCACGCTGAGCATTTTGCCTACTCTCAACTGTCACCTTAAAGCAATATTAAGATGACGTCAGAGACGGCCCGAACGCAGCGTAGGACGCCCACCGGCTCGCTGGACCAACGTTGGCAGCGGCTGGATGAGGATGGCAGAGAACAGAGAGCAGTGGTGGGGGGCGGACTAGAGGACTCTGTCCAGGAGTGGCCGAGTACGTGCTGATTGATTGATTGACTTGAACTTTCGAACTGCGCCCCTCCTCTCTTCTCTACGAGAGAATGCTTGCACGGCAGGGTGCAGGCATTCTCTTATAGAGAGAGAGAATGAGCTATCACCACGCGTTTCCACTGTATATAAGTATCTACGTATGAGTGTTGTGCGTAAGTATGGCTGTATGTATGACTATGAGGGCGTGTTTGTTCCGTTTTGATGCTCCGTGAGTCACCAGAAGGCCCTGGCTGAAAATTAGTGTTGTGGGATTCAAATCCTCAGATAATACTGAGCATGAGGCCTCTTTTCCGCTGCATCGACATACAGGGTACATCCACTGTACCATTAGCCTTTGTTTTTTCTTACTATTAGCTTCACATTTCTTCTGATTTTGTCCCATATCTGCCTTATTTTCTGTATTTACTTTTCCTGCATAATTATGTAATGTCTATGTGGCGTTAAATAAATATTTTTCTTATTCTTCTTACTGCGGATTTGGTCCGGAATCTACGAGTTTTACTGGGGCAGGTCCGGCCAGTACTCTGCAAACATTTTCGTTTTTTTGCCATAGACTAAAAATATATACCTATAACAAAATACAATATGGAGAATAATATATAATTAGCATCGGGGCCTGCACTAGAAGATTCTGTATCGCCGGCGCTCGACTACGCTTAACTGATAATAGTTTCAGAGTCTTTATTGGTACTGAAAAATTACTTAGTGTTACTAAAAAAAAAAAAACTTAGTAAAATACTTGATGGACAAGCCACGACTAGATTGACCAGCAGTGATGATGCCTCTTACAAGACTATAATTTTTTCAGATAAGATGGGTGTAGGTTTAGGTAGCAGGCTGCAGTTCAATTTAAAGCAGCATGTAGAAAACATATGTATGCCTAATGCCTCTTATATGCAATTAGTCAACGCTTTGCTCAGCAAACAATATGATAGAAATACTACTATTGTATTATTAATGGGGAACAGCACAGGGATTCAAGAAAGTGACTTGATAAATTACTTTGAGTCCATATTAGTTTTGAATGTAAGGAAAATCATTATCTGTGCTTTTCCCTATTCAAAAACGTTGTCTGAGACACAGAATGCATAGGTAAACTTAACCGGCTATTGTATAACATGACCTTTGGTCATAGAGACCAAGTACTTTATTTTGATACGAATAACTTTATTCGAAATTTTATATTGACTAGGGACACAATGCATGTGCCCCTTTCTTCAAAGAGACAGATTGCCAAATTGTTGGCATTCAATATTTACGACCCAATTATTGTTAAGACAATAAAACAGGTACCTGTAGTCAATACAAACTGTAGAAAAAGTTCTACTAGTAAACCTCTGTATTCGGAGGCTTTAAAAAAACATAGCATAAATAAGTTAAGCTTGACTGCTGATTTAAACTGTCAGCGCAGACCACAGAAAAGCCCCCCCTAAAGAAATTAATTTTAGCTAATCAGAACATACAGGGTGGCTTTTCTGGAAAGTTACTAGAGTTAGAATTATTTTTAGAACAACATGAAGTTGACATACTTTGTGTCACAGAGCACTGGCTACTAGAGACTCAAATGAATTTTACTGTACATAACTATCAAATAGCCAGTTGCTACAATAGAAAGTCTTTACTGCATGGGGGATCTTTAATACTAGTAAAAGATAGTTTAAAATTTAAACAAAGGAAAGACATTTGTAGGCTTTCTGTTGAAAAAGTAATTGAGCTGTCATGTGTTGAATTGTCTAAACACATTGTAGTAAGCTTATACAGGCCCCCTACCAGCGATTACAGTATATTCGAATCGGTATTAGAGGATGTATTAAAAGTAGCTTCCAGTAGTAATAAGAAAGTTATAGTGTGTGGTGATTTTAATATCGACCTGCTAATAGATTCCCCTTTGACAAATAAATTACAAATTATTTTTAAATCATTCAATTTAGTCCATATTTTTTTAGAGCCCACCAGGATTACTGAAACTACTGCTACTTGTCTCGATAACGTCTATTGCGATTGCAATTTTTTTGATTACTCCACAGTGAATTGCTTAAAGTCAGATCACAGTGGTCAAATTGTAAATTTTGAAATAGATTCAGAAAAATCTAAGCAAGTTATTCTATGCAGGCCCATTACAAGTAAAAAACTAGAATCATTTAAATTACATCTTCAAAGTAGCTTAACTGCTCATAAAGGTAAAACCCTAAATGCTAACGCCCATTACGAAGACTTCTTTAGAGTCGTTTCAGTTCATTTTGAAAATGTTTTTAAATTAAGAGAATTACCTAGCAATGAAAATAAAGTAGGGTTTAATGAATGGGCCACTGCGGGCATCCGAAAAAGTAGAAACACACTGTATGCATTGTATGAGAAAAAAACATACACATATGACCACAGTTTTATAGAGTATGTTAAACTATATTCTAAATTATTCAGGGCCGTCTGCCACAAAGCTAAATGCGAACATATAAAGAAACAAATCCTCCAGTCTTCAAATAAATCTAAAACAATCTGGACTATTATAAATAGGGAAACTGGTAAAGCCAAATCAGGAGATCGCGAATTTTCTCTAAAGATAGATGATAAAGTAATAACATCAAATGATTGCTGCGGCCTTTGAACAATTCTTTACAAATGTTCCAATTGAAACTATGGCTCCTTTAGATTCGTCTCCTGATCTTGCTGCAAGTTTATTAAAAGACAATGTCCCCTCGTGCGGTTACGAGTTTTCGTTCGACTTCATTAATCCCCATAGCGTAATTAAAGCGTTTAAACTATTAAATCTTAAAAAAACGGAAGATTTGTGGGGAATGTCAGTAATCATAGTTAGTTCAGTAATAGATGTCCTCGCTTCTCATTTAGCAAAAATTTTTAACAAATGTGTAGGTGAGGGTTCATTCCCTGACCTAATGAAATACAGTAGGCTCGTTCCGTTGTTTAAAAGTGGCGATAGGCATGATCCCACAAATTTCAGACCAGTCTCGATCCTACCCGTATTGAGCAAAATATTCGAAAAGATTGTTTTAGTTCAACTACTTACGCACTTTAATAATTATCAACTTCTCCATAACCAGCAGTTCGGCTTCACGCAGGGACGGTCGACGACGGACGCTGGTGTCTTGCTAGTTAAACATATTTATAGTGCATGGGAGGATCGTAGGGATGCTATAGGTGTTTTTTGTGACTTGTCAAAGGCATTTGATTGCATGGACCACGAGACACTTTTGGTAAAACTAGAGCATTACGGAGTAAAGGGGAAAGGTTTAGAACTGATGAGATCTTATCTAAAAGGAAGGGTTCAAAAAGCGGACATAAATCGTATAAAATCCACAGGTTCACAAATAAAAATGGGAGTACCACAGGGATCAATTTTGGGGCCGTTCCTTTTCCTTGTATACGAAAATGATTTGCCGTTTATGGTACAAAACATGTCCGAGATAGTATTATTTGCAGATGACACGTCACTTATTTTTAAAATTAAGAGACAAGAAAATAATCTTGACGATGCAAATGATGCTCTCTCGCGTGTGTTGGATTGGTTCACGGCAAATAATCTGCTTCTAAATTCCAAAAAGACAAAATGTATAAAGTTTACCTTACCAAACGTAAGATTAGTTGAAAACAACATTGTACTCGGAAAAGAAAAACTAGAATTTGTAGAAGATACCGTTTTTCTAGGCATCACAATCGATTCAAAATTGCAATGGGGTCCTCATATTGTAAAACTAGCACACAGGCTTAGTTCTGCAGCATATGCAGTCAAAAGAATTAGAGAGCTCACTGACGTTGCAACTGCTAGGCTTGTTTATTTTAGTTACTTCCACAGTATTATGTCCTACGGCATACTACTGTGGGGTCGGGCAGCAGACATTGAGACGATCTTCATCTTACAGAAGAGAGCCATCCGATTTATTTACAAGTTAGGTAGTAGGGATTCGCTAAGAGATTTCTTCAAAGAAACCAACATCTTAACAGTTGCATGTCAATACATTTATGAAAATATTATGTACGTTAGAAAAAATATCAAAGACTTCGAAAATGTTGGTGGCCACCATAATTTTAATACTAGAAATAAACATAAATTGTCATTTCCACTATTTAGACTTGCAAAAGTTAACACATCCTTTATGGGGCACTGTATAAGGTTCTACAACAAAATTCCTCAAGATATATTAGAGTTACCTCCAACGCGATTTAAAAAATGTGTTAAGCACATTCTGTGCAAAAAGGCTTACTATAACATCAAGGATTACTTAGAAGACAAAGATGTTTGGCATTAAACAGTAGATTAATATTATTTAAAGGACGATTGTGACTAGTGTTCAACACATTCATGACTAATATTTTAAGTTGAAAACTCTGTTAATTAAGTTAAAACGTGTTTTGAAAAGAATAAATGTGGAGTTTCTTTGTTAGTTTCTTCTCCACATAATCCATTAATTGTGAAACTAACAACTTTGACGTTCATTAAGTAAACATTCTGTTTTTACAATGAATAAAAATATTTGAATTGAATTTGAATTTGAATTTACTTAGTGTTAACGGAAATAATAGTAATTTTAAATTTGTGTTACTAAGCATTAACACGAAAAACTCTTCTATGTATGTAATTATTTAATACGTTTGAGGGCTGTTTTAGAGGAAACACGTTTTTATAAATAACAGTGTTAGCTTCTGTTAATTGCTTGCTCAACCCCCAGTTTCACGTATATTAACAATCTAAAGCCATTAATATTTCCTGAATCGAAATAAGGCTTTTCTACATGTACAATATTTATAAACGAGCAATTTGAAGGTACCCCTAATATAGACTAGACAAAAAATTACATCCCTAATTTAGGTGTAGAGGAGGCAACTTAAATATATTTTGTTACCGCTTTAACGGCGTGTTAATATTTATCTATGCCAAATTTCAGCTTTCTACTAAGCGTTACTAAGCTAAGCCGCGGACAGACGGACGGACGGACATGGCGAAACTGAAAGTGCTCCTTGTTGACTACGTAATAATATACTTTTGTTACCTAATGCTGTATAGCACTCAACGTCTCTGGCCACCCCTCCGGTTACAAGACCGAAGCCAGAAACTAACGCAATAATTTCCAGTGTGTTTTTGCTTCTTTTTTGTATGTTATTGTTTTGTTATATCCTTTCTCCGTATTGTGACTTTTAAATGGATTTGTATGCTTTGCTTTGTATACGTGTGTGTGTCTTATGTGAATAAATTATTTATCTATCTATCTATCAATCAGAGCAATTTAAATCAATGCTTAAGGTCACGCTAACGTCCTAACTTATGTGTTTATGAAACATTCATGATTGCAGTGCGTGCAGAGATAGACAATTTGCATGCGATGCTACTGTGGGTGCATCTCATAGTAACTTTTCCATCGTCTTGAGCTGGTTTCACATTGGACGATCATCGTAACTTCACAACATCTTTGGACTAATCCTGAACGATCCCAATCGTCTGACACATTCCATACTAATTGGTATAGCAAACGTCACGATTCCGAGAGGATTTGTTGCGCATAATGGGCATTGTCGTAAAAACATAAACAAACATAAACAGACATTTACACACAGGCACATACATTGCTTCTGGCCCCACACTAGGATATCCTGTGTCTTGGGAACCAGAAACAGCGACATCGCAAACATGTAAACATCCAAGACCTGGGATTTTTTTTTTTGTCCCCAGCCGGGATACGAACCCGGGACCTCTCGCATGGCAGGCAGATGCGCTACCGCTGCGCCACAGAGGTCGTCGAGGTCAAGGTCGAAAATAATAAGTCCTTTTACTCCTTTTATTTTTGAGAAAATAGGTAATTTTGAGGGCCTATTCTATACCTAGTCGATTTAGGCCCCTTTAATAAATTTTTAAAGCGAAAATAAAGAACCAGTCTACGAAACAGGAAGTACGCCATGCACGGAAATAAGTTATCAACTGAGATTCTACGACCTATGAAATTCTAGTGATACCATGACTCGATATACCTAATGGTATCACTAAAAACTGACAGCTCGTGATGTAATCTGTGCAAACGCAAAAGATATACTTATATTTGGTTTTTTTACGGAATACCGAGCTATCAATATGAAATGGAAACCAAAAATGAAAAATAAAAAAAAAAAGGCTTTATTTAGAAAAGGGTTAAAATTGTGGTTACTGGCTCCCAAACTAGGATAGCTATGGGTAGCGAGGCTTCTTGGCTTTTTTGGCGTTTTTCTATTCAAATATTTTAAACCTACTTTCACTCACGTGTGAAACGAACGTTAGAAGGTCGAATTGGTCACACAATTCGCAATGTAAAGTTTTTTTTCACACCTGCTATTCAGAAAAGATCCCTTGATTCCCTCAAATGAGGGATCAAAGTTGTACTTTTCTTCCCTGATATTCTAGTTTTTTTTTTTATTGCCCTCAGCATGATCCGTGTGCAGATTTTCACAAAATGTAATTCCAATTCGATTTTTATTTTGTTGCAATCGATCATAAACTTCTTTCGATATCTTAATTGTGTTTGATTTAAATTTTCCTTATAGCAGGTGTGAAAAGCAGTATGTGTCACTCGGTAGCAAAATTATTTCCGTCTTGGGCGTAAACACTTGAATCGCTCGCTACGCTCAAGACTCTACTTTAGAATATACTTTAGATTGTAGAATCTTTCGCTTCACTCAGGATTCAATATACCGCCCTCGCCGTAAATATATCATTTTGCTCCCTTGAGACACAATCTACTATTTTTGTAGGGCTGAATTAACAACCAATGCAGCCAATATAGTTCAAATAACAATAATGCCCTTGTTAAAGCTAGGAAATATTATCAATATTGGCATTTTGAATAAAAAAATCACGATATATTTGCCTTTCACTGTGACCGACTGTGACGTCATTTGCATGATAGTATATTTGGCAGCCAGATCAACATAGAAATCAGTGTGAACCTTATTCCATCGCGCTATGACCGGTCAACACAAACATTTTCGAGTCGACTGTCGATCTTTTCACCCACAGATTACCCAAACAAACAGTTCAAACAAACAGCCAAAACGAACGTCAGTCTGACAAGTATGACAGGTATTCTCATCCGATGCATTATTTTCAACTCAATCTCTTGCGCCTACTACAAAAATTTAAGAAACAAAGTCCTGCATCAGTTGGAAAAAAGCCCTCACAAATGACGTCACGAGGAGTGAATTTAATTTTAAATTTTTTAAGGTGCTTAACAATAACTTAGAACAACAAAAATTAAATTAGTCCTAACACATTATGTCTACTTTCGTAAAAAATAAAAAAAATATGACCCTTAACCAAACTTTAATAAAAAAAACCTGGTCTGATCTGAGGCCTAATTATGCGCACCGTCTAACTAACAAATTCCATATTAATTTGACAGTTAGACGATTGGAATCGCTCAGGATTTGGTGCGCGTAATATAGGAGCTGAGAAAAAACTCGTCAGATAAAAGTTGTTGCTAGACATAGTCTAGAAATATCGACCCATATTAACAAATTATTGCCTTTAAATTAACATAAAATTTAAATAAAAGGAATTTATTTCAAGTTACAAGACCCATATAAAATTTACATTAATCAACAAAAACAGTACATAACCACACATACAATACATACAGCAAAACACTATATATAATATACTAAAAAATGCTAAAATGTGAAATACGTTTCATAGTAGGTATTAAAAAAATTTTATTTATAGACCAGGGCTTCCCGAACTGTGCACCGCCACGACGCCGCCCCAGGGCGTCGAGGTATTATCCCAGTGGTCTCGCCAAGCGATCCACACAGATGGCCAGTTGCAGACGTAAAGAAATCAAAATCAAAGTGTTTCATTCAAAATAACACAGAAACTGTGACTTAAGAAACGTTACAAGTAAAAGTAAAGAACAAGTATAGGTCGCAAATAAATGTAGAGAAAGAGACGAGAGTGGTGGGTCATACCTGATCCCCGTTTTCAGAAGCTATGAAAACCAAGCACATCCTTCGCTCCGGGGCGTCGGAAAGAAATGGGAAAGGCGTCAGAGTTGAAAGAAAGTTTGGGAGGCCCGGCCCTTGACCAAAACTGAATGAAACGAAATAGAGCGACACGTATTTCACTGACTAAGCAAGGCTGCGTTTTACCTGGAAACCACTGCAGTAGGTAGATAGGTAATATGCCTACAGCTAAGGTAATTTAGGATTTCGTTGAAGTAATTTATTAAAAGCTAATCAGAACACACATAAAAATAAAACTTATTTCAAGCGTCTACCTGTTGCCGTTGTTAACATCGAGCAAAGAACGGCAGAAAATCACGTTTGTTGTATGGGTGTCCCACTTAAATATTTATTTTATTCTGTCTTTAGCATTTGTTGTCATAGCGGCAACAGAAATACATTATCTGTGAAAATTTCAACTGCCTAGCTATCGCGGTTCATGAGATACAGCCTGGTGACAGACAGACAGACAGACAGACGGACAGACAGTGAAGTCTTAGTAATAGGGTCCCGTTTGGCACCCTTCGGGTACGGAACCCTAAAAAGAGAGTCGGCCAAAGCTGAATGAAACGAAATATATCCGTACCCACCTGACACGGTTCATCTCATTTATGTACCTTAGTAACTCTACTAACAATTGACTACGGAGGCACATTTTGTAACGTGACCTCTGCATGTGTAACTTGCACGCCCAGTAGTGGCCTGAGATAACCTCATTTTTCTATTGCCCGGTCATCAACACCACTGACACACTTTTTCTAGTTTTCGTGTTTTCCGGCGCCAGCCGGTCCTGGTAGAGTGGGCAGCAGAGTGCTGTGTCACATAACTACAATCCATGATAATATACTAACTTCCGCACGGCACAATCACTTCTCCTGGTCCCAAGCTAGGATACCCTGTGCAATGGTAACCAGGCATGGACATTCCAAACGGGGCGCGGCGGTCTGGCGAGTGGGAAAAAACCGGCTAAGTGCGAGTCGGACACGCGCACGAAGGGTTCCGTACCATTATCTATACAAAATTGGAATATTTCAAGCGTCTACCTGTTGTCGTTATTGATATCGAGCAAAACACGGCATCTATATCCATTATTTATACAACATTAGACACAAAGATCGAGAAAAACGGTAGAAAATCACGTTTGTTGTACGGGAGCCCCCCTTAAATATTTATTTTATTTTAATTATTTATTTTTGAAGCGAATATAGAACTAAATATTATATGAATATTTCAAGCGTCTACCTGTTGCTATTATTAATATCAAACAAAAAATGACAAAAAAAAATACGTTTGTTGTATGGGAGTCCCACTTAAATATTTATTTTGAGTTTTAAGTATTTTTTGTCATAGCGGCAACAGAAATACGTCATCTATGAAAATTCCAACTGTCTAGCTATCACGGTTCATGAGATACAGCCTGGTGACAGACAGACAGACGGACGGACAGACAGACAGACAGACAGACAGACGGACAGACAGACAGACAGACAGACAGAGGGACAGTGAAGTCTTTGTAATGTAACGGGGCCCGTTTGGCACCCTTCCGGTACGGAACCCTAAAAAAGGGCGCCCGCGCAAGTGGCATTGAGGTCACCCGGTTCGTATTTTAAGGAGCGAGACATTCGGCGACTGGCGTCATCTTAAGATAAAACAGGCCCTAAACTGCTGGATTTTGCCGGGAAACCCCGACTCATTATAAGACGGCCTCACGTCAAAAAAGCATAGGTAGTCTTAATCTTAAACAGGGGGAAGGGGCGCCGCATAAATCTCGCCCAGGGGCGCCCAGTGCTAAAACCGGCTCTGGTTTCCGCAAAATTGCCAAGGGAACGCAAAGCTTTGCCACGGCAAATATATCGGGGGTCGCTCTAAAAATGCGGTGATTTTGAGTCCACTATCTTAAACGTGTCTAACTGCTTTGTCAGAATTTTTTAAAGAAAAATTCATCCATACATAAGCTCAGGCCCGTATCCCAGACGGGTAGGCAGAGACCAGGGACTGCCGCTTGCCACCACACACAGATCACTTTCGCTTCTTCAACATTCATTAGACGTTGCATGCACGCACGCCGGTTTCGGGTAATTTTTATGTGGCCCTTTATGAAATCGGCAAAATCGGACAAAAACAAAAAAATATTTCCGATTCTTTTATCTATTAGCACAGGGCACCTAAATTGGGAACAGGACAAGTGATTACGTTGCCTGGAAGTTATTATAATTTTGCAAGAACTTTCCTTCATAGGAAAAGAAAAATCTTGATATTTAACAAAGCCTGAACGATTACATTAGATTAGATTAATACTCTTTATTAGACACAATACATTATAAAAATACATGAAAAATCTTAAATATCTAAGACTATAGTTTCTGCCTACCCCTCTGGGATACAGGTTTGAGATTTTTGTTACGTTATTTTCATACTTATCACTAGACGGCGAATAAAAATCACAAGAATTTGAGATTTATGTGTGCATTGTCGTGTCCCACGCATGCTGAAACCTGATCACAATTAATGCAGCCTTAAAGCCGGGTTCTCCGAGCGCACTGTTGCTATTGAAGAAGAAGAAGAAGAAAGACATTTATTATACCAACAAGATACATCACAGAAACACAACAACAGAAAGAAAACTAAATACACAACTGGACTAAATACAGAATTGGACTTACTGCGCTCCGCGAGCAAACAGTTGGGGGAACAGTAGGCAATTTTGAAATCACAGAAATGCACGTACGACACGATTTTGACGACAGACGTCACTAATACTTTCAGTAATAATTGTTTCAATTTGATACATTTTTATTATCCAAAACTCAGAATAGCTCGAATACAACCATTTTTACTTGTAATTTAGAGCCATGTTCCCATGTTCGCAATTTTTTTTGACGCAGTGTTTTCGCAAAAATAATGACCGACGGCCCCAGACACAATATTGAAAAGTAATACACTTTTCTGTGTTTTCTAATTTCAAAAACTAACCGTTACGAAATAAAATGTATTTTAAAACACCTACAGTCGGAGAACTCCGCTTTAATAGACACCATTTCGTACCTAGATGTTGACAACCTAGCACAGTGATGGCGAACCAATGGCACGCGTGCCATTCGATGGCACGCAAAATAGTAATGCGGGCACGCCTATAATTGCAGAGTTATTTCAACTTGTCAAAATTTTATTGATGTCGATATGAAATAAAAAAAGTATTGAAATAAGGAAAGGAAATAGAAAGACCGCAGGCAAAATGGGTAAAAATGCCAGCACCAAAATTATGGAAGATGGAATTTAATTCCTTGGAATTAGGAATTCCTGGAATTAATTCTTCCGTGTGGCGCCGGATTAAGAATTGCGTCACTCCATCTCCTTCCGTGGATGTCGTAGAAGGCGACCAAGGCAATCAATTACCAGGAGACGGGCAGCAGTGTCTTCCTGAGATTCCAACCGCATACTGCGATCGCCAACCCGCCTGCCGAGCGTGGCGATTATGGCAAAACCCCTCATGGTTATGAAAACCACGAAGGAGGCCTATGTCCTGCAGTGGGCGTCAATTTGCTGATGATGATGAATTTAATTCAGCTAATTTCTTCGGGGCTAGCTAAATTTCTTCAGGCAAAGGGGGCACCTCATGGCCACGTATACATTATTTTAATACAAATTGCCCCTCATCCAAGTGGCAGGAAGACGCTGGATGCAAGCCGCTTCCAACCGGTCTTTTTGGAAATCCATGGACGAGGCCTATGTTCAGCAGTGGACTTCTTGTGGCTGAATGATGATGATGAATACAAATTGCCACGTACTCCCACAAAGGTTGGCCATCCCTAGCGTAACATGGGCCCCCCTCTGCACTTGCTTCTAATAAAACTTCAAACTTCGACTCTATCGACGGGCTCTTTAGGGTTAATTTTCCATGACAACGGTTCCGTCGTCCTGAGGTGATATTGATGTAAAAGTGTAACGTTGCACTCAGATGGACTGCAATTAAGGTACTGGGTTACAAATTCAAGGGCGCGCTTTTGAGGTCATTTGAAGGAAGGTGAAACGTCCCACTGCACGGCAAGGCCTTTTCTCAGAGAGAGTATGGGTTTAATTATCACGCGTGTCCACAGCGTATTGGCAATTTCAAGCGTTGAGGTATGTGAACACGTCAGACACTCAGGTTTCCTCACGATATTTTCCTTCACAGTCAGCGAGTTACCACTTGCTACTACAACTTCACAAATGTAGAGGTGACTTAGAAAACAGTCATTGGTACATACCGGGATTCGAACCTACGACCTCTCGAATGTGAGTATCGTCTTTCACAGATCGTTTTTTAGGGTTCCGTATTCGATACGGAACTCTTATAGTTTCGCCATGTCTGTCCGTTTGTCTGTCGGTAAGTACTACAGAGACGATAAGTACTAGAAAGCTGAAATTTGCATACATATAGCATACAATGCGCCGACAGAACGGTAAGTAAAATTTTGAAAAAAAGAATTTTTTTATTTTATTCCTTGGAATTAGGAATTCCTGGAATTAATTCTTCCGTGTGGCGCCGGATTAAGAATTGCGTCACTCCATTTCCTTCCGTGGATGTCGTGGAAGGCGACTAAGGAAATCAATTACCAGGAGACGGGCAGCAGCGTCTTCCTGAGATTCCAACCGCATACTGCGTTCGCCAACCCGCCTGCCAAGCGTGGCGATTATGGCAAAACCTCTCATGGTCATGAAAACCACGAAGGAGGCCTATGTCCTGCAGTGGGCGTGAAATGGCTGGTGATGATGATAATACATATTTATCACGCCGACAAAGTTAAAGAATAAAATGTTGCAATTTTCTTTTACTGTAACATGAAAAGTGGGGATGATTTTATTTTCTAGTCAACCCCATCATGTGGGGCGTCGTTGGATTGGTCGCCGAAAAGATCACAGATCGTTTTTTAGGGTTCCGTTTGCGAAATATTAAGCGTTGTCAGGATCGTGGCAAGTGGCCAGCCCCGGTCTCTGCCTACCCCTCCGGGACACAGGCGTGAGTTTATCCAATGTAATGTATCACCCCAAAAGTGATGCGAGCCAAAGCTATCAACCGTCACACATTCTCGAAGCACCCCTTTCATGGCCGATGCATCTACCATTCCCAATTACAAGTTTTTTTTTGTGACAAAAAAGCGATTAAATGCATTTTTATTAGTGCACCGTCTCAGTGTGGATATCAAGGTTCTTTTAGCGTTAGTAATGTGGGTAACTCAGACCGAGTCGGTGGACGCCTTAGGTGAGGCGTGGCGAAAGATGAGTGCTTTCGCGGAGTGAAAATTGCTTTAGTTTTTTTTTTTTGTCGTTCGTTGCTAATTAAATACGTCTGCAATTTTTTCACTGAACTAGACTTTTTAAGTGTGGCATTTTTAAGACTAGAAGTGTGGCGTTATGTAAGGCGGATTTGGCTTGGTAAGTTTTCGCTTTGAATCGTAAGTTTTAATAGCTTATAATATGTACACTAGCTGTAGCCCGCGACTTCGTTCGCGTGGTAATTTTGATGTGTATTTTTCCGGGATGAAAAATAGCCTATGTGCTAGTCTAGACTATCTCTGCGCAAAATTTCATCCGGATCCGTTCAGCCGTTTTTGCGTGAAAGAGTAACAAACATCTATCCATACATACAAACTTTCGCGTTTATAATGTTAGTAAGGATAAGGTTCTAAGACAATATTGCAGTTGGGCGCTTTAGGAAGCAATTTCAAACAGGAGACGGTGTTTCCTAGGTTGGGACCTTTTTAGAACGGTAGAGATTGACTCGAAGCGGTATTTTGAAAACGTGTTAAGTTTTTTTTTATTTGCAACTAGATGACCCCCTAAACTTCGTATCACCTACATGTATCTTTATTTTTGTTTCAAACTTTGCCTGGACTTCTACAAAAATAAAAGAAAATCAATTGCCAAATCCGTCCAGCCATTCTCGAGATTAAGGAACAGTAATTAATTTTCATATTTAAGACTCGGCGAAGGTTGTTTTTCCATATTCATGATATACACAAAAAAAAACATAAAAATCGGTGAACACGAGATTTTTATATATTAGATTAAATAACTTTAATAAAGGATTTTGACGGTAACAAAACTGTATCAAAAGGGCAACGTGAAGCTGAAAGGACTGACAATAAAATTAGAATCCTACAGAAACTTCAAAAAAACTTTGCTGTCTTTTGATTATGAAAAGACAGATAAGTACTTTTCGATTGATATCATCCTTCTTGTGTGGGTGAATAAAACTAAATATTGAATATGAACATAAATGATTTATTTTACTGATGGTAAGGTGATTTTGATTTACTTATAGAATACTTAATTCACCTAGGTGAAGCAGTGAAGGTGTACGCCGGGCAATTGGATTTTTTCCCGCAAGTTGGTTGGTTGGTTGGTTGGTTGGTCCAACAACACAGATACCTAAAAGGAGTCTCTAAAGAGACGGAAACGCGACAGATACTCACAATTATTCCTGTCTCCAGCGAAGAGCTGATGGAACCGAAGGAAGTCAGGCCGGCCCCCGAAGAATTTGCCATTCTGGTTCAGGACCTCGCGGATCAGCTCGAGGTTGTTGACGACAACGCAGGGGGTGCCCCCCAGTCTGATGCTGAAGATGTCCCCGTACTCTTTAGCCAGCGAAGTGAACGCCTGGAATGGCGACTCGTGTTTCCCGAGCAGATGCAGGCTCCCGACCACGGGAAAGGAGACAGGTCCCGGCGCCTGCTTCAGGACGGCGACCTGCTTATCCCCTTTCAGCCCGCTCCACGTTACGGTTTTTCGCGAGAACACCTTGTAAACGGCCAGCGCTATCGCCGCGGTGAGGAATATGATGGCAACACTCATTTTGCGGTGTTTTCTTAAAAAGAAATTATTAAAAACAAATGAGTGGCGGGCGGGAGTGGTTTTGGCGGGGACGAATCGCTTCGCTCGCCGGCGGCACTGCGGTGCGCAAGCGCACGCCACCGATTTTATACGCTTTTCGCACCATTTACATTTTTCGTCTTCAGTCAACGGCGGGTCGGGCGCGCCAATTTCGACTTTCGCGTCGGGTAATAAGTGCTGTTTTCGAAGATTTCGCCATGCTGAAGTCGTCTTGTGGAAGCTCGTGGTGCTAAGTTTTTATGCACTTGTCTGCATTTTCGTTTTATGTATTTTTTTCTAAAGTTCAACGTTTATGCGGCTTTTGGTTCATATATTGACAATAATAACAGCAATAATAATAAAAATGTTAACATCACAGCAGAATTAATTAATATAAAATATAATACAATAATTTATTATAAAATCAGTGAAAAATTAATCTAAATTGACAGCATGTTTGCACTTAGAATAAGTTCATAATTTTTCTGCCAAATCAAAGTTTCATATAAAAATTACGATATAAATAGTATTAAAATAATGTTGTTTACTTATTTGTAAATACATATGATTTAATTACGACATTCCAAGCAAATAAACTCATTTCAATTCATTTAAAATCAGGTACCTATATATTTTAAGTCAATCTCAGAAACATACAAAACAACGAAGTCGGCTACAAATAATAGGGGTTAAAGTATGAAATTGCCGTTTTATTGCAATAGGTTCTTTGAATTGACATAGAATCTTCATGGTTTGAGGTTTTCGAATGAAACTTTTTTCAAATGGTTTCTATGATGTTCTTTTTTTAAAAAATGTGAAACATTTGAATATCGACTTTCAATTGTTTTTGTTATTCAATTTAGACAAGAAAGATGGATACTGCGAAAATTCGAGTGATTTTTGAATACGAGTTCCGACGCGGAACTAACGCGGCAGAAACAGCCCGCAATATCAATGCTGCGTTTGGAGAGGGGTCTACTAATGAACGCACCGTTGAACAACCGATTTTGGTTTAAACGCTTTCGTGATCTAAATTTCGACTTAAAGAACGAGCCACGAGGAAGACCGCCCACACAGGTGAATAACGATGAATTAAGAGAGATAGTGGAAGCCGACCCTAGTCAAACTACCCAGGAATTAGCGGCATGATTACCCACAATATTGACTCACTTGCGTCAAATCAATAAAATAAAAAAATACGAAAAATGGGTGCCTCATAATCACTAGAATTTTAGCAGTAACTATCTTTCTTGTCTAAATTGAATAACAAAAACAATTGAAAGTCGATATTCAAATGTTTCACATTTTTTAAAAAAAGAGCATCATAGAAACCATTTGAAAAAAGTTTCATTCGAAAACCTCAAACCATGAAGATTCTATGTCAATTCAAAGAACCTATTGCAATAAAACGGCAATTTCATACTTTAAGCCCTAATATTAATGCATGTAATTTCTAATTATATTATCTTCACTTTGACGTATTTCCTCTTTGACGTTTTTCGTTTTTCAAACTCGGAGCCTTATGTGTCTTTTTTTAACCGACTTCAAAAAAGGAGCAGGTTATCAATTCGACGCGTATATATTTTAAA
Source organism: Yponomeuta malinellus (assembly GCA_947308005.1). Taxonomy (NCBI): domain Eukaryota; kingdom Metazoa; phylum Arthropoda; class Insecta; order Lepidoptera; family Yponomeutidae; genus Yponomeuta; species Yponomeuta malinellus. The sequence goes on from OX371023.1 coordinate 6,161,466, forward strand.
ATTTTTTATTTGGCTATGTTCCTCCATAACTCCGTCAAATCTTAACCTATTTCGACAATTCTTTTTTTTGTTCGAACAGATATATCTAACGTCCCATTGGTCCCATTTTAATTTGGTGAAGATCTGATGAAGATTTTCAGAGATGGAGAACGGAACTCTTCAATGGACAGCAGTAAATAAGCCCTAATGGGGTCCATCCTTTAGTAATATCCGTATGTTTCATAAAATAGCGTAAAAGTAGTCCCAAGTTAATTTGGTGATGTTCTGGTCAAGACTTTCGGAGATTTAGAACATCAAATTTTAAAGGAACGAATCTTGTACGGTAAATTATGGTTATAAGGGACTTGTTTATTTTTCTCCCGCTCCTCCACTAAAAAACGAAAAATAAAAAAATTCATCAACATCATCATTCAGCCACAAGAAGTCCACTGCTAGACATAGGCCTCCTCCATGGATTTCCAAAAAGACCGGTTGAAAGCGGCCTGCATCCAGCGCCTTCCTACCACTTGGATGAGGTCATCAGTGGCCTAATTACGCTCACCAAATCCTGAGCGATTCCAATCGTCTAACTGTCAAATTCCATACTAATTTGACAGTTAAACGATTGGAATCGCTCAGGATTTGGTGAGCGTAATATAGGGGCTGTCCATCTTGTGGCTGGTCGTCCTACGCTGCGCTTGCCGATATGTGGTCTCCATTCGAGAACTTTTCGGCCCCATCGGCCATCAGTTCCGCGTGCTATGTGCCCCGCCCACTGCCACTTCAACTTACTAATCCGCTGGGCTATGTCGACGACTTTCGTTCGTCTTCGGATCTCATCATTTCTGATTCGATCTCGTAGAGAAATTCCGAGCATAGCCCTTTCCATAGCTCGTTCCGTGACCTTGAGCCTTCTTATGAGGCCCATAGTGAGAGACCACGTTTCAGTGCCATAAGTCATCACTGGTAACACACACTGGTTGTATAATTTGTCTTGAGCGATTGAGGTATATTAGACGAAAAGACTTTTCTAAGTTTCCCGAATGCTGCCCAGCCGAGTTGGATTCGACGATTGACCGGTGATGGCCGGCTTTCGTAAAAATTTTAAATAAAAATAAATACAGACTTCCAAACACTACAACACTAAAAAGATAGAAATAATTTAAATAATTAGAAGTCTTTATACATGTAGGTATTGTAGAAGTATAATTTGGAGTCGGTTTTTTATTTGGAAATTATTTCTATCTTTTTAGTGTTGTAGTGTTTCGAAGTCGGTTTTTATTTTTTATTTAATTTTTTTTAATCTATCGCGATCGCTTTCAAACGTCAAATTGAAAGGGTGCTGACGACGAACTTCAGACCGCATTTCCTTTTTGCTTTCTTAATGGCAACTTGAATCGGTCCTGTTTTGGACGACTACTTCTGCCAATGACGACGAGTCAGTCATGGGAGTGACACAATTACTATCAGACTGCATTTAATTTTAATCAATCCCTATCACTTTCAATGACAGCTCGTGTCAAATAATTGCAGTCTGGATTTCATCAGCACCTTTCAAACGTAAAATTGAAAGGGTCATAAGCAGCCTATATACGTCCCACTGTAGGGCACAGGCCTTCTCTCGGAGAGAGAGTTTGGGCTTAATCACCACGCGTGACCACCGCGGATTGGCGATTTCAAGCGCTGAGGACACTCAGGTTTCCTCACGATGTTTTCCTTCACCGTTAGCGAGTGGTACATATTGCTACTATAACTTCACAAATGTACATAACTTGGAAAACAAAGAAAATTGAAAGGGATCGCGATAGATTCAAAAGATAGACAGTTAAGCCCTCAGTTATAATGGTGATGGCCGGCTTTCGTAAAACAATTCATAGTTTATTATGACAATACGATGTTGCGTAGCAGTATTCCTACTTGTTAATCTGTGGGTTGATAGACAATGTACATCAAATTGTCATAGTAAACCATGAAGTGTAGTTCTATGAAACAGGCCCTGGTTTGCTTAACCCCACTGTGGCTTAACCCCCTAGGATACAGGCGTGAGTAAATAATAATAGTTACGTCCACACGACACAATCACTTGGCCCAATCCCAAACTAGGATAGGTACCATCCCCTTTGCTATGGTAACCAGGCAAGGACATCACAAACATTGAAATACACCCAGGCTGAGGCCATTTTACAAATGAACGGGCGGCCCCAGTGGGAACCGAACCCACAACCCCTGGCTTAGTAGTCAAGCGTGTCAACCGCTAGACCAACGACGCAGTTGTTTTATGTTATGTTTTATCTTAAGCCTAGCATAGCAACACATCTACGATTCGTTGTCTTGTCAGTGGATTTGGACGTGATGTAAGTAAATTTTTTCTCTTATTTTTCAATGTTTCGTCCCAGTACTGTTTTCACGATGCATAAGCAAAACGGGGTTACTCAAAGCTTATATTAAACTGATGTCGACTTCCTGTCTCGGTGTATCAGTTACGTCGTTTTGCCGCCCGGGGAAACGGTTTTTGGGGTTCCGTAGTCACCGAAAACCTTTACAGTCTTATTTAAAAAAAATCGGTTCCATTTAAAGACTTAAGACGGGATTAAAGCCGGTTTATAACGGGAATTCCTCCCATAAACCGGCGTTAACTCCGTCTTGAAAGTGTCAGTGGGATCGACTTTTTACAAATAAGACTTACAGTTTGGCCATGTAATGATAAATAAATATAAAGATATTTATTGAGAAACAAACATCGGTTTACAATGTAACGTTATGACTAAGTTACAAGTTTGCAAATTTAAATAAAATAAAATTAGTGTGACTTTTTTTTGCATATTAGAAGACAAATAACTTATATTAGGGTTCAACAATCAAACGACTTAAAACTAAGTAGGTAACTAAATTAATCAAAACTACCGCCCCGGGACACACCCGATCCAAAAGTTCCCATGACGCTAGCAGCGTTCCATCACTGTTCCGCCCCAGGGAAATCCTTTGCGTCAGGTATGCTCCGGAATGATGGTCATACCCACGACTTCTCAGGCGCCGAACGATTTCCCTAACGAAAACTGTTCCGTCATCCCCCCCATCATCATTCAGCCACAAGAAGTCCACTGCTGGACGCCTATGTCCTCCATTGATTTCCAAAAAGACCGGTTAGAAGCGGCCTGCATCCAGCGTCTTCCTGCCACTTGGATGAGGTCATCTGTCCATCTTGTGGCTGGTCGTCCTACGCTGCGCTTGCCGATATGTGGTCTCCATTCGAGAACTTTTCGGCCCCATCGGCCATCAGTTCTGCGTGCTATGTGCCCCGCCCACTTCCACTTCAACTTACTAATCCGCTGGGCTACGTCGACGACTTTCGTTCGTCTACGGATCTCAGCATTTCTGATTCGATCTCGTAGAGAAATTCGAGCATAGCACTTTCCATAGCATCCCCCCATACTCCCATTGTTTCCACAGCCCAAAGTTGAGTTGCCAAAAATTACAAGTTGATTTAGACGTAATTAATTTATCACGTTATAAACCAAACTAGGTTGATCTGCCAGCTATCGCCCAAATCATCCTGTACTATGGTTTCCAACGCCCCCCTTCGGTTATCGTTAAGTAAAGTTTAAATTAATTTTAAAAAACATATTTAGAGGCTAAAAATTCCACCCATGCCGGGACTTGAACCCGCGACCTCTGGCTAGCCGTGCCAGCGCTCTCTCAACTGAGCTAATGGGCAAGTGCAGACATCAGTGAAATTTCGACGCTCTTTACAAACTCCTCTGGCGTACAGGCAGCGAAGCAATTTACATCACTTGCAGCCCCGAGTAACCCACTTTGCAGTTAGGTTAAATTAAATTGTCCTCAGCACGGGTTAGTGCAATAAAAAGAATTTAAATTCATTTCACTACATTTGCTGAAGTTCTTTGGTAATGAGCCGTTTTCAGCATAAATTCACAAAGCACTTAATAGATGGCGCTTATAGGCGTGCACATACAAGAACAGGGACACGTCTGTCAAGTTTTGCTTAGCGCAGATTAATTTTGACAGCCGTGTTCCGGTTCTTCTATGGCCACGCCTGTAAGCGCCATCTATGAATTGCTTTGTGAATTTGTACTGAAAACGGCTCATTACCAAAGAACTTCAGCAAATGTAGTGAAAACTACATCTTTTTCTTTTTACGATAATGATCTCCTAATAACGCGCACCAAATCCTGAACTATTTCAATCGTGTAACTACCAAATCCCCTACATATTTTGTCGCAAATGTAAGAATTCCAACAAGATTTGGTGAGCGTAAATAGGCCTACACTCCATGTGGCGATTATGGCAAAACCCTTCATAATAATAATAATAATTTATTTTCCATAAAAACACACATTGATCCTTAGAACTAGAACATAAACTAGAATTAGAATTAAATATTATTCTTAACTAAGTTTGATTAGGGATCTTGGGATCGATTGTGGTCCCCGCACTAGGTCAGGCCTGTATCGCGGGGGCCCAGCAAAAATTAACATTAAGATTTTATTAAAGATTTAGATAGAACAGACGTTTTGCTTAGACTACCTTACACTAATATATTCTAAAAATTAATAAGTAAAAAGCTGTCTGTCGGTCGGTCGTTGGGGTGTCCAGGAGAAAGACTTACATAAATATTATAATGGGGGATATCATATACTTACTTGTAAATAATAACTATTTGGTTATTAGTATCAGATTTTCCGTTTCTTTGTACGATAGTGTTAACAGCCATTTTTTTATTGCTTGTTTTGCTAGAAAAACATTAAGGTGCAGTATGTCACAGGACTTGGTGATTTTATTATAGACATAAGGAAAAATAAACTCCGGGAAACGCTGTGCTAACACTGTGTGCTTTGGTGGCACCGGTATTCTAAAAGTGCGTCGTTGGAGAAGGTTTTGAAGGTTGGGTGAGGATATCGTTCTACGGTGAGCAATCAGCGATGCCTTGAGTATGAAAAGCTGACGGGCGGTCAGCACGGATGCCTCCTCATATAAGCTCACAGTGGGGTGTCTATAGGTTTTTTTGAGCATAACTTTTAGTACAGACCGTTGCGCTCGCTCGAGCTCTAGCATCGCTGTAATTCCCGCTCCACCCCAGACCGAGATACCATACGAGATGATTGACTCGCACAGCGACACATACACTAGATAGAGAGTGGTTTTGTCAGCTGAGTTACGCAGCAGTTTCATCACATAGATGAGCTTTCTAACCCTCTGAGCTAGTGCGGAAATATGGAGTTTAAAAGACAGGTTCTGATCGATTATTAGCCCTAGATATTTTATTGATTCGGCTCTACTAATGACTTCGCAGGTACATGAAGTTTTAGTTTTATCACAAACGGAATGTAGCACCAGGCGCACAGGTATATCAGGTTTTGATTTACCTGATATGTGAAAGCAGAGGTACTTAGTTTTCTTTGAGTTTAAAGTTAGAAGGTTGTTGTCCAACCATTGGGTTATATCACGCATTCCGTTTTCTGCCTTCAGAACTGCGTCCGCCCAGGAGTCACCATGAAAGATAACCGCGGTGTCGTCGGCGTAGCATATTACATCTGCATTTGCAGGTGTGACACAATGTATATCATTGATGTACAAGATGAAAAGGGAGGGGCCTAGCACGCTTCTCTGAGGCACACCGAAATTAACAGGCGAATCGCCGCTGACGCTGTCGTCGATCCTGACAGATTGACGCCTTCCTGACAAGTAACTCCCAAACCATGAAAGAGGCGGACCCCTGATGCCTAGGGACTCTAGTTTCTTGAGGAGCACCTTTGTCGAAACGGTGTCGAACGCCTTGGCCAGATCTAGGAATACACCAATGCATTTTTTACCATTGTCTAAGTGATTTGAGACCAGATTGACCAGGTACTCGGCCGCGTCTTCGGTGGACCTACCCCGCCGAAAACCATATTGTTTGTTAGATAAAGTATCAGTTTTCTCCAAAAAGTTCACAAGACGAATATTTACAATCTTTTCTAGGATTTTGGATAGTATACTTAGAAGAGAAATTGGTCTGTAGTTTTCAGTTGACTCTTTTGGGCCATTTTTATGGATTGGAATGACTAATGCTTGCTTCCATTCATATGGGAACACTCCCGTCTCAAGGCTTAGGTTATATATATGAGTTAGCGGAGTAATAATTTCAGGTTTTATTATTTTGATTAGTTTGCTCCCGTAACCATCGCCTCCCGGGGCGCTATTGTCTTCTAGTCGCATGATCAATTTGTCAACCTCAAAGACATCCGTAGGATGCATGAAGAATGATTGTGGCTGGGTGCTACTTAGGTTGGTATCTGTGACAATGTTTTCTTCTGTTGTTTTTAGTTTGTCTAATAGTTGTTTCGCAAGTCTTTCACCCACTGTAGAGAAATATTTGTTGCAATGATCAGTAGACTCTTGAGGATTTGCTTTGCATTTCGTTAGTTCTGTGGACTTGTTGGGTTTGTCCGGGTTCTCACAGATGTTTCGTATAACCTTCCAAAGTTTTTTCGGGTTGTTCTTATTTTCGAGGAGCTGCTTACTTTCGTAAGCATATTTTAGGTTATGAAGAAGTTCTGTGCAGTAGTTTCTGTATCTAGTGTAAATTAGTTTTCGTATTGGGTCCTTTTTATGCTTTCGTAATTCTAAGTGTAATTTATCGCGGTGTCTCATGCATCTAACTATGCCGAGGGTGATCCAGGGCTTAAGAAAGTATTTGGAGCGACTGATGCGTTTTTTGGAGGTGTTGTTATTTATTGCCGAACTTAGGATAGAATTGAATTCTTTAACTGCTGCATCCACGTCAGCAGCGCTTGTAATCCTCGACCAGTCCACCCCACGAAGCTCAGAAGCAACAGCTTTATAATCAGTTTTGTATACAGTTCTATCGTGAGTACTTGATCTGTTGGTTGTATAAGACATACCTACCATGGCTAGGTCGTGGTCCGAGATGTCAGCTTTACATACTAAACCAATTAATTTATCTGCCTTTGTTCTGGCAAATATGTGATCCAAGCAGGTGTTCAGTCTAGTGGGATGTGTAATTGCAGGAATTAGGCCGGACTCTGCCATGAAGCAAAGGTATTCCGAGCACTTTCTGTCAGCTGTATTTAGTATATCTATGTTTATATCTCCGACGATAAATAGAGATTGCTTATTTTTGTAAGTATTCAGGATATCATTTAGTGAGTTTACGAAGTTATCAGTTTGTTTAAACGAGGGGGATCTGTAGATTCCTAGTATCGTGTAATCATTTGAGAGTTCTATTGACAAGCATTCGGCTTCTTTGACTGAAAGCTCCCGGACGGTGGCAGTCCAGACGTCCCTCACATATGCTATTACTACGCCAGATTTGTTGATATGATTAGAGTTACAAAAAGAGTTGTAGCCCGGAATCTGAGCGACTATCGCACCACCACCGAGCCAGCATTCTGTTAGCACGATGACATCAAAAGAAATGTTGATTCTATTGAGCGCAACTAAGAATGAATTAAAATTTTGATGGACGCTACGAATATTGTAAGTGAGAATCTTGAAGTTATGTTCATTTGTTAAGATTTGCTCACAATGCTCCAGCTGGTCGCGCACTTCACACTCAATGGCGAAAGAATTATCTATTTCATCCGCTACATCTGCCATTTATTTTAAATAAATGCAAGAGTGCAGAATAAGATGTACAGGAAGGATTTTGTGTGAAGAAGCGCGATTGAAGCTTATGTAGCAAGAGTATGAGCGTGAAATTGTATTTGGGGTTCGATTAATACATATAAATACCATATGGGGAACTTAAGACTAAACGGAGGCAGTCGGGAAACATTATTTTGTTAGCAGATTCGTTGGGTTTGGCGCAAGAGGCAGGACTCTTTGGTTCAGAGTGAAGTGGCGGGAGGTAATATTCGCTGTTCGAGATCCTCTTCGTTTCGGATGTGAATGGCAGGCTTCTTGGCTGCTTTACGCACGTAGATAGAGCCGTCTCGCACCCAGCAGAAGTTGTAGTTGTGTTGGGTAGCACGGAGTCTTGATTCGCGAAAAAGCATCCTGTTTCTTTTAGTGAGCCTTTCATTGAGGTAGATCCTCTGGTCAGTGCCCGCAACAATGTCTTTTGATGTAAGGACATTTCTTGATTTGGCTGCTCTAATCAACTCATCGCGCTTGGCTTTGCGGAGGGTTCTTACCACAATTGGACGTGGGTTTCGGGAGTTTCCAGGCAGGGTGGCAGGTTGAGCAGCGGCTGTGGCGTAATCGAGCGATGTGGCATTTTCCGGAGCAGTTGTGACCGGACGTCTTGGGCCAGCACGAGATATTCCATCGATGTCATCCTCAGTTAAATTAACACCAATTTTCTGAGAAACTAGCAGAACCAGGTGGCCGAGGTTTTCGTTTGGTTCTTCGGGCACTCCAGCTATTTCTAGCTCGTTTCTTAAGTATTGCTGCTCTTGGGAGTTCGCAGCAGAGTTAAGTTGTGAAATAGTGGTTTTCAGTTTCGAAATTTCAATGTCTCGAGTGGTAACCTGTCTTTCGTAGTCGGCTAACTGTTTTTGGGATGTGCTGTGAGTAATTGCTAGCTGGTTCTTTAACTCTAGCACGTCTTTCCTCAGTAGGGCTATTTCTGCATATTGCATGGTGCATGGTCCCTCTCTAAGTTGGCGGATTTCCTGCATTAGTATTGACATATCGAAAGATTCGACGTCCAGTGAGCCGTCGAGATTACGGTTTCTATCCCTTTTCGTGACATTGCATGAAATGTTGATGTTTGGGGGTTGTACCGCGCACCGGACTGGGGTGTTTGAGTTGTCTCCCTTTGGGAATTTACATTTGCATTCCGGACAGATGCATGTAAGGTGGTCTTGGTCAGATTGTTCGAGGATATCGGAGCCATATGTACAGTCCTTGTGTAGTTGATTGTGACACCGGGTGCAACTATAGAGCGATTCGGCAGCTGCAAAGGTTCCGCAACAGGCCGCGCAGCGACGTGCACTTACTTGCGTATTCATGGTGACGGGTGTAAATGCGCGGGCAGTGGAGTAAACGCGCGCAGTTAATGACTGTCGCGGAGTGTCGGTTGCACGAAAAAAGCCGAACGTTTGATTACTCAATTTATTAATCGGCTTGTTGAGGCCAAACCTGTGGGATTTTTGTGCTGGAGATTTCACCACTCGCTGCAGAAGTGCACTGTACACTAAGCTATGCACATCACGACACTGAGAGTTTATTTTAAACCCTATTTACTGATTTAAATAACGGAGCAAATTGACAACGCGTCTGTTATCTGTTCTACCCGAACTCATACCATACCATACCATACTCATGGTTATGAAAACCACGAAGGAGGCCTTTGTCCTGCAGTGGGCGTCAAATGGCTGATGATGATGACGATGATGATGATGAAATAGGCCCCAGATATCCAAATATTAGCTGAAAATTACGAAATCGTTTGAAAGAGTGGCTAGAACCACATTTACAACGATAGCAATAAACCAAACGAAGTCTAAGCAATCGGGCACTTTGGTTGTGGAAACCAGTTGATAATCCTACTAATATTTTAAATGTGAAAGTTTGTGAAGATGTTTGGATGTTTATTACTCAATCACGCAATAACGGATGAACGGATTTACATGAAACTTCGTAATAGGGTCCCGTACGCAAAGGGTAAGGGACCCTATTACGAAGACTTTACTGTCCGTCTGTCTATCTGTCACCAGGCTGTACCTCATGAACTGTGATAGCTAGACAGTTGAAATTTTCACAAATGCTGTATTTCTATTGCCGCTATAGCAACAAATACTAAAAACAGAATAAATTTAATATTTAAGTGGGGCTCCCATGTAACAACCGTGATTTTTATTTGCTGTCTTTTGCTCGATATTAATAACAGCAACAGGTAGACGTTTGAAATATTCACATAATATTCAGTTGTATATTCACTTGAGAAATTTATAATTTAATTAAAATTAAATAAATATTTAAAGGGGGCTCCCATAAAACAAACGTGATCTTTTTTTGCCGCTTTTTGCTCGATATTAATAACAGCAACAGGTAGACGGTTGCAATATCGTGGTTGAAATGTTCAAATGTTGGATAGATAATGGTACGGAACCCTTCGTGCGCGAGTCCTGCACGCACTTGGCCGCTTTTTGTCATGTATTGTAATTGGATTCGAAATACAGATTTGACTCGATTTACGAGTTGGTATATTGACGTCATTGGTTTTTCGACTGAATTTTCTGTGCCTTTCAAAATAAATTGTATTGGTATCTAATATATAAAACTCTCAAAGTGTTTGTTATTGAATTTTTATAAAATATCTGTGAATGTTTGGTGGCTCTGAGAATAGGTCGCAGGCTAATTGATATGGCAAAACAACGTTTGCCGAGTCGGCTTGCTAATATAACTAGCTGTGTTTACGCCGTTGATGCGCTGGGTCTTGATCTCAGCCAGCTCTCGGAGGGTGTAATAATTACTGTGGTAGCGCGAACAACGTTTGAAGTGGTTCGAGACTTGAGTGAGTTACTTTGTGGGTAGAACAATCCTTTTTAACAAAAAACTCGATTTGTATAGACAAAATGATATTTTATTCCAGCATGACACAGGCAGAAACAAAAGTGAAGAAAAGAGTGAATGGACAATAAAAAAAAATTAACATAAAGAATGAATGATGAGTTATGGTATTGCCATTAACAAGCTGAATTCTATGACTAACTCTCACTTCCCACCTTTTAGGTTCCGTACCCGAAGGGTGCCAAACGGGACCCTATTCCTAAGACTTCACTGTCTGTCTCTCTGTCACCAAGCTGTATCTCATGAACCGTGATAGCTAGGCAGTTGAAATTTTCACAGAAGATGTGTTTCTGTTGCCGCTATAGCAAAAAATACTAAAAACAGAATAAAATAAATATTTAAGGGAGGCTCCCAAATAACAAACCTGATTTTTTTAAAGGACCTTAATTGTAGATCGTAAAAAAAAGTAACAAAACAGTATCATCATCATCATCAGCCATTTGACTCCCACTGCAGGACATAGGCCTCCTTCGTGGTTTTCATAAACATGAGGGGTTATTAATAAAGGGGGGCTCCCATACAACAAACGTATTTTTTTTGCTATTTTTTGGTAGATATAACGTCCCATTGGTCTCATTTTAATTTGGTGAAGATCTGATGAAGAGTCAGAGAACGTAACTCTTCAATAGACGGCAGTAAATAAGGCCTAATGGGGCCCATCCTTTAGTAATATCTGTATGTTTCATAAAATAGGGTAAAGGTAGTCCCAAGGTAATTTGGTGATGTTCTGGTGAAGGCTTTCGGGGATGGAAATTGAAATCGTCAAATTCTAAAGCAACGAATTAAGTAGGGTAATTATGGTTATAGTGGACCTGTTTATTTTTGCTCCCGCTCTCCCCCGCTAAAAATTGAAACATAAAAAATTTTAAATAAACAATAAGAACCGACTTCGAAACGCTACGGCACTAAAAAGTTAGAAATAATTTAAATAATTAGAAGTATTTATACATGTAGGTATTGTAGAAGTATAATTTGTAGTCGGTGCCCAGTTTCATGACCAGCACATATATTTTAGTGCTGTAATGTTTCGAAGTCGGTTTTTATTTTTTATTTATTTTCTTGCTTGTTTGTTTGCTGGATTTTAATCGAATTATTTCAACGATTGCAACATGTTGCCTAAGTAATTCGTAAACAAATGTGACGGTCACTTTGCAGTGTATCTATACCGGCCGCCCTAAGTCACAGCGGTGATTTAGGGCGGCCACATTCAGTCGGAATTCCGTAAATACATCGCATCATCATCAGCCATTTCACGCCCATTGCAGGACATAGACTATCCTAATAGATTATCCTAACCATGAAGGGTTTTGCCATAATCGCCACGCTCGGCAGGCGGGTTGGCGATCGCTGTATGCGGTTGGAATCTCGCGCAAACGCCGCTGCCCGTCTCCTGGTAATTGATTTCCTCAGTCGCCTTCTACGACATCCACGGAAGGAAATGGTGTGACGTTATTCACACGGAACATCACAATACATCATATATTGTATAGGTACGTTTATTTCAGTTCGGAATACCAAGGCTCAGTTGAGAGACGCTTTTAGCTATTAAATTTGACGATTTTCAGATTGCGATTGCATTGTTACTGTAACTTGCTATCATCATCATCATCATCATCATCATCACCATCATCATCATCATCAGGTCACGGTAACATGCTAAGGAGAAGAAAAATTCGTCGCCGTTATTGGGTGCGCCGGCTGCCATGCGGGATTCCGGGATTCCGGCTGCGTTCGGAATCCCGAATCGATAATACGAATCGAACTTCCGAAACGGAATGCCGCCTGTATGTGGCCGCCCTTAATGGAGGTAGGTAAACAAAGCCTTTCGCAATCCATTCACGAATCTATTTCCGTCTGTCCTTAATTAAATTCAACAGGTCTCTCTTTCTATAGGCTCATCTGGAGAGTTGGGAAATGACGATTTTTCTCGCCTCCAACACCCAATCCAGCCGAAAGGCGCTTGAATGTTTTTTGACGTGAAACGACTTTCATTTCGGTAGTAGGGGGTCACTTGCTGAAACTCGGCGCGGGCTGCAACTCTGTGACTACGTGTCGTGTGCAATTCATTTACATATCGTTGAGTAGAGCAAAGTAGCCATTACTCAGATCCTCTTGACTCGTGCCGCTAGGTGGCGCCAGTGCCGCGTAACACTGCGCAGTCGGAGCTAGGAATTAACAATTAACGCTTACTTATAGACGTTTCACGTTAATCCAACGGCCGTGTAACCCGAGACATACCCCACTTGTTTTTTACTCGTGTAATAGCGCTTTTTAAAACCACGATGGGGTTAAATATTGGCCGATATAGGAGTTTAATGTTTAATTCAAACGCAAACACTCACGGGTTTCTGTCAATAGAGCAAAATTGTGTCAAAGAACCGGGTTGCGTTCACCGTAACGGGAATACTGAAACAGGGTGAGGTCCAGAATAAGCATAAGCAGCCTATACACGTCCCAGTGTAGAGCACAGGCCTTCTCTCAGAGAGGGAGTATGGGCTTAATTACCACGCGTGCCCATCGCGGATTGGCGATTTCAAGCGCTGAGGTATGTGAATAGCTCAAACACTCAGGTTTCCTCATGATGTTTTCCTTCACCGTTAGCGAGTGGTATCGCTACTATAACTTCACAAATGTACATAACTTAGAAAACAAAGTCATAGGTACATGCCCGCACTGGGAATCGAACCTGGGCCTCTCGCTTCAGAGTCCAATGTCCAATGAGCCACAGTCCAGGTCCAGAATGATTGAAGAAAATTGTGAAATACCTATTCCAGGTAGTGGTTTCCTGGGTCGGGCATTCCTCAGTTACAGTGGTAGCCTAGTGGGTAGAATATTGGACTCGGAAGCGAGGAGACCCTGGTTCGTTTCCCAGTGCGGGCATGTACCTTGACTTGGTTTTCTAAGTTATGTACATTTGTGAAGTTATAGTAGCAATACCTCTCGCTAACTGTGAAGGAAAACATCGTGAGGAAACCTGAGTGTCTGATCTATTCACATACCTCAGCGCTTGAAATCACCAATCCGCGGTGGGCACGCGTGGTGATTAAGCCCAAACTCTCTCACTGAGAGAAGGCCTCTGCCCTACAGTGGGACGTATGTAGGCTGATGATGCTTATGATTAATTGTTAGGAAATTACAAAGTAGTTTGGTCGTTGGGCCCCACTCTATGTTGTGAGTGCCGTTTAACTTAATACTTAATAGCTTACACAGTCATTATATATACATTTGGAAATGCATGTGAACCGAGAAGGCTTAATTTTGGATATTACGCTAGAAATCTTAACTTCAAATTGTCGACCAAGATTCCCTGTGTGCATTTTCCGCCATCTTAAAAAATGAGTTTAATTCAGTTTTCACATTTTTTTCAGTTCACAATAACTCGATTCTCGGTTGGGATACGAAAATTTTTATGCAATACTTTCTGTTGCTTTTTAGGGTTCCGTACCCAAAGGGTAAGGGACCCTATTACTAAGACTCCGCTGTCCGTCCGTCAGTCCGTCTGTCACCGTTGAAATTTTCACAGATGATGTATTTCTGTTGCCGCTATAACAAAAAATACTAAAAACAGAATAAAATAAATATTTAAGGTGGGCTCCCATATAACAAACCTGATTTTTTTAAAGGACCTTAATTGTAGATCGTAAAAAAAAGGAACAAAAAAGTATCATCATCATCATCAGCCATTTGACTCCCACTGCAGGACATAGGCCTCCTTCGTGGTTTTCATAAACATGAGGGGTTTTGCCATAATCGCCACGCTTGGCAGGCGGGTTGGCGATCGCAGTATGCGGTTGGAATGTCAGGAAGACGCTGCTGCCCGTCTCCTGATAATTGATTTCCTTAGTCGCCTTCTACGACATCCACGGAAGGAAATGGAGTGACGCTATTCTTAATCCGGCGCCACACGGAATAAAAAAAGTATACGGTAAAAATTTTCGTATCTCAACGGAGAATCGAGTTCTTGGGAAAAAACTAACTTTAACCCTTTTTTCAAAATGGCGGAAAATGCACTTCAAGGCAATGCTACTTCAATCTAAGTTTGACGCCAGTTCCCCATGCTGTTTGAACTGCCGCAAGCCTTGCTCAGCATAGAAGCCACCTGTTTCCGTATGTAAATTATGATAGGTACCTTATAAGAATAAATAAATAAATTGTTTGGTGCGTAAAGCATCCCGAGAATTTCAAAAACCTATTTAGAGGCCAAAAATTCCACCCATGCCGGGACTTGAGCCCGCGACCTCTGGCTAACCGTGCCAGCGCTCTCCCAACTGAGCTAATAGGCAGGCATCGACGAAATTTCGAGCCTCCTTACAAACTTCTCTGTATTACGTGCCTACAAGCAGCAACCGCGACGGTTAGGTCTAAATACCTAGGTTTTTGAAATTGTCCTCAGCACGGCTTAGTGCAACGAATATAATCCCTAGAATTGTCAATAAAGGCGAGCGAAAACCAGTGTTAGTGACAAAAACCAATGTTTATGTCCTCCGCTGCGCGTCGGGCTTAAACATATTCTCTAATAGAAATAGATCGTTTTCTTCCCTCGGTGTACAATGTACTATTCTTATCTCATCTTATCTTATGTGTGTATTAGACTCTAGGGCCAGAGCGGTGGTAGCGGAGCGGTAGGTCTTCTCATTCGGGAGGCCGTGGGTTCGAATCCTGGCATGTTACCAATGACTTTGTTTTCTAAGTTAACGTATATTTGTGAAGTTGTAGTAGCAATACCACTCGATAACAGTGAAGAAAATCATCTTGAGGAAACTCTAGCGTACAATGGCCCAACTATGAGACTAAGTGCGGAAATCTCAGGTCTAACTACAGGGTGATTTTGGGAATGATCGAGGGAGTGTTATTTTCATTGCGAAAAACAGTATCATCATTATGTCCCCACCGAGGGGCACGGGTCTCTTCCCTGAGGAAGGTATAGGCCATACTCTACCACGGGGGCCAAGTCCGGATTGGTGGAGGATTGTAGACTAGTGGCTCGTCTACTGTCAGAAGTTGTCAAGCCGTCCTAAGGCCTCTGACTTGGCTTAACGACTGCCATCTATCGACGGCAGCCGCTGTTGGCACCAACAGCTTAACGTGCCTTGCGAAGCATGGAACCGCTCGGAAAAATGCCACTAGCGTTAGGCATAGACGGCGACCCATCCATGCACTGAACGCGCCCTGTTTTGCGTAACCTTCGTGATCGTTCAAGATCACAGTATAAGTATTATTATGTATCAGTAATGGTACAACACATAAATTTGTAAATATTCCGAATGTCCGTGAATCCAAATTCGAAGTGGTAGAATGTACCGTGAAGTTGAAAAATGTTTTCTATTATGTATAATAATAATAATAAAACAATTTATCGTATTCTAAATACACTATTGATGAGTCCAATGTTCGATACGCGTACTTGCTTCGCCAGTAAATATACTAAAAACAATTAAAAAAACAATTGAGTTGGCCGGCTCAAACGCTCAAAACGCAGTTTTATAGGATTTTTATTACTTTTTATCCTGATATTGTTTGTTCCGTGTGGCGCCGGATTAAATTAAGAATAACGTCACTCCATTTCCTTCCGTGGATGTCGTAGAAGGCGAACTAGGGAAATCAATTACCAGGAGACGGGCAGCAGCGTCCTCCTGAGATTCCAACCGCACACTGCGATCGCCAACCCGCCTGCCGAGCGTGGCGGTTATGGCAAAACCCCATGGCTATGAAAACCACGAAGGAGGCCTATGTCGCAGGGCGTCAAATGGCTGATAATGATGATGATGATGATTGTTTGTTTGTGCTTAAGCGAAGTAATTTTCGGAACCCAACAACAAATTTTTCGACGCGTTATTTTTTTTTAACTAGCAGCATATGTTTCGTGATTAGAATGCCCCTTTAAAATACGGTGAATGAATTCAAAGCAAATTCAAAGTCACCTGTAGAACTAGAATTAGCCTCTGGGGCCAGTACCTACAAGTGATTGTGTTTGGAGGTTATTTTTATTTATTTGTGCCTTTGTAAAGAGCGCACGTGCCGCGTTTATGCTAAGACAGCACGGTGGTGTAAGAATAGCCAAATGTTGCGTTGCTCTTGGCCATTCACGGTATGCCGCGCGATTCGTTGGGATTTGACTTGCATGTGACCGAGTTAGGGCGGATCCTCGAACGTAGGTACAAGTGTACAGTCGACAGCGCTTAAACCTTTACATACGTGCAATCTAAGCAGTTACATTTAGGGTGACTTTGCAACAAAAATGTAACGGGTGACCTGCTGTTGACTGCACCAACCAAGCCGAAGCCGATGTACAGTCAACAGCAGCCCATCTCACTCTTGGTGCAATCATGATCATCATCATGAGCCATTTGAGGCCCACTGCAGGACATTACTCCCTCATCGTTTTCCAAGCTTCCCGGTGTTGTGGCGCCCGCATCCAGCGACTCCCCGCCACCGTAACTAGGTCGTCAGAGCATCCGGTGGGGGGGATGCCCACGCTGCGTCGTCCGATCCCCGGTCACGCAGTGAAACTCCTAACATAGCACTCTCTAGTGCTCGTTGGACGACCTTGAGCCTTCTTCAGCGACCAGCGAATCAGGAATGTGGAGATCCACAGAAGAACCCCAGTTACTGATATAGCTCGAAGAATTGCTCAGTTGAATTGGCAGTGGGTGGCGCACATAGCTCGGAGAACTGACACAACGCAGTTCGCCAAAAAGTTTAGAATAGAATAGAAAGCATTTATTGTCATATTACGACAAAGGGTCGAGGCTCAGCATTATGCAACCAAGTCAACGCAGTGATCTTGGCAGCGCTGATTTTCAGCCACTACCCAAAAAAAACTAAAAACTAAACTTACATGTAAGAGAAAGGTAACAAACTTACAATATAAATTTGTACCTAAAATAATTTAGAATATACATATACTACTGCTTATATAATATGAATAAATATAATGTTTATAATAAGAATACGTTTAAGTAAATATTTAATAATATGCCGACTTTTGAGCAGCCTCTCTGCGGCCTTACCTTAAAATGCGGGTGTAAGATGTGATGCGATGAATCTCCATGCGGAAGGCGGTAGAATAAATGCATTTATAAATTCGTGTCTGCGTAGTGTTTGCGATACATAGTCTGGCCCAATATTATTATTAAACTCCTTATTGTATAAATACATGTGTTTTTCCCCCGAAGGGATAAAAACACTTATTTAGGTTTCGGCCTTGACCCACTGTTAGATATTCCTTCTGAACATCGGTGCCATCTAGCGGATAGGGCATGAACTTCGCCCGTACTGCCAGTTTTGCTTCCCCCTTCGTCGCCTAGCGGGGAAGGGAGGAGGGGAGTAGTCAGCGCGGCGGACGGCAGCCATTTTGTCGTCAGTACTAATGCTTACAGAATTGAGCCGAGGCGGACGCCGGCAAGAAGGTTATTGGTGGCTCAATCCTTCTGGCTGAAACCCAAATAAGTGTTTTTATCCCTTCGGGGGGGAAAAACACATGTATTTGGGTGTTCGACCCCTTCGGCTTGGCCAACTGTGAGATGTTCGATATCTGCCGGCGCTGACCCAGCGTACTGTGACTTTGACAGATTACGAAAGAAAAAAGAATGTAATTAATCAACATTTATTGTTCAAAAAAAATACCAATAAAAATATTAAAATAATTGGAATGATTTTCCAGTCTTTTTTCTCTCTTCAACGTAAATTGTAAGAAGTTAATCCGACATAACGAAAGTTGAGCTAACACTGTCTCGTGTTTTCTTAAGATAATGTTTAAGAAATGCAGGCACTGCGCCAGTTTCCTTTGCGCAGCACCTCGTCTAAGTCAAGACCCTTTTTGACCACCTTGTTCGAGGCTACAGCTGAACTGAGGGATTCGCTAAGAGATTTCTTTAAAGCAACTAACATCTTAACAGTTGCAAGTCAAATATTTATGAAAATATTAGATATGTACGTTAGAAAAAATATCAAAGACTTCGAAAATGTTGGTAGCCATCTTAGGTTAGCCAGAGGTCGCGGGTTCATGTCAAGGCATGGGTGGAATTTTTAGCCTCTAAATAGGTTTTTAAAATTCTAGGGATGCTTTACGCACCACACAATTTATTTATTTATTCTTATAAGGTACGGCACGGGTTAGAATAAGGTTCTACAACAAGATTCCTCAAGAAATTTATTTTATAATTATTTTAATAATGATAATAATAACACTATCAACACGTTCATGACTGATATTTTAAGTTGAACACTCTGTTAATTAAATTGCAACGTGTTTTGAAAATAATAAATGTGGAGTTTCTCTGTTAGCTTTGAAAGTAACAACTTTGACTTTCATTAAGTAAACATTCTGTTTTTATAATGAATAACAATATTTGAATTGATTTGATCTAAAACTCCCAGTAGTTCCCTATATATTAGCTTCACTTAGCTCTACTCTGAGCCAAGCTGCTATAACCGCTCTCGTGGCTGATCTAACCCTTCCTCTTGTTGCGATAAAGAGGTTAAAAAGATTTCTATTTGCACTTCGTCGCGACTAGGACATTTTTAATAAGCAACGGGATCAGATTCAGCTTAATATTGCCACATTTTAAGAGCCGTCATCCGGATCGCCATCCGCGGACGTTACGAGTATCGGTTTGAGAACCGGAAACGGGCCAAAACGTAATCTACTCTGGAGACATAATGCAGCGGCCGCAACATGTAGTAAGGTCAGGTCGTGTATGCGTCTGCCGGATGCCAACAGTAGTAGAGTTGAAAGACTTAAAAAACCGGCCAAGTGCGAGTCGGACTCGCGCACGAAGTGTTCCGTACCATTATCTATACCTACAACGTCTACTTTAAGAAATTAGTTAATTTGTAAAGCTGGTTGGTTTCCTGAATAAACAAAATTAAAATTAAATTAAACGTTAGACACGAAGATCGAGAAAAAAACGGCAAAAAATCACGTTTGCTGTATGGGAGCCCCCCTTTATTTCATTTTAATTATTTATTTTTGAAGCTAATATAGAATTAAATATTCTGTGAATATTTCAAGCGTATTCTTATTGTCGTTATTAATATCGAGCAAATTACATCTGTTGTGTGGGAGCCCCCTTAAATATTAATTTTACCCTGTTTTTATAGTATTTGTTGTTATAGCGGCAACAACAATACATTATCTGTGAAAATTTCAACTGCCTAGCTGTCACGGTTCACGAGATACAGCCTGTGACAGACAGACAGACCGACACAGACAGACAGACGGGCAGTGAAGTCTTAGGTTATTACTATTGGGACCCCATTGGGTCCCATTTGGCACCCTTCAGGTGCGGAACCCTAAAAAGGTTGGACTCGTCGATCGTCCGATGGTTGATTCAGTCCAGCAGGTATGAGACATTCCACGAAGTAGGTTTGAGCATCGGAGGATTTTTAAATAGAATCGCATGAGAATCGCCTTCAAAACTTTCTGAAGTAATGGGTAGTTCTTATCTGAAAGTTTTGCGAAAGTTGCGACTGTCGATTTATGCACTAGTACCCATAGTGCGGGCGGCGAACGTTCTAGTCTCGCAGAGATAGATCAGTATTCCAAGCCTGCTTGTAAGTTTTGAGCGTGGATGGTCTCCAAGCTGTTTGTAGGAAAATTGTTTCGTGCCACGGGGCAAGAGCCAGTTGTCTATCTCCTCGGCCCAGCCCGCATTTTCCAGGCCTTCAAAGTTAACTCGAACCCACGACCCGTTCGGCATGGTAATCAGACGTGATTAACAGACTGCACCAACGAGGCAGTATGTTCTTCTTCTTTGTGTGCCGTGAATATTTAAAATATTGAATTGAATAAAATTACGGAGCGTTGATAAATGCGAATGATGCCTATTTGAATTTTTGACTTTAATCATATTAAAAAAGTAGTTTGTTAATATCAAGGGAGTACTTATCTGGTATGGGGTGTTTATTATAATAGAAATAAAGAAATTTATTGTTTGTTGTATTGTATAGTTATTTTTATTTTGTCGAACCAGCAAACCAACGAATTTGTCTGGCTTACAAATAGGTACCGTATGTTTTGTTAATTTAGAAGTTCATCTGAACCCAATTACAAATATTTACCTTCAATATTTAATATTCTAGTAGACTCATGTAAAATATAACAATGTTATGGCAGTAACTTTACAATTATTCTTTGCCTGGTCGCAAAATTCTCATCTCTAAATCAATTCGATGCAATAGCTTAGCGCCTCGCGCGTCGCGCCGCGGTCGTATTCCAAATTCGAAATTCAAAATTCAAATTTGCGCGTCCGCCATTGGCTGCGCACCCGAGTGACGCACGCGCCACATGCATATTGTATCCAGGCGAGAGGGATTAATCAAATTCTACGCTGCGTTCCAATAGAGAACTCTGAAGCCTAGTACAACTTGTATGAGATACCTCTACATTAGAGGTCGTACTCGGCTAAAGTCTGTTTTGTAATTTGATTAAAAAAAACTCACTTTGACATGTATTTTGCAACCCATTATATTTTATTGACGTACTCTATGTGGACATAAATACAAGTTTATTTTTTTATTAAAGGTCGTGTCAACGTATCGCGCGATGTTTAGTTTTATACTAAATCCGACCGCCGTCGTGTGTGGACGCGGGTTGCATGTTGGATATTTTGTATAAACAATATCGCATATATTAACGCGGCTGTCTGCGACGGCCATAAATCTAAGGCTCCAATGAAATCTATGCCAATAAAAACTCTGTTATCAGAACAAAAGTAAATAATCTTTTATTTATACAATAGAAATCTTTTTCGCATGTTGCATCTAGTCATGTAGACTTGAGAAATCAGCCAAAATCACAAGAAAACACGGTAAACAATATCCGCGTAACCAAGAAAGAAACGGAATGTTTGAAAACCTTATTGCATAAATGTCATTATATTTATGACATTGATGCAATAAGAGTTTTGGTCACACGAGTGTACTTTTTTAGAGTAAAACAATAATCTACCGACTATAACGATGTATTTTATAATGGCAACACTGCCCCGTTTTTTTGCATCGAAATAAAAAACAGATTTTAAACTTTTGACGCTTAGCAGGGTTTGCAAAGGTTCTCCAGTAGCGATGCAACGATCTCGAAATTTCTCAGGTCAATCTAAATCTAGACCCGCACCGATTTGGCACTATTGTTTGGTTTTACGACGTAAACCGTGTCGCCGCGGTCCGCTCGACTTTCGCGCCCGCTGTCGCTGAATCGGTTTGACGATTGTGAATGTAAATTACGTTACGTTTAATTTCGTTTTCGGTGGAGACCAAGAACGAATTACAATTTAAAATTGACTTCGTCAAGCCTCAGAACTTCTTTTTCATAGCCTTGAGGGAGCTGAAATAAAAAAGCAATATTCTCACGCTGCACTTGCTCAACGACAACTCGGATTGATTGAAGACGACGCGACGCAAGGTGCAGAGTGCCGTATCGCCCCGCCCGAGGCCGCGGAACGAGCGTGAGCGGGTGAGTCAACAAACCGCTCGCTCGGCGTGCGCTCAACTCAGCTTGTTCAGATCAGCCCACATCAGCCCAAGCCGACTTGCACGGTTTGTGGCTCAAATCGGTTTGAACCGGGTTGGTAGATCGAGTCGTTACATTGCTATTGTTACGTTCTAGGGGTAGGTTCGTGATCGGAATAGCACTTTATACACCGATGAATAAGAGTAGGATTTATTTCGCACTATTTCTTGACTTCACAACACTTCTCTAAACAAACACTTTTAATCACACTGCACTGTTCCGATAATACTCGTAGTAGGTACTTCTTCTTTCGCTTGCAGGTACTTCGTTTCACTTCCGCTTCCAAAGTAAAACTGACTCGCGGCACGCGTCGTCCCCGCTTATATACCGTTTAAGATGTTCTCGAAAACTCCATCAAGTCGTGGAAGGTTCTGCCGTCTCGCTCGATCGTGATGTCTCTGTCACACCTTTCCGGAATGTTCGGACTATAGCTATCCCTCTCTAACAGTGCTATCTCTTTCACTCCTACTGAAAATTTCGTCATATACTGAAATGTATTTCAATAAGGGGTCCTGAAAATGCCTGAAAACGGGTTTTCAGGTTATCGCACCATCGGATAGAGGGTGGCCTGAAACGGACTGAAAACATGTTTCAGGCGCCTGAAAACCATGGTAACTTGGGTGAAATTTTGATAAACTAGTATGTGACAGAAACGGTATTTCAGCCTGCTGAAAACTCCTCCAAGGCACGGAAAAACGCGTTCAAAGTTTTACCTCCTATCCACCGTCGTAACACTATTCTCGAGTGGAGATCACGAACTGGTAAACGCAGCGTAGGTCGCCCACCAGCTCGCTGGACCGACGATCTGAGGCAGATTGCTGGCAGCGGCTGGACGAGGATGGTCGAGGACAGAAGGTAGTGGCGTGCCGCGGGGGAGGCCTATGTCCAGCAGTGGCCGATTACGGGCTGATTGATTGATTCAGGGTTTGCATCTTCTTTTATACTCAGTTTTTGAAGTGATTAATAGAACTAATAAATATAACATAACAATATTCTTTATTGTACACTAGAGCACATAACATAAAAATTTGAAAAATGCATAGTACACTTCGCGGACTTATTGCTGAAAGTAATTTATCGAAACTACAGCCTAGAACTTGCCAAGAAAGTCATTAAAATCAGCGGGTTTCTGCTACAACGCTCGGAGCGCCGTACGTAAGTGACGGATGAGTGTAATGTTGGTGAAACCGAAATAGCTGTCGAGTAGCCCTTGATCTGTAGAATACTAAAGGACCCTATTGGGCCACCATACCAATGGTTTTTAGGGTTCCGTACCCGAAGGGTTCCAAACGGGACCCTGTTATTAAGACTCCACTGTCCGTCTGTCTGTCTGTCGCCAGGGTTGTATCTCATGAACCGTGATAGCTAGGCGGTTGAAATGTTCACAGATGACTCGAGAATAGCAATATTTCTGTTGCCGCTATAACAAAAAATACTAAAATAGAATAAAATAAACATTTAAGGGTTTTTTTAGCCGTTTTTTGCTCGATATCAATAACGGCAACAGGTAGACGCTTGAAATATTCACAGAATATTTAGTTCTATATTCGCTTCAAAAATAAATAATTAGATTTAATTATTAAATTAAAATAAATTATAGTTCCCATATAACAAACGTGATTTTTTTTGCCGTTTTTTCTCGATCTTTCTGTTTGATGTTGTATACATAATGGTACGGAAACCTTCATGCACGAATCTGACTCGCACTTGGCCGGTTTTTAATTGTTCTTTTTACGGTCATAATCTAACAGGTTAATAAATTAACAACAACACTAATTACACAAAACACTAGGTACTTTCCTTATGAAGAATGAAATCAATAGACCTTAATTATAACGAAATTCTAATATACCTATTTAATGTACAGAGCGTTTTTTCTTGTTATGTGTTATGGTTTGATTTGTCCATTTTTTTATTTTAAACATTTAATGATTATCTATAAATATCTATCATCGCCGTTCTCACACTCTGGCTGTAGTTGAAAATCAGTAAAATATCTGCTTAATTAAAGTGGATATTTATAATGCTGAGATACGGCCTTTTGAGCTTTTGTGGCACACCCATATATGGCCTAAAAGTGCCATATGACTTTATGTTTATACATATAAGTTAGTTTGTAAGATAAGTCTGTACTTGTACCTAAACTATTGTATGTCATCAACTTTTATGTACTTATTGCTTTATGTGTGTGTGTCTCTCATAAATGATTTATCTATCTATCTATCTAATATAAATAACTTCCACACAACACAATCACTTGTCCTGGCCTCAATCCTAGTTAGTCTCAAACTTGGATTGAGACCAGCCCTTTTGTCACGTAACTATCCACTCTGCAGTGTTTTGAAGTCGGATTTTATTTTTTATTTAAACATTTTTATTTTTCAATTTTTAGTGACGGAGCGGTAGAAAAATAAGCAAGTCTCTTATAACCATAGTTAACCCTACTTAATTCGTTGCTTTAAAATTTGAAATTCTCAATTTCTATCTTAGAAAGTCTTTACCAGAACATCACCAAATTACCTTGGGACTACATTTACGCTATTTTATGAAACATACGGATATAAAGGATGAGTAGTGAAAAATACATTACATCACAAACATTTGAAAACTAGAAATTGGCACCAAAATGGCCTCCGCTCAGCTTTATGCCGTGGCCGATAGCGACCACGACGCTAGGTTTTAGAACTACCGAACTGTTTCACCTCAAAAATAATGTCCGGACCCGGAGAATTAACCCTGAGCCCGGACATTCACCATTCAAACCCGTAGAGGTGGCAACCCTAATGGCCACCGAGTTCAAATTTCGAACTTTCCCAACTGACAGTCGCCAACTCGCCACTGCCGTCAGTGAGTGGACTGTCAAAACAAATCCTACCAATACAGTTATCGACTGGCCACATAGAATATTCGAAATTCGAATTATGGGAAACCGTTCGGCGGCGGGATGCTTACATTTGGTTGTAAATATATTTGGCTGTTTGCGTCAGCGACAAGGCACCAAACACATAGTACATAACTTCCATGTAATACAATCACTTGCCCCAGTTCCAAACTAGGATACCCTGTGCTATGGTCACCAGGTAAGGACATCACACATATTTAATAAGCAGCCTATATACGTCCCACTGTAGGGCACAGGCCTTCTCTCAGAGAGAGAGTATGGGCTTAATCACCACGCGTGCCCACCGCCGATTGGCAATTTCAAGCGCTGAGGTATGTGAATAGCTTAGAAACCCAGGTTTCCTCACGATGTTTTCCTTCACCGTTAGCGTAAGTCGGGGTGTATAATTTCGCATACAAGAAAAAAGTAGAATTCGCGTAAGTCGGGGTGTATAATTTCGCATATAAAAAAAGATACATAGATCTTGTTGGAGTCTAGTAGCAATGCTATTCGTTGATTCCGCGTGATTAGTCCGAACATACATTAGCTGTCATTCGATACGAAAAAGCTGTTTCATTAAATGAACATTCACAAATGAAATTCATTTGTTACAGTTTATTCTGGTTTTAACGCATAAATATAATATTGTTACGTTCTAGGGTTGGGTTCGTGACTGGGTGGGTTGGTGGCCTGAAACGGACTGAAAACATGGTAACTTGGGTGAAATTTTAGTAAACTAGTACCTATGTGGCCGAGCACCCTCTCAAACGGTCTCAGCCTGCTGAAAACGCCTCGAAGGCACGGAGAAACGCGTTCAAACTTTCACCTCCTATCCACCGTCGTAACAATATTTTATGGTTCACTCTTACGCTTCCAGGCATTTCGACGAGAAATCTTCTTGAGAGGTTTTCTTTGTCTCAACACTAGACTAAATTAAGAAGATTCTGGTCGGTTATCATCTGCATTATATTCGTAGCAACATCACTCTTTTGGAACAAATAGTACCTAATGCTAGATTCTTTAAGCCAGGAAGAATGAAGTGAACGAATTTAATTGTTCGCGAAATCTATCCTTTACGCCGTAACTTTCGTGGACACGCGCGTAACTCTCGTGGACACGTTTTTTTTTATATTGAATTTCTGCTGTTATTCGTCCAATTTTCACGTCCAATAAATCATTTTTATTATTCCGTACCCAAAGGGTAAGGGACCCTATTTCTAAGCCTCCACTGTTCGTCTGTCTGTCTGTCTGTATCCAGGGTGTATCTCATGAACCGTGATAGCTAGACAGTTGAAATTTTCACAGATGATGTATTTCTGTTGCCGCTATAACAACAAATACTAAAAACATAGTAAAATAAATGTTTAAGTAGGGCTCCCACACAACGTGATTTTTTTGCCGTTTCTTGCTCGACATTAATAACGGCTTGAAATATTCAATATGTTGAATAGATAATGGTACGGAACCCTGCCTGCGCGAGTCCCACTCGCACTTGGCCGGTTTTTTATTTAGGGTTCCGTTTGCGAAATATTGAGTCCCGCCTGGCTGAACGGTTATTCGTAGATGCAAATTCGAAAATGAGCGCGTGACCCGATCGTGGCCCGATCCGCACTTGGCCGGTTTTTATCCTTAATCTAGGTGAAGGAGAGGAACCGTAAAATATATTTTTTTAAACGTGTTATTCTATAACATAACATAAACTCACGCCTGTATCCCTGAGGGGTAGGCAGAGACCAGGGACTGCCACTTGCTACGATCCTGACAGATCACTTTCGCTTCCTACCACCATTCCTTCCTACATTCTATACCACTTCTATACCATCATGTCGCCGTGATTCTGACTAACGTGTATTTATATATGTATCCATGCCAATTTTCAGCTTTCTAGTACTAATAATCTCCGAGCTAAGCCGCGGACAATCAGACAGATGAACACACGCAACGAAACTATTCAGGGTTTCTTGTTGACTACGGAACCCTAACAATGGCACATTGTTAAAGTTCATAAAAGTTCGCCACTCCTGTAATTTTTTTATGTAACCTAGTTACGTCCCGCTGCAGGGCACAGGCCTTCTCCCGGAGAGAGAGTATGGGCTTAATTACCACGCGTGCCCACCGCGGATTGGCAATTTCAAGCGCTGATGTATGTGAACACCGCAGACACTCAGGTTTCCTCACGATGTTTTCCTTCACAGTTAGCGAGTGGTATTGCTATTATAACTTCACAAATGTACGTAACTTAGAAAATAAAGTCATTGGTACATTCCCAGATTCGAACCCACGCCCACGATCTCCCGAATGTGAAGCTGGGGTTCTACCCCCGTAACAGGGCTTAAGATAAGATAAGATAAGAATATTCTTTATTGTACCAGGAAATCCACAAACATGAAATATATTCAAAAATGCAGTACAATTGGCCTATTTTTTATTACATTATTTGTCCATGGAACCATAAGAACCTATCTTCACAAATATCTTTTGCATGCATGTATCGGCATACGAAATGTATTGAGAATGAATCCTTATCTTCATTGAAATCTGAGCTTTAAGTGCCGGGTTCAGAAGACATTTTCAAGGGGCACGCTGAGTTAGATCCATTGGATTTCTGAAGCTACGCCTTAGAGTCACTGTCCCAGTTCTGGTCCAACTCAAGATACTTAGGGTGGCTTGCGCCACGACACTGTATAAGTAAATAAATAACTGCGTATCCAGGGAAAAACGAATAAATTTCTGGTTGACATGGTTGTCAGTCATACAATTCATTTATGGATAGCTCTGCAAATTTCATGGTGCAAAACGTTTTTGGATTTATTCAATGGATAGAGCTTACCCATGGATAAACTGATAGATCGTGCTGTCGATAGCGTTGGCGTTTGCCAGCTTTTATTCACAATTCAAATTCAAAATAGTTTATTCAAAGTAACACAAAAACAACGACTTTATGAACGTTATTCTTATTATATAATTGCGACTCAAATCAATTACAAGTAAGTTAATACCGAATTTCCTGATGTATTGACGACAAATAATACTCTATCTATACCTAATAGCAAAGAGAAAAATTATAAAAGTATTAAGAAGAAAAAGAAATGAAAAAAATGAAGTATTTATTAAAGTGAACTGAACAAAACTTAACAATATACATATAAAGTAACTGTGAAACCCAAACTAAATTAAATTATATCTTGGGGCATAGTGATTCACTCAGAGTGAGCTGCCTTTTGTGGCAACTTAGATACACCACAGGCTACATCTATGGTCTTCCTGTTTAATTTATTCGTTTTGTCTGTTGTGTATTTTCTTTGTATTTTCTTGCGTTTTCTTTCTGTTGTGGCATATTATGTTACTTATCTGCTTATTTTGTTTCTGTGCTGTATCTTATTGGTATAATAAATGTCTTTCTTCTTCTTCTTCAAATATATCACAACGTAGGAGAAGAATATAAAAAGCCTCCTTCTTTTAATATAATATTGCCTAGTTCGAATTTTATATATTTGTATTCTATCTATAGTGGCCAATACTATCTATACCTCGGAGATACAGGGTTGATGTAAATATATCGTGCTATATTCCTACGTAGGGGCTGGACCACAATCAGATCACTGACCCTACGCTGATTTGTGACGCTGTATAAAGACGCGCCCACACTGCGCACTTGAATCAGTTTGGTGCTGGCAGGCTGGCAGTGGACGCTGAGAAAAAAGTTCGAAAAAAGAAACATTTATTTGTGTCGATAAAATTGAGATTACCAAAAAATAAGGTTCGTCTTAGGTAAGCTTTTGTACACATACTTACATTACATAAACTCATGCCTGCATCCCAGAGGGATAGGCAGAGACTAGGGTTTGCCACTGGTCACGATCTCGAACAATCATTAATCGTTGCATGCACGCACGCCGCCGGTTTCGGGTACATAGCTTAAGCTTAACCTTAAAAGGTACATAAGCTTGTTTGTTCCATTTTTTTTTCAAAATCGCATTTTTAAACGGGGGTGGTAACTCAGCGGCTTTGGCGTATCAACGGAAATTGACGCCCTGCATGAAAACTAAAAACCGGCTAAGTGCGAGTCGGTCTCGCGCACGAAGGGTTCCGTACCATTATCTATACAACATTAGACAAAGATCGAATTTGAGAATAGCGCCATCTATAGAAAGCAATAAGGAGCGTTTACCATTGACATTTAACGACATGACATCGGCGCTGTGAAAGTTATATAGATGGCTGCTAGATGGCGAGCTCTATCTTTAGACAACTTGTTTTGTATGGGAGCACCCCTTGAATATATTTATTTTATTCTGTTTTTAGTGTTTGTTGTTATAGCGGCAACAGAAATACGTCACCTGTGAAAATTTCAAGTGTCTAGCTAGGACAGACAGACATTCAGACAGACAGACAAACCGACAGTGAAGTCTTAGTAATAGGGTCCCGTTTGGCACCCTTCGGGTACGGAACCCTAATAATAAGATCCCATTTGGCACTCTTCGAGTACGGAACCCCAAAACAGCATTTATTTAACACCGATAAATTATGGTTACAATCAAAGTAGGAACTAAAGACCCACTTACGCCGGGGCAACACTGTGCGGCATTGCGGCATGCCACAAGGCCGCATGCTACAATAATTAAAAATGTCGCACGTTGTGGCAAGAATCGTGCGGCATAGCAACAGTGATGCCATTTTAGTGATTTTGTCACTATATCTGATTTTGAAGCCTTGGACAGAGATATTTTAAGAGAAAAGTCACTGAAGAATTATTTGGTGATTTTTAGTGATTTTTATCGAATGTTGTTTTAGTTTTGGGTCAACGTAAAATTTTCATAGTACCAAGTAAAAATTACTTGTTTTGGAACGTATCTTTAGACGACTTTATAGAGTAATTTAATCTGTGGTCTTTATTTGGTTATGCTTGGGGATTCCCCGATTAATCAATCAAATGTATACCGCGACAAAAATTATGAAGACATACCTCCAGAAGTTTTCGCCGTTGAATTTTAATTGTTTTAAGTTTGATTTAGATTTACTTTGTGATTTCATTTTAAATTACCTACTCAGTGAATATTGGTATTTTTTAGTTAAATATTCCTAAGAGTAAGTAAGTAAGTAACCCATTAATATGCCTAAATATTACATTTTTATTTTTAACATCCCTAAATTACAGACCAAAACTAGTTAACCTTGTGATTCCACTTTAAATTATTTTGTGAATTCTAGTGACTTTTTTAGTAGAAAATATACTTAAATCTAGTGATATTACAGACCAAAACTGGTGAGAAAGTTTTCTGCAAGATGGCAACACTAAGCAACACCTTGCGTCATGTGGCAACCTGTCGCAGCTTGTATCGGAACACGATGTTGCCTGGGCGTAAAATAGACTGCCGCAGGCTACATCGGCCGCATGATGTTGGCGATTGTAGCATGCAACTAGGAGCCGGATGCCACAATTTGTAGCATGTCGCACTGTCGCAAGATGTTGCTCTGGCGTAAGAGCCTTAAGTTACATATTTAGAGCGCATGGTTGTTCCTTTACTTTTATTTTATTTTATTTAGGACACAAACAGTCAAACAGGAAAAAATAAAAAGTATATGTAAACAAAAATAGACCTGGAGGTCCCTTAAGTAAACAAAATTATAATATTATAAGCATGCGATCTTTAGTGAGATTATAGTTAAATTAGGAAGAATTAATCGGTGTGTTGCTTTACCTAGACGGTGGCAGCGGAGCGGTAGAACGCCGGCCTCACATTCGGGATGACGTGGCTTCAAATCCTGGCATGTACCCATGACTTTGTTTTCTAAGTTACGTACATTTGTGAAGTTATCGTGAGGAAATCTGAGTGTTTGAGGTGTTCACACACCCCAGCGCTTGAAATTACCAATCCACGGTTGGCGCGCGTGGTAATTAAGCCCATTCTCTCTCTCTCTCTCTGAGAGAAGGCCTGTGCCCTGCAGTGGGACGTATTTAGGCTGTAGGCTTCATAAAAGAACCGGACAAGTGCGAGTCGGACTCGCCTACTGAGGGGTTCCACACAAATTTGTAGGTACTTAATTATTATAAGTAGTTCAGGAATCGAGCCTCACAGTTTTTTCCGAGCTTTTCTCGAACTTCAAAGGAAATTTATTTAAGATTTAATTTCAAAAGTAATGGTTTTCAGAGTTTTCCCCTTACTTGTGTAGCATAAGACGATATTACTTGCCAAATTTCATAGTTGTAGGTCAACGGAAAGTACCCTATAAATTTTGACTCCCTTGAGTGACGAAATATACGTTTTTTGTGGCATAAACGGCCGTGACTTTTTTTTACGTCAACTTCGAAGTTTGATTTTTTCACAGCTTCAAGGGACTGTAGACCTGAGTATATGGTAATTTCAACTCGATACCTCCTCCACGCGTTCCCGGGATAGACGGTCTTGACAGACAGACGGACGAACGGACTGACGGACAACAAAGTGATCCTATAAGGGATCCGTTTTTCCTTTTGCGGCACGGAACCCTAAAGATTAACACCAGTAAATTACGGTTACAATCTAAGTAGGAACTAAGTTACATAAGTAGAGTACATGTTTGTGCGTTTGTTGTGATTAAAATAAAACCGGCCAAGTGCGAGTTGGACTTGCGCACCGAGGGTTCCGTACTCGCACTCGGCGAATTTTTATTATTCGCTACGGTTTATTTTATAATACGTCCCACAATCGCGCCAAGTTTGATGCCTGCATGTATTACCATTTTTACGATAGAGCATAAACAAAAAACGGTGAAACCACATGTTTGTTGTATGGAGACGCCCCTTATTTTTTTATTTGCTAGGTAATCCGCCGTAATAACACATATTCTGTGAAAATTTCAACTGACTACCTATTACCGCTCCAAAGATAGATTTAAAGGTCGGACGGACGACAGACAGACAGCGGAGGCAGAGTAATAGAGGCACCCCTTCGGGTACGGTTTGGCACCCTTCGGGTACGGAACCCTAAAAAGCTCGTTTCCGTCGGCCGCACGTGGCCGGGCTTTTGTTGCGTCTAATCTAAAAGTATTTAAGGTTTATTTTAGTTTGTATCATTGCGCCAGCTCGTCGCCGCCGGCCTGTTGTAATGTGGATATTCACTTATAAGTACTTAGAACGCCGGCTTCTCATTCGGAAGGTCGTGGGTTCGAATCCTGGCATGCACCAATGACTTTGCTTTCGAAGCTACGTACATTTGTGAAGTTGTAGTTGCAATACCACACGCTAACGGCGAGGAAAAATATCGTGAGGAAATCCTAGTATCTGAGGCTAAGTGCGGAAATCTCAGGTCTGACTAGAACTATCGTCTAACTGTAGAAAACATGTTGCTAGGGCAAATGTCTGGATTCCGACGCTATTTGGTGTCCATAGTTGCGCGTCCATTGCGCGCAATTTTTTTTTTGATTTCGTAGCCAAACGCTAACAACGGAACCCTTATAATGTGCCTACGACATCTGTCTGTTTGTCAATCTCCTTACAGTAATAAGTTAAGATAAAATCTAATATATAAAAACCTCGTGTCGCAGTGTTTGTTATCGAACTCCTCTGAAACGGCTTCACAGATTTTGATGATTCTTTCCGTGTGTATTTGGTAGGTCTGAGAATAGGTCGTAGGCTAATTAATATGACAACATTTATCATCATCAGTCAACTGCTACCCGCTGCTGGGAATACGCAAAGGCCTATTCCATTCCAAAAGGCATTGGGGTGAAAGTCCCCCCAATGCCATCTCTCACGGTCCCTTATCGTCCGCATCCACAGACCACTTTATCAAACTATTGTACACAAAAATGGAAATGACACAGATAATTTTATCAGACATTCAGATTTGCTGACATTTACGTCCACCCAATATCGAAATAAACGTTTGCTTAAGCGAAATTTGATTGCGGAACTAGGAGAGTCCAGTATAAACACATATTTGTGAAACGCGACACTGGCTTGCCTACTTTACAACGTCGCTAAACGAACGACCTTCGGTCAAATAACCATGAAACGCGTGCCCTAATACTTAGTACAATATAAAAACCGGCCAAGTGCCGGTCGGACTCGCGCACGAAGGGTTCCGTACCATTATCTATACAACATTTGAATATTTCAAGTGTTTATTTTATTTTCATTAAGTATTTATTTTTGAAGCGAATATAGAACTAAATATTCTGTGAATATTTCAAGCGTCTACCTGCTGCCTTTATTAATATCAAGCAAAAAACGGCAAAAAAAATCACGTTTGTTATATGGGAGCCCCCTTCAATATTTATTTTATTCTGTTTTTAGTAATTGTTGTTATAGCGGCAACAGAAACACACCATCTGTGAAAATTTCAACTGTCTAACTATCACGGATCATGAGATACAGCTTGAGACAGACGGACGGACGGACAGCGGAATCTTAGTAATAGAGTCCCTTACCCTTTGGGTACGGAATCCTAAAAACTAAAAATAAGTCGTTAAGATTTTGATTAAGATTCAAAGTAAGATTCATAGTCTAAAAGTTTTATTTTTCATAATATACCTAAGAGGGAAAAAAGTTTTAGAACTAGCATTAATTAGTTCAACTATTTAAGGGGCAAGCAAGGCAAGCGGCAAGCCCTGGTCTCTGCCTACCCCTCTGGGATACAGGCGTTAGAGACCAGGGACTGCCACTTGCTGCGATCCTGACAGATCACTTTCGCTTCCTCAACATTCATTAGTCGTTGCATGCACGCACGCCGGTTTCGGGTACTTTTTATCTTGCCCTTTGCTAATACATCCCCTATTTGGTCGAAGTATGTCCGTCTGGGTCGTCCCTTACCGGCCCTTCCATCCACATTCGCTCGATGTACTTATTTGTTTTTTCAATCTGTCTTCCTTCATCCTCTCCACATGTCCAAACCAACGCAACATTCCTTTCTCAATTCTGGTTGTTCAGGCCCAAGTGCCTGTGATGATGTCATGCGCAAGAAGTTTCTGTTCCGCAGTGTTGCTTTAATTTTATTCTTTTGTATAGCTGTATAGGAATCTACCTACAAAACCACTTTTCGATCGACCACCGCCGAAGGCGCCTTAATTTTGTTACATCTTATATATAAAAATGAATTGCTGTTCGTTAGTCTCACTAAAACTCGAGAACGGCTGGGCCGATTTGGCTAATTGTTGTTTTTATATATTTGTGGAAGTCCAGGGAAGGTTTAAACGGTGAGAAGAAAAAAAAACGGTTGACGTCGGTGATACGAAGTTCACGGGGTCATCTAGTAAGTAATAAAAGACCGAATTAAAGTCTTATATCTAAATTTTCTTGGGTTTCAATAACTCCATTATGTCGTGCTAAGACATAAATTGGTGGCCCATGAGGGGAATCTACGAAATCTACGAAATTACGAAGAAATTACAAAATCGAGACACGCGGTTCGTCGTGCTATTTTGCGTCGCAATTCAAGTCGGACGACGAGCAGAATCTGGACCGATCTTCGAAGAACATCGACCTTCCACGTAGCCAGGGAGCAGCCAAAGCTTCACGTCGTGAAATACGAAGGCCATCGAACAACCACGTAGCCAGGAAGTAACCAAAGCTTCATATCGGGGACTTCGAAGACCAGCGACCTCCACGTAGCCAGGGAGCAGCTAAAGCTTCACATCGTGTGGTGTCGTCCAACCAGAGCTAAGTGTCCTTTTCTGTCCTATCCAAATTCCACCGTCCAAAGTCCAAAGACAGCGCCACCCGGCAAAAAAGGTTTCTAAATATCGTCAAGTCATTCATGTACTATCTAAATAGTACCTATTAAACAATCCTTAAAGATTCAAAACCATTGTAGGCGTTCACGCCAGCTAAATCCATGTATTAACTAAATAGTACCTATATACTTCATAGAATCCCTAAAGATTCATCTATAGTCATGTATTAGTCCTTGTACAACCTAAATTGTACCTTAATACATAGCAGAGATCCACAAAAACCCTAAATAACTCTAAATAACCTAAAATACAAAGCAATTCATTCACGGAGCTACCCACGCGTCAGATAAATCAATTCTATACAATATTTTTTCTTTCTATACATTAATTCTATTCTATTCTAAATTTACTCGTTTATCTCAACGCGGGTTTTGCCGACCATTTTCAGGGTCATCGGACCGCGCTGCTAGCCACCTGAGCCAGAGAGATATCTCTGCATCTACATACCTACCTACATCTGCGTGTGGCTGTGCAGGTGCAACCGCCTTCCCATCGGCAAGTGACATTAAGTTCGAGGAGCGTGAGATATTCATTTTATAACTACACTAAAGTCAATTCATTTATACCCACTAAATTCAATTAATTTTTACAAATAGATAAATTGAAGTAACAATGGCTCAACCTCCACCCAATCCAAGTACAAGTTATCAACCAGCTATAGATCAAACTGAATTAAAAAAATTGCGAGAATTAACTACAAAACGCAGCTCAATCAAAGGTCAAATTACAAAATTTAAAAACTACTTAAACATTGTTAATAAAAAAATTTGCTTGTCTGCAGCTGAATTGGCTGAATTAATTGAAACTTGGCAAGTTTGAGGCTTTGTCTCTTCGATTTGATGAGCTGCAGGATGGGATTGAGGTCGTAAATTCGGCAAATTTATCTTCAGAAATTGACGAGCGGGAGAACATTGAGCAGGACTTCATTACACACATAGTTATTGCAAAGGGTGTAATTGAAAATCAAAACAAGATTGATAATGCGGAAAGACGTGTGTCTATGAGTCCTGATGCTGCTCAGTGTCATCTCGATCATCAAGATCTAGGTATCAAATTGCCTCAGATACAAATTTCTAAATTTGATGGAGCATACTTCCGCTCGTTGGAGTTTCGTGACACTTTTGAAGGGTTAATTCACAAAAATACAAAACTCACAGAAATTCGTAAGTTTCACTACCTAATATCGTATTTAGAAGGAGATGCAGCTAGAATTATATCCAATCTCGAAGTGTCATCTGCAAATTATCTAGAAGTCTGGAAGTTGCTGTGTGACAGATGTAATAACAAGCGGTTGCTCATTAATCATCATCTCAATTCATTGTTCAATATTCAACAATTCACCCGTGAATCCGAGAAATCATTGCGTTTTTTGGTAGATCACGTAACAAAAAACCTGCGTGCTTTAGCCAGCTTAGGCCAGCCAACGGACAAATGGGATATGTTGATTATTTTTATGCTGTCTTCGAAGTTAGATAGCCGTACATTAATAAAGTGGGAGGAGTTTCGTAACTCACTTGATGATATGTTCCAACCCTTGACCAGTTCAATAAACTTTTAACTGATCGCGCTGACGTTCTCGAATCACTAAATCGGAATAAATATGATTCTAACATTTCTAAAAATCAAACCTTTTCGTCATGCAACCCACCAGCACAAAATTACAATAACAATTATAACAAACAAGAAAGATTTAATCACACAAAATCATTTGCTGCCACAAACCAAGAGAAACCCGTTTATTTATGCGTCATTTTTAACGAAAGCCATAAAATCTATGACTGCCCTGTTGCCCTGCCAAGAGTCTCAAGGAATGCCATGCTGATGTATCTGTCGTAGCCATATCGTAGATTGTGCCATATCATGATGTGGTTAGCCATATCACGAAATGTGTCCTTTTCATGAAAAGGACAAGTCAAACTGGCCGTATCGTTTAAGCATCAACGTTTGACGATATGGCAAACTACGTTTTGCCATATCATAATGTAGGCCCCATGACTTTTCCATGCACCAACCTGAGTTAAGTTGGACATATTTACTGAATTGAGCTGAAAAATAGATTGAAGATGCCTAACGTATTTAGTGTTTTGGTGCATTTGAACCTTATAGGTTGAATAAAATACCAATAAAAGAAGCAACAGTATATATTTTTCACCTCACTAGCTCGTAAAAGCTCTGTTTATCATTCGAAATCTGCGTGGAAAATCGCACTTTATCCGCTAGCGTGGAAAGTGTTTTTAAAATTCGAATATTTTTATTCAATAAAGGTTTCGTACAATAAATTACATATATATAGAACCTCATTGGTTTCGTAATAGTTTATATTCTCTGCAGCCAGTCCATTGATGATTGAAATGCAAATACTTATTTCATGTCATGCGCCAGCCTCATTTAAAGAATCGCACTGGCCGGCAAGAAAATTTGATTTAAAAAAAAACTTTAAAATTTTCTTCTCTTTATTGAATTCACTTTACTTCCATTATTTTGGTTTGTTTTTTGATAAAATCGAAAGAAATCATAAAATATGAGCGAAGCTAGCAGCGACGAATTTAATATTTATTAAAACTGTCTTTCTTGCACCTAACATTTTCCTCGCTTTAGTGAGGTGAAAAGTTGTGTGTTGCGCTCGGCAGCAAAGTTATTTAGCGTCTCGTACCTTTGAAACCCTCGCTACGCTCAGGATTCTATATTTGAACCACTCGCTTCGCTCGTGGCTCAATCCTAGAATCCTTCGCTTGCTCAGGTTTCAATACAAGGTACTCGCGCCAAAAATTAACTTTGCAGCCTTGCATAACAAATAACTATTATCACTCGTAAAATACAATGCGGTACAATGATTACAAAAAAATGAGATTTCTGCCCTACTTCCCTCATTTTGCACAGTATTTACGGGATTTTATTCTGTACGTTCGTGAGAAGTCACCTTGAATATGCATCTCAAGTTTGGAAACCTTTGTA
Organism: Yponomeuta malinellus; assembly: GCA_947308005.1. Taxonomy (NCBI): domain Eukaryota; kingdom Metazoa; phylum Arthropoda; class Insecta; order Lepidoptera; family Yponomeutidae; genus Yponomeuta; species Yponomeuta malinellus. The sequence continues at coordinate 6,199,043 of OX371023.1, forward strand.
CAGCGTGTATGTCAAAAGTTTAGAAATGATTCAATAGTACATTGTTCACCGAGAGGAGAAAGTGACCGATTACCGTCGAGGGTGTCGTTTGAAGCCCGAGCCGTAGGCGAGGGCTTTAAAACACCCGAGATCGGGAATCGCAGTTTCTCTCGAGTGATACATAGTGCTTTATACTACACCTGCTTGGAAAGTTCCTTCAACTGCGGCGGAGTTAAAAAATCTTCATCATCACTATCACTACTTATAATTTTGATAGTTTTATTTTACTTTCTACGAAAACTGAATCCTCAAACAACACACAAATTGGAAATGGCGCCAATGGCGTCTGCAATTTTCACATGTTCTTTTTTCAAATTGTTTATCCTGCCGCCGCAGGGTCGCTCTGCCAGCCCGACACCATCCACCACACAGCTAGTGGCCAGTGTCATTTTGCGAACTTGGAGATAAAAACTCACTGTAAAAACTTTTTGGCTTTTGATATTTAGGTTACCGGCGCATAGTCTTACCCAAAATTAAAAAAGAAAAACCACGTAAGAAATGGATTTTCATACACTTTTCTCTCTCGCTCAGATGCGTTTTCTCCCCACATATTTGTTCGATATGCAATGACGTACTTTCTACCGTAAATTTTATAAAGTATCCAGGTACTTTCCAAGCAGGTGTAGTATAAAGCACTATGTATCACTCGAGAGAAACTGCGATTCCCGATCTCGGGTGTTTTAAAGCCCTCGCCTACGGCTCGGGCTTCAAACGACACCCTCGACGGTAATCGGTCACTTTCTCCTCTCGGTGAACAATGTACTATTATTCATTATTTGAATTTTAAAACAAATGATGGAAAGGTTAGCTACTTGGACTCGTGTCGTAGGCACCACCTTCTGCCCCTCCAAAAGCGTCGCGAAATTGCCGATAACCCTACTGCACCGTATTACGTCTGGTCAAATCGACTGTCCGCAGCTGCTTAGTCAACTGAATCTGTATGTTCCTAATAGATCAAGGCGAGTAAATCCAGTATTTCATCTGGAAAAAGTGTCATCAAGGTATAGGCAAAACTCATATCTATGGAGGGTTTGTAACCAATTTAATAAACTGGCGAAGATAGGTGATCTTGATATTTTTAATTCATCAGTCCAAAGCTTGAGGGAAATACTTAGTGCAGATTTCTTCAATGGTTAGAATAAGTTATATAATTAAGGTAGTTACGTATGCTGCTGTCTTTTATGTTTTTGCTCAAAGAGCTCAACGACGTCTTAAAATATTTCTATAATAAGTGGAGACTTATAACTATGTCAGTCAACTTAGCATATCATTTTCCAGCATATCAAAAATAAATGAGAGTTCTTGTCGCATGCAGCAGAGTTCTATAGTACCTGATACTTTTCAGAAATAGTTCTGGCGTTTTCACATAGAAAAAAATCATTTGAAAAAATGATATGCTATCTTCCCGTAGCATATCACTTCTCAGAAAATCGAAAAAAAAGTAAGTTCTTATAGCATGCAGCTGAGTTCTACAGTTTCTGAAACTTTTTAGAATTAGTTCTAACGATTTTACCCCAAAAAAATCAACTGACAAAATGATATGCTAACTTCCCGTAGCATATCATTTCGCAGCAAATCGAAAACTTATGTAAGTTCTCATATGTCAGTGAACTTAGCGTATCATTTTCCAGCATATCAAAAATAAATGAGAGTTCTTGTCGCATGCAGCAGAGTTCTGTAGTTCCTGATACTTTTCAGAAACAGTTCTGGCGTTTTCACATACAAAAAAATCAATTGAAAAAATTATATGCTATCTTCCCGTAGCATATCACTTCTCAGAAAATCGAAAAAAAAGTAAGTCCTTATAGCATGCAGCTGAGTTCTACAGTTCCTGATACTTTTTAGAAATAGTTCTGGCGATTTTACCCCAAAACAATCAACTGACAAAATGATATGTTAACTTCCCGTAGCATATCATTTCGCAGCAAATCGAAAACTTATGTAAGTTCTCATCGCATACACCTATGCTATACAGTTCCTGATACTTTTCAAGAATAGTTCTGCCTTTAAATTCAAAGAACAGCAGATCCCGTACAAAACTTTAAAAAGTCGAAAAATACCACATTCATCAATTAAAATTATTTTGACGAACTCAGGACACAGAACTGTTTCGTTTTTGATGGTTCTGTATCAAAACTGAAACCTTAAACTAAATTAAGAACTAGAACTCACGTAATAGTGCCAGCATCACGTCAGAATGGTAGAAAATTAAAAAATAAAACAATAATAATATAAATAAATTTAGCAGGCTTATAACACAGAACTCTTTTGCTTGTCATAGATCTGTGTCAGATCTGCACCATACATTTCAATTTAGAACTAGAACTCACGTAATAGTGCCAGCATATCACGTCAGAATGGTTCAAGAAACTTTAACTATAAGTGAGTCATCGAGCACGCTCGGACTTGGCTGGAATCCATCTAAAGATTGTTTACAGTTTCCAATGAAAGACTTTTCCACAAACACTGATAAAATTACCAAAAGATTCATACTTTCAAATTCTTTCAAAATATTTGATCCGTTAGGGCTAATAAGTCCATATATAATTCAACCAAAAATGATTTTACAAAGACTGTGGCAGCAGAAGGTTGATTGGGATCAAACCGTGCCACAAGATGTCAATGATGATTGGCAGAAGTTTTGTAGTGGCTTGCCAACACTCCAAAATCTAGAAGTACCTAGATTGGTACTTGGTAAATCGCCTGAGCAAATCGAAATGCATTCTTTCACAGTCGGCGTATGGCGCCTGCATTTACATGAGAACTGTCGATTGTAATGGTGACTTCACTGTCACATTGCTATGTTCCAAGTCAAAGGTAACACCAATAAGGCCAATGACGATGCCACGGCTAGAGCTGTGCGCCGCTTTACTTGCAGCTAGGCTGTCTAACTCGGTACTTGAGTCGCTGAGGTTCAAACCGGTGCGCATGGTTCATTGGTGCGACTCGAGTATTGTCCTTAGTTGGATAAATAGCGATCTCAGTAAACTAAAATCCTTTGCTGCCAATAGAGTTTTTGAAATTAAGGAAACTACTCAGTCATCAGCTTGGCGATATGTCCCAACAGCCAGTAATCCAGCTGATCTCATATCCAGGGGTGTAAATGCCAATGAATTAGTTTCAATGAAATTATGGTGGTCGGGACCGAGTTTCTTAACTGCTAAGGAATCTGAGTGGCCTGTTTTACAACTGAGCTCGAGTAAAGTAAAGTAAAGTATCGTTTATTCATGTACATGGGTAAATAAAATAGATCTTTATATACAGAGTTCCAGTGCATTCCATGTGCTGCCCGTCTGGGCGTATGAATATTCATGCAAGCATGCAATAATTAGTATTTGTATGTCAAATCAAATTATAAAATTGTTGTAATTAAATGTCAAATTTAAAGTAGACATTAAATTGTTTTATCCTCTAAAAAGTCAGTAATTCTGTAGAAATATTTAAATGTCATAAGTACTTATTATACACAATTACATGAAAATTTAAAATGTCAAGAAAAATACAATAAAGAAATTAATTAATAAAAGTCAGTAATTATGCCAGACTTATGTCTATGCCATTATCTTTCGGTCAAGAAATCCGTTACAGGTCGAGTGAAAACTTACCCGAAAAAAATCTAATGTTGCTGTTCCAAGCGAGCCAAAAATCGAATTCCGAAATTACTCAAAGCTTTATACTCTGCAATAGTTATTTGTTATGCAAGGCTGCAAAGTTAATTTTTGGCGCGAGTACCTTGTATTGAAACCTGAGCAAGCGAAGGATTCTAGGATTGAGCCACGAGCGAAGCGAGTGGTTCAAATATAGAATCCTGAGCGTAGCGAGGGTTTCAAAGGTACGAGACGCTAAATAACTTTGCTGCCGAGCGCAACACACAACTTTTCACCTCACTAAAGCGAGGAAAATGTTAGGTGCAAGAAAAACAGTTTTAATAAATATTAATTTTTTAAATCAAATTTTCTTGCCGGCCAGTGCGATTCTTTAAATGAGGCTGGCGCATGACATGAAATAAGTATTTGCATTTCAATCATCAATGGACTGGCTGCAGAGAATATAAACTATTACGAAACCAATGAGGTTCTATATATATGTAATTTATTGTACGAAACCTTTATTGAATAAAAATATTCTAATTTTAAAAACACTTTCCACGCTAGCGGATAAAGTGCGATTTTCCACGCAGATTTCGAATGATAAACAGAGCTTTTACGAGCTAGTGAGGTGAAAAGGGTATATGTTTATGTCAAAAGATTCATTTTTAATTAAAAAAATCCAAAAACAAAATTCTCTGGCCGTTTATCTTTAACTGAACTAAATGATTCTTTTAATTCACTATGTGCTATTGCACAAGAGCAATCGTTTCCGCTAGAGTATAATTTGTTGCTAAACGGCAAGTCATTAAGTTCTAAGGCAAAAATTTTATCGTTATCTCCATTTGTCGATGAAAATGGCGTCATAAGAGTCGGTGGACGACTAGATGCTTCGAGTTACTCATATGATAAAAGTCATCCTATTCTTCTCCACTCCTCACATTATACTTAACTAAGCTAGTTTTTGAAAGAGAGCATTTACGTAGCTTACACGCCGGCCCACAGTTGCTATGCTACTAGGGTGCGAGAGACTGTTTGTCCAGTCAACGGTAGGCACCTTGCCAGACGCACCGTTAATAATTGCGTTCAATGTAGACGTCTCAGAGGCAAGACACTTTGTCCAAAAATGGGTGTTCTTCCACCGCAGCGAATAACGCCTGATTTGCCCTTTTTGTCCGTTGGCTTGGACTTTGCCGGTCCTTTTTATATAGTAAATCGTAAGGGGCGCGGCTGCACATTAGTAAAATGTTATTTATGTTTGTTTGTATGTTTGCGCTATAAGTGCGTACATCTTGAAGGTGTTACTGACCTAACTAAAGATGCTTTTACAATGACACTTCGACGATTCATTGGCCGCAGAGGAAAACCAGTAGAAGTGTTCTGCGATAATGGACGAAAGGAGAATGATCAATTTACTATAGGAGTTAGTCTATTTTTGCGTCTTCTTGCGCATTGATGAAACCAACGGTAAACTATGAGAAATTAGCTCTGGATTATGCAGGAAAAATATTATGAAAATATTAGATGGGAGTTTCGAGAAATCTTAATTTTGAGCCCATGTTTTGAGTTTATGACAACTTTGGTGGTTTGGTATTATTTTGGGTTGGCATTGGCACCTAGTCAGTTTGAATTATAAACATAGGTCATTATTAGGTAGGTATGGTTAGTTAGTGCTAAGTAACAATTCTGTATAAAATACAAAATATATATGACTATATCGCTGCAAAAAGTCGCAGTGTTTAAGGAGCCTAATGGGGGACAAAGAGATAATTTCTGATAAATAAGCACAAACAGTCTTAGGGCCGGTTTCTGAATTGAGAAATTCACTAAATAAATACTTAAGTAACGTTCTGTCACGCTCTTTTCTGAGAAATCCGAAGAGACCGCACTACAGTTAACTATTTACTTAGTGAAATTCTCAATTCAGTAACCGGCCCTTAGGTCCTGCGCACAATTAAGACAAGCATATCCTCAGCCCACAATGGCGGTTCATTTTAGTTATTTATTCCATATATTGTTCATGCATCATTATCATCATCATTTCAGCCATTGGACGTTCACTGCTGGACAAAAGCCTCTCCCAACGATTTCCAGAAGGGCCGATGGGATTGTTCATACACATGGTCATTTTAACAATAAACTACACTAATTAAACAGTATAAAATCCACTGGAATCAATTTGCAAAAATAAAGCGTAATAAAACTGCTCGTTTGAATTCCCGTCAAAAACTCCCCGTTTGCACTATCGCATTTTATCTATATACACGATTTGCGATTTTTAAAATAATGTAATCTAATCTGTGTTTGTAGTCTGTATTGACTGACTGAAGTTTCTAGTTATACAATCAATTTCAATATTTTTTAATTATTATTTTTAAACCCCTGATTCTTTTAAATTTATCAAATAGAGCTATGAAATCATTTTTCAAAAGAAACATTTTGAGGTATAAATGCTTAAAGCGCAACATAGACTGTTTTTGATCATTCTCCTTTTGTAGCTGCGGCAAAAGAAATCGCAAGTTTTCTAAAGTCAAATTCTGAACCTCTCTCTGATTTTGCGGATCAAGAAGGAATAAAATTTATATTTAAGAAGAAGAAGAAGAAGAAGAAGAAGAAAGACATTTATTACACCAACTTACGCTCCTCACTTCGGTGGCATATGGGAAGCCGGGGTAAAATCCGCTAAATATCATTTGAAGCGCGTGATAGGGAATAGCCATCTGACTTTCGAAGAAATTACAACTTTATTTGTCCAAGTGGAGGCTGTCTTAAACAGCAGACCTTTGTGTCCGCTATCCTCTTCCCCCAATGACTCTCACCGGGGCACTTTCTTGTTGGACGACCACTGACCGCGCTGCCGTCGCGTGACCTTCAAAACTGCAACGAGAATCACCTCCGTCGCTACGCCCGCATAGAAAAAATGCTACAGCATTTCTGGCAAAGATGGCAGAAGGAATACATAGCTGAGCTTCAGCAACGAACAAAATGGAAGTCAAACTATGCGAACTTGAGTGTGGGCGACCTCGTGTTACTTCACAGATTATACTTCAAGAGGATCATGTATCTCCGCTATGCTGGCGACTTGGCAGAATAGAACGACTCTTTCCAGGACGAGATGGCATTGCTAGAGTCGCAGATGTTAACACAATCAGAGGATGCGTGCGAAGACCTCTCGTACGATTTTGTCCACTACCATCAGCCCAAGACTTGGAGAGTTGAAAGACGCCTTTCAACTGGGCGGGAAGATGTTCAGGCCCAAGTGCCTGTGATGATGTCATGCGCAAGAAGTTTCTGTTCCGCAGTGTTGCTTTAATTTTATTCTTTTGTATAGCTGTAATAGGAATCTACCTACAAAACCACTTTTCGATCAACCACCGCCGAAGGCGCCTTAATTTTGTTAAATAAGTAATAAAAGACCGAATTAAAGTCTTATATCTAAATTTTCTTGTGTTTCAATAACTCCATTATATCGTGCTAAGACTCTAGTCACTACATAAGATAAGATAAGATAAGAATATTCTTTATTGCAAACAAGACGAATCGATTGAGTTCTTATTTATTTTGTCAAAATCTGACCATTAGTTAAGGAGTTATGAGGGAACATGGAATCGGACACACTTACATACATACATACGAACCAAACACATAACCCTCCCTTTGGGCTCCGCCGCAGTCGGGTAAAAAAGGTAAGGGTACAATCCGCACAGATGTTTTTTTGCGGTAACGTGAACATATTCACAGATCGTTTGACCATCGCTTACTAACTTTACAGTGGATGTGTGAGTAATTGACGTAGTGTGGATGCGCAGTAAATTACTCATCATCATCATCAGCCATTTGACGTCCACTGCAGGACATAGGCCTCCTTCGTGGTTTAACCATAACCATGAGGGGTTTTGCCATAGTCGCCACGCTCGGCAGGCGGGTTGGCGATTCGCAGTATGCGGTTGGAATCTCAGGGGGACTCTGCTGCCCGTCTCCTGGTAATTTATTTCCTTAGTCGCCTTCTACGACATCCACGGAAGGAAATGGAGTTAGTCAATTAAGTACTAAAGTAGTCAATTACTCACACATACACTGTAAAGTCAGTAAGCGATGTTCAAACGATCTGTGACTATGTTAACGTTACCGCCAAAAAGATTTGTGCGGACTGTACATGCAACATACATAATAACATAACACTAGCCCCACCATTGGAAGAAAATCATATCTCTTTTACAGCCCCACTGCTCTCGACGTTTTTGTGTTCAAATTGTGGCACTTATTCAAATAACGACTCAGTAAACGTTTTGTGGTAACAAACAGCATTTTCTCAAACATGCTTGGAAATTTGAGCATTATTTCGACAACCTTCTTCGAGATAAATCGAAATACTGGCCAATTACACGCGAGCAGCGGCCGGAAAAAGTTCTATGAAAATTCATAACTGTCGTGTTTTGCGGCGAAATAAATTACAGAGTGCTCCCGCGCCGTTGGACGCCGCGTTTTCAGACATTCCCATAGGGCTCCGGGACAAATTCAAAATTACCTACAAAAATTTTTTTTCTCCTACCCTTCCACAGACGAAACGCACCTAATAAAAGCAGACCTACCTCGCGCACGCTCCACCACTCCATCCGAGCAGTACCGCGAGCTTTACGCTTTACTGTGTGTGTGTCTTTATCGCGCCTTTTTGCTGAGGTGAAAAACTATTTTCCAAATTTTCTCAAAATTTTTTCCGTTTTAAATACCTATTTATTGAATTTTTTTGCAACTTTAACGTCCGATAAGTACGTCAATTATCAACCGATTTTCATTTAAATTTCACTTTTGTTGTCGCGGGACGCAATTTAAATAACGCAAATTTTGTTTTTGTACATACCTACTAAATTCATATCAGTATTCTGTCGTGTTATTTAAAAATGGAACGATCTTTTACTCCGAACAATGACAACTAGTGAGGTCACTTATCAGAGGTTTTATTTAAAGGTCATTGGGCATAATCTGACCCGGTTTTCGAAATATTTGCTACAAAAATCAAATTATTGGTAAATTATTGAGGGCTAGCCTACATTTCATTTTGTGATGTTAAAAAAAAAACCGCGGGGATAGCCTGAAATACAACTATTGAAATTGAATTGAAATGTGTTTAAAAATATTATGTAGGTATCAATTAAGTATGTATTGTAATCAATAAAAATAACATGAACGTTTGCGCCTTCCAATAATGCACGGCCAGAGGCTTGCATTATCCGTTTCAATCGCACGTTAAAGCCGCGCCACACACTCTTAAACAAGTTACCTCAGGATAGCAAGATTATACGTCCATGAGCACATGCGACCAAATGGCCTATATATCATCGAACTCTACCGGCACCACGAATTGGTCAACAACAGATCATTGATACGCGGTAGAATTCAGTCCCGACACGTCAGGAGTAAGCAGTATTATACATACATATTGGTGAACCCTACAATAGAGGGCAGAGAGAGCATAGAAGACTGTTACTGTTCTTGTATCCACGGCCGCCGAACTATCGGATGCTGCGCGCATATTGCCAGCATGGTGTATTTTTTATCTTGGGCCAGACACCAAGAACAAATAGATGCGCCAGCCATGTTCTTGGACAACACTATTGTGCCTGTTGACATAGATTATGTTGAATAAAAACTGTTTGACTTAAACACACATTTCTTTGATTTAAAAATGCATCAGATTATTGCTATCGTAATAGTTCATTACCTATCAATTCAATGCAAATAGTCGAAAATGTCTTATCATTACCGTATATCACTTACATTTATTTTTTTCAATTTTTGGGCAGATTCCCATACTCTACATTGATGCGACATATATATTCGTAAACTAGGGACGTTTATCTAAACATCCATACCAATTTTGTCTCTGTAGGCCGTGGGTATAGTTTTCATAGTAAGTTGCCCAGTGACCTTTCGAACTGGCTTGCGATAGAAAGCTGGATATACCTATTGAAAAAAAAGAACACTTTAATAGAAAACTTGTTTCCGCCAAAATCGAAAGAAAAATATTTCTCAAATATAAAGTTCTGCTTTAGTACTACCTAATTTTAATTTACACATAGTTTTAATTTCCGCGCATTATTTCAGAAAAATCATATACAAGCCTTGGACAACTAGGCATTGATGGACTCACGTATGTATTCCACGTTCGTCCATCAATGCCTCTTTTGCTGGCCGCTGCAGTAATAATGTACTATAAACTTGTTGAAACTAGAGCGCACATTGAAAACAAATATAGGTATCGACTAAATTAGACATACATAAACTCACGCCTGTATCACAGAGAGGTAGGCAGAGACCAGGGACTGCCACTTGCCACGATCCTGACAGATCACTTTCGCTTCATCAACATTCATTAGTCGTTGCATGTACGCACGCCGGGTTCGGGTACTTTTTATCTTGCCCTTCGCTAAATTCTTAAATGAATGCAGTCGATTCTAAATTAGCGTCGAGAGTAGAGGGGCAGATCGTTTTTGCAAAAAGTGTCAGACCTGCAATATTTGAATTTTTCGTTTTTTCGCTAGGTTGCTACTTAATACTAGATGGCGCTGTTTCGAAAACGGCCCCAAATATTTGAATGTTTCGTTTGTTCCAGGAATGTTCAACGACCCGGTGCCATGCAAATGTGTCGGCAAGAGTCCGTCAACAATGAATGTCGAAAAGAGTGCGATGCTTACCCACAAGAATCTATACGTAAACTACAAAGCTTTCGCTCAATGTCGAGACACCTTGAGCAGTGCGGAACACAGCGAGATTCTACTTTCCTATTTCCAACTGACTTTTGGCGCGCTGAGAGCAGTTTTTGAATTAATCTGTTATTATCGAGCGGTGTTAGTGTTATCTGTGATTTTAGGCTTAGTTATCTTCGTCGTGTACAAGTCTTATTGGAATCCAGTCCTTTATACAAAGGTAAGTAGAACTTCAACAAGAAAATATGTATATATTCTTTTTGTTGCACTAACCCGTGCTGACGACAATTTTTAAAACCTCTTTAGTGGCACAAAAAGAATATAATCAATCATGTAGGTACAGCGATATCATTCCGATGTAAAAACAAACTGCAAAGTGGGTTACACGGGGCTGCAAGTGATGTAAATTACTTCGGCCAGATGTCGCTGCCTGTACGTAATACAGAGAAGTTTGACAACTGACTCGAAATTTCGCCGATGCCTGGACTTGCCCATTAGCTCAGATGGGAGAGCGCTGGCACGGTTAGCCAGAGGTCGCGGGTTCAAGTCCCGTCATGGGTGGAATTTTTTGCCTCTAAATACTTAGATTTTTAAGAAAAAAAATGATAGCTGCATCCAATAACCGTTTTTAGGATACCGTACCCGAGGTGTGCCTATAACTCTTCCTCGTCTGTCTGTCCGTCCGTCCGACCTTTAAAGGGCTCTATCTTTGGAACCGTCATAGGTAGCCAGTTGAAAATTTCACAAAATAGGTATGTGTTATTACGGCGGATCACGTAGCTTTTCATAAAATTCAAAAAATAATAAAAGATAAGGGGATCTCCATACAACAACCGTGTTTTTTTCGCCGTTTTATTTTTTATTAAATGCTCTATCGTAAAAACGATAATACAAACAGGTATCAAACTTGGCGTGATTGCAGGACTTATTATAATATTCTAACAAATAATAAAAAACGGCCAAGCGCGAGCCCGACTCGCACTTGGCCGGTTTCTTTACACATATTCCAGGCTATCAAACTCACTAGGTACCTCGTACTTGTCTGGTTTTTTAAAGGGAAAACTTTAGATTAGATTAGATTAATACTCTTTGTTGCACACCATACATTATAAAGATACATGAAAAATCTTAAATATCTTTACCATGTAAGAATATTTTACACTTAGGCTTTGGAGTATTTTAAAAGAATCGTGTTTTTATAAACACGTGAGGTTTCTAAGTATAAATAATCTATGGTAAAGTTTTCTCTTTGCAAGGTGTCATACCGGGTGGCATTTTAGTCAACTGCCAAACTTTAACGGGGCTTTTTACTCATAAATATAAACAACTTTTACTATGCGGCCAAACGAATCAGAGCAAAAAATAAATAAGCACCAAATGTATGACACAGCTGATTTATTTTTTGCTCCGATTCGTTTGGTCCCATAGTAAAAGTTGTTTGTATTGACGAGTAGAAAGATCCCTCAAAGTTTGTCAGGTGACTGAAATGCCAACCGGTATACTACTCATACGGCTTTTATGGAGTGTTTTAAGGAATCGTGCTTACATAAAAAGAACCACGAAATATACAACGCAAGAGGCAGAAATGGAGATAAATTACATGTACCGTCCCAAACACTAGCTTTACAATCTCGCAACTCTTAATGTATGGCTATAAAGATTTATAATCACTTGCCTCATAACATATAAATCCTGCCTCTTACTAAATTTAAAACACAGTTATATAAATTCCTATTAGATAATATGTATTACAGTGTAAGAGAATTCCTTGACGACTGTCTCATTAATTAGCAACTTGGGTACCTTTACAACAGAGTAAAATAAAAAAAAGTAATAAGCTAACTTTCAATTATATAGATATTGATAGTTTGTGTTTGATATTCATTCTAAAATTATAAATGTGTTATTTTTATTTTTTTATTTTTTTTATTATCTATGGAAAACCAACAGCTAACAAACAGTACCTACATGTGACTTATATAACTAGTTATTTACATTATTCTCAAAGTCTAATATTTGCACACCTTAACTGGTAGAGCATGCATGTTCTTTTCATTTACTTTACCAGCTGCTTTAATGTATTTACCACGCTTTAGCAAATGAAATGTTTTATCTTTATCTTTTATAAAACTGGGGTCGGCGCACGTAAGTCCAAAATACAATGTTTTGAGCCAGTAAAATAAAAGCTTATTACTTATAACATTACTCCGTAAAATTGTTATTACCAATCTTTGTTACATTGAAAGTTCTCTTTTCATGTGAAACAATGAATAGAAAACATGATTTTTTTTTGTTCAAAAATTTGGGAAACTGCTTTTGAATTATTTATCTTGCATAGAACAATAATTTCATGACAATACGGTATTTGCCACGATCAACAATAAATTATTTCATATGCTCGATTAAAACAAAAATTACAAAATATCTCGGAAAATGTATCTCTTTTAGTCAATTACTAGTTATTACAATTTTTAAATAGATTAAACATAAAAAGAGTGCTGTGAAATGTGACGTCATAAGCAAGTATTTTCAAACAAGATTCTGTTTTAAAAGTAACTCATTTGATATTTTGTCAAATACCCAATTTGACTAATGTGCTTTATAGTCCACCGACCCTAGAAGTAACACCATTAGTTCCTACAGCATGCTTATCTCTGCTACTGTCTACTAGCTATTTATCTCAGCTACTGTCTCGTCCCTAAACACTGGTCTCCCGCAGGAACTCACAGACATCGGCTTCGAGTACATCCCCAAGGGTCCAGACCGGGCGGTCCAGATCACGCGCGCCCAGAACGCCCGCCGTCTCGGCTGCAAGCTGCCGCCGCCGTACCCCAACGGCTGGTTCGCCTTGGTCGAGAGCAGGGACCTGAAGCTCGGAGATGTGAAAGCCGTGGACGTGCTGGGTAAGGCAGCTCTTTTACCTTTTATCTCATGTTATCGCAAGTCGTGTGGGGGCCGATAGTCGGCGACACTTCGACCCAGTGGGATCTGTTGTGTCTGCCCCTTGACCTTACACTTGAGCCTAATCGATTCTTCTCGATTGTCTCTTCACGATTGTTTTGTTTTATCTCTGTTTTGTTGACGTTCGTGTCTTTTGTTTGTATACCTTTATGTTTAAACTGTGCGTCTTTGGAACGCTCACGCCTACAATAGTGCAACACTGTCAACGCTACGCTAAGCATGCCAATTTGGCTACCAATTTGTTGCCTCACGTTGAAAATTCAAACTGCGGTTCTACACCTTCTAATTCTATGGCTAGTAAAAATTCCATCTCCTCAGATCAGAACCTATGCCTGCAGCAAGAGCGTGGTGCGTTGCGTGAACGTTTACTGTCTGCACTTGGGCTAGTTCAATTATTCTCCATAGTTAGAGTTGTATCAATCAAACAATCAATCAGCCCGTACCCGTCCACTGCTGGACATATGCGTCCCCCAACGCACGCCACTTTTTTCTGCTTTTGGCCATAATCATCCAGCCGCTGCCAGCAAACTGCCTCAGATCGTCGGTCCAAGCGTATTACGCTGCGTTTGGCAGTTCGTGGTATTGCTACTACAAATTCCAACTCCTCAGGTCAAAACCTCTGCGTGTACCGCAGTGAGAGCGGAGTGGCGCGCTGTGTGGACGCGTACTGCCCACATTTGGGTGCTCACCTAGCGGCGGGCGGGGCGGTGAGCGGCGACTGCGTGGCCTGCCCCTTCCACAAGTGGCAGTTCGACGGCGAGGGTCAATGCGTCGCGGTACCGGGACTGGAGACCCGTGAGTTTTGCCATTTTCCCAAAAGAATATGTCAGCTCGAACATTTTTTTTTTGTGGTCGAAACGATTCCGAATTGTATCAATCAATCGGGAGCGGGAGGGTCATACAAGCGCTTGGAATCGCTCTGGCAAAACGATTAGATAGTGCCGTGCCGGGGCTAGTCTCGTGAGTTTTCAATTAGAGACCTAATTTGTTACTAAAGGCTTGCAAGATTCTGAAACCAAACATACAAATGCGAATAAAAGCTTGTAAAAACGCCCATTCGTCCACCTTTCACAGAAGTTTGGTTCAGGCTGCAAGATTCTAACTAAAGATGCATGTGAAGCGTATGCAACGCCGATTTGACCCCTCAACGGTAGTTTGTTTCAGGCTTGCACGATTCTGACTAATAATTAAACGTCATGTAAAGTTAATAATAGCGTGTATTAATGCGATTTGCCACCTCAATAGTAGTTTCATTGGCCCACAGCCCCCCGCGGCGTGTCCATCCGCGCGTGGCAGACGGCGGAGGCTGACGGCGCGGTGTGGATTTGGCACGACGCGGACGGCGCGGCGCCACGCTGGCAGCATGATGGCGCTCCCGAGCTCAAGAGTTGGGGCTACCGGGGCCGGAACGAGTTCGTTGTCAGCTCGCATATACAGGTGGAACCACACTACACACGTAAATCTACTTTGATAACGCCTTCGCGGGTTCGATGTAAGTGCCAGGGACCCCTGCTTTCGTCTGCGCACACTTGTTATTGTGGTTATAAAATAATCAACAACTCGACTTCTACGCCACTCGCCACTCGCCTACGTAAATCGCCATGAGCCATAAAGCGATACTTTTCTTTTTTTGTTTTTTTTTATTTTAGCAATAGCAGCGCCATCTTGTGATGAGTAGCAAGATTAAACGTTAGGAAATTTTTATTTAAACTAGCTAGATCTAGTGACAACTTTACTAAGGACTTTCTTGTAAAGTTGATCGCGACTTTTAGGGAGCGGCCACGCAAGGGACGTAATCCGGGGGCGCGGAAAAGACGCGTTGTATAAAATCGCGCCCTTCACTTCTCTGTGGGCTTCGTCCCGTCTGTTCAGTAACTTAGAGAATTGGCCGCTGTCGACCCATATCCCTTCTCAGCCGCTGGCTCATGGTGTTTTTGTTTTTATGCTGATTTCATATTCACACCATTTGTCAAAATCTGACCATTGGTTAAGGAGTATGAGGAAACGTAGGATCGGACATATTTACAACATACGAGCCAAACACATTGCCTACCTTATGAGCTACAAAAAAGAGGAGATATTTCCTTCAACAATCCGTCACAGTATAGTAAAAACTTAGCACGTTAGGTTTTCATATAAATCGCGGGTTTTTTTTTCAATCATTCATAACTTTTTTTACTGACATACCTACATACTTGCACAAAGCTGTTAAATTACAATTATTCGCACCTTAATTTCCTTAACGTCACTAAACGAAATACACACATTTTCAGCGAAGGTGTCATTCTTCAATTAAAACTCATGCGTTCCGCGAGAAAGTACCTAAGACACAATGCCATCTAGGGGGTTTTTAGTGAACTATTCAAACCAGTGTCTTCAGCAAACATAGGCCTGAGATTGTAGGTTAGATGGCGGTACTTACTCCATTTTGATGACTTTTGTTTAGTGACGTTAAGGAAATCAAGGTGCGAATTTTGTGTAGGTAGTTGGGCAAAATAAACAATGCATTTGTTTGTTTCAGGACATACCAGAGAATGGTGCCGACGTGGCGCATCTGAACGCGGTGCACTCGCCCTCCCTACTGACGAACCTGGGCGAGAAGTATCCCTTCTTATTGAACTTTGTTGGTGAGTTTTCATCAAGAACGTTGTTTTCATACTCCAGAGAATCCTCCAGTACCTACATACATTACATAAACTCACGCCTGTATGCTTGCACTTGCCCATTAGCTCAGTTGGGAGAGCGCTGCCACGGTGAGCCAGAGGTCGCGGGTTCAAGTCCCGGCATGGGTGGAATTTTTAGCCTCTAAATAGGTTTTTAAAATTGTCCTCAGCACGGGTTAGTGCAACAAAAAGAATATATAATTGATAAAAAATTATTAAGATTGTGCATTGCTGAATGGTTTTGTTAACTCTATTTAAATTTAATGTAAATCTGCTTAATTAAAAATAATAAAAAGTTACTTACGTGCTTACGGTAACTCTTCTCCTACTTAATTAATTATACTTCCCTTTGCGAAAAAGTTCTCATCATAATTTTATAAAAATATTAAGCCTAATAAAAAATAAGTGGCAAATTCAAATTGGTATTAACTATACTAAATGCTGCCATTCAAAATGGAAATGTGGCGCCTTTATATAAGCAGACTATAATCGTCCTACTGTAGGGCACAGGCTTTCTCTCAGGGAGAGAGTATGGGCTTAATCACCACGCGTGCCCACCGCGAATTGGCGACTTCAAGCGCTGAGGTATGTGAGTAGCTCAGACACTCAGGTTTCCTCACGATGTTTTCCTTCACATTTAGCGAGTGGTATTGCTACTAAAACTTCACAAATGTAGGTACATGACTCAGAAAACAAAGTCATAGGTACATGCCCGCACTGGGAATCGAACCTGGGTCTCTCGCATCCGAGTCCAATGTTCTACCCACTAGGCTACCACCGCTATTAAGTGGCGCCCTTAAATCAGGTATTCTATTTCCGGGCTTTTACTAACTTTGTGTAAGGAACTCCACCTTTCGTCTTCTTGTAAAGTAACATGCTATTTCCAGGCCAGCACACGTGGTCCGCGGAGTGGTCCCGCGGCGAGGACCACACGGCAGCCATGCGGCTGTCTCACGACTACAAGTTCGGCAAGCTTGCTGTGTTCAGGATTGACTGCGTTGCCATGCAGGTTTGTGTCTCGCGGTTAGGTTGGGTTAGGTTAGGTTAGAACATGCCCTAGAGGCTATTACACACATAGTTTTAAAATACAATGATATAAGCACGACAATAGGCCTCTATTTGATAGCTCGGAGAACTGATAGCCCTTGGGACGGAAAAGTTCTGACCTGGCGACCGCGGACCAGACGACGCAGCGTGGGCAGGCCCACCACCAGATGGTCTGACGACCTGGTTACGGTGGCGGGGAGTCGCCGGATGCGGGCGGCACAACACCGGGATACTTGGAGGGAGGCCCAGCAGTGGGCGTCAAATGGCTGATGATCATGATGATGGCTTTATTCCTCTGTGATGATGGTAAACAGCAACAGTAGTACCAAGTCATTTCAATGGTGCAACACGCGCAAATTAAATAGGCATCTCTCGCGAAGATCGGATCGCGCAATTGGTTACAACATTACCGATAGTGTCCGTGAAACAACCAAAACATAACATACCTAACATAAACTCACGCCTGAATCCCGAAGGGGTAGGCAGAAACCAGGGGCTGCCACTTGCCACGAACACATTAGTCGATGTTACCGACTTTACCGAAATCAACCATAGTCACAGTTTGAATAAGAATCAGTTACCAATCTTCCTACTAACGTCCGAAACGCGCCTATGCAATATACATAGCTACGAAACGCGAGATCTCGGTGAGCTTCGGTCACACCGCAGTCCGGTGTTCACCGCGCGCGACTGCAGACGGGCCACGCCTCGGATCGGCTAGCTAGACGAAAATGTCGAAATCACGTCGACTATATTGCTCGGTGTACGGTTGTCTAAAACTCGACAGTATCAAGACTAGAGTTAACTTTTTTTAACTTCCTGCTCTTTTTTCCATGAGAATGTATTAGAAAGTTCGTCTTTCTGTTACATTGTGAGTAGAAACTAGACATATTATTTCGTATCAACTTATTAGACTTCGTACTAAACAAGCATATAATATAAATAATTATGTTACTACCTACATCTCTCGAAATACCTGGTAAATGAGACGACAATATTATATTTCAATGTGGCGGTATCGAATTCGAAACACAAGCGCGTCAACCCTGCGCCTACTCCGATCGTGTGAGCGTAGCTAGTTAAATCAGCGGACGGCCAACATTGCCTACTGGTGTCCATTATACTGTGCCATTACCGTACTAATTGGCTCTATTGAACAGCTTTGCAGTTTAGATACTGGCCCTCCAGAGCAGAGGTATCAGCTCCTTGGAATAGAATAGAAGTTATCTGCCGGCCACGATACCGCAGAGGTAATCGAAAAAAAGAAACGGGCAAGTGCGAGTCGGACTCGCCCACCGAGGGTTCCCTACAAATTTGTGTATACTTACATGTTATAAATAGTTCAGGAATCGAGGCTCGCAGTTTTTTCCGAGCGCTTCTCGAACTTCACGAACACGTGAAACACATTTTTTTATTTATTTAATTACAAATGTATAGTTTTCAGATTTTTCCCTGTACTTGTTGTATAAGACGATATTGCTTGCCAAATTTCATAGTTCTAGGTCAACGGAAAATTAATTTCGATTCCCTTGTGTGTCGAAATATACGCCCTTTTGCGGCATAAACGGCCGTATCGTTTTTTACGTTAATTTAGAAGTTAGATTTTTTTCACAGCTTCAAGGGGCTGAGGACCTGAGTATATGTTAACTCGACACCTCCACGCGTTTCCGAGATAAAGGGTCATGACAGACAGACAGACGGAAGGACAACAAAGTGATCCTATAAGGGTTCCGTTTTTCCTTTTCAGGTACGGAACCCTAAGAAGCAAACGGTTACGGGTTTTTTTTATTACCTACCTTATCGTTCCTATTTAAATCCACCAGATGGGTCCCGGTTTGGTGCGCCTGCGCCTCTCGACGGCCTTCGGGCCGATGCTGATCTCGCAGTCCGTGACGCCAATGTCGCCACTCGAGCAACGGGTCGTGCACCGAATATACTCGCCCTGGTGGAACGCGCCATTGGCTACTGCTTTTCTGCGCGGGGAGAGCTACATGGTGAGTTGTTTAGCCTGTTCTGCAGTCTGACACTTACCCCCGATTTCTCGATTTCCTGCACACCAGCAATCTGTTAATCTTCTTTTTAAAACATTCAGTTGAGACTAAAGTGCATACGAAAAAACAAATGACAGCAATTAACAATAAACTCTATTAAATTCACATATCTCGGCCCTTGAAATCGACAATCCGCGGTGGGCACGCGTGGTAATTAAGCCCAAACTCTCTCTCTCTGAGAGAAGGCCTATGCCCTGCAGTGGTACGTATATATAGGTAGGCTACACAAAAAAAATTACAAGTAGTAGATAGTAGAAATTGTAAAATGAAAAATAAACGAGTAAATATCAGTGCAAATTCAATTTTTATTACGTCCCCGCTCGCGTTATTGGCATTTCGTCACACAATTACAAGTAGTAGATAGTAGAAATTGTAAAATGAAAAAATAAACGAGTAAATATCAGTGCAAATTCAATTTTTATTACATCCCCGCTCGCGTTATTGGCATTTCGTCACACAATTACAAGTAGTAGATAGTAGAAATTGTAAAATGAAAAAATAAACTAGTAAATATCAGTGCAAATTCAATTTTTATTACGTCCCCGCTCGCGTTAGCCTTAGAAAATACTAAGTAGGACCCCCCCTTCAACGTCTATGCGTAAATTGGCATTTCGTCACAGAATTACAAGTAGTAGATAGTAGAAATTGTAAAATGAAAAAATAAACGAGTAAATATCAGTGCAAATTCAATTTTTATTACGTCCAGCGCTCGCGTTAGCCTTAGAAAATACTAAGTAGGACCCCCCCCCCTTCAAAGTCTGCGTAAATTGGCATTTCGTCACACAATTACAAGTAGTAGATAGTAGAAATTGTAAAATGAAAAAATAAACGAGTAAATATCAGTGCAAATTCAATTTTTATTACGTCCCCGCTCGCGTTAGCCTTAGAAAATACTAAGTAGGACCCCCCCTTCAACGTCTATGCGTAAATTGGCATTTCGTCACACAATTACAAGTAGTAGATAGTAGAAATTGTAAAATGAAAAAATAAACGAGTAAATATCAGTGCAAATTCAATTGTTATTACGTCCAGCGCTCGCGTTAGCCTTAGAAAATACTAAGTAGGACCCCTCCTTCAACGTCTATACCCTGTATGATTTTTAACAGTTCGAACGCGACGTCGCGATCTGGAACAACAAGCGCTGGGTGAGTTCGCCAGCGTACGTCAAGTCCGACAAGACGATCCGAGCGTTCCGCGCGTGGTTCGCGCAGTTTTACACCGAGAGCAGCGTCAGCTTCCGGGACGCTATGAGGCGGCATAAGGACCCGCTCGACTGGTAACTGAAGAGACGCTACGATACGAGGTCAACGCTTAAAAGCTACATAAATCGTCGGCAAAACAAATTAGTTGATCAGCAAAAAAACTCTCGGCATGAGTCAGCAAATATTAGAATGAATGAGCAGAAATTCGTGGTCAGCAAATGAATAAAAAATGGTATTTTCTGAGGTTAACACGAGCACTAGACGTAATAAAACTGAATTTTAACGGATATTGACTCGTTTATTCAGTATTTTTGAGTTTGTAGTGTCAATTTCAATTTAAAAATTTGCCAAAATATTTTTGGAACGTACCTTAATAATTTTTGCCGTGGGTAGTAAACAGTTAATGCTTCAAAAAGACGCCTGTCACCTCAGTCTACCGAGACCACGGCACTTGCAAAGGTACCGAAACGTCGGAAAATTGTAAAATGGAAAAGTAAACGAGTAAATATACGCTAAAATTCAGTTTTATTAAATAAAAAATGGTCAGCAATGGAATCGATCCGAGCGTCCCGCGCGTGTTTTGCGCAGCTCTACATCAAGAGCAGTGTCAGCTTCCGGGACGCTATGAGGCGGCATAAAGACCCGCTCGACTGGTAACTGGGAAGTCATGATCGGCAAAATAAATACGTATTCGTTTGTCAATTAAAATCTCGGCGAAAAGACACACTGAGAGCCGTCATTTCTTCCACTTCTGAGATGCGATGACAGACTAAGAGC
This sequence comes from Yponomeuta malinellus, assembly GCA_947308005.1. Lineage (NCBI taxonomy): Eukaryota > Metazoa > Arthropoda > Insecta > Lepidoptera > Yponomeutidae > Yponomeuta > Yponomeuta malinellus. The sequence continues at coordinate 6,220,077 of OX371023.1, forward strand.
AGTGGTTCCCACTTCAGAGATGCAATATGACACACAGAGCTGTGATTATCACTTCTCAGACACGATGACACACTGGGAGCTGTTTGGAGCACTTCTCAGATACGATGACACGGCGAGAGCCGTGGTTACCACTGCTGAGACCGATGGTATACTGAAAGCTGCTGTCAACACTTCTGAGATGCGATGGGACATTGAAAGTTGTGATTACCACTTCTGAGATGCGATGGTACACTGAGAGCTGCTGTTAATACTTGTGAGATACGATTTCAATGTAAATGCAATGTAAAGCTGTGATTGCCACTTCTGAGATGCGATGTTACATTGAAAGCTGTGATTACCACTTCTGAGATGCAATGGCACACCGAGCGCAGCTATGATTACCGCTTCTGCGAAGAATTCAAATGCAAATTCGGCAGGTCCTAGCAAGCTAAGCTGACGATGACGAAAGATATAAAAATTTGTAGTTTTAACGACTCTGAGTGGACACCGTACTCTTCATATTGTAGGTCTATACACATACGAAGTTGTCGTAGAGACTACCATAAAGGCCCGTAAAAAAAAGACCGTACTCGTAACGTGCCCGTCAGGCACACGGGCCGGACTTTTTGCACTAGTATTGTAGCTGCGAATAAAGAAAACCATTGAAGTATTTCTCCCTACAAAATTCACACTCAAAAACGGCCCCAGTCCTCTCGATTAGTCCTCACCAATAAAATGAGCGCAAGAAGTGCTGTAGATTAAATCACTCTGTGATTGGTTCATTCTGTGCGCCATGCGTGACGACGTGAACGTTGATTGGGCGATATTAAGTGACAGTGTAACTGACCAATGACTTCATTGATGTATAACCCGTCGAAATATCTAGGTACCTCGCAAGATGGCGCTCTGACAGAGGCAGATGCATAGACATTTTGCCGGGTAACACTGAACTCGCTCCGATTGGTAACACAATTGACAAGCCCCGCCCGCCAGATTTTGTAGGGCTAGTTAGATATCTATGTTTTTAACTATCACTGTGTTGTAGTCTCTAATCTTAACGTGTTTAAGGTTTATTTTAGTTTGTATCATTGAGCCCGCCCGTGCGTCGCCGGCCCGTTGTAATGTGGATAGTCCTTTAATTTTGTTAACGTTTTTGTTTTCATTATTGTTTTATAAATTGAAGTAGGTATTTAAGTTTTATCCGGAAACAAATACTGTGGGGATAGAACCCTACTTAAGAGTGTATTATTCTATTTACTACAATCTCCTAAAAGTTCCTAGAAACGCATTTGTAATATTAATTTTATTATGTAGTTAGAACTTATTTATAAAAACACGATTCCTCAGAGCACTCCTCCTCAAACGCAGTTTCAATTATGCTTTACGCTATTAAAACTGAACTTGAGAAGTGTTTTACAGGTGTTTTACAGGAACCGTATTTTTGAAAATTAATCTTAATTAATAGGTTTTCAAATTAATCTTATTTATAAAAACACGATTCCTTAGAATGCTACTCAAACGCAGTTTGAAATCGTCTTTCTCTTTACGCAAGACTATTTAAAGAGCGTTTGAGTCGAATCGTGTTGCTATAAATAACGCTAAGAGCTTAAGGGCCAATTTTTCAATAGTCAGATAAAACTTAACTGGAGAATAAATTTCATGCTATCACTGTCTAAGTCATACGACAAGACAGTGACAACATCAGTTTTATTCTCCAGTTAAGTTTTATCAGACTATTGAAAAATCTGGTCTAAATTAAATATGTATGTAGCATTAGACTCGTGACCGCCTCGTTGGACTAGCCGTTAAGGCGCTTACTACCACGATAGTGGTCGTGGGTTCGATTTCCACTGGGGTTCGCCGTACATATGTACAAATGGCCTCAGTCTGGGTGTATTTCCATGTTTGTCACGTCCTTGCCCGGTTACCGCAGCACAGGGTATCCTAGTTTAGGACCAGGTCAAGTGATTGTGTTGTGTGGAAGTCATTGATATTGTTATTGGCATATTAAATTTACGAGTTACTACTGAACTAGTATGTAAGATAGGTCTGCAGGTGCTTTTTATAAAATAAAGCAAATATGATTGGTTGAAAGCAGTTTTTTCTCATTTCAAAGAGCTATGAAAAGCCCACGACAAAGAACCGGATAACTTCTTAACAGAACCAGAATTTCATGTCAAAGGGCTCCACGCAGTAACCCAACGGTGCCGATTGGAAAAAAAACCATATCTTTTTTTAAAGACTAAGTAATCTCTCAATCTAATAATATTAGAACATTGGACTCGGAAGCGGGAGACCCAGGTTCGATTCCCAGTGCGGGCATGTACCTATGACTTTGTTTTCTAAGTTATGTACATTTGTGAAGTTATAGTAGCAATACCACACGCTAACGGTGAAGGAAAACATCATGAGGAAACCTGGGTGTCTGAACTATTCATACAGCTCAGCGCTTGAAATCGCCAATCTGCGGTGGGCGCGCGTGGTGATTAAGCCCAACTCTCTCTCCCTCTGAGAGAAGGCCTGTGCCCCACAGTGGGACGTATATAGGCTGCTTATTAATCTCTCAATCTTGTTCATCGAGGACCCATGGTCGTGAATCTAAGGCAAAACACCAAAACTAGATAACATTGACGCCGTAAACGGCCGTTTTTGGCGAACGCTATCAAGTCCCAGGACCGAGATCCCAGGACCGAGATCCCAGGACCGAGATCCTATAACACTAGCGCCATCGTGGAAATAAATCATATCATTTTATTACAGATCAAAATTGCAAAAAGTGTCTGTACCTACAATCTCTCAATCAGTCAATAGTCATTTTCAGGACCCATTGCCCTGAACCTGAGGCAAAACACCAAGGACTAGGTAGCATTATCGCCAGGAACGGCCGTTTTTGGCGAACGCTATCAAGTCCCCGGACCGAGATCCCAGGCTCTCGGTCCTGGGTCCTAAAAATCACTATTTAGCGGCTCCGGGGAGGAACACTAGCGCCACTGAGGAAAAAATATCGTTTATACTACACCTGCTTGGAAAGTACCTTGATACTTTATCAAATTTACGGTAGAAAGTACGTCATTGCATATCGAACAAATATGCGGGAAGAAAACGCATCTGAGCGGGAGAGAAAAGTGTATGAAAATCCATTTCTTACGTGCTTTTTCTTTTTTAATTTTGGGTAAGACTATGCGCCGGTAACCTAAATATCAAAAGCCAAAAAGTTTTTACAGTGAGTTTTTATCTCCAAGTTCGCAAAATGACACTGGCCACTAGCTGTGTGTTGGATGGTGTCGGGCTGGCAGTGCGACCCTGCGGCGGCAGGATAAACAATTTGAAAAAAGAACATGTGAAAATTGCAGACGCCACGCCATTGGCGCCATTTCCAATTTGTGTGTTGTTTGAGGATTCAGGATCAAGTATCAAGGTACTTTCCAAGCAGGTGTAGTATAAAGCACTATGTATCACTCGAGAGAAACTGCGATTCCCGATCTCGGGTGTTTTAAAGCTCTCGCCTACGGCTCGGGCTTCAAACGACACCCTCGACGGTAATCGGTCACTTTCTCCTCTCGGTGAACAATGTACTAATCTTTTATTACAGATCAAATTTGCAAAAAGTGTCAGTACAATTTCTCAATCATGTTAACATTGATTTTTAGGACCCACGACAAATAACCTAGGATCACGAACCTGGGACTAGATAGCGTTTATGCCAAAAACGGCCGTTTCTGGCGTCAATGCTATCTAGTCCTAGGTGTTTTGCCTTACGTTCACGGCCATGGGTCCTAAAAATCACTATTAAACTGATTGAGAGATTGTACAGACACTTTTTGCAAGTTTGATCTGTAAAAAAAGATATCATTTTTAGGGTTCCGTACCCAAAGGGTAAAAACGGGACCCTATTACTAAGACTTCGCTGTCTGTCTGTCCCTCCGTCCGTCTGTCTGTCTGTCACTACTAGGCTGTATCTCAAGAACCGTGATAGCTAGAGAGTTGAAATATTCACAGATTATGTATTTCTGTTGCCGCTGTAACAACAAATCATCATCATCAACCCATTATGTCCCCACCGAGGGGCACGGGTCTCTTCCCTGAGGAAGGTATAGGCCATACTCCACCACGGGGGCCAAGTCCGGATTGGTGGAGGCTTGTAGACTAGTGGCTCGTCTACTGTCAGAAGTTGTCAAGCCGCCCTAAGGCCTCTGACTTGGCTTAACGACTGCCATCTATCGACGGCAGCCGGCACCAACAGCTTAACGTGCCTTGCGAAGCACGGAACCGCTCGGAAAAATGCCACTAGCGTTAGGCACAGACGGCGACCCATCCATGCACAGAACGCGCCCTGTGTTGCTTAACCTTCGTGATCGTTTAAGATCACTCAGGCAGCCGGGGCTACGAGCGATTACCAACAAATACTAAAAACAAAATAAAATAATTATTTAAGGGGGGCTCCCATACAACAAACGTAAATTTTTTTGCTGTTTTTTTTATCTTTCTGTCTAATGTTGTATAGATCTGTCTGTGTGGCACGGGACTAAAAATAGCGTCACTCTATTTCCATCCGTGGTTGTCGTAGAAGGCGACTGAGGAAATCAATTACCAGGAGACGGGCAGCAGCGTCCTCCTGAGATTCCAACCGCATACTGCGATCGCCAACCCGCCTGCCGAGCGTGCCGATTATGGCAAAACCCCTCATGCTTACTGATCTGAATCTGGTCAAATGGCTGATGATGATCAATAGATAATTTTTTATTTTTTTATTTTATCTTTATTTTAGAAACAAACAGTCATTCAAATGCTATTAATAAATCGTATCTTATGTTAAATAATGGTACGGAACCCTTCGTGCGCGAGTCCTACTCGCACTTGGCCGGTTTTTTCCTCGGTGGCGTTAGTGTTGCTCCCTGGAGCCCCTTAAACGTAAACTTTATAATTCTATAGCTTATTTCTAATTTTTAGCTTTCCCATTTATTTCTATTATTTTATTTATTTACATTTTGTTTTTATACATTTCATTATCTTATGTCATTAATGTATAATAACAATTGTAAGCCGTACTGATACGATTAATAGATTATTTATATAACAATGATGTCTGGAATTAAAGCCAGTTCAATGCATGAGTTCCAGATTTTAGAATATTTATATAAACTCTGTTAATTACGGACTTGAAAAGGTTAAATTTGGAGTTTTAGTCCATTTTTTCTCCAAAATGACTCAGATTTTCGATCAGACACCTAACTAGGTCGCACTTTCTGTGCTACTTTGAATAAAACACATGAAAGTAGTCTTAGAGAAAAAATACCACGTTTATTTATCTTTCCACAAGCCTCTCCGACGTATCTTGGCATTTTTTTTATAACAGTGTTCTGGTGTACAATAAATAATAATCTGGGTGTCTGATGTATACCTCAGCTCTTGAAATTGCCAATCCGCGGTGTGCACGCGTAGTGATTAAGCCCGTACTCTTTGAGAGTAGGCCTGTGCCCTTCAGTGGGACGTATATAGGTTACATTAAAAACAAATATGTCGAGCGAATGTGGGTGGAAGGGCCGGTAAGGGACGCCCCAGGCGGACAT